>CM066203.1:8927996-10202971 GCA_033675215.1 Rhodiola kirilowii | reverse complement strand
AACAGTAAAATTCACTACTTCAAAAAGCAAACAGCTGTAAAACCCACTACCCAAAAATCCACTATTCTGGTACTATTCCTGCTACTATCAACCAATCAGAAGCTCTGTAACACATAACACTCTAAGAAGCTATAACATTTGAGCGCCCATATATATATATATATATATATATATATATATATATATATATATGAAACAACCAATCCAGCGGTTTTACATTAATCTGACCTTTGTTTAGGAAGAACATCCAAACTTAAGAACAAACTAATGAAACACACAATTGATATGACGACGGGATGATGAGATTGGCAGGATGACGAGTGGTTTACCCATTCTTTTGAATAGATTATTAATTGGGAAAAGTACAAAAAGGGTCCCCCGAACTACCACTCGATTCCAATTTGAGGTCCGAACTACCACAATTTCTAATTAGGGGGCAAATTCAAGATATGTTTTGGGGAAAGTACAAATAGGGGCTCCGAACTACCATTCAATTCCAATTTGAGGTCCGAACTACCACAATTTCCAATTAGGGGGCAAATTCAAGAAATATCATCTATATAGTTTTCATGGTATATTTTTATTTTCTTTTAATTTCATACTACAAATGAGTATTATTTTTAAATTAATTATTCATAATTTTTTAATTTATCGTATAACATGTATGAATAAAAATAAAATAATTTGTTTCTTAATTCATATTGTTAAATTTTCAAGTTTTTTTTTCTTTTATGCATGATGGGTGGCTATACTATTTTAAATTTATATAATTTACAATTTACCGTATAACATGTATGCCAAATTAAATTATTATTTCTTGATTCATTTTCATAACAAAGTGAATATAAAAAGAATATAATAAAATATATATATATACTCATTTGTAGAATGAAATTTAAAGAAAAATAAATATTATAATAAAATTGAAAAATTAAATGAAAAATATATAGAATAAACTAAAGAAAAATATTTAATTTTACTTTGTACTTTTTGTACTTTTCCCTTTAAATTAACAAATGTATACTCAAAAAAAAGCTATTTGTTGCAATGTTGTTTTTCAGATGTTAGTCCGTCGAAAATACCATGGCATCGAAAGGCAACATCACCAATTCAAAAATGCATTAAACAAATGTCTTGAAAGATTTCCAGATGTTAACCTGTCAAAAATTTCAATGGTATGCGTATTAATCGAAAGTCCCAAATCTAATATGGATTATTTAACTTAAGGGAAACGTAGAAAAAGAGGTCCTGAACTAACGGGAAAAGTATAAAAAGTACAAAGTAAAATTAAATATTTTTCTTTAATTTATTCTATGTATTTTTCATTCAAAATTTTTAACTTTTAATTTTATTATAATATTTTAATTTTCTTTGAATTTCATACTACAAATGAGTATATATATATATTTCATTATATTCTTTTTATATTCACTTTCTTATGAAAATGAGTCAACAAAATAATAATTTAATTTGTCATACATGTTATACGTTAAATTGTCAAATTATATAAATTTAAAATAGTATAGCCACCCATCATGCATAAAAGAAAAAAACTTGAAAATTTAACAATATGAATTAAGAAACAAATTATTTTATTTTTATTCATACATGTTATATGATTAATTAAAAAATTGTGAATAATTAATTTAAAAATAATACTCATTTTTAGTATGAAATTTAAAGAAAATAAAATTATAACAATAAAATTAAAAGTTAAAAATATACCATGAAAAATATATAGATGAAATATCTTGAATTTGCCCCATAATTGGAAATTTTGGTAGTTCGGATCTCAAAATGGAATTGAGTGGTAATTCGGAGTCCCTATTTGTACCTTCACCAAATATATCTTGAATTTGCCCCCTAATTGGAAATTGTGGTAGTTCGGACCTCAAATTGGAATTGAATGGTAGTTCGGAGACCCTTTTTGTACTTTTCCCTTATTAATTCGATATATCATCATGTCGATCGGGACTCGAATGTCTTTGTCAGGGCCGCTCCTCCGCGCGGCATGCTGCACCGTCGACATTGTTGAGAGAGAGTTTGAAGGCGTGGGTTGTGTTAGGGTTTGCTGCAGTTATGGTTTATATAAGCTGGTAACTGGGCTATCGAATTGGGCCGTGTTTTTTTTGGGATGTGGTACTAAAAATTGATGACAGAGACTTGGGACGGTATCAAAAATGTCTCTTTATTCATGCGTTCATCAAATACTAATTATTTCTACTTACCACTTTTTCTCTCTTTCCCGAAGACGCGAGAAGAAGACCGAAGAAGCGAGAAGAAGACCGTAAAAGTTCCGCCATACGGTTGATCAAACCTGTCCGTGGAACTAACACTGTACAAACACTACTTGTTGCTACACATTCGGGAGAACGCGTTTGTCTTCGGGAGAGAAGGCACAAAACTTCAGGAGATGTTTCAACAAGGTTCGGGAGAGAGTCTCGAACTTAGAAGATCGATGGGGAGCTGATATCATAAATCAAGGGAGATCGAGGGGGAGCCAAGATCGTAAATCAAGGGGGAGTCGAGATCGCAAATCAAGGAGAAAAGTGTTAGAGCCTAGGCAGTTACAAACGTGAGTTGTGTAAGTGTAAGACCATATCTATAACTCTAAACTTTTTAATAAGATTTGCTACCCTTTAGGGCGTGGGAAGCCCCCCAGAGTAGGCTAATTTCCGACTTGGAAAGTATATCGTGCTTGCGTGTTTTATAATTTCTTTCGGATACTGTCTGCTAAGGTGTGCAAGCCTCTGTTAGAAGAACACCACCCGAATCTCATCTTGAACAGACAACAGTATTTCAAAATCTTTGATACATTTTTTTGGCATTGTAAGCGCATACAGCGAGCCAACTTTGCTATTGCAACAACGATTGAATAACACCTTAACGAAAAAGAAATTACACTTGATGAAAACATCAAAGACATCCATAAGGAATGAAAAAACATTTCCATACGAAGCGGGACGATGAAAACATGCACAAGAACTCTCTTTTTTTCGGGATTGAAACTTGTCCTCTGTTTGAATTAAAGAAAATCATCACTTGATGGCTGATGCACCGCTCAGATGAATTAATTGATTCTGTCTCTCCTAACGATCACGTATTATATTTCTACCTTGTCACATTTCGATCCACCGGGGCTATTAAGAGCATTTTCCCACCATGAATTTTTGTGTCATAAGAAAAAGTGATAATGAGAGATGGTAAAAAAACATGGATCCCCACCATCACTCAACTAATCATAGAAAAAGTCATGGGATAATCTATTTGAAAAAAGATCATCTCATAACCAAAAATTGGATTTGGTCATGAACCGTGAACCAATTGCAACACAACATGTATCATGTGTAAGAAACTTTTCAGTTTTATTTTTATTTTGCAACGAATATATCTTCTAAATTATAAAGTTAAAAAAATCAAAATAATTACCAATACTCATAATTTTTTGAGATCTATAAAACGAGACACATTTTGATATATTTTTATTAATCTTAATATTTATGAGCTACAATTTATGTAGCAGTGAGAGAGAATGATGATGAACTTTTTGTTTGGTCATGAGTGAGGTACACTTGATCAAAATAGTTAGAATACATAACAAGATGAGAGAGAAAATGAATGAAAGAGGGGATGAAAAAAAACTACTTTACTGCTCCTTGTGACCCAAGTGGGGGCATTAAAGTGGTTGTTGAATGTGTGGATTGGGCTCGGTTGGTTGGGTACATGTGGTTGGTTCTCGCTGGCTCGACCGTGCCAAAGCGAATTGTGAGGCAGGGGACCCTCGGCGAAGGCATGAATCTCGTGACCCTTATCGTACGCGTAGCCTCATACGTACTGTCTTTCTCCGTGGTATTCAATTGATGGTTTCTACACAAGTTGGGCTCTTAATTAATTGTTTTATTTTATCGGTCAGTTGATAGTTTATCTCATTTCAAAGTCTTCTTTTTATACACGATCATTTCGTATGAAATTTACCATTAAATTATTTATCATGCATCACCAAACAATATCATTTTCTATGCATGATAGTTTATCTTGTTTCAAAGTCTTCTTTTTATACACGATCATTTTGTACGAAATTTACCATTAAATTATTTATCATGCACCAAACAAGTTCATTTTCTATGCATGAAATTCCTTACGCCATTTTCCATATAAAATAACGATACAATTATTAGAAAAAGACTCATTTTCAGTAAAAGTTTGTTGCCGTCTGGTGTCCTTTCATATTCTTTCTCTCGAGTTTTAATACAAGTTATTTTTACATTTTTATATTAGAAGGAGCGTTCAAATTATGAGATTCTTTTTTTTTTTGTGAACTTGAGGATCCAAATCTCACTTTTGAAAATGCATCATCAAATCATTTTGATAGTGACATTGATACATGTTTCATGTGCATATTCAAAGTCGCATTTAATGCAAAGTCAAAGTCATCAAGTTTGACTTTGTTTTTTGGACATGTGACACATGTAGATTTAAAGATGCATCATAATCTAATGGACACATTTGGATTATCAAATTCTCGAATTTTAAAGTGTTTTAAATTGAGCGCTCCTCACTATACTAGTATATATATAACGGTGACATAGTTAGCTAGCTTGCATCATTCACAAGTGCTTGAGCCTCTCACTACCAAACATCATCTTTTATAATTCTCTAGGGAGAGTTACCGATCATGTTTTCTGTAGCAACAATCCTAGCCATTGCCCTCTTTACATACTGTTTGTATAGATATTATTCCACTAGGAAGTCTAAAAGCATTAATCCTTTGCCACCAGGTCCGTCTCCATGGCCGATCATTGGATGCCTCCCTCAGATGCTCAAAGAACCGAACACATACAAATGGATCAAAAGGCTCGCTAAGGATTTGAACACTGATATATTATGCATTCGTATCGGAAATGTTCATGTCATTCCTGTTCTAAGTCAAACATTTGCGATTGAGTTCTTGAGAGAGAAAGACATTATATTCGCTTCCCGACCAAAGTCCTCCGGAATGGCTCTTCTCAGTCACAACTACATGAGCTCTGTCAGTGCTCCAAGCGGAAAACAATGGACAAAAATGAGAAAGATGATGGCTGCCGAGTTATTTTCCCCAGCCATGCATCAGTGGTTCCTTAACAAGAGGGTGGAAGAAGCTGACAATGTTATTGCTTATATCCACAACCTCCCTGATGGAATTGTGGACTTGAGGAAGACTAGCTTATATTACGCTGCAAGTATATTAAAAAAACTCATCTTCAATAGGAGATATTTTGGAGAAGCCATGCCTGACAAGGGTCCTGGTCCAGCGGACGAAGAACACACTGATGCTGTTATGAAGGCATTGCTTTATCTATTTTCTTTAGGTATATCTGACTTCTTTCCATTTGTGTCAGGAATATTTGATGTTGATGGTAAAGACAAGAAAGTCATAGAAGCTATCAAAACTATTGAAAAGTATCATAACCCTATCATTGAGGAAAGGATTAACATATGGCGCCGTGGCGGGTCATCAGCTGTATCATCCGACATGTTAGATATCATGATCAACCTTAAGGATACTGATGGAGCGCCATTACTATCCGAAGCTGAAATTAAGGGTCAAATCAACGTAAGTGATCTCTGCTACCCGCCTACTAATTTTAAGACAAAATGTATGTACGTAGTTTGTGTAGTGTTAGTTTTTATTTTATTGAGACTAACACTACACTACACTAAATAGAGGAGTGTTCAATTGAGATTCCTCTTATTTTCGAGACCTTGACATTCCAAATCTGAGATCACTTTTCAAAATGCATCATAAAGTTATTGTGGCGGTGACAATATGTGTCTCATGTATATTTTCTAAGATGCATTTAATGCAAAGTTAAAATCATCAATTTAGATTTTATTTTTTAGACATGTGTCGATCACATGCAGATTTAAAGATTCATCATGATCTAATAGTGAAATTTGAAATCTCAAGATCTCAAGGTCTCAAAGGATCTCAACAGAGCGCTCCCTACACAACATATAATATATTAACTTCTAGTATGTTTTGTAACTGGTGTAGGAATTGCTATTAGGTGGAATCGACAACACGTCCAACTCCGTTGAATGGGCTTTAGCGGAGATGTTAAACAAGCCAAGCATAATGCACAAGGCAGTGGAGGAGCTTGACTCAGTAGTAGGCAATAAGGAGAGATTTGTTGAAGAATCGGACATCCCACGACTCAAATACATAAAAGCAATCTTGATTGAGTCATTTCGCCTGCACCCTGTCCAACCATTCATCCCACCTCATTATGCTACCAAGGATGCAACAGTTGGTGGCTATTTAATACCTAAAGGAAGTCACATACTCATAAGTAGGCTTGACTTGGGCCGAAACCCTAATGTTTGGGAAGATGCTCTCACTTTCAACCCTGATCGACATATACAAAGCTGTGCGGCACTTCGAAGCACCATAACTGATCCTGATCTTGGATTTCTCAGCTTTGGGGTTGGGAGGCGTGCTTGTGCCGCTGGAACACTCGGTACATCCATGACTGTTATGCTACTAGCAAGGCTTGTACAAGCTTTTGATTGGAGTTTACCAGAAGATGTTTCGGCGGATTCGCAATTGCAAGCGTGTGAAGACTCCGGCCTGCTTTTAATGGCTTCGCCATTGGTGGCTCGTGCAACTCCAAGGCTGCCACGTCACTTGTACCTAGCACTAGCAGTGTGAGAATAATTAAGGGGAAGTAATATTATTATTATTGTAAACGATCGAGCATCAGTGTGCTGAATTAATATTAATAATGGGACTTGTTTTTTACCAGCCAATAAAAGGATCTTTAAGTTTAAAACTAGATGATGATTCCAACCACTTTTTTTTTTAATTTATGATGTGTTATATAAAAGTTATAATAAACTGGGTCTATATAGCATTCTTCAGGTTAATTAGTGAGTTGGGTCTTCAGGTTCAAAGTGAAGTGAAGTGAGGTTTATAGGATTCTTGAGAGAGGAGGATTTGGAATGTTTTGCTGAAATGACACATGCATGTGGAACCTCCATGCATATTCATTAATTTTTATTTTTGATTGGGGTTAAAGTTGTGTTAATTATGTTGGCACCACGGGAACGCCTCCGGCCTCCATGCATATTCATTAATTAAAAATAACTATTAAAATCTTTTTTAATGATACAATATTACATTTTGACATAATGAGACTAAACACAATCATCATGAATAAGATCAACAGCCATCTGCAGAATGACCAAGTTTATAATTGATTTGAGCCGCCCATCCTGCATACTGTGTAAAATTAAACTCAAATGGTGATGCTATTTGGGATTCCTTTTCCAGTCATACCAGTTCCACTTGTTGGATACAGCAACGTATATGGCATCTCCACTGCTCCAACCCTATTCTTCAACCTCTCATCACTGTTCCTTGCCGTTATAGCCTCTTGTACTTTCTCCAATTTCTCCCCAAACTTGTTAAATGATGCTAATGGACCCTCATCTGCAGTCCATTCTGCATCTGCACGCTGACCCAAATACACCTCATCAGATGCGTGCCTTGACAATATTTCTATAACTGAGAGACCTAGTAGAGTCTGTAGTTGGGCTGTGATAGTTTTCATGTAGGCTTTCTCCGGGTTTGTCTCCAGTTCTTCGTAGTCGGGTGTGCCTGGTTCAGGCATGAACCTGCGACTTATTGTTGGTCTGCTTGGAATGTACCCTCCGTAAGCATATTGGCCAAAGTTGACAGCTGCGTGGAGGGCTGAAGCTAGCCATATGAGGATGGTGCATGACTGTGTGAGTTCTGCAACTGTCTGCATTTTAGGCCACCAAGCCTTGTCTTTTATGTCTCCATGGCCTTCCTTGCGCAGCTCTTGCCACCAGGCTTGGAGTTCCGGGTCATCTTGGACCATTTTGTCTGACTTGTAGTAGAAGGAACAATAATCCTGAACCCAAGTTTCAATGGCTGACCATATTTCAAGCCCATCCACTGCGTAGGGATAATCCTCTATCAGCAAGCGGATACCATGGGGTGCATCCGGGTCCTTCACAGCCATTCCCCTGGAAAAGTTAAGCGTGATTCATTCAACATATTGCACATTAAGGCTTTTTCAGCTTTATAATAAAATTATTCGATCCCATATGCAATTTCAATTGATATATGACAGAAGGTGTTTACAGTTGCTCACCTCTTGAGGAGATCCTCGGGAAGTGCTTGATCAGGAAACACCCAGTCTTTGTAAACTACTGATGATATTTGCAAACCGTATTGCCCTGGAAACATTGACATCTCGAGCAATCCGTTAGCATTGATAAGGGTCAGACGGGCCATAGCATTAATATACATGGTGTCGCGAAAATGTGGATGCAAGAGCTTGTAGACCGGGTGAAGCACACTGAGCTGCCTGTTGGTGGCAATAACAAATGGCTCTACAGCCGCATGAGTGTGCAACCTGCATCAATATACCAATCATATCAACACTTAGCATCTTTACGCGGAAATTCCAAAACAAAGCTTGATTTGAGGTATTTGGTACCAGTGACTGATTAATTGATGGATGCCAGTGTCAGTTACTGCGACATAGGCTTTAGCTAGCTGCCATAGCGTGCCGTCGATACCATTTTCAGCTGGAGTGTACACCGTACTAACAGCACCTAAGCCATCTCCGTGAGGATGGGGCAAGCTCAACTCGATAGCCAATGGCTTCAAGATGCCGGTCTTTTCTAGAAAAAGCACTGTCCTTGTTGCATACATCTTTGTAGAAGTGTAAGCGTTGTCATTTATCCTCCTTATATATGGCATCAATGAGTCATGATGGTCCAAGATAAATAAACGGTTGTTTTCGAGTCCCTGTTAGGAGACATGTCCATGTGTCAGGTGCGCAATTTGTTTGGATTGCAATTTCCGTAACAAGCTATCGTATCTGAAAATTGATGTACCTCATTGACAGTTAATCCTTCCATTTTGTTTTCGATATGTACTTCAGATATAGTACTGGTCTGATCACCATACAAATCAGGGTCAAGCTTACTTGCAGGAGGAAATTCCTGTAGGAAGAACAAACAAAACAATTCATACCAAAAAAAATTGCAGATTATTCTGATACGGAGACATGTTACCAAATCCAAACTGTGCAAAAAATGTATCAAAAAGAGTTGTGTTACCTGAAGGCAGCGAATGGAGACAGGGTTGGTTCCAGTCAGCATTTCTCGCCCAAATTCAAAATCAGTCATCCAAGCAGTCTTATCGGCTGAAACAAAATACATAAGATATAAAACTATCCCTATTAATGCTGCACACAGATGATGCACAGAAGATATCTTCATTACAAGTACCCTTGATAATATCCGGCATGGGATACTTAAGCAGTGCCTCTCCATCGGTTGGAAAAATCTCCTTAAGAAACTCGAAAGGGATGAGATTTGTTAACTTCTCCATGCCAGGAAGTCGTATCCCACCTTCATACAGGTCAAGCACATTTTGGAATGAATCGAATTCACCAGGAGTTTTATCAAATAGTGATTCTAGCTCTGGGAGAATGACTTGGACTGCAGCTTTAAAACCATACGCAAGAAAATCTGACATCTTCAGGTGACCGAGACGCTCGTCTCTTGGCACATAAACACTCAAGGTTGATATTATTGACAATCTGCTCTCGGTGGTAGGATCTGGAAAATCAAAGAAAATATGTCAGTTATGAAACAACGAAACTTCCAAATTACATTCAACTGGCTCTGAAGTACACCAAAAAGGGAAAAGTTAAGATATCTTGGACCTGATTTTGAAGGTTTTCTGCCTGTTTTGCCTCGTCGTGGGTAAGGAAAGTCTTTAGATCCGCCAAGAGTTTGACGGGCATATTTCTCCCCCCTGTCTGGACTTCCTAAATCATTGTAGACGGCATATTGATAAACTCTGTCATATTCTTCAAAATTTTCGGTGCCATTTCCTCTTTTGCTTGCAAGTTCTTGTTCTCTGTACTTCAGCAACGGAAAAGGCGTATCACTTGGAAGATATGTCTGCAAAACCATTCGGCATAAGGCCATTTATCTTAGCTAGCTAGCTTTGAAAATGAACCAAATTTAACAAGTAACATAATATGGCCATGAGCTATCTACTCATTCAAATTCACCTGATTACTGAAGAAAATGCGGTCATAGTCATACTTCTCGACCGGGTAGACCCAAGAGTTGCAAACAAAGTGAATGCAGCCGGCAGAAGGAACACTTTCAAGTGTTACAGACTTCAGGTAAAACTCATTGTGGTGATTGTTCTTAATAAGAAAAGCTCCAGGGATACCTATGTCCTCATCCCAATCGAACAGAATTGTGAAGTGAGACTCGCCTACACCTACTGCGGCACTTGAGGTGATCCAGTCCTCTAGATATGCTGGTTTTCCAATCTTTCCTCCTATCCCTGATTTTCAATTCACCGCAAAATTGTAACTACAAGCAAATAAGACTTCATTGCTTGATTGCATCATATCTCTCTGCTTAGTTCAAACATGTCACATCAGTAATAAGTAGTAAGTACTAGTAAGTAATAACAAATCATGCCAAAAGTTACCAAAATTGCTCGACTTCGACAATTATTGCCAACAGTTCTAACTACTTTCCGAAATGTTAAGCAGGAAAATATAACCTAGGGTCTAGTTGGACAAAAATGATACAGACATTATTACGGCTTGTCAGCTCCACTGATGTATATACTCACCATTATTATCCTCCCCAGCAACTTTAACCTTGCTGATAAGCTGCAGAGAGACGCGCTGAAGAAATACCTCAGCCAGCCTATCCTCAGCCGATGCAACAAAGTTATTGAGATCCAGCACACTTTTCTTAATCAGCACCACCTTCCCCACAAGCTTGTTCTTTTGGCTATCACCATTGTCGCAGCATGTGATGCAGCTGATTAGATTCTCAAGCATGATGGAAGCAATAATAACCTGATCTCTCTGTATGTAATTAAACTCAACGAGCAGCTAGAAACCTGGAACAAACAACAATGTTCTGAACTTCAGATTTTGAGAAGAAGTACAAGAAATAGAAAATATCTGGAAATGGATGAGCACATAGCTGCAACTGTGTGTATGCATATATATAATTTAGGGAAAAGTACAAATTGGTGCCCCGGACTATCACTCTTTTCCAATTGAAGATCCAAACTATCAATTTTTCCAATCAAGGGCAAAATAAAAAATAAATTGACCAATTTTTGAACACCGAGCACCGTAGATTCACCGTGATTAAATTACAAACCCAATCATGTGAATCCCGTTAATAACGACTCAATAAAAAAGTGTACTAGTGTTAACAAAAAAAAGATCGATTTAATATGTTAAGAGTGTTAACAAGAGAGAAAATGTTGGTCCAACCATACCAGCTGTTTCATTTTCAAGTTGCATATCTCAGATATAATTCATTTAAAAAAAAATTACAGAAGGAAGAAAGAACATAACTTTATAATGATCAATTTCAGATTGTTTTTCATACTGATTGTCAATGGTGGACATTCAAAGTTTACAGATAAGTCAAAATAAGCAGCCGCAACTGCCTTCATTGCCAAGTTACCCATTCGAGATACTAATACAATGAAATCATATTTAACTTCCTTTTGAGTAGACATCAAGTCACCTAAATGTAAGGTTCAAAGAATAAGACAATTTTGGAAGGCAGCACCCTTACTTTTACTTTGCAATATTTTCTGTATGTAGTTTCTGTGAAATTGGAACAAGAAGCTTGACTTATAGTAATACCCAACAAAACACGAGCAATCCTTTATCATTGAAGAAGCATTATAGTCAGCATTCAGCAATATCAGATAAATAAAATACTGAAACCTTTTTCAGTAAATAAACGTGGAAGTAAGATTACCAATTGCTGCAATTCTGATGTTTAACTCAAACAGAAATTATTTTAGGGTGCGGGTCGTAATATAAGTTACCTTCAGCTGCCTGAGTTTGTTGAGTTCCATTTGTGGCTCGGTGAATCTTCTCAAACAATCTCAGGTGCTTCAACTAATGTCCATTCCGCACCGTCCATTCCTTGACAACGCCTGTAAATAATGACTGTAGCAGAAGTGTTCCTGTAAACAGATAGAAACGGGTGGGGCTCAGGCAGAATATTTCATGGTCAATGCTTCGGAAACATAAATAACGGTCAAACCCATGGCGGGGTGTCATGGTGGGAACAGCCATCATCATGATGGGGGATGGTTGTGATGGTCATGTGATCTTCAGTTTCGTTAATTTTTTCTAGATAAGTTCTGGTATAGGCTTTTGCGATACTTGTTTAGTTGTACGCAAGGACAATATGAAGTAATGAAGGTGGTGATACCCCCTCTGCCTGCTACATCAGCAGCTGCTATGCCCTGATATGAATATAGTGCCAGTTAGGATATGAGAAATTGAGAACACAGCAGAATAGAATAGTATCTTGGAGGGCCACACAGCTTAGTTTACAGAAAGATGCAATCTTTAGTCTCATAGTAGCTCAACCAGATGATATGATTGCAAAGGCTGCAAAACAGGTGAGGAAAGAAACAAGGATGAAAAGCTATTTTCCATACATGCCCCCAAAAATAGAGATCCCCTATATAGTGGTCGACCTAACCAGTGAAACTTAAAATTCGAAAGAAAATCATTAATGATTACTTCAGTTGTCATACTATAAATCTGCACAATTAAGGTATCACACACCCAGATGCACAACTACCATTTGACCTTTTGGTTACTGAAAACTTGAAAGAGATGAAGTTCTAGATAGAATATCTCATAAGATGAGTGAAATCATGCAAAACAGCAACAAATAAATCACCCACCTCAAGACTTTCCCAAGTTTTTCAGGATACAGTTATAAAACACTCACACTCACACTCACACTCACACTCACACTCACACTCTTACTATTCATCACCAGCATCACATTCTCCTCATACAGAATCTCCCCAGTATCCACAATTATATCAAATACCAAAAAAGCACTCCCTTTCCCGTAACCGGTGGTCCGGCAGGCCAAGAAACCACGATTCCGTATCTTGCGAATTCATACACGAAATAGAAACGAAGGTGAAAAAAGAAAAAGAAAGTGACGAGCGATACCGCAACAATAAAGTGGAACCAAAAATTGATAGGGTTTAGGGTTTGAGCTCTTCAATGTAGTACCAAAAATAACATCGGCCTTTCCAGATTCCGTCTTCGCCGTTGTGACCGCCAACACCGATTGCGGCTGCTCGATCTTCTCATTTCCTCCGTGATGATTGCAATCCGTCTGTCTTTATTTTTCAAGAAAATAAATAAATAAAATTCGATTGAACCGTTAGCAGACCGTTACCTCTCCACCTCGCCTAAAAACTCGACCGTTGGAAAGCGCACAAACCAAATTGGGTTGGGCCAATTGTCTCGTAGAGTTAGGATCATATGAGAAATTGTAATTTCTATTAAAAATGAGAAATTGTAATTTCTATTAAAAATGAGAAATAATAATAGTAGTTGGATCATTCATCTAACGATCCTTAATTTTCACAATTATTATCCTATTTTTATACATTAAACTCGTATTTAAGGGTAAATTTGTAATTTGAGCATTAAAATTTATTTTCCCATAATAATAAAAAATCTTTCAGCAACAGCCGACCGTCGTGTTCGGAAGGTCAAAGTTTCCACGCACAGCAGAATGAAGTTGTGATCGCTTTCTCCGATCCGAGAACAGACATCTTAGAGCATCCGCACCGGTTGGGATTGTAGGACGTCCTCGTAGTTGAATTCTGTCGGTTAACTTTGGTAATTTCAATCTTGGTCGTTCGCTCGCTTTGCACTAACGCGTCTGTCAAGGTGATTTCAATCAATTTGTTTTTTTGGTGTCGTTGTTGATGTTGTTTGTTTAGGGTTTCGATGATGGCGGTGTCCTTGATTTGGGTTTGTTGTGATTTTTGATCAATTGTTGGATTGGGGAGCAGGTGAGACAATTGCAGTGACGAATTTGACAAACGGTAGGTGGATTGAGTATATCAAAAATTAGGTGGATTGACACAACACTGGCAGTCCGCACTTCAAAAATTACACATTTTAACACGAATTTCCTGAATATATATCAATTTAAAGGAGACACGACAATCACAACCCAAACGGTGATTAGAAATCCCTAACTTTGAAACCCTAGAATGCGTATTGTCGCCAAATCTATACTGGTAGCAACCCCATATTTGTAGCCAATTAGAATTTAACACCACTGCAAGCGTTAAACCTAGAAAGATTAGACTCTCTAATCGCTATCACTCGGTCGCTTTCTATCTTCGATTCTCGCGAGACAAATACGGGATTGCGGTTTGAGTTTATTTTCTATACCTAATTTGCCCTCTAACTGGTATTAATTAGATTAATAATTATGAATTTTAAACTAATCTAAACCGTTAATTAAACTAATCTGACGGCTAATAGAATTTCTTATTTCTCATCATATATGTATTTCTCACCTGAACCGCACCCTTGTCTCGTAATCGATTTTTTTTGTACAAAATACAAAGTTGGTCAAAATCAACCTATAATTCGTCACTTTTCGAACCTAAAAATGAAAAAGACGACATAGTTCGTCAGTTTTATTTTATAATTCGTTACCCAGAAAATGTACCAAAAATCAAGATTTATGGGCTGTTTGATTGAGCTGAAATTTATGTTAGTTGAATTTAATTTATGTTATATTAGCTGAATTTAGTTTAGTTTAATTTAATTTATATTAATTTAATTTAACTTAGCTGAATTTAATTTAAGTTAATTTAGGTTAGTTTAGTTGAATTTAATTTATTTTATTTTAATTTAACTTATAGTTTAATTTAATTTAATTTAACGTAGCTGAATTTAGTTTAATTTAATTTAATTTATGTTAACTTAGCTGAATTTAATTTATAAAGCGTAAATTTAAAGTCAACTGGACAGACCCTTACTCTCATCCATTCAAATCACAAGATCAATTACTATGATTTGTACCAAAAAATTAACTTTGTATCTGATCTTTTCCTCTTTACTATAGAGGAGCGATCAAATGAGACACCAAAATTAGAATGAGGCAAGTGAGGCACGATCTATCAACCAATTAGAGGATTGTAACACTATAACACTCTAAGAAGTTGTGACATTTGAGCGCCTTCTATATATATATAGGAGTGCGCTCTATTGACACTCCAAAATGGGGAGGACGTGGGGATAAATCTGGGTCATTTGATCATATTGATATAATGGTTGAGATTTAAAGGTAGTGGGATTTTACTGTTTGCTTTTTACTGTTGGTAGTGGGATTTTATTATTTGCTTTTTATTGTTGATGAATTTTGGTAGTGAAACACGTGGCGCACCCACAAAGCACTGAGGTTTAGATGTGTGGCTCAGATTTGTCCTCACCTCCTCCCCATTTTGGGGTGTCCTCAATAGACCTCTATATATATATATAGATGCGCTCAAATGAGAACACCCTCTTAGGCTAAGAATATGAGAATCATTCTCAGCCACTCATTTTGTTGAAATGAGTGGTCCAAAATGCAACACGTCATCTACTATGCATTTTCTGCTTTATAATATGCACTTTCTACTTTTACTATTTGCACTTTTGTCTTTTACCTATAAGACAAAAGTGCAGAATCAATCTACACCCTTAGATCATTTGATCCAAAAGTGCAAAATGGTTCTCATGTTCTTAGCCTAAGAAGAGTTCTCATTTGAGCGCGCCCCTATATATATATATAGGATTTGGATCAGGTACAAACCTCCTAAATATATACAAACTACAAACTATTTTAAACCATTTGATCAAACCATCGCATGGCCCATATTCAATTGTATTTAAATTAAAATTTTTATATTAATTAGAATATCCAGGGATACTATTGTCATTAAACTCCTAAACTAAACACCGTTAACTATCTTTAAATCAAAATCAAAGGTATTTTTTTCAAAAGTAGGTTTTTGAGAATTCCCAATCGGCGTCGGAACTTTGTCATTTCCAGTATTATCGGCGCTGCTAGATTTTGCTTTATCTAATTCAAAATTTTCAATTCGGGAATCGATGGACGCTTAGAGCATGCTTCTCGGACTTGGATCGAGATACACAATAAGGTATGGTGCTGTTGATGAAGCTCTACGCCGACGCCATTCCCCCACCGCCATGATGGATTATGATGTCGGCTGAGGTGGTGGCTGGATATGCGTCTGATGATTTCATGCACTTGTCGGGAAGGAGCCGCGGGAGGAAGCAAGGTGGAACTTTTTTTCCCACAAGCCCAAATCTTTCCTTTTTATTCGACTGATTTGGGAAAGTTTGCATCTTTCTCGCTGGAATCTTGCTCGATTTGCAACTTCTGGGGTTCGCCGGTCGCGGCTGCGGTCCACTGCCATTCCTGGGCCGTCTTTTGTTCATAAACGTGGCACGGACATTCTTCATGATCCCTGGTTCAACAAGGTCCAGTTTGTGATGGGTGTTTAGAGTTATCATGTTGGATTTGTGGTAAAATTTCTATTTGGTTTTGCTGGATCTTGTTGTGCTTTATGACTTATGTTGTTATAAAGTTGTGGATTTGGTTGAAAGAATTGGGAGTTAAAGTCATTAACTTTTTAGCTTGAATTTCAGTGATGGAAATGTTGCTTGGAGGTCGAGTTGCAGGTAGCAGTAGTGTAGTGTCTATTTAGTCTGAGAAGTGTGTTCCCCAGAGCTGATTACAAAGGAGGAGGGGCTGATATGGCTGTGTGAGAGGTCAGAGCGGATCTATGCATTTGTTTTCCAAGAAGTTTGGTTAAAGAGGTTGCTAAGACTACTGAGTTGTTCATGTTGATAGAATGGATGTTTTGTAGGTCAGAGAGGTGAGACATACAAGTTCAGGGGACACTAATTAACTGACCCAGATGAGCTCCTTGAGCCAGGTGAGGAATTTAGTTTCTTTATTACTCTGTCAGAACTCTTCATGGTTGCTGAACTGCACTTTGATCGGTTAAAGGTCCGGGTGAAGAGACTGAGTTGTTCATGTTGATGGAATGGATGTTTGTTTTGTTGTTGTTTAGGTGATCATCCGGAGGAAGGAAGTGAAAGCAAGACTCAAGTTCTGACCGCTAAGTTGGCGTGTTTGAAGTGTGGTAGTGAAATGCATGGTTTTATTGTTCGACATGGATATGGATCAAAAGTGATGGTCACTTATGCTCTGCTAAACTTGTACTCAGAAAATGTTGGGAGGTTTTTTTTTTTGATGAAAGAAAATGCTGGGAGGTTGATGTCATTGACATGTATTGCTATATTTTTTTATGGAATGACAATTTGTACATTATCTATAACAGTTTTAATTTATCTATAACAGTTTTACTCTTTTATTATGTATAACTAGTCATACAAATTTCACTACTATGTTAAAAGTTAGGATTTTTGCAGTGGAACTATTTGTTTTGGGATCTTTGTGAATACTATGTTACTTTTGATATTTATGCAGATAATCACACTTAATGAACTTAAGAATTGTATTGTGAACTTTATAGTTTTATTGCCAACATTTTATGAACTTTAGAATTGTATTGTGAACTTCAGATGGACTAGATGAATTTTACCTGGTTATTGGTGAACATTATGCTAACTCAAATGGATTTGACTTCACTTACATACATCAAAACAGTTCAGAATATTGTCAACATTAACTTCATATTTGATTTGTTAACATTTGATGAACTCTGCATACATATTGTTAACTTTATATGGGCTAGGTAAATTTTGTACCATACAAATGATGTTTTGTATGGTCTTTTTGAATACTATGTCACTTTTGACAAATAAGCCAAACTCACACTTAGTAAACTTAAAAATTATAAAGTGAACTTTATAGTTTTTTTGCCGATATTTGATGAACTCTACATTTTTATTGTGAACTTCAGATGGGCTAATGAACTTTATATGTTTATTGTGAACATTATGCTAGTTCAATTGTTTGGATTCATTTACATACATGAAAACAATTCAGTATATTGTCAACATTACCAAACAGATCCTATCCAAACACTTAATGAACGTAAGAATTGTATAGTGAACTTTATAGTTGTATTGTCACCATTTGATGACCTCTACATTTGTATTGTGAACTTTATATGGGCAAGGTGATATTTATCTTTTTATTGTGAACACTGTGCTAGCTCACTTGTAAGTCATGTTGAATAAACCTTGATGGCAGCCCGTCCTTTCTCCTCTTCACTCAAACCCTGACCACCATCTTTTGGCCTTCTAACTTCTGCAACCCATTTGATGAATTCATCGAAGTTTGATGGAAGTGATGAGAAAACAACTAATATTACTCTATGCAAATCTTTCACATCTTTCGATCTCAAGAGAGCATGAATGGCATCCAGTGATCCACCAGGTACTTTGCAATGCTTATCCAGCTTTCATGTTTACAACTCTGTAGCAAGTATAATGATACTGTTTGAAACTCATTTCTATTTGATAAACAAAGCAATATCAGACCACCATCAACTTGAACACTTACCAAGGTGTAAAGCAATCCTAGCTCTCTTTGAGGCCTGGATACAACCATGAACCTGTAAAACAAATGACATTCCAAATAACTATTGGAGATAAGAATGTTTGACAACTGTTGTGTTACTACTTACTAGTTGCTTGGACATAGCAGACATACATGGGACATAAAGGAACAAAACCGGGTTCACAGATGAAATCCAATCGAAACAGATGAACCGGGTTCACAGATGAAATCCAATTGCATTATTACCAGAAACCATTTAGTGAACAAAACCGGGTTCACAGATGAAATCCAATCGAAACAGCGGTAGAAATCCACGCACTAAAATCCGAAATAAATCCAACCAAGTGAAGACAAAACCTTCTTGCAAACACAGAGACTAGTTTCGAGTTCACACAATGAAAATCACAAACACAGTAATCCAATCTATGTTCGAAATTCAAAAACACAGCTAAATATTCAATAATCCATATTTGAGCACACAGATAACAAAACATTCTTGCAAACACAGAGACTAGTTTCAACTTTCAAGTTCACACAATGAAAATCACAAACACAGTAATCCAATCTATGTTCGAAATTCAAATCCACAAACCAATGTTTTAAATTCAAGCTAAATCAGAAACCCTAGTGTTCGATTTCGGCAACAAATCTGACACTGAACTGAAAAAAGAGTGACTTTGAAACTAGGGCATCTTACATGGGGAAAACGAATTGCTTTTATCCATTTCTTCGCTCAACAACAGTCGATCGGCGGACGCTGTTGATATATCCACCGCTGGTTGTCGAATTCGTCCTATAATGAATTATCGATTTGGTTGAAAGTGAGATAAACGAGCGGAATCAGTCGATATCTAAACTGATTCTCTCGACTTGTATGGAAATAAAGATTAATTATGCAATATCATAATTACCCTTGTATATATTCTGAATGTAACGGGAGTTTAACCTCCGTTAACTTGAATATTCTAATCTCAGCCATTAAATTAAAATAATAAATAGTCTAGA
Organism: Rhodiola kirilowii; assembly: GCA_033675215.1. NCBI lineage: Eukaryota > Viridiplantae > Streptophyta > Magnoliopsida > Saxifragales > Crassulaceae > Rhodiola > Rhodiola kirilowii. The sequence goes on along the minus strand of CM066203.1, from coordinate 10,183,501 downwards.
TCTGTTTGTAGTTTGTATATATTTAGGCGTTTGTAGGGGAACCGCCCCCTATATATATATAGATGGGCGTTCAAATGTTACACCTCCAGCCAATCAAAACGCGCCACGTAAGCCACTATTCATGGCACATGCAAGGCACATGTCCTCTCGCGGCTTACGGTGCACCTCCAAAGCATGGGGTTGTGTGGGTGAGGGTGCACCGTAGTTACGGTGTTCCTCGCTTCTGATTGGTTCCTCGCTTCTGATTGGTTCCTTGTTTTTCATTAACCAATCAGAATCGATATAACACGTAACACAATAAGAAGCTTGTAACATTTGAACGTCCGTTTATATATATATATATATATATATACCATTACATTACTGATTTCCACTTAAGAATATTTCTATGCAACCATCAGACTTGTATAACGAAAGCTTTTTCTCAATTCTATAAATCGCCTGCTAGTGACAAACTGGGTAATTAATTAGACTGTGAATGTCAAGGTGTATATGTTAGACCATTAGGAGAAGACATTCTTCTACCTAAGGTCTGAACATTGTGGTGGCTTTGGTATTGATCCTCCGGAGAACCAGGGCTATCCAAGCCTCCACCTCCCTCACTCTGCGGCCCGTATCCTATATATTGTTGCACTACTAGGACCGAAACAGTGGCTGCAGCGTCGGACGAAGCCAGTAAGTCACCAATCGCACCGAGCTCTGGACACTCACTCCAGTCAGTCAGGCCAGCAGTCAGTGGGGAAATCATGCCTTGACCTCTACCTACTATAAACATGTCATGAGCATTTTCCATTGCCCTTATGGCTGAGACTGTCTCCTCTCCATTGTTCACTATTCTTTCCGAATACACGATTGAGCCATTGCCTCCTGTCTTTGTCCTGAAGTTCTGTAAGATTTCGTCGTCAACGAGCTTCTCATGATCACTGTCTGTTTCCACTGTCAGCATTCTTGGGTCACTGGACGATCTACCAGGGGTAGTAGCTGATTCCTCTAAGGCTTCCTCTCCTGGTAAGAATCTCACAACTGTGAGAGTTGTCCCAGGATGTTTTGCCATCCTCCATGCATAGGACAATGCCTCTCTATCATCCGGCCCGCCAAAGAACAGCACGGCTACCTGGTGGGCAATTTGGTTAGCAGCCAGTCTAGTCGATCCGGCAAGGCCTCTGTCGACTAAAATCCCAACTGAGCAAGGAGCATTGGCTAGTACATTCTGGTTCACCATTCTGAAAGCTGGGTTAGTAGCCTCCATAGCTCCATCCACAGTCTGCTGTTTGTGGAAAGGGATTATAATGAAAGCCGCACGCTTGTCCTCGGCCAGGTTGCATATATCTACATGCATTGTTGCGTAAGGCGAGATGGCAGTCAATGGCTGGACAGATACATTCCCAGCATGCTGTTCATAGTTCTCGAAAGCATTGATGATGTGATCTGATTGAGCCTGAGTCCTGTTCGCGGCAGGCCTGCCGGATTTTCTCGTGTTATGGACTATGAGCATGGCTGAGGCTCTTCCTGTCAGCTCCACCAGGTGCAGGACATATACACAAATTGGCGATCTCTTGGTCGCATTCAAGGCTTCAAGAAGGTTGATGATGGTTGGGACATTTCTAGGAGTGTGGATGCATACAAGGAGCCTCAGCTCAGCATCAGTCTTGGATTCCATTATAGTCCTTATCTTATATGGCGCGTACCTCCTTGCTGGCTTGTAGATTGCTGAGATCACCGGGCCGATGATCCCTGTCATTACTACTGCTGTGATCACCATCATTGCAAAGGTCTGATCATCCAAAACCTGGAAGAAGAAAAAAAAGATTCACACTCAGGCATCAGTAAGCCTTAATAAGCGAAAATGGATCAAAGTGTACAACCTTTTGATCCCTCCCGACGTTGAGGATGATCATCTCGACGAGGCCTTTGGTGTTCATGAGCAAACCCAGAGTAATACCTTCACGGTAAGGTATCCGGTGGAAGAGGGCGACAAGGACTGTGCCAGCAATTTTGCCAAGGCACGAAAGGGCGATAATGAGGAACAGAATACCCCATGTCTTGCCACCTTTTATCGCGTCGATGTTGGTCCGAAGGCCGCTGATGGCGAAGAAGAGAGGCAGCAGAAGGCCTGAAACAAAGTCCTCAAGCTTCTCTATAAGGACAGCTCCTAGAGGACCATTGGGTATGATTAAGCCAAAAATAAAAGCCCCAAAAACTGAATGAGTCCCAATGGCATCAGTGATGAAACCGGAGATCATAACACCAGTGAGAATCAGGCAAATGTAGAATTCACTCAAACTCTCGCCTTCAGGGGTTCGTCTGATTAGCCATTTGATCCCTGGCCGGACGACGAAAATGCAGAAAAGAACAAAAACTGTACTGGATAGTATAACATATAATGAAGCCAATGATGCAGAATCCTCGGATAAGGCAATGGCTATGGCTAAGAGCACCCAAGCACATATGTCATTGACCAGCGCAGAGGACATGGCGATTCTGCCAAGTTCGGTGTTGAGAAGCTTAAGCTCAGCCAGAATGCGAGCCAGGACGGGGAATGCAGTGACAGACAGAGCGACACTGAGGAAGAGGATGAAAGTTCCATGGTTCTTGACATCATCATTCTTGTGCATTATGAAGGAGAAAGCAATGCCTATCATGAACGGCAAGATCATACCTCCGACCGCAATAGCCAAGGCCCTGCGCCCGGAGCGGCGGATCACTCCAATGTCCATCTCTACGCCTACTAAAAAGAGGAAGTATAAAAGGCCAATATTGGCCATTGTCTCCAGCACCATCACACTCCTTAAAGGGAAGACTGTTGCGGCAAAGTTCTCATTGCGCCCCAGGACTGATGGACCTAAGATCACACCTGCCTGCAAAAAAAAAATGGAACATTTGTCATTATGAAGAAAAAGAGATAATATTTGCCAAGGTGGGATTGTTCTTACAATGATCTCTGAAATGACCCGAGGCTGTTTCAATGGCTTCAAGACGAAGACGAGGAGGCGAGTGAGAACAACCACCATCATTAGCTGCAAGATGAAGAGGGGAAGGGAATAGTCCAAAGGGTTGTCTCCCTGCCATATCCCATTTGTGGTGATCATAGTTGGGGCATAACACACAATGGCGTTTGATGATCTATCCATCATAAATTTGTCTGTTTATCTCCTTCCTAGTTACCTATCAATCTATCTACCAGACCACTAGTCACCGGCTGCCACAACCAGCGCAGGATGATGAAGTATTCAGCAATGTGGAATGTGGAAGAGATGATCAGCTACCAGAATTGTTGATTGACATTTTTGGGAAAATGCTGGAGTGGATTGGATTTGGGAGAGAGATGAAGAATTGTTTTGATGGAGCTCCGCAGTATGTGTGGTGGAAGTATTTGTGGCCTGCTGGATCAGAATCTATTTCAGGACATGGCTGTTACTTTTTCTTTTTTTGGGTCAATTCTTGTCCAGAACAAACCAAATGCACATAATACAAAGCAAAAATCTGGAAACTTCACAAGAAATTTGTTGCCTCAATGCCAGATAAGGTTTAGTCTGCTCATTATACTTTCATGTAACATAGGAAGGTGGCCCGGTGATGTGTGAAGGTTCAGGAGGATGGTGACAAAGTGGGCACATATATACGAACTTGGAAGGATGTAATTCATTTGAATGAAATGTGTTCTTGGGTCATCACCATACATCGACTGAGCTGAGTGCAGTTCAATACAATTACCAGTTGGAATGTGATATCAGTGAGGTGTTTTATCTGTGAATTCCTTCAGTGTGTGATATAGTGTCTGGACAACATTGAGCAGGAACACATCGGACCCATGCTTGGCCAACAAGGAAACTGACACTGGAAGGTTTTCATGCATCCCTAATGGGATGCTTACCTGCAAGTATGAATATTCATATTCCAGTTAACATATCTAGTTAAATATTTCAATATAGATGTTCCCATGACCGGCATATTTGGACAAATGACAAATAAATTGGAAGTATAACTGGATATATAATACCTGACAAGATCCAGAAACTCCAGCAATAGATAGCAGGCTAAATGCCTGACCTCGGAATATTTCAAGTGTGCCGGGGTCTGTTTGTAATTTTGGTGGAGGTCCAGGAACAGTAGGAAGAGCAAGGATGCCAGAATCCTGGAACAACAGTTTACTACAATTCAATCACAAATGGATACTGATATGCAAAAGGATATGTAGTATATGAAGCTCCAGTGGGAGTTGAGTGGCAGTCCACAGCCACGATGTAATGGAAAACATGGATCAATAAAACTTAACTGGGTAGAAAGAAGTACCCCAAGCAGAGCAGTTAAAGCAGCTCGTAGTTCTGTTTTAACAGAGCGACATTCATCTAAGTTGTTATCTGAAGAGTTGACGGCTTCCCAAACCCGTTCCGATAGTCCAGGCCCCAAATCAGGTCTGACTGAGGTTACCCATTCGCCGTGATTGCTCTTGAACTCAGACCTGATCTTAAGTCAGATGGAACAAATATCAATCACCTTAACACCAAAAGCTGCAGCAAAAGATTCTGAGATCAATGGTCGTAGTATCAAATTTCACCTTTGAAGTAGGCGCATTGCAGTGGAAAGTGCAGCTAAGGATGGTATGTTATGTTTATGTTGTTGCTCAGTTATGAAATGCTTCAGGCTAGGCACATTTTCTTTGACATAATCCCCAATATTCATGTGTCTGATGATATGACCTGCGCAACATGAATGACATACACATTATTAGAATCAAGTAAATATGACCTGAAATATTAAAAGGATGAACAAACATTTCCAAGGATATAAATTGGGGACCATTAAGTACAGGTTTGAAATATGGATCCAAATTCGGATGTAAATCAAAAACTTTAGGAAACTGAAATATGAAGCTCACCACCGAACAATTTCTCCACCGAACCATTGAGAGCTCGGGTGATTCTGTCACTTGGAACACTTAGAAGGTGAAAGCAATCATCAGCAATGATGACCTCGCTAGGAGTGGAAGTTTTCAAGTCAGTCGCTTGCAGCAGCACATGGCCCACTCGATTAAGCATCACAGGATCTCTAGCAAACCATCCTGTATTCTCGAAATGATGATATTTACAAATGAATGCCTTGTAAGAGGACGTGTTTGAACTTGCAGAAGAAACTTAAATATCATAAGATTCAAGTCAAAGGCATCAGCCTACCCTGTCTGTAGGTAATAATCAGAAGCATGTCATAAATGTACTAGATGTACAAATACATTATAAACCTCATAAGAAAATCAAGCACGAATGCCTATTTACATACCCACTGTATCGAAACTTTGTGCCATTGGGACAACTCCATCTGAAGAGATAACACCATGAGAGGGCCGAAACCCAAATATTCCACAGTATGATGCAGGGACTCTCACGCTTCCTCCAGTATCAGTTCCTAGACAATGGTGGCCAACCGATAATGTTCAGTCACTCGAGATTATAAGTAAAAGTTGGGATGAAATGCTACTACCTAAAGCGAAATCTGCAAGCTTTGCCGCTACTGCAACAGCTGATCCACTGGAAGACCCTCCAGGTACCCTATCTGGGGCACATGGATTAACAGGAGTACCGTAATGTTTATTTTCACCATTTATACTGCACGAAAGGAAGAGGACTCGTGAAAAACAAAAAAAGCCCAAATATTTTCCCAAATTCTCATGCACCCAACTACTTCAAGTTCCCTATAAATAATCTACAAGAACTTCAACCACTCTCCAAATGAAATCAATATAAGAACGTACAAGTACACAACATTTCTCAAATGCTGCACCACTTTCACATAAACTCAACTCAATCATCCATATAAACCGAAATGGCTAACTTTACCTATAAGCCATCTCATCCATGACAGTTTTACCAATACAGGTAGCACCAGCTCCTAACATAGCTGTCACAGCAGAAGCCGTACACGCAGGAGGTTGATGAGTCCTTGCCCAGTCAGGGTTCCCAAACCCAGTGACAAGCCCTTGAACATCAAATCTAATTCCAAAATCAAAAAAAAAATCATTTCATCATCACAATCCACACATCGAGTGATGATTGATCGAAGTTGGGCCAAAATTGAGACGAAGTTACATGTCTTTAACGGCGTAGGTGAGTGAGTCCAACGGAGGAGGAGAGGAAGAGGTAGCGGTCGGTTGGAGGATGAATTTTTCCATGAACGCGCCGTAATCTGAAACTGCGGCCATCGTCGCTTCCTGATCTTCTTGTTCTGAGTCAGCTCACCTTCTTCAACAGCTAATATGTATAAAAAATCCAATCAAATGTACGTCATGCGACGCCGTTTCGGCCCAAAGTTCAGATTTTCTTGTACGAATATATTTTTCCAAATTTCCAGAAAAAAATTGACTCTTACAGAATTGCTTTCATGCAAATGATTCCAGTTACATGAAGATCGAAGAAATGGTTGGATTGTCTTCTTGCACCTATAGTACATTATCGGTCTGACCGAAAGAGCATGCCAAAATGTCAGCAATGCAGCAAGTTCAGTCAGCTAATCTCAGAGGTCCGTTCTATACTTGTCGGGCTTGAACCATAGTGAGAAATCGGTTCCATTGTTCTTTAGATTCTCTGTTGCCGGAGCAATCCTCTCCAAAAGCTGCACAGTGTAATTTTATCAGTAAACAATCAGTGTTTGCTTAAGTATCAAGTTAATGTAACGAAGCCAGTAATTGTCAAGTTGTGGCTTTGTGTAAAAAAAGATGCAAGAGTAGGATGCAAGGGGTACTAGCCTTGCTATGGATCACGTTGTTGGAGACCAAGACAGATCTGTCAAATACGCAGAAGCCTTCCCCGTCCATACGGCTAACAGCTCCACCAGCCTCTTCAACTATCTGTGAACCGAGTATCGATTTTGATAAAGCTTGCTAAAGAGGTGATTACTTATATTAATAATAAGATTTAAAAATAATACGCAATGAGAGAGTTACCAGAACTCCAGCAGCCATGTCCCATGGCTTAAGGCGATATTCCCAGTAGGCTTCTACAATCCCTAGAGCTACGTGGCACATGTCCACGGCTGCAGCACCCAGCCTTCTTACTCCCTAAAATGAGAGAACGTAAAGGCACAGGGCATTTAGCTCGTTGTGACTTGTGAGTGTACAGATACACATGCGCCCAAGACCGGCAAAAAGGAGAAAATGATCATACTCTGCTGACATCAGTGAACTGTTTGAACAGTTCAATGTTGGTAGCCCATGCTTCATCATGCTCATACCCAAATCCAGTCACCAGAAGGGACCGCTCTACCTAGTCATATATTCGATACAGCATATCATTCATACCATAAATTAGACAAGAAAACCATGGCTAAGCCAGGTATTAAAGCATTGTAATGAAAGTTTCTTATTGAATGAGAATCATGTGAGTGCTACAATCATCAACCAAAGTCTCAGTCATTAAATATACGACAGTAGCAACTAAATTTTTGGTTCTGCATTCGAAACCAAGTTTATGTCCAAATGCATCTGATTACCTGATCAGTCTGACTGACATGAATCTTTCGGCCGTTACAAAATGCTCCCCCACCTGATGAGCATAAGAGAGCCCTTAACATTATCAACGGGTGGTTAATAGGTAAAGTGAATTGATAGAAGTTTCCGATGAAACATATACCAGAAGTTGCAGAAAACATGCGAGTATTCCAACACATAGGCCCCCCAACAAACTCTACCTGCAGACAGTTCACGCACACAAGTTCAACTCTAAAACTTTAACTTTGTCCCAGGAAAGAAAATACTCGGTCATTCTTGTTATTGTTCGTACTGTGAAACTTGAAGTATGATAAGAATTACCACCGATGCAGCTGCTGGCTTTCCTCTATATAAAACACCCACCGAAACAGCAAAGCTAGGATAGCCATGTGCAAAATTTGTAGTTCCATCTGTAAAAGAGGTTGAAACGAAAGATGGTCAGCGAAATGCTCACAAGGAATAAAAAACATGTCAGTTTTACCCAAAATAATGGGCACCCTGAATTGCGATATGGAGTTTCCCAGTTGTTCACAACAACTCATCCTTGATGAATTTATTATTAAGATAGTTGCTTTGCAAGATGCAAGTACAGCAAGCGCAAGCTCAAAGAGCCTGAATGCATACCTAAGGGATCAATGCACCAGAGATAATCAGAAGAAGTATCCCCTATCAATCCTCCTTCCTCGCCAAGGATTAGATGATCATTGAAATTCTTCCTGACCACCTCGAGAATAGCCTCCTCACTCGATTTATCTGTACTGAACATCACATTTCAACGCGCATAACGTTTAGCCATATAACAGCGAAACTTAAAAGATCGACAAACCAAATCAAAGTATCTCGCGAAAAGATGACATTGGCCAGGCAAAAGTTCATACTCTGTCACCAAATCTGTTAAGCCTTTGTAAGCCACATTCCTCGGCTTGTTAACAGCCTCCATCACAACCTACAATGACAAAATTGCAACATGTCAATAGCAAAGCTCCCAGTCCAAGTACAACTAGACAATTACATCGACATGAGAGGGCTGAAAACCTTGGCACCAGTTTGGGCTGCAGCCTCCACAACTTGGATGAGCTGCTGAGGAGGAACTTCCCCAGCCCCAGTGGCACCGATTTTAGGAAACTGTCTCTGATCAGATAACAGAGCAAATGTCTGACCCCTTAACCCTCTACTGGAGGACGTCCCATTAGATAAAACCCTAGTCCCAATTCGACCACAAAATCGACCAGCGGATATGCTCGTGAGAGGAGCAGAGGAACCGCATACCGACATGACTGATCGGAACCAGAAACTGGGAAATGCGGATTGAGCGTATGAAACAGCGATTAGTAGTCAGTGGACGTCGAGCGATGTAGTGCCACTATTTTGTATGGATTGCGAATCCCCAATTGGATCGATTAGGGTTCGAACTGATGGCAATTCTCGAGGAGAGGCAATATTACTAAATTTCACGTCATTACATTTTTACGTAATTGCAATAATTTTATTTTATTGCAAAGTTAAAATTGTAAACAACATCGTTATCTCACATTCTCTGATTCTCACACTCGCACTCAAATAAATAATAGTCAAAGCCCTAATTTTGACCACCTCTCATCTCTCTCTTCATACGCGATCGTTCCACCCCTCAATTGACAACGACTCGGTTTCGCTCCATCTTTCAAAGCTGTAGCCATTTAGACTATTCCCGGTGGAGTAAAGCACTGATCCTTTTCAACAGGCAAGTAGGTTCTTGCCACGTTTAGGCAAATGTTCAATTGTTAAAATACGGTTCATCAGTGCAAATTCCGGCGTCTATGGTTATTTGATTTCAGTTAGGGTTTAGAAATGTGCACATTGTTGTCATTTCTTTTCAATTTTATTGGTGTTCGTTTTTAAAGATTGTAACTGAAATTGAGAAAGATCATTTTTGTAAAACCCGAAATTGGATCTGTGGGCTTCCCTACAGAAATGGACTAGCTGGAAATTCATATAAAATGTGACTGGTTTCAGTTTAGTGACTGGATTTTCAAATCATGATTAAGTTTGCTGGGTGAAAGAAATGTGTGTGTGGTTTATTAATCATTGTAGTCTTTAAAATATGTAGTTTATCTCATATAGTTATAGAGCACTTTTTTCGCCCCTGTTTCTTTTGTTACAGAAATGTATTGTTATGAAGTTCTAATTGTGGTCATATGCAGGTCCTCTTAGAACTGCACGAATGGTATCTGCTAAATTGAGTTGTGAAGCGTCGTTGTCAGTCGATGATCAATGTTTCCTCTTAAGTTTTATCATGGGGCATTATTTTGGACCTGATATTAATCTACGGAGACCAAAAAAATCTGCTTTGCAAAGAGTACAGGAAGGTCTGCCTCCTTATACCCACGAACAGCTTGCTGGTTCACAAATGAAAACTACTGAACTGGAACGGATTTATTATTACATAGTTAGGAAAGCAGATCCTTTGGTCGTGGTCAGTCTACATTCATTTCACCAGTTTTTACAAGGTCATTTTCAAACATCAAAACAAGTTCCCAAATCAGTGTATCCTCAGTTTCCCGAACTCTTTCCAACGTGTTTACATCCTCGTGCGCTATCGGAGAGTCAGCAGAAAGTCATTGAGAACGTTGTATTCATTAACAATCCAGAATTAAATTATATAAAGGCGGAGGATATCAAGAGGTTTAAGAAGTTGACTGGGATGGAAAGTCTTAGTTTAAGTAGAGAAGAAGCAAAGATTTATACAGCTGCACTCGGGACTGGCTTGTGTGGTGGTTCTGTACAGGAGAGTAATGCCAAGCATGACCCTCCTCCAGTCATACTACATAGGCCTAAAAAAACGCGACGTGTAAATGACCGAACAATCTCTAAGCATTTGGATCTTATAAGTCCTACTGGTAAGGCGCCATGTGCTGGTATGACATTTGCGTCTGTGGGTCCTTCTGTTACAGATGTTGAAACCAGGTATGAGAACGAATTGATGCCTGCCATGGTTTATCTTCCTTCTCAGCCTACCATAGAAGAGTTGGAGAATATTGTCGCTGCTACGAGAAGTGGTTTTGCCCTCACTGGGAGTGCAGCCAATGGTCGAGTTGGAGCAACAGTTGGTCGTATGGACATAGGCGAGTGCAACGACTCTTACCTATTCCGTGTATCTCTTCCTGGAGTTAAAAGAGATGAAAGTAAGTTCTGCTTTGCAATTTTTTGATATTTCCCCCTCGTGTAACAATTAAAAAAAATTATGATATTACCGCAGGAGAGTTCAGTTGCGAAGTTGAGAGTGATGGAAAAGTATTAATCAAAGGAGTGACAACAACGGGCGATAAAACAATGTGCAGGCATTCTCAAGTTTTCCAAATGAAAACACAAAACCTATGCCCTCCTGGCCACTTCTCTATCTTGTTCCAGCTTCCTGGCCCAGTTGATCCTGAACATTTCTCTGGTAGGTTCAGCATTGATGGGATTTTCGAGGGGATTATCAAGAAAGAGAGACAGCAAGATTAGTTCATCAAAGATGTGGCTAATTTGAGATAAGTTACTATTATGTGCTGGACAAAAAATTTCAAAAATTTTCCCATTGTATAGTTTTTCATTATTGTGGCTCTACTTTTTTTTTGATGGGATAAGTTGTACAGAAGTCGGACATCGACGACTCAATGACTCGATTCAGTACATAGACTCAGATTAAAGCACAGGCCTAAAATGACCAACCCATCTCGTCAGAATCACCTCAAAGCCACTAACATCCCTAGGCCAGAGTCGGGGGAAATATGGCTACTAAAACAACTAATGCGACTATCACTCAGTCCGCAAGCGGCTGAGGAAGATCAACTCACTCAGTCCGGAGACCGGCTGAGAATAGTCACTTATTAAAATCTAAAACAAACAACTAAAACACTACAAATCTAACTACTCCGACAACGGCAACCGACCCCAAGCAGAGCCACCGTATTGTGGCTCTACTTTAGACAGGCTTATTGTTAATGCAAATTGCTACCCGTCTTACAATAACAGTCTGGGTAATTGAAACCTTGTGCAGCTTTTTTCACACAGTAGCATTTTTCTTGTTTGCATTTGCCCTGATTGATATAGTTTCATAGATTCAATGTTTAGGATAATATAATTTCATTATATTTTGGGTTCAGAACAAGATCTAATATCATGTCCAAGCTTGATTCCTAACTGTAGGCATTTTTTTGGTAAATTCAAATAAGATCTCTCTAGAAAACCAGCTATAAAACTGCTCCTGCTGGTTGTGTAATGTTGGACCCTTGTGTTTTGATGATAACAAACACTTAACTAATAATGCACTTGAGTATGCAGAAATCACTGTCTGACAGGTAAGCTCACTGGACATCTCTGAGAGAGAGCGAAGCCGCGAGAGAGGTGTGTTCCATGTGAGAGACAAACCGACTTATGACCAGATCGGATCTGGGAAAAGATACACGGAGATATGCACTGAAGATACAAGAATATATGCATTAATTCAAATATATACATGAGGAGATTTAAGTATATACGACAGGAATATCGACGCCAACTTTGGCAAGTATATATGTGATATCACAGCTGTGAGATATCAATCAGATCTGCGATGAAGATCTGTGTAGCCGACTTGAAGACATTATAAAAGAAGGAAGAGCATTCAAGTGAAGGTGCGGCTTTTGGAGATAGCATTCGGAGACTGCAGAGTTTTAAACTTCCGTGAGCTGACGAAGTGCTGCTGTGTGCAGACGAGACAGATCGTGTTAGTTGATACTTTGAGTTGAGTAGAATTGTTAGCTGTCACTGAGTGAGACAAAGTGTAACAATCTACAAGCATACTCTTTCATCAATAACATTGATCTTGAAGCCCTTCTGGAACTGTCCAGAAGGCAAGTGGTTTTCAGCCTGCTGCAAAGGTTGCAGTAAGGTTTCCACTATAAATCTGTGAGTCTTTACTTTCCGTATAATTTCCTGTGTTACAGATAATTTCCGCTGCCATCTGTCTGAGGGATACCACTCTGGGATCTCCCTCACATAGTTGGCTAACCTAACGATCCAACAATTGGTATCAGAGCCGGGAAGCTCTAGATTGTGTGTTAGCCTTGCAGGAAATCATGTCTAACGGAAGCGATTCGTTCTGGAAGCCGCCGGTGCTCAGTCCGGGAGAGTATGACTGGTGGAAGGACCAGTTTGAAGCCCATGTCTGTTCCCTGGATGGGAAGCTGTGGCGAGTGTTTGAAAAGGGTAACTTCCCTATTCTGGATGTGACAGATCCTAATAAACCAAAAGAGAAAGAGAAAGACGAGTACACTGATGATGACTACAAAGCTCTCCAGCAGAATGCCAGGGCCAAAAAGGTTCTTAACATGGCCCTCTCCCCAGGAGACCAAGTAAAGATGGTTGTGTACAAGACTGCAAAGGAGCAGTGGGATGGACTTGCTCGACTGTACGAAGGAAACGAGGACATCAAAAGGAACAGAATCCTAGCTGCTACAAAGGATTACGAATCTGTCGAACAGCGCAAGGACGAATCTCTGGATGACTTCTACACCAGATTTCAAGTCATCGTCGCGCAGCTGAACTCCCTGGATGAGGTACTCCCTCAGTGGAAAGTAACTCATCAGTTCATGCAAGCTCTCTGCTCCAGATGGGACACAGTGACTACTGCTCTCCAAGCTCAGAAGGGGATCAAAGATGTCACTCTAGAAGAGCTCGTGGCGAATCTGCAAAGCCAAGCTGGAATAGCCGAGAGGAAAATGGCCCGGAGACAAGCTGGAAAATCTCAGGCTATAGCGCTTAAAGTTGAGAAGGCCTTAGACATAGCTCAAGTAAGCCTGCCATCTAAAGGAGAGGACGAGGAGATAGCTCTTCTCTCTAGGGCTTTCAAAATGGCAAACACAGGCAGAACGCAGAACAGAGGCAACTCTGGCGGAGGACGAAACAGTCAAAGGTGGAACAAGGGATCCTCCTCAGAGGAAGGCAAGACAAAGGCCGGAGCAAAGGAAGAAAGAATCTGCTATCACTGCCAGAAAAAGGGACATCTCGCTAAAGACTGCTACAGCAAGAAAAAGGGGGAACCACCTGCCCCAAAGGAAGCCCATGCCATGTTTGCAGCATGGAGTGACTCTGATGAGGAACAAAGTGATAGAAAGCTCGTCAAGGAGCCCTGTCTGATGGCGAATTCCGCAAACGATGAGGTAAATGAATCTGACTCTTTCATAGATCAAGTATTCAGTGAATCTGACTTTGCAGAAACTATCGCCGAATTGTTAAAGAAGATCACTAGCCTCAAGGAACAGATTGAGGTCATGAAAGAGGAACATGACGATGACATGGAGAACAATCGTCTCTGGTCAACCAAAGCTATGAAACTCGAGAGACAAATGGAGGAGCACATCTGCAAATGCCCCACCTGTGACAAAAGGGACACACAGATCAGTGAACTAAGTGACAGACTGAGTAGCTTAAGAATTGACGATACCAGGAAGGTACGGTCAATTGCAGAATCCGACAGATTCCAGTTGGACAACGAGGAGCTCCGTCAGGCGGTTGCAGATCTCAGACAAAAGGAATCGGAGAGAAAGAAGGTCTGGCTTAGAGAACTAGAAGCCAAAAAGGTCGAGGAGGTAAAACAAGATTACAACAGAAGGTTTGCCAGACCCGGACTTGGGTATATGGAAGAAACCAATAAGGAGGGAGAAAACAGAAAGAGTACCAAAGGAAAGGAACCAATGACTGAAGTCGGAGAGGGATCCCATCAGCAGAGAAAGATGGAACCCACAAGACAGTCGGGAAGAGCAGCCTCATCTCCTCAGGACAGTTATCTCCACGACAGAGACTCTGATCCTTTCCAAGCTGGGAAGGCATTTGAAATATGGAAAAAGATGAGCTCCAATCGTCAATCCTTCTCCATCGACCCTCAGGCACAGAGAAGGATACCAGCACACGTAAAGAAACATGAGAAAACTGGTACACTCTACTACCGTGTCTGCTGGCACTGCGGACACTCCGGTCATTACAGAGCCAGCTGTGAGAAATGGAAAGAAGTAAACGAAAAGAATCACAGCCATCAGAGACAGGCCGGCACCGCCCCTACTCCTAGGAGAAAGGCTTCTCTTAAAAAGGGGGACAACAGACCGGAATGGGTTCGTTCTCACCATGACACAGCCATCCACGGACGACCCAGAAGAACCCCCAGGATGAAAATCAACCTCATGGATGACGATGATTCTCGTCCCTCGAAGCTCCCTTCTGCTGCCAAAACTGTCCCAAAGCCCAGTAAGCCCAAGCTTGTCTGGGTTCGTAAAAACTGACCTCTTTTTTTTCAGGGTGGAGTGAGGAGCAAGCCATGGTATCTGGACAGTGGATGCTCCAAACACATGACGGGGGATCCAGGATGGTTCATCTCACTCCAAGCCTACTCCGGAGACAACATTATCTTCGGAAACAAGAGCTCAGGTAAGGTAGTAGCTACTGGAGAGGTAAGAATTTCAGAAACCATTAGAATTCGACAAGTAAGTCTGGTTGAAAACTTGAGATACAACTTATTGAGCATATCACAATTGTGTCAACATGGAAGAAACCAAGTGATATTTAATTCTAACGACTGTGTTGTGAAGTGCATTGAGACAGGAAAAATAATTCTTCGAGGTGTCCGGGAGAATCAGATCTATACAGTGGACCCAGAATTCGTCCCAGACGGGGAGCTGTGTCTGTCAAGCATCACTGATGATACATTGCTGTGGCACAAGAGATTTGGACATGCAAGCACGAGGCTGATTCATAAACTCCATCAAAATGAATTAGTGATTGGTCTACCAAAAGTGGAAAGCTCGTTTGATCAGATATGCAGCGCCTGTGCCACAGGTAAGCAGGTACGTACTTCGTTCAAGACAAAACAATCGGTGAGTACCTCAGCTCCTCTGGACATGATTCACATGGATCTATGCGGTCCAGTCAACGTCGTTAGCCGTGGAGGCAACAGGTACATTTTAGTCATCGTGGATGACTATTCCAGATATACATGGACCATCTTTCTGAGCTCTAAAGATGAAACTTTCTCTGAGTTTGTGTCATGGCTGAAGCTAATTGAAAACAAGTTGAGTAAGAAATTAGTATCTATTCGAACTGACAACGGAACCGAGTTTCGAAACTCCCAGTTTATTTCCCTGTGCAGGACAGCTGGGATAGACCACAATTTCTCAGCACCACGGACGCCTCAGCAGAATGGTGTGGTAGAGAGAAAGAACAGGACATTGGAAGACATGTCAAGGACAATGCTGATTGCAAGTGGTGTTCCCAAGGGATTCTGGGCCGAGGCAGTACATGCCGCCAGCTACATACTGAACCGGGCATCATTACGCTTTCTGATAGGAAAAACACCTTACGAGCTGCTGCGAGGAAGAAAGCCTAACATCGCTCATCTGAAAGTGTTTGGTTGCAGGTGCTACGTACACAACAACGGAAAGGAAAATCTGGGAAAGTTTGATCCAAGGAGCGATGAAGGCGTGTTCGTAGGATACTCAAGCCATAGCAGAGCATACAAGGTCTACAATCTGAGGTTGGAACGGGTGGAAGAAAGCATTCACGTAACCTTTGATGAGCGCGCTATGACTGGACACCTTGTGAAAGATCCCTCCTCACAGGATGATGGAGAACTTCAGCTTACTGACAGGTCTGATCCCGACTGGGTACCTGCCCAAAACGGGACTGAAGAACCAGCTCCAGAGGTCATTCAGACTGTTGCTCAAGAACCTGCTGAACCAGCCGAAGCTCCACCAACAGAAATATTAGCTGAAGAGCAGGGTCCAGAAGCACAAGTTAATGCAGAACCCCCCAATGAGGAAGTGATTGCGAATAACTCTCCTCAGGCAGGGACCGCAGAAGAACCCAGAACCACAAGGAGTGGGAGAGTTACTCAGCTCCCAACCTGGACAAGGGACTACCAATGTTACGCATCGCAGAACCAGGTAAGTTTAGACGAACTATGTCATTTCTGTGGATTCGCCTCTTTTGTCTCTCATGCAGAACCAAAGACGGTTGCTGATGCGCTGAAGGATCCAGAATGGGTCAATGCCATGCAAGAGGAACTGCATCAGTTCGAAAGAAACAAAGTGTGGCGACTGGTTCCCAGGCCTGAAGACAAGAATGTGATAGGAACAAAGTGGGTCTTCAGAAACAAGATGGACGACAAGGGAGTTGTTGTAAGAAACAAAGCCCGCCTTGTTGTCAAAGGATACAACCAACAAGAGGGGATAGACTACGATGAGACATTCGCCCCAGTCGCAAGGTTAGAAGCAATCAGACTACTAATTGCTTATTCGACTTACCATGGTTTTACTCTGCAGCAGATGGACGTAAAAACAGCCTTCCTGAACGGAGTTCTGAAGGAAGAAGTGTATGTAAGCCAGACACCAGGGTTTGAGGATCTCACTCACCCTGATCATGTCCACATCCTTGACAAGGCACTATATGGGCTGAAGCAGGCACCTCGCGCCTGGTATGAAAGACTGTCACAGTTTCTGCTATCCCACAGTTACGTCAGAGGAGAGGTGGACAAAACCCTTTTCCTTCTGAAGGAAGGGAAAGACACTCTGGTTGTTCAGGTATATGTAGATGACATCATATTTGGTTCGACTAACCCTAAACTTGTCAAGAAGTTTACAGATCTTATGTCGAGTGAGTTCGAAATGAGCATGGTAGGGGAACTCAAGTACTTTCTAGGACTTCAAGTCGCTCAAGGAGAGGAAGGTACCAGAATCCATCAGCAAAAGTATGTCAAGGAGATTCTGAAAAAGTTTGGGATGGAATCTGCCAAGACGTGTGCCACACCAATGTCCCCGAACGATACCCTGGCAAAGGATGAGTCCTCACCTCGAGTGGATCCAACTCTGTACAGGGGAATGATCGGTTCACTGTTATATCTCACTGCTAGCAGACCCGATGTCTTATTTAGTGTTTGTCTGTGTGCTAGGTTTCAGGCTGATCCTAGAGAAACCCACGTGAAAGCAGTGAAGAGGATATTCAGATATCTGAAGGGAACAGATGATCTATGCTTGCTCTACCCGAGGGGAGGAGATCTTCGCCTGGAGGCATACACCGATGCTGACTATGCTGGGTGCAAGATAGACAGGAAGTCCACATCAGGGATGGCTCAATATCTAGGACCATGCCTCATCTCTTGGGCTTCAAAGAAGCAGTCCTCGATTGCGCTGTCCACCGCTGAGGCGGAATACATCGCCGCTGCTGCATGCTGCGCGCAGCTGCTGTGGATCAGGCAACAGCTAAGTGACTATGGTGTCATTACAAATTGTGCTAAGATTTTGTGTGATAACACTAGTGCTATTAACATCTCTAAAAATCCAGTGCAGTTCTCTCGTACCAAACATATAGAAATTCGGTATCACTTTCTGCGTGACTGCGTAGAAAAGGGAACAATTGAGATGGAATATTGCAGAACTGAGGAACAGATTGCAGACATATTCACAAAAGCTTTGCACAGAGAACCCTACGAGAAGCTGAGGCTGGAACTAGGTATGGTTTCTCTCCCTTAATGCTATGCTAAATTGTTACTCCCTCAGTGATTGGCTAGACTAGATGCATATAAGTCACGTCTGATGGAGAGTCTAACATGGATGTTCTGTGCTAGTGAAAAAGTAGGCTGTGTTCATAATACACTCATGCATGCTTGCTATGAGATTGATGACTACATTAGGGACCAAAAAGCATGAAATTATGATTCCTTTCTGCCCAAAAGAGACCTCCATATTTGATCCCACAATATAAACCAAGGAGGTACTCTAGACCAACCTTAGCCTATCCTCGTGTGGAACGCTCCTATGAGCCCGTTGATGCACTACCTTTTCTGGGGTCACTCCACATGAGGTATGAAACCAAAATGATTTGTTTGGATGATATTATTTTCTTCTTGATTGGGTGTGATGTTATTTGTACCTTTTGGGTAAATCAGCACATCATACCAAAACCTTGTGTACCCATGAGACAGTAAGACTGAGGTATCACCGTGGATAGATCCCTACGACTGGGAAACAATCTCTGTGACAGGTGTGAAGCTGGGCAGTTAATCATCCTTCGGTAAAGATGTCTTGGCGTCGGGAAGACGTAAAGTTGAATTGAAAGGTGAACAGTTTTCTGCAGCAGGGTATTGTCGCGTCGGTTACCTTTATGAGGAGACACGCTTATATTCAGATGACACGTGTCGTTCCCCTGTCTGTTGGAGCATGCCTGTTCAGTCGGATTTGTTTTTGGCAAGGAGTTATTGCTGAACCATTTTTGGAAGGGAAGAAAAGGTGGAAATTGCAAAATTGAAGGCGGTTTACTTATTGAGAAGAGGCGACGTTTCGAACAAAGGACAGTGTCGTTTGAACGCTAGGGTTTGTTGCAGTATAAGAAGAGAAAGGAGAGCGTACTGTTCCCACACCACTCTCAGACTTTGTCTTCTCTCTCACGAAAGTTCAGAATTCTCAAAACCCTAAATCCATGGCGTCTTCAAACCCTAAATCAAAGCTCTCTCCCGCCTCTGCCGCTAAGATGGCTTCAAAGCTGATCGCAAGTGGTGTAGACCCCGAAAATCTGGACACCATCCTGCAGTCGGTTACGCCGTCTGATTCTGGTCCAACCGGATCTACAGTGGCTAGAGAAGTCGTCAGATTTGAGGAGCGACTCGATTCCCTGCGCGCAGACTCCTCTTCTCAACGCCCTATCAAAAAGGAAACCTCGGTTGCCGCTAGGTCAGCAGGCAAACGAGCAAGGAAGACGGCTCCACCTTCTGCCAGGAAAAGTCAGAGAACTGCCACATCCTCCGTTCCGATTACTGACGAGGAAGCCGAGTCGGACGGTATCATCGAAGAATCTGAGGAGGTGGTGAAGGGGTTTGCAATGGAGTTGGTGCTGGATACTGAGTGGTTGGTGACACACAAGCTGGGAGAAATTATTGACCTACTGGAGGCCCAAGGTTGGGGCGCGCTGTTCCGAAAAACTGTTGTGGTGGATGTGAAGTCCGTGAGAGAGTTTTACTCTCAACTAAAGGTTGCAGAGAAGGAGCAGGGAAAGAATAACTGGGAACTCTCGGCCGTTGTCGGCGGTGAAACGTACTCAGTGAGCATGAGGGAGTTGGCCACAGTCCTGGGAGTGCCCAAAGGAGGTTATGCCACCTACTCAAAAGGCGCCTGGCCAGGCACTGTTGCAAAGGCAGAAGTATTTCAAAGACTCGGGTTGGATGTCACCGCAAAGGGTCAGCGGGAGAACACTCACATGGACGTACTCCCTAGAATTCTGCACAGAATCCTTGTCTCGAACATCTCCCCCAGAAAGCACAAACACAGTCAAGTAACCTTCCAGGATATGCTGTTGATTGATCAAATCGTGCAAAGGAAGCAAGTGAACCTGGCCTTTCAGGTCATGAAACACATGGAGAACAATAGCAACAATCCATCTAATGGACTGCCCTTTCCTGGATTTGTGAAGGAGATACTGAAGTATTGGGAAGCTTACCACCCTGAGGCCGAGAGAGTGCTTTCGTATGCACTATGTGAAGATCACATTGCCAAACTGGGCTTGGAGTTCTCTGCCGGAGTCGGTTGGACTGTTCCTGCTGTTGTCGATGTGGATGAAGATGAGGATGAGGATGTCCAGGATGTGACGCCTATCAATGTTGCTGCACCCGTCAGTGGTGCTGAGGCAAACCCCTCTGAGGGATTAAGTGAGGTGCTGGCATTGCTGACAGTGATTCGTGCAGAGATGAAGGAGCTCAGGGGTGAGCTGAAGGAGGTAAAATCTGAGGTGATGGAGGCAAAAACTGAACTGGTTGAGGTGAAGTCGGAACTGCAGCTTGTGAAGCAGAAGGTGGTTGATCTGGAGCTGGCAATAACTGTTGACTCGGGGGCAATGTCCGTGGCCGTCCAGGATTTCTCAGGACAGATGAAAGACCTTGCCACAGAAATTGTGAACCAGATGAAGGACTCGTTCACGATTGTGCCTTAGTCCGCACTGTCTCATGGATCCCCCCCCTCCTTGCTATCCCCACCCATATGAACCCCCCCTTATTTTGGATTTTTTTTTAATTTCATGTTTCAACTCTCTATGTTTTTTGAATTCCTTGCAGCATGTGTGGTGTCCGTATGACACACTTACCTCTTGCCTGCATGAATGAAATGTTTTTCTTTCCATCTCTCTGTGTTCTTATTTGCATATCTTTTTGATGATGCCAAAAGGGGGAAGAACTATATGTGCATACACTAAGGGGGAAAAATCAATACCAAAATTTCAGCGGATGTCTATCTGAGGGGGAACTGTGCTAGCTAGACTTTAAATAAATATCTAGTGAATATAAACTCTGAGGTTGCTAGCTGTCCAAAGGAAATGTAGATGTGGTTCCGGTATCATTGCTGTATGTGATTTCTTATATGTGAAGAAGTGTTTGTCATCATCAAAAAGGGGGAATTTGTTGGACCCTTGTGTTTTGATGATAACAAACACTTAACTAATAATGCACTTGAGTATGCAGAAATCACTGTCTGACAGGTAAGCTCACTGGACATCTCTGAGAGAGAGCGAAGCCGCGAGAGAGGTGTGTTCCATGTGAGAGACAAACCGACTTATGACCAGATCGGATCTGGGAAAAGATACACGGAGATATGCACTGAAGATACAAGAATATATGCATTAATTCAAATATATACATGAGGAGATTTAAGTATATACGACAGGAATATCGACGCCAACTTTGGCAAGTATATATGTGATATCACAGCTGTGAGATATCAATCAGATCTGCGATGAAGATCTGTGTAGCCGACTTGAAGACATTATAAAAGAAGGAAGAGCATTCAAGTGAAGGTGCGGCTTTTGGAGATAGCATTCGGAGACTGCAGAGTTTTAAACTTCCGTGAGCTGACGAAGTGCTGCTGTGTGCAGACGAGACAGATCGTGTTAGTTGATACTTTGAGTTGAGTAGAATTGTTAGCTGTCACTGAGTGAGACAAAGTGTAACAATCTACAAGCATACTCTTTCATCAATAACATTGATCTTGAAGCCCTTCTGGAACTGTCCAGAAGGCAAGTGGTTTTCAGCCTGCTGCAAAGGTTGCAGTAAGGTTTCCACTATAAATCTGTGAGTCTTTACTTTCCGTATAATTTCCTGTGTTACAGATAATTTCCGCTGCCATCTGTCTGAGGGATACCACTCTGGGATCTCCCTCACATAGTTGGCTAACCTAACGATCCAACATGTAATATGATCATATGTGTGTTAGATCTTCTCTTGTATCTGATCTGTATGAGTTCATCTTGTCCCAATGATGCTTGGAGACATTGATGAAACGTTCAGTTTGATGTGGGTATGGATGATGGGATCATCATCAGTTGTCTCCAGGTTTGCAGCATCTGACGCATCATGTGTGCGACGGAGTAGTAGTAGCACTACACTACTACTCCCAGCCATAGCGATCCTGGGGTTCTTCAAACCAGCGGCAGAAGGAGAGCAAGTGTGGATGAAGTCAGAAGGAGAAAAGAAGAGAAGGCTGAGAGGGCCAGGCACTTGATTTTTTGGGGACCTAACTCGAGATTTTAAGAGCTTGCTTCCTTGCATTTCACTGCTAGTCTTATCAAAGAATTAACGGTAACTTCTTAAATTGAAATTTTCTTGCCACTAAGCGTGTACGTTAGGCAAGAAGTCATGTAGGGTTTTTGATGATGGTCCTCGCACAACTTTAGACTGATGATTCATTTCCAAAGTAAACTGCTCTTCTAGAACCTTCTAAAAGAAAGCGAGAATGAATTGCTGTTATTGCTGATTGAAAATGTTACTATTATTACTTATCTGCAATATGAACACGAACAGAAACACCAAATACCAAGCCGAAATCAAACCGCAGGTCGAGTTGACGTATCCCTCACCGAACCGGACCGATCCTTTCTCGACCCGAACCCCTTTAGCGACATCGACCTAACTATTCCCATAATCCGACTCGCCCCTTCGCCCCCGTTATTATTCAAGCTCGGTCTAATAGAACCGTTCCTACTAAATAAACCGGAGACCATTCCAAACCACCACCACCGGTCCTCTGCGATTTGATTAATTGAACCGGTACGCCTCACTTCCTCTCCACCGGTTCGATAGCCTTTTCTCAAACTGTTTTCCGTTGGTAGGACTACTACGCTAGCCGACCGGTTAAGTGTCCGATTCATGATCTGGTTCCTTATGCCGCTCGGTAACTTTAGAGTGAACCGGTCTATATTTTCTCCCGGTTGGACCAAGCAATGTCCGGTCGAATGCGATCTTGGAAACTTGGAGAAAGAGAGGAACGTCTTCATCGACATCGATCGCGTTGTGCGCTGCCGCGAATGGTTCGATGATTTAATCCATTCCGGCTGCGTGATCGTCACAGAGACGGATCGCTGCAGCTCGTTGATCTCGCTGACCGGTTCTTCGACACTCGGTTCGACTGCGGAAGGCTCATGAGCAGCTTCGACGTTTCCAGCTGCTTCAGAAGCTTGGTCGAGATTCGCGCGGCAGACGGGGCAGGTGGAGTGCGAAGCGAGCCACGCGTCGATGCAGTCCTGGTGAAACACGTGATCGCACTTCTGCAGTAGTCTCAGCGTCTCCTCGTCCGCGAACTCGTTCAAGCAAACAGCGCACTCGAGCGCACCTTTGCCGATTTTATGCGATTTTACTTCAGAGTAAGTAAAAGTCGGAAACGAGTTAAGGATGGCTGGCTCGAGACCGCGCTGGCGGCGAAGGGAGGATCTAGTGATGCCTGTGGGACTGACGGTGCCGCGGGCGGCGGCGGAGCAGGTACGGATGTAGACGGCGAAGGCTCCCATTAAGAACACAAAGACAATGAAGATGACGAGGAGAATCGCCATGGAAGGCGTGAAGCGTCCATAGTTATACGGATCGGGATTTGTAGAGGAGCCGTCGGTATTTGTGGTGGTGGTCTGAGCTCTGCTGCTCTGTAAAAACAGAGCTAGGACGACAAAAACTGCAATGATTCCTCCATTAAATCTCCCTACTGCCATCGTGCTTTCTCACAATCGCTCACTCATAAACAACAACTATAGCAACAAAAGCTACTACTGGAAGGTATGCTATCTTTTACGTTCGTAAGTTTCTGACGAAAATCCGGTAAAGCTAGCCGGAGAGAGAAGTAAGAGCGTAAAGAAAACATAATTTCATTGCTTACTTTTATATCAATTTATTTGTCTTGTTTTTCAAAAAAAGGGTGCGGGAGAAAGTGACACGTTGAGAAATGAACGGTTGAGGTCGGCTGGGTTGCTATAGTAGGAAGCTAATCCAACGGCGGAGATTGAATACTTTTCAAAACAAGGTCAGTCTGCGTCTCTGCGATTTCTAAGAATTTTTTTGGTACACGTATTATTATTAACTCTCTTGTAAAATACTACTCCCTTTGTCCCAAAATTTACTTCTCATTTGTGATATTGCACAGTTTTTAAGAAAAATAATAAAGTAAGTTATTGTGAGTGTATTTGCAAGTACAATTTCATCATTGCAAATACAATCTGTGTGAAGATAAATGATTAAATAAGGTGGTTGTGAGTGTGATAAAGCAAGTTATTTTGGAAATGGAAAGAAAATTTTGGGACGCCCAAAAAAGAAAGTGAGAAGAAAATTATGGGACGGATGGAGTATACTACTGTAGAAAGTGTATGGTACGAGTTTACTAAATAATGAGATAATGATTCCATTTTCTGATCTTTGCAGTTCTTCATCCAAACTATCAAATCATCTAAAGGGTGAAATGATGGGATATGCCGTATTGGGTATGCACACTGAGGTGACTTTAAAATTTAAAGTTTATCCCATTTTAAATACGTGAGTGATCAGGTTCTTACTTTTTAATTGATTTTTATGATTTTATCCCATTTTTAATACGTGAATGATCTGAGCGAGGTGAGTAAGAAATGATTTTTAATTGTAGTATTATGAAATGGAGTTATGGATTGTGTGCAGTGTGGGACTTTTTAGAGGTCCCAACTCTCAATTTGTCTGGTCTAATAGGTAAGCCGTAAGGGTTGGTGTAGGGAAGTGGGCTATGGCCACATAATTTGTTACATGTGTTATTGATTTGCTGACAAAATAAAGGCTTAGGCGGATGAGTGGATTGTTAGATCTTAGATGTATGTTGTTAAACCCCATAGATAAAAATTCTCAGCAAAACTGGGTTCGGTACACTTGAGCTCCCCTGCTTCTTAGACTTAGAGTCAGCCTTTCAGCATTGTCATATTTAGGTGGATTCACAATGAAAAATGAAGAATATGAATACGAAGAACAAAGGTCATGTGTGATGAGTGTTTGATGAACACTTTATAGCATATACATCGGTATAGAATTTGAGAACGTCCTATCCGGTTTTGAGTACGTCCTGTAAAAAAAATTATGCACCGGTTGACGGAGGACGTCCTTTGCGGAGGACGTTCGCGAGGACGTGCTAAGGACGTTCGCGAGGACGTGCTACTCGAGCACGTTTGAGCGGACGTTCCACAAAAATCAATTGCGTCGTTTTAAACTCCAATTAAATCAATCAATCGCCCTACGAAGATCTGATCATCCATGGACTGTCATACGCCGTCTGAATTTTGCCGGAGATGATGATGAACAGTACGAGGAAGTCGCCACGCGTTTTGCTTCAACATTATCACCGCGTCTCACGTTGACATTAAGCAATAATGTCAACATGAAACGCGGTGAAGATTTAAAGTATACATGTGACGCTAGTGCTGGGTTCGGTTCAAAAACCGAACCGAACCGACAAAAACCGAACCGAACCGATTTGTCGGTTTAATGAAAAATGAAACCGAAAACCGAACCAATTTTTCGGTAAACCGACATTCGGTTTCGGTTCGGTTCGGTTTTACCGACATTGTCGGTTTTTGTCGGTTTCGGTTCGGTTTTGTCGGGTTTTGTCGGTTTTTTTTGGTTTTGTCGGTTTTTGTCGGTTCGGTTTGTCGATTGTCGATTTTTATCAGTTTTTGTCGGTTCGGTTTTTGTCGGTTCTCAAAATGAAAACCGAACCGATTTATATCGGTTCTGTATGATAAATTGAAATTCGGTTCGGTTTGAAGTCGGTTCGGTTTCGGTCGGTTCGGTTTCGGTTTTCGGTACAAAAACCCAGCCATATGTGACGCGGAGGGGAAGTGTCGCGCGTTTTGCTTCAACGTTATCACCGCGTTATCTTCAGACATTAGTAAGTAATGTCTGAATATAACGCGGCTCTTAATGTTGCCCTCGGCGCGTTCTGATCCAACGGCCATACTTAGTGGTTTTAATTAAAATCAATTTATGTAATTTCAATTTCAAATAATGAATAGTAATAGGAAGTCCTGCATGTTCAACGGTTGTACAAATAGTGAAAATAGGAAGTCATATTTTTATAAATAGTAACAGAAAATGCTATTTGAGGAGGTCCTCAAAACATTTAACTTCCTAAACGGATGTATATGCTCTTACAAAAAAAAGGGCTTTGAAATTTGAGGTGTTTGGTGAAAGCATCGAGGATTTCCCAACAATTATGGGGTGCCACCTTACCCAATCTTGATAGGTAGGATAAGAATTAAGAAGGTTAGACTAGACCCGCCTGCTGGCAACAAGAATGTTTAAGGAAGTCTTACAACTTGTCAAATTTAAATATTCCAGTCCAAGCCATTCTGCAACTTTGAATCTGTTCGAAGTTTTTGGTCATGGAGTCACAATTTCCCAACGTACTACTATCTGCTATTTATCAAATTGTCAGCGCTAGAAGCCTTCCTTCTTTGAATTGAATAAGGTGAATGATGATAATTGGCACACATCATTCGATCCATCAGGGCGCATTCTTCTGTTGAGTTTTGAAGTTTAATTAATGAATTCAATTCAGTAACTTTTTAGTAGTTTATTAATTATTTAATCTACATATTTTGATTAACGTCGAAACCTAGAAGCTTCATTTTCAACTGAAAAGTGCAAATTAAGTTCAATTTAACCCGACTCAAATGAACGCATACCATGTTTTTATGAGATCCCAATGGACGCCAGCCCAAGCATTTGGGCCATCTGAAACCAACAGGTTGTATTCTGGTAAACTTTTTAAATTTGACCAGCGTAGCATCTAGTCTTTAATATCTTAGATATTTTAATTTTTACTGACCGACTAATTATAATATAACTGTTATCAAAAAAAAAAATAATATAACGGCTAATTTCCTTAATTATAATATAACGGCTAATTTCCTTAATTAATCTTATCAACAAAAAAATTCCTTAATTCATTGTTTAGATGTTGACCGATGACTCTGTCGTGTATATATAGTTATATACTACGAGCCCAATAAAAATATATTCAGTTTTGGAATTCTTCAGTTTAGTCTAGAGCCTTTTGTCTTCTCAACGCGTCACACCTAGCTTGCTTGGAAGGCAGAATCTTCCGTAAGGTAACTCTAACTTAGTGAGTAAATTTTTGCCAATCTCGCTGAGCTGTATGAATTTTTGATAGCTTAAGAACTTGAATCTTGTGCGATTCTTGATGTATTTGTGGTAGCGTGAATTTGTGACTGGAGAAGTTGAATCTTATGCGAGTTAAGAAAAAATCAGGGTTATGTTTTGTTGAAATGGATGAATTTATGGTACAGTGACTTGGTGGCTGTTGATAGGGCATTTGGTACGTTTTTATAATTTGGCAGGTCTATGGGCGCACACTATACTCCTGCCAAATATTGAACATGTTTTAAGAAAACTGGCTTTGGTTGAATGATTGAATATTTTATGTTGGGCTATGGCATTTGTGTGCAAGAGATGGACATATTGATCTCTTTAAGGTACAACCCAGACTCTTAAATTTCTTTTGGGGTTTCTTCCTTGATTTCTATCTCCGAAATTTGGAATTTTTTTCTATAATTAAAAAAACCTGGGTTTCGGTGGAAGGAATGAATCTGTATATTTTGTTGGGTTATGGTAATTTTACGTGCAAGAGAATGACAAATTGGTCCTTTAATGTACAGCCAGACTCCTAAATTTCTTTTGGGGTTTGTTTCATGATTTCTATCTCCAAAATTTGGAAATTCTTTCTGTAATTAAAAAACCTGGGTTTGAGCGAAGGATTGAAGGTATATATTTTGTTGGGTTATGATTATTTCATGTGCAATAGAGTGACAAATTGGTATGTACAGCCAGATTCTTTAATTTCTTTTGGGGTTTCTTTCATGATTTACATGATAGGTGAGAGGTGTAGCTATTATGATCATCAGATAAAAATCTTATTCACAAAAGCATGTCAGAATTTCTGTTGTTTAAGAATTTCCTGAGTACGGGGTAGAAAAAGGGATGATTGTTTTACACTGCGATTTGATTTGTTTTGGGACATGTTCAGCAGTTTGATTTCTTGATTTGAATGTGTTTTTTTGGGAAGGGCATGGTATCAATCTGTTTTTATCTTTAGATTTTCTTTTTCAGTTGTGGTTCCTCTGTTTTCGTGGTAATCTTTAGATTTTGATTTCGTTGTGGAAGGGAAATACTGGAAAGGATGTAGCATGGTTCTCTTTTGGATACTTGTTTAATTATGAATGTCATACTTGTTCGTGAGGAATTAGCTCAAACCAATTATGGTTCTGGCTTTCTTCATTTTGAGTTGTTTCCTTTCAAGGAATTTAGAAGGGGGGTGGCTTCTATTTATTAAATGGTTTTAACTGTCGGGCGATAATCAAGCGGCGATTCTATTTGATATTTTCCGTGGACAATTGATACTTGTTCATATGATGATACACAATTATTTACATGATAGACGTGGGGTGTATAAAGTGTGGGATAATATCGATGGATGAGATACAGATGATAAATCTGTTATGTTCCTCACATGTGATCAAATTCACAAAAGCTGGTCTGAATTTCTATGCATGACCAAGAGGGAGCTCATAGTCCCTAGCATGCTTGGTCTTGATTTCTGACGAAACTTTTTTGTTGCCTTTGACGGATGGATTTACAATGTGATGATACGCCATTGTTTACATGATAGACGGTGAGGTGTATAAATGTGGGATAATATCGATGGATGAGATACAGATGGCCAATCTTTTGTGTTCCTCACATGTGATCAAATTCACAAAAGCTTGTCTATTGACTAAGAGGGTGTATAAAATGTGGGATAATATCGATGGATGAGATACAGATGATAAATCTATTATGTTCCTCACACGTGATCAAATTCACAAAAGCTTGTCTATGCATGACCAAGAGGGAGCTCATAGTCCATAGTATGCTTGGTCTTGATTTCTGATGAATTTTTTTGGATTTGACGGATGGATTTGCAATGTGGGTTTCACTTTTCTAGTATGTTCACTAAAGGTGGTCTGAATTTCGATGAATGAACAAAAGGGAGCTCATAGTCCCTAGCAAGCTTGGTCTTGATTTCTAACGAAACTTTTTTAGCATTTGACGGGTGGATTTGCAGTGTGGGGTTCGCTTTTCTAGAGTGTTCACAAAAGCTGGTCTGAATTCCTATGAATGACCAAGAGGGAGCTCATAGTCCCTAACAGCTTGGTTTTGATTTCTAACGTAACTTTTTTCTTTAACATGCATTAAGATGGATTTTCAATTTCAACATGGGCTAATTATTTTATCATTGGATATGCCATTAAAGATTGCGAGCTGCTGATGCATGCTTGTCTGAGCTACAACATGTCAGTGGCACTATATGGAAGATGAGCTGCTGATGCATGATTGGGGTGTACTAACATATTGCAATTACACTTGTTGATCCATTAACTAGCTCTTATGTTGGAAATTGTGCTTTGGGTGTTTATTACACAGTTGACAGTTCTATCATAGGGAGACATATATCAGCCTTTTATCTTCTTTTTCCTACAATGGAACGCACGATGGGGAGAGAACTAACTTCGGGTGAAGTTAATTATCTGTTTTTGGGTTGTAGTATATCTCTGTGGTTAACAAGTATTCATCTTTCATGGTACTCAGAAATAAAATATACGGTTGATAAACGTAGTGGTGGCAGTAGGCTTGGGCATATATTTTTGACTCATTGGTGTTGGGTACTTATTTTGGTGTTGACAAAAGCCATGTTCTTTTGATAATTTGGTTTTCCTTAGTTTCTTAAATGCAAATCAGAATTTCTGTTTTTTACTACAATTCGTCAGACAATTGACTGCAAGCTGGTGAAAATTTGTGTACTGGCTTGTTGCCTTAAACTATGCTTTGGGGACTGATACCAAATCGAGCAAGGGAGAAAATGATGGCATTTTGCGAACTGGGTTGGCTCTTCCTGGTAACTCTGAATTTCATAGTATCTTAATTTCATGAATGATCACATTCTCAGGAGACGATTTGGATTGTAGAATTGAAAATTTTGAAGTTGGGGATGTGTTGAAATAATATGTAGTTATGGGTTGTATGTAATGTGAGACTTTTTTAGGGCTCCGTACTCTCAATTTATCTGGTCTAATGCTAGACTAATAGGGTGAGGGTTGGTGTATGACAATTCAAGTAAGCTAAGCCACATAATTTGTTACATGTGTGATTGTTTTTGCTGCCAAAATTAACACAATGGGAACATATGATGAGTGGATTGTGGTTAAAGCCAAAGAGAAGTGCTGAAGTGGGGTAACTTGAGCACCTTGCTTCTTACAGCCAGCCTTTTTAAGCTAGATGGTTAAGTTTAATTCAGTTCATTGAATTCGGCTACTGAACAACTCAGGCTGTAGGGAAAACTGGGTGTCTATATATATCCACTAATGATTTTCCATATGAATCTTGACTGAAATAAAGTCAGTTCGGATTTGCTAAACTTGGTATTACATGATTCAGTTTCAGGCTTCGGCAGCAGTTGGGAGCATAGTCTATGCTAATAGACTACCACTACTGCTAAGGTTTATTCACCTGGGAGCAAGCATCAAGTGCCCACATTATTCTGCTACTACTACACACACATATCTGCATTCTTCCGAATGCACCTGGCAGAAGTCCGGTTTACGAAAAATGCTCTCTGGCATTCCTGGTGAACTGAAATGAAGTTTCTTAATTGGCGGGTATAAAGACTCCTGATTGTTCCATCAGATTCTTGAATCCTGTTTGGATTTTATCAGTTATGAGTCCAATGCTTCCGTTTCCAACTAAGTGCCCATCAATCTCAATAACTGGCTTCAGTTCATTCATTGGTCCAATCATCCACGCCTCATCTGCATTCTGAAGTTCTGACAGGCTGATTCGACGGTTTTCTACTGGCAGCCCCTCTGCTGTCATAAGGCTCATTACTATTTCTTTAGCAATGCTGGGAGCACAGTGAACGGCTTGAGGCATCAGTACATGACCATTTTTTACTAGGAACAGGTTGAAAGCGGCTGTTTCAGACAGAAAACCGTCGTCATCGAGCATGATGGCATCACCTGGAGCGTCATTGTTCCGCCTGCCCTATAGCACCACAGTTTGTAGCTTTCGCTAACTTGTTCAATGATAAGGATTAAGGAATTCATGTAAACCAGTCAGATGTGACTTACGGTGGGAGCTGTCACTAAAGCTACGCCCTTTGCGCAGTCACTGCCAGTTGGTTTCCATTCAGGCCGCACTACGCGGTTTAAGTAACAAGGTAATTCAGCTCGCAAAAGTCATTACAGAGATGAAGCAGAAGCTGTTGTAGTGATGAATAAATGAGAAGGTAAAGGAAGTTGAGTTTACCAATCAATGTACTCTCACGCCGACTTTGATCGTAGCCGCAGCCTGGACTTATGATCCCAAATGTCGGGTTCTTTCCAGGCATCAAGGTTACCTGAACTCGTGCATTGTGATACATTCCATTGGTAGTCAGGGTTGTGAATATGGCATCTTTG
This sequence comes from Rhodiola kirilowii, assembly GCA_033675215.1. Lineage (NCBI taxonomy): Eukaryota > Viridiplantae > Streptophyta > Magnoliopsida > Saxifragales > Crassulaceae > Rhodiola > Rhodiola kirilowii. Next base: position 10,152,207 of record CM066203.1, on the reverse strand, counting down.
ATCTGCACGATGGAAATTTCATTATCATGGAAATTGTGGCAAAACCTTACAAATGTCGACAGGTATGATCGAGATGAAGATGAACACACCTTTTGACGAGAAGGAACGCGTTCAAAGGCCAGCTTTTCGGCTGACTGAACCAGCCTTTTATACGAATGGTATGCAAGGTAAAAGCACAGATTAGTTTTCTTACAAGAAAAAAAACAAGTACCCATTAGTTCAGAGTTCATATTGTACTACTGTTGACACTGACCTATCTAAATGGTTGTCAAGCATTAGTATCTTCTTATTATGAATCTGAAGCCAGTCCGAGACCAGGCCACCTCCTTGGAAGATTGAGTCATGGACCGAAACCTTTACCACTTATAAGTTGCGTCAATTTTATGCCAATCAAAATGGGAACAAAGGAATCTTGCTTCCTTATGTTATTACCTTGGCAAATTCAAGAGGTAAAATTTCATTTCCGATCCATACAAAAAGCTTATTATTTGCAGGCACTGGTGGCTCGGGATCGGACAAGGGCAGTATCTGCCTGGATTTTTGGCACAAGGAAGTTATAAAAGGGCAGGCATTGCTCCAGCACATCATATAATGCCAAGGGAAATTCCTGCAACCCATCAGATGAAGTATTTATATACTACAGAAAAGATAAAATAACGCGAGGAGCCTGCTTATACATTTGCAGAAGAGACTCCAGTACAGTAAGTTCTCGAATCGAGTGATGAACATTAATTTACATAACTAATGCATTTAAATCAATCTGATGGGTAACATACCTTATGATACTTTCTTGGTGGTGCGAAGCCTGTTGTTTTATGCAAGCTTTTATACCACATTGGTGCCCAAATGCCGTCTGCAGGATTGGAGCCAGCCTCCCACCTATAAAATATTTATACAAAAAGTTCGTTAGATTCACCGTTACCAAAAAAAGAACCAGAAAGAAACTGAATAAAAGTTTTTGCATACTTGAGCATAGAGCATTGAAAAGGAATACCAAGATCTTCACAGAGATGACGCAGAACACCCTGCACAGAACTCAGGTAAGAAGATGTCCCGTAAACTTATATTAGCTAAAACTTCATCGAGTAGCTATGTCAGTAAGAAGTAACTATGTCACCTATAAAATATTTATACAAAAAGTTCACTAGATTCAACTATTGGTGGAGGTCTCCCCAAATCACAAAGCTCACTGTATATGCTGACCAGGTCAGAGTAGCCCAGCTCCAGAAAACTTGGAGGCGCCACCTGGTCGTAGGATTGCTGTATTTACATACATTTCAGGCAGTTATAAGTTGATGGTAGCACCAAGGATATGCTGCGGATAGCTTATATACCAGAACATAAAAAGGGTTGCGAAGCAAAATGAAATGCTTTCCATTTTTCATCAGGTCAGTTGTGCCAGGTAATCTCTCATTCGCTATATGCTGCAGGAAGAGATTTTCAATGCTCATTACATCGGAAAATTCTCACTAACAACATAAGTTATTTTCATGTACTTTCCGAGATGGCTGATGAAATGTTGTACCTTACAGTAGCGGTACTTAATCTTTCCCGGACTGAAAATTATTTCATTTAGGACCTTCCTACCGTCAATATCCTATTCATCAAGATTAGGGATTAGGCACATAAATTTGATTACCAAGTGAAGCCGGGTTTATTAGTCAAATAACAGTTTTTTGTGTACCATTTTTGATAGCAGTTCCTCACGACAGGGTCTTTCGATTCCTGCACCAGATACTTGAAGCATATGTGCATAGAAAGGCTCATCGACCACTTCAGTGTTATATTAGGCACCATTCAAGAAATTTAAAAAAAAAATGGTGCAAGAAAGGAAGTGAAGGCCAAGTGCAGAACACATGAAATTTATGAAAACCTGAGCAAAGGAGTACATAAGGCAGGTGCTGAGAGATCTGGGAGCTGACCAAGAGTTGACCACCTCAACTTTGACCTCCTCCTCCTCCTCCCATCATGTTCCAATTCCAACAACAACCAACACTGCCTGTCGCCGCTTCTGCTCTCTTTGAAAACACGTGTCAGACAACAACAGCTATAGAGCGAGCTGGTGTTTTTGTTTTATGGAGATCCAAATGGACCTACCTGGGCTGGGTTTGGTACCAAGATTTTTTTGGGCCATCCGTGAGTACTTTTAGAGCTCGTCTTTTAGCACTTCCCATTTTGCTGAATATTTTATGATCGTCAAAAACAGGTCTACTGGTGAACACATTACTGTGACTTATAAAGTCAAAATTTTAGGGCGTAAGTGAGTGGTTCGGTGGTGAACACTCCATCCAGCACTAAAGTGTGCTCGGTTGGAAGACCCTCTAACTCAACTATTAACACCTAACCTCCCAATAAAAAAAAAAAGAGTCAAAATTTTGAGTTTTATGGTGACGTATGAGTCTTAGTATTTCAGTTATTATCAATTAATAGAAAAATGTAAAAATAATAATATCTTTTCATCACGTTTATTATTTGTGGTGATATATTTATTTTTTTAGATGAGCTTTGAACTGACGAAATTTACTTGGGGTGCTCCCTTTTGTTCCTTGCCTTGCTTGCAATACAAGTGTTGCCTAACTTTTAGGCAAGAAACTTCTGCAAAAAAAAGAATATCAACGCATTCAAACCAACCTGCTCTTATTGTCCAGGCCGAAGACTCACCACATTTCACATCATATGCACCAACATCATCTGCGAAAAAGAGTGACAGATCGGAGAGATCTCAAAAATGGATCAGAGAGATAATCAGGTGAGGTGTTTAGGCATCTGCAGCTGGCTTTACAATCTCATTTTGAAAACAATAGCTGCACAGAGTTTCAAAACTGTGACCTTAGGTCAGCCTCAGCCAGATTTAGCGCGTCAAGGAACCACGCCGGGAGCAGTAGTTCCTTCCATTGACGCTGGAACAGAAAAAGCGTAAGCAGTAGTGACAAGCGGAGGAGATTGTTGAGTATAAGACGAAAATGAGCCTGCCCTAGGACTAGACGAAGGTCCACTGTCCATGGATCTTGATGACAAAGCGGGTCCTATTGCCTGCATTCCAGACCAACCTCCTTTGGCTGACAACAAGCTGCAACAGAGCATGAAATATTAAATACGGAAATTTTATTAGTTTTCATTCGTGATCAAAACATTTACACATGATATATTTTCAAAGAAGCCTGTGAGAAAATTCAAAACAATTAAAAGGCAGGTAGAATAATTATCAGTACAAATATAATTAATTTCTGAATATTTGGTGAATAAAAACTAAATATTTATAATTATTACAAGCAACAAGCGAGATCGAATTTCAGACAAATTCCCAATTGAGAGAGAAAGGTTGCGACTTTAACAAAAAAAAAAAAAAAAGCATATCAATGTCTGCCAATTGGCCTAAGCAAGATTCGATTTTGATTTCGGTTGATTGAAAAAATTCATATGGGCTTCTGCACTTGTCACTCCATCACATCTCAAAACCCCAGCATCGTCGCCGCTTCTGCTTTCACTCACAAGCCCCAGATCAGAGTTTTGAATACCCAGTTGGGATTTAGTCCGAAAGTGAAGACCTTAGCGGTGAATCGGAGGGTTAGGGTTATAATGAGTTGTGGGAAGATGGAATTGGACAAAGGAAGGGATGCTGGGGATGTTCATGGGATTGATGAGGAGTTGGTGAGTAAGATGGTTTATGATGCTCTTGTCTGGTGCTCTCTTCACGGGCTTGTTGTTGGGGATAGAAATGTAGAGGTTAGTCCCAGATTCTGATTTTCCGTTTTTATTTCTTTTCAGAAGTTTTGTTGATATTGGACTGCGTTGTGTGCGTGTTGTTTGGTTTATGATGAATTCTATCGTATTAGGTAACTTGTTGACCAATCTGAAATTTGCTGTTAGAAAATTTAGAGGGCTGAAGCTATTATGAATTCTGATGTCCTACTTTGTCTGAGTGGATGAAATTTTACATCTTTTACTATGGTCGATATTTTGAGGAATTATTTCTTCTTGTGTATGCTTAAGGGTCGGAAGAATTAGAATGTTGGGGTATCACCTGGTTATTTTAGGTAATATTAGCCGAATCATAGCTTTGTGCTTTGATTCACAGAGATCAGGAACAACTCCTGGTGTTGGTTTGGTTCATGCCCCGATTTCCTTGCTGCCCGTTTCATTTTCCAAGCGCTATTGGGACCAGGCGTGCGAGCTGGCTCCATTATTTAATGAGCTTGTCGATCGGGTTAGTTTGGACGCAGAGTTTTTGCAGGACACTCTATCCAGGTTAAGTTTCTCTTATATGGCTTTTTATTATCCTTCACATGTGATTGTTTAAGGAGTTTTTTTTTCTGGACAAAATTGTTTGTCCCTAACTTTAGTTTCCTCACTAGTTGGTTCCATGTATTTCAAACTTGTCCTGGCAATTCAGCTTTGTTTTTTTTATCTATTTATTTTGGTGGTAATTTTAATGCCCTATAATTTATCACATTGCATGCAGAACAAAAAAGGTAGATGCTTTCACCGCTGGACTGTTAGATATTCATTCCAGGGTGACGAAAACTAAAATGAAAGAGGTATGCTTGTGCATAAAAATTGCAGTATCAGTTTTTAATTTCGTCATAATGTACATTGCGCACTTGCTTTGTCTCATGTTTTAGATTGTCAAAATCGTAACCCTAACCTGATTACATATAACAAAACATGGTACCCGTCGTTCAAATTCTAATCTTCTCAGTTGGAAACATAGGACATTCGCTTGGGGTTACATAGGTCTGACTATATGCTTGATGAGCAGACTAATTTACTACTTCAGATAGAGATGAATACAATTTCATGTTCATTTCCAGGACTCAGCGCTCGTGTCAGCGAGCTTCACAGGTTGGCTATGTGCTCTCCCGTGCTTATTTTTATTATTGCTTGTCCTATTTTAAGGTGAACCAGTTATGCCACAAAATCTTAGATTTAACAAACATGAGGATTTGCTTGTTTGGTTTTGAGCGATGAAACTTTCTTGAGCGCGTAAAGCGGGTATATCATTCTGCAGGAGTATACTTAGTCAGTATGGGAAACATCTGGGGCTAAATCACAAAAATGTTCCGGACAACCCTGCTGCCAGTGGGTTCGCGGAGGCTTTGGCAAAAGCTTGGAGTGAGTATGGCAACACTAGGTAGGATATGAATGCCTTGATTAGTACTTCACAATTCGATTCCACGTCATACTGCATGGTTGCCAAATTTGTCCAATTTAGTATTTAATAGCGTGCCTCTGTAGGGCTGTTGTTCTGATTGTGGTTCAACCAGAAGAGCGCAATATGTATGACCAGCATTGGCTATCCACTACCTTGAGGGAAAAATATCCTTTATCGCCTCCGAATACATAGCTATTGGTGCACTTTTACGCAGCAGACAAAATACTTATTTTTTTCCCGTACACTAATATCCTTCGTATATTTGTTCTGATATAATAAAACATAAACCGTTGAATTTTTTTCTTCCTGAGCTTTATCGTACACACAATGTGAGAACGAAGAGGAAAACCTTGGCTGAAATTGCGGAAGTAGGTGTCCATCAACCCGATGGAATGCTTTTAATGTTAGTGGAAAAAGATAATCTACACTGGTTTGATTGTTTTCCCTCTGTTTCACAATCCTATTTACTGTTTGATTTTCCTGACTAATTGTTTTATTTGCACTGACAGAGGTGATGAAGAAGTTGCCGTTGTCTATTTTAGAGCCGGTTATGCGCCTATAGATTATCCTACTGAAGCTGTACTGAATGCTACACTAACATGTTAATGTTTGCGCTTCTACAGCAATGTCCCACATTTGTCTTGACATGATTGAAAACATGCAGGAATGGACTGCTAGACTATTGATCGAGCAGTCTTCTGCTGTAAAGTGTCCGTCAATATCTTACCATTTATCCGGGACAAAAAAGGTGCAGCAGGAGCTTGCAAAACCCGGTGTACTTGAGAGGTGCCAATTATACTTTTTTTCATCCTGTCCAGTTCCAATCCTCGGAATTAAAAATTATATGTTTTATACTTAAAATCTTGACCAGGTTTGTGGACAATAAGGAGGACATTGCCAAGCTTCGTAAGTGCTTTGCAGGTCTGTGGAGTTTAGATGACGCTGAAATAATCAAGGATGCAATTGAACGACCTCAACTATATGTTATGAAACCACAAAGAGAAGGCGGAGGTACGTCTCATTTCTATTTTTTTTCTTTCTATCAGTAACTCACAACTGCATTGTTTTCTTGTGTCTTTAGGAAACAACATATATGGAGATGATGTGAGAGAAATGCTATTGAGATTACGAAGGGAAGGTTCTGAAGAAAATGCTGCATACATCCTTATGCAAAGAATATTCCCCGCAACATCCCCAGCGATTCTGTTGCGGGATGGAATTTCCCATAACGACCACGCAGTTTCAGAGTTAGGAATCTACAGCGCTTATCTCAGGTACTACCAAAACACAAAAATGCAATGCATATCACATATTTTTCCATATCAAACGTATTTTCTTTTTCGTGATTCAAATGAGAAAAAGATGTCCCATAGTGGAATATGTCAGTTCAGTTGAGGATTTTGTTATACAGGAGTAACGATAAGGTGATTGTGAACGATCAGTGTGGTTATTTGATGCGGACCAAAGTATCTTCTTCAAATGAAGGGGGAGTTGCTGCTGGATTCGCTGTTTTGGACAGTATACATTTGACCTGACGAACAAGAAGACTCATGATCTTACTAGTAATTATCTTCCTTTCAACCACTTTATTACCAGAAGAAAACCAAATTAGCCGAAACGAACTGGTAATTTGATTTCTCAAGTTTTTTTTTGGGGTTCCATGTCCATTCAAAAACGCCCGACGGTTTAGCCACAGCGAATGAAGCTTCACTGAAGCTATAAATGATAAATACAAAGTAATTATTTCTTTGGCAATGACAGATATATGCAAGTAAAGCATTACAGGAGAGTAGTAAATTCTTTTATCAGCATATATGTCAATTATTTCTTCCATAGGCGGAGTAGGTAATTTTACATCTCATTGTTGGTAATAGAGCATGGTACATTAGACTAGACATATCTGATTGAAGATAGCAGTGGAGTGATCTCATGCTTTAATGTTATTGGAAATGGACCATAGATTTATGTATATCCTCTAGTGTTCTGCATTTTGTCTCTGGAACAAACTTCACTGCAAACAACAAGCCACCTCCACAAATAGCGAAGAACATAAAAAACACACTTGAATAGTTGCAACAACAAAAAATGGCAAGATTAGCATCAATAGCCATCTGAGATATACAAACATTCTATAATTTTCTGTAAATTTCATTAAATATGGCGAAGTTTTGGTGTAAAAGGGATTACCTGCAGAGCTCCATTCCAGCGCAAAAAGGAAAGTGTATGTAGTAATTAACGAACAAACTGAACTAATAACTCAAACCAAGCTTCCTGCCGCACCCTTCATGTTCACTGGAAAGATCTGTACAATGAAATTAAATTTTCATTACCTCATTTGTCGTAATACCCATCTCTCGTAAAGAGTTGTGTTCGAGCGGTCATAGTCTTGGTTGAATGACTAAGAGGTCGATGGTTCAAACCCTCCTGAATGCACCTAATAACATGAGTTTGGGATTTGTCCATTCCTTGTCTATCATAATGGAACTTAATTTGAAAAAATAATAATAATACCCATCTTTGTGTCGATGCATTTTTCAACCACCAGCTAGGAAAGTTCCAGCTAGGAAAGGAAAAGAACTTTCCTAGTAAAGTCATACCTCTGACATTATGTTTTGCATGGTGAAGTTGTTATGAATGATTCTGTTAACTACTCTGAAAATGAAACTGATAAAACTGTTTTGTGGCACTTGAGACTAGGACATATAGGACAGACTGGGCTAAGTAAACTATGTGATCAAGGCTGTTTTGGGAAGGATCACATAAGAAAATTAAATTTCTGTGAAAACTGTGTTCTAGGGAAAGCTACAAAATTAAGTTTTGGTAAAGGTATTCATACAACTAAGGCAAAACTAGACTATATTCATTCTGATCTATGGGGATCAACTAGATCTCAGTCCCATGCTGGTAAAAAGTATTTCATGTCTTTGATTGATGATTTTTCAAGGTCTTGGGGTGTATTTTTTGACTAACAAATCTGAAACTTTTGATACATTTAAGACCTGGAAGCTAATGGTAGAAAATCAAACAGGTAATAATGTAAAGTACCTTAGAACTGACAGAATTTCTTGACAGAATTTTTTTTATTTTTAAAAGAAGATTTTTGACAGAATTTCTATTGTACATAAGAAGCTAAGGAGTAATTGTCAACAGCAATTTGCTGAACATGTGATGCACGACCAACAAATATAATGCAAGCCCTTCTGGCTGGACTGTTAGGGCCGACAACTAGTGATCAAAATAAATTATGATTATGACAGAACAGCCATTCACCATCTGAGCATAGCGTCATTGCTCGTTCCCCATGTTCCCCATATTGATTTATGTGCGTCTAAAATGTCTTCGAGTTTTCATGTAGATTTCGAACAACGCCTGAGGCTACTAATCCCAACTCTCTTTAGTTCTTCTAAACTGTTTTTTCTGCGAGAGTACTTTCTTGTTCGTTAGCCGTTTCTGCTCCCCAATGGCAGAGAGCTTTTCAACTTTCTTCTTTTGCTCGTCAGAAGGGGGTGGTGGTACATATGAAGCAGCATCGATAATTGCCTGTACTTTCTCCAAAGCATCTTCTATATTACCTTTTTGAGTTCTAGTTTTTGTTGAAGAAATAACTATCTCGCCATCTTTGTTGATCCGGTTTTTTTCCATAATCAATATGCGATCTCTGATTCTGTCACTCAGCCAGTATGCATTTTTCACATTAAACCGCATGTCCACCTTTGTGTTAACTTTATTCACATTTTGTCCTCCAGGGCCCCCACTTCTGGCAAAGCTCACAGTGACATGATCTAATGTAATTTTAGGGACGGGCTCATCATCGGCTCTGAAGGCTCTCTCTTCAGCATCCTGCAGCAGCTGCCTCATTTGTGACAACCTAGCCGAAACTTTCTTCCCACCTCCTCCACCAGAATCGGACGAGAGACATTGAATCCGGCAATGGCTGATTCCGCAGCCCAACACTGTGACTTTGGGTCCAGAACGAAACGGGCAACAAAAGGATGGAAAAATAATCGGATTGAGAATCTTGTTTGCGGTTGCAAGAGTCACAGCTCGAATTGCTGACATCTTCTTCCAGCCACCAAACCCTATTCCGACACCGTAAATCGAAATTAACATTGTCATAAGTGTCCTAGTAAAGTCATACCTCTGACATTATCACCAATGGGATAAAATAACCATCTCAAAATCAACCAGCTACTCCAACAAATGCCTTAAAACTCAACAACCAACTCCAAAGCAGATCCAAACGATTCCAACAACCAAACGAAATTCTTCACACCTTCTTTCACCAAACGCTACTTCAAAACCACTTTACACCTCGATTTCCACCTAACCACAAATCCGCACAGATCCACCAACACAACCACTGTAAACACCGCCACAACACCAAAACACCAGAAAACGTAAGAAATGGCAACAACAGACATCAAATGAAACTAAAGATAGCCTACAAAATCTATTCAAATCAGAAGAAAGAAAAGAGCGACGGATGATTGGATGGATGGATTACCAGTAAGAGTTAAGATGCGAGTAATCGCTGTGGATAAGATCCAGGCCGGCAGACGCTTGCTTGCGAGTGGAGTTAAATCGTCAGATCCGGAAAATGGTGGAGGTGGTTTCGTGAGAGAGAGAGAGATATATATATATTTTAGTGTGTGTGTGTGTATGCCTGTATGGTATGTGGGCTTAAAGCATCCTTCATCTAAAGAATCATCATCACAACAGCGCTTTACGTTTTCTTTTTGCATTTCAGTTTCATTTGAATTTCATTTCAATGTTTTATTATTGGTCAAATAATTGAAGTTAATCTTGTTTTATAATAATATTTTAATTCCGATGTACAGTAATGTATATGTACGCTACATATAGATCAGGGAATTAGAATGTGGGGGTATCACATGGTTATTTTAGGTAATATTAGCCAAATCATAGCTTGGTGCTTTGATTCACAGAGATCTGGAACAAATCCTGGTGTTGGTTTGGTTCATGCCCCGATTTCCTTGCTGCCCGTTTCATTTTACAAGCGCTATTGGGACCAGGCGTGCGAGCTGGCTCCATTATTTAATGAGCTTGTGGATCGGGTTATTAGTTTTTTTTGATGGGGGTACATTCTCTATCCAGGTTAACTTTCTCTTATATGGCTTTTTAGGAGTTTTTTTCTGGACAAAATTGTTTGTCCCTAACTTTAGTTTCCTCACTAGTTAATTCAAACCTTGTCCCGGCAATTCAGCTTTGTTTTTTTGTAACTTTAGTTTCCTCACTAGATATTCATTCCAGGGTGACGAAAACTAAAATGAAAGAGGCCGGTATGCTTGTGCATATAAATTGCAGTATCAGTTTTTAATTTCGTCATTATGTACATTGCGCACTTGCTTTGTCTCATGTTTTAGATTGTCAAAATCGTAACCCTAACCTGATTACATATAACAAAACATGGTACCCGTCGTTCAAATTCTAATCTTCTCAGTTGGAAACATAGGACATTCGCTTGGGGTTACATAGGTCTGACTATATGCTTGATGAGCAGACTAATTTACTACTTCATATAGAGATGAATACAATTTCATGTTCATTTCCAGGACTCAGCGCTCGTGTCAGCGAGCTTCACAGGTTGGCCATGTGCTCTCCCGTGCTTATATTTATTATTGCTTGTCCTATTTTAAGGTGAACCAGTTATGCCACAAAATCTTAGATTTAACAAACATGAGGATTTGCTTGTTTGGTTTTGAGCGATGAAACTTTCTTGAGCGCGTAAAGCGGGTATATCATTCTGCAGGAGTATACTTAGTCAGTATGGGAAACATCTGGGGCTAAATCACAAAAATGTTCCGGACAACCCTGCTGCCACTGCCAGTGGGTTCGCGGAGGCTTTGGCAAAAGCTTGGCCGAGTGAGTATGGCAACACTAGGTAGGATATGAATGCCTTGATTAGTACTTCACAATTCGATTCCACGTCATACTGCTTGGTTGCCAAATTTGTCCAATTTAGTATTTAATAGCGTGCCTCTGCAGGGCTGTTGTTCTGATTGTGGTTCAACCAGAAGAGCGCAATATGTATGACCAGCATTGGCTATCCACTACCTTGAGGGAAAAATATCCTTTATCGCCTCCGAATACATAGCTTTTGGTGCACTTTTACGCAGCAGACAAAATACTTATTTTTTTCCCGTACACTAATATCCTTCGTATATTTGTTCTGATATAATAAAACATAAACCGTTGAATTTTTTTCTTCCTGAGCTTTATCGTACACACAATGTGAGAACGATGAGGAAAACCTTGGCTGAAATTGCGGAAGTAGGTGTCCATCAACCCGATGGAATGCTTTTAATGTTAGTGGAAAAAGATAATCTACACTGGTTTGATTGTTTTCCCTCTGTTTCACAATCCTATTTACTGTTTGATTTTCCTGACTAATTGTTTTATTTGCACTGACAGAGGTGATGAAGAAGTTGCCGTTGTCTATTTTAGAGCCGGTTATGCGCCTATAGATTATCCTACTGAAGCTGTACTGAATGCTACACTAACATGTTAATGTTTGCGCTTCTACAGCAATGTCCCACATTTGTCTTGACATGATTGAAAACATGCAGGAATGGACTGCTAGACTATTGATCGAGCAGTCTTCTGCTGTAAAGTGTCCGTCAATATCTTACCATTTATCCGGGACAAAAAAGGTGCAGCAGGAGCTTGCAAAACCCGGTGTACTTGAGAGGTACCAATTATACTTTTTTTCATCCTGTCCAGTTCCAATCCTCGGAATTAAAAATTATATGTTTTATACTTAAAATCTTGACCAGGTTTGTGGACAATAAGGAGGACATTGCCAAGCTTCGTAAGTGCTTTGCAGGTCTGTGGAGTTTAGATGACGCTGAAATCATCAAGGATGCAATTGAACGACCTCAACTATATGTTATGAAACCACAAAGAGAAGGCGGAGGTACGTCTCATTTCTATTTTTTTTTCTTTCTATCAGTAACTCACAACTGCATTGTTTTCTTGTGTCTTTAGGAAACAACATATATGGAGATGATGTGAGAGAAATGCTATTGAGATTACGAAGGGAAGGTTCTGAAGAAAATGCTGCATACATCCTTATGCAAAGAATATTCCCCGCAACATCCCCAGCGATTCTGTTGCGGGATGGAATTTCCCATAACGACCACGCAGTTTCAGAGTTAGGAATCTACAGCGCTTATCTCAGGTACTACCAAAACACAAAAATGCAATGCATATCACATATTTTTCCATATCAAACGTATTTTCTTTTTCGTGATTCAAATGAGAAAAAGATGTCCCATAGTGGAATATGTCAGTTCAGTTGAGGATTTTGTTATACAGGAGTAACGATAAGGTGATTGTGAACTATCAGTGTGGTTATTTGATGCGGACCAAAGTATCTTCTTCAAATGAAGGGGGAGTTGCTGCTGGATTCGCTGTTTTGGACAGTATACATTTGACCTGACGAACAAGAAGGCTCATGATCTTACTAGTAATTATCTTCCTTTCAACCACTTTATTACCAGAAGAAAACCAAATTAGCCGAAACGAACTGGTAATTTGATTTCTCAAGTTTTTTTTGGGGTTCCATGTCCATTCAAAAACGCCCGACGGTTTAGCCACAGCGAATGAAGCTTCACTGAAGCTATAAATGATAAATACAAAGTAATTATTTCTTTGGCAATGACAGATATATGCAAGTAAAGCATTACAGGAGAGTAGTAAATTCTTTTATCAGCATATATGTCAATTATTTCTTCCATAGGCGGAGTAGGTAATTTTACATCTTATTGTTGGTAATAGAGCATGGTACATTAGACTAGACATATCTGATTGAAGATAGCAGTGGAGTGATCTCATGCTTTAATGTTATTGGAAATGGACCATAGATTTATGTATATCCTCTAGTGTTCTGCATTTTGTCTCTGGAACAAACTTCACTGCAAACAACAAGCCACCTCCACAAATAGCGAAGAACATAAAAAACACACTTGAATAGTTGCAACAACAAAAAATGGCAAGATTAGCATCAATAGCCATCTGAGATATACAAACATTCTATAATTTTCTGTAAATTTCATTAAATATGGCGAAGTTTTGGTGTAAAAGGGATTACCTGCAGAGCTCCATTCCAGCGCAAAAATAAAAGTGTATGTAGTAATTAACGAACAAACTGAACTAATAACTCAAACCAAGCTTCCTGCCGCACCCTTCATGTTTACTGGAAAGATCTGCACAATGAAATTAAATTTTCATTACCTCATTTGTCGTAATACCCATCTCTCGTAAAGAGTTGTGTTCGAGCGGTCATAGTCTTGGTTGAATGACTAAGAGGTCGATGGTTCAAACCCTCCTGAATGCACCTAATGACATGAGTTTGGGATTTGTCAATTCCTTGTCTATCATAATGGAACTTAATTTGAAAAAATAATAATAATACCCATCTTTGTGTCGATGCATTTTTCAACCACCAGCTAGGAAAGTTCCAGCTAGGAAAGGAAAAGAACTTTCCCAGTAAAGTCATACCTCTGACATTATGTTTTGCATGGTGAAGTTGTTATGAATGATTCTGTTAACTACTCTGAAAATGAAACTGATAAAACTGTTTTGTGACACTTGAGACTAGGACATATAGGACAGACTGGGCTAAGTAAACTATGTGATCAAGGCTGTTTTGGGAAGGATCACATAAGAAAATTAAATTTCTGTGAAAACTGTGTTCTAGGGAAAGCTACAAAATTAAGTTTTGGTAAAGGTATTCATACAACTAAGGCAAAACTAGACTATATTCATTCTGATCTATGGGGATCAACTAGATCTCAGTCCCATGCTGGTAAAAAGTATTTCATGTCTTTGATTGATGATTTTTCAAGGTCTTGGGGTGTATTTTTTGACTAACAAATCTGAAACTTTTGATACATTTAAGACCTGGAAGCTAATGGTAGAAAATCAAACAGGTAATAATGTAAAGTACCTTAGAACTGACAGAATTTCTTGACAGAATTTTTTTTATTTTTAAAAGAAGATTTTTGACAGAATTTCTATTGTACATAAGAAGCTAAGGAGTAATTGTCAACAGCAATTTGCTGAACATGTGGTGCACGACCAACAAATATAATGCAAGCCCTTCTGGCTGGACTGTTAGGGCCGACAACTAGTGATCAAAATAAATTATGATTATGACAGAACAGCCATTCACCATCTGAGCATAGCGTCATTGCTCGTTCCCCATGTTCCCCATATTGATTTATGTGCGTCTAAAATGTCTTCGAGTTTTCATGTAGATTTCGAACAACGCCTGAGGCTACTAATCCCAACTCTCTTTAGTTCTTCTAAACTGTTTTTTCTGCGAGAGTACTTTCTTGTTCGTTAGCCGTTTCTGCTCCCCAATGGCAGAGAGCTTTTCAACTTTCTTCTTTTGCTCGTCAGAAGGGGGTGGTGGTACATATGAAGCAGCATCGATAATTGCCTGTACTTTCTCCAAAGCATCTTCTATATTACCTTTTTGAGTTCTAGTTTTTGTTGAAGAAATAACTATCTCGCCATCTTTGTTGATCCGGTTTTTTTCCATAATCAATATGCGATCTCTGATTCTGTCACTCAGCCAGTATGCATTTTTCACATTAAACCGCATGTCCACCTTTGTGTTAACTTTATTCACATTTTGTCCTCCAGGGCCCCCACTTCTGGCAAAGCTCACAGTGACATGATCTAATGTAATTTTAGGGACGGGCTCATCATCGGCTCTGAAGGCTCTCTCTTCAGCATCCTGCAGCAGCTGCCTCATTTGTGACAACCTAGCCGAAACTTTCTTCCCACCTCCTCCACCAGAATCGGACGAGAGACATTGAATCCGGCAATGGCTGATTCCGCAGCCCAACACTGTGACTTTGGGTCCAGAACGAAACGGGCAACAAAAGGATGGAAAAATAATCGGATTGAGAATCTTGTTTGCGGTTGCAAGAGTCACAGCTCGAATTGCTGACATCTTCTTCCAGCCACCAAACCCTATTCCGACACCGTAAATCGAAATTAACATTGTCATAAGTGTCCTAGTAAAGTCATACCTCTGACATTATCACCAATGGGATAAAATAACCATCTCAAAATCAACCAGCTACTCCAACAAATGCCTTAAAACTCAACAACCAACTCCAAAGCAGATCCAAACGATTCCAACAACCAAACGAAATTCTTCACACCTTCTTTCACCAAACGCTACTTCAAAACCACTTTACACCTCGATTTCCACCTAACCACAAATCCGCACAGATCCACCAACACAACCACTGTAAACACCGCCACAACACCAAAACACCAGAAAACGTAAGAAATGGCAACAACAGACATCAAATGAAACTAAAGATAGCCTACAAAATCTATTCAAATCAGAAGAAAGAAAAGAGCGACGGATGATTGGATGGATGGATTACCAGTAAGAGTTAAGATGCGAGTAATCGCTGTGGATAAGATCCAGGCCGGCAGACGCTTGCTTGCGAGTGGAGTTAAATCGTCAGATCCGGAAAATGGTGGAGGTGGTTTCGTGAGAGAGAGAGAGATATATATATATTTTAGTGTGTGTGTGTGTATGCCTGTATGGTATGTGGGCTTAAAGCATCCTTCATCTAAAGAATCATCATCACAACAGCGCTTTACGTTTTCTTTTTGCATTTCAGTTTCATTTGAATTTCATTTCAATGTTTTATTATTGGTCAAATAATTGAAGTTAATCTTGTTTTATAATAATATTTTAATTCCGATGTACAGTAATGTATATGTACGCTACATATAGATCAGGGAATTAGAATGTGGGGGTATCACATGGTTATTTTAGGTAATATTAGCCAAATCATAGCTTGGTGCTTTGATTCACAGAGATCTGGAACAAATCCTGGTGTTGGTTTGGTTCATGCCCCGATTTCCTTGCTGCCCGTTTCATTTTACAAGCGCTATTGGGACCAGGCGTGCGAGCTGGCTCCATTATTTAATGAGCTTGTGGATCGGGTTATTAGTTTTTTTTGATGGGGGTACATTCTCTATCCAGGTTAACTTTCTCTTATATGGCTTTTTAGGAGTTTTTTTCTGGACAAAATTGTTTGTCCCTAACTTTAGTTTCCTCACTAGTTAATTCAAACCTTGTCCCGGCAATTCAGCTTTGTTTTTTTGTAACTTTAGTTTCCTCACTAGATATTCATTCCAGGGTGACGAAAACTAAAATGAAAGAGGCCGGTATGCTTGTGCATATAAATTGCAGTATCAGTTTTTAATTTCGTCATTATGTACATTGCGCACTTGCTTTGTCTCATGTTTTAGATTGTCAAAATCGTAACCCTAACCTGATTACATATAACAAAACATGGTACCCGTCGTTCAAATTCTAATCTTCTCAGTTGGAAACATAGGACATTCGCTTGGGGTTACATAGGTCTGACTATATGCTTGATGAGCAGACTAATTTACTACTTCATATAGAGATGAATACAATTTCATGTTCATTTCCAGGACTCAGCGCTCGTGTCAGCGAGCTTCACAGGTTGGCCATGTGCTCTCCCGTGCTTATATTTATTATTGCTTGTCCTATTTTAAGGTGAACCAGTTATGCCACAAAATCTTAGATTTAACAAACATGAGGATTTGCTTGTTTGGTTTTGAGCGATGAAACTTTCTTGAGCGCGTAAAGCGGGTATATCATTCTGCAGGAGTATACTTAGTCAGTATGGGAAACATCTGGGGCTAAATCACAAAAATGTTCCGGACAACCCTGCTGCCACTGCCAGTGGGTTCGCGGAGGCTTTGGCAAAAGCTTGGCCGAGTGAGTATGGCAACACTAGGTAGGATATGAATGCCTTGATTAGTACTTCACAATTCGATTCCACGTCATACTGCTTGGTTGCCAAATTTGTCCAATTTAGTATTTAATAGCGTGCCTCTGCAGGGCTGTTGTTCTGATTGTGGTTCAACCAGAAGAGCGCAATATGTATGACCAGCATTGGCTATCCACTACCTTGAGGGAAAAATATCCTTTATCGCCTCCGAATACATAGCTTTTGGTGCACTTTTACGCAGCAGACAAAATACTTATTTTTTTCCCGTACACTAATATCCTTCGTATATTTGTTCTGATATAATAAAACATAAACCGTTGAATTTTTTTCTTCCTGAGCTTTATCGTACACACAATGTGAGAACGATGAGGAAAACCTTGGCTGAAATTGCGGAAGTAGGTGTCCATCAACCCGATGGAATGCTTTTAATGTTAGTGGAAAAAGATAATCTACACTGGTTTGATTGTTTTCCCTCTGTTTCACAATCCTATTTACTGTTTGATTTTCCTGACTAATTGTTTTATTTGCACTGACAGAGGTGATGAAGAAGTTGCCGTTGTCTATTTTAGAGCCGGTTATGCGCCTATAGATTATCCTACTGAAGCTGTACTGAATGCTACACTAACATGTTAATGTTTGCGCTTCTACAGCAATGTCCCACATTTGTCTTGACATGATTGAAAACATGCAGGAATGGACTGCTAGACTATTGATCGAGCAGTCTTCTGCTGTAAAGTGTCCGTCAATATCTTACCATTTATCCGGGACAAAAAAGGTGCAGCAGGAGCTTGCAAAACCCGGTGTACTTGAGAGGTACCAATTATACTTTTTTTCATCCTGTCCAGTTCCAATCCTCGGAATTAAAAATTATATGTTTTATACTTAAAATCTTGACCAGGTTTGTGGACAATAAGGAGGACATTGCCAAGCTTCGTAAGTGCTTTGCAGGTCTGTGGAGTTTAGATGACGCTGAAATCATCAAGGATGCAATTGAACGACCTCAACTATATGTTATGAAACCACAAAGAGAAGGCGGAGGTACGTCTCATTTCTATTTTTTTTTCTTTCTATCAGTAACTCACAACTGCATTGTTTTCTTGTGTCTTTAGGAAACAACATATATGGAGATGATGTGAGAGAAATGCTATTGAGATTACGAAGGGAAGGTTCTGAAGAAAATGCTGCATACATCCTTATGCAAAGAATATTCCCCGCAACATCCCCAGCGATTCTGTTGCGGGATGGAATTTCCCATAACGACCACGCAGTTTCAGAGTTAGGAATCTACAGCGCTTATCTCAGGTACTACCAAAACACAAAAATGCAATGCATATCACATATTTTTCCATATCAAACGTATTTTCTTTTTCGTGATTCAAATGAGAAAAAGATGTCCCATAGTGGAATATGTCAGTTCAGTTGAGGATTTTGTTATACAGGAGTAACGATAAGGTGATTGTGAACGATCAGTGTGGTTATTTGATGCGGACCAAAGTATCTTCTTCAAATGAAGGGGGAGTTGCTGCTGGATTCGCTGTTTTGGACAGTATACATTTGACCTGACGCACAAGCAGGCTCAGGGTCTTACTATTAATTATCTTCCTTTCAACCACTTTATTACCAGAAGAAAACCAAATTAGCCTAAACGAACTAATAAATTTATTTCTCAAGATTTTTTTTTTTTTTTGGGGTTCCATGTCCCCTCAAAAACGCCTGACGGTTTAGCCACTGCGAATGAAGCTTCACTGAAGCTATAAATGATAAATACAAAGTAATTATTTCTTTGGCAATGACGGATAGAGTTCGGTTCCGGTGAGAAGTGTATGTTACGGTGAGAAATGAGAACTAATCTCATTCATTCATATTTGTAATCAATGACTACGATTAATAAGAATTAAATACATTATTCGTAGCTTTTCATTTACTACGAATAATGTATTTAATGCATAATCTTTTGAAAAGATACGAATAATATATTTAATTCTATTTAATCCTAGTCATTGATTACAAAATATGAATGGATGAGATTAGTTCTCATTTCTCACCGTAACATACACTTCTCATGTGATCTTTACTCATGACGGATATATGCAAGTAAAGCATTACAGGAGAGTAGTAAATTCTTTTATCAGCAATATATGTCATTATTTCTTGCATAAGTGGAGTAGGTAAATTTACATCTTATTGTTGGTAGTACATAAGACTAGACATATCTGATTTCTTATGATGAAGATAGCAGTGGAGTGATCTCATGCTTTAATGTTATTGGAAATGGACCATAGATTTTTGTATATCCTCTAGTGTTCTGCATTTTGTCTCTGGAACAAACTTCACTGCAAACAACAAGCCACCTCCACAAATAGCGAAGAACATAAAAAACACACCTGAATAGTAGCATCAATAGCCATCTGAATTATACAAACATTCTACAATTTTCTGTAAATTTCATCAAATATGGCGAAGTTTTGGTGTAAAAGGGATTACCTGCAGAGCTCCATTCCAGCTCAAAAAGGAAAGTGTATGTAGTAATTAACGAACAAACTGAACTAATTACTAAAACCAAGCTTCCTGCTGCACCCTTTATGTTCACCGGAAAGATCTGCACAATGAAATTAAATTTTCATTACCTCATTGTCATAATACCCATCTGTGTTGATAAGGAAAAGAACTTTCCTAGTAAAGTCATACCTCTGACATTATCACTAATGGGATAAATCCAGTTCCAAAAGCCAGACAAGCAATGTACAACTGAAAGTTGAAAAAAAAAAGAAGTCTTGGCTAGAGGTTTCCAAGGAATACACAACATATACAAGAAAACGGTATTTGAGTAACCGGAACTATATGTTGTTGGTACGCAGTTAATCACACCAGTACATTTCCAGAAAACCAGTTTTACCATTAAGCCGATGAACACCAAAACTGGTGTAATCTCAGTTCCCAAATTGAAATCCTGCCCCCCAAAAAAAAGCGTATCAATAACATTACTGAGCTATCAAATTTTGAATTAATATGTTCATAAGGAGGTTTGAGTAGGATGAGTCTTACCTGAAAAAGGAATGATGATGCTACTAAGAAGCAACCTAAACACATTCCGGATAGCGAGACCTGCATAACATTTCTAATTAAAAATACCTAGTGGCCCTCATGAGCAAATAAAATTGGATTTGGAACAAAACTACATTAGTTTCTTTTAGCAATACAGACCATTAGAAGTGGTCGCCTTCCCCACACATCCATCAGAGATAGACCCAAAATTGTAACAGGAATCTGAAGAAAGTTTCCATGCAGGACTATTAGAAATGTCAAAGCGTAAATGAAACCGAAGAACAAATTGAAAGTAAAGAACCTGGATTAAAGCCAGCCCGGTACCACCAATGCTGGTAGAGAAGTCTATAAAATAAGACAAACGTGCCTGTGATGAACTTTTCAAACTTCCAACTGAAAGGAATAAGGTAATATTTTCAAGTCACCATTCCGAGGTTGCAAATATATTACCTGCAATTTCGAAAACATCGCTAACATATGCTGCGATTGCACTTGCTCCTCCAAATTGTTGCACTACCATGAGACCGATACAAACCTATATTGATACCAATGTTAAAATGGTGGAAATCTTATTGGAGTATGGTTACCATTTGTTATAAAATTAGTGGTCTCTTATAAAAAGAGTTCGTTAGTTGTGGGTTTTAAACTTCGGCTTTTCCACAAATTCATCATGTTTCTGACCTATCTTTTTTTGTTCGTGCTAATCGTTGAGTGTTCTTGTTTGTAGAAAAGATCTTACGAGTAGTGCTGGAGCATATTTACGCTGAAACAAATCCGTTAATCTGGGTTTGGAGTGGTCTTCAAATGCATCACATGTCATTGTGTACTCCTACCAGTGCCAAGTAGTGATATCAAACATAGTTCATTTGAACATATCAGCAAAACCAAAAAATATATGTACAGCTTAATGATCAGAAGAAGTTATTACCTTGATAGTTTCTGCTTCCAGATGTATATCTACATCTTTTCCCCTTAAGCGCTGCAAAGCTACTTCTAGTTCCGTATATCGACCAACCTTCGCCTGCATAGTAAGAACCCATCAAATGTCGATCACAAAAAGCTGCTCAGGCACAGTTTACCGTCTGAGAATTGAAACGAAATTTACATGCTTCTGACATCAGCAGTGAGATGAAAGGTAAAACCTATAGAGAAACACTGACCAGCCATCTCGGTGATTCTGGGATGCAGAATAGCCCTATCACTTGTATAATGCCTGGAACACTTCCTGATTGGGATAGTCGTCAAATAGACCGTATGTCAAGACTTGTGAACATTATCAAAGATTTCAAAGTATATAGTGTTGAATAGGCAAGATATATTCACCAATGATAGCCAAGACGCGCCAGCTGACAATGTTTCCAGTAATGTAGACAAGTGCAAAGCCCAAATATGCCGTCAGCTAGACACCATGTATTCGATATTCGTTATTCTCGTCAAACAAGAGATAAAATGTGGAGTAAATCACGCATTGTATAACGGGAAATACTGTATTAATAAAAATTGTGGTCCACCTGTGAAGCTGCGGTAAGTGCACCACGTACATTTGTTGGTGATATTTCAGCCATATAAACAGGGATCTGTTGTTTGTTTCAACAGACTAAATGTAAATCAAGCTAGATACACTAAAAGGGTCGGTGCTTAAACATATATCCATGACTTGCAAAATACATTTATGCAATCCATCGTATTACCGCATAAAATGTGAATCCAGCTCCAACTCCCATAGAGAATCTCCCTATGTAAAGCCACCATGCATTCTTTTTTCAAAACAAAGGAAGAGAATTAGTTAACCAAACATAGGAAAAGGATCAGGTACAAAGTTGATATTTTGGGACAAAATACAAACTAATCATATCCATTGATCTAGTGATTGAATTCATTTTTCGGCTCGAATTTTGACGAATTTTGTATTTTGTACCAAAAATTTACTTTGCACCAGATTGATGATTCATGAGAGCAGGCGCAAATGCTGCTCTTCAGTATGTGGTAATTAAGAACCAAGCAGATGTTGAGGAAACGGGAATAACAAGAAGTTAACCTTGGCTAGAACAATCCCAAGCCAACCGAGAGTAAAGCAAAATTGTGACAGCCACAGTGTCTACAGGTGTATCAAGATAGCAACTTCAATGAAGATCAAAGTTACGGAAGAATTTGCAAACAGCATACGGCTGCAATGATTACCTTTTTTCGACCTATATGATCTGATGTTTTCCCGCTTATGAAGCAACTTACCAAACCCCCAGCAGTAAATAGGGAACCAAATATTGCATACTGCACAAAAAAGGGAAAATAAATGGGACCAAATTAATACACATTCTTCTTCTAACTTTGTTTCTTTGTTATATGTTCCTTGTAGTGTGTGCTTACTTGAGAGGAAGATAGACCAAGATCCTCAGTGATACCAGATTCTGCTGGAGATGTGTAGGCCACCTGCATCGATTCAGTCCAAGAAGTTGATGGCATCATCAATCCCAAAATAAGTAACAATAATGCATTATTAAGTAAGTAGCGGGATTAGCTAGCAGAGACTCACAGCACAACCGTTGGCTAAGGCGCTGCATTGTGCTACGATAGTGCTGACAGCAAGGGAAAAAGTCATTGATGAGTACCCGATATTCACACCACCAAGAAGTGGTCTTGCTTCTGCTGCTATTCCAGCTTCTCCATCTTCCATCATTGTAGACAGCTAGCAACTTCAGTTGCACTCTTGGTCGGATACAGTCTGCATGTGTTTCACATATATAGTAATCAGAGCGTCATGTTAGAGACTTTAGATGGCCTGACAAAAGAACTATTTAAATAAGTAGCCCTACAGACAATAATGTATGGATGCCGTTACGGATTTCTCTATGAACTTATCTACAACACAACTACTGAGCGTCATTGATGAATGGGATGATACATGATTAATGGGTCTGTCATCTGTGTAAGTAAATTGTTTCTTGCATATTACTAAATTCATCATAATAATAAAATAAAAAAAGGCCCCTTTGCTTGTAGCAAGACTACTGGTGCGAAAATATACAAGCGAATGGTTATAATTATAGACAGCAGGCACCTCTTGAATGCACCTCTCAATTGTATTCCCCAGAAACTGTTAATCCAAGCAAATAATCAGTAGTTAAATTTAAGTCACCAATTATATCATTATCGTGGAAGGTAAAAGCTGATATTTTTATAACACAAAAAATTAAGCAGTCACCTGTCTGGTAAATTAATGGATTGGACTACTGGGTTCAATGACGCGCAAATTATATATTGTCCCACAGTGTAGGTACCACCGTGAAAATTCAATTCCATTATATTTCCCAGTTGGAGGATTCAATAACTGCAGTATGGGGATTCTCGGTGGCAACGTACAGCTACAGTCAACTCAAACTCAATAATTCCAAAAGTCACAATTTATTTGTTCATCTACTCTGTCATTCCTTCTAGCTTAGTTTCTCATTCTCAATACCAATATTATCAACCGAGAACGAGGGGTTGGTTGAGTTGGCTTGAACTCTTGACAAGAGGTCAAGGGTGAGGAGTGTTATTCAACCCTTTGTGAATGTGTTTTCGTCCCGTCTCGGCATGGACGTGTTGTTCCTTCCTCGCGGGAGTGTTATTCGTCCCTCGTGGACGTGTTTATCCTACAGGTAGGCGATGTTGCCCCGTCTATTCCTTCTATGTGCGTGTGGAGGAGTCAAGTTCAAGTGCTTACGCTCGTGGGTTTCAAAAAAAAAAGAGTCAGAGGTGCCTCATGACCTGTGCTTCAATGATCATAATTCAAGTATCAGATTCAGGTTTTATAATAAAAAAAAGTATCAGATTCGGGTGGTGCCGTGCGTGGCATGTGCTCCAAGAGTCTAGTATTCACATATACTCGATAAAAGAAAAGTGTTCATGCAATATGTATAAGATGTATTGATATGTATGTGATGTAAAACTCACTATAAAAATACCAATATTATCACGAAAACAAGCCTCCACCACAAGCAGCACCTGAGGCCCCAAATGTCACCATTGTATCAAGTTTCATCTTGAATGTGGAGGTGACACGTGTCCCACTAACTTTTTTTTCTTCATTATGCAGTTTCGAGCATGCATTTTGACTAGATGCATTTTAAGCTTTCAGAAACTACACTTAGGCAAAAACTGATGCATTTTCAAAAGTCCATAACGAAGACAAAACTGCATAACAAAAGAGTTCTCAAGGTTCTCGAAAAAAGAAGGGTTCTCATTTGTATTTGCCTTGTTTCTTTCAAGTTACTTTTTCTATCTAAGCGGTTTGGCTTATGAGAGTTTGTTGTTTTACTTTCCATCATGCTTTTAGTTTTTGTGCGTTCGTCGTTCGATGCTTACTACTCAAGGGGTACGCTCACTGCCATGGGCGTGAGGCGAAAAGGAGCTGACGATTGCTCTTATTCCGGAAGCTTTTATTGTCCATGCTGCTCCTAGCTAGTTAGATGATATTTCCTAGCTTTAAGTCCTCTGTTTTGCTTTTTCTAGAGCTGGCGTGTATGCCTTGGCAAGAAGCAGATCGACTGCCGACGACTGGAGTAGCAGGACCCAGTCTTGAAGGATTACTCTATGGCAGTTTTGTCCTGAGCTTGATTGTTGTTTTGAAGTTGGCTGACGAGTTACTTTTTCTGTTTGGCCAATTTGGCATGGGCTGGACCATGGAGCATTTCCTATGCGAAGATAACAAAGCAAATAGATTGACTAACTTTCCACGAATTACTCTTCATGTTAGATGTTCTGTCATGTGCTTGTTGATTAATTGTTTTGTTGTTGTTGTTCTACCTTAGGTACTTCCCCAGGCTTATAAGTCTTGGATTATGTGTTAGTTCTGGTTCTTGAGTTGTGCTGTTGTTTCCAAATCTTTGTGTGCCATCTTTTTCTATAAAAAAACTAGAAACAAGACCGGTAGTTGCCGGCAAATAATTTAGGTGCACTGGCACACTCAACTATTAATGGAGAGACAAACTTACTGAGATGGATTGAAAACAGCATGAGTGGCTGCTAGCCTAAGTTCATAAAACCGAGCATGATCTGATGTTTCACAAGTTAAAGATATCTGTGTCGCCTGAGATGTAGAAATTAAAACCAAAATCAGCCATCATACTAAAAAATGCTAGCTTTATCTACATGATTTACTTTCGCATCACAGTTCACAACAATCATTCCAGCCGACATTTATTCCGATTTCGATATGGTATTGTCATCGACGTCGATCTCAACCATAAAAAGTAAGCAGAATTTGGAAACCCTAGCGTTCAGAAACTCACATTATAGACATGAAAAAAGGTGACCACTGACTACGCAGTCGCAGTCTCCGCCACTCGCCATCCGTCTTCCTTGGCGCCTCATTTATACAGGCGGCGGATGGCGATTGATCTTCGACACGTCATCCGTTTAGGGTATTTCGTCGCTAAAAAATTGATTTCTCGTACGTATTATCTTCCAATTCCAGCGTATTTTTAATATAAAGTTCCATCCTTTTTATTATAAAACATTATTATTATTGAGTGCGGTTCAGGTACAAACGATTTATATATAAAAATTACAAATCGAATTTTAAGCTGACACGTGTCCCATTTAGTCGAAATCCCGAATAAACACACGGAGGGGTATAAAACTAATAATGTTATTTTCAATTTAGTCCTCGAGTTGTTAATGATCAGACTTAAACTTGGAAATGATCAGACTTAAAAAACATCAATGATCAGACTTAAAAAATAATGATCAGACTTAAACAGTAATTATCAGACTTAAACAGTTAATGATCAGACTTAAAAAAACAATGATCAAACTTAAAAAATAATGATCAGACTTAAAAAGATAATGATCAGACTTAAAAACAATGATCAGACTTAAACAGATAATCTTAAACAGTTAATGATCAGACTTAAAAAACAATGATCAGACTTAAAACAACAATGATCAAACTTAAAAAATAATGATCAGACTTAAACAGTTAATGATCAGACTTAAAATAACAATGATCAGACTTAAACAGTTAATGATCAGACTTACATAGATAATGATCAGACTTAAACAGTTAATGATCAGACTTAAAACAACAATGATCAGACTTAAAACACAAATGATCAGACTTAATAACAATGATCAGATTTAAAAAAATAATGATCAGAGTAAAACAGATAATGATCAGACTTAAAAAACAATGACCAGACTTAACGCATGATGATCAGACTTAGAATCGTATTGTAGCACATTTTAAAATTTTACAG
This sequence comes from Rhodiola kirilowii, assembly GCA_033675215.1. NCBI lineage: Eukaryota > Viridiplantae > Streptophyta > Magnoliopsida > Saxifragales > Crassulaceae > Rhodiola > Rhodiola kirilowii. Next base: position 10,125,955 of record CM066203.1, on the reverse strand, counting down.
TAGTAAATTTTAAAATTTTACAGTAGTAAATTTTAAAATTTTACGCTAAATGATCAGACTTAACGCATGATGATCAGACTTAGAATCGTACTGTAGCAAAAGTCAAATTTTACTATAGCAAATTTTAAAATTTTACAAAATGATCAGACTTAGAATCGTACTGTAGCAAATTTTAGTACGATTATACCCCTCCTATCTTTTATGTATTTTAAAATAAGTCCGCATGTGTTTTTTTATTTACAAAAAGAATCCCGAACGGGATGAATTCTGATTGGTCGATATTTACGCGTGGCAATATTTTTATGTGTTTGTAGTTTTTATTTATAATAGTGGTTTGTATTTGATCCGTTTCCATTATTATTTTGTATGAGTCCAGATCTGGTGCAATTAAATTTTTGGAACAAAATACAAAAATATTCAAAAATATTTTATAATTCGTCAAAATTTGAGCCGAAAAATGAGAAAGACGAGCTGAAAAATAAAAAGACGACATAATTCGTCAGGTTTATTTTAAAATTCGCCACACACAAAAAAAATCTAAAAAATCAAGATTTAAAGATCAAGGGCTATGATTAATTTGTATTTTGTACCAAAATATGAACTTTATATCTGATCATTTTCATATTTTGTATTTGACAAGTAAGATCTATATAATAAAATCAAAGCAAAATATACGCTTTTTATCTTATTTTAATGTCTCCCTCCTTGGGAATTCGTAAAATTCCATTATCGATTCAGTCATGCAATCTCAACTACTGTTCTTATGGGCAATGCAGGCTTTACTGCTTAAATATTTTGACGGCAGATCCATGAATAATGATGCGTGTTCTTTTTTTTTAAAATAAAGAATATCTTACTTGCCACTATCCTTAGTATGTATTTCGAGAACTTGAAACTCCAATCTTCATCCTCTAAAATACAAAATATATTTTTCAAGATGCATTTTGGTGATGACTCATGTCCCATGCGCATTTTCCAACATGCATTTAATGCAAAGTCAAAGTCATATTTTTTTACTTTGTTTTTTGGACATATGTTACATGCAAATTCAAAGATGCATCATAATCTAATGGAGATTTGAATTCTCAAATTTTCAAATTTTTAAGAATTCTCAACCGAACGCTCTCCTGCCAATATATATATGCTTCATATTGATTTATTGACACGCATCACATTTGTGCTTGAAATAATGTTGCTAGAAAAATGGTTTCAAGGGTCCAGCATTGAATATTAAAATCAAGCACTTGTTTAAACATCTCATCCAGGATAAAATAGGAAATTGAACCAAAATATACACATTGATTAGACAGACCTGAAACGTTTCCACAAGGCAGTCATTAGCAATATACATGTCAATACTGTTACTCAGTTTGTGATGTTCACACATACTAAGGGTTTATTGGGGTTGCCAGTACATTGCATAAAGTTCGGTGAGCTAGGTTGTTGGTTGGTTTCTCTAAGACAGGAATTCCCGTGTAGACCATCGATCATCAACCCTTCCAAAAGAGATTGATGGGGAGTTCAGCTCTACCAGCCTATGTGGGTCGGGTTCGATCCCATAATCAGTAAGTGGCCTTTGCTCAAGAATATCATCATGCTTTTGGACAAACTCTGGAATTTCAATGTCTCCCTTCTTTATGTCTTCCCAGAGGTACTGTAGACGGCTTATGTACTTGACTTTCCAATACAGCCTGAGGAGACAAAATCAGTATCAGGACTGTGAGTTTAGTTTAGTTTCATTTTTCAATACAATAACTGCTTTGATATGAATGATATAGACCAACAAATATTAATGACGACAGAGCTGATAGCTGTTCACCAGAGTGACGCACATCATGATATCAACTACTACTACTCAACCTCCTCCACATATGCTTGCCCTGACAAGTTATGTATCATTCCACATTTCTAACAATTTTTGCATGCAGTTCACTTAAATGTGCTTATAAAATGTATCATTTACATCTAACAGAAAATGGATGACAGAAGTGGTGCATATTTTACTTGAGACATACCCTCCACTAAGGAAGAACCGACCAAGAGTAGCAAATAAAAGCCTTGACCGAAGACCTGGATGTATGAAGTAAACAATCTGTAGCCTGTCTTTGAAATCAGACGGAAGTTCTTCATAAAGCCACCTCAAGATAGTTATGCCTGGGCAGTTGTCATCCTTTTGCACAGTGCTGTGGAAGTAGGCAATGCAGAATGCCCCTTCTTGCAACTCGGTGGTAATCTTTTGAAAAATGTAATTCTTCAGTCTGTCCGCACTTACAACAGGAGCTACACGAGAAGAAAGTGTCAGACTCAACTCGGTAAATTACACTGTAAGAAACATCACTTTGGAGAGTGTTCTGAAGAAAAAGACGTAACTTGCAATTGCAGTTCAAGTATTCCAAATGCATTTACTTAAGCTTGTCCCAAGAAAAAAAAAAAGAGCTCTTCATGCCACTATACATAAAGCCAAAATGAACAAAGTTTTCCATTCAAGTGATTTTAATTTTCTTGTCCTTGTTCTACATTAATTTAATCAAACCTAAACTGTCCAGAACAATAAATATAGCGGATAGTCATACTATCACAATCCTCATCAACCTTACAGATTGAAAACCAAAACCCTAACACTAACACTAACCCTAACGCCTAAATTATCAACACTAAATAAGCAAAACGATTGAGACAAATTTACCAGGAAAGTACTTCCCCACGATTCGAACAATCCGGTTACCGGACTTATCCAATCCACCATCCACTCGAAAAAACTGCAGCAAATCAAGATCGGAGAAATCTTGATCCGAAAGTTGGTAAGCACAGTCATGCCACTCTTCGTCTCCTTCATCATCGTCATCTTGACGGTCCGATGGGCTCAAGAAAGGACGATGATCGATTCCGAGATCGGATGCGAGTACCAATACCGAGAAATCATCGCTTGAGGAACCCTCCATCTCCGATTTCGCTGCTGCCGTGTCCCACTTCACTTATCCCGACTGATTTTTATTTTTGGCCTTTTATGTTTTTATTTTCCTTTCTGGGTAAGTTGATACGATAATTTTTTGAGTCACTTAAATTTCAGATTTTAATTTATTCTATTTTTATGAGATCGGTACCCGACCCGATAATCAAATAAGGAAGATTTATTATTTTTAAAATTCTCTACAATATTTTTTTTTTGATAGGAAAAATTCTCTACAATATTGAATAGCGTTTCTGATGATTTTGGCCCAAACTCAATAAATCAAAATCATGATCCAAATTATATTTTTTCTTTAAAATAAAAAAGTATTCAATCAATGGACTAACGATCAACGTCAGCATAAAATGCGTTTATGAATTTTCAAATACTAAACTCTAAAAAAGATAATAATAAATTAACACAAGTTCGAATTTGTAATAATAAGAGAGATAAGACTCTTCTACTAACACCAGCTTCTAATGGATCAAACACAGCAAAATACAACCTTGCTGCATATCCTCTACAGCATTTGAGAATGGTTATGAATGAGATTCACCTTCACGTGTGTCGTTTGAGGATTGAATCCTTTGTGCATTTGTCTGTACTTTTTCCATCTGTACCTGGTGATGGCAGGTTTGTACAATTGTACCAATCTTGCTTTGACTAAAAAGGAGTTTTCAGAGTGACTGCCTGCTCGCTTAGATCACTGTAAAAGTGCTACTCTACAATGAGTAAATTATTTTTCATGAGTCCCTCGCCTACTGTTGGCATCTCTGGAGACAACTGCCATTCACCGTCAATTAAGAACTTGATCTCGTACCTGTGGTGGTTATACATGACAAAGGTATGATAAGATACGGAAAATAAGAAAAGCGTATATGAATGTGGGATTGATGTTGAGAACAATTTTCAGTACCTTCCTGGCCTGAGCAGTAATGTTGTTGAGAATTTGGTGAAAGAGCCGGTATATTCTGGAGATAAGTGCTCTCCTTGACTCCAGCCATCAAAAGTTCCCATAACTTGAACACTCTACATCCAGGCCATGAACCCGGGTAAATAAGAGTATCTTTTCATCACAATATTGCGACTTTTTCAAATTAAAAAAAAACGGGAACTTGAAACTGGTTATTATGCATAAACTACAAAAGAATGTGACCCAACAGGACTAAATTTCCATCTAGCATACCTCGGCCATGCCACGCCAGAACAATGTCACCTCCTTTGACCGAGCAGCCTCGACATCCTTAATTTGTTCCTTTAACTTCCCAGATACAACTATAAATGATCTACAAGTCAACAACGCAAAAAGTACTCAAACAACAAATAAATGACGATACACAAGATAAGGAATACCTTCCAGCCGAGAAAGGAGATGTGATTGGATGTATTTCCCATTAATCTTCCTTGAGCCCTGTGGTATTCCCGATCTGGCTATCTCCTCAGCCAGAGTGCCCAAAGCCTGAGTATAGGGAAGAAAAATGACAAAAAAAAAAATCCAAGGATGAAAAAAAAGACCCGTATTGTCTTCAAAGTAACATCACGCTAGCGAGGAACATCACAACAACCCATTCGCTACATTCTGCTATAACTCTACCATAGAAGTGACACAGAATGGTACTAGCAAGAATATGAGACTACAAAAGTTGAGGTATAAGACTCATATAACTGGCTGTGTGATTTAATAAAGGATAATTGTCTGTTGTCTCCCATCTCTTCCAGTTACATGAACACTATGCACTGAGAAAAGTTGGGCAAATTTTTTTATTCAGTTCTGCAGTTGACTTCTTTAACAATTTCGTATTAGAATACCAATAAGAAGAAAAAATGTTTCAGAGAATTAAAGCTAGTGACATGGAAGCTAAAGTACTAGCACTGTACCTGCATCTCAAGTTCAATAATCGCGAGTTCAGTTTTGAATTTCACAAGTGCATCCTCCTTCTCATGCAGCTACATTAAGCAAATCTTGTCAGTAAAACACGAGCAATTCACAAAGAAATATATTTTAGAGGACTAACCAGAAGATAGAGAGAAATGATAGAGCTGAAGCTTCTTTACATTCCATCTCTATTAATTTGTGTAACAATGATAGGAGGGGCATGACAATATGTGTAAATACTAATGGACACAAATGCTAACTTGTCTCTTGAGGAACCGGTTTTGTTGATTGGCTTCACTCAGTTTCTTGGCAAGCTTTGCCCTTCCAGAATCAGCTAGGACAGATTTCAACTAGGCAAGAATTAGTATGTCAGTAGTATGCGGTTTTGTGGAACAATTATTATGCAAATAAAACCAGTATGTGCATAGTATGAGCCCTCGTGGGCAGTAGATTAAAGATGAAAGAACATTAGCTTGGTGGCGGCCATTGGGATTCAGCTCCAGTCAATTCATATTTCATAGAGTAAAGGTAGAGCTGAATGCAGTTTCCATAAACTGATGGAAAAAGAATCATGGAATAACTATTACCTGATCTTTGCTTAGTGACTGTGGAAGAGGATCCTCTGACAATTCACTGGCAATATGCTCACTGTTGATAGAGTAATCATCAGACTGGACGGATGATAAATCGTTCCTTATGAGATGAATGCAACAAAATTTCCATGAGTTCATGTTTAGTTGCTTGTGCTTCTGATGAATTCCATCTGAATGCGTCAAGCGTAAAAATCCCTTGCTCAATGTGCATGGAGACCTGTCGTTTTGATACTTCCAGTTGCAATTGAGATTTATCATTCCTGTTCTCCACGAACATCTGAGTATTTGCACATTATAATCATTAAGCGGAAACTATCAGGAAAAAGTGATAACTGCATCAGGCAAAATAGCTAGCAAATATAAGGTATAAAAAGCAAGTTATCAAAACAGAAAAATACTGAGAAATCAAAGCCCTCAAATTTCAGTCATTTAGTAGGAATCCAAAATAGATTACCTTGAAGCCTGTACAGTGCGGCAATCCATGCCAAATATTTCCGCTGTCAAGACAATAGTAACAAACAAACATGAGGATCCAAATCGTCAACACCAAGTGCTTCAAATGTCACAGCCAATACACAAAACAAAACCAAATCAAACAACCTCAGTTTTAAAATCGAAAACACTCCCCTTATACCAATCCAAGAAATCACCTCCAAGATCATACCTTTACATCATTTCACCGAATACCTAACAGGCATTCCATACCGCTGACTACTAGAATCATGTTAACAACAAATGCAACCAGAAAAACACAGGAGACGAAAACACTCATACTACTTTAACCCACGAACTTACAAGGACAAACTAATCCAACTCAGATGCGAAATCTCGTCCCGAGTTTCTGCAGCAGTTTTCACAACTTCACCGACCACTAGTAACAATGGCGTGCGCTAATTGACTGGTCATTGTGTTGTGAAGATCAAAAGAAACTCTGTGGAACCCAGTATCCTGGAAATAGCAAGTTAAATAAATTCCCTACCACCAGATTAGTATTTCAATATTTAGCGACGAAGAAATAAACATTATAGTTCGTCGCTAAAAGTAATAGGTTCTGGCAGACACGTTTTCGTAGTGGAAAGAGCGAATAGTTTCTTTGGGTAGGGTTTTAGCGGTAAGAAGAAACCCCATAGCTTTGTTTATCGCTTGTTCTTGTAAATTCTTTGAACAAAAGTTTTCATCTTTGGAGGTTGTTGTAGCTGAAAACGAAGACAGACATCGATGCCCGAATGGCGTTACTGAATCCTAATCGTTCATCTATTTCACTTGTCCGTTTAGCTATGGCTTCTCGCTTCTTCATTTCGAACTCTCTTCACTGTCACTCGGCTCCTCTCACTCGCCCATCATCTTTATTTATCAAGCCCAGGTCTGCTTGTTTAATTTTTTTGCTTGGTGGTTTTTTTGGTGTAATTTAGTTAATGGGGTGCTTGAGATGTTGCTCCATTGTTAAAAAGATGGAGGCTTTTTGGAGAAAGAGAATTGGATGAAAAATGAGAAATTTTGGGTTTGAAGGATGAGATTCCTGTGTAATTGGCCTTGGCTATGTGTGTGCCTGATCTTTGAGAATTTTTATTCTAGTCTCATGCTTTTTTATGTGTTTTGGTAAGGGTGAATTTTCGACTGCGGAGGATTACAAATCAGGATTGGTGTAATGCGGTCTCTAGGAGAGCTTTTATCGCCTCGAGTATCTCTACAGAAGCTTTTCAGGAAAATTCCGCATCTAAAACATATGGGTCTGAGCAGATACAGGTGAAATGGTTATCTAAAGTGTAGTCAACTGTCAGTGTCACAAGGTTTTCTTATAGCTATTAATAGTTGGAAAACGAAAGAGAATGTCCTTGTAGTTTTTGATGCTATTTGCTGAACTCAAAAAGTATCACTCTGCTGAAAACTGTAATAATATGCTTGTGAACCCTAAATTAACGTGTTATACAAGGTATTGCAAGGTTTGGACCCTGTCAGGAAGAGACCAGGAATGTATATTGGCAGTACAGGACCTCGTGGTTTGCATCATCTGGTATGTTACTCTTGTTTTCTTGGAGTCTATTGATTCTTTGTTCTTTTATTTATTTAGATAACAGGTGATGATAGTCATTCTTGCCAATGTCCAGGTGTATGAGATCTTAGACAATGCCGTTGATGAGGCTCAAGCTGGATTTGCCGATAAGATCACAGTTGTTTTACTTGCCGATGGATCCGTCTGTGTTACTGACAATGGACGAGGGGTAATCACATTTGACTCCAGTTGAATTTGTTTTCCATTTTGTCTAGTCGGTCTCCTGTCATTAAAAGCTAGTTTTGAAATGCAGATTCCTATTGATCTTCATCCAGTCACAAAAAAATCTGCCCTGGAGACTGTCTTGACGGTAATGTCTTTTGCTACCAATTCTTATAATATCATGATTAGCTACAAATTCACCAACATTTTACCTTATTCACTCACCTTTTCCTCATGTGAGCATCACTAAAACAAGTGTACACCTTAAACTGTCTGTTTTTATATCAACCGGTTCACGCCACGTATTTGCCTCAGAAGCCATAGACGTTAAAATATGGACCTCAAGCTTACTAGGATAGTAGGATGGAAAGTAATTGACGATGAAGGTTTAAGATGATTGACTTGAGTGATTTTTTATTTTTTTTGAATCAGAGGACTTTTTCAAGGGGTAGCATGTTATTGTGAACTGTAATGTAAACCATGTAAACATGCGACATTGTTTCTTTTACCAGATTAACCTTGATAAATTTCCTACATATCATGCAGGTTTTACATGCAGGAGGAAAATTTGGAGGAGAAAGCAGTGGCTATAATGTCTCGGGAGGACTTCATGGTGTGGGGTTGTCAGTGGTTAACGCATTATCTGAGGTACACATGATATTCAGTTAGTGTCACCCATAGTTTTGCCTCGGCTATATCTAAAGTCCTTATTTTGTGTTTAATTTTATGGCAGGCTTTGGAAGTTACCGTATGGCGTGATGGGATGGAGTATCAACAACGGTATTCCCGGGGAAAGCCTATTACAACTCTAACATGTCGTAACATCTCTAATACTGACTACCGCGGCACAAGAATCAGATTTTGGCCTGACAAAGAGAGTTAGTTTTCTTTTCTCAGCATTGCGTGCCTTGGATCTCATCTTGATATGGATTATATTCCCGCATATCAGGACACCCGTATCATGATTTTTCTCCTAAGCTATCTGTATCATGTTGCAACAGTATTTACGACGGATATCGAGTTTGACCACAACACAATTGCTGGACGCATCAGGGAGCTTGCTTTCCTGAACCCCGAGGTTAAGTTCAAGACAGTGAGAGGGTTTTCCTAGTGGTCATCTCGTCACTCTAAAACTATTTGTCATATCAGAGCGTCTAGATCTTAAGAGCACGTATACAAACATGTCTCATACCGACTCATAGTTGGCATTGTTCACTTTTATTTAAGTCCTTTGGAGTGTATAGGTTGATCCATATGCCAGTACATGCCACTAAATTCATAGTTTTCTTAGTATGTAATGGGTGAGTTCACAAGTGGCCAGCAGCATGCTTACATTTAACATTTAATGATATCAGTGAATTCGCATAGTTGTCCTCCACTAAGGCTTGCGATGAATTGATCACTTTTATTTGCAGCTCCGTATCACTCTTCGTAAAGAGGATAGCATCCCAGAAAATACCTTATCTACTGAATATTTCTATGCTGGGGGATTGGTCGAGTATGTTAAATGGCTTAACTCTGGCAAGGTAAAGAAAATTATAAACTTTGCGCTCATTGTGGCGTATCTTGTTCAAATACGGTGAAAGTTTTGGTTTTCGGACTGTAGTGAAGAAATAAGAATGAAATCATGTCTTCTGCACTTTCCAGTCTGACTTACTACTAAATATGATGTTTTATATTCCAGACACCTCTACATGATGTTGTGGGATTTCGGAAAGTAGCAGATGGAGTAACAGTTGATATTGCTCTTCAGTGGTAAGTTTCATTTTCACTATCCAAACTACGCATGGTGAAAGTTCAATTACGTAAGCTAATTATGACAAATGAAAGGTAGATCTAAAGTGATAACCATGAAGTATTCGCTACTTCCAGAACGTATAATGCACTGGAGAGATCTAGCTTAAAAGATTGGTTATTGGTTTACACATGTCATACAAGCATCTCAATGTTTATTGGAGCATCATGGCTAGGAGCAGGGATTGATTAATAACATAAACAAATTTAAAATCATGCATATCTTTACCAAGTCATTGATGAATGTTTGTTGGCTGATCTTATGTTAGGGAAAATAACACATGCGGGCACTTATTGATTTGTTGTAGGATTGTTTAAAATGAATGCAAATTCATGCATTTTGCTCATCTTTTATAATGTTTATTAGGTGTGCGGATGCATATTCAGACACGATGCTGGGGTATGCTAATAGCATTCGTACTGTTGATGGAGGAACCCACATCGAAGGTGTGAAAGCTTCAATAACAAGAACCCTCAATAACCTTGGGAAGAGGTCAAAACTCATCAAGGTATGCTGGCTAGTACCATAACCTGTATCATATGCTGGCTAGTGACTACTTTTGAAGCATGAGAACTTTTCTCCATTTTTGTTGGCGCAGGAGAAAGATATTAGTTTGAGTGGTGAACATGTAAGGGAGGGACTAACGTGTATCATATCTGTGAAAGTTCAGAATCCAGAGTTTGAAGGACAAACAAAGGTAAAAAGTTTTTGCATTCTATGCCAAATTATCTAGGTAGTCAAAGTCAACAGAAAATTCCTTGGCATCATGTTGCATTATATGTCTTCTCCTTCTTCCTTGTTTTTACATATCCATTTAACATAAAGTCTCTACCAATTTGTTAAAAGACAAGGTTAGGAAATCCAGAAGTTCGAAAGGTGGTTGATCAATGTGTTCAAGAATATCTTACTGAATACCTGGAATTGCATCCAGATGTCTTGGACTCTATCCTCTCAAAATCTTTAAATGCATTGAAGGTAACTCATTTTGTTTTAGAATGCCTTATGACCAAGTGACCTTCAAGTGTCTATGATATAATTGTCAAGTATACATGTACAGATTCCACATATATTCTTATCTAACACCATTTGATCAAACCACGTATGCACCTTATTTCTTTAACTAGGCTGCTCTAGCAGCAAAGAGGGCAAGGGAGTTAGTGAGACAGAAAAGTGTGCTAAGATCTTCGGCTCTTCCAGGAAAACTCGCTGACTGTTCCGCAACAAATCCAGAAGAAGCGGGTTCGTAAAAAAATATGCAATTCTCTTCAGACTACTCAGCACATCAAATTTTGTTTCTTATCTATGTCTGAGTTTTTATCATCTTATGGTTGTAAATTGTACAGAAATTTTCATAGTTGAAGGAGATTCTGCTGGAGGAAGTGCAAAACAAGGACGTGATAGACGCTTTCAGGTGAGATCATCTCCTCGGAGTTTAGTTTAAGTGACACAATTCATGGTAACATTTGTTCTCTTCACAAGTGGGTAGCCGTAAAGAATTGAGTAGCCCTGTAAATACTAAATCTGTTACTCGGTTCAGTGAAGCGCTTGTTTTTCTTACTTCAATGGAACGATGCAACATCATAACATACCCAACAACTGGATTACAATCCAATATTCTAAATAATTTCCTTCTGAATTACAAACCATTTTTAATATGCAGGCCATTCTGCCCCTAAGGGGTAAAATTTTGAACATTGAGAGGAGGGACGAAGCAGCTATGTATAAGAATCAAGAGATACAAAACCTCATTCTTGCTCTTGGACTTGGAGTTAAGGTTTGATCTGCTGCGCTGAACCTCTATAAGTTACTCTGATGTTGGACTAACCTTTCAATATTCAGGGTGAAGATTTCAAAAAGGAGGGTCTTCGCTATCACAAGATCATCATCCTAACAGACGCAGATGTAGACGGTGCCCATATTCGAACTCTGCTGCTGACATTTTTCTATAGATATCAGGTAAGATATGCCTACTATTGGGAAAAAATATATATATCAGCTAGGTAAACTGATAGATCTTGCTGTACACAGAGAGCCTTATTTGATGAAGGTTGCATCTACGTGGGTGTTCCACCTTTGTATAAGGTATGCATCAATATATCAAACAAATATATATTTGGGAATATCGAAGAAGAAAAAACTCAACTTAACCATCAAGTGCTCTATGAATTAGTCTCATTATTTTCTTCTGGAACAACCAGGTTGAGAGGGGAAAACAAGCACATTATTGTTATGATGAAAATGAGCTCAAGCAACTACAGAAGTCATTTCCTTCTAATGCATCTTACAACATTCAAAGATTTAAAGGTAATTTGAAACTGAAACATAGAATTGTAGACATTTAAGTGATTCAGCTATTTTTTGCGGTTTGAAAAAGAATTTGGAGCATAAGTTGCTAGCTGTCATTTCGCTCTGGATAATTGATTACTGTGCTTAGATGGTTGATCAGTATTCAGTCATCAGCTTTTAAACATGATTAGCACTTCTGGACTGGAACTAAGTGAGGTTTTGATCTACGATATCTAAACATCAGATATTTTGTGTTTGGTATGAAGGTCTAGGAGAGATGATGCCTATACAATTATGGGAAACGACCATGGACCCAGAGCGAAGGTTATTAAAGCAATTGGTGGTGGAGGATGCAGTTGAAGCAAATATTGTTTTCTCATCCCTTATGGGTGTTCGGGTAAGCCAATCATCAACGTGTTGTGCGTTTCAACAAAACCACTTGTTAGTTCAACGTTTTGCTGTGTCAATGTAGGTGGATGACCGGAAAAGACTCATACAGGATGCTGCAAACAACATTAACCTTGAGAAGCTGGACATCTGAGTGACACACTGTTTTCTAGGAGCATTCTCTTAGTTACAAACTTTCACATAGTTAAGAATCCATCAGAAGTCAAAAGGCACACATTTTCTATCTGGGTTTTGGTATTGGTGTTCATCATTGCAACTTTAAAATTTTTGTAAACCAAAATTGGCTGTATACTAGCTACCCAGTAGTGAATCAAACATTGTATATCTGTCTCATTAAACTGTAATCTATTCAAATCCAGAATCAAATAGGTTGTTACTTGAATATCAAGTTATAAAAGGTGAATGTTTCTTAGTATAGAACTTTTGATTACCAAGAACCATAAAAATTTATCCATAAATATTAAGTGAACCATGTATCATAATTGTTTACCCTCCTGTGAATTATATTTCACAAGTCACATCTTCCTTGTGGACTTTTATAAGACAATGGCCTTTGTACAGATACGTAACATCACAAAGCACCCTATTATGAACTACAAACACTTATTTTCATCAGTTATTTCATTATTTATGAGCATGAATAATGATCCTTTGAGGAGTTATGGAAAGAGATCAGCGAAGCCCGAGCACAAATTTCTGGCAATGATTTGCTCATCTACATAGTATGTTGGGATGATCCTTCTTTTTGCTCAAAGCAGATTCTGAAGCTTACTACTTAAATGACACCCTAGGAGAGAGACTTTTTAAAGGCTGTGATCGGGGATATATTCTGAAGTTCGACAAGCAAACCAAAATATATAAAAACCAACCTCAAGACATGGAAGAAAATAGTGATAAAGAAAACGAAACACAGCCTTTAAAAAGTCTCTCTTCCATGTCTTGAGGTTGGTTTTTATATATTTTGGTTTGCTTGTCGAACTTCAGAATATATCCCCGATCACAGCCTTTAAAAAGTCTCTCTCCTAGGGTGTCATTTAAGTAGTAAGCTTCAGAATCTGCGTTGAGCAAAAAGAAGGATCATTCCAACATACTATGTAGATGAGCAAATCATTGCCAGAAACTTGTGCTCGGGCTTCGCTGATCTCTTTCCATAACTCCTCAAAGGATCATTATTCATGCTCATAAATAATGAAACTCATAACTGATGAAAATAAGTGTTTGGCTGATAATATTCATGTTAAAAACCGACATGCTCCAGACAGATCACTAAAACCTGCTAGAGTTGGCCTTTGAACCTCTAGTAGTTATTTGCAGTCTGTGAGTATGCCTGACATCGCTTATGTTGGCTTTTTGGGGACCTCTGTGTTGCCTTTTTTTTGGAACCTCTAATAGTTCTTTGCTATCTGTGAGAGTGATGAATACGTTCCCAAGATTGCTGCGATGATGCCCAGTACTATAATTCCAATGCTTAAAAAGACCTGAATTGTGGAATTAATTTGTAAGTTAAATAGTAGCCAGAGAAAGGATATAAAAATTTGCAGCTCAAGCACGAGGTTAAATAGAAGCTTACCTGCATTCGAGTTGCTTGATTCTTCACAATTTTCAGGAAGCATAGTGCTGGTAGTATCACTGCCTGCATTGATTGAGGAGCTCATGTTTATAACAAGAAAAGTGATTCAAGTTTCAAAAAAGAATATAGACCGGCAATTTGGAATAATTGATTACCTTTGACCTTCAACAGGTAGGACAATATATGATATCTAACCTTTTGCTATCAATATAATTTTTAGTAAAGAAGCAAACCCACTAGGAGATGCAGTCAAGGACACATAATTAACATGAGAATATCTCAACCAAAAAGTGGAGCGTCTTCTTTTGAGACACGAATGAGACAAATAAAGCAATGATATTCACTCAGCTACAGACACTTACCACAAGAATACTGAGCAGAGAGCCAATAAGAGCCATCACGAGACCTGCAGAGAGAAAAGAAAGTAAGACCCTGTTCAGTCAACCGAAGAGGTTGTTTGGTTTGTGTGTTTGTCTCACACACCAATTATACGCCCTCTAAGAGGTATCCAAATTCTTCAATATTTGACTCAATGATAGAAAAGGCTTAAAAAGAAGTTTCCTTTACATTGGATCCAGCAAGGATTCATGATTTGAAATTGTTTAGTTGAAACTTGAAAGCTTACCGAAGAATGGAATGAGAAACGCACAACAAACTGAAGAAGCTACAAGTATCGTTCTCAGAAGGATGAAGCACAGTAAACTATCTGCAAGTCTGGCTGGCAGCAGTTCCTCTATACTTCGAGCCAAAGGGTTCAGCAACAGCGCATATTTAGTGAATGGGTTGATGACCTGCATAGATGAATAGAAGTGAAGTTACAGTGTGATTTAAATTAACTACTGTGCATTTAGCTCATGATTTCAAATACTGAATAGGTTTTACTTACTGTTGTCCACAGTGCAATTTTGGCAACGAATGAATGTTTCGGCATATTCAGAGTAATCTGGGACAGTGTTTGTTCACCGAATATGAGGTATCCAACTATAGCAACACCCCCGTAAATTATAACACACAAAGTAAAGCTGCAAAGTGAAGAATTATAAGTCAAAAGAAAATCGAAGTAATAATTATATGCATATTGTTTCATAAGAATATTAATGGACCTTATCATGAGGGCCTTGGTAAATTTTGTTTTGTCCGCCATGGACTGGTAAATATTTGGGAACACAGAATGACCCGAATAACAAAATCCATAAACGCCGATGGAAAATGGAATACCACCCCAGTTCACAAGTTGACCAGTATTATTGAAACCAATTCCAGTAGTTAATCCAAGAATAGGGAGGCAAATAAATATCATTAATGTTGCCAGGACGCCACCAGCTGATATTGAATAAATCAATGGAACAAGAAATCAGCAGCATATTGCAAGTAGTAATTCTTAATAAAACAACCAGAATCGAGGAATGCACCTGAAAGGTAAGAGATCACCCGTAGATCTCTCAGATAAACTGTTGGTAGCACTATAAGAGCAGTTAAAATTCCAAAGAAGTGCATGGAGTCTAACTGAAACCATGGGTTATCAAAGGATGCACCCGGAAATAGCTTTGTAAGATTATCCCCTTCTAGTATTATGAATTCCACACAATATGACTGCACACCATATAAGATATTAAATGAGCATCAATAAAAAATGTCATGATTTTCAACACGGGGCGGCTTAAACTAAAATGATTGTTCACTTACATATAACTCTGTGTACAACACAATCTGCATAAACCAAGTGTAAGAAGTCAGAAAAAACATATACACAATTTCAAATTCTAGTCATTAATTTCTCTCTACTTCTTTGCTTTTCTTTTCAGTATAAGACAGTTCAATGTTTAGTTAGTCACAGAACACTGGTAAATAGAAATTGATAAGAAAAATTGACCCTAGGATTAGTACATACAGATAGAGAATAATAACTGACACTCTCCTAAAACTTACAGATACAAAGAGACGTCCATATTTCCCAAATGCAGCTTCTCCAATGTCGGGATAAGTTAAGATACCTTCTTTACTTTCAAAGCAATGCCTCATGAGAGAGGCTGTGTAACAACAAATAATGGCAAAAAGAACGAGCACTATCATACTTGCCCAGCCAGATTCCTTCACCGTGTATGGCGTAGAAAGAAGTCCCACTCCAGCCAGCACATTTAATCCTACCAAAAGATTTCAGAATTTCAATTTGATGTTTCATTAGGACGAACTCTTGTAAAACACAACAATAAAAATGTTGGCCTTTTTTTTTGAAATCGTAGTTATAATGAATTTTAATTACCATTGAACACAGTTTGCGTCAAACTACATCCATGACCAATAGGCAGTTCACCCGTATGAGAACCACAGAATGATCCCTTCTCAATCCACGACGATTGAGATCCACTAACCTTATCATAACCATCTTTCTTACCGAGACTATCATGTTCTGGCAACAAAGGTATCTGCAAACCCTGACCAATATCATTATTTGAACCACTGATGTCCACATTTGATTGCCTCAAACTGAATGAGCGCCTAATGAGGCCAAAATTCGGTGACGCAGCAATAGTGTACGAGTCCAGCGTCGCCCTGCCACAATATCCAAACTTGATTTCTTGTTCTTATAAAAAAAAATAAAATAAACCAACACCCTAACATCACACCAAAGCTTCAGGAGGCATTTCATCAAACAAGTCGGCCGCACAAATGCCTAATTCACTAAAGTATATGAAAAAGGAGCTCACTTGTAACTCTGGGGCCATTGGTTGGAAACAAAAGTTTCTGAATCGCCAGCATTGTCGTCTTCACTATCACTAAAGGCGTCGTTTCTCCCATCTTCCGCCGCGTTTAGCGCGTCGTCCTCTTCGTCCATGAAAAACTCTTCGCTCGACTTCGGCGCCGACATGATGGCAGAGAAGACGATGAAAAGTTAGATGGAAAGCAGATGGGGGAAGGATCGAGCTTGCAGGAGATGATTGATTTGAAGATGAGATATACAGTTCAGAGAGTATCTGGACGAATCTGTTTTGGGAGGAAGCATAGCTTTAGGATTATCATGTGATTTTTGTTTTTGTTAAGGTTGCCAGTTGCCACATTACACGTACCAAATTAAGGCAGTGACACATTTACCCTTCTAGTGTGCTCTTCATTTACGTGTATTATTAGTTAATGATATTTTTAAAAAAGTATTATTTTTCCAAAAAACAATTTAATATGATTCGATTTGGCATTTATCCGTTTTGCAGCTAGTTGGATGTTAGTAGTAAGATAGTATAAATATTCGGATTCGATGTAACTCAACAAAATGATGTCAGTGTCAAAACCAACAGTTTGTAAATAACATGAAACTGAGGTCATAGGCAGTTGAAGCCAATGCTACAGTTCTCATAAGAGCATGATGTTGAGACAAAGCAATATCCTTAAATAAGTTTTTACACTTGCAGACTGATATTACCAAGACATAGTAAGTACATTTTAGGTTACAACCACGTTTTATGCGTCTCCTCGTGTCGGTTTCACATGGAGACATTACACATTGGTAGCGCTAAGGCCTGTCACCTCTGACTTTGACCTGGAAATGCATCTACCGGCTGAAATAATTCACATATATACACACCGTGGACAATGCATAATAATAAACAACCACTAAGACTGGCTGAGAGGCACATGCTTTTGTGTGCAAATCTCACTCATTAAGCTCGTAATGCAGGCTACCTTAGTATAGTGACACAGTAATAACCCGGTCCTCTTATAACTGAAACAGGAGTGAAGTATTTGCCTTCTCTTCTGTCATGGATGCAGCACAAAAGCAAGAAGCATGAAAAATGGCAATATCACGGGAGGGAAGAGGGACGTGGAAGCTGCAACAAAGAGAGTTCACTGTGTCAGTATTAGCAAAAATAATACTCAAGAGTTTAAATCTCCCTTCAAAATGCCCAACAAAGAAAAGAGTAACTAGAGGAAAAAGAACAAATTTAATTACTCACCAGAGTGAGGCGGGGATGGTGCTATATAAGGGGGCACTTCATTAGACTCTCCCCCTGATGGCGGGTGTACATTTGAAAAAACTATAGATGGCAGAGGACTTGATACTTGAACCGGTTGTGATACCTCCCGTGGTGGATCCTTACGAGGGTGCGGTGGTGCCAAAGATACTTGAGGAGAAACTGTTGGTGCTGCAATAGGTGTTATATAAGAATTGTTCGGTTTTCTTGGTGACCGTTTGTGCCCAGTCTGGCAACTCGGAGGCTTCACCACATGGGTTGCTGGTGCAGGAGATGGTACAGATGAACCACCAATTTTGTGAGCAGATTTACCTCTTTGTCTGGATGGTCTGCTTCCATGTACTGCAGGACTCGGAGCAAGATCATAGTGATGCTGATGATGACTTTTGTAGGGAGAGTGTCGGTGAGGCTGTGGAGCAGGGGCAGGAGACGGACTGCTATCCCCGCCATGGAGAGGGTGTTCCGGAATTGAAGAAAGTTGAACTTGTTTAACTTTTCCGAAAACTGTTTTGTTCAAGCCAAGATTTTTTGAATGAGAACCTGTGATAGTCTGAGCCAACTGCTTTAACCTTGGTATTGAGGTGTTATATCCAACTGCCATAACAACAGATGTCTGAACAGTAGTTGGTGAAGATACTGTTGAACCCTGATAATTTGTCAGGCCGATGTACAGATTCTGCATATGAGAGGCAACCGTTATATAAGCTCGAATATACTACTGTATGTCATCCTTAAGCATTCTACAAATTCCAGTTAATCCAGATTCAAGACTACCAAACAGCATCCTGTGTCATGCTCAGCAGGAGCATATTAGAAACTTTCTTATGCATCATCTTCTTCATTCTTTCTCTTTCTTTCAAATACTGTACTACACTCTAGAACTTGCCTTGACACCTATATATTTGGCACACAGAGCATAACTTGGAACAAAACACACTTCATCATTTATATATTTCCTGTTTCGAAACACATTAAGCATTGCCAATCTCAATTGTCACTATCAAACACAAAGATGCTACCTCACTACAGGGCCACTATGAAATAACGCTTTCTAGTATGATTGCCAGTACTTCCTGTCATTAATCAGCAGGAGCAAAAATAAAAAGTAAATAAAGTAAAAATTCTATTATCTAGTGGGGAAGAAAAAAGAAAAATATATTCTCAGGTTTCAATTGCATGTCATAATTTAGTGTGATCTTAATATGTAAATTACTCACCTCGTACGTACTCAAATGTAGACCTGACTTCAGCTGAGTTGTGAGATCATCGAAATTGGCCTGAATTTGAGATATTGAGAAGTTCAAAGTGAAGTTGAAATATATCTGTACTTTTTGTAGCAGATATACTCCTTTGGAAGGAATTACAGTGATCCCTCCTGGAAACTTAAGCACCTCGAATGTATATGGATTCCCAAACAAAGAAGTAGTCAACCGTAGGTATGATGGTTCCATAACCATATATACAAATGAATCCCGTATTAGACTTAAAGTAGCCGTTGACAATTTTGTATCTTTTGTAACAGGATCCACTGCAAATACAACTTCTGTTGCATATGATCCAGCTGAATACTCCAATGCCAAGACTACCACCTATCAGGAAAAGAAATAGACTTTACATTCCGTGATCAAAATGAACATCTCCCAAATATAAACACATGCTCTAGTGTCATCGTACCTTAATGGCAGAATAGTCCATCTCAGATAGAATATCTTCCTCCAGCTGTGATATGTTTCCTTCTAACAATGAAAAAGGCTTCTGTACTTTAAATCTTGCAACAATATCATGACCTGGAGCATCAAGAATTGAGGATGATTCAGTGGCACATGCAAGAAATATCTGTCGGTTTTTCAAAATAGGAATGGGATTCTCAATGCGGTTTATACATTTAGAAACTGACTACTAGGCCATATTTACAAGATGAAAAGATTTGATGTGTCATCCTTGATTCACTATGTCACTATCAAAATCTTAACAGGCTTTCTTAATTTGTCACAATTACATATAATGCACTAAAAATAGAAAGACTGAAACACAAACGTATCAATATCCTTACATAAAAGAACATTCCCCTTACAGTAAATTCAGAAAACAACTAAAACACAGGATTGTCCAATTCATCAATCTCCAAAAATCTGAAACACTGTAAACAACTTTCTCAAAGCACAATCCCATACGCAAACTACAGTAAATCAGCTAAGGTCCATCACCAGATCTATCTCAATTCTAAGTACATAAATGTCAGAAAATTTGTTCCTTCAAATCAACCAACCAATCCAGCCCAAATCCATATTTACCTGGATACGGCGATTTCAGATCCAGATCCTGCTCCTGATCTCCGTAATGGAAAAACGGAGGTAGCCAAAACACAGCTGAAAGCACCAGTCCAAAACTGAGAATCACCAGAAACACACACTTCAATCTAACAAACCGATTAACCCTACTACACCGATTCGCATCGTCGTTCTCCAAGTCAGCACCATTAGCAGCAGCGACACTAGACGAAAGCTCATACTGCTCCCCCTCGGCCTTCCCCATTGCTGAAATTAAAGAAGCTGAACCAAACTACATTCCTCCGAGATCTCCGGTTTGCGGATTTCGAACGCGATGGTCGCAATCAAGACGCCATTTCCGGCTTGTTGGATTTTAGGGCTTCAAATCGAAGACGAGTTGTCTTTCTTAGTACGATTTCACAAGTATTATCGCGTTTTTTCTTTCTTTTTTTCAAAAAAATAAAAAAAAATGAAAATATACCCGCTGCTGAGAATTATTTTATTAATTTAATTGAAAATATAAATACGAATATACTGAGCGAGACTGCAGTGTTGACTGACCTGCCGACGTATTTAATTTTATTTGTATTCTTGTTTTCTTATATTCTTATTTTAAAGTAGAGGAGTTTTTGTTGGGTTGGTGCATCTGCTGATGACTCCTACAGTTTGAAAGTTTCTGAATTGTTATGACTGAATAAATCATTCGAGCTGAACAATTTTTTTTGGATGAAAAAAATTTACTTAACTGAATCTCAATTTCAGTCGGGCAGCTCAAAATATGAAAATTAAAGTTAATAATCTGACTATTTTTTTTATTGTGGGCTACAAGAGGAAAATATCAAGGTGGGGTTCACCCTTGACTTTGCTGTTACTATGCAAATATTCTATCAATTCAACCATCACATTGTTGACTTTTTAGAACAATGCCTAAGTTACATTCTTTTATTTCAAATTAAATTTAATTCACAAAATATATCTTTAAATAATAAAGGTTTTATTTAGTATGCCTTGCAAACTTGATTTTTGGTGCAAATTACAAACGAACTATGTTGTGGTTTTATTCAAACAAATTACATGTCACTTTTCCGAACTATGACATAGTTAATAGGAAGTGTACCATAATTCGTTAGTTTGTAAGTAATACGTTTGCACCTGATTTTTTCCCGTCAAATAAGTACATAATAACAAACAACAATTGTCAAAAGATTACATCTGTAGATCTTAAACAGTGTAACATTTACATGTCCTATGGATCAACAATTGTTGTCAAAGAGAATTCGGATGCTGATGGCACAACTTACAGCTGACAGGTGCAGATGAACTGATGAAGGAACAAGTATTCAAGAAAAGCTCAAATGCATCAAAAGTAGCAGAGCCTTGAACTCCAGAAAGTATCAAAAGTCCAAAGCATGAGCGTCACTAGTCAAAATAAACAATGAACTTCCTATTTCAATGACCTAAACACTGTTGTTTTCCTTCGGTAACAAAAATTGAGCATTTGGTTTCACTGTTAAAACAAGCGTTAGGAATTGAAAGGAAAATAATGATCAGATGCATTCCCTGTAAGACAGCTAATTCTAATTTCGAAATATGAGTTATCTGGAGAAGACACGTAGTTCTCTATAAATTTCCACAGATATGGAATCAACCGATTCATCGTAGATCCTTCCAAACTTTGAAATCAGTGCCGGTGGCATTGTAGCTTACAATACTATCTTGGCAACCCAAGAAATAGGTAATCCGTACTGGATCCAAGTTAATTAACGCATGGGCTGTGCCACTGGGGTTAGATGCAACAGCAACTTCGTCGGCGTTGATGATTGCTTCTCCATAACCTTTCTCAGGCACCTCACTGTTCTCTAGCTGCAAAGTCATATAAAACAATGAATGGTACTTTGGAATCATAGTAAAAAAGTTAAGACTTCTATTTCTAAATTGTTACATTCAACACATAAGCATGGAAAGACAGCTAAAAAAATGGAGATTCAATACCCAAAAAAAAAACAAACGAGAGCCAGAGATGTAAGGTAACACAAGGTAGTGATATTTGTTTATTCGCTTGCAGCCTATGTACAAGACCAACAAACAGCGTATGATGCAAACAAGTCATCTCCACTTGATGCAACAGAATATACATACATCTAGCGCAACTTAGGTCTCGCAAAATCTCCTAAATACTGCAAAGTATAATTAATAGTCTAGAACTGCTAGGGGTTCAGAAACAACATCTTTTAAAAAAGTTATGACTTCAGAACGTGATGAACATCGTACCCTAAACTTTGTTTTCGCGCCCCAAATGACAAGTGTCTCATTAGAAGTGTGGTGCCTATGGTTGCCTCTCATAGCCCCAGGTCGAATCTCGCCAAGATGAACAGAAGTGCACACTGTGGCACCACCTGCAAACACAAGACACTTGAGCATCCACAAATCTCATAACTGTGAAGGACTTGGCACAATAGCACCAACACGCAGTGCTTTCAACTCATTAAAACTTCAAATTTTGAAAAATCAAAATTCATGTTTGAAAAATGTCTGTGTTTGGGAAACAAGAAAGGTTCTTTCTACAACATCAACAGTCCCAAATTCACTGGCATTGTAACCCTAATATTCATGGAACCCCAAAACTGATAAATAAGAAATCTATTAAATAAGAAAAACCTAATCAGACAAGGAAAGAAAGCTCTCCAGAAAATCAAATTAAAAAAATAATTACCAGAAAGGCCGGCGTCGAGGGCGATTTGAACAGGATCGACCATCCAGCCTCGCTTGTCTTTCAGAATCATTGAAGGCGACGAGGAAGCTGAAAACCTGACAAGATTAGCCAAGCGGTCATCTTCCTTACTCACACCCCGTACAAGTTGATGTTGTGACTGATTCGACGAGGAGGTTTGGAGCCTCAGAGAGATCCAAGTAAGCAACAAGAAAACGGAGAGTAAAAGAGGAAAAGCATGCGGCTTTTTGAGTAAACGGATGAATGAATCGAGGGTTTGTGATCGGAGCTGGTTGTCCGAGCTCCTCCTTTGATTCGCCATCATCATTTTTCTTCCTTATTCTCCTTCTTCGTTTTTCATCACTGCGTTACCTTCTGGGCTTTCTTAATTAATAATAATATTATTGTATTTATTTTATTTAATAATAAAAATAGTGTTAGCAGTTAGCACATAAGAAGTGCAATGTATTGCTTCTTTGCTTTCCTGAATGAAGTTGTATAAACAGAAGATCACAACACAAAGGTGTACTGAGAAGTAACAAACAACATAAAGTTTGCTTTGAAAATTCACTTCATGATAAGTGCAATGGAATATGGAACAACAGGAGGGAGTCCGTCAGCCTTGTGGAGGAGGAGTTACAGGCTCGTGGCCTGTATTGGCACCTGGATCTGAATAATCTGTCAACACGATGTCCGTTCTTCCCTTCCTGAGGTTCGATTCTGTTGTGCTCCTCTTCCTCATTGTCATCATCTATATGAATAAAAACACTTAATTGACCCCAGAATTAAAATAGTAACATCCCAAATATGAACTCAGTATCTTTACTGTTATCCAAATGATTTAATATTCCATCTCAATCTAAAGCTGTAGTATCTTATGTAAGAAAACATTAAAGTTCGAGTAAGAGTGGGCCATAAGTAGATACAGATACTAGCATACATCTGCTGCTAGGAACTTTTCCTTTCAAAATTTCGCATTCACAATTTTATCATAGCTGTATGTCTTTTTTACATTTGTGAGGAAATTAAACAGAAGGTATACTGCATTTTGAGGTGGAAGGCGGAGATACAAGTTCATGTGGAACCCTAGTCAGAGCAAGAAAAGAAAGATTGCATTGGAGATAGAGGGCAGAAAACAGAAAAAGCTGACCTGATTGTTTACTACAGCCGTGTCTTGGATTGAGGAGTACAGTATATCCGATTTAAGGCTCCCTGTGTACAAAAATTTCATATCTAGTAGGTAACAAAACCCACTAGAATTCAATTCAAAACTGATCTGATTGTGAATTAAAAAGAGCACTTACTGGTGGCAGGAGCTGCAAGAACTGCAGACAATAGACAGAACAGGACCAAAAAGATCAGGAAATGACGATAACAATGATGCACAGCTCTTCGACTCGCCATGGCAGACATGTATGGCGAAACCTGAAGGAGTACTGTGTTCCTGAGTAGAGATTTGTAGCACATAGCCACATATATAAATAATAAAATATCTGAAGATGATGAATTTTTTCAGAATATGACATAATGGGCAAGGCTGAAATTTTTACACTAAGGTACAAAAGAAAGATAATGGAAGACATAACAACAAACAATAAAGTTGTGTCTCCAGACGACACACACACTCAACAGCCTACATAATACATATATACACGATTAAGTAGTTCCGGCCTGCCTAACTCACTTCTGCAACATGTCATTTTCATTTAAGTCAAGCTTCACAAAGCACTTACCATATTGCTCAACTTCTGAGCATGATTTGAAACCCCATTCCTGGATTCAATTGAATGTCAAAGGCAGGAAGAAGAAACAATTGCTATGTCTAACAATAACAACCATGTAAATCTTGAGAGCTTTAAGGACTGGAATGAAATTAAAGGTCAGTCGTGGGCAATTTGTAATTATAGAAAGTTTGAGGCGTTGTCAAGCAAGTAACGGTCAGAACTATAATGATCCGAATGTAAATTATATGTTAAATCAAGGTGCGATGTGTAATTTAGGGAAGTGTGACAGGCCTCTGCCACCACAAAATCAACATTGGAAAAGTCAAAATAACTTTGACTCAAACCTCGAAGCTAATCGATCGATCGATCTCCGATGGATTTGGAAGCAGTGAAGCGGTTGCTGGAGAAGGGAGATAACGCAAGCAATTCCGCAATCGACTCGATGCGTTTACGGTTCTTCGAATCGTTTATAATGGAAGGTCTGAAGGTGGATAAGGTGGAGCCAGGGTTACTGATATGCAGCATGAAGGTGCCGGCGCGGCTGCTGAACGCCGGAGGATTTCTGCACGGAGGAGCGACGGCAACGCTTGTTGATTTGGTTGGATCAGCGGCGATATTCACGGCGGGATCGAAGTTGACTGGAGTGTCGGTGGAGATCAACGTGTCGTACTTGGACGCGGCATTCGAGGGGGAAGAGGTGGAGATCGAGGCGAAGGTGCTGAGGGTGGGAAAGGCGGTTGGGGTTGTTAGTGTTGAGATTCGAAAGAAGGCGAGTGGTAGAGTTGTTGCGCAGGGACGCCATACCAAGTATCTGGCTGTGGCCAGCAAGCTGTGAAATAAATGACCGATTTGCCCCTAGATTATGATATATGTATGCAATGTTTGCATGCGAATAATGGGATTTCAGAATGAATGAGAAACCTGCAGTTTTATGCATTTTGGATTTGCTGATTTTCATAAAACAAACGAAAGTTTACATTGAAGGTTGCCACACAGGTCTGCTGCACTTCATGACATGATTTTTCACCCGAATGTTTCGATGAGGAACGACTTGTATATGCTCATGAACTTGGCAATGAATGCTGCGATTAAGGATGAAAGTAGAGTTAATGTGACGGAGGTTGAAAGTACTGATAAGAGTAAGGGAAGGAGCCTAGTTGTTTACCTTCAATGTGAAATATGGCTTTCTGTCCGAGGCGCATCCTGTGTTCCTGCATTAAGAGACATTTTTTTTATGTAAGCACTGAATGTCATAATATGTAACAAAAAACAAAAACTGCTTTTAATATTCGAAAAAAGCTAGGAATCTTCTTTCAGAAACATAGTACATTGGCAATTTATACTTAGTCGTTGGTATGTTTTTAGAAGCATAAAACCGTCATTTGCTACATTGGAAACAGTAGGACATACATAATATGCTGCCCAGTGGCATACTTCATGCTTCAGTTCAGCATCTAATTTCCTCAACAGTTCGTAAAGCATCCTCTGCCACAAATAAAACAAAGATACATCCATGAAATACGGAAAGTATAACCATGAACTGTTTTTTGAGTTCAGAATCTTCACCTTCAATATTATTTCGGGAGGAATACAATTGATGAGTAGCTCATATATTTTTCCTCGGACTTGAAAAAGCCTACAATTTTTTTTTAATCATTAGGTAAAATTACGTGAAAAATAAAGATAAAGAAAAAATTATGAGCAACACTGAGAGCAGGCAGGAAGAAAAATATCGACAAACTACATCATACTATTGCGAAATTGAGGGACAAACTATTAATAAAACGGAAATAAGGAAATAAAAGTGAACCTTTTAGGACTTTGCTCTTTCATTATATCAGATGCTATTTCAAAAACATATTCTTCCCAGTCCATTGGAGGTATTGCTTGATTGGGTGTAAAAGGGTACCTACAGACACGGGGGAAGATGTTAAATGGAAATCCAAAACTTATCAACCGAAAGCGAGGCCTTCTTGGCACAGCGCTTGATAAGAAACTAGTGTTACCAATACATGAAAAATAACAGGACACTAACTGTTGCACACGGCAAGTCTCCAATGATAAAACTGCCCTTCTTAAACTCCGATTTGATTTTTCTGCAATGCGCGCAGCGAGTTCTGATGGTAGTTGTAGGCTCTCTTTTTTGGCAATGAACTCCAACACATTGACAATCTGGAAATAATGTCAGACAAGTATCTGTTAGAATTTAGAAAACAAATGTCCATAAAGTTACTTTCGTATTAGATTAATATTTACAAACGGACAGACACTCTCTAGTGTACATGATTTTTCAAAATTAATTTAATACCGCAAATGAACAACTGATTAACTTATACAGAGTTTTATTTTGAATATCTATTGCAAACTGCAGAGATCTTGTTTGTCTACAACAATATCATGAAATGATAAAAGGAGCAAAAATGAATATTTCATAAGTGTATCGTCTAAGCCTACATCTTCCCAACGCCATTAACAAGTTTAAGGGGCATCTATCTACCAAGGACCTTCACCTTATTATATCACATCTACACACATGTACGAGCTAACTAATTCAGTAGTCCGTGTCTGACCAGAAAGAAGGCCCACCAAATGCTTGCAAGTAAGATTCACAAAAATAATCACAAACCACATAAAGAACATAAAGGAGAGAAACAAACAGAAACTAAGGTGCATTAGTTCAATCAGGAAAAAAAGGCAAAGCAAGCTTTATCCAACCTCTTCAACTGAGGGAGAATTTATCCGCACATTTAGACATCGAGAGCGTATTGCCTCTGTAACCTTTGAAGAACTGTTGCAGCATAGAATCAATCGACAGGACGAACTATATTTCTCCATAGTTCTTCTAAGTGAATGCTGCGCCTCTCTAGAGAGTTTATCAACCTCATTCAGAACCAGAACTGGAAAACATGGCCGGGTTGTGAACAGTAAAAAAACTTTGCAATTAAAAACATGCAACAATCCTCATTCATATCTCAAAATGAAACACTCAAGATCAAGACACCACTATATTTACAAAAGGATTGAACAAAAAGGAGCAAATGATTGTTACCTTTAAATCCTTTCTTCCCTTTTGTGTCAATTGGTCTATTTTTTGCCATTTCCTTAATTATCTCCTGAACAATATACCTATCCTGAAAGCCAGCATCGCTAGGATTCAGCTCCACATGGTGGGTACTTGACAGTGTTGTGAGATCGATATCAAGAGTTCTAGATCCAGCCTGAAAGTTAATCATCAAAGATACTTAACGAGGTTGAAGCAACTTCTTTATACCAGCAATGCATATTTGGCAGAAAGAGACTATACGAAACACGAGGTTAGCAAGAATCCCAGCCAGACATGTCTAGCAGAGATGTGTCAGTTTCCTTTAGGCTCAGTTGAATTGGTTCAAACAAAGATGACTGCTAAAAAGGCTGTTAGCAGCCATATAAAAAACTGCCACAGGCACAGAATGGTGAAAATGTAATTCCCAGTTATTAAAAAGAATCTAGGTCATGAAGAAGTGAGCTTACATCAACTTTCCAAGTCTTATTTTCTGCCTTCACCTGAATCAAAGAAAGGAGAACACTGTCAGTACCAAACATCGAAACATACCAGATCGCAAAATGCAAACTTTCCATCTTCTAAAACACACACATCATAAAGCATCATAAAGCCCTACCTTCTCGGCCCCAGGTCCGAACATCTGACGCAAAACCGCCATAATTAGGGTTTTCTTCCCCGATCCAGACGGTCCGTAAAACAGCAAATGAGGGCAATCTTGCTCCGTCACCTATACAAAAAAATTGGTAAAACCCCCAATTCGAAAAAAACCCTAGCTTTTTATCTCTAGTCTCAGTCAGCAATCACAAAAACAAATGTCAAAGGAGCGACGAATTACCAGTTTCTTGAGATTCTGCGCCACATCTTCGTGCACGATCATCTTGTCTAGGGTTTTCGGGCGGTGCTTGTCAACCCACAACATCTTCACCGACGAGGAAAAAGGCGGGAAAGTCCGAGAGGAGCGAAGAGGTAGAAAACGTCA
The DNA here is from genome assembly GCA_033675215.1 of Rhodiola kirilowii. NCBI lineage: Eukaryota > Viridiplantae > Streptophyta > Magnoliopsida > Saxifragales > Crassulaceae > Rhodiola > Rhodiola kirilowii. The sequence goes on along the minus strand of CM066203.1, from coordinate 10,097,568 downwards.
GACTGTGACTGTGAAGCAAGTCAAGTCATCCTCTGATGCAATTGCAATATATGAAGAATGTCAGCCTTGCGACGACACACTCACTATTCATTACCGACAAATGTTTCGTCGCTAAAGAATCAATGGTAATAGTCAATGGTCAAAAAGTCAAACAGTGGATTTGTATGAATACATGAATTCTCGGAGTCCAGCTCCAAGCTGATTTGTTCGATTCAATGGCGGAAGAGGAAGCAACTACGGATCCATCCGTTACCCAGTCGGAGACGTTTCTCCGTCCACCTCCGGTAACCTCTTCTTGTATGATCTCTGTACAATCGAATTTTGTTTGACTTGCAAGTCGCAACAATTTGTCCAATTTCAGTATTTCTGATTCGATTTTGAAAAAAGTTTACTTCTTGCAAGATTTCATTGTGAATAAATTGCGATCTAAAGTGCATTATAATCTGAAAAACTATGAAATTTAACTAATTATGATGCGTAATAAAAATGCAGCAATCGCTCTATAATGCATCTGTTTTGATTTGGTGTTTTAGTATTTGGAAGTTGATTGCAAGAGCTCAGGTAAGGTCAGACGATTCGCTGCAGGGACAAAGGCGGGATTCGCATTGCAGGTAATGAACAAGAAGCTTGTGTATGGAACACAGCCTGGACTACTTATTGAAGCGGTTAAAGAAGGAGAGGAGCCGGTGACTTTCGGTCCCAATGCATTGCTGGTAGATTACGGGAAGGGATGGAAGCTTCAAACAGTTTGTGAATCAGAAGGTATGTATGCATGCCGTTGTGAACATGACTCGAATTCTAAATGAAATTCCAGATCGTGGTAATTAATTTTGGTTTTGTGGTGTAGGGGTCAAGAATGGAGGAGTGCGGCCAGCAGAAGATGAATTCGGTTTTGACAAGGTAACCTCTAAGTTACTGTTTCGTAGAACATTGTTTATCTGTCGAGTTTTATAGGGCAGGACGATTATGATAAGTTACGTGTCTTACCTTGCAGAATTTGAAAGGCTCGTTTTCGGAGGTGAGAGCAGGAGAAGCATTGAATGGTCAGTACTTTGGAAGGATTTTCCTGGCATTTGTGTTCCTATTTTTGCTCGGGGCAGTTTTTACCTTGGCCCTTGAGAATCTTCCAAAACTCATAGTATACATCAACTCAAGTTGATGCGGGGTACCACTACGAATTCCCGTCTCATATAGTTTGAAGCCTTTTGTTCCTCACATTTTCATTTATTCATCACCAAATCAGTTTACCAGATTGAGTAACATTTTGGTACCTGAATGTGCTCTTCACAGTTGAATATTTGTAAAAGATTATGTGCCCCATGTGGTGTGATATTGCTTTCTTGTTTGCTTTTGCTTGCATATTCACTTCCTGTTGATACAACTGGATGTGACAAAGAGAATTGTAATTTCACTTTCCCACTAAAGAATTCTGATGAATAAGGAATAGAGCAACTTCATATGCTTCCATAAACTGTACTGGAACTAATAGAAGTTGACTCTTTTGGGCGGTTGATAGTGAAAATGGAATTGAATACAGGACCAAATCTATTGACTCATTCATCTGTGTCTTTCCATATACATATGGCGTCGTAAGGGAGGGGGGGGCTTAGATACACAGACAGACTCGTCGTAAGGGAGATCTTACTTGATATCAGTTATCAATGAATTCCTTGGACATGGAAGTCTTGAAACGCTAGTTAGTAGTATTCATACGACTCTATAGGAAATAAGACCATTGATAGTCTCAACTACCAAACGATTCATGCGGACGAGTAGCAGCAAGTAAGATCTCCCTTTGGGGCCTGTAAAACCAGATGGCATGAAATAAGTCAGGTTCTTCAACAACATGAATGAGAAGCCAATAGTAATTCTCTCATTTCTCTTACTTTAATAGTCTAATGTGATCCTATTGGTTACAAACAGCCAATTCAGTTAGTAAACAAATTACATCAGAAAGTAGAAATATACCAAGTCCCAGAGCCTCGAGTTCATCCAGGCGGAAGAAGCTAGTTCCCCGTGTATTCATTTTGGTATTTATGCATTTGTTCAACTTTTCAACGGCCACCAGCAAATCCTGTACAACATATTATCAAATATCAACCAAAACCCGAGTTGCTGAATATTGTATCATGTGGTGGTAAGGATAATCAAACATAACATAGCCAACCTCCCATGATGCTAAACACCTAATATAAGAAGGAAGATTTTCATAGTCGTCCTTGGATACATTTATCATAGCTTTTGGAATGGTTACAGCTACACCATTCTCCGAAACAACTGCACTGCCTGTATCTAAAGTTAGCGTGGAACATAATAAAAGAGCATCAACAGTAAACGTACACGGTATATGTACCATTTTCTGAATTAATATCGGTTGAAATTCGCTCGGATGGTTGGCTAACTACAGGATCACTGACTCCAAAATTAGCTGCAATCACCGAGAGAAAATTTGGGATACTGATAAGGATAAAAAGAGGAGTGTTGTTCGTAAGTACCATTTCACAAGTAAAAAATAAAAAACAATAAGGTGACCGACTATCAAGGGGAAATACATGGGAAAAGGAGGGGCAAATAAATAGAGAACTTACTGTCACCCTAGTTACTATATTTCAAACACAAACGAGTCATCTTATGAGTTATGAACTTATGATAGCTGAACCCAGATAATATTTTTACCTTCAGATGCCAAGTTAGCTATTGATATATCTGAAAGCCCAAGATTCTTCAAACTGAAAGATTCTCTGAATCTCAAATCAAGGAAGCAAGATTAAAAAGGCACAGACCAAAAGTCTATATAGTCCTTCAACGAATTCGACACTACTAAAAGTCTACCTAGAAGCTGCGGTGATTTATTTTTAATGCCATATGCTGCATTCCCAACACATTATAAGGTAAAGACAGCAAAGAATATAACAATCTGTAATTTTGCCGCAATTTTCCAATCACTAAGAAATATTCTTTTACCAGAAAATAAACAGATGGATTAAAGGATACATTGGGTCCTCGTTGACCACCTTCATTGTGGACTCTGTAGAAAGTGAATCCAACCTGTCATCTGGCCACCAATGCTTGGGATTCATGCTTGATGGTGTTGACAGCAAAGAAGTCATCTCCGCATTTTCGTTATCAGAATCTGAAAACAAAGTGCAAATGGCAGATCAAACACCACCAAATGACAGGATCCGATTCCTGTTCTTGCTCACTACAATAACTTGATAATCATTTTCTTGAAAACACATTCAAGTCTTACAGTAGTCAATCGGAACACTCGAATATTAGAAAACACAGTGCATCCTCTGAAAACAATCGGTAGTCACTTAAATGTGATCATAAGAGTGAACCATGAAATAGTATTGTGAAATCTTTAACACTTTCACATCCCAAGTACCATTGTTTCGTGAATTCATCACAAGAATTCCCAATTTGCAACATATCATATTTCAAACTGAAATGAAAAAAATAAAAAATAAAAACTACACCAAAGTACTAATCTTTCCACCTGATGGACAAGGATACCAATAAATCAACAAAGATTGAAAATCAAGGGCCATATTGCAAGCAAAATGGGAAAATAAAAAAAAATCTAGAAAAACCCTAAACGAGCACATAAGCGACAAAAGCTTGAAATTCATAATCGAATTACCAGTGCAGTAACCAAAATCCTTCAGCCGATCTTCAATTTCAGAAATATCAGCCTGATTACTCTTAAACACCTCATAACAGTGTCCAAGAAGCTCCTCAAACGACACCGTCGCAAAGGACATGGACTCGAGCAAGTTGAGGTCATCGTTGGCGGACGTAACCCTCCGTTCCAGACCACGAATAAATGTCGAGGACGCCGAGCCTGATTCGAGCAGAATCAAACAATAGCATATCAAGAAGCTTCACGAACATGGATAATTTAGTGTCGAAAATTACACGGATAGGGAGCTCGTACCGAGAGGAATCGGACGGCGCTGTACGGATTGAGTAAGCGCATCGCAGTTGGTCTGCAAGTGGGTGCAAAAGGACGCGAGAGTGCTGCAGAAGGTCGAGATCGAATCTTCCATTGTCGCTCGGCTTCCTGCTTCTGACTCCGATTTTGAATGTAGAGGAGCGGGTTGGGAATTTGAACAGATAGGGGCAAATCCGTCTTTTCAAAAACAATAACCGACAGCAATATCCATCGCTAAATCTCTTTCTTGTTGTTAAAGGTAAATGATTCACTTAATAGAAACACCAGTTCTGTACAATGCTTGAACATTTCTTTGGAAAAATCTCTACTTGCTGTTGCAGAAGGCATCTTAGAAAGAGGATCAATTTATTTTTTATAGACTGAATCTATTTTGAACTTGTGGCTAAGTTGTTTGAACTTGTCGTGCATACGGGCACTTTCATTTGCTCAAGTTGTTACATTTGGTCAGAAAGAGTTAGGAAATATGCTTGAATTGCACTTGCACGACAGATCCTGCAGGCTGCAGCAACATAAGATTCATAGTCAGACTGGATCGTAACTTTCTAAAGTCATTTGGTGAAAGAATACATATTTTTCAAGTAAACAGACTAATTCATCGGAAATATTCAATGTCAGGCAAAGTTGTTCCATATATTTCGACCTCTAGATTATGCTGAAAGAAACTTCCACTGATACCAAATAAATATTGTGAATCCTCAGAAGTTTTTTCTATTTGTTTTTATCAGGGTATGAAAAGGAAAGGCTGATTCTAAAAAGATAGCATGAAAATCTGGACATGCAAATATGGCAGTACAGCACCTCATTAAATTATGAACTGCTTATGACAACAACCTTGTTTAGTTAATGGCTAATTGAAGTCAATGGAATACGAAATTAAAGCAGACTTTGTAAAGAACAAAGACAAATATGGCAATTTGTGAAAAGATTCAAACCTGATGTTTCAGCTGCAAAACAAGCTGGGGAAGAACATAAGTGTGAGGGAAGTGACCTCTAAATTGTAGATCTTTCAGGTGTCTGGCCTTTTAGGATTCTGAATAATTTCACTGATCAGCAACATATATGAGCAAATAAAACAGTTACAAGGACGGGATACAGTGAGTTTGGTTTATTTTCCTGAGAAAAGAAAATTTTACAGTTCAGATATAGAGGAACAACAAACATATGCAAAAAAAAACAGGAAACCGGAGATATAGCAGGAAGCAGATAAATTCTAAAAGCACTTTGAATTTTATCGACCCTGGTCAATGCTTGTGCAAGTCAAAGAAGGATCACTGGAACTAATTTGTGGCAGTGGAAGATCGGGAACTTGATACATAGGGATTGGCATTTTATGGGGGAGAGATGGTAAAGCAGCCTCGAAATTCAGAACTTGGATGGCTTGCCTTATGGAAGGCCTCAGCCGATAATCAGGATGAGCACACCAGAGTCCGACAACCATCAAACACTCGGCTTCTTTTTCTACATATTCATCCTTAAGCTTCTCATCCATAGCTGTAAGAAGTTTCTCATTTCCAAACATATCCCAAACCCATTCGACTAACCCCGCAATGGATATGTCTCCTCTCATATCAACAGCCCTTTGCCCTGTAGCTATCTCTAATGCAACTATTCCAAAGCTGAACACATCAGACTCCTTACTGGCCCGGCCAGTGTTGATATACTCAGGTGCCATATATCCTATAGTTCCAGCCAGCCCAGTAGTTTGGGGTCCTAGCTCGTGGTCCATCAAGCGGGCTAAACCAAAATCGCCAACCTTAACATTAAAGTTGGAATCTAGCATTATATTGCTAGATTTAATATCTCGATGGACCACGCACTGTTCCCATTCTTCATGAAGATAAAGCAAGCCAGAGGCAATCCCTAGAGCTATTTTGTACCTCATGGACCAGGCGAGGATTTTGCTGACACCAAAAAGATGAGAGTTGAGACTACCATTTGGCATGAACTCGTACACAAGAAGGAAGTCACCTTTCTCGTGACACCAGCCAATGAGTTGGACAAGGTTGCGATGCCTCAACCGGCTGATGATCTTTACTTCAGTTATGTATTCCTTCCTCCCTTGTTTAGAACCTTCTGAAATTTTTTTAACTGCCACTTCCTTATCTGCATCATGTAAGTAGCCCCTGTAAACACTACCAAACCCTCCTTCGCCTAACTTCCTTTGCTTTGAAAAATTGTCCGTGGCTACTGCAAGAGCTTCGCGGGAAAACCTTTTAGGCCCAGCATCTCTTTCAAGATCGGTATTGATTGAAAGTAGGTTCATAGCCACCGCAGAATCCCTCTCCTTCATCCTCTTTCTCCGTACAATGGCAAATGCCACAATCGCAAGAGCTACTAGCATACCACATGAAACAGTCAAAGAAACAACCAATTTAAGGTCCTTGTTGTTCTCTCTAGCATCTTTTATATCTAAATTTGAAGTAAACTCCCAGGAACGAAGTATGTGGCGCTCTCCAAGTCTTCCAGTGGCCGCTGAAAATCCAACCATTGCCCGCTCAGGCAGAAACTTTGCGAGATCGATTTGATATTCAAGACTTGTTTTCTCAGATGGAATCACCGTGTGCTCATAAGTCCAGGAGACTGTCAAAGTCTTTGTTGTGCCGTTGTAGCTAATCTGAACATCAGCAGTGTCTCCACTGTGGAAACTAGTATTCCATGGTGTAGTTACAGCTGAATATACGGAATTGTTGTTGATCCCAACATGCTCATAACCAGGATCCCACTGATCCGACCCATTTGAATCAAATTCCACGGAAACAATCTGATTGCGGGATGAGTCAGTTGTTGTTGTGTTGAATAAACCCAAAAACCCACCAATAGAATTAGGTGGGATATTAAAACCAACAGGAGCCAGGAAGAAGGCAAGCCCACTTCCATAATCCGACCGGTTAAGTGTGTCGATTGAAAAGGAGAAACGGCAAGTGAAGTCAGTGAGCCTGCCGTTGTTAGAGTCCCAGATTGGGACTCTCTCTGCATAGGTCACCCAACCAACACGGCATACATAATTAGTTTTGGTGAGTTCCACTGATCCAACTGAGGGCACTGCATCGCCTTGATAAAGTATATCAGGAGCCAAGGGATCAAAGCGCGACTTCTGAAAATACACTGCATGAGAAAGCTGGAAACTGTCATATAGAGAAATCAAAGCAAGTAAGGCACAAATGAATGAAAAACGCGAGCCGCAAAAAGAGGAATTCATAGTCATTTTAAAGGTAAGGATAGTTAAGAGATGGAAAGTATTTATGAAACAAGGCTTCAACACTCCAGCAAATATTTATGAAACAAGGCTTCAAAACTCCAGCAAATTTATAATGTCAGCATCGCCATTTAGATGTCTTAACGATCAAGTAATTTTTAAAAATAAGGTGGTCTGAAATATGAAATTGAATGATGAGTTTCAATGTAAATTACTCTGATGAATAAAAAAAGATGTTGTCACAGTAACCTACTACATATGGACCAGTGAATCCAAAAAAAAAAAAAATTTACTTGTCCAATACGATAGGCACCAATGAGAATATATTAGTAAAGGAGACAATGACTTGAAGACTAGTTCCCGATTTCTGCATAAACAACAGCAATGAAATAAGTATTCTTTTGTAGAAAAGTCAACCATATTTGTCTTATACTCACTTGGATTATATCCTTGCGATGAGTGATGATACTAACCAAATCCGCGAGACACTGCTCCACTTGAAAATTTGTCTTTGACAGAAAGTTCACAGCTGCAAATTGGCAATGCTCATTTTGCCTTGCGAAAATAAACTCATTCAATAAACCTGGCTGAGATTCAGAGGTTATGAAGCATCAGAAAGTTTACAGGTAAAGAGCAGAACCTGACACGTCAATAACCATCCATGATCCAATACATCATTGGGTTAATAAGAGAACCAGCCGGTGCACGGGTTATGTACTGCATTCAATTGTTACAGTATCTACCACAATAATCTATATCACAAGAATAAATATACATGTACACGGAGTGGGAAGATGCTCATCGTATGGCTTTTCCACATTTACAATGCGCGCAATGTACTTGGTTAGATTGTCAAAAGGGATCCTCTCTTAGCGCCGCAGAAACGCACTGCAATGCCCTTGCAACCCTCCAGATTTCGTGCTTGATACTTGCTTGCCTCTCTTTTTTGTTCATTTTTTCAGATCGAAATAAAGCGTCTGCTATTCTTGGGAAGTATTCCTGCTTGTTTCCGTAATCGCTGGGAGGACCATATATCTAAACAAACACACGTCCAGTAAAATATCTTGTCAGTCACCATACTCCAAATAATCTGTTTGAGATTTGAAATAAAAAATGGAAGAAAACAATGCATAAAACAATTCTCCAGGTTCGTATGCAATAAAAAGAAGCACAGGCCTTATTTAAGTGCTTTTGACCATAAGCATTCAAAGATGACAAATTATTACTTTGACATGGATATAGGAAGCAATAAACCCAAATTCTATTTTTGCATGGTAGAGACCATGTACTCACTAAATGTTTGAACCATTGTCGTTCAAGAAGCCCCTCCGAGTCCATGAAACCTCTTTCAGCAAGCATAAGACGATCATTCAGCATTCTTCTTTTCAGGACCAACAAATCATCAGCACCTTCTTGCATGTTAACTTTCTGTGGAGTATTGAAGTTCGAAGTTAGAAAAGTTGAGATTCCAACAGTGTGGCCCTTTCTTCTACAAGCAGTTAAGTGAAAGTTTCACCTTTACATCAACCTGGACCTCACTGGCTGCAGATGCTAATTCTTTGATAGCTGTGTGAAGCGGGTCTAAAAAAACCGCTCTTTCAACCAGGTTGCTAATATATTTCGCATATTCCTGGCAGAAATAAGCATAGCAAGAATATGTTAAAATTTTGATAGATGGTATCTGATTAATGTCGTTGTCAACCGTCCATAAGCAATCAAGTCCTACACATTTCCTACTACTAGGTAGATGAATTTAAAAATTCAAATATAAAACACAGTAGAAAAATACCTGTAGTTCGTCTGCATATTTACTATAGTTGAAAGGTAGAACTAAATCATCTGCAAGTCGAAGGGCTAAAAGGCCCCAGATTCCAGCCACTGAAGGCACACAAAACAAAAAGAACATGTCAGCAGGTTTGCAGAAGGACGGAGTGGTGACAAATTGACTAACCAGCTAGGTGCCGATGAAACAATGGATCTCCTTTGTTGATCATCCACTCGTACACGTCATATGCAGTATGATAAACTGGGGCCACTGAGACAACAAAAAATAAGAGCTTTGAAAATTGAGGTACAAACATCAGATTGAATTGATCAACGAAAAGTTACTCTTGAAATTTGTGAGTAGCCAAGAAAATTAACTTTTAATCTACAGTGTAAACTTGCACAAATGAAATATATCTCCCTGGTAAATTGCTGTGGTAACAGGTAACATCGCATCAAGCTACTAAAGTTGTACTTGTACTGTGATGACTATCAGCTATAACGTTTATTACTAAAATGACCACTACCCACATCTGGCGAACTGAATAAACGACAGGAAACTCAACCTATCTCTTGGACACAGCATGCATTATATATGAATGACATATATTGCAGAACAAAAGCTACATTAAATACGTACCTTGTCCGTAGAAAATGTCAGCAGAGGGAATCCCAGCATTTTGCAAAAATGGGGCGAAATCAGAATCCACTCCACTTAACCTTTGCATCTATAATCAGGATATACATGCATTTTATTATATGCATTATGTTATGTGGTCCCTTCATCTTTGTTAAACCCAAGTTTGATAGGGGCTGAACTACAAACCACAGCGCACAACAACAAATCATGTGAAACAAAATTGAAAAGGCTACAAAACAAAACAAAATGGATATTTTCATCAATGTGAGGAAAAGGCAAGAATTGATTGCATGATGTATTACACAGTACGCACCCTGGAGCACCCACAATTCATATCCTGGTGGAATCAGTGAGGCGGGTGGGGAACAGGAATGAGGACAAATTGCTCTTCATTACAATGCGGCAAAATATTTGCCAGCCAGCCCTATTATTTTCTAAATTATGGTTTGCAATTTCCTTTCAGTGATAGTGAAGGCAATAGTTATATACTATTAGTAGAACAATGATCTCGAATCATCCAAGGAATGAAAAAAAAAACCACACATTCATGGAAAATGATAACACAAGGTGTAGACGACAGAAGCCTTACTTTGATACCCCCAGCAGGAGAGGTCCACTGCTCAAACACGGTCAAACCCTTAGAGTAAGGGGCGTGTACCTATTTTGTTTTAATGGAACAATAAAATTTCTGAGTTTGCAATACATAAACCATATGATAAACATTTAACATAGAATATGAAATGTATCTTCTATAACTTAATGATTACCTTCTTCGTAACCTCAATTAGTACATCATCTAACTGGGGAGTTGCAGCTGCAAAGAACCCTGAACCTTGAACTGCACAGTCGACATTGAGGTATGCTACTCCATTTGAGCGTAGCCGTAGAAGATTTTGTTCTACCCATTCAGTGGAACCAATCTGACATGAAATGACTAATGAGTACAAAGTTTTATATAAAACCTGTGAAATAACCGTCACACACATATGTTGTTATGAATATAACAAGACACACAAACACTCTGCAATCTTATATGTTTCCTTTGATGCAAATGTCCATTTTCTTCTCTTCGTCGAATCAGGCATACAATCAATTTGTAGTTTAATAAGAAGATAACATACCATTCCAAACTCTTCAGCATCCCAACTGCAGAGAATAATTGTTCGTCGAGGTCTCCAACCTGATTGCATCAAGACTGCGTATCGACGAGCAACGTCAAGTAGAGCTGATGTCCCACTATTAGGATCAACAGCCCCAAATGTCCAAGCATCTCGGTGGTTTCCGAGCAAAATGTAACGATCAGGCTCTTCTGAGCCTTTAATTATGGCAAAAATGTTCTGGATTGAAGCAATCCTTTTCTCCCCCTGCACCACAGTGAGAACGAATGGTGTTATAATGTTTCATTTTGCTTACTAAAATCTCCATCAATAGCTGGGCGCATTATATGTCAGTCCCTATTCTATTTAGTATGCCAAAGGATGAAAACAGATCCACTATCCCAAGTGAATAGAAAAATTACTTTCATTTTGACTGGACCTAACTGATGGCAGATAAATTTAGACAGAAAAATCTCCATACGTCGAAAAAGTTTTATGCCTGAGAACGAGAATTCAACGGCCTCGATAAAAATGCACCAACTATTCTAAGTCAACCAACCAGATAAGTCAAGTTAAGCATCACTGGACCAGGACCAACACCAGAACCCCTGAATTTAACTCTCCCCATCCATTCCTCAGGCACTTTAGGTCCTCCAAGAAACCCCAAAACCTCCACAGCAACTCTAGCAGAAATTGGCAAAGATGGTATTTTAGGGAACTTCTTCAAAACCTGATCATCCACCACATCCAGCCTCTCCCCACCCATAACAGCAGCCCAGCCAGGACTCAACGGATCCCCCAGTCCTCCAACCATAACAGTCCCTCTCTCAATTCCATCCTCTCTCCCCTCCTCGGTGTACATCAGCACAGCCACAGCACCCCTCCCAGCCGCAATCTCCACCGCCCCTCCTCGCGACAACTCACCTCTCCTCAACACAACAACACACCCACTAACATTCACCCCCATCACCTCCAACGCCTTATAATCCTCCTCCCTCCCAAAATTCACATACACCGCCCGCGCCACCACCGACCCGGACGGCGAGTAAGCGTGATACGGCATCACCACTCCATCCTCCTCCCCACCTAACCTCGGCTCCACCAACCCCAAAACCCTAACCGTCCCATTCCCAAACCGCGCCTCTAACGAAACGTGCTTCGGATACGAAAGCAAAACCGAGTACTCCGCCACCTCCGTCTTCAACCCCAAATTCGCGAAGTGAGTCTTTACATAATTGGCAGTGCGGACAGCTTGTGGTGTCCCGGCGAGGTGAGGTCGGAGAGTGAGGTCGCGGAGGTAAGAAGCGAGGGTGGAGTTGGTTGCGGTGGCGAGGAAAAGGTCGTGGAAGTGGGCGTAATCGATCCGGTCGTGGTTGCTGGAGGAGTGGATGAAGACAGTGTAGTACACAGCGAACATGCAGATGAGGAGTATGACGAGGACGATGATGATTGAGGTTCTCGGCTTGGTGAAGATGATGCTGATTGAGCTTACTCTCTGCTTCGCCATTTCTTGAGCTAGAAAATTGAGCCAAGTGATCTCTCGACGAAGAATCTGCTAGAGATGAAATGCATCTGACTTTTTCGCAAGTGGAATCCGATTCGACGGGGGAATATTTTTTTGTTTTTTTATTTAGCCACTAGCTTTGAAATAGTAATTTAATTATTATTAAATTCTTTGAAACCGAATAATAATGTCCGAAGATCAGATCAGCGAAGTCCGAAGTTTCTCGACTCTCGTGCCCCGCCTGCATTTTATTTTAAGATAAATGTCAATGACATGTAGAACTAATTATGATCCGAATTATGAAAATTGATAATTAAATATAAATTCAAAATATTTTAATACTCATATAATAAATTACGGTCCGAATTATAAAATTTTATAATAAAATGCAAATTTAAAATATTTTATTACTCATATAACACTTATATGACTCCGTCATTTGACAAAGTTAACTAAACGATGAATTGAAAAAGTCTTCTTGTCCTTAATTTGGAAATTGATGATTAAAATATTTTAAAATTGCCCTTAATTATCAATTTTCATAATTCGAACCGTAATTTATCAATAATTCATACCCTCTTTATCATTTTCACTTTATTTTATTACTAGAATTTACTTCACCTTGATGTTGACGAGCCAGTATTGGGCCCCTTATATTGGCCGAGTGTTTTATGGCCCATAATAATGGATCACTTAAACAAGTGGGTTATCCGTGCCGTTCTAGACTGAAGCTGCAAAAGTTGACGACACCGTTTAAGTTTCTCGATCTTGTGCCCGGCCGACATATCGAATTTACTTTCGAACTAGTATTGAGCCAAATATATGGGCCGAGTGCTTTCGGCCCAAGATGAAAAACTCGTGGGTTCACATGTCGCTCTACTCATGCTGACGACGACGTTTGGAGGTAGCAGAGAGGACAAAGGGTAAAGAATGAATGGAGATGGAGGCCGGAGAGGAAAAGAAGAGAGAGATTTGTGGGTGCTGACGTGGCATGAAGAGAGGAGAATAAAGAAGCGGAGGAGATGAGTTGTGTTGTTGGTTCAGTTGGAAGTCAGAAAATCTAAAGCGTGACTGTTCATCTGATCGATCTATTGCTGTCCTTGTCAGCTACACGTGATCACTTTTCCTTTAGTAGCCGGCACCGTCCTACTTAAATTACTAGCACTGTCTTTCTTGTTTCCTTCCGGTTTCTTTTCTCATTTTTCTTTCCCTTTATTTCGCTCAAATGAGAACTTCTTATGATTATTTGAGGATTTTTTTTTTTTGAAAAGGATTATTTGAGAATTTAATAATTAAATTGTAACGGCATGAAATTAAGATGCATTTATACATGTATCACTAGTAGAGAGTCAAGTTTTGATGATTTTTACTTTTCATGAAATACAAATTTAAATATGTAAGTAATACACACATGAGAGTACCATAATTAACCTGATGGGTTAAAAGTACAAATTGTGTTCTCATGTTATCGAAATAGAAAAGGATTCTTAAATTGAGCCCTTCGCTACACATTGATATTTAACTTTGGGCGGAAGTTTTGATGGATTTTGATTTATTATCAAAATTAAAATATATCATGCATGTATACTTATCCCCTTATGGAAAAAACTAGGGTTTGCTTGATCCGCAAGATCGAGCATTTGCTTTTCAAATTCTATCTGATCGTACACTTGCTAGCATTAATCAAAGCTCCTGAAATTGATTGATCTGGACACATAAATGATTGTCAACGTTCAATGACATAACACCAATCAACTAATATATACAGTACATCATAAACGCCTAAGCAAAGTTCCAAATATCGACATAAGGAAGAAGCTAGGGCTTCCCTGGAGTAGAGGGCAATGCGAATGCGAGAGGGATAGATTACTACTATCATAGATGGAAGCAAAGTAAAGTCTCTCTCTCTCTCTATCTCTCTCTCTCTCTCTCATCGAAAAAACTTCTAATTTGTAGATTTTAACATATAACTTGCAACGGTTTTATTTCCAACCAAATTTTGAAGGTTCTATAAATATATTAACAACAAAATAGCTTCCGTCAAATTTAATTTGTAGCTTATAATATATAAATCTCAACGGATTATTTCCAACAACTGTTTGAAGGTTTTACATATATATTATCAACAACTTCAGTTTCGTTGGATTTAATTTGTAGCTTATAATACATAAATTACAACGGATTTACTTCCAACAAAACTTTGAAGGTTATAGATATATAATCAACAAAATACATTCCGTTGATTTTAAGTCGTTGCTTATAAGGGTTTTTCTTGTAGTGCTCTCTCATCGAAAAAACTTCCCAAAATATGGGATAAGAAGTGATCGATGGGGGTTTGTCTGTCATAGTCTTCTACCTTATAGGGCTTCGCCATCTTATTCATTAATGGGCGGCATGGCGAGCAAAGACAATGCTCAAGTCGCCTGAATAAGCCGAAGTCACCATTAATGCTTGAAGGCCTTTTCTCTCCCTCTCTCTCTCTATCTCTAAAGCACAATTGTATGCCCTAGCCTAGCTATTCGAAATATCTGGCATTATTGCACTCATAATAGCGCAGCTTAACCTCAATTGAGATTTTTATGAGTTCACAATGAAACCGTTCGAATTATGTTTATCAAACTTCATAATAACCCAACACGAAATTTATAAAATATTTTTTAGCAAATCAATAATTGTATTGTATTAGCTATTTTGATTACGTGCAGCGCAGCATAATAAATATGTGTAGTAAAGTCCACTAGCTAGCTAGTTTTTGTGGCTGATCCCATTTTGCAACTTTAGACAATAATATATATAAACAACATTTTCAAATTTGTTAAATGTTCGTACAATTAATAATATGGACAAAATCTCGGTGTGTTGCTCAACTAAATGTTTATAGTATGTTGATAAAAAAAATGTTTTTAGTATGTTGGCTAGATTTTTTGGGGGTTGGCACGATGAACCAATTCGAGTCTCACACCTGTAAAATGTGCTACCCATTTGTACGTACATGGTTTGGTGGAGAGACTGTCCGCACACATGTATGGTTCCTATTCGGTAGGGCTCCCTCCGGGAATATTAATGGGATAGTTTAGTCATATAGTGTGTCAAACTATTGGGTCTTCAAATCACCTATCAAATGATGTGTTCTTCTTCACTCCGTTATTGTCAAGTTAACTCCCTCAAAATGTGGGGCTTATAATTTGTAATGATAAACATATTTCTAACTACGTGTGCTCGATTAAAAATATACATCGAGCAATTAATAAAATGACTTCTTAAAAAAATTAATTAATAAAATGACTTCTTAAAAAAATATAATTAGGATCGAACAACTTCGATAAATTGTAAGTGATTGATAGTTCTGACCTCTTAAAACTACGCTTAAAACTGTTGGAAAAATGTGTATTAAGGGTGAAGAAAATTAAGCTAAGTAATTGCTTAATTGTACATTAGTGTGACTAATGTGACACCTGATGAGCAGAGATAATTAAATAGTTAAATACTGATTTAATTATTTAATTAATATTATTATCATCCCACGATGGGCTGATTTTAATAAGTGGGCCCATTATTGGTGGACTCAATAACGTGGGTTTTGTTATATAAAGAAAACACAGTGCGTTATTTGAGGGAGAGAAAAAAAAGAGAAAACCCTAAATACGTTTTCAACTTTCTTCGCATGGAGGCTTAAGCCGGCCGGCATGTTTGTAAAAGTTTTTCTTCGCGTGTGTTACGGTGATAGTTGAAGGCCAGAAAGGTTCGATCAACAAAGCTTGGTGCTAAGTTGTTGTCGAGGATCGTTTTATCCTGGGAAGCATACTGCCAGCGAGTCCCAAGCACAGTAGGGCGGCAATCTTGCTTTAAGGACAACGTCCAACGTGACTCGATCCACTTCGGTTTGCAATTGTTTCAATTCTTTTTCATATTGTTTATGTTATTCTGTTGAATTGAATCTGTGCGTGAATCTGTATTGCATACTGTTCTGTTTAATCGCATCTCATTATTCTGTATCTGATATTCAGTAACTTCGTATATCCGCCCGTATATTCAGCAATATTGCCAACAATCTTAAAGCAAGATTTGATTGTTCTGAAGTTACTGATTAAAGCATTTAGATGAGTGTTCTTAGACAGGAACTGAACAGATGAAAGAGGAATTGTGAGGTGGGCATATCTGCCGTGTCATTGGGTTCAGTGGCGGCCGTGAATGTGCTGCCAGCTTGTTTTGAAATCCTAAATTGGGTTTATTGGTTTAATTTCTTGGATCGGTTTTGGTTGAGAAATTTAATCTTTGGGCTAGCAATGGGCTGACAGCTGGAATTTTCTGCTGCCCTAATTTTGCTACTCACTTTAATCAATGATTTTGAAACCTTCAGGCATCGCGGTTTGGGGGCATGGGAGATGTTGAATCTGATGATTGATTAAAGTTTTGTGAGGTTATTAAACATGCCATACACAAGGAGCTTGGTGCGTTTATTACAAGAGAATTGGCAGCAGGCGTTAGTCTGATGTGATTGAAGAAGATGAATTGATGGCGAGCATCAAAGTTATAAAATCCTAAATCGGTCAAACTCATATTTGACTAAAAGGATTGGGCTCTTGATCTTCAGCCCAATTTATCTTGTTTATGTATTGAATATAATTGATAATGACTAACTTTACATGTTAGTCTTGGCAGTACATGGACAGATCAAATTGGACCAGATTTGGATCGGGCAGGTTTGGTTCCATCTTATATTGAATCAATTTTAGTTGACTAATGAATTATTGTAGTTCAGATTGGTCAAGATGGGATAGGCTCAGTATATGTTGGTTTGGATCAACTCGGGTTTGGTTTAAATTTCCATCATATTTGGGCCTGATTTAATCTTACGGTGCAATTTATATTGTTGAATTAATCTGTTGAGATTGATTCATGGTTTGATTTGATAAATGAATCAATTTATTGAATGTCTTATTTAATCAAAATTGATTAAATGTGGTCCATTGATTTGGTGCAAGCTAACCTGTTGAAATATGGTTTAAATTGCATGATTGGATGAGGAATGGATCAAGACTGACGTTGGTTCAAGACATTGAGCACTTGTTTTCGAACCTGATGATATTTAGGTGGCTCTCAATGTGGGGTAGCACCTGATGTAATAAGGTGTTGTACCACCTCGATGCTGGCTACGGCCAGGAACAGACTTGCTAGTCTGGTTCCAGAGATAGACCTGCGAGTCTAGTTCCGGGAATATACCTGAGGGTATAGTTTCAACTGTTTGAGTGGCACGAGTGCCTATCATAGTGCTTGATGAATTTAGATTGTATATCCAAATATCATATTGAAAGCACAAATTGGGACTTGCTTTGCACAACACAGTAGCATATGAGTCTACGCTGTGATGTAATGAAACTAGTCAAATGGCCTAGTGGACTTGGGTTCATTGGGTGGCATGTTGGGATTGAACTTGACTATCAGACAGTCTTTGAATCCTGATATCGGTGGATTAAAAGAGGATGAACCTGAAATCTCAACTTTGGTTGCCAAGATAAACGGCTAGGCTGATGAGCTCTGTCCAACAAAGACTCAGAGGCGTATATATGCTCAGATGTATATGAGATTGAGCGTTGGGCAGATCTGTGTGTAGGAACTGATGAGACTTTGTCTTCCATTTTAGAAGCGTTGAAAGGCTTCTAAAGATGTGAAACTTAAGTTTGGTTTTGGTTCATCAAATGAATTGGCTCTGACCTGGCCTAGCTAATGGATTTGGCTCAGGAATTGACCAAGGACAGAGTCATAGTTTGAGATGATAAAAAGGTGAACCAAACTCAACTCTGATTGGTTGATCCAATCAGCGGTATGCATGAATGGTATTTAATCATGATTGATTAAATATGGCTATCACTGACTCAGTTAAATTCAATTAAATTTAATTTGATTTAATCTGGTCAATGTTCATGATTGGATGAGAAATGGTTCTAGATGGACATCGGTTCAATCATACTTGAAACGCATGTACTTGGAACTTGAATATAGAATCTAATTTGTGATTGTGATCACCCCCTCATTACCCATGTTGTAATGAGTTTGGATGATGACTACGGTCAGAAATAGACTTGTGAGTCTAGTTCCTGAAGTATACTTGCGAGTGTTGCTCCAAACAGTTATTTGACATGAGTAACCGCTGAAGTGCTTAACGAATTTGGATGGTATATCCAAATGTCATTTGATTTAAAGCATAAATGTAAAATTTGCATTGAAGCAAATGTGATAGTAAATCCTTTCACAATATGGAAAGAGATGTGAAATCCCTTGAGTCAATCCATAGTTAGTTATGTGATTTGAGATATGGGGTGGTAACAAGTAATTTGTGACTTTCTTCAATGATAGTACAAAATATTGTTATGTATATTTGCTTAATAGCAAAGCTGTGACAGTTGAGGAAAAACATGTCATGTAAAGTTCAATATCAACTTCAGAGGTTGAGTAGCAACTTGATGAGTTGAGAAAAGTGACATTGGAAGTACTTGATCACTCCATCATACTCTCTTAAGTCGAACAGTGTTTCCAAACGAAAAGTTGTACTTTGAAAGAGATGATGAATGTAATGATGGTAAGCTTCGTGTTATCCCAAGGAATGTGGGGGAGGCCATCTTATCAGCAAATTATCTTTTGAGTAAGATACCTCGTAAAGAGTATAAGTCTCTTTATAAGTCATTTAAGGAAACGATGTCTTCCCATAAATACTTGTAAGTGTGGGGGTGCCTAGCTATGGTACTGGCCCCTGATCCTGAGAGAATGAGGATAAGACCAAAAATCATTGGCTATGATGTCATTGGTTATACGAGTAATACATATAGATTCTTTGTGTATGAATCGAAAAATTCAAATATACACAAGAATACTATAATGGAATCAAAGAACACGTTGTTCTTCGAGAATGTATTTCCTTATGATAATAAGGAACCTATGTTGGGTTCTTCTCAGTTAATGAGGATATTGAAGAAATGCCTCAAGAACGAGAGAATGAGGAAGAACCTGAACATGAGATCGATTCGGAGAAATTGAGACAAATTAAGCAAGGAAGGATAGATAAATCATATGGACTTGATTTTCTAAACTACATGCTTAAGGTTGAACCTCAAACGTAGAAAGAGGTCGTCAGTCAGTGAAGAGTCTCTTACGAAAGAATTCATAAGATGTGATTGACTCTATCTCTGTGAACCACACTTGAGAGTTGGTTGACCTCCCTCCTAGATGTTAACCTCATGGTTAAAAGTGGATCTTCAAGAGGAAGATGAGGGCAGATGGATCTGCATCGATATACAAGACGAGACTTGTAATAAAAGAGTATAGATAAAAAAAATGTTTATACTACTTTGATACTCATTCTCTAGTGACGACAATATCAAAAATGATAGTGATCATTGCTGCTTTGCGCAATCTGGAAAGTCGCCAGATGGAGGTAAAGACATACTTCCTCAATGGAAAGTTGAGGAAGAGATTTACACTGAACAACCTGAGGGTTTAGTAATTATTGCTGGGCAAGAGAACAAAGATTGTCAATCTCTTAGTAGCCGGAAGCAAGCGCCAAAGCAGTGACATTTGAAATTAGACAACATAATGATGTCTAATAGCTTTAAGATCAACAAGTGTGACAAATGTGTATACATTAAGAACATTGAACACTGATACGTGACTTTGTGTCTTAATGTTGATGACATTTTCATTGTGGGAAGCAATGAGAATACACTAAGGCCAACAAGTCATAATTGAACTGGAAGTTCGATATGAAGGCTTTGAGACTTGCCGAAGTAATTTTAGGCATTAAAATTACACGAAGGTTAAAGGGACTCGTATTAAGTCACTCACACTACGCTGACAAACTCTTAGACAAATCTGAAGAAGACAGTCCAAGACTGTCTAGAATTCCAGTTGACGAGAATCAACACATGTCTAAGAATAAACGTGAATGCATCTCCCAAGTGGAATATGTCAGAGTGACAAGCAGTCTAATGTACTTGATGAATTGTACTATATCAGACAATGCTTACACTGTGAGTAGATTAGCAAGATACACGAGTAATCCAGGAAGTGCACACTAGAAGGGTATCATGAGAGTACTGAAGTACTTACGATTCACTCGTAATGATAGTCTACATTATATCCGATATCTAGAGGTCATTGAGAGTTTCACTGACGCGAGTTGGATATGTGATATACAAGATTCCAAGGCCACGAGTGGCTATGGGTTCATTGTGGGAGAGGCAAATGTGTCTTGGAAATCCTTTAAACAGACTGTGTTAGTCAAGGCCGACTATAGGCTGAGTTCTTCGCATTAGATAAATGTGAGAAGATGCAAAGTAGTCAAGGAATTTAGAGGAGAATATTCCTGAATGGACACAACTTGTGCCAACAATGTGTTTACATTATGAGAATCAATTATTGATTTCTAGGGCACATAGTGTTATGTATAATGGTTAGTCTCGACATATACATCGACGACATAATACCATTAAACAACTTCTCTGCACCTGAGTCATATTGACTATATGAGGTCCAAAGAGAATAATGCGGATCCGCTAACCAAAGGGTTAAGTAAGGACCTAATAGAGAAGATGTCCAAGGGAATGGGTCTGAAGCCTTTTGATTGTTAATATCAAAACATAGGCTTAAGCCCTTTTGGAAATAAAGTCGAGGCAACGGAAAACAATACCATGATGACTGGAGATCCCAAGAACTTGGTTCAAAGGGACCACCTAACTGCTAAGACTACGAGGTCACTGTGGGGGTAACACCCCAGTCCTATTCCCTGATAAACAGTGACTCCCGCACGAGGCTATGCTTGGAGCTTTTAATGATTCTAGTAATTTGAATAGTGAGATTCAAATGGGTAACGCGGGATTATTTGAAAGAATCACCTATGTGAGAGAGAAGTGGGGTCGCTTCAAAGGAGAATTCAAAGGGCTTAATTCTTTAGAAACTCTTGCAGAACCAGGAAAGGGGTGTCATGACCAAAATGAGCCCACCAGTATGAACTGAATAATGGTCAGGAAAATATCTGTGGGGGACATGGCTTTCGTTTACGTTATAAGACGAACAGTTCAAAGACAATAACGTCTACTGAATAGTCAGTAAAGAGAACATGTTTTCCCAAGGGAAGGTTCAAGGGCGATGACCTACCTATCCTATGCAGATATCAACCGTAGAAGCTATCACCGCATTGAGTCGAGTTTTTGATTTTTATTACTTGATTTTCTTCATGTGGGGGATTGTTGGAAAAATGTGTATTAAGGTGAAGAAAATTAAGCTAAGTAATTGCTTAATTGTACATTAGTGTGACTAATGTGAAACCTGATGGGCAGAGATAATTAAATAGTTAAATACTGATTTAATTATTTAATTAATATTATTATCATCCCACGATGGGCTGATTTTAATAAGTGGGCCCATTATTGGTGGACTCAATAACGTGGGTTTTGTTATATAAAGAAAACGCAGTGCGTTATTTGAGGGAGAGAAAAAAAAGAGAAAACCCTAAATACGTTTTCAACTTTCTTCGCATGGAGGCTTAAGCCGGCCGGCATGTTTGTAAAAGTTTTTCTTCGCGTGTGTTACGGTGATAGTTGAAGGCCAGAAAGGTTCGATCGACAAAGCTTGGTGCTAAGTTGTTGTCGAGGATCGTTTTATCCTGGGAAGCATACTGCCAGCGAGTCCCAAGCACAGTAGGGCGGCAATCTTGCTTTAAGGACAACGTCCAACGTGACTCGATCCACTTCGGTTTGCAATTGTTTCAATTCTTTTTCATATTGTTTATGTTATTCTGTTGAATTGAATCTGTGCGTGAATCTGTATTGCATACTGTTCTGTTTAATCGCATCTCATTATTCTGTATCTGATATTCAGTAACTTCATATATCCGCCTGTATATTCAGCAATATTGCCAACAAAAACATACCATGCAAAAGTCACTTATATGGATGAGAGATTAATTGGATTAAGATTTATTGTTGTTATCTTCGGGATTCGAATTTTTTACGCCCTATTCCTGGATCATTTACGTCGACTCTGAGTCTACATTTCCCTTTAAGAAAAATGCTAGTAAGGTGAAGTTAAATCTGGAAAAGGATGATAATGACTTGGTGTCTAGAACTGATGGTGTTTAACCTGAGGTGGATCTTGAACATGATAACATTCCTACTGATATAACTGAGCCTCAGGTTATTGATGATGAAACAAATGATAATAATGATCATAGTGAAAGTAGTGACTACTGGCTTACAAGAGATAGGCCTAGAAGAAACCATAGAGCACCTGTTATGTATGGTTTTGAAGATATGATCAATTATGCTTGTAATGTTGCTGAGAACATTTCTAATCATGAACCCGAGAGTGTACAAGATGCAGTGAATGGAGCTGAAGGAAAGTAATGGCTTAAGGCAATGCATGATGAGATGGATTCCCTAAAGAAGAACAAAACTTGGGAGATTGTGGATAGGCCTGCTAAAACAAGACTTGTGGGAAGCAAATGGATTTTCACAAGGAAGGAAGGTATACCAGGGGTAGAACCTCCTAGATTGAAGGCAAGGTTAGTGGCAAGAGGTTTCATACAAAAGGAAGGTATAGACTTTAATGAAATATTTTCTCCTGTTGTGAAACATAGGTCTATTAGAATCATGCTGTCTCTAGTTGCTTATTTTGATTATGAACTAGAACAACTTGATGTTAAAACTGCATTCTTGGATGGTAATCTTGATGAGACTATCTACATGAGGCAACCTGAGGGCTTTATAATTGGTGATCCTGAAAAGAAAGTTTGCTTGCTTAAAAGGTCCTTATATGGCCTTAAACAATCACCTAGACTGTGGTATAGGAGATTTGATGAGTTTATATTTAACGGTGGCTTTAAGAGATCAGATTATGATTGGTGTATTTATTATAAGCATGTACAAGGACAGTCTGTTATTTATATGTTATTGTATGTGGATGATATGCTTATAGCTAGCCATTATATTGCTGTTATTAATGATCTTAAAGTGCAGTTGAGTACTAACTTTGAAATGAAGGACTTTGGTGGTGCCAAGAAAATTCTGGGTATGCACATCAAGAGAAATTGGAAAGAAAAGAGGCTATTTCTATGTCAGACTGATTACCTAACAAAAGTGGTGGAGAAGTTTGATATCAAGGATGCAAAACCAGTAGCAACATCTGTGGCAAGTCACTTCAATCTGAGTAAGGATCAAGAACCAAATACCAAGGAAGAAAAGGCTTATATGGAGAATGTTCCCTACTCCAATGCAGTGGGATGCTTGATGTATGCAATGGTCTGCACAAGGCCAGACATAGCTCATGGAGTTAGCTTGGTGAGCAGGCATATGGCAAATCCTGGAAAGTACCATTGGCAAGCTGTTAAGTGGTTGCTGAGGTATATTAAAGGGACATTAAATAAAGGACTAGTGTATGGTAAAGGGCAAGTTAGTGCTGATCTTATTCAAGGCTTTGTGAATTCAGACTATGCTGGGAATATTAATACTAGAAAGTCACAAACTGGGTTGGTGTTCATAGTATTTGGGACTGCTGTATCTTGGAAAGCTAATCTACAAAAAGTGGTGGCTCTTTCAACTACTGAAGCAGAATTCATGGTCATAACTGAGGCAGTCAAATAGGCTTTATGGATGAAGGGTCTGATGACTGAATTAGGACATGGTCAGAATTGTGTAAAGGTGCATAGTACAGCCAAGGAGCAATTCATCTTTCAAAACATCATGTCTTCCACGAGAGGTCCAAACATATAGATGTGTGAGGATGCACTTTGTGAGGGATGTAGCTGATTCTGGAGTTGTTCAAGTGGTGAAGATTGGAACCAAGGAGAACCCTGCTGACATGTTGACAAAGTCAGTTCCAAGTGAGAAATTTGAGTATTGTTTGGAGCTGATAGGGTTGATGGATGAACCCAAAGACAGGATGAGAGGAGAGGGGCTTATGGGCTGAATAAGTAGTTAACAACCAAGGTGGAGATTTGTAATTTATGGTTGTGAATTACTTAGAGGATTTAAATGGTGGTACATAGGATATGTAGGTTCTTGAAGAGGTCAGTATGACCTGGAGAAGCTAAAAATCAAACTGGTCAGTTTAGAGGAGTCAGGGCTAAACGGCAGTGTATGGTCTGGGGTTGATTTCGAGCTGTGTCGTTTTTGAGATGCGCGAATTGAAGAGTTTGAAGCCAAAGAGAAACGGTGTCGTTGAGCAAAGGCGAAGGTCTGAGTTTATTGGAACGACGGCGTTGTGGCAAAGCGGGAAAGTAAGTTATGTTCGTTGGTTCGAAGCGGCGTCGTGTTGAGCCAGAGAAGTGCACGTCTTTGGTTTAATATAGTGGCATCGTTTTGGTCAAGCCGAGAAGGAAACGTATGCGTTTTGGAGCGTCTTCGGGTTGACTCGGCACAACAGATATTTAAGCGAGCGAGCTCGCTGGGTTAACTCACTAGATCTTCCCCAAATTTCCCAGAAAGAGCAATTAGGGTTCTTGGAGGGTTTTGATTCAATTCGTTCACGTTCGATCAAATTGAGAGACGAACGCTTGAGAGTAGATTCCTGTGTGTATTCCGAATATTGTACTACCATTGATTGATTAATAAAGAGTCGCCCTTCTTCTCGACTGGAGTAGGATCACCCCGGATCCGAACGAGTATAAAATTTGTGTCTCGATTTCATTTTTTACTTTCGATCATTGCAAGTATCGTTTTGCGTGCAATCTCTACAAGTATTAGCTATATATTTTGATTACGTGCAGCGCAGCTTAATAAATATGTGTAGTAAAATCCACTAGCTAGTTTTTGTGGGTGATTCCATTTTGCAACTTTAGACTATATAAACAAAATTTTCAAATTTGTTAAATGTTCGTACAATTAATAATATGGACAAAATCTCGTTGTGTTGCATGCTCAACTAAATGTTACAGTATGTTGGCTAGATTTTTTGGGGGTTGGCACGATGAACCAATTCGAGTCTCACACCTGGAAAATGTGCTACCCATTTGTACGTACATGGTTTTGGTGGAGACTGTCCGCACACCTGTATGGTTCCTATATATTCGGTAGGGCTCCCCTCCGGGTGTGTCAAACTATTGCGTCTTCAAATCACCTATCAAATGATGTTAGTTATTCTTCACTCCGTTATTGTCAAGTTAACTCCCTCAAAATGTGGGGCTTATAATTTGTAATGATAAACATATTCCTAACTACGTGTGCTCGATTAAAAATATACATCGAGCAATTAATAAAATGACTTCTTAAAAAAATAAAATTTAAAAAAAAGGATCGAACAAACTTCAATAAAATTCAAGTGATTGATACTTCTGACCTCTTAAAACTACGCTTACAGCATACCATGCAAAAGTCACTTATATTGATGAGAGATTAATTGGATTAAGATTTTTTCTCTTCGGTATTCGAATTTCTTACGACCTATTCTTATTCCTGGACCATTTTCGCCGACCCTGATGAGCTAATTGAATTAAGATATTCATGAGAGATATTTGTAAGATTTAAATTCACAATTAAAAAAAAGAAAGTTCAGCTTTCAACTAGGATCGAAATAAAGTATACTTGATATTAAAATATAAGCTAGTCCGAAATTAATTAATATAATTTTGTAATTTTTCCTATCAATATTTACAGATAAAGAAATGTATGAAAATTAGTAGTGCGAGGGTATTTTCGTAATTTGGTCACATTGCCTCACCAGTCTTCACTGGGGTATATAAGAAGTTAATGAAGACACATTGATTCACATTATCAGATAAGGAAAGCCAGGTGAGCTAACATTATTTCCAAACCTCTCTCTCTTTCCCCACTTCCCTCAAAACTCATTCAGCCATGTAAATCTTCATCTTCTTCTTTTATTCTTCACTTTCATCCATTTTGTGTTATATTCTCAAATATGAACACTAATAAGTTGAATCATTTGATGATGATTTTGTGAATATTGAATTGCGCAGCAAACTTGATCGATGGATAAAGTCATGAGTTCCGCGCTGTCAATAGCGAGAACAAAATCGGATCAGCTTCTAGAAATGATGAGATATTCCTCACCGGCCAGCTCCAACAACGAAGAGCCACTGCCAGTCTTCACAATGGACAACGCGACGTCTAGCGCCGGAACGCCTACGACTTTGAGAAAACCCAACAGGCGAACCACCAGCGGCGGAAGTGGGAGCAAGCAGAACACGCATATAAGGAAGTCTAGAAGTGCACAAATGAAATTTGACCTAGATGAGGTAAGTAGCGGAGCTGCGCTGAGTAGGGCTTCTAGTGCTAGTTTAGGATTCTCATTCTCCTTCACTGGGTTCACCGTGCCGCCGGATGAGATTGCTGGTTCTAGACCCTTCAGCGACGATGAAATCGGTAAGTTTTCTTTCTATTTCATCTCTCAGTTCTTTGGTGGCATATATATAGGTCTAACTTATTTCATGCAATGCAACTAAAACCCTAGGAACACCTTAACTCATAGTTTCCTCTTCACATATAAAATCTATTTGTATCGGGAAAAAAAAACATATAAAATCAATCCACAATAAACTGAAGGAAAAAAAAAACAAATCCAATGAAGAAAATAGTAGCATAGGCCTATCTTGTTTGAAGAAGCTGCAATAATTAAGTTCATCAACTTCATTTTCACTTTTTTTGTTTGTTAAATTCAGATTAATGCGGGTCTTACTTAGTTTGACCACCTTAAACTTATTTACCAATAGATTCATAGCACCAGTACCACATATTATGAAACCAAGAAATTTAGAACTAACTATATATGTCACTAATCACAACTAGTTAGAGCGAAGGGAATTGGTCGAGTGGTGGCGCTCCCATCCAGCACCCAAGTGTGCATGGATTCGAAGTCCCTCTAACACACCCTAACACTAACATTTAACCCCCCAATCAAAAAAAATATGGACCATTAACGCGTACCCTTGGACTCAGGGAAACTCAAAATAAAAGTATACATACAAAAAAAAAATGGTCCCTTTGGGACACATCCAACTCCAATACATTATAAATATGCGGTATATATGAATGGTTGAGCCAATAGAGTGAGAGAGAGTTTTGTACCTGTAGTTGATTACAACTTAATAAGAGATGGAGGAAATTAGAGGCAAGTCCACATTGGAATACAAACAAAGATACGTAATACGGTAGTGTATATAAAACCTAAACACAACACTCCCCACCATAATTCTATCACCTCCCAAAAAGTGACACAGTGCTAGCCAGCCAAAACATGACACATGCAAACCAGCCTCTGTATAAGTGAAAGATGTGAAATGATCACAAACAGCTAGCAAGGCAGTAATCAAACGGACAGTAGAAACTAGTAGTACTAAATCACATCATCTATGAGGAAAACGTACAGCTGCATGCTGGCTTGCTTTGGACTTATTATGACATGATGGGATCATGTCAGCACTTTTTTCTGGGTGTGTACCTAAATTTCCAACTACCAAAATGACAGTCCCTTGCCGTGACTTCTATGTCCTTTTGTTCGATTGATGGTTATGATGCCACGCGTCTACCAAATTGAGATGTCACAAACAGTGTAGTCAACTTCCCACTGCTTTCAGCTCCCCACCAGAAAGTTTAAAATAAAAAAATTAAAAAAAAACTACACAAAGAATCACATGACACCAACAACTTTTGAATGTAGCTTCTTAAAATGAGACACAATGTAAAGTAAAATCTTTGAAGGGTTGGTTGGTTCTGAATCATTGATTACCGTTGCTAATTAGAGATGAATGATGCATGAGACATTTTTTTGAATGGAGAAGAAGATAGACTTATCTGGGTTTTGGCATGCAGCAGAAGATATTGAAGCCGGCTCCAATAGGGACAAGTTTCGAACTGAGCCTACACTGCCCATATACCTCAAGGTACACACCATTTCTTGGATTTTGTTTTGTTTGTTTCTGACTGGCCGTAGTTGTTGTGGATTTAAAATTATAATCTGTGTGCAGTTCAAGGAGTTGAGTTTTAAGGTGGTGAGCAATGGTGAGGAGAAAGACATCCTAAATGGGATAACCGGTTCAGTAATTCCAGGAGAAGTTTTGGCTCTAATGGGACCTTCAGGCAGTGGCAAGACAACCCTACTCAATTTGCTCGGTGGAAGGTTAGATTCAGCCGGCCAAGGTGGCTCAGTCACTTACAATGATCAGCCTTATTCCAAGTTTCTCAAGAGCAGGATAGGGTTTGTGACTCAGGATGATGTTCTGTTCCCACACCTGACAGTGAAGGAGACACTGACGTACTCGGCCCGCTTGAGGCTTTCGAAGACGATGACGAGAGAGGAGAAGGAAAAGCGAGCTTCTGACGTGATCTATGAGCTAGGCTTGGAGAGGTGTCAGGATACAATGATAGGTGGATCTTTCGTCCGAGGAGTTTCAGGTGGGGAGAGGAAGAGGGTGTGCATTGGGAATGAGATCATAATCAATCCTTCCCTTCTCTTCCTCGATGAGCCTACCTCAGGTTTGGATTCCACAACTGCTCTCAGGATTGTCCGGATGCTCCATGACATTGCTGAGGTACTTCTTTATAAACGCTGATCAATAATTACGCTCAGGTTCGAGTAGCTGGCTAGACTTAAGGATCTGATTTATGGCTTCTTTTGTCAGTCAGGAAAGACGGTGATAACGACGATTCATCAGCCGTCGAGTAGGCTGTTCCACAAGTTTGCGAAGCTGATCCTTCTGGGGAAAGGAAGCCTGCTGTACTTTGGGAAGGCATCAGAGGCAATGGAGTACTTTGCATCTATCGGCTGTTCTCCTCTGATTACCATGAACCCTGCTGAGTTCCTACTAGACCTGGCAAATGGGAACATCAATGACGTCTCTGTACCATCTGAGTTGGAGGATAGGGTACAGATATCAAACTCCGAGCGCCAAACAAAGGATGGAAAGCCATCTCCTGCAGTTGTGCATGAGGTATTTTTCTTAAAACAAACTTGTATATTTAAGTCTCTGAATTTTGAAGAAACAGAACTAAAGAAAGGATTTCACTTGCTTTAAAAAAAAATATATAGTACCTGGTGGAGGCATACGAGACGAGAGTTGCGAGTAAGGAGAAGAAGAAACTCTCAGTACCTCTTCCAATCGACGAAGAACTGAAACTGAAAGTGGCTTCTCCTAAGCGAGAATGGGGTGCGAGCTGGTGGGAGCAGTACAGAATATTGTTCAGAAGAGGACTCAAGGAAAGGCGCCATGACTACTTCAGCTGGTTGAGGATCACTCAAGTTCTCGCCACTGCAATCATCCTGGGATTGCTCTGGTGGCAATCAGATTGTAATAGTCCCAGAGGCCTGCAAGATCAGGTAATTAATTAACCACAACCACGTTGTGCCTGATTTCTTACAAACTCGAATCACTAGCCATTCAAAAATTTATGTTCTTACAGGCAGGACTGCTATTCTTCATCGCCGTGTTCTGGGGTTTCTTTCCTGTGTTCACCGCTATCTTCACATTTCCTCAAGAAAGAGCCATGCTGGCTAAGGAACGAGCAGCGGATATGTACAGACTTAGCGCATACTTCGTAGCCAGGACAACTAGTGACCTTCCACTTGATCTGATGCTGCCCATTCTGTTTGTTTTAGTAGTTTACTTCATGGCAGGACTGAGGATCAGCGCATCTCCCTTTTTTCTAACCTTGCTCACCGTTTTCCTCTGCATAGTGGCAGCTCAGGTACACTCATCTCTGCATTTTAGTATTATATAGGTTCCTCCTCAGGAACCATTCAGACTTTGTCTTCCACAGGGGCTTGGGCTGGCCATTGGAGCTAGTTTGATGGACTTGAAGAGAGCTACTACTCTTGCTTCTGTAACTGTTATGACATTTATGCTCGCAGGCGGCTACTTTGTCAAGGTAAACCTTCCACTTCAGAATAAACAGATTAAGCTTCAATAAAAGCGCTGTATGCACATTTATTATAGGATTTAACTGAGAATTTATGTTAAAAACCTTTGCAGAGAGTTCCAATATTCATATCATGGATTCGGTATCTGTCCTTTAACTACCATACTTACAAGCTTCTTCTCAAGGTGCAATATGAGAATATAACACCCGAAGTGAACGGGGTGCAAATAGACAATGGTACAGAAGCCGTAGTGGCACTAGTTGCCATGGTGTTTGGGTATCGACTCCTGGCATACCTTTCTTTGCGTAGAATGAAACTATCAGGACAATAAGCCAGAACATATCACACCATCTTGAAGAGAAAATAATAAAAGATGCAAACATGTACTGAATTACATATTTTAAGAGATGCGAACATAATTTTAAGAGGAGAGAACCAGGAGAGGACCTTGGTGGATTGGATAGAATATTTGATACTCTTTGTTGGCAGTCTGTAGAAATTTTGACATTGCTTTATTTGCACTTTGAAGCTCACTCATTCGTGGAGTCCGCTGGGAAAAGAAAACCATTGCCTTTTTAACAGAAAATATAAAATGAGATGTTTTACTGTCTAACTGTGATAAAATGGATCTGCATTTCAACCGCCATTACAGGATTGTGTAAAATTCTTTTTGTACAGCAGCAAGGTAAAGATCTGCATTATTAAAAGAGCATTGTTATGCATATACACATTAACAGGGTAGGACGAGTAACACATATACAAACTAGAAAGCCTGATGGGCAACCACGCAAAACATTGGGTTCTTCTGCAGGATAGGATAGGTGAGTGGCGAAGTGTTGTAAATCAGACTAAAATTTAGATACTAGCCACATCTGATTCCAAGCCAACACCAATGCTGAACTGAAAGCCAATGCATGTCAACTGGTGGTTGTTTTCATCTTCAATTTTCATTTTGAGCGAGTATGATCCCTGCACAAATTGTCTTAAGATTAATACAAATTCCAAACTCCTTTATAAAGATGTGTATAGTGAAAAAAAATATGGATGTATTGTCCTAGCTACCACCACCACATGAAAAGTCAGCAGCGAGGTAAAGCACAAAAAAAAATTTTAAACTTAAACTTAATGCACAAGTTAGATGATCTGATTAACAGTTTAGTATACATTGTATTAAATCAAAGTTCATGAAATAATCAATCTATATCACTGTTCCAACAAAGTAGTCTCAGTGAACCAACCAACCATGACCCCGGGATGATGCTAGTGAATTTCTGTTGACCATTGTAAGAGACAACTGGCTTCCAAAATTAATTTGACTACACTATCTACAGTCTACACTAGCAAAGCTCATCACCCTAAATGTCAAGTAATGGTGGTTTCATAAGACTTCTTTTTTTTTCTTTTTTTAGTTGAAGAATAATGCTAAAAAATGTAACTTGTATAAGAGTGACAAAGTAAAAGGATAAACTTACTGGTGGGGTAAATCCTGGTAAAACTTGACTGTGGGCAATCACAAAATCACCAGCAGAGACTGGGCAAGAGGTCTCTTTACATAGGTCAATTGTCTCACTGTGAACGTGCAGCCCAAAGTATGACACATCAATGACCACTTGCCCTCCGGTTATTGTTTCCCCTGCCAACATAATGGAAATGATTCAAACCTTTAATATTGGATTCACATGCTTGCACCATGCTAAACAATGAACAGTGAAAGTCATGCAATGTCCTTCATATACAGTCTTCTGCAACCTGCTAAAGAATATGAAGTTGTACGAGGTTTAAGCCAAACAGTTGAGTGTCATGTCCACCACTATTGACATCACATCCTGATTCTTGATAAGACATTACAAAAGTATGGATTCGTAACTCGTAAGATACTATGCCCACTAATTACTAACCCGCAGTAGCTGATATGCTGAAGGTAGCGGGATGTCCTCCTGAAACTGGATATGGCGTAATGTCCACTCCTCCCACCTTCACATCATAGGTGGCCTTCTTATCTACAACCACATAAATCCATCATCATCATTATCCTCAAGACCCCAACAAATCGCGAGTCTATTCCTATTAAGTTCACAATCATGACACGACAAATAAAACACTAAACCCCCAATTTTCAAATATAACTCGAACAATAACCTAAACCAAATCACAAAACAACTTAACATCGATCGCGCATGAAGCAATCAATTATAAATTGGAACCCAAACTAACCGCAGTATGTAACTTTGGTGGTCCTTCCTTGAACCGCAGACGCGAGCAGGCAGAGCGACAGCAAAACGGCCACTATGGCGTCGACCTTTGCCATACCTACAAATGACAATATCTGCAAATTGCGAAGAACAATCAACCGTTTGCATGCAAGAATTAGGGTTTATTGATAAAATCGATAACAACACTGGATTTTGCGATTGATGTCACCTACCGATTCGATCGGAGTTCTAAAGATAGGAAAACGACTCGGAGATTTTTCGCTAACAACGATTTTGCTGGAAGCTGTTTATGCAGGACTTGCTTGCTTGACTTTGCTTCGTTGAGAAATTCTGAGACTTTTCGTAGCGGCCCTTGTAGTTTCTTGAGCTTACAAGTAGTTTTGTAAGGTTTTTTTTTTTTTTTTTTGATGGAACTGAGGCTAATACAAATCAGACTCAACAACAAACATAAAGAGAGTACAACAATTATTGACCCAAAAGCTGAAAAAGACACAGAAAAACGTAGCAGCGCCATCCGTGCCAAGCTAAGTCATCGTCCAGCTGTTGAACCGTCTTTACAGTCCAGAGTCCAATAGTCGTATCACGCCAAAGGTGGCCAAACGGAAGAAGCCAAGCTCCAAAAAAGCAGTACATCCCAGCCACATTTCTATAAAGTTAAAAATTTATCAGCCCACCAGGCCACCCGTCAAAACCCAGGGTAGAAGGACACACGTAAAAGGGTCATAACTCAGTCCGCAAGCGGCTGAAAAAATCCAAACTCAGTCCGAAACACGGCTGAGCACAACCACTTATTGAAACTAGTCTAATCTACCCTAAACAGCTACCGACTAAAACTAACCATTACACAACTAACTGCATCTAAATGCAGCCAAAAAACCACCACCATCACCGGCGAAGGGAACGACCAAGAGAAGTCACCGCCAGCCACGACGTCCGCAGCCTCCAACCGCCCAACATCCAACACCACAACCACCCAGCAGCGGCCGGAGGAACACCTCCAACCGCCCAACGGCCAGCACCGCGCCACCCAGCAGCGGCCGAAGGATCCCAACTACGAGCAACCAAGGGGAAGTAGCTGAGACGACGGAGGCCGTCAAGTAAAACAACTCCCACGTCCCTCCCCCGCCAGCCGGCGGATCGTATTCGTCAAAAGCCGGAGAAGATCAGAAGAAAAGGGCCCTCGGAGACGGAGTAGAATTTGCAGAGAAACCGAGAGAATTTTCTCTCTCCTCGGGGAGGTTTTGTAAGGTTCTTTTATGTTAGGGAAAATGATAAAAATAGGGTACGAACTATCACTTATTGACAAACCACGGTCAGAACTATTGAAAATGATAATTAATGAGTACTTTTAAAATCTTTTAATTGACATATAACAATTACGTGGCAATTTCAGCACATAGTTGGCAATTAAAAGGCGATTTCAACACATAATTGATGCACTAATTTTTATATGCTAGTTAATTGTTATATGTCAAACAATTTTTTTTTGAAATTGCCCCTTAATTGTCATTTTCAATAGTTATGACTGTGATTTGTCAATAGATGGTATTTTCGTACCCCCTCTCTGCCGTTTGGATGCCTGCAAATAAAAAGAAAAAGAAAAAAAAATCCTCTGTGCCTTTTCTGAAAATAAGACTGGCACGCATCATATATGTGTGAGTAATGTTCGGGTCAAGAGAGTTAGATCAAATTAATTTGGATCGGATAATTGAATCGTTACGCTACGCGCAACTATATTTTAGAAATTGGAGTTTATGAATAAACTTTATACTGTGAAATGGAAATCAATAATGTATATACAACTATAAATTGAGAATGGTTAAAAATGATAGAACTTCTGTTTTTTTTTAAGAGTGTAAAGAAAAGGGAAAAAATGTATCAATTAGTCGCGTCTAGCAGCCAATGGGACGACCTCGGCTAAAGGAGTCGAAAGCGGCGAAGGTAGCGGAGACGTTCTGCACACCGGACAAGTTGGATGCAACCTCAGCCACGGGTCGACGCACTTGACATGAAACAGATGACTACATTCCGGCAACATCCTCAAAACATCTGACCCTTTATAATCCGCCAAGCAAATAGAGCAGCACGTAGAGCTAGTGGTCATACTCAAGCCCCTGCCTTCCGTTTTAGCCTCCGAATAGAGCAGCTTCGGATATGTTTTTATCGTCGCCTCATCAATCCCTACATCCAAAACAACCTCATTTCCTCCCCTCTGCGTGCTTGGAGGACTAGTCGTGGACGAATTCGTACTAGTCCTCGCGCAGAAATACGAAGCTATGGTAATGGTAGTGATTAGTAAAAGTATCCCAAGCGAGATACCGACCCCGTAGCTGAACCCTCCTACGGCGTAAGACCCGTAGAACGAGCCTGAATCGGTCGAGTTCATGATCTAGCTAGAGGAGGAGAAGCATTCGACAACAATGGATTTGAGCTGGGACAAGTTTTAATGTTTGGTCAACTCAACATAAGACGCAGAGAAAAGTCAACTAGAACGTGATCAAGGGAGGAGATCCAGAGGAGAAGAAAATGTGAGAAGATTAAAATATGGTTGGACGCATGTGAGGATGTATCATATGATGTTATGCCTGTTGCTTTTATTTATATGTTTGGTTCTTGTTTTATATTGTTGGTCAACTTGTTGGGATATAGTTGATATTCATTTTGTGATGGAGTTATATAAATTAATGTGCTGTTTTTTTTAATCATGATAACTTCAAATTTCAAAAGTTGAATGTTGTATGCTTAGCCCATAAATAATGGATTATTTTATGCAATTAAATAAACATAGGATACAACTGGGGATGCAAGTGTATTATAATTTCAAGATTGTTTAATTTTTTGATTTTTTTAACGAATTTGTAAATATAAGAAAGATGAAAGATCTTGTGTAAAGCATATTTTTGATGCAAAATGTAAAGTTCGTCAAAATTAGGTTATAATTCGTGGTCAAAAAATCAAAAGTACGACATAGTTTGTCAAGAGTATTTTATAATTCATAATCGAGAAATTAACTATAAATGCGATTTAATACGATATTTAATCTCATCCGTCCAAATGACCAAATCAAAAACTGTCATTAGTTTATATTTTTTAAAGAAAAATATGCTCTTCGGATCGAATATTTTTTCGTATAAGAAAATTTAAATCAATTGTATTTATCATTACTTTGACATGCGGTGTCGTTTGAATCGAAACGCATTTCGCGCTGAAGTAGAACATCTCAATCGGGAACGTCGGTTCGAATGTCGGTTCAGCAGTTGAATCACAGTCAGTTCGACCTTCTCGTCGGTTCAAGAAGAAAACCAATTGCCGCGGTTCATTGAGAATTAAATTAACCATCTCCTACAAAATCTGAACCCTAGAATCGACATAGACTCTTTTTTGGTTGGAGTTGAAGTTCGATTCGATTCAAAACCCACACCAAAACAGAAGTCTCCACTCACTGCCTGAACCTGAATCGCTTGCCGGAGAAATTAGCAGTGGATGAATTCGCACTAACAATGGTGCGCCCTGAGCCTTGCGTGCTGTTCGCTCAGACTTTCGTTCACAACCAACTCGACGAGTATGTAGACGAGGTCAGTTAATGGACAATCATCACTATATCTTTTATTCGATTCATGCGTAGTTCCGTTTGTTTATGATTTGGTGGAATTGGTAGATTCTTGTTTTTTTTCTTTCAAGTTTTGGATATTAGGGAAATAAGCATGTTCTTGATGTTGGACTGACTGAATTGAATGGCATTGTGGGTCGAGTAGTGTATTTATTGGAATGATGTTATATTAGAGATTCTTGCTTCTTCATATATACATTCTATTTTAAAGTAGGACTATCTGCAGCGCAAACACTTAAGCTAGGAATGGCTGTTATGCATTTGGATATTCTTTCAGACTCAGTATTCATGAGAGAGTTTGACTGAATGGCCAGTGAGGTGGGGTTGGGCTGCATGGGATATGATCAGAAGAAATCGAAAGAGAAGAGAAATGAGAAATAAATTGTTGGTATTTTAATATGGAGTTTAGAAATAAATTATTAAAAATATAATGTTTTAGATATAAGCAATGTCAATTTAATTTGAGGAATCTGAGGAATTGGAGCTTATGCAAATTTCCAGTCTCTGTTTTTCATCGAGTATGTTGAAGAGATAGGAAGAATGATAACTCATCCAATCTTCTTTTAGTCCTACTGCTACACACTCGAATTCCTACAGTTGGTTGGTTCTCACTTATATTCTCTTTTAAAGATTTATTATTTTCAGTTTTCAAGTACAGCTCAGTATAGTGAGTTTATCAAAAATAACAAAGCTTGCTGTACCGATAGATTGTTATTTCAACAAATAACAACACCTGTGACATGTCACTGACTTATAATATCGAACAACCTATATTTCTCTTCAGGACCTAAGCACCGTAATTTGACAGCAACTACGGTTGTAAACCAGAAATAGATAACAAGTTCTTTTATATTCTTGTCTCTTATGTTTATTTTTCACATGAGATTTTTGTTTAGCCGTTGTAGTACTTTGATCTGTTTACTGAGCTAACCCATGAGTGAAAGAAGAGCTAACGATTGCTCAAATTTCATTTGCCTAGCTTTTTCTTGACTGGTTCCCTTCTGATGCGGGTTTTCTAAAATTTGCTCTCAGGTGGTCTTTACAGAACCTGTTGTTATAACTTCTTGTGAGTTCCTTGAACAGGACTCTTCATCATTGTCTTCATCAGTGGCACTTATTGGGTAAGTCAATTTGCTAGCTGTTGACTGGCATCGATGAAATTAATCACGCAGAGTATGGTCCACGTAGAGTAAGTCACTGTTGCTAGTGATTTGGTATTTTTTGTGGGATGTGTTGGGACATTGGTGTATTTGAATCCTCTTTCACATTGTCCATGTAGAGAAATGCACTGCTGGTCATGTTTACAAAAAAGCACTACAACTTCTCATTCATCAAGGCACTTTTTACAGGGCTTCTTCACCCCCTTCATTTGCTTTGGAGGTTTTTGTGCAGTCTGAAGGCGAAACGAGATTTAGGAGGCTCTGTCAGCCTTTTCTATACTCCCACTCATCATCGAATGTACTAGAAGTTGAGGTATAACGATTGGACACAGAATATGCCTCTGATTGTTCCCTTGGATGGCATACAGTGATTAGTTTACTTTTTGAAATGATCTCTTTCAATCATGGTTTTATATTCTCAAGGAATGTGTAGTGATGATTGCTGAAGAGTGGCAGGCCATTTCATGGAGATCCACCCATGTTGATTTATTGTTTCAAGAATGAATATAGGCAGGAACGAGACTTCTAATAAACATGATTTGGTTTAGTCACATCGTTGACATTGAATCATTTTAAAACATTGAAGATACATTAACAACAACATACTTGTATTGTTGGATAGACACTAAGTTTATAGTTATGACTGATATGCCGTTGGCTGTGTATTTCTATGTTGAGTGGTAGTCAAATGGCAGAGCTTGTATGGTTTGTTGATTGGTACATGCATATGGAGTCCCTAGTACTAAAGCTGTCTTTTCGTTCTCTTTGGATTGTGGCCCTTGTAGATGGATGATACAATATCATAGGGGTATCCCTGCAGCATAAGTCATAACTAGTAGTTCTGTCTTATTTTGGTATCAGGCTATATCATTTTCATTGCTTTCTGATGCAAAATTTCAGGCAGTAGTCACTAGTCACCTGGTATTGAGGGGTTGTTACCGAAGTCTTAGCATGGTTATTTACGGGAATACAGCAGAGGACTTGGGTCAGTTTAACATTGAAGTTGATTTGGACAGCACTTTGAACAATCTTGTTTCGTCCTCTGAGTCAAAGCTGGATGATCTCCCCCCCGCATTACATTTGAAGGAACTGAAGGTTGAAGATTCTATTGTTTCTGTTCATTCACTGCATATTGTGGTGCCTCAAGCATTTATATCTGTAGAAGTGAAGCAGCTTTTGCAGTTGTCAATCAGGATTTTTGAATTGCCGAACCTAGGTGACACAACTGATAGTTTAGTGAGTATCCTGGTTTCAGCAGCAGCTTCTTTCGCGGCCTGTGAACGACTGTATGAAACTTCTAATCAGAGTGACGCCACAAAAGAAAAGTCGAAGATATACGAATTAATTCAAGCACAACAAGACCTTCTGGCTCTTGTGCAAAAACTTCATGAATCTGGGTATTTATCTGCTGATTTATTAGCCGAGTTTACATTCCTAGAATCTGATGGTAACCTGGTTGCTCCGAAACAGTTGATGGATATGTTTAGCCACTTTGTCCAGTACATCAATACCATTCAGCATCCACATTTCTCAAAGGTATATCAGTACTTATTTTCTCACTTGCTATTGCCTATATTAATATCCAGTATATTTATCCTGTTAAGTGGGTTACCATCTTAATGCCCTTTTTATTACTCCTTGCTCAATTTTCAGAACAAAAAAACTAATCTTCTACTCAGCTTGGCTCTACTTCTGTGCTCTAGTAAGGAAGGGTGTTATCACTTTGTTAATGGTGGTGGCATGAAGGAACATATTGATGCTGTTAGTAGTCATCTACACAAATCCAATGCAACTGCATTACTGGCACTTGGTTTTATTGAACAAGCAACTCGCTATTCGATCGGGTGTGAGGGATTCCTAAGTTGGTGGCCTCGTGACGAGGATTATATTCCCTCTGGGAAAAGTGAAGGTTATAGTCAATTAGTGAAGGTGATTATGAAACATCAACGCCACGATGTTGCATCCCGTGCTACGTATGTCCTGCAGCGCTTGCGTTTGTATGAGGTGGCTGCTAGATTTGAGGTATTCCTTTATACCAAATGAATCAGAATCACATGCCTGCTCGTGAAATATCTGGTATTACAACCTAGCAGTTATTAGTGTCATTCTGGCGTTGAGCAATCATATCAAAAAAATATTTAATTAGTGAGCCACTGATAGATTGACCGTCTTTTCAACAATGCTTTAGATGTTTAACATGGCTGTTGTTGCTTGATTGACAGTGTGCAGTACTTTCTCTACTGGGTAATCTTTCTGCGGCAGGTCAAGTTTCGAATGCATCTTTGGACTTCCTCAGCAGTGCCAAATTGCAACTTAAAAGTCTTTTGGTAAGCTTGGCTGCAACAAATTTAGTGCTATTGTGAAATTAAATCCCAAGTCCTGTAAGATAATGGTTCCAGGGCTGCTTATAGCAGGTTCTGAAGATTAAGGTTAAAATTTCTGATGAGTTAATATAATTATTACTTGTTAAACTATACTAGTACATGAATAAATAGGATTAATATTTAAGGCATAAAATATTTAACGAGCAATAGCTTTATGTCTAATTTGCTCCATTAATATCAGTGACTTCCTATCATGGTAGTGTATCTTTATACACTTGTTTGCATTTTACATAACTTGTCACATCTTCTCCTCTGGAGAGCATTCAGTGTCTAGATTGGAACAGTTTAACATGCTTACTTGTTCGATGTGGGCTGGGTACACGGCTTCATCCATTTTCTGTTCATTTGTGGTACGCAGAAACTGCTTATGACCCGTGGTTCTATTGAGGACCCCTCTTCCGTGGCTTGTGCTAGCAGATCATTAATCCTTGGCCAAACAGAAGGATTGTTATCTTACACCGCGACATGTAGATTGATTACAACATCCAAGGACCGATGTCCTTCATCAGATATAGACGTACATGTGTTGTCACTTCTCAAGGTAAATATTTTTGAATGACATCCTACTCATGATTTGTGAAAGCCTGAAAGGTATATAATTTCTCATTAAAGCACAGACACCCGCATATAATGATTCATTGAACTATTAT
This sequence comes from Rhodiola kirilowii, assembly GCA_033675215.1. Classification (NCBI taxonomy): domain Eukaryota; kingdom Viridiplantae; phylum Streptophyta; class Magnoliopsida; order Saxifragales; family Crassulaceae; genus Rhodiola; species Rhodiola kirilowii. The sequence continues at coordinate 10,057,536 of CM066203.1, read as the reverse complement.
CCAGTTAATGCAGATTGCACATGTAGAAGGTTATCATCATATAAGATGTCTTTCTTGATTTACGGTTTTGATGCTCTAACAACAAAAGTATTTGAGTTGAAAGATGCGTACAGTTATTATTAATCTGGAATGGACTATGTATGCTTTTTAATATGCTACTGTGAAAGAGTTATCTAGACGTAATTATGTGTGTCCGGATGTGTTTATAACGTGGGTAAACCAGTAGAAAATGAGGTTTGACTTTCATGACTTGACTAGTTGACTTCATAGCCTGACCACCCTGAATAGTTGATCTAAACCATTCCCCTATATTCTTGATAAAATTATGACGACAAAAGAAAGTTGACTACTTTCCTGAAACATCGTTCCCTTTATCTTTGTTTTGTAGTGATTAGTATTACATCCACAGTCGCACAATTTTAAGGAAGATAGATAGGAACTGTGGTGTTTAATTTCCTCTTGTTTGTTCGTCAAGGATGAAAAGCATCTGTAGCTGAACAATTCTGGCAGCCTCTACGATTATTCACTCAGTTTAGCTGTCTTTATCCTTTATTTATTTCACGCGGTTCACATTATCATGTACTCTGTTGTATATGTGGTTTCCTGCACCGCAGTAACATCTTTCTGGAAATGAGCTACTTATTTCTCTATAATATCACTCCCTCAATCATTGCCATCTTCCAAAACAAAACTATTTTGCATTTTGGTTTCTTCTTGTTCGACCTCAAAGAAAATTTTCTGTTTGTCTTAGGAAGTTGCTTTTGAAGCTCACATGACCTCCCTGTTATAGGAATCTGTGAACTGTATAAGAACATTTGCCACCTTTTTTTTGATCTTAAAATGAAACCATTACTTATTTTGTTTATCTTTATTCTTGTTTGCTTATGTATGGTATGATGCCTGAAACTCTCTATTGTTTCTTTTGCATCAGGAGAGGGGATTTCTGCCTTTATCAGTAGCTCTCCTCTCCTCTCCTCTATTACGATCAGAAGCGGGTCACATAATGGACATTTTTGTGGACATCGCTTCATTGATTGAAGCCATAATTCTCTCATTACTATCATGTCGATCAGGTTTGTCTTCCACCATTTTTCTTGATATGTAATACATTTCCAGCACATTGTTAATGCTATTTTTCTGTGCATTGGCTATGTTTTCATTCAGGGTTGACCTTCTTAGTACATCACCCTGAACTCACTGCTAGTTTAGTATTTGCTTTGAGAGGTGTTGATAGTGTAAGCAAGGAAGAGAACGTACCACTTAGGTATGCATCTGTTCTATTATCCAAGGGCTTTGTTTGTAGGCCAACAGAAGTCGGAGTTATCATCGAGATGTATCTTAGGGCGGTCAGTTTTTTACTTTAACTTGGATTTGACTATTTCTTCTTTTCCAATTTCTATTCTTATATGAATGGAACTTATATTACTTTCATCTCATTCCTAAGCTGCATGTTAAAATATCTGGGTTTGGAATACTCCTTTTAGGTTCGTGCTGTCGATCGTCTTCTTTCAACCACTGCACAAACAGAAGAATTTCTATGGGTGCTGTGGGAGCTGTGTGGTCTTTCGAGGTTGCAGTGGTTATTAATACCACTTACACATGGATTTTCTGTTGTTATGATTCTAGTTATTTAATGATTTATATTATTATCAACATGCAGGACTGATTGTGGACGCCAAGCATTGCTGGCTCTTGCTCATTTCCCAGAGGTATGAACTGCCTTTGCACGCTGATGTGATCGATTAATATTAAACCAACAACATTTCTCCCCCCCTCTCTCTCTCTCCACCTTTCTCTCCCACTCTCTGTCCAGAGTCTGAATGATGCATTTTGTTGATATTTGAATGAAGTTCTTATACTTTCCTGAGATTAATGTTTTCATGTTCAACTCATGAATTTACATTTTGATTGTGTAGGCTGTTACAGTTTTGATTGACTCACTACATTCAGTCAAGGAAGTTGATACTGGCACTCTAAATTCAGGTAAGTTATGTTCTTATCAATGTTGTTACAACTGTATTGTGTATTCTTCATATTTCGCTAGTTAGCTCCTTATGAAATTCATTTGGACAATCAGGTGTTTCTCCAATAAATCTTGCAATATTCCACTCTGTTGCGGAGATACTCGAAGTCATTGTTGGTGATTCTGCTGCATATTCTATGTCTTCTTGGATTGAGCATGCCTTGGAGCTTCATACGGCCTTAAATTCCTCCTCATCGGGATCCAATAGGAAAGATGCTCCTGCAAGACTTCTGGAGTGGATTGATGCTGGTGCCGTGTATCATAAATATGGTGTCAGTGGCCTTCTGCGCTATGCGGCGGTTTTAGCATCTGGAGGTGATGCTCACCTGAGTTCGTCTAGCCTTCTTGAATCAGATTCAGCTGACTTTGAGAATACTTTAGGAGACTCATCTAGTGGTTCCGATGTTCTTGTCTTGGAGAATCTTTCAAAAACCCTCGCTGAAAAATCTTATGATGGTGTTACCCTTCGTGACTCCTCAATCGCACAACTCACTACAGCATTTCGTATATTAGCATTCCTTGCTGAAAACTCGGTATGAAACTTTGCAGCTCTGAGGGTTTTATTTTTGCTGTCTTTTTCAGCAATACCTTATTGCATGGTCAATCAAAGTTTTAGTCAATATAGTATAAATCTTACAATCATAAGATTTGCTTCTAAGTAGTGAAGTTATATTCCATAATGAATCATTTCAAGATTAATGTTATGACCGTACTCTGAGCTTCATTTTCATATGACCTCGAATTTCGTAAGTTGTTTACCACTTTACCCATTTAGTTTTTCTTTGACCATTTAAGTCGTTCCCTACTAACTAATTATTTTGGATGTAGGTTGTTGCTACGGCTTTATATGACGAGGGAGCTGTTACTGTTATCAATGCAGTTCTTATCAATTGTAGGTTGATGTTTGAGAGGTCATCCAACAACTATGGTGAGTTCTTTAAGTACTTCCACTTAGATTTGTTCAATTGGCAGTATTGTTCTTTTCCATCGGCAAAATGATGCTGACACGTATCCTGGCACTGGCTTCACATGTCACCGCGTCCTTTTGATGACCTATAATTCCCTACTAATTACTCAGCTACTGCATTCTTGTGACCAACAATCTCTCATTGGTGTATACTCAGACTACCTTGTTGATGATGGGATGGAATGCAATTCTACATCTGATTTATTAGTGGAACGGAATCGTGAGAAGAGCTTAGTTGATCTTCTGGTACCATCATTAGTATTGCTGATAAAACTATTGCTAAAGCTTCAGGTTAGTTGACATTCATCACGACTATTATTTAGTATGCGAAAAAGGTGCAGCCAATTTTTCTAATGAAAGCTGGACCATTATCAGCCGTGTTTGATACAACAGGCAACTATTATAAATATAATTGTTATGTTTATCCTGTGAATATTGACGGTGATTAACCTCTAAACTTTGCTTAGCTGTTTCCCAATGTAGGAAAATTTAGCTGGTCTCAAGATTTGACCATTGGGACTGATAAGTATCTCGTTACATAACATTTTGCGAACATGGGTTGACTTGAGCTGATTTTATTTAGTCATGCTGTGTCAAGTGTCGACACATATATGAAGTTTTACTTTGAAACAATCTAGAAAGCTTTTGTGTCCTATAAGAGCCTGTGTCTTTTTGTTTTGGAATTTTGCAAAGAATGATTAGGAATGCATCCTACTCTTAAAGGTGCATTTAAAATGACATCGGTTCCATTCATTTTGTCTGTGGGCATATGAAGTGTGTGATGAAGAGCATGCCTGAATCCTGATGTCACATCACATTTGTGATAGCACTTAATATGAGAAACTGGCAATACAAATTTTTTCTTCGAATGACCAGCTAGCCGATAGTAGGCTCTAATATTACTGATAATTATTTCTCTAGAACGAAGTGTGAACAAGGATAAGTGTGTAACAAGTTTTAAGATATCAATTCTATTAATACAGCATGTGAACTTTAGACTTGGACAGATGGAGAGAGCTTGAGACAAATGATTTTTCCTGTCATTTTAGCTTAGTATTGGACGTGACTGGACATGCTCAATTGTATTTAGTTTTGCTGATGACATTGAACGTTCAACTGATATTGATGCTTAGCCATCTTATGCATTTCATCTTGCCCATTTTATTATATTAATATGTTAGTTTATTTGTGGACTCTTACTGATGTTGTGTCTGGACGTTTGCTTATGTCATTCAAGGAATCCAAGGAGCAGTACAGGAACACCAAACTAATGAATGCACTACTCCGTCTGCATAGAGAAGTGAGGTACACTGAGTTTATGTTCGCTTTGAGTTTGTTCGTGGCCTAATGACCCACTGATAAGAATCTTTCTGATTTTACCACAGCCCAAAACTTGCTGCAAGTGCGGCAGAGCTCTCTTCCCCATACAGTGATTCTTCTCTGAATATCGCATCAGTTGCTCATCTTATTGTATCTGCACTTGTGTGTTGGCCTATATATGGCTGGACACCGGGGTTGTTTCATTCAATCACAGAAAATGTGCAGGCTACATCTGTACTGGCCTTAGGCCCAAAGGAAACATGCAGTTTGCTATGTCTGCTGGTATGTGTAGTTCTTGCTGTCTGGTATTTGATCATGATAAATTGAATTATCTCATAGTGGTTTGTGCTTATTATGCCCCAACTCTGTTACAGAGTTTTGGCTTTCGTTTTATAATTCTGAATGTACTTGAGTTTGTTGTCAGAATGATCTATTTCCTGAAGAAGGTCTCAGGCTTTGGAAGAATGGAATGCCTTTACTGACTGCTATTAAGACCTTGGCAGTTGGAACTGTGCTGGGACCTCAAGGAGAGACGGTAGTTGATTGGTATCTAGCACCAAGACACCTTGAAACACTGTTTAGCCAGTTGCGCACACAACTTGAGAAGATTGCGCAAGTTGTCTTGCATTATGCATTCAGTGTATGTTTGTTTAATCCAGCATGTATAATTTACTCTAGTGGTTATTCATTTTTCTCATTTCATCTCACCGAGTAATCTTATAATTACAGACAATAGTGGTTATTCAAGACATGCTCCGTGTGTTGATTGTTCGAATTGCATACCAAAAACCAGATTATGCATCTACGCTACTACATCCAACTTTTGTATGGCTTGAAGATCGTGTGTCTCAGTTTTCTTCTTTGTCAGATGTGGATGGTTTCAAGGTATAGCTCTTTGGTAGCCTCTTAAGAGAGTATCTGATGGTTTAAGTTCACATGATCTACTAATCAATTTAAATCTCAAAACCTTTTGTTTCCAAGCACACAGGCTTCACAAACAGAAACCATTGATTCAGGACTTGATATTCCACTTTGTCCACAACTCTTCGTGCAAACTGATTTCCAGCATTTTTCTCTGCTTCGTCTTTACAGAATAGCATGATTTAAATTTGAAAGACTTAAATACCATTGCCTCCTTGATTTTGCTACATCTTCATGACCTCCTAGTGCAGAACTGTGATATCTTGTTTCTGCTGCTTGCTAGTTGCTCTAGTTTATTGCTATTATGTATTAATGTGGTCGCTACTTTCAGGTCCAAAGATTGCTCGAGTTTCTGGCGAGTTTATTGGACCATCCTCATACCAAGGTTTCCTGATTTATTTCGTTTGAACCTAGTGTCTTTATCTTCTTATTTTGTGCGTTTTTGAGAAATACCCATTGGCTGCCCTCGTTGACATGTGTTATATGCTTGGCTCAGCCTCTGCTTTTGAACGGGGGACTAGTCCAAGTATTGGCAAATGCACTTGAGCGGTGTACAGAAGCCTTTGTTGTGGACGAGAATCAATTACAAGACGATTTTGTCTCTATAAAGTTTGGACCTAGTCACTACAAATGGTGCCTTCCAATGTTTAAATTACTCTCTCTTCTCTCCGCATCTCATACATACCCACAGGATCACAGAGTGTTTAAGAAGTAAGTTGCACATTGATTTTAATCTAGTACGTGCTTGCATGTTTTAAGGTCTCTTTTTTGATGGTATGTGAATTTCATTTCCATATGTAGGGGGAATTTGGTGAACATGGATGCTGACAATTGTTTGCTGATACTCCCATATCTCTTGAAGTTATTTCAGGTAACAATCTTTTGTTTGACCCTGTCTTTTCAGGAACTCCCATAATTTGTTGCACTTTACGTCATCATTTACAGATTCTACCACCTGGACGCGAACTGCTTGCTTGTGTGGAAGCTTTTAAAGAAATTGTGTCGTCAGATAATGGCCAAAGGGCATTGGCGATCTTCTGTTCACGCATTTGTTCTGCTGGGGAAGATTATGATTATGAAAACGAGAACATATTTGAAGGACGTTTGAATCCTTTTGACAAGGCTCAATGGATAATGAATCCACCACTGCTTTGTTGCTGGAAGAAGTTAGTAGCAGCAGTTGAATCAAAGGACAGTACTCTAAGTGGTGCTACTGATGCTGTCTGTCTGCTTTGTATGGGTGCTTTGAAATTCTCCTTCAATGGGAAAAAGTATGAAGTCTGTTACAAATGTCATTTTATTGATAGCTATGATGTTTTCTTTTGCAAGCCACCTTCTATTGCTCTAGATTTTTTTTATCAGGACTGTTTCTTTCTGTTGTCTGACTCCACTCATTGCTTGTTTTTCAGTTTGAACACGGATAGAACTGCTGCATTAAGACACCTTTTCGGTCTCATCGGAGATGGAGGTGAGAACAGCTTTACTGTAGAGAACATGAAAAACATTGAGCAGATGGGAGTATCATTGAGTGCCAAGACGAATGACAGTGCATCAACTACACCATGTTTGGTGGTAAGATATCGTTTCACCTTTTAATATTAATCATCTTTGAATTTTCATTTCACTGGCTCCAGTTTCAGGTAGTGGAGCGTTTGATCTCAATTTTAATGATGGAAGACCAGGCGGCTTCAGTCAACATGGACGAATTCCTTTTGACTGTTCCGCTACCTACAAATGACCTACATGATACTGTAAACGTACTTCAAATGGCAGATGGCAACTCTGAGAGGGTTGATGGTCTCTCATCTATGGGAGAACTGGCAGATAAGTTTTTGTGGGAGTGTCCTGAAACTCTACCGGACAGGTTATCCCAAGCTTCTCTTTCTTTAAAAAGAAAGATGGCATCCCCAGAGGGGCCCAATAGACGTTCCAGATTGGACAACTTACTATCTGACAATCTGGTCTCTAATTCATTTTCACGTGGTGGATCCCTTCCAGTTCCTTCTGGTCCCTCTCGTAGGGATAATTTTCGTCAACGCAAGCCAAATACTAGTAGGCCTCCATCTATGCATGTAGATGACTATGTTGCCAGAGAAAGAAATGTTGATATGAACTCTGGTTCCAATGCAATTGCTGTTCAGCGTGTTGGTTCAAGTGGGAGACCTCCATCAATCCATGTAGACGAATTCATGGCCCGGCAAAGGGAGCGACACAATCCAGTTGTTGGTGCTGCAGGGGAGTCCACAGTGCGATCTAAGGCAGTATCATCTGTGAGCAAGTCCGGAGACGAGAAGTCTAACAAACCCCAGCTATTAAAAGCAGATATTGACGATGACCTCCAGGGTATCAATATTGTCTTCGATGGTGAGGAAGCTGAAGCTGATGATAAGCTTCCCTTCGCTCAGCTAGATGACAATTTGCAGCAGCCTGGCCCTGCTGTGGTTGATCAAAACTCTCCCCATTCAATTGTCGAAGAAACCAAGGGCGAAGCAAACGAGAGTAACCTGCCATCTCATTTGGCTACGCCTAATATGGATGAAAATGCACAGAGTGAGTTTTCTTCGAGAATGTCAGCATCAAGACCAGATAGATCTTTGAATCGACAACCTAGTGTAACTTCAGAAAGAAAGTATATTGATCAATTTGGAAATTCAAAGAATGTCATAACTGTTAAGGCATCTGGTCGGTTTGATTCTGTAGCTGCTCCAGGTAGTCATATTATTGTTTTAATTTATTAGTCCTATCTTTTATCTAGACAAGAGTACATAAATCATAGTGTGCTTGTGGTAAATTGGTGAATAAGATCACTGTCAAGTTTATTTTATTTATTTGTGGAAGAACCCGTCAGGGCTGGGTGCTAATGTATGACTTCTCCACAGGATCACAAGGACTTCAAGATCCCAGATATATGCTTGGCCAGCCACCACTACCTCCTATGCCACCGCCACCAACAGTCGTACCTATTCGCTCTTCTTCATTTGCTAATTCTAGCACAGATGCACAGCTGTCAGCATTCCATGTAAGTGGAGAGCTTATAATCTGAATCTCGACATTTTTATTGATTCTCAGTCCCTACATTTATCATATCTTGAATTCACTATAGGTGCAATCAGATCCCAGTTATCTGAGGCCCCTACCCTCATCTTCCAGTGGCTCTACTCGTCCTCCACTTCCTCACAATCCTCCTCCTTACATATCCACGAGTTCATTTAGTGTGCCATTGCAAAAACCATCACCCTCTCAGAGCTCTGGGGCTCCAACTGATACCAGAATAAGCAATATTTTGGTACCTGTGTCTAGAATAGCATCCTATCCACCCCAATTGATGCAACCCTCGGTGTATAGTAGGCCGATGTCAGCGTCCATTTCTATGTTTGGCAGTCCACCTAATCAGAAATTGGGTGAGAATCCAAACGTACAAAATCAAACCTTTTCTCAAGCTCATTCTGGACAATCCCTCATCCAGCTGCAGCCACTTCAACCGCCACAGCTGACTCGTCTGCCACATCCACCACAGCAAATTAGACCTTCTATTCAACAATCTGATGGTGGAGGGTCTCTTCACCAAAGTCCTCAGATGCAATCAATGCAAATGTTGCAGCAGCCACAAGCTTCCCCTGTCAATATATACTACAATTCTCAACAGCATCTTGAGCAAGCTCAATTGCCTATTCATCAGCATGACGAAAGTTCGTCCCAGCAGCAAGATCCAGGATTCTCACTACAGCAGTTTTTCAGTTCCCCTGAAGCCATCCAGGTTTATTTCTTTGAAGCAGTACATTTTCAAAAATACTTGTTTGGCCATTATGACATCTTGGCACTCTTTAATCTTTCTGATTATCTAACTCTTCATCGTGCAGTCATTGCTTAGTGATCGCGACAAGTTATGTCAGCTTTTGGAACAGCATCCTAAATTGATGCAGATGCTGCAGGTTTAACACTATTTTGAAATCTTTCTATTGATATTAAACTGCATGGAAGACCCCGTCTAGCTGATTTAGCATACACTACACATAATTTGTTTGCTCATTGGAAATGGCTCGAGCTCGACTTCTAAAAATCTTAATTTTTTGGATTTTAATGTTTACTGTTTTTGAAAATTCCTGGATTATAACACTCCATTAGTGAAGGGATGTGGATTGACTCCACAGTTTTTAGTGGGTAAGCTGTTGTCGGCAACTGTAAAATAGGCAGAGAAGCCCTATAATTCTTGTTCGGTGGAGAAAAACGATGGAATCAAATATATTAGCGTCGATCAGACAGATCTTAGTTTTGCTACAAATAAATACTACATGTAGATAGTGAATAATTTTGAGATTCATGCTCTTTACAGTTAGAACGAGTATGTTTGCTGTACTTCTGTACTGAACCTTAACACTTAACAGCCCTCGCCAGCATATATATATATATTCATCTTGTTTTTTCCCCTCTTTTCAGGAGAGGTTGGGGCATCTTTAGGGAAGGTTTTGCAAATCAAGAAGATGAGGTTTGGCCGTATTGTTTTCATATCAAGACTCCAGGATGGTAGTCAATGTACATATGCAGCCTGAGTTTTCCGCAATTTTGTTACATCTGCCACAGTTTTTGTAAAAAACCTAATGGGTTGCTGTTGTAATAGTGTACAGTTTTGGATGCCAAATTTTCTGACCCATTCATGTTTTTGAGGGTCGCTCTGCAGTTTTTCTAGCAGCAACTGCAGTTTTTTTTAGCAGCGACTAGAAATCGCAATAACACCATGTCGTTTGTCGCAAAATATTAATATGGTGTCATCCTATGCAATAATAAGTTTTTTTTGTTGATATATAGATGCAATAATAAGGTTGAAGAATAGATAGAGACGTTGAGGGTCTTTCACTCCATCTTCTTACTAAGTCCGAGAAAGTTTTTGCAAGCTTTGAAGCAGTAACCCCTTCCTTCTGCTTTCGCCAATCTCTTCCGCTGGCTCTGCCCTTCCCCGCCATGGGCTCTCATGCTTGCCTTTTCCCCTCCGTTTTTCCTTCTTCTTCGTTCGCTGGCCGTCTCCGGAGGGTCGACTGGCAGTTGGGGGTGGATTATAGATTCGGTTGGGGGCTTTCGGAGGTGTGTGACTCTCATGGTGTTGGGTGTGGCCGGCGGGGGGCGGGTGGTGTTTTTTGACTGTTTTAAGCGGTGTCCTGCATTGTCCGTCGAGCTGCTGCTGCTCAGGTCAACGGGGAGAGCTGGCTCCTCTGCTGAAGGTCTCCGGCTGTTTCTACGAGGGGTTGGAGCCTTGTTCAGCTGCGGTTCTTAGGCCTGCTGGTGCTGGGGGCTTTGCCAGTCATGGCAATTTTGGATGCATTGTCGGATTATGCGGCTCTGGAGGGCGTTGGTTGTAGTTTAGATTTGTGTGGTTTAGTTTAGTTTAGTTAGGTTAGATTAGTTGAATAAGTGGCTATTCTCAGTGGGTTTTCGGACTGAGTTGGTAGTTCTCAGCCGCTTGCGGACTGAGTTATAAGTCACATTAGTTGCTCTATTTCTCCGGTTTTGGCCAGGGGATTTTAGTGTCTGTTGAGTTTGCTAGTACATGTTTTTGACCATGGATTCGCAACCTTTGATAGTTTTTATGACGAAGATGGGTTGACCGTTATAGGCCTGTGCTTCAATTTGAATATATGTAATGAATAGAATCATTGCGTCGTCGATATTCTACTTCTGTACAACTTTTCCTATCAAAAAAAAAGATAGAGACGTTGATGTTAAACATGAATATTAAACTGTGCATTAATATTTTTATAATAAATAAAATGAAATGAAAATTTATTAAATCCTGTATAGTCCGGCTACCAAAAGAAAAAACCCTTGTTTATGTCGTCAATTAAAAAATAGCATTATATAACACTTTGAACCCTAGCCAATCTTCCAGAAAAATGAATGCTTAAACCCTTCACGCGAGCGAACAATCGATCCCAAATTGGAGCCGGGAGTTGAAGGTTCGTCAGCTGCAGGTCTCATTAGGGCAAATCCGAGACGCAAATCTACACCGGGACTTCCATTTCAATGAAGATTGTCAACACTAAATTAATAATGGAGGCAAACATGCTCTTGGTTGTCTGTGGCGTCAACTGATGTTTTTGGACTGTACTTGTCTGCAAATGTAAGTCGTCTTCCATAGGATGTGGACTCATATAGTATTTGTGCAGTAGAGTTTTGTGGAAATGAACACATTGGGTATTCGAATTGTGGAGTTGTGTTAGGGTTATGTTGAATGCAGAGTGTGGGTTTACACTGCAAATTAATGATTTTTCATACGAATTTTGAAGCATGGAATTTGAAAGTTGGTATTTTTATTTGGAGAAAATACAAGTCAATAGTTGTGTGTTCTCACTTCACAAATTATGAGCCATCATTGCTGTGGAGTTTATCATTGTTAATTTCTCAAATATATTGCTGTTGCTGCTCATCCTGTTCATTTATTTCTGAGTGATGTTCTATAGTTCAGTTATTGTGTTATCATAAGTAAGCCAACAAATTTATGGAATTTCATCCCATACTATCATCACGTTGGACCCATTTATACTATGATTAGAATTTACATACTCACAAGAGCATTGTCCTCAGTTACACGTATTTCTGTATGTAACTTGTTTGCTTTGTTGTGTGGGCAGATTTGGCAGAAGTATCTTTTGAGACTTACCCAAGTCGGTAAAATGTCACTCGTCAAGGATCAGTTATGGAATCTTCGAGAACTATGTATAAAGGCTGTTTCAACTCGGAGACAAATGGAAACCGGAATTATGTTGAGCTGGTTCCAGCAGAGTAGATCAATGGCAACTAGCAGACGGGTGCAAGACAGGAGTAAGCTGAAGAGAATCCAACAACTTGAAATTGCAACAGAAAAGTGGAAGATAAGCTACAAAATTTTGTTCCTTATGGAATTACTTAAGAATGAACCTGAACAAGTAATCCAAGTAAGATCATTGGATCACCATAGACGACAAATTAATCTACCAAAACCCCATAAGATATCAGATTTCCTCAGGAAGTCACCAAAGCTTTTTGAATTGTACAAGGATCGTAGAGGGGGGCTGTGGTGTGGGTTTACAGAAGTAGCTGAAGAGTTGGTGAAAGAAGAGGCTAAATTACTTGATGCGCATGCAGACAAAGCTGCAGAGTATGTTTCTAGATTTTTGATGATGTCAATAGATAAGCAGCTTGCGTTAGACAAGATTGCCCATTTTAGAAGGGACTTAGGTCTACCTCATGATTTCAGGATTCATTGGGTGCATAAATACCCTGACCTCTTTAAGGTCGTAAAAGACGAAAATGGTTCTGAGTTCTTGGAACTTGTTGCTTGGAATCCTGATTGGGCTATTACAGAGTTGGAGAAGAAGGTGCTAGGAGAAGTAGACTCTAGTTTGCATACACCAGGGATGCTTTCACTTGCATTCCCTTTGAAATTCCCCCCTGACTGCAAAAAGATATATAGATACAACGGGAAAATTGAACATTTTCAAAACAGATCGTATTTGTCTCCATATGCAGATGGCCGGGGGTTGAAAGCTGGATCGTTGGAGTTCGATAAGAGGGCTATTGCCATTATGCATGAACTACTAAGCTTTACCCTTGAGAAACGAATAGTCACTGACCACCTCACACACTTCAGACACGAGTTTGTGATGCCCCAAAAACTGATGAGATTTTTCTTAAAACATTTTGGCATTTTTTATGTGTCTGAAAGGGGGAAAAGGTTTTGTGTATTCCTTAATGAAGCTTATGAAGGATGTGAGTTGATAGAAAAACACCCTCTGGTTCTGTGGAAGGAAAAGGTCCTTAGCCACGTTGGTTATAGAGGAAAGAAGAAGAAAATTGGAACATTTGAAGAATTTTCAGACCCTGAGGATAGAGATCTGTTTCAAAGTGACTCTGGCGATGAACATGTTATGGAACTTGAAGAACTGGTTGTGGATGGATTTGCAGACACTTCGATTGGTGAAGCTGAGGAGATGTCGGTCGAGGATGTATTCAGCGAATACAAGGAAGATTAGATAATTTGAGATCCTCCCTCCTATTTCATGAATCCACAAGCAATGTACGGTTCGGCATCCTCCTAACGTGCTGGTATTCTTTCCTTAAATCTGTTGTTTACAAAAGTTAAATGATCTGTGTGGAAATCAGTTGCTGAATTTGTCATTACAGTTCTAGCTGATCTAACAGTCATAGCTTTATGATTGACTTTAGATGGATTGTAACATGACTGCCCATTTAATTAAATTTTTACGCATCTGACTTAGTTAGCGTAGTATATATCCACTTTGCATACATCACTGAGCTTTGTCTACACGAGCTAGAATACCAAAACCTGCACTTTGTTTCCAAGTATCATTTTATATGCACATCTGTTCATATTTTCTGTACTGAACTTTTGTTACTATGTTTCTGTATGCAAGGTGGCTACCAGGTGCCATGGCTGCAAGAACAGTTTCTTTTCAGAACACGATTCCTTAACTTGCTTGAAGATGACTGCAGCTTAATAACCAATTTCAACTACCAGGGTAAGACCACTAGACTAATGCCCATTCACAACAGAGAAATCGTGATACACGAAAAGCTTTCTCAATAATCGTATAGGGTAATAAGAATCCATCACACACCTTTTTTCACGACAGGACAAAAGTTGTTTACTGTGGCTACATTTTCTCCCAAGACATGTTCTGTTTATACTTATTGAAAATTATACAGTGGCAAAAATGGGTATGTTGTACTGCCATTATTATTCAATGTTGCACTAGCTAATGCAAATTTCCTAAACAGAGATGGAACTACAGAAGGATAGGAAAACTTGTCGGCCTCCCACAACTGACAGACATTGAAACTCAATCGAACTAATGGGTTCGTGTTCAACTTATACACTTATGGCACAAATGATATGGCATCCCTGATCAATAACCACATTATTCGGATTCCGAGCTCCCTTGCAAAACATGGATCAATTCAATCCACCTCAAACCACTAGCCACCCCAGTGAACTACAAGAAAACCACAACCCAAGCAATGCACCAAAATCCACTCCACATGAATTGTCACTTAAGAACAGCAACTGGGGCAACGAATCAAACCATTCTCATTGCAAACCCGACATCTTTTAACCATCTCCTCATCCTCATCAAACACCTTCTTACTCCCATCACAATTCAAGCAAGGCACAAACCTCACATCCCCGCAACTCTGACAAACATATCCAGCCACCTTAACAGGCATTCCTTCAACCATTTTTGCCAACTCGCCGGTCTCGAAAAGCTGCCTGATCACCTCAGCACCGCCCACACACCTCCCATTCACAAAAACCTGCGGCAAGGCAACACTCTTCTCCTTCATCACTCTCTGCAGCTCCCTCCTAAATCCCGAGTCCATGGACACATCTCTCTCGTCCACATAAACCCTAAGCCCTCTGAATATCATCCTCACCGCATAACAATCGTCGTACGTACGCCTCACGCCTCTCAAGCTGGTGAAGTACACCACGACCTTGTCTTCTCCGCCAGGCAACCTGGCCCAGCTCGAAACCGAAACCCTAGCAGAATCTGAAAGTTTGGATTTTGATGTAATTCTCTGGGATTCGAAGAGCCTGCAGAGCTCGGTGACCTTGGAGGTGATTGAATGGTTGGGTTTTTCGACCGCCGGATGGTAGAATTTCTTGACCGAATTGGATCGGTCGATTGGCTGGTAAAGGTAGGGCTTTTGCACCGAGTCTCGTTTTGTTAACGATCTCACGGTCATCGATCGGCTCAAGCTTCTCGCGGGTTGAATTTTTTCAGATGAATCCGCCATTGATTTTTATCGAACTGTCAAAACGAAATTCTGGACGATGGATGTGGTTTGAACGAGAGGAGTCTGAGATGAGGGATTTGTGAGAGAGACGTGTAAGAGAGTGGAGATGGAGACGTGGAGCGGATTGATAAAGGAGTGGTGGAAGCAGGCAAGCAGCTGAGCTGGCGGCGGTCCGATATATCCGCGGTTGATGACGGTTGACCTTTCTAGAAAGAGAAAATGAGACAAGTGGGTGAGAATTATCTGATACTGCTTTGGTCAACCAATCACGTTTACCTCATAAATATTTTACAACATTTTGACTCCTGGTTGACTTTTATGTGTCCCTAGTTCTGTTTTTCATCGGGATTTTGATTTATTTTTATTCTACTTCATTCACATTTAATATTTTAAAAAAATTATCAAAAAAAAAATAAATATGACCATAAAATTTTGTTTAGAATTCCAATGTCTGACATCGGGTCAAGATCAGGTACAAAGTTAAATTTTGATATAAAATATAAAATTCATCAAAATCATTTTATAATTCATCAGTTTATTTTATAGTTCATCAAAATTATCTTTCATCACTTTTCGAGCCGAAAAATAAAAAAGACGAGCCGAAAAATGAAAAGACTTCATAGTTCGTCAGTTTCATTTTATAATTCGTCACTAAAAAATACCTTAAAATCAAGATTTAATCTCATCCATTCAAATCACAAGATCAAGGGCTATGATTAATTTGTATTTTGTACCAAAAAATTAACTTTGCACCGGCTCCTTACTCGTCTGATATCGGTGCTTTTTTCTTTATTAGAAAAT
The DNA here is from genome assembly GCA_033675215.1 of Rhodiola kirilowii. Lineage (NCBI taxonomy): Eukaryota > Viridiplantae > Streptophyta > Magnoliopsida > Saxifragales > Crassulaceae > Rhodiola > Rhodiola kirilowii. The sequence goes on along the minus strand of CM066203.1, from coordinate 10,041,718 downwards.
TAATAAAAAGCGAAATTGAACCAAAACATACCTTTCGAATTGAACCGGATTGAACCAAATTGAATTCGAATTGAACCGAACTTTTGGCAGAAGCCACCTACCGCTGCCAACGATATCCCCTAGTTTATCTCACTTTCTACAGTCTCTTCACTTCTCCACCTTACAGTCTCTCTCTCTCTCTATCGCTTCTGGTGACGTTGCGGCGAAGAATTGACAACCAACGACGGCGACAATGGCATGCTCAGCTGCTTCGACCCTCAACGCTACTGCTCTGTCTCACAAGCCGTTAACGCCAGTCGTTTCTCAGTCCTTTTCCCAAACCCTATCCTTCCGGAAATCATTCGTCGGCCTCCGAAGCTCCACGGTTGCGCGCTCGGCCTCTCGCAGTGTCGCATCGAAGCAAAGGCGGAGTCTTGTCGTTAGGGCTGTAAGTGTTCACACTTAGATTGGATGTGGAATCTTGGCATGCGTTTCTGTTTGGAAAATGTGTTGTGTTTTGTTTAATGGTGTTGATTTGGTTTCTTGATTAGGTAGTGAAAGGTGACTCTTTTCTTTGAGCGATTCTTGTGTTTAATAGATTGGATTGATGAACTTGAATTGAGGGCTTTCCATGTTGAGTTCTGATCTTGATTGGGGTTTATATGGAGTGTGCTGAGACAATTTGTCTTTGAGTACTTTATATTTTTCAGTATATCTTTATCTGAAAATGGGCTGTTAGTTTTCTAACCAGCTATTTGATCCTTGTAGAGTGAACTACCTTTGGTTGGAAATGTGGCTCCTGACTTTGAGGCAGAGGCCGTGTTCGATCAGGAGTTCATCAAGGTACTTAACTTAGAGAATTGTAAATTCCGTTACTATTGTTTTTGTCTCTTTACACAAGTAACTTAGATTAACTTGATGTTCAAATGCCCTATGAGGATGATGGTAAACTTCAAAACTTTAAGAGTGCTGCAATGTATATGCTACGATGAGAACAGGCAACCTGGAAACTCTATTCTTGATTAAAGAAAAAAGTTTCCCAACCTTATGGTCACTAAACTGGAACTTCAAGCATATACCTTATATTTATAATATAGGAAAAATTAGAGTACAATTCACGTGAAGGGCCAGATAATGATAAACAATGACGGAATTGCATTTTATCATGGAAAAATACTTTTGATGTCAGTCACGTATGCTTAAGAAAGTAGCATCAAGCATCATGCCATATTGTATGAGTGTAATTCTTTCCTTTTTGTGTTATTATCTTTTACCAAAGTTTCAGTTGATATAATCATTTCATGCGTAACATTTACCAGAATGCTATTTTGTCCATGGTTTGTAAGTACTTGAGTTCAAAAGTTGGGACATGTTTAGTGCATCTTGGTTGCATTCTGTGTCTAATAATGTAACATATAATTTTAATTAATTGTACTTGCAGGTTAAACTCTCCGATTATATTGGGAAGAAGTATGTGATCCTTTTCTTCTACCCATTGGATTTTACCTTTGTCTGCCCGACAGGTTAGTTTTCTGTGCTATGTCAAAACTTGATACTCTAAATAACTGAAATTTAAATCTCTCATATTGTTATTATGCTGTTTCTGTTGCAGAGATCACTGCATTCAGCGACCGACATGCAGAATTCGAGAAGATAAACACAGAGATTTTGGGTGTCTCGGTTGACAGTGTGGTTAGTAAAGTCTTCTTGCCTGAACAATAACTTGATTGCTATGTAGTTCGTTTCTTTATAAATGACCAAATTAGTCTGTCTATCTATTTATTTAACATTCGATTTCCTTCGAGCTCAATTTGGAACTATGACATGTATTGTGATTTTTAAGCTTTTAGCGAGCTAATTGTTCGAAATTATTTGCAGTTTTCGCATCTTGCTTGGGTTCAAACCGATAGAAAGTCTGGCGGTCTAGGCGACTTGAATTACCCATTGGTTTCCGATGTCACAAAATCCATTTCAAAAGCATATAATGTGCTCATACACGACCAGGTAAGCTGGACCACATTTAGCATGCATTGCTTTCATACAATCTTTTGACGTTTCATTACTAACTTCTGTACTTCCCTCCTATACAATAACACATGTAGAAGTCAAGTCAGTGTATTATATTGGCATCTGCATCGGGATGTGTGGTGCTGTTACCATTAGAATATAGCTTGTGAAACAGTGCACCTGGCCCATCAGGGTAATAATATAAGCTTGTTGTTTCAGGGTATTGCTCTTAGGGGCCTTTTCATCATTGATAAGGAAGGAGTCATCCAGCACTCTACTATTAACAACCTTGCCATTGGGCGAAGTGTTGACGAAACTCTCAGAACACTCCAGGTACCATGATACTAACAAACTTCGATGGCTGATTTCGAGACATAGAAGATTATCCGTAAAATGTAGAGTATACTGTCGTTTGGTTATCTTACTTGAATTCCGCGGTTATGCAGGCACTGCAGTATGTGCAAGAGAACCCAGATGAGGTTTGCCCTGCTGGATGGAAACCAGGTGAGAAGTCCATGAAGCCAGACCCCAAGCTCAGCAAGGAGTACTTTGCCGCTGTTTGATAAGTTATTTCTCGAAGCACAATAAACACTCAGAGATTTGGTAATCCTATATCGTCCTTGTTGAGTTATTAAAATGTACAAACATCATTTTGGCTCTTGCAATAAGGCTCTACTTTGTTGACATCCACTGGTGTTTCCTTTTCCTCAAGTGAATGAAATACTTGTTTAAACAAGCAGCAAATTGTTGCATATAGACGATCAATTTCTGTCGTCAGCCAGTGTATACTTCACCAAATATATTATTCTGAAAAAGCTGGAATTCCCTGTCAAACACACAAAAAATCTCAAAATGAAAGTTGATGAAGACTCCACTTAGAATACTGCAAGCCAGGCATGCATCTTTGAAGTCTTTTGCAGCCAAGTTTGTAAAGAGCATGTTTGACGCTCAGGGCAGCAGTCACTGTGGATCACACAACCTCAATTCATTTTTTCAGAATCAACCGGAAAGACTTAAGGATCTTGAACCTATAAATAGACATTTCCTAAGAATAACATTTTTTCAGTATGCAAAGTGATGTTCTGAGACAAAGAGCTTGAAGAAGAATAAAAGTCAGGAAGCATGAAACTGAGAATCAGAAAACATGGGGTGCTGAATTTATCCAACAACTGGATATTTCTCCTTTGTATTTCCAGCTTCTTTCTTGGCACCCTCTTTTCTAACCAGTATACATTCTCCCTCCCTCTCTTCCCCTCTATTTCTGTCTAAAGAAGCTTCACTACAGATTTTGATGATGTAGGGGATGGATTTCTAGCTCTTCAAAATGATTGCTCAACCAATAGGGTTCGTCTCTTTTCTGTTTCTTCTTTTTTCTACATCATTGTTGTAAACATTTAGCGTTTTCACAGATCGTCCAGGTCACATACTGCGGAGGTTCGACTCTGATACCATCTGTAACGATCCGACCGGAGGACCCGATCCGAGCCGTTATAAGCCTAGTCTGTCCTAGATTTCATGCCACCGTACTTCCCTAGGTCACCACAACCTAGAGTCTATCACAAAAATCATGGTAGATTGGTGACATGAGAGCTAGTAGACTAGCTTATCAAGCTTGCACACACAGAACTCCCAAGCGATGTGGGACAGAATTTGGGATGTTAGGTGATACATTCCCACTAAGGTGGTTAATGTATCAAAGGGTGCCTGGGTTCAATTCCCACCATCAACAACCTGCAAGCTATGAAAGTGAATTATACACCTTGGTGAATAGTACGCCAGCCATGCCTGAGATTCGATTGGGGTGCATGGCCTGCAGGCCTGGACGGACACAGGCCTGCTTTAACATACTTAAATTTTTTATCTGATTTTTTACCTTGAGCAGGAATGTGAAGTACTATGAGCCTGAATACTGGAAATTTGGTGAGCTGGGGAACAAATACTTCCGTCTCGCAACAGGGCAGATTTATGCCATCTCAAGGGACCTGACTACATATATTGCTCATAATAGGTAGAGATTATTATCAAGATGCAATACTGAGGTTATAACTTCAAAAGACTGATTTCAGAGGTTTCTATTCTCAGACACATTCTGCATAAGTATGCCAATGAGGATGTGTCCCCTGGGTGCGTGGTTTATCGGTCTGGAGGTGGAGCACATTGATGAACGCAGAATGTGCTGCTCTACTCCACCAGGTGCGCATTTACTGTCTGTCACTGATGCTCTTCTTATATATACACTGTTTTTTTATTTATACCAGTGAGTTTTATGGCGTAGAATGCGAGTGGAAGGCGCAAGGAGGAAGTGCATGTATGGCGTCATTTGACTGGAGCTGCAGTGGGATATGTAAATCAGTGGAGAGGATCTTTGAGGTTCATGCAAGATGCAGTGAAGCTGAAACAGCTGTTTGGGAGGCGCACATTTAGGGGTCGTTGGAAATTTCTGAGAACCTTTTGTTATAAATACTCATCTCTCGAGTACTGAATACAGAATACTGATACAGTTTCCTGTTATGTACCTATGTGATCACTGATCAACCAGGTCAGTATTAGTTGGCACTACCTAAGCACATATTCTGTGTTCGGCTGAGTTCCAAATCATTAATCGCTATTTGGTGTCCCATCTTCTGAAAGAAAATTATCTTCTAGTAGTGGAGCGAGTAAGTTCTCCACAGCTGATCTTTGCTTTCTGATCTCGTCAAGTATGTATAGGCGTGCAAAGTCACATGCCTCTGCGTCAGGGAATCCAAGTGTCCATCTACCATCTGATAAATTACTTGGCTGGCTCCTTTGATGTCGCTTGGTATCAAACTTAGGTTCAAACTCTCTAATCCGTAGATGCAACCATGTGGGATGGCTTGGATCTACCTTTGGCTGTTTGGCAGCAAAATGAAAACAGATTATCAGAAAAACAGAGTACCAGAATGAATGATCATCAACACATGAACCCAAAAAAAAAAATATGATGAGTGGTGACCATATGAATTACTATCTGCTTAAAATAAGATCTATATAAAACACTTTCTTCAAACTTTGGCACTTACAGTTGACCCAGCCAGGGGAGCAGTAGCAAATGCAATCCCTCGATGACTGCGCAAGGGATGTCTGTCCAAGAGAAACAACTTCCCAGACGTTCCACTTGCCGCTGCTATCAAATATATGTCCTTAAGCCCAACTTTTGAAAAGGCGATTTTGCATGGAATTGCAGAGCCTGCAAAATTAGTACCAGGAGTTGGGGTAAATGAATCATGAACAAGGCCTAAATTGCACGTGCACCAATGTCCTACCTAGAGGCAACTCTGAACCGAAACTTGCAGTCGTAAAATCCAAAGCATGAGATTTTCCAGAAATGGCCATTGTGCTGCTTCTTAAACTACCCAACGGAAGCTCCACTAGATGTCCTGTACAAACTATTGCTTTCAGCTGAACATGTAAAACAAAAACCTTGACCGCATTAACCATACTTTGCCATGCAAGAAATGAAGCTTCGACACCTGCGAGTGCAATGCACATGTATCAGTTGCTACATACCATGGACAACAGAAACACAAAATATGGTGAAATTCTTAGAAAACCAATCACCATCAGAGGGTACTTGAGGAAGATCAAGCTCCAATGTGAAGATTGCATCCTTATTTTGCGATGATACTTCAAGCGCTGCAGTGAAAAACCAGTGCCTTTAAGTTTCAATCCACTTCTCGTTCTGTATCCTGGTAAACTCAGTACATACCTGATGCACACCTGGACAATTCATTTTTGAAAACTTCAGGTATGCAATCAAGCCAGCATCCATGAAGTTCCTTCCTCAAACGCTCACATGACTGCCTATATGAAGTCTGTAAATAAGATGCAATAGGGATCAATCCATGAAAAAAAAGCCAAGTCATCATCGGGAAAAGGATGGCCAAGAGGGATATTTCAAATGCTTTGGAAATATCACTTATAGCTTTAAATGACGTACTAACTTGCAATATGGAACTTTAGTTGCCTTAAGGTAATCTTCCCTGGCATTTTCTATATATTCCCTATGCTGAATATATTAAAGAGTACACGTGCAGTAGGCTTCTTTCAGAGATTACAGTCGACTGAACTTTATACTTACACTTATAAGGCGAATACTTATGTCATTGAGTTTGTTTTCTTGAAATCTCAATAGCTTTTGCAATAACCATCCAGCATGCCACAGTACTGTAACTGGGAAAGCCGGTTGACTCGCCACCAAAATGTTTAATAACGCACTTACCATCTGAACACAGAATAAGACAGTTAATATCAGTAATAAGTAACCAACACTGTCAGACACCTACAAAGCGAAAACTTGAACTCGCCTAACTATATGCATTACAAGAGAAAAATCATGTAGCCTCAGGCCTCTCTTCAGGGATGCATACAATGATACACCACGAGTCTTTTAAGTACCAATCGATTAACAAAAATCAAACAATAAGGGGCATGTTACCTGTTCCATGTGACTCTTTATTAGACTTTGATCTACAAATTGTGAAGTTGAACCTTCTTTGATCTGTGAATGGATCTCGACAGTATTAGATCCTGAAAGCTCCAGGTATATTATGCATGCACTACAAGAGTATAAGACATCTAGTGGAACATACATTGGCTAGTTTAAGAAGCAGCACAATGGCTATTTCTGGAAAATCTCATGCTTTGGATTTTACAACTCCAAGTTTCGGTTCAGAGTTGCCTCTAAGACATCTATTTAATTAATAATAATAATATATATACTAAAGCAGGCATTAAAAGATGGATTGGTAATATAGGATAATCAAAATGACATACTAGTTTGGAAGACACTTTATCACTCCGCTAAAAGCACACTACCTTGAAACTTACAAATTACAACTGTCTCAAAGAAAAAAGACACATAAAACTCTACTTTGTTTGTGAGTATGGGCAGGGGAAATGCTTAAAGGATGATAGCATTCTAAAAATGAACGACCATCAACTAATAGCAACCAGGTCCAGATGAAATTTTACAAGATCAACATTAACTGGAATTGTAAAGACAAAAAGTAGGAACTGAAGTGGTTCACTATAATGTTGGCATTGTTTCTCTACAAAAATGATCAAAAAAAGTTTCCCTTTTAAGTTACTATTTAAAAGTAATACAAACCAAATAAGAAACCAATTATTAACTGAAAGAAATTACTTATGGGATCTAAGAATTCATGATCTTTCATCTAAAGTACCTTTTCTTCAGATAAAGACCCGACGATAGCTGCCAGGCTAGAATCTAGACCTGTAGACAAGTAGCTTCTGGATTTGAGTAGTCAGAAAATGTGTGTAAGATAATGACCATTAAAGATACTACCTTTACTCTCTGCCAAAACCATCAACAAAAACAAAGACGCTAACAGCAAACGATGATTTGCAGACAAACTATACGAAAGCATTCCAACCCTGTAAAAAAACATTACAAAAATTGGAAAATTATTGAACGACTATATCATGTGTAGAACAGAATCACAAGTTTGAGTGAGCATATTTAAAATATATGGATTATGAAATCCTACACTTTCAAAACAATTTTATTTCGGCCACCCATCCATTAAGTGTAGAAAACAGAGATCATATGGCACCAACAGATGCATCCATGTCAGTAGTTTTTCAAGTAGAAATTATTTCAGCAGTAAATGGTAGAGAACTCGTATTGGCAGTCTACAGAGTATACAAGGTCGAATCAAATTCTTCATTCCAAAGTAAAAACACATGAACCAATTATGAAACTAAGAAATACCAACCTTTCTCTCTGTATAGCGTCCAAAAGCGAGCTTTCAACAGGACCGACAGGTAAAAACAACTCTAAGTATTTACATAAGAGTCCTCGCTCAAAAGCATGATTCACCCCTTCAGTTTGAGAAATTGATTCTAAAAAATCTTGATTCCCATTCAAGTGCTGGGATATGGGAAAGGCATGATCTTCGTCCTTTCTGTCTTTAGTAGAGTCTTGATTGCTGGTCACCACATATGGATATAAAGCAACACTGGCCACAGAGTTGATCACGTCTTTTACATCAAGAACTTGCAGGATTCGCGAAATTACGTATAAAGAAGTGATATTGGACATGATTCTGTCCTGCAAACAAATTTAGATCAGAAAATTAAAGAATGCTTTCAAGAAAAAACATGTAGTTTAATTAAGCTGAAAAGTTGTATTGTGGACACATTATACTTCATGCAGTGCAAGCTGTAGAATACACTACATCATGACGAAAATTTCTTTGGAGTATTTCTTACATCAGTATAGCTTGATTGCAGCGATGGGAGCAAGATAGGGAATATCACAAAGTGGAGAAGGGACTCATTTATTACACAACTTAAACGAGATGGGCCAGTAGACAGTATGTCTTTTAGGTAGTAAAGATCATCCACAATTTTATCAGCTTCAAAGAAAAGCTCTTTTCTTGTTTCTTCAGTCCTATTCTCCCTGCATACAATTTAACATTTGTAAATTACCATACCACCTCAGTCCTCACTTTTCGGGAGACAACAAGTAGAATGCTTACTCTTTTGTCTGAACTACAGCATCCAAACGGAAGCATTGATTTCTTAATCTCTTAGCTAAATCTGAGAAGTACTCTGAGATTGGTGGAGTTGTAACATATTGATAAACCATATCATCGCTAACTGCAAAAAACATACTGTTTCAAAATATTAAAGATTTTCTCAAGTTTTATTACCATGAATACTCTCTATTTTTTGTAGCATGTAAATGCAAGTATCACAAGATATTACCACTATATATGTTTAAAGTCAATGCACGTACTGCTGTTTGGATCATCTTTTCTCTATGAAGTGCAAATTTGAGAGCCTCGGTGTATAATGGGAATGAGATTACAGAATCCTGTAAATAACAAAAAGTTTACTTAATGACATTACTTCATGAACTAATGAATCTCCATATTCCTTTGTCAATATTTTTATTTTATTCCACGCTGCCCGTGCTAACTCGGACGCACTTAAACAGGGTAACTAAACAGCATAGTTACTAAGTGAAACCGGTGCAAATCACAAAATTGTAAGCAGAACTCTGGTGGATGTTTTCTGCTATTCAGAACACTATTAGCTCCCTAAATCACCACTGCCAACAACCAGGTAATTTTATAGAGGACAATCTATCAATGAACTGTACAACCATTCAGCCCTTTCTCTTAGGCTGGGATAGGACTTTATAGAGGTCAATCTATCAATTAAGAATGCAATACCCTACTCACACATTCACACACAAAATGTTCTGATTTATGATGTACCTACTCTCCATGTCATATCTCAAGGGAACAGAAAGGTAGAACTTAGAAAGTTTTGATTACCTCATGCACCTTCACCAAGAGACAAAGGGTATCTCGATTTATCTTGCAACTCACTGCTCTGATTACAACAAGAAGATATAACAAGAGTCAAAATCCATAAAACTATAGAACCATTAGCACCTTTAATAGCAGCCAGGGTTCAGTACCTCAAAAAGGATATGTAGTACTGTAATACATCTCCCCCGTCAAAATTATACTGATGGGTTATAATTGTGTTGATATAATCATTGCTAAAGCAGTAATCTGCATCGAAAAATTAGAATATAATGAATTTGAAATGAATGAAACTTGGCCATTGAAACACAATAGAAGAGAAACAAAACAGATGCCAGTTGGCAAAAAAAATTCAAGTGAAAGTTTCTACACAAGCCTACATAATCTTACAAATTGCATGTTCGCTTTGCATATTTTGGATCATTATGCTCAGGTACTGAAGCAGGGGTGCTTCAATTCTCGCGGTTTTACTAATCTTTAGCAGGCGAACGAATTCCGACATAACTTGATATTCCATAAAGCACCTGCATAGTAAGGCGAGGACACATAAGTTTTCCAACATGTGAATTGAACTACTCTGCAGGTATGTTAAAAAATCAAACGATGTATACATGCACTATACCGTGAAATACTTACTCAAAAATTGCTGGATCATGTCTATCACCGTAAGTAACTATCTCAACAATGGATTGCATCATATCTACAACTGCTTCCTGAATTACAGAACAGTACATTACTGACACCAAATTTTTATAATGCAAACAGATTTAACAACCACTATTTACTGAAAATGAAAAATGTCAAGTAAAGGATGAGCCAAAATACTCGATTGTGCTTGTTAATGGCTTTAATCGCCAGCAATTCTTCAATCACATACCTGTATACACTCACAAGTTGAATCACCGTCAATAACTCAATCCTCAAGCATAAACAGTACAAAAAAGCTAGATATTAGGCTTAGTTACTGAAAAACAGAAACAGGCTTCAAAAAAAATTGAACAAACGGAGGCGAGATTTAGAGTGAGGTGAAGTGAAAGCAGCACTTACTTGAAGTGAGGAAGAGAGAAGCGGTCGATGGTTCGCCAGAGAGAGCGCCACATGGTAGAGCTGGGTCGATTGAAACTGATGAACCGATCTCCGGGAGAATTTTGGTGAAGGTTGTAGCTGAGAATCGCAATCGGGAGTTAACAGCGCGAGATGTGGTTGCCGTTTGGTGGCCAGTCAGGACCCGAATTCGGCAACAAACCGTCAACGTTAACGCCTTCTACTTAACGTCCGTACGTCTTCTACCTCAACGTCCGTTAATTATCATCATAATCCGGTTCAAAGTAATTGAGCCGAAATAATTAATTAAAATTATATAGATTTGACAAAATTATATTATGTAGTCTTGTACCATGTTTAAAATTTAAATATTTATTTGATAAAATAATCATGCTATTTTTTTTGATGGAACAAGGCAGTACAGACTAGAACAGTACACCATAATGAAGAAAATACAACAAATACAACTGGATAATAATTAAACTCAGGAAAACGAGGTAGCGTAATCCGAAACAGAGTTTGGCAATCCAGCAATTATTGCAGAATCTTCACCCGGAATGGTCCCGAATCCATACCATACCACGGTGGTCAAACAAACAAAATGGCATATCAACCAGCTTCTGATCTCGATTGAAGAGCTGACCACAATTTCTATAAAACAGGTACAACAGGCCAAGAACCGCGGTTGAGTTCAACGATAAAACCGCTATACGATGTCCGGGCAATCCAGCTAACCTGGATAACCCAGCCACGTTCCATCTCAGGCGAAACCGCCTAAACAACCTACCTATACACAAAACCCGGGCGAACCCGGCCCACCAACCACCCACCGGCAGAACACCCGCCAGCCCTCATCAGAAAACGCTCGGAAGCCAGCCACCTGTAGGCGATGCACACCCCAGGCGAAACGCAGCCGTAATGGCTAGCCCGCATCCGAAACCGCCGGCGCAGAAACCGGCCTCCGTCGATCAGCCGAGCAACCTCCAAACTGACTAACCGGCGACCACCCCCGCCATCCCAAACTACACCCTAATCCAAAATCAACGACCTCATCCGTCGTGCCCCACCCCATACCGCCCATCCGAGAGCATAGAAGGCCCAGATCTTGTCGGAAGCTCTCGATCCAGCCGGAACAACTAAATCGTAGACGAAAGCAACCAAGCGCGAGATGAGGAAGAGAAGACAGTACAGGCCCACCGTAGCTGCTGGAAGAAAACTTCTCGCCGCTGAAAACTGAACCGCTGCTCCTCCGTCCTTCAAACCGCCCCAAAAGGCAGAGAGAATTCTCTCTCTGGAAGCGATAAGAACAAGAGCTGTAATCATGCTATTTTATTGATTTGATTGATCTGATCAGATCCGTGTTGAGAGAGAATGTTGAAGAAAAAAATTTGGACCAAAACTAGCAAAAAAAAATGATACTACCAAGTTATGAGCATTACTAATAAATAACTATATGGTTAGTTATATAGGGGAGCGTTCGGTTGAAGCAGGTTGTAAGAATGAGTCAGTGAGGTACGATCTCGGCCTTCCATCGAGTTGATCGGACGCACGTGGCAAAGCCACGTGGCACGAGCCACCAAACGCATTCACAATACGAAGTAGTGGGTCTTACTATTTGCCACGTGGCGCGCCACAAATGCACGGGGGTTAGATGAATGGCCGAGATCGTGCTTCACCAGCCTCATTCTTATTTGCCTTGTCTCATTTGAGGCTCTTCAGTTACTTAATGATTTTTTTTGATGGGTGCTGGTTAGGTTAGTTAGTATCTGTTAATTGTTAATTGTTAGAATTTGGTTATGTGAGGATTTGAACCCTGGACACCCCGTGAGCGCAGGGGGGAGTGCTCCACTGAGCCACTCCACTTGACCTCTTAGTTACTTAATGATTAAATGAGGTATGTTGTTAAACATCAATAACAAAAAATAAATGATGGGAGGAGAAATTAAGAGATCCATGTGTGATGTGTGAGAGTTGAAGAAGAGGTTGGGAAATGAGTAATAGCAATTCAATGTGATAACATGCAGCTTGAGATCCAATTAAAGCATTTTTTTTTTATTGATGGTTATAAGCATATACAGAATCATTACATATAAGTATATTTTCATTCAACGATTAGAATTCTCACTTTAACGATGTATCAACATCTGCAGCACACAGTTCCAGAATTCTATTATCGTCAACAAATTATTGAAGCAGTAGTCACCAAGAATCGAACCCAAAACCTGAAACATTTTGCAAGCAACACCTCAACCATTATGCTATCAACATTCACCCTTTAGGCAATTAAAGCTCCCCTTAGACTATATATAATTGGTCTACATTAAATATTTATTGACAAAACTAATAAACAATGAGAAATTAGGGCAGTGTGGCCTGTCTGTGGGGATGCAGATGAAAATTTTGATTGAATGTTTTGTGGTCAAGCAGATCTGATGCATCAATTTATATTTTCATCATCATCATCCGACCCTTCTTTAATATTTCTTCAACTGTTTTCAATTACTATTTGCATTTAATTTTCATGTTTAATGATCTTTCAATCTTAGACAGTCCCTCCCTTTAAGTTCCTTTAAATGCTCTGAACTACCCCAACCCTCTTCCTCAATCTTTTAGTCTCTCAATTCAAATCTCATTTGATCTGTTATTAACAATTAATGAAGAAACAGTTTCTATTTAATAATTTAAATTTTGCATGATATTAATTTGCTATTGAGAGTGAAAATATAGAACAAAGTAACGATGGCTAATTTTTTTCCTGCAAAAAAGAAACTTGATTAAGTTTGGATTAAAAGCTGAATAAGACCCGATTATATGATGTGGCTATTGCATATTTAGAATATTGGATTTAACGATTTTTTTAGCTACTTTTAATTCTAAATTAACTTTGTAATTATGAGTAATGACCACATAATCATGTTAAGTATACGCTAACAACATATCGCATCGGTGTTCATAGAAGCCATATATTTGCCTCTCATCAAAAAAAAAAATCATTTTAGCTTACATAATTACATGCACAAGAACTCGCAATTGTTAATAAGTAATCTCGTGTGACATTATGCATCGGTTGGAGGCTAATTAAATAATCTAGTTAATGCAATTCGATGTGCTGTATCTTACAGTTGAAGGCATTATAATCGATTAGTTGGTGCTTGTATTTATAGACCAGCATTCAACATATTTCTTTGAAAAAAGTAGTTAAATGTATTTAATCACATTTAGTTTTGTATATTTCTGGTGATTTTACTAACTTGTTCAAGTCCAAAGTCATCATCTTGTCAGCTAGTAGAGAGTAATTTTGAACTGTATACAAGCTTGAGCTGATATATACAGAGTATATAATTTAAATGGACACACCAAATTGACATAAATAAAACTCGTTAAAAAAGATTTGACCAAATTTAGTGAAGAAAATATTACCATTAGTGTAGGAAAATACATATATTGCTGGATATAGATAATGAAAGACAGGAAGGAAGGAAGCAAGAACAAATATGTGGACATATCTGATCAGTGAACAATCAAGCAACTAGCAGCCTAGGGTTGTTGTTGCAGTGACCAATCACATATGTCTACATATCCGACTGCAGATAGATTCTATCTGCGCATTTTTAGTAGCCTAATATATATAAAATAGTACTCGCATCAAGATGAAACAAACTGAAAATGAATTCAGCGTTTTTTCCTGGCCTTGTTGGTGGAGCTGGAGCCGCCGGTGGAAGTGGAGCCGCTGTGATGATTTCCCTGCTGCATGAATTCAAGCAAGACAGTGTTTTGGCATTTGGGGCATTTAGGGTCATCCTCGGACAGCATGACGTACATGAGACAGCGTTGACAGCCTGCAAGAACCATGGATTGAGCCTCAGGGCTGCTGGAGTAGTAGCCAAGTTGAGTTAGATCATCCTGACTCATCTCGGAGGAGATGCATGAGCTGGGAGGTGAGGTTGGGGAGAGTGTGGCTGATCGCCTTGGAGAGTTTTCTGTCATCGGTGCTCTTGGCGTCCTTGTCAGGTTTAGCTTCAGATCAACCTTCGGTGCTTTCCCGTTTCGCCTGCTCATCTTTTTTATCAGCTTGCTTCTTTTATCTCCCTTCGCTATATGAAAGTTTAAAAAAAACGATTAGTTTTTTAGCCTAGCTAGTTTCACAAGTATATAAAGTATGATCGATCAGCGTACGTATTATTAGAGATAAATATATCAGGATATCTCAAACACATATATATGTAGATGTGTGCAATCACTAATTAATTACACATGTGAAAGGAAAAAAAAGAAAAGGTAGCTAGTATTATTGGTCACCTTTGAGGTTGATTAAGCTTGATCTTCAAAGCTGAAGCACACGTAAAGCGAAAGGACAGCGACAATGAGGGGCGGTGAAGAGAAGTGCACAGCGGCTGAACCGGGGGTGGCTAAGCAGGTTAGTGCACCATGGCTAGCAGCTGCTAAGTGGTGGCTCATAGGAGCAAGGGAGGCCATTTATAAGTAGTGTATAAGGAGGGTGTGGTGGTGGACAGAGTCTTTCTTTAAGGCTTGATTTAATTAAAGATAGAGAGAGAAAGTGAGAGGGGGTGGGAGGAGAGGGTTTAGAGTGAGAGAGAGAGAAGGCTGAGAATTGAATGATGAATTGAATGGAATTGATGAAATGGTAGAGAAAGAAGAGATGAGTGTTTATTAAAAGCCCAGCAAAAATGTGTATTTATTGTTGAGTTGGGAAATACAAAATCCCAAAAAAAAAAAGAAAAAAAAAAGAGATCGACAGCCTCTTGATGTAATTTGCAGTTTAGTTAATACACACACACACTATTGCAATTACTAGGTGCAGGTGATCTGATGCTGATGGGAGTAAAAGGCCATTATTTCACAGGAAAGCGCAGCTCTAATTAACCAAAGGTTATAATAAAGACACACTGCTAAACCTTTCATTGATTATAAATTGAATTATCTCCACCGTCCAAATCAGTCCGCGCCGTGATCACATTAAGTTTTTCAACCCCCCCAATCCTTAATTGGGTAATCATCTCGATCATGTACCAGGGTACGTAGAACGTTGTCATTTTACTGATGCTAATAAACCCTAATAATATTTAGAAATACATATAATGAATGTGAATTGGTGAGATATGTGTGTGTGTTGACAAAAACCATGTGATTAGAGAGAGATGTGAAATGATTAAAATCAATAACAAGCTATATTTATCCAATCTTTGAATTGAGTCAAATCAATATCATATATAATGGCTGCTAAGATAAATAATGTCCTAGTTGCTAGAGAGGGTTTGAATTGAAAGGGCCAAGTTCCAAATCTCTCATTTTGTTTTTGTGTGTAGTTTTCAATAAAATTAAAGGTTTGCTGGAGGGAGAGGCCAGGTCTCTTCATCAATATGACTGTAATGATGCTTAAATGAGTTGATCAGAAAGCACCTAATTATCAATAATCAAAATATAGAATAATGCCAGCCTCGCTCTCTCCCCTTAAAACCCGGTCTTTAAAGCTCCCACCATCTTCACATACGTACACAATCCAGCTCCAGCTCCTTCAATTCTCGATCTCCTTCATATCTATTTAAACTCTCATCCTTAATTTCTACCCATCCATCCATCTGTGTTCTCAATTAAAAGCATCCACAGACCACAACAACTTATAAATTATGATCGGCAGTGCATATGGGAGAGATTAAGACCATGTCCCCTCTCTGTAACAAATTTCAATGAAACAGGAGAGCTTTCAATATACCAATATAGTACACACATGCTAGCTGACCACCACGATTTAATTACGTTCGATCGGTTTTAATTAATATCAAAACTATTAGCAAAGAAATGTTCCTGCTGCATTAAACCCTAAATTTGTAATCCCTAAATCGTAACACGGATAACAATAATGTACTACCCTAACTCCCTAAGTGTTACTGGATATGTAGGGTGCAAAGTTGAGCCATTTCCGACCGCAGGCCCGCCACGACAAAGTGAAAACAGATGGTTGTCCCGGCAAGGCTGTATTTGTACCGCTCTGGCCGCCGACTACTTGCGGGACCGGGTCAGGTTCATATTTGAAACTTGCTTCTCAACCTATGAATACAACATTATTTGTCCCAACAAACTGTTGGAAGTGTTTGAGGATATTGTTCCACATACCAACAACTACACAATCTCATATTTGGGAAGAACACAATTTAGTTTTTAGCAACGAAAAATGAGGAACATGCCACCAAACCATCAACGGTTGACTCGACCGGGTTGGCAATGAATGAACCGCTGCACCGGTTCATAATTTGGTTCAATCTTCAATTGCATCTTTAGCAACGAAATATCTGTAACTTCGACGCTATGAACGATGACATCAGCAAGACAGATTTGCAGAAGCACAAATCTTCACGCTTACGAGCGTCGTTTGACAGAGAAAATATCTTATCAGCGCAATCCGATCGGTCGATGGGTAACTCTCAATCGCCTGCTTCAGATCCACGCTTCACCGTCGCTACGAGGTTGCTTGGTTTCTTGCTAATGAAAAACCCTAATTTGCTAATTGCGGTCCTTAATTTATGTTCACTTTTTTTATGCCTAATTTGTTGCAGAGCGTTCACTGGAAAGGAATTGGAAGATTTGAAAGCGATATTTGTGTCTCTAGCTTCCCAATCCAACAGCGAAGGCCAGTTTGTAACTCCATCGGTTTTCAAGGTTAGATTTTGAGTGAGTTTGTATTTTCTAATTTGTGTTTGTGTTAATTGTTTGATTGTGAGATTTCAGACCTTTTTGTACATTCCTAGGCTTATTTCGGGCTTCGTGATCCTCTAGGTGGGAGATTGTTCCATCTGGTGACGCAGAAACGGGGTGATGAAAGACTTACATATGAAGATCTTGTAATTGCTAAAGTGAGGCATTGTTTATGACTATGAAGTTGAAGTTATTTTATCTGAGTATTGAGGATGTATTAAGTATGTTGATGCTGTTACGATGATGTAATGTTGTAAGTGATGCTTTGTTGTCTACTTTGAGTCTGAGTTTATTTGTGTGTGGCAGGGGACGTATGAGAAAGGAACTAAAGATGAGATTGAAGAGTTCATATTTGAATTATTAGATATCAACAATGATGGTATTGTGGGAAGGTAGGTTTAAAATCATCATTTACATCATACTTGCTCCCCTTCATAAGTTTCATT
This sequence comes from Rhodiola kirilowii, assembly GCA_033675215.1. Taxonomy (NCBI): domain Eukaryota; kingdom Viridiplantae; phylum Streptophyta; class Magnoliopsida; order Saxifragales; family Crassulaceae; genus Rhodiola; species Rhodiola kirilowii. The sequence continues at coordinate 10,024,209 of CM066203.1, read as the reverse complement.
TTGGCGTGCTATTGTGTGATTTTGAGGGAGCTTAGAGTGGATATTTGTTGATGGTTCTCAAGATTGAGGTTGTGGATTTCCGTATGTGAGTGTGACTTAAATTTTTTTAGCTTATGTTCAGGAAGGTCGATATGTTAGGCTGATGCCTAGCTTTGTAAATGTGGTTGCTTCTAGCTGAGTAAGGATAGGAAAAATTTAGATATGCAAAAATTGTAGCTTTTCAGAGCCTCCATAGTCCATACTCATGCTTGAAGCAAATTTTGTTGGGAATCAGTGAAAGGCTTCTAGATTAGGATGCAACCAGTAAAAAACTCATTTGGAATCCTACATACGTGGAATCACAATTCATGAATTATTTCGTTTGTAGTTGTCATGTTTGCAGCTTTTAAAGAAATACTGCTTACAATTTGTATCCATCTGCCTTCTTTTAAGCGACTTATTATCTTTTCTCTGATTGTGATGCGGGCTGCAAGTCTTTGTTTTCTATGTATGGGTCGGTGTCTGCCTTATCATTTGTTTCATACGTAGTTTCTTGTTGTACTATTCTGGATGTCAAGCTTCATGAGATAATGTGTTATTCTCAACCGTATTTGATCAATATAGTCATGCTTATCAACGTGATGAAAGATGGATGACAATTGATTAGAATTTTGTGCCACTAGTATGTGTCCCTTTTGTTAGATCTGGTAGTTCAAAGCATGCCCTCTGTGTACAATAAAGAATTGCTGATGAATGACCCACTGAACAAATTTACTCTCTGATGCCAGGTCTGATATAGAAGATGTTGTAAATACAACGCTAGATGATATATCTTCTTCAAAACCACCTGCACCTACAATAGCTTCACATCATGACAATGTTGGCATGCTTGTCAATGCTGCATCTTTTACGAAACATGAAGATGGAAGTCTGGAAAATCAAATGACGTATGAGGATTTTAAAAGCTGGTGTCATTTTCTCCCATCGGTTAGAAAATACCTTGGAAGCCTGTTGGATGCAGGTAAGTGCATACATGTGCACCACAAACTTTTTTTAAATGAATTAATTGTTTTCTTAAGTTGATTTTTTACATTTTAATTTCTGTTTTAGCATGATGGTCCTATTTAAAAGCTAACATAATTTTTTACATTTTGACTAGTTTTTTTCATAATGGGCTAACATGAATCTGAAATGAACCCCGTCTCCTAAAAAGTTGGGTTTGAGACTTTGAAGATCGTCGAAACATCACCATGGCTTTAGCTTTTCATTTATTCTTTGATCTGACAAAGAAATAAAAACATCAATTGTAGGTAGAGCAAGTACTGAAGTTCCGAATCTAATCACTATGGAAAACATTGATTCAAATTCAATATTATTAAACAAAGAATATGCTTGGATCATTGGCGGGTGCCTTCCACAGCATGAGATGGAAGAATGGACACTCTTGTATCATAGTGCATGCAATGGACTGAGCTTTACAACATTCTTGGGCAATTCATCGTGAGTGTATTTCTGTTTTTGTTTTACATTTGAATGTGGAAGCTTACGCTGATCTTAAGTGGTCTGTTTTGTCATACAAGAAGATATTACCTACGTCCCACATTGTATACTTGTTTATGTTTAAAAATCTACTGTTTGAGACAGTGGTCTCAATAATGTGGCTCCCAGCGTATTTCCCTTGCATTTCTGAAGCAGCAGTACGATGGCTGGTCAGAATAACTTTTTGTTTGTAATTTATCTTTTGACATTTTTGAAGTAAAATTCGAGAACGTCTTTACTTTAGACGAATAGAGGACAGCAGGGGACAAAAGATGAAAGTTGATTAATCTTGAATTATAAATAAATACCACAATATTAATAGCAAGAGAAAATAGTATCGGCTAGTGCTAGTAATTGTTATGCCTTATTCTGAGTCAGTATATTGAGGGTCTGAACTTATATATGAATTTTGAAATGCAGAGATTACATGGGACCTACTGTTTTGGTTATAAAGGATAAAGAAGGCTACATATATGGTGGTTACGCATCACAGCCATGGGAGCGACATGGTGACTTCTACGGAGATATGAAATCCTTTCTTTTTGAGCTACACCCAAAGGCATCTATATTTCGACCTACGGGAGCAAATAATAATGTACAGTGGGTAAGTCATTCGTCGCACATTGGGCAGATAAAATTGGAAGATTATCCACTTGCAGAAAAAATATTCTCATTTCAGGGAATGTGGCTTGAATAGGGGCACGTATTAATTAATTGGTTGACATGCATGCTCTGATTTAATGAAACAAAATTTTCAGTGTGCTGCTAACTTCAGCTCGGATAGCATTCCAAATGGAGTTGGTTTTGGAGGTAAAGTCCATCATTTTGGCCTGTTCTTATCAGCAAGCTTTGATCAGGGGCAAACCTTCAGCTGCACAACATTTGGCAGCCCTTGCCTCTCCAAGTCCAGTCACATAATCCCTGATGTTATAGAATGTTGGGGAGTTATGCCCATAGTTTCCGGACAGGAAAGACCTGATGCACTCAAGGGAACCATATTAGAGAGGTTCAAAGAGGATCGCAATATGCTTAATATGGTTGGCATCGCCAATTCAAGCTAGCCCGTGCGACTGAGTGCATGGGCACTGAGCTGTTATATATTTTACAAACTGGAGGTTGGTTGTCAAACAAGACTTCAGTGACAGACTGCTCTTTTCGAGAAGAAGACTGTAATAATAAACTTTGTATTTAATCTGTATCTATATATCAAAAGAGTACATTGATCCTTTGAGACAGCCATCAGCAAACATTTAAAGAAAAGACCGCAGCAATAAAAAAACAAATGAAAGGTTTGAACAATTTCGCCGTGGATCAGATCTCAGCAGTCTGTACTAGAAGGCAGCCCTGGTTGGTGTAAATTGGATATTATGGCTGTCAATTAGTCAAGCTGTCAAGGTATTCACGAGTCAAGGGTCTGAACACATGAGCAGCCTCTTCCTCAATCAAATCAATCTGCTTCTTCCTCAGGTGCATGTAAACAATCCAGTCTCCATTTCCAGCCGGATTCGGCATTGGCATCACATACCCAGCATCCCCACCCCATGGAAAATGGTACGATCCAATCCTAGGTCTTCCCCACCCAAAGTCCATCTTCCCTACTGGAAACCTCTGCCCTGAGGACACCACTAGAGCCGGTCCATCACTGCTTCCTGCACAGTAGATCTTGGCCAAGGTGGCCTCAGGCCGCTGCGTCTCCACCCAGTCTATCAAGTCCATGAAATGCCCTTGTGTGGCTCCACTCTTGAGACAGTCATGCACTCTTCCAGCCACCCAACTCAGCGGCTTCTCACTCACAACCTCCACACTCTCCTCCCCGTACGGGATCGATAAGACATTCCCGAAGTAAGTCCTCATCGCCTCTGATCCATCTCCACTCACTATCCTTGTCCGGCCATCTACAACAATCCCCATCTTCGTCAACACCACACTCTCTTCCTCTGTCTTACTTTCTTGGCAAGAGCTCTGAGCCACCTTCTGCCATAAAAAGGCACTGAACGACTCGAGCTTGGTCCGCCTTGAACCTCCCATGCTAGCATCATCTTGCAGCTCAGCAAGCTGTTCAGCAGTGATGTAATACATACGGCTGATCAGCTGGTGCAGCTCACCAGAACCCTCCTCAGGGTCCGGAAGAGAAGATACCTTCACATACAGTTTATCCATATGTGGATCATACCGCGCAGGCCTACGAGGCTTTATCATCGATCGTCTGAAAGACGGCCTAACTGAAAGATTCTCAGACCTGGCAATCTCAGACCATGAAACCAAAAACATGTTGGTGGAATAAGCATCAGCAACCCTATGATCAAACGTGCATGAAACCACCACACCTCCACATTTCATCTCACTTGCTTGAACTGATAAAACTCCTTCCTTCTTCCTCGGCACAAGCTTACCTTCTACACTCTCATCAGGGTTATACAAATCCAGCTCACAGAGCTCCACATCCGCGTACACTTCAGTAAAGTCCACGCCGCGGTTGTTGCACAAGACCTCAGGCTCTCCGCACGAGTTGTAAACAACTTCTCCGGCGAATGGGTAGTAAGTGACCAGAGCTTGAGCTAGTGATTTTTTAAGAGTTGCAACTATGGATACAAAGGACTGTGATGGCTTGTTGTAGCAGAAGAAAACTCCAACGTCGATTGGGGGTAGGACTAGGTCTAGGTTGGATTGTGGCAGCCAGCGGTCCTGCATGGGCAGCGCCGCCGCTACAACTTCCTTGTTCCTTTCGTGGATGGTGAACTCTCCTCCCTTGATGTTGGCCATGTTAATGCTTTAGATAGAGAGAGATCAAAGATTAAGAATTATTGATGGCAGATGGCCTGAGGGAGCTTTTAGAGAGAGAGAGAGAGAGGTATGCAATTAAATTGAAGGAGAAGATGAGTGTGAGATTGTGTGGTGAGTGATATATATAGTGAGAGAGAGATGGTGTGCACGCACTAGAGTTTAGAGTTGGTCCAAAGATGACAACCCAACAACCATATGTGCTTGCCATTTTCCATTTTATCATAATTATCTTCGCTAACATTATTTTTGACATGTGTATATAATTTTGGAAGTTGGGGGCCGGGCTAGGTGGCGCGCATGCACATAAAATGTGTGCTTTGACAGAAAGTCATTAGTCATGAGATAAGTGTTTAAAATATGAGAGAGAATAGTCGGACTGCTACTGTGAGCATGTGTATGTGCATTTCCATGCAGCTTCTGATCAACTACCATCAATATTCTTCAAAGTCTGGGTTCTCTTGAGGAAATGAGGTCACAGCTAGTACGCAAGGCAGCCTTTTGGTGAGGGTGCTTCAATATAATAATATCCTATTTGGTATAATTATATGTAAACTATCTAACTTTTAGCGACCAATAAAGTCGTTGCGACCGATCAGTATTGACTACAATTTCCTTGGTTGTTCATTCGGTAGTCATTTTCCTGCATCATTATTCCACACTCAACTTTCTTATAGCTTCAAGTGAAATTAATATGGGAGCTGCTCCTCGCACCCCCGCGACAAAAAACCCCCAGCAAAATGTTTCATATGCCCTCCTATTCCACACTAATTACATTCCTATGCCAAATATTATATATTCTTTAATTCAATTAAATGATAATTAAAATTCAATTAAATGATAATCAATATTCTATAAATTAATTGTACCATATTTATTTATTATTATTAATCAGAAAATATTCTATAATAATTAATAGTAAAAAATTAAAATAAAAATACAACATGTAGCAATTGTTTTAAAAATTATAATATACTTGATTTTTTTTAAAATTTTAATAAAACTTATAATTAGGAATGAGTGATTAACTAAATAAACCAAATTTCCATTGTAGTAAAATATTATTTAGACAAATTTTATTTATGATTTATATTTAGAAAATAGTTTCATTTTATTTAGGGCGAATAATAATTTATTTCGTTTAATTAATAATTGATTGGGTAGTCCAACATTAATTTGGATTCAAAAATAAACATGCAACAATGCTAAAAATAAATACATAAAAAAGTAGACATATCTAATCAATATTTCCTCCAAATTGTGCTCCGTTTTTTTCCTAAGAATTATATGCATTATATATATGTTGAGTATAACTTAGTTTTTATTTAATAAATAATGTATTCATATTTAAAAAATATGTGTTATATATTTAGGGTTTGGATCAAATACAAACCAATATTATAAATAAAAACTACAAACCCATAAAAAATTTGACACGTGTCAAAATGAACCAATTAAAATTCAGCCGAGAATTCTCCCGTCGGGGTTCTTTTTGTAAATAAAAAAAACACATGTGGACTTATTTAAAAATATATAAAAGATAATAGGGGTACAATCGTCCTAAAATTCGCTACAGTAAAATTCGAATTTCGCTACAGTACGTTTTTAAGTCTGATCATCAAGCGTTAAGTCTGAACAATAAGAATAAATTTTGACTTTTGCTACAGTAAAATTGACTTTTACTGTAGCAATTTTGACTTTTACTGTAGCAATTTTGACTGTTGCTACAGTATGTTCAGACTTAAAAAAACATTGTTCAGACTTAAACCAGTAATGATAATACTTGAAAAAACAATGTTCGTTCAGACTTAAAAAAACATTGTTCAGACTTAAACCAGTAATGACAATACTTGAAAAAATAATGTTCGTTCAGACTTAAAAAACATTGTTCAGACTTAAACCAGTAATGACAATACTTGAAAAAATAATGTTCGTTCAGACTTAAAAAAACATTGTTCAGACTTAAACCAGTAATGACAAATACTTGAAAAAATAATGTTCGTTCAGACTTAAAAAAACATTGTTCAGACTTAAACCAGCAATGATAATACTTGAAAAAATAATGTTCGTTCAGACTTAAAAAAACATTGTTCAGACTTAAACCAGTAATGACAAATACTTGAAAAAATAATGTTCGTTCAGACTTAAAAAAACATTGTTCAGACTTAAACCAGCAATGATAATACTTGAAAAAACAATGTTTGTTCAGACTTAAAAAACATTGTTCAGACTTAAACCAGTAATGACAAATAGTTGAAAAAACAATGTTCAGACTTAAAAAAACATTGTTCAGACTTTTTTAAGTCTGAACACTACCATTTAAGTCTGAACACTACCATTTAAGTCCGATTATTAAGTATTTTTAAGTCTGAACATTAGTATTTTAAGTCTGAACACTACCATTTAAGTCTGAACACTACCTTTTTAAGTCTGAACACTACCATTTTAGTCTGAACACTAACTTTTTAAGTCTGAACACTACCATTTAAGTCTGAACACTACCATTTAAGTCTGATTATTAAGTATTTTTAAGTCTGAACATTAAGTATTTTAAGTCTGAACACTACCATTTAAGTTTGAACACTACCTTTTTAAGTCTGAACATTAGTATTTTAAGTCTGAACACTACCATTTAAGTCTGATTATTAAGTATTTTTAAGTCTGAACATTAGTATTTTAAGTCTGAACACTACCATTTAAGTCTGAACACTACCTTTTTAAGTCTGAACAATACCATCTTAAGTCTGAACAATACCATTTAAGTATGATTATTAAGTATTTTTAAGTCTGAACAATAAGTATTTTAAGTCTGAACACTACCATTTAAGTCTGAACACTACCTTTTTAAGTCTGAACACTACCTTTTTAAGTCTGAACACTACCATTTAAGTCTGAACACTACCATTTAAGTCTAATTATTAAGTATTTTTAAGTCTGAACATTAAGTATTTTAAGTCTGAACACTACCATTTAAGTCTGAACACTACCTTTTTAAGTCTGAACATTAGTATTTTAAGTCTGAACACTACCATTTAAGTCTGATTATTAAGTATTTTTAAGTCTGAACATTAGTATTTTAAGTCTGAACACTACCATTTAAGTCTGAACACTACCTTTTTAAGTCTGAATACTATCTTTTTAAGTCTGAACACTACCATTTAAGTCTGAACACTACCATTTAAGTCTGATTATTAAGTATTTTTTAAGTCTGAACATTAAGTATTTTAAGTCTGAACACTACCATTTAAGTCTGAACACTACCTTTTTAAGTCTGAACAATACCATCTTAAGTCTGAACAATACCATTTAAGTATGATTATTAAGTATTTTTAAGTCTGAACAATACCATCTTAAGTCTGAACAATACTATTTAAGTCTGATTATTAAGTATTTTTAAGTCTGAACAATCCCATCTTAAGTCTGAACAATACCATTTAAGTCTGATTATTAAGTATTTTTAAGTCTGAACAATACCATTTTAAGTCTGAACACTAACAACTTGTGGACTAAATTGAAAATAATATTATTATGTTTTATACCCATTCGTGTGAAATGACTATTATACCCCTCCGTGTTTTCTCCGGGATTTCGACTAAACAGGGACACGTGTCGGCTTTATAATTGGTTTGTAGTTTTTATTTATAAACAGGTTTGTACCTGAACCGCACCCATATATTTAATTTATATATTGTTTTGAATTAATGATAATATCTCATTAATTATAATATATATATTAATGTTAATTTCTAAATAATTTTAAATTAATAATTATATTTTAATTGTTATATTTGATGGGGGTGTGGGGGTAAAATGGGAAATAAACATGGGACCCACTGGGGGGTGTGTGAGTGTGTGGGGGGGGGGGGGGGGGGTGGAGTGTGAGGAGAATGAACCCATTAATATCTGCACTAATCTCTACAATTTTAATTGATATATATTTGTATTCATAGACAGAATAACCAAACATTCACTTTTTTCACTCGGAAAATAACTTAGACAAACAGACCCCAGGAAAATTCTTCTGATCAGTTACCCAACTCTCACTAGCTGCGCATAATATGCTCTTTCTTAGTTCCTGGGTTGCCTAAAACTCCCTTTGCTCGAGCAGGTTGTCTGATCCAACTTTCATGGAAGGTGTGGTAGTATATGTAAGAACCTGAATTTTTTAAAGGCTTAATTAAGTAAGTAGATATTTTCTTAAGAAGTAAAGATTAAATTGACTTCTTTAAGTAAGTAGATATTTCCTTAAAGTAACTAATCGCACCATAAGGACAATCAGTAGCCACTTGTCTTCACTTAATTCCACTAATAAGATGATTCATCTATGCATCTTCTCTATGTAAGCCATATTAGGAGTCATTTTACTTCCTTATGCAAGAAAAAATAGAGAAACAACAACACAAAAACACTCACTTAAAATTCTGGACAACAACTTAGTGGGGCAAAAGGGGTAGAAATTCTTAATCTCTACTCTTAGTTTATGAGTTTTATGCTCTTGTATGATGAGCTTGATATATGTGGTACTTGCTTGATGAGTATTTGAGTGATTTGAGGCTTTGTTTTGAGTTTTATCCACTGTTTAGGGTTGTCCCTATGCTGAAATTATGTTTGCTAAGTACTCGTACATGAAAAACATGATTTACATGCTTAAAACATTATGGACAAATTCTGGATGATGGTGTATGTTGTGCATGCCTTATTTGACTTCATAAAAGAACTAAAAATGTATTAGAATAGATGTGTATGCAGGGACAGAGCCAGGATTTAAATTCATGTAGGGCTAATTTTTTTGTTTAAGGTTTGCAGAAGGCTCATCCTCGCACTTTTTTTATCAAGGTCAAGAGATCGAAACGGGACATCAACCAAAATCCTACAGACAAATCAAATATTAATTTTGATGCAAAAAAACATGCCACAGAGGCTGCTGGGATCACAAGAAATATAAAGTAGCTAGTTTGAGCTTGGCAAAAGTAGGCAAGAATAAAAAAAAGTGTTGCTACAAAATTTACCTCGTTTATGATATTCCTAACTACAAAATTCTAATAAGCAACAACCCAACAATGGTAAAATCAGCACATTCCAATCTCCGCAAAACTAAGAACTCGACTTGACGAGTGATGACACAGTTTGCGACCTAGGTTGATCGCGGTTTCGGCATTGGCGTTACTGTTTCAGTTTTAATTTATTGAATTTCAACAAAAGGGACGGGTGGAAGCTTAACAGATCTGATTTGGGCCGGCTAAATCCGAAATTACCTTTTGTAAAAAGGTTTGAAATTATTTTTTTGGTTCAAAGCAACTAGGGCTGCAGCCCATGTTGCGTCAGTCTCCGTCCATCCCTGGTGTATGTACTATATTCATGTAGACAAGCTCTAGAATGTTAAAATAGGCCAAAAGTGATGTTATATGTATTTATGTTTTAAGTAGTAGACTAGAAATGCATCAAAAGTGACATGTACGTACATACTAAAATCATGTAGTCTTGTCATAGAATGGATAACCATGTTCTGTAATGATTTAAGCAACTTATAGAAGCAAGAATCAAGGTAAATAGACATGTATGATAAGCTGAAATATTGCAACTATATATGTAATGAATCTGAAATCTTGAATTTAAGTCCTAAAATACCTTATAAGCTAGTTTAGAAAGTAATATTTCAAAATATTTATATTGGAGTTTATCTTTGAAGTCAATTGTGAATGCTTTGCTTAGCTTTTATGATATAAGTCTTGTTTGTAAGTACTTTATTCATGTTTTGTTTATGTATTTCGTAGCACATGCTATGTTGTGATACAATTGCATATAATTACATAACATATGCATTCATGCATGACATTCATGTTTTTGAAAGAATGAGGTTTGGTGCCAGGCCAATGAGAAACGTGGCCGGTAGTTTTCCAAATGGGAAAAGTCTACTGTATTCGGGATACGAGATATCCTTGGGTTAAAGGCCCTAAACCCTACAGGAAGATCCCGCGAATGAGATGATGGTTGGTGCCAGACCGGTGTGAAACGTGACCGGTAGCTTTCCGAGTCGTGAAAGTATACTAGTTTTGAAAAATGCGAAACATAATTAAACATCAATCATTGCAAATCACGTGCATCACTAACACATTTGTTTATATGTATTTATATGTTATGTGAGCATGTAACTTGTGGACTAATTGTTGAAATTAAGTTTTCCTACTGAATTCCCAAAACTCACTCCTAATCCTTTTCAGGAATAAGATCATCGTGGTGGACATGTATGCTTATATTCAACTAGATAAGAGGTCATTCGCTTCATTTTATTATAGCATTATGCATAACATTGTTGTTAGTGCTTTTTTTTATTGTAGTTGTTAGTGCTTTTAGTAACCCTTTTTATGTATGTAAAGATATAGAATTTAAGTATGGTTGTAAGAAAGACAATCTAAAATTGTTTTAAAAGTAATATAAATTTCTTACTCACGCCCTTAGGATTTTGGGGTGTGACAGTATAAGTTGAGTGTTGGATGCTTCTGCTTACTTAAATAAGTCATGCTTGGAGCAAATGTTTTCCGTGTAATGGCAGGACGTTCAATTTACTGAGGAATTCTGTGACTGTTATTTTCCTGCTCAGCTACTGGTGTAACTGAATTAAGGCCAAGACCATTGGAATCGATAAGTCCAGGGTAACACACATTTGGATCTGTACCCAATGAGAACAATGGCTCTGGAGAGTTTGTAACTGGTTCCTCAGAATCAGCTTGCTGCTGCTGCAGCAGCAACAATTCCAGGTTTTTTGAAGATGGCACGTCACCTTTGCAATACCTTTCCCACATATTTCGGTATGCCGACTCTAAACCAAGTGTGAAATTTTCACCATCACAAACAGGGGACTTGGCCATCAGTTCGCGGAGGGTCATTCTCAATTTTGATAGTTCTGGTATGTCACATGCCAATTGCACGGCAAGCTTGACATATGCTTCTTCATTTTCAGCTACCAAATGTCCCAAACCTAAAGTTCAACAAACCAGATATCAACATCAAAGCATGACACTGACAGAGTGACAGTACACATTTTAGCAGATTTCCAACCAGCACAAGTGACGCCGGTTGAGCTGGCCGTGAAAAAACCAGAACCATAAGTAAGCCTAACTTTGTATTGAATTTTCATCTTCAGTCCAGTTAAGTTCAACCCTTACTCATATCCCGATGATCTTAAGTTGATTTAATAGAATCTCAGTTTAAGACGAAAATAAAACACCCCAAGTACTACAGTAAAACATTTAAATTATAGTAATGGGTATTCCAGATAAATAAACAAAAGAAAATGAGTAACTTCGGCAGTGACAGTAATAGCTTCTTACCAACATTGTTTAGAAGACTAACGCCAACATTATGAGCATGCACAGATCCAGCCATTGTAATGCATGGGACTCCCATGTACAAGGATTCACATGTTGTTGTGGTTCCTGCATATGGGAATGTATCCAAACTACAAAGAAAATATGAATGAATTACAATCAAAACATGTCTCCTTAGCTAAAAGCCAGTAAGCCGCAAGTTTCAAAGTTAAAAAAAGAAAAGGCTTCTTTAAAAGCAATGAACTTCTACCTTATGTCCATGAAAGAATAAGCTTGCATATGGTCATGGTTTAGAAGGATAAGAGGGAGCAAATCCACGCGAAGTGATTCTAGACCCAACTGCTCTAACGTTGTAAGAAATCTTTGTCTGATGCTATCGCAGCAGAACGGCTTACACTTCACCACAAGCCGAGAATTTGGAACTGCGCGTAAGATTTTTGCCCATATTTCCATCACTTTAGGCGTAATCTGATGGTGGAAAATAAAAAGTCCTCCCGACATTAGATTAACTAAATTGATTTAGCAGCACTAGATGCTTTGAAGCACAGTGAGACATGTTGACTACATATAGTATATTAGTAAGTGACGTTACCTTTGCTAAATTATTAAAACTGCCAAATGTAACAAATCCATTTGATAGTGCAGGAGCAGGAGATACAGGCCCAGCCTCAGGAGACGGTATGTAACATAGGAAGCATTTTGGTAATCGAACCAATTCCTCAACATGCCTACAAAATTTCATACAGCAAAGGTATGCAGCATGTGTCAATATGATGATATAAATTTGCATCCTCAAAAGTTGGATGAAAACAATATGACACATACTTCTGCCTTGTATCGGGAGGGTCCGTTAATGAATCCGTTAATCTGTAGTCTATTGTTGGCAGTCCAGTTGTGTTCGGATAGCCGATCCAAGTCACCTTTGATAAATAAGAAGAAGAAGATTGAGAAATTAGGGGGGGGGGGATTAAAAACTCAAGATATAGCCCGATAAAGACCACCTCAATGGTCAATTACTAATAAAAGAGACAAAAAGCTATGTATAAGCCCCCAATAGAAAATTTTGAAATCATCGTTTGACTTGGCGAGATCACATAGTCGCGTACCTGAACAGGTGCTGGTCTGCATGCCATCATTCCTAGCTTATTGTTAGCAGTATGGCCAGTAAGCTCGACCAATATATCAATTTTATCTTCCCGAACCATGCTAGCAACTTTTTTCTCATCAATTCCATAAACATCTCTCCAAATCCCACTGTTTTTCAGAACCGTCTCCCTAAACCTGTTGGTCTTTGCATCAGCCTGAAAGAAACGTAATGTAGTAAAAGGTAGTATTGTATACTGTATTTCTAATTGAACAAGGGCACATGCAACGAGCATAATGAGGAAACATGTGTTATGAAACACATTGTGTATTAGAATAGTTATTGAACGGAGATCCGAGAACTAATACCTTCACTACACCTGAGTAAACCACAACCTTGAAATTTGTGTAATTATGAAATGCCAGAGGTGCCTCAATGAAATATGATACAGAGTGAGTAAAATAATCAGGCGACACGTATCCAATGACAAGTGCTCTCTCCGGTTCTTTGGGGTTGTCCCATGAAGTATAGCGTGGATACAACCTTGTGAAACGCCTACCCCAATCACTGTAAATGCAAGGTCAATTTTAGAAGAGCGAAAAATAACAAACACTCATAGTTACGGACCGGAACCGCCAGTTCTGGAACAGTGGACAGGCTACTACTAGTAGTCTGGCCCTAACATGAGATGCAATAGAAATGCAATTCAACCTGTGAGCTTCATAGAGCCTGTCGTCATCTCCCTCATTTATGTAATTCATTGCAAGTAGCCGATTCTAGAAAAAAGTCAGGAAAAAAAATTGAGTATATAAATATTAGAAAGAGGTTGTCAAGTTTGGTCTAAGTCTAACATCAGATGAAAACTAAAGCATTTAGACACAAGCATGTTCGCTGAATTAGCTGGCACTATCTCTCAACCTCAGCTAAAATACATCAAGCAACTCGAAATTAGCAAAACTAAAAGAAAATCTTACCTGCCCTGCATTGCGTGAATCAGGATCCAACTTCAGGCATTGTTCATATGCTTCAATAGCTAATGATATATTGCCAGCATCTCTGTACAGAACACCTACACATGCAATAGTTTGAAAGCTATCAAAATTACTTAAGTTACCAACAGAAGCACTAAAAGATAATTCAAATACGAGATGAAACATAGTACAATAAGAGATCAAAGGCACATTAAGTGGTAAAAGGAAAACAATGGATGATATTCAAAACAACAACAACAAATATAATGTAGGGTACAAAAAAGAGTTACCTAAATTATTATATGCTTCGGAATATGTCGGATTTGCCACAATCGCTTTCTCAATCATAATCGCAGCAGCATCCAGTTTTCCCTGCAAGCAAAAGGGATAGTAATTCACTGTCTAAACTGCAATTAACAAATGCAGATTACAGCCAAAGCAGTCCCAAACCTGAACAGTGTATACCACACCAAGATTGTTTAATGATTGAGAGAAGTTTGGTTTGATAGACAGCGCCTTCTATATCATGATACACCGGTGAGGCAAAAATATAGTTAATACACGTAAATTATTACTTGCACAAATATTGCATTAGACAATATGAAGATTACCGATACCTGATAACACTCCACAGCTTTGTCAAGGTTGTCCCTATCTTTATATATCACTCCTAAATTATTGCAAGCTTCTGCACAATGGGGGTTGAAGTGAAATGCAAGCTCGTAAAATACAATTGCCTGCAAGATTGAAAATTCGTATCCATAGGTACAAAATAAATTCTAAAGACAACGCTTAAAACAAACTCAAAAGGTTATAATACAGTGTAATGAAAACACAACTTCAACCCAAAAGATTATATGGCTATAAGTTCTTCTTATGTTACTCGGCTAAAATACTGGTCATTTTTTCATAATTTGCAAAGAAGGCTACTAAGTTTATGTTTAGTATACAAGCAAGCGCCAAGCAGCCTTCGGCAGTCATATACAGAGAGTCCAAGATAAAACACCACTATGTAACAATTTTACCAACCATATCGAACTTCAGCATTTCGCCATAGGCAACGCCAAGATTGTACATGGCATCAGCATAATGCCAATTGTATACCAAAGCCTTTTTGTATAATGCAACACCCTGGTTGATGTCTCCTTCCACTTTAACCTGAATATTGAATAATAGTTAATACTTAATAGATTCTATAAATAAATAATAATCAAGTCAAAATCATATAGACATATGAAAACAGATAAAGGCTGCAAATAAGCCCAAATCTACATGACATTGGCACATAAAAGTTAAGTAACTGAAAAGTTGGTAAGAGGAAGTGACCTTAGTTCCTAAGTCTGTCAAGGCTATAGCCATGTTATTCTTTGCAATTTCGAAATTTGGAGACACGGCCAAACATCTGGGTAACATAAACAAATAAAACCATTTTAAATGTTGCAGCGGCCAACTAGATATTTTTTTCCTTCCAAAATTTTTGATTTATAAACAGATAAACTTACCTCTCATAACAGGCAATTGAAGATTCAATATCCCCACGATTCTTATAAATTACACCCATGTTACAATATGCTTCAGCATACATGGGCCTCTCCAGCGCAGCTTTCTCGTAGCAACTTAGAGCTGTGTCGTATTGCATCAATTCAGAATAAACAACACCTAGATTGTAATGTGCAGGCTGCAGAGCACCTCTGTTGATAAGTCAATGATCGCTATGCAAAAGATTAAAAGAAAGAAGTAACGGTAAGTAGGATGAAGATGCGCATACTGCATAGTGAGGATCTATTTTGAGAGCTTCATAGTATTTCTGGATGCCTTCTTGAGTGTTACCGGCAAGCTTTAAGCTGGTTCCAAGATCAGTTAACACAATAGCAAGGCATTCGGCAGCAGGTTTATACAGTGGGTCAGCTAGTCGAGCCTTCTGATATGACTGTAAATGCCAAAATTTGAAAATGAACCAAAAATAATATAATTCAGAAAACGATGTCTCTGACATATTACTCAATTTCTGCAAGTAAGAAAAAAAATACTTTGGGCAAGCATGTCGTCATCAAAGGAACTAGTTGCTTTAACCTCACAATATAATCAGGACCCACCCTCATTGTGATTGTGACTCTTAATTGTTAGAATGTATCCTTAATGACATTGGTGTTGTTATCAATCAATTATATCAGACTCGCAATCAGATTGGGTGATTGAAATCCGTATCCATACCCAAAAAAAATACAGTCTGAGAGGGGGCACTAATACACGAAAGACAAAATAAAAATGAGGAAGTACAAACTGTGCTTCCATACATATCAATTATTGTTTATAAAAAGAATGTGGACATGTTCTAACAAAATAACGTCACACAGTTAATAAAAATGCAACTGTAGTTGAGTTAGAAAACATACATCTGCAGCTTCTACAAGTCGACCTTCATCTTTATACAAAATTCCACAATGAGTTAGGGCACAAGCATTTTGAGGGTCCAGCCTTATCGCCTCAGCAAAACTTTCAAAGGCAACCTTGCCCATAGTTTGCATTTGCAGGCAAATACCCTTGCCGATGTGAGCTTCAACATTTTTTCTATCCTTTTCAAGAACACTCTCGTACAGAACAAGAGCCTCTGCAAACTTGTTTCTAGACCGAAGAATGTCGGCATATGAGAGAGCATCCTGCCCCTCTGAATTCTTATGCGCATCAACTTCTGTGAGTGACCCGTTACTATGTGACCGCTCCACTTCTTTAACAAAACCATTATCGCTGACTAAAGAGCCTTCTCCCCCATTACAGGCACCTGTATCTGTTGGGCTCATCTTGGTGTAGCTGAATGCAATGTTACAAGAATAAGATATACGAAAAAAATTTAGCTGCAAGAAGAAAAAAAAGAATACTTCTACACACAAACATAACCCTCACTACACAATGATATCACATGCTGCCAATCCAAACAGATCCAGGCACACACGAACCTGACAAAACAACCCAATCGACACCAACCTCAAAGAAACAATGTAGTAATCAATAGCATGAGTAAGTTACCACATTTCATAAGCAGCTCCCATAACCATCCCCCGATCCTCTCATCATTCCTTAGTGAAACAAAATCCTTGATAGGCACAAAGACAAATCTTTTAAAGTATTAGTACAATAGTACCCTATGATTCCAATCACAAACCCACCTCTTCAGTTTCCAAAATAATCCTAACCACTTCAAATCAAAATCATCTGTTATAGCACCAACTGTGCAATTTTCAGTACAAATAGGATAAAAAAGATCAGTCATTTCACTCAAGAAGAGTACTTAAGCTTAAACCTTCAAACAAAGAAACAAACATTGACACAAATTGCTCAGTCACAGAAAAATATTAGGGATTTTGGACTCACAATCAACAGCAGAGGCCCTTAAGCCATGGCGTGAAGCTCGGCGAAAGAAACCCACGGTACAAAAGAGCCGTAACTCCAAAAAAAAAACTTCGTTTTCACGCGACGCAGAGGCAGCACAGCGACTTATGAGCAAGAAGAGACGTCCAAGAGAAGCAACGAGTACAAAAGTAAGACACTTTTGTAGAGATAGAGAGAGAGAGAATTAGAACCGAAAATCGCGGCGATTAACTTCCCTCCGCGGAGTGTTAGGGTTTTCCTGTCGGCAGCGGAGGTGGCGGTTGCGGCGGCTGCTCAGAAAATGCTCCGCCCGGTGACACAACACAACAAATAGCTGCTACATATAATTGACAAGTTAAACACATTTTTAAACAATACCCTCCAATTTCAATCATTATTACGGTTTTGCCACTTATTTCCAATTTGCCACTGACTATCTACTGTGACTGTTTCCAATTTCCATGTCTGACAGTGACAGGCCGGCCCAACCACGTTCGTCATCCTCGTATAAACTCCTGCAATATGAATCCTCCAATAGCAGATTCAGCAAGGCTCAGTCACTCTAGGGTTTTGAGTCATAGCTGCTTACTGAATTTCAAGAATTCTCTTTTGATTTTCATCTAATTTTCACTCTTCTTTTTCTATCAAGGCTTCGGATTTTCGCAATTGGGTTTATGGGTATATCCAATCATTTGTCAAATTTTCGTTTCGTATAAGCAGTTTTCGCAACTGTGTAATAATCTGCTGACGATTTGATCAACGGCGGAAAACCAGGTTCAATTGGGAGGACATAAATCTTGAAAAGTTTTCATCTTTTTTGAGTATGGTGTAATTGGGTTTCTGAGATTTTCACAATGTGGCTGGCTTGACTGATGAATCAATTAGATGTGCGAAAGGCGGCATCTTGATTTTTTTTTCATCTCTGATAATCTCAGCCTTGATCTTTCGGTTTGAGGTTCTGGTGCTGATAGATAAGTGTATGTGAAAATGCTACGAAATTCAAGAAATTGGTGTAAAGATTACAGCTTGGATGAAATCATGTTTTGGGGAATTCAATCATCTTCCTTGCCCAAATTCGAAAAGATTTGAACTTGCAACTAATTTCGTCGATCAGATGGATAAGAGACGTTTACTGACGGTAATCCGAGGGCTGAATACAACAAGTGGCTGGCAGTTTATTATCCACTCATTCATTATCTTTTATAGTGCCTACTGGTTTTGTAAACATTTTGTGCCTCTTCTTGAAAATCTTGCTAACCATGATTTCTACTACTGCAGCAGCCAGGCAACTAAAATACCCTTCTCGAGCCTCCTCGTCTCTCCAGTTACGTATCTCTCCAGCTAAGCTTCTTAATTTTAGCCAAGTGAAGTATGCCACAGTGAAATGCTTCCGAAAAGCGATTAGTTATACAGGAAGGGGGATATTTGTTGTCAAGGCGTCCCAGCTGAAAGGTACTGTTACTGACGAAGATGGAGTGTCGCTAGGGACTATGAAACTGCCTTACAAAACCGATCTCCAGAGGTTCGAAGCATTGCTCTTTCAGGTAATTGATGCAGTATCAATTATCAAACCTGTAAATGTGAAATTAGGACTTTTGCTTAATCCTTCTTTCGGGTTTGTTTTGTGACAGTGGGCTAATAGTCTCTGCCAAGGCGCTAATTTGCCTCTTCCAGTGCCTTTGAAGGTATGATTTCAATCAGTTTGATGTCATTTAGTTTCGAATGATCGCTCCCAGTGACATATTAAGCAATAAAGTCGCTGGTTCTGTTTAAAAAAAACATATTAAGCAAATCATGTTTTCCCGAAGAAGTTGCATTCAAAAAAATTGTTCTTTAAATTCGATGTTCCTAATCTGATACGCGAAATTACAATATGTTTCTAATCTGATATGGTAAAAATAGGTGGACAAAGTAACCGGTGGCGCGAGGTTAGGCTTTATTGAAATTGAAGATGGAGGGAAGACAAGAGTACCAGTGTACATAGACTGCCTGGTGTTCCCGTCAGTGGATGGTTTTGCTCCCATTTTTCGAGCCATAAGAAACGGACAAGATAAAAACAAGGTTGCACCAGGCGAGAAGCGTATCATGGAAAGCTTGCTCGCTGCGCTTAAAAAGTGTGTTGAGATATCCGCAGCTTGAAAATCTGCTGCTTCTGTATGACCGAACTGTCTGATCATTTGTTGACATTAGTCTCTGCCTTTTAAGTGAAATGTTAAAATACGTAGTATTATATATCATGTTACGTAACATATATCATGTTATATATACGTAGCTATACACGTATGAATTGACTGATTATATTATCCACTGATCGATGAGGTTGAGATATTTAATTGATTATATTCTCCACTGGTCGATGATGAACGACATGGACCTGCATCTTCAATCCCGTTAAATACACTGAACATAAAAGCTTCACCACAAAGCAAGTCTCTCGGTCTAAGAAGCAGATTCCTAAGCGACTAAGTATTTCATTCACCGATCTGGATGCGACCGACTCGTCAAGCGGCGAGGACGACGAGCCAGAGATGAGAGTGAAGAAATATGCAGAATTGACAAGTTGAATTTGTGATTTAAACAATGAAGGTTTCCGTATAGCAAATGGAATCTCAGTACAAGAACGGTTAACCGATCTAAATTAGTTATCCAACAAGGGAACATATATCATGCAGTTTGTTGTATCTCAAGTCTAACACTTCCAAACCGCCACATCCTCTCAATGACTTTAAAATTTTCCCATCTAGTGTCTTTAGTACACATGATGACGATAGTGTATTGAGAATAATTCCATTGATATTATTCTTACGTACCTTCAAAACTGAAAGACGTGGTTACTGAAATAGGCATTGTTTTAAATTTACTTATGTGACTTCTATAGTATTAGTATCATAAACATTGTATGCCAGTGGTTCAGAATAAGATAAACCCAGTAAATAAAAGAAGAACATTGCTCCAACAGAATCTCCAATTCTGCATACCCCTCCAAGTCAAGCTGCCTGAAGTGAAGTTGTAATTGTAAGAGACATTGACAGAGTGAGAGCCTACAACACGAGCAACAATTTTCTCAGACATTGTATCCATATGCTAGTACTACTACATACAGAAAGCTGAATGGTTCAGAACTCACAGTCGCGACTAAGCCATCCTACTCGCTCGCGGGGTTGGTCATACACAACTACTTTGTCTCGAAGCACCACATCTACCAACAATAAACGATAAAAGAAAACAGCTATTAAGATGAATATAAAGGGACTATTTTTTTTCTCTTATTAGCTCTAACAATAATTGTACCAAATATTGTATAAAATTCAAAGACAAAGCAAGGAGAACCAAACCTCCAAGTATTGAGATTCTATCGTCCCTCTGGAATAACAGACACCAGTAATCGTAGGCGAAATGCTTGCGACATCAACAATTACACATATGGTAAAAGCTAATTTAAGAACAAACATGCACAAACCCTAGTAGGTGAACTGAAATGAATGAAACTATTTCAAAAGGCAAAGAAAGGACTAACTTGTAAGTAGTCTTGGGGCATTAACAGTAAAGATGCACCATCAGCCAAGTCAAATGTAATTTGAGGAAAACTATCTCTGTTAAGTATTTAACAAATGCATCTGTGTTACTATTATATTTATAAAAAAAGCACAATGAATGTCAACATACGGAATTTAATGAAAATAAAAACCTGGATGGCACTTCATAACACGTCGAAGTATATCCCGACAGAAAAGATTTGTTCAATGCTGTAGACACCTGATCAACAAGTTGATGTATCAAATACCCAGTAGTTATGCACAAGTCAATGACCACGAAAAAGATATAAAAAAAACACTTACAACATCTACAAGCGCATCGTAAACTCCAGCTACCAACATTGTGCGAGTTGTGCCAGAATCAACAATTGTTCCATCTTCTCCCTCAAAAAGTTTGACATTGATCTTTCTGCCATTAACAGAAATTCTCTCGAGCGATACCTGATACTTTGATCTGAAAGAGACATTTATCGCAATTATGAGCAATTGAACTGAGTCATCACGTTATATATTCGCATTAATACAAATGAAAAAGAAAATACTTTGAAGGGATGAGTGGGCTGTATGTGAATCCATCTTCTAATATTTCGCTCAAAAGGAGGTAACCATCGGCTTTATGTGATAAGCAGTGTGAGCCAGTCTTTGGTGCAATGCGTTGGGAGTACAACTGAGATATCAAGGACAATTTTCTTCGACCAAGGCCGAGAACACCATCTTTTGAAGGACCCAGTGTATGCGTCGTACTACATCTATTTTGACAAAACAATCAGAGTAGAATATATATGCAACTAATGAAATACACTTGCGATTTGTGTACTAACAAAAAACAAGTCAAACTATGTTAAAATAGATAAGCGAAATCTATTTGTAACTGCGTATATATATAGGAGCGCTCAAATGAGGACACGTGAATAGTGTGAGGACGTGAGGACAAATTTCACACCACACATCTAAACCCCTGTGCTTTGTGTGTGCGCCACGTGTCCCACTACCAAAATCCATCAAAAGCAAACAGTAAAAAGCAAAACATTATTCCTTGCACCTTATATATGGATAAGCAGGTCTAGCAATTGTGACAAGAACAACGATAACACTTTACAACTATATATTATTGAACAACCAATTTTTGAGGTAAGTGTTTGGCTGCTTGCCAGCAGTTTTTGCCCTCGCAAGGAACCAAGACTGAGCATATTGTCACCATCTTAAGAGCAATGGACATTTTTTTAACTCGCTTGTCACGCTTTCGAACATGTTTGTGCTCAGAGGTATATATGATTTTTCAACAACAAAGACGTTTCAAATAAAATGCGACAAACCATATAAATTAGTATAGGGATAAATCTTAATATACGAGTTAACTTAATAAAGGGAAACAAGTAAACAATGTATCTAAAGCAAGACTAGCTTCCAATAACCAATATACATGAATGACTACCTAACTGTTCTCCATCAACTTAAAAGTATTGATGATTTGTTTCCACGTATTTTCAGTTGGATTAGTTTGAAAATCAGACTAACTGTCTTGACAACTTCTTCAAAATTCGTCTTTAACAAGTATCCTTTCCTATATCCTAGGGTTCATCAGACTTGATGAATGAATCACCTCATCTAGGATTTTAGATAGACCCAATAGCATCAACTACAACTGCCTTGATTCATTTCATACTAATTTCATCTATATTTCCCTAATTAACTAATCCTAATTAAGGATTACCCGAAAACAATGCGTGACGAGAGGAACGTGTTGAAATGGAAGACATCGGACACCAGATATCCATATGTATAAGTTTCGTCCTTGTAACTTATGTTAAAATTGAGTGGCAGAACTGTAGCGGTGCTTGAATGCGACACTTAATAGAAGTTTCTTTTAGTCTGCAAAATTCCGATCAATGGTAAAACACAAAACTCTTACTTTCAAGTCATCGTAAAATCAAGTATAAAAAATATAAACACAAAATATAATGTAAGAACTTTACATTTGAGCAATCAATCCAAGTTAAATCACTTCCTGTATCGACAACCACCGGTGGAGTGCCAACAGCGATCTTTGTGAGGTAAGAACTGCATATCAATCACAAACAGATACTACGCAATTAGTTCAAAAGTTGATTTAAATGCAAATAATAAAACTACATATATAAAGGCGATTAACCTGTCTGTCGAATTATTTACAGTGAAAAAATCAAATTTAATTATTTGCTCCAGTCTTGTTCCCAAACAGCAAATAAAGTCCACGGATAGCAAAATAACAACTAGTTTCAATTTGATGGCCATCGTCTACAACATGAAAATCAGCAAGAAATTAAATTTCGGCATATAAAACTCAAAAACCAAGGTAACCAACAAGCAACAACACACCCTACATCTAATTCAACATCACCAGTCCAAAATCTTCACTATGGTGTCAATATTCCAACAAAAAACCATCAGAGAACAAAAAAGAAAAAAAATTCTTACTAGGGACTTGCGAAGCGAGACGGGCTCAGGACAATTACAGTGGCAAGCACGAGACACCAGCAATCCAAACCTAAAACAACGTCAACGACTCTACATCAACAGCATCAACGACTCACATCAGAACCGTAGTTCAATTACCCACATAAATAGTATAATGTTATACGTAATATTCCAGACAACATAGATAAATGTACCAAAATAAGCACATTATTTACTCACCAATCAAAGGCTTTCCTCCACCCTCTATTACTTGATCAGTCGTATCGTATTGCCCAAGAGACCTATAAAATTTCATAACTCTATGAATGAAAGCCACTAAGTGCCACAATCCATGTACAGTTTAATTATCAAATTTGGTCATAGGATATATGCACAATACTGTCAACCTAATTGATAGCACTCGATTTTCCATCCTGATATTTTTATGTACATAGCACACATGGTTCAGTACACTGCTAGCTAGGCATCCACCTTCATTCCTAATCTCAGTTTTATTCCACCAGGGGCAGGCACACATGGTATGTACTACTCAAAAAATTTATTTGAAAGGTCCACTATCTTAAGGTATGTAACTCCACTCTATCAATATATGTGATCAAGAAAAAAAATTGTGTTCTATTAGCCTTTCAGAGGCCTAGAATAAATAATAGTGCATATGTAACGCATATGTAATGCATATGTTTCCTAATGTAGAAAATAATTAGGGCCTTTCTCCATGTTATATTCTCGACTCTAGTATTCCCTAAAACCAGACATAACACTTCCATCAACAACAAAGATAACAATGATTCTTAACCCCAAAAAAAAGCCTACCAATACCGGATATTAAGCTCAGACAATACACATCTATTGGCATCACAAAATCATCACCGGACTAAGCTAAGAAACTTTGTACAAGCTCAAGCAGGGACTAAAAGTTCAACATTTTTCATATTTACAAGTTTCGGTCTAACCAAGAATAGTTTTAACATGTAATCGCTACAAGTCACAATTGAGATGAATACAGGGAGCGAGATGGCTCTTTGTTTTAAATTTACTTATGAGACTTCTATAGTATTAGTATCATAAACATTGTATGCCATTGGTTCAGAATAAGATAAACCCAGTAAATAAAAGAAGAACATTGTTCCAACAGAATCTCCAATTCTGCATACCCCTCCAAGTCAAGCTGCCTGAAGTGAAGTTGTAATTGTAAGAGACATTGACAGATTGAGAGCCTGCAGCACGAGCAACAATTTTCTCAGACATTGTATCCATATGCTAGTACTACTATATACAGAAAGCTGAATGGTTCAGAACTCACAGTGGCGACTAAGCCATCCTACTCGCTCGCGAGGTTGGTCATACACAACTACTTTGTCTCGAAGCACCACATCTACCAACAATAAACGATAAAAGAAAACAGCTATTAAGATGAATATAAAGGGACTATTTTCTCTTCTCTTATTAGCTCTAACCATAATTGTACCAAATATTGTATAAAATTCAAAGACAAAGCAAGGAGAACCGAACCTCCAAGTATTGAGATTCTATCGTCCCTCTGGAATAACAGACACCAGTAATCGTAGGCGAAATGCTGCAACATCAACAATTACATATGGTAAAAGCTAATTTTAAGAACACACATGCACAAACCCTAGTAGGTGAACTGAAATGAATGAAACTATTTCGAAAGGCAAAGAAAGGACTAACTTGTAAGTAGTCTTGGGGCATTAACAGTAAAGATGCACCATCAGCCAAGTCAAATGTAATTTGAGGAAAACTATCTCTGTTAATTATTTAACAAATGCATCTGTGTTACTATTATATTTTAAAAAAAAGCACAATGAATGTCAACATACGGAATTTAATGAAAATAAAAACCTGGATGGCACTTCATAACACGTCGAAGTAAATCCCGGCAGAAAAGATTTGTTCAAAGCTGTAGACACCTGATCAACAAGTTGATGTATGAAATACCCAGTTATGCACAAGTCAACGACCACGAAGAAGATAAAAAACACTTACAGCATCTACAAGCGCATCGTAAACTCCAGCTACCAACATTGTGCGAGTTGTGCCAGAATCAACAATTGTTCCATCTTCTCCCTCAAAAAGTTTGACATTGATCTTTCTGCCATTAACAGAAATGCTCTCGAGCGATACCTGATACTTTGATCTGAAAGAGACATATATCGCAATTATGAGCAATTGAACTGAGTCATCACGTTATATATTCGCATTAATACAAATGAAAAAGAAAATACTTTGAAGGGATGAGTGGGCTGTATGTGAATCCATCTTCTAATATTTCGCTCAAAAGGAGGTAACCATCGGCTTTATGTGATAAGCAGTGTGAGACAGTCTTTGGTGCAATGCGTTGGGAGTACAACTGAGATATCAAGGACAATTTTCTTCGACCAAGGCCGAGAACACCATCTTTCGAAGGACCCAGTGTATGCGTCGTACTACATCTATTTTGACAAAACAATCAGAGTAGAATATACATGCAACTAATGAAATATACTTGCGATTTGTGTACTAACAAAAAACAAGTCAAACTATGTTAAAATAGATAAGCGAAATCTATTTGTAACTGCGTATATATATATATATATATATATATATATATATATATATATATATATATATATATATATATATATATATATATATGAGCGCTCAAATGAGGACACGTGAATAGTGTGAGGACGTGAGGACAAATCTCACACCACACATCTAAACCCCTGTGCTTTGTGTGTGCGCCACATGTCCCACTACCAAAATCCATCAAAAGCAAACAGTAAAAAGCAAAACATTATTCCTTGCACCTTATATATGGATAAGCAGGTCAAGCAATTGTGACAAGAACAACGATAACACTTTACAACTATATATTATTGAACAACCAATTTTTGAGGTAAGTGTTTGGCTGCTTGCCAGCAGTTTTTGCCCTCACAAGGAACCAAGACTGAGCATATTGTCACCATCTTAAGAGCAATGGACATTTTTTTAACTCGCTTGTCACGCTTTTGAACATGTTTGTGCTCAGAGGTATATATGATTTTTCAACAACAAAGACGTTTCAAATAAAATGCGACAAACCATATAAATTATTATAGGGATAAATCTTAATATACGAGTTAACTTAATAAAGGGAAACAAGTAAACAATGTATCTAAAGCAATACTAGCTTCCAATAACCAATATACATGAATGACTACCTAACTGTTCTCCATCAACTTAAAAGTATTGATGATTTGTTTCCACGTATTTTCAGTTGGATTAGTTTGAAAATTAGACTAGCTGTCTTGACAACTTCTTCAAAATTCGTCTTTAACAAGTATCCTTTCCTATATCCTAGGGTTCATCAGACTTGATGAATGAATCGCCTCATCTAGGATTTTAGATAGACCCAATAGCATCAACTGCAACTGCCTTGATTCATTTCATACTAATTTCATCTATATTTTCCTAATTAACTAATCCTAATTAAGGATTACCCGAAAACAATGCGTGATGAGAGGAACGTGTTGAAATGGAAGACATCGGACACCAGATATCCATATGAATAAGTTTCGTCCTTGTAACTTATGTTAAAATTGAGTGGCAGAACTGTAGCGGTGCTTGAATGCGACACTTCATAGAAGTTTCTTTTAGTCTGCAAAATTCCGATCAATGGTAAAACACAAAACTCTTACTTTCAAGTCATCATAAAATCAAGTATAAAAAATAAAAACACAAAATATAATGTAAGAACTTTACATTTGAGCAATCAATCCAAGTTAAGTCACTTCCTGTATCAGCAACCACATTGAAAATCTTCGGTGGAGTGCCAACAGCGATCTTCGTAAGGTAAGAACTGCACATCAATCCAAAACAGATACTAGGCAATTAGTTCAAAAGTTGTTTTAAATGCAAATAATAAAACTACATATATATAAAGGCAATTCACCTGTCTGTTGAATTATTAACAGTGAAAAGATCAAATTTAATTATTTGCTCCAGTCTTGTTCCCAAACAGCAACTAAAGTCCACAGATAGCAAAATAACAACTAGTATCAATTTGATGGCCATCGTCTACAACATGAAAATCAGCAAGAAATTAAATTTCGGCATATAAAACTCAAAAACCAAGGTAACCAACAAGCAACAACGCACCCTACATCTAATTCAACATCACCAGTCCAAAATCTACACTATGGTGTCAATATTCCAACAAAAAACCATCAGAGAACAAAAAAGACAATTTTTTCTTACTAGGGGACTTGCGAAGCGAGACGGGCTCAGGACAATTACAGTGGCAAGCACGAGACACCAGCAATCCAAACCTAAAATAACGTCAACGACTCTAAATCAACAGCATCAAAGACTCACATCAGAACCGTTAGTTCAATTACCCATATATAAATAGTATAATGTTATACGTAATAATATTCCAGACAACATAGATAAATGTAACAAAATAAGCACATTATTTACTCACCAATCAAAGGCTTTCCTCCACCCTCTATTACTTGATCAGTCGTATCGTATTGCCCAAGAGACCTATACAATTTCATAACTCTATGAATTAAAGTGACTAAGTGCCACAATCCATGTACAGTTTTATTATCAAATTTGGTCATAGGATATATGCACAATACTGTCAACCTAATTGATAGCACTCGATTTTCCATCCTAATATTTTTATGTACGTAGCACACATGGTTCAGTGCACTGCTAGGCATCCACCTTCATTGCTAATCTCAGTTTTATTCCACCAACCGACTCTAACAACACCGTACTGAAACATCAGTCCACTCATCGACAATCAAGACAAAGGAAAATCCGCACAAACAACTCACTTCTGCAGGTCACTATTTTTTTTTTTGGGTTTGATTTTGGACCGGTGAGAATGGTCATTGAAAAGAACAGGAGCACACACCATAACTTAATTATTTCCATAGTCACATTCCATTGTAGCCTAAAGCTCCAATTTTTCATGTTGGATAAACGAAAATTCGAGGAGGGCCTAAATCATATTCAGTTAAAAGATCGGGAGGATGACAGAATTGTATGGACTTTCTCATCAGAAGGAAGATTTAGCACCAATTCTCTAATGAAGGCAGCATTGGCTATCAAAACAAAGAAGAAAAAATGGGAACGAATGCCATTTCAGCTGTGGTCGGGGCTAGCTCCACCCAAGGTGAAGATGCTGATATGGGGGATTTACCTAGATAGCTTACCCTCAAAAATGACACTTCGAAGAAGAAGAAGGGTACCGAAAAGGGGCCAGGACCTTTTATGTGTGTTTTGCGAAACTGAACAGGAAGAAACCTCTGACCATTTATTGATACATTGCAATTGGAGCTGGAAGATATGGACAAGTTGCCTCAGCTGGTGGGAAACTAGATGGGTGACTCCACATACAGCAAAATGCCTACTTGAAAGCTGGGCAATTGGAGGTACATCAAGATCAGACAACAGATTTTGGAAAACACTTTGCAATGCGATTTTGTGGTCCATTTGGGTAGAAAGAAATAAGAGGTGTTTTAAAAATAAATACAAAGGTCAGTAGAGGAGGTGGGAGAACTAGTAAAAGTCCGATTAGCTTGGTGGGCTAACTTTCGAAACTCAAAGTGCCCTTACTCAATATCGACGATCAACAGATGTATGGAAGAGGCGAGGAAGAATTCCTAGTCCACCAACTACTATTTGAATGGAGGAGGACTTATAACTGAGCTTAGAGTTGAGGCGAAAGTGGAGATTTAGTTGACTAAACCTCTAAGTTACAGATTGATCTCAAGCAATAGAGAGGTCAAGGATGGAACACAGGCAGCTGGGAAAAAAGTATAAAAATATGTTTCTAGTGTTTGGGGATTCAGAAGGAAAATATTTGTTAAATTTACAGTGATTGTTATCACAACCCTAGAGTGGAATGTTATTATGCCCTAGAGTGGAACTGTAAGTTCAGTGAGCCAACACAATTTTTGGTGGTCATAGACCACTTATGAATCAAAAAAAAATATAGAAGTAAAAGACATGATATTACCTGAATCCCACCTTCGATGTTGTAGTCCTTAGCAGTTTTGTTCTGTTTTCTCGTCAAGCAGTTTGGTAATGGAAATGCAAGCCTCCGCTTCAGCAAGGAAAGCAATAACCTTTACAATCTCAACTCTTACAAATACTCAGGATTAACGAACAAGCAGACTGCCACCATTCTGTTATGAATAAGAAGTGTGTGAATAAGAAGTGTGTATTGATATGTGACGAATAGGTGTGTATGGTAAGCACAATCAATGAGAGAATATACAGTATATATGATGAATATCTGATGAGAATAATATATACTCTAACACATTCAACCAGGGAAAGAGAATGCAGTGGTGCTTTCAACAACCAAGTCGAAGAAGCAAAACAAGCCTGCTTTGCTGCGCAACAAGTCTGTCTTGAAGAAGGATTTCAGTCGAATGGTTAAGGCCAGGTCGAATCCCTTCCTTTTCCTGAACTCAATCTCGCAAGAAAGCCAACTGAATCGAAGCATTTGTGATCGGGTAATAAAAGCTTTCTGAATGCCCATCTTTTCCCGATCAGGGCAACTTTGACGACCAGCTAAATTTCTTACAAACATAGTAAAAGCGGGGGTTATGGAAATGTGGGGTTTTTATAGCAGACGACACGAATTCGGACTTGAAGTTGATCGCCACCCAAACCAAACCCTAAACCCATTTCTTTATGTCTCTGCTCTTCCCTCCAAATTTGCAGTTTTTTATTATTGTTGTTGTTGTAGCCGAGCGACATAAATCTGTTTCACACTAATTTCAAATTAATAATTACGTTTATTTTTATTTATTTTCTTTGAGTTATCGTTTCTGTGAAAATGATAATATCTAAATTACGATACTACCCTCAGTTTCAATGTTGACGCTTGCGTTTGAGGAGGGGGCAAAATCGGGATTTGAAATTTCGAG
The DNA here is from genome assembly GCA_033675215.1 of Rhodiola kirilowii. Classification (NCBI taxonomy): domain Eukaryota; kingdom Viridiplantae; phylum Streptophyta; class Magnoliopsida; order Saxifragales; family Crassulaceae; genus Rhodiola; species Rhodiola kirilowii. The sequence goes on along the minus strand of CM066203.1, from coordinate 9,994,233 downwards.
CCCGTCTTCCCCATTGCCTCAATTTACAACCGAAGCGTCGCCGACATACGCAGCTCCGACTCCCGACCGGTAGCCGCCTCGATTTCCGGCGAAGAGGTTCCAGGTTTATGTACTTGCTGAAGATATATTGCCAAGCGGATGGCGTGCCGTATGCAGTGTTTAAGTCCAGCTAGCAGATGTGGTTGGGCATGTAGTTCGTTGGATTTTCAAGTGAGGAATTTGAGACTGAAGAATGCCAACCATAATCCTTTGTCTGGTAAGACAACTTCGAATCTGAGAATTTTTAATTTGATTTTCTAGGGTTTAGGGCTTTAAGATCTTGAATGATAAAGTGTGTAACTTTTTGCTTTAGGACGTCGGCGGTATAATGTTCGCTGCGGTGTTTCTTTCCGGCCGTGCATCGATATACATAAGGTAGTTGTTATAAGTGTTTCAGATGGAAAAAATCCACTCTAGTGAATCATTTCACTTTTCAGCTGCTTAGTTTTTTTATTATTAGTTTGTTTAAGGTAATTTGCTTGAACTAGGGGAAAGTGAAGCAGATTGTTGGATCGACACTCAAGGATACAGTGGAAGGGGCTTCAGCTCTAGTTACGAATTTTGAGTCAGATAAGTCGCCGGCAGAGTTTGCCAATATGTACAAGGCGGATGAACTTACAGGAGGCCATGTAATTATGCTTGGAGCAGATCCCTTAAGCAAGTCTGCAGCAATCGAAGCACTGCACGCGTATCCGGGTATCTATTTGTAATTATCTTTTTTGATTTTAGGTTTTCGAGGCTGTTCATATGGATGTTTAAAAAAGATCAATGACTTCCACTAGAAAGATATCAGAGTGGTTGATAAGTTTGATTTCCACTTACTGAAATTCAATCGTCTGCTGAACTTACAGCTATGGTTGACAATATGTAGGAGGGCTCCAAGTGGGTGGTGGAATCAATTCAGATAATTGTATGAGTTACATCGAAGAAGGAGCTAGCCATGTCATTGTTACATCTGTAGGTTTTTATGTTTATTTGGTTATCTTGACTTTATAACAGTCTTCAATTTTTCCTCATAATAAGCGTCTCCAAAATCATGCTAGTGAAAAAGTCACTACGCGTAACATTCTTGGCCACTTTAACTATTCTATGATAAACAAGCTTTTCACTAGGACAGAAGCAATATTTTTACCCTGATTTGAAAAGTAAATGGTTACATTTTCTCAGTAATTATAATAGACTGTATGAAATCTTAGTTAGTCCCTCCTAAGATAAACTTTCCTTTGTCAGTTGCATGTTTTTGAATGGGTTTAACAGGGACAAGGCTCCAAACTTATATGCTATTTTTATCTGTGATCTTCAATTGATTCAAGCACGAGGTCTGGAGCGAATAAATTGTGTTTTTTTTTGTTTTTGCATGGTTTGATTACACAGTATGTATTTAACAATGGGAGGATGGACTTAGAGAAACTGGCAGATCTTGTTGGCGTAGTTGGTAAAAAAAGGCTAGTATTAGATCTGAGCTGCCGAAAAAAGGTAACATGACAAGCGATCGAGTACTTGAACACATAGAGCAGTGGAATTGTTTGATCTTGTTGACGTGTTTTGTTTCTTCAGGGTAATAAATATGCTATTGTGACGGATAGATGGCAGAAATTCAGTGACGTCTTCCTTGATGCGAGAGTGTTGGATTTTCTTGCCAACTTCGCTGATGAATTCTTAGTGCATGGGGTCGATGTTGAAGGCAAAAAGTGTGTCAACTTTTCAACCTTCTCTACCATGTGTTACGCATCAACACACTAAGTGTAATAAGTTTTATTTTCCCTAAGGTACAGTCACAATGTCTAACTTTTTCTCATAACATGTAGATTGGGTATTGACGAGGAACTAGTTGCATTGCTGGGCAGGCATTCACCGGTGAGTATCCGTTTGTATTATGTTTCAGTCATGTATTATGTTCCTGTCTGTTTAGAATTTTTATTTTATATTTAGAGTTGGCATTTAAACATATTTGGCGAGTTTTGAGAACATTCATGAACTTTTGATGAAGACTGCTTCTCTTGTAGGCTTTAAACCTTAAAATTACAGCAGCTAATGAATATGAAGAATACTCTTAAGTTTGTGCAAAAAAAATTATTCACGAATATAGATATTGAGGAACTAGTCATACGGACTCTTTTAACTTTTGATTTCATTAGTTTTTTTTATTGGATGCCGCATGCCACTTTTATTATCAGAGCTCATTTTGCTGGAAACAGTATAAGGCGTGTAGCTGCTGACTGTAGCACATTTGGTCTTCTTATTTAATGCAAATTGTGTTTCAGATTCCAGTCACATATGCCGGAGGTGTCACTGTGATGGAGGACTTGGAAAGAATAAAAATAGCAGGAATGGGGCGTGTTGATGTCACTGTGGGCAGTGCCTTGGACATATTTGGAGGTAACTTGGCTTACAATGATGTTGTTGCTTGGCACATCCAGCAGCAACATCTAAAAGTTTAGGATAACTATATTTTGACATTGAGATGTACTGCTGTTTGTCAGTTTGAACTGTTAGACATGATTTCAAGAGCATCATTCCATTTTCATTGGTCCTCGAACATTTGTCTGCTGTAAACTTTTCTGAGTGGGGAGTGTATCCTGTATCTGTTTTCGTTAAAAACTGGCAAGAAGAGGATGCTCCCCGCCCCAATAATTCCTCTAGTTTAAAAACAAAAGAGACCTAAGTAAAGGAAAAGGCGGCCAGTCGTCTTACGGATCAACAGCTGAAGATGGTAACTAAAATGGGGCCTGCTGCTGGGCTGGCTGCTGTTATCAGGAAGCAATGAAAGGTGGCTTTTCCAAAGTCAAAGTTGTCCTCAAGTTTACTAACTGTGACATTTCCCTCAGTTTTGGATACTAGTGTGTTTGGTGTATGTCTTCCAACACACAATTGCGATGTCTTCCTAACAAAATAAATCCTTATAGTGTAGTGTACCAATTCCTTTCAACATCATCTGTTATAATTTAGGCCATCTGAATTCTGAACTAGTATTATTTTTCTATCAAAATTTAGGGTTCAAAAACTTTGATAAGAGAGTCCTTATTTACATTTAAGCCTGCACAGAATAATTCATATCCTAAATTGGTATGGGGTGGAACAATTGAGGGTTATCTATGTTTTATTTTATTTTATGGTCAAATATGGCTTGTAATGTTGTACAATGTTTTTTCGCAAGTGCCAATCCAAATCCATTAATTACATTTTTGTATTGTTGAGCACTAAATGATAGGAAGAAAGGGCACAATGAGAACTTGAGAAGCATGGAACAGGGCATAGGAGTAGAATCTTCCAATTCCTTATTGGAGGTTGAAAGTGACATGCAGGACGGCTCCTCTCCACTTCCAAATGTTTCTTCCTTTAATTCCATTTAAATAAGTCCACTTTCATTTCTATTATTTGTTTCTTATAATTCTTTTAAATTGAAGTCATTTCGTATAAATTATATTGTCAAATAATAATATATATTTTCATATATAAATATCTGGATTAAGAAGAGCACTTAAATGAGAATCCCTTTAAATTTTGAGAATTTGAGATCTCAATTTTCACCTTTCAAAATGCAAAGTTAAAGTCATATTTTTTAACTTTACTTTTTGGACATGTATCACATGCAGATTCAAAGATGCATCATGATCTAGTGGTAATATTTTGAATTTTTAAAGATGAACCGAGCGCTCCCCTATGAGTTAACTATAAATAAATACATATGCAAAAAAAAACTATAAATAAATACAGTCATTAGTTTATTTGGATTTTTGTGTGTATAATTATTTATATCGTGATTAATCTACAAAACCCTTTGTACCGATTTTCCAGAACTCAAATTCATCTCTCGTCTCTCGATCGATCGAATTCCGAGCTGGAGCGATGAGCCCGAAACCCGATCATCAAAATTTACTTCCGGCGGCTTCGACCGCCGAAATCGTAGCGGACGAGTGCGAGATCAAGAAAGCCGATTTTCGCCAAGACGACGCGGATCATCCACCTGACTCCTTCTGGCTCTCCAAAGACGCGGAGCTTGATTGGTTCGACCGCAACGCCTTCTTCGAGCGGAATTACTCCACCAAAGGCAACTCCACATCTTCTAATTTGTTGGCGCAGAAGGTGCCGCAGCAGCTGAGAAAATCGAAGGCGTCGATTATCTGGATCCCGAAGACGCAGCGCCGCTCCTCGTTCCCTGAAACGAAGCTCCGCCGCGTGCCTCCGTTGATCAGGCTTGTCCCGAGAAGGACCGATGCTGTAATTGGTAAGGCGGCGACTGGTGTGGCGACGGAGCCGTCGTCGCCGAAGGTGTCGTGTACGGGACGGGTGAGGCAGAAGAAAGGGATGAACAAGGCGGAGAAGAAACAGAGCAAGAACACTCGGTCTAGGCCGGAAACGCCGAGGTCTACGTCAAGTCATCGTCGGCTGTGGAAGAGACTCCGTGACGTGTTCCGGTCCGGAAAATTGAGAGCTATTGCGAACGAGGTCGAATCTCCAGCAATGAGATGGCGGACGAAGAGAAGCAACAGCACCAAAGCTCAGCATAGCTCGATAGTTGAACCGATACCGGTCTCTCTGAACCGGCTCGCTTCGGGTGGAAAATCCGATTCGTGGATCACGTAGCTGAAAAGTGAAATCGACGAAGTCGATGTGCTAAGAACCAATCAAGCGGATATCGGGTTGTGGAGCAGGCGTAATTTTGATGCTCCAGGAGAACTCGACTGCAGCCGCGACTGGCTGGACAGCGGTCCTGCTTCGGTTTGATTTCTTGCATCCTAAGGTAACGCATCAATTTCAAAATTCGGTGCTCCGGGTCGGATCAATTTCTATGTTTAGCAGGTTTTGCAGTATATTTCAGGCAGTGTATAGTGTTTGTTTCTTGATGTTAGTTCTCAAATCTCATGCAATGTGAACGGCGTAGTTTTGTGCTTGTTTTGATGAAAACAGTTGCAAGAGCAGAGCATGTAGGTTTTTACAGATGCCCGAGGGAGGGGGTTTAACATCAACGTGTCGTGGTGGAGTTGTGTGTATTTAATGAGACGACTTGATATGCAAAAACTGCTTAATAATGCGCCATTGTGGCGAGGCCAAGTGGTTAGTCCAGGGGTGGCACGCTCCTGTGTGCCTTCAAAAGCTCAGGGTTCAAGTTCTCGCCTAATCAAAAACTAACATATTAACAATTAACAGATATTAACACTAACCTAACAAGAAACATCAACAACAAAAAAAAACGTCATTGTGGCGGATAGAAACAGACGATAGCAGAACGTTTTGAAAATAGTTAGGCATGGTCAACAAAAGGATCATCTGCGTTTGTGGGACTCTTTTATTTAGTGCTCCACTACCTTCCACATCATGTGGAGGAAGGAATCAAAGTCTATTTTCAGGTTCTTTAGCGGGGTGAATTGCTCTTGGTTCTTGCTGACCGGAGAGAAAGACAAGAACGGATTTGAAATTCACTCTCCAGTGATGACACAATACAATAAATACCACACCCCGACTCTCATAACTTTAGTTGGTTTACTTCAGCATCTTGCATGACATAACCTGAAACACCATTATACACCTCATGCTCTGACCTTCAACAGCCAAAAATTGGGGCTCATGCTGGTTTATACACAACAGCCAAGGAAATTATGGGTGGACACGAAAAAATTCAAAGAACATGTCTGATCATCCCACATTCCCACTCGAGGAAAGGATAGTTAACCATCAACAAAACTTAATGTTAATTCGTAGTTTGCACTTAGATTACAATAACAACATTTGGTCAAAATGATTGGGTTAATGCTAATGGGCTTACAACATGTAAACCAAGATGAGAACAAAGTCAACTCATTGCATAAATAGCATATATCAGCATTCAATCTTTTCATGGACAGTATGCAACAACTTTGTTCCATAAAACATTCAAAATCGCTAATTGTAGGTAAAACTAAAAAAACAAATTAAGATACTTCGGAAACAAAAGTGCTCCAAAACTTAATTAGTCGAATAGACTGAAACCCATGTCCTGCACAAAAGAAAATAATACATACATAACAGTAAGTATGATAACGGTCAAATTACATCAAATAGGGAACAATGCCAAGAACTGTAAAATGGATGAACTGTTTCAACTTTCAATCCCACAACTGGCAATCTGGTATAACCAGTCATTGCAAAATCCTTAATTAACAGAACACCAATTTAGGTGAGTCCTTAAAATGGATGCTCTTTATACTACAATCACAAAGGGCTCAAAATTCTAGAAAGGGTTTATACTAACGGCATAGTATGCACTTCATGACATGCCAATATAATATTGAATCCAGGAAATGCAAAAGGAATATCAAAGTTACGTAGACGTGAGTAGAAAAGAGACTTACATCGTCAGATTCTTCTTTCTCTTCGACCTTCTCCTCTTTCTTGGCTTCAGCAGCAGCTGGCGCAGCTCCACCGCCTCCTCCAGTAGCGGCAACTGCCACAGCTCCGCCACCACCACCTGATGGTACTGATGCCAACTTTTCCCTCCCAGATGCAATTAACTCAGTAATGTCTTTTCCTTTAACTTCATTCAAGAGCAGCTCAAGTTTGTCATTATCTGCTTCAGCCCCAACTGCAATTACCAAAAAGCATAGTTTCATATAAACAAAAATAGACAACATACATACAGTCAAATCAAAATTGAAGCTTCATTATATAACTAATAGTAACATTGCTAAAAAATTAATTGGTTCACTGACCAAGCACACATTTGCCATGTCTCTCTGCAAATTGATCATCTTTGAATGATCCATGTTTTTAAATTTCCATTTGTCAAAATCCAATATCTCAGTAGACAATTCGGGATTATTCACTATTCAACAATTGGCTCTTGACATGGCAATCTGATTGATGAAATGAAAAATCCCAAATTGTTGTCATAAGTGTAGCACGTTTCTCATGAAAATTCAAAACAAGGCAAATTTAAAACTTATTCTGATAATTAGTGACCAGTTAATAAGTTGAAATACAGAGACAGTAAATTTACTACTCACTAAGATGTGAGGTATCACAATTTTGTCATGCTTCCCCGATTCTATAGATTCAAGCTAAAACATGTCAGTCCAGCATCACATTTTATGTATTGACTTTACTTTTTTTCTATCTGCAATATCTTGATCAACAACCAGATCATTTTCCTTACAAAACCTACATTATTCAATAAATCTCACTCCACTAACATCATAACAAAATGTAACAACGACAATCAGGACAAATGAACAAACATTATCAAACAACGAAAACTCAAAGCAGAATGCTCACCAGAGCCAAGGATATGCTTCAAATCATCGGCGGACGGCGCAGTGTTGCCTCCCAACACAGCCAACAAGTATGCAGCGACCGCCTTCATCTTCGATTGAAAAACTACAACACAAATGCAAATAAAAAACCAGTCAAATACAAAACGAAAATAAAGTCAACAACTCGACCGGCATAAAAACAACAACTTCACAGACCTCAACGAACGTGAACTATTGCAGCGTTCCGAAACGAGTTAGCTGTTTTCAGAGATGAACATTTATATATACCTAGGGTTAGCAGAACATTTACGGGCCGTTATTGGGCCACCTTTATTGGGTCGAATGCCTCTTTACCAGCCCAATTGTCATCGGTCATTGTTCATTCCTCTCGGCGAAAGTAGCTCCAACGGCGTCGTTTAATATTTGGTACAATACTGAAAATCTGAAATTGAAGATATTAATAACTGATTAACTGAAACCTCAACCTCCTCATCCGACATCATCAGATGGAATCGAAATCGAACCAGCCACGAACCGTAATCTGCATCGGCGACATCCACGGCTACATCTCCAAGCTCCAAACCCTCTGGCTCAATCTCCAATCCCAAATCCCCGCACCACAATTCCAATCCGCCCTAATCATCTTCCTCGGCGACTACTGCGATCGCGGGCCCCACACCCGCCAAGTCATCGACTTTCTCATATCTCAACATTCCAAATACCCTAACCAGACCCACGTCTTCCTCTCCGGCAACCACGACTTCGCTTTCTCCGCCTTTGTAGGAGCTCTTCCGCCGCCGCCTGGTGGGAAGGAGTTTAAGGACACGTGGGATGAGTTTGCGGCGAGTGAGGAGAGAGAAGGGTGGTTTAAGGGGGAAGGGTTTGAGAAGATGCATTTGCAGGGGAGGAGATGGAGTGGGAAGATTAAGGAGAGGTTTAATACTGTGAAGGGTACGGAGTACAAGGGATCGATTTATGATGCTGCTCCCACTTTTCAGTCTTATGGTGTTCCTCATGGTTCTGCTGGTATGTTTTAATTTTAACTGTGATGGATTTCTTGCTTAGTTCTTTGGACATTCTTTGAATCAGTTTGTTGGTACGGTTTAAAATGGCTTTTGAGCTAAATCAGATAGGACTTAGAATTACGATCGTGTTCTTGGTCATATGTTCTTGAAATGTGATTGAGCTGCGCATGTTTACTCGAATGGCATTTTGTTACTAATTCGGAATTCTGTGGCCGCCTTATTGCAAACTGTATGGTTTAATGGTATCTTGTAAATATGTTTGATACTTGGATTATGTTCGGATATTAAGGAGTTATAAGACTCAAAAGTTGCAAAATTTGTGGCTTAATGGAGTCTTGTAACTATGTTTGATGTGTTGGATTTTGTTTCCCCACGTTTAGAATTTATAAGACTCGAAAGTTGCAAATTTTGTGGTTCAATGGTGTCTTGTAAATATGTTTGGTATTTTGGATTTTGTTCCGCTATTAAGAAGTTGCAAGACTCAAAAGTGAATTGCGTTCTTTTTTTATGGTCATCAGGGTTGGATCAACTTTTTATTATAAGCTATGTTCATTGTTCTGTCTCAGCATGCAAATTAATCCGTATGACTTTCTTGATTCGATCATTGGTGTGTTCAAAGTTGACATGTCTTATGCAATTGACTTTGCTGCTGCTGTTAGCTTTTTTCAGATTTCACTACTTATGTGTGTCGTGATCAGATCAAGTTCTAAGCTTTTATGTTTATGTGAGGTTGGTTGACGTATGCCATGCATATTTATTGTGGAATTAAAGTTACGTCATCACAATGATTATGGTGCTGAGTGGTCCTTATTAATTAAATAGAAAGTTACTAAAAGGTTTCTCGTGCAATTTTGTTGATTATTGATTTATTGTTAATTTCTTCGGTTTTGCATTGAGCTTGGTTTATTAACACTGCAATGTTCATAGATTTGGTAAAAGCTGTTCCAGACGAACACAAGAAGTTTCTTGCTGATCTGGTTTGGGTTCATGAGGAGGTCAATTTTGATGTCTCTGCCATTAATTTTGATCCGCTTTATATAAACAAAATCTGATTAAAAGTTGCTGATTTTTTTTCCTTTTTTTATAAAATTATACAAACTGATTTTCAGCATTCATGTGCAGGACAACGTCTGTGTAGAGATCAAGGGTGTCCCAACAATATGTAAACTGATTGCTGTCCATGCCGGTTTAGAAAAAGAAAATGTTGAAGGGCAGTTAAATTATTTGAGAGCCAGGGACACCAGCATTCCAAAGGTCACGGCATTAAGCGGGAGGAAAGACGTATGGCAAATTCCAAAAGTGAGAGATATTACAAGTCATTTTTTTTCTATGTCACACTGGCAGGCTGAAATACGTAACTGAATATGTGCGCGATTTGTAGGAACTGACAGAGAAGCCAACCATAGTGGTAAGTGGGCACCATGGCAAACTCCATGTTGATGGCCTCAGGCTGATAATCGATGAAGGCGGGGGAATCGAGAGTAACCCCATTGCTGCCATTGTGCTACCCTCATTGCAAATTGTACGCGACACAGATTCTTTGGCTACCTAGCTAGCCTGGCACTGGTGGCGGGACTCTCACGCAGACATATATATGAGGTATGCATTCGAGTCTGCTGCAAATTGACGTATGTTTAGCTTTCATAACCGCTAGACCTTTACCCCATTTGCTAAATATATACAAAATAAAAAGCTATGTATATGTGAAAAAACTACATTTTTCTCAAATACTTATCCATGATGTCATTAATAAAAAGTCTCCTAGTTTTATAAATATAGAAGATGATGGGTTAAATGTGAATGCTGCAATAAAATACCCACAGTGGAACATACTTGGTTGTTTTATATGTATCGACGATATTGAGAGAGTAACATGCAAAAAAAGAGACAAGCATTAGAATCCAGTAATTAAGGACTAAAACGTACGTATTATTTAGAAAAAAATAATGAAACTCTCAAACCTGGTTGTCGCTGTCATTCTCTTCCCAGACTGGTTCAAATTTTCTCCAAGGTCAACGGTGCAGGCGGATATGATTACCGGCCAAGGTGGAGATTTGCATGGTCGTCAATCCAACGGTAACTAAAAAAAGCATCAAAGATTCGACCTATGAAGTAAAAACGTTGTTTATGTATACATGGACGTTCGCTAAAGAACAAACTACTCATTTTTTTTCCAGCAATTTGATGAACCTAAATTACGACAGCAGATATCAAGACAAATGTTGTGTTGTGTCCAAAAGAGGGCAATTTTTTTTAAAAATAAGATACCTCAAATTTTAAAACATGTCACGACTGGGCAGATGGTAATAAGTGGGTAAGTGGTGTAAGAAGTCTCTTTGTATTTAAGATAAATATCGCCCAGTTCGGACATGAGGACAAAAACAAAAACCAAGATACCAAGATAATGAGGATTCGATGAGAGTGAGTTAGCCTGGTGATAGGCGCTCATCATCCGGAACCAAAGCTTCTAAGGTTCGAGTCATCTGGAACCAAAGCTTCTAGGGTTCGAGTCATGCCGTCGGCAATATCCCCTCTAATAAAAAAAAAAAAAGGAAGAAGAAGATAATGAGGATTCTAAAATTAAAGAGAACAAACAAACAAAAACTGTTGAAACAAATTATTTAAAAAAAAAAGAGAGGATGAAGGATGGCAACCTGTATCAACTCATCATGTAATCAGTTTTCATGTGCTGTAAATTTATTTGTATACCAAAAGATCTGACCAAATCGTCTCTGGAATTAACTCTCATATTTAACTGCGAAATTAAATTAATATAAACTGAAATTAATATGCACAAATAACTGCTGACACAAAATAAAACCCTATTTTTCTCGCTGTCTAATCTTTTGTTTTCTTCTATATTAGTACAATCAAACACCGGAAGACAGCAAACAGAGAGACAAGAGAGAGAAAGAACAGAGCATAAAGAGAGAGAGAAAGCTCATCATTCCAAAAGCAAAAGCAACCGATAGCAAAAGCCCACTCAAAGATCAGAGGCAAGAAAATCCCCAGACACAAAGGGTTTTCGAAGGAAGAAAAGCGGAGCTCGAAAATCATGCAGCCCCAACCCCATCCGCAGAATTCTCAGACGATGATACTTCAGAGCTCAAGCAACCTGAGTTTCAGCAGCAGCACCATGTCCAGAGACGAAGATGAGATGTCGAGGTCTGCTCTCTCCACTTTCAGGGCTAAGGAGGAGGAGATCGAGAAGAAGAAGATGGAGGTTAGAGAGAAGGTTCAAGCTCAGTTGGGTCGGGTTGAAGAGGAGACTAAACGCTTGGCTTTCATTCGTGAGGTAAATAGAAAACCCCCCAAATCGCAGATTTCGATTCTTTTTCTTTCACTTTTTCAGCTCACTTTTTCCATGTGGCTGCTGCTGTTTCTGAAGCCAAACCCTTCAATTTTCTGATTTACGCTTAAAATTCTCTTATTTATTCCACTTTCTGGGGTTTTCGAGTTGAGTTGTATATTTCTCTGAAATCGAATTATTTTGCGAGATTAGGGAAGTCAGATAATGAAAAAGCTTGAAAAATCTGACTTTTTTACCGCAGAGTGTGCTCTCAACGGTCGGATTTTTGGTGTGAACCTGATTCGGATAAGATGATATTAATTGTCAATTGTCAACACTATATATTGCAAATGGGCCTCAATTCAATTTCTGGGTGAAAACGAGTATTGATGAAGTTCAAGATCTGAACATAATCTTGATGAATTTTCTTTTCACTGTCAGCCCTTTATATGTCATATTATTGATGTGTTGGTTAACTATTTTGGTACGACTTATTTTAGGAACTGGAAGGATTGGCAGATCCGATGAGAAAGGAAGTTACGACCGTGAGAAAAAGAGTCGATCAGGTTAACAAGGAATTGAAGCCTTTGGGATCGGCCTGCCTGAAGAAGGTGATTGGGAATTTTCACTCTGTTTATCTGAATCTTTTGTTTTTGTTTTCGTGTATGTGCCGACAAAATTGGAAATTGGGTTGCAATAATTGAAGAGGGAATGGGTGGTTGTTCGCAGGAGAAAGAATACAAGGAAGCTCTCGATGCTTTCAATGAGAAGAACAAGGAGAAAGTACAGCTGATTACCAAATTGATGGAGGTATGAACTCTCTTTCTATGTTGATACGGTGAAATGTGGTGTGTAATATTAATGGTTAGATTCGTAGCCATGCGTAGGCAGATAGATTCATGTGCGTCCATCTATGTTACGTTGTTAATATGCTGTCATTATCAAATGTGGGATGCTTTGGATGGTCCCAAGGTTGGGCGATGAACTAGCGTTCATGAATTTAATGACTCAAGCGGTGGTATATCTAATTATAGCTTGCTTCCAATGGAATTAATGCTTGGTCTAATCAAGTGCCGTGAATGCACCACTTCTTTTATTTCTTGTTTATGGGCATTTCTATATACTAATAGCAACTGTCTTACTACTTGTAAGTTGTAATACACTGAGGTCATTTGACCAAGTCAAATGAAGTTTTTGATTAATCTTCTTTTAGTAAGTGTTACGAGACGACAAGTGTTATTGTGAAAACTACATGTTGGTTGCTATGTGCCAGTTTATTTGATTGATGTCTATTCTTCTGGTTTTGAGCTTGGGCAGTTGGTCAGCGAGAGCGAAAAATTAAGGATGAAGAAGTTGGAAGAGCTGAGTAAGAACATAGAATCAATACGCTAGATAAACGAGTATGACCGCGGCCAACTCTGACGATGACGTACCAACAACGGGTAGTTAATGGATAGTTCGTGTGGGTGTGCTTAAACAAGAAAAGGTGATGTATTTCCCCTTAGGGTCCCAACCTTTAAATTCTATTTATGAAATTGTGCATGTCGGGTTTGATGTATTTTATGGGTATCAGTTTGCAATGTTTTTTTTTCTCGGTTAATTTCTAATTTAGGAAGATGCATATACGTTCTACACATTCCACAGGCTTGTAAGTTGTAACTAAATATAATTTACTGCTGCTGCTGCCTGTTTTGATCTCGCTTGCACGACTCTGATCAATGCTGTACTAGTCTGATAAAGGGTGATTGTGCTAGTTTTTCAAACATGATCTCAACTGCCTTAACTCCATTTCAAGTTTTCAACCACCATAAATTTTTGAGAACACTAAATTGTGGTTGAGCTGGTGGGTGGGAAATGAGAGTAACATAAAGTAGAAACATTTGAGGCAGAGTGGGGACTATTGGCAATGCCATTCATTTTCATTCATCATAAAATGAATAAAGATCATCATGCTTTTGCTTTAATCACTGAAATCCCTAACACGGCCAAATGTGGGGGACTAAAGGTGAAAAAAGGTTGTCTGGCTGGCTTTGTTGGGTATGATTACTGGTGGTTAGGTGCTGAATGAGATAACCATTCCAAGTCATGATACATCATAACATCAATGGAATCCCAATTCATAACTGATAAGTATTACACTACACTCAAGCATCTCTTCCCCATTCCTCTACGTGCCAAAACATGTTAGAGGAAGACTCTGCGGCACACTCAACGATCTGGGCATCACCATTGTAAAAGGATTTACTTGATTTTTCAACTCAATTTTGCATATCCTAGCAGTTGTGTTATTCCTTAATTCACACGGTTTGCGGGAGATGGGTAGTGTAGAGTTTGGGGACCTGTTGGACCAATCATCCTTCGCTTTAGTTCTATTTTTAGTCCCCCGACAAACATCGAGGACATTGACACTGAAATCCAAACCCTCCTGAGAGCAATCTTTGTCGAGCTTCATGATCCATGCTAGCATCTATATAGCAAATCCGAAGCTCTTCACCTGAAAATGAATTGCTCTCGTCAATCCGAGTCTACCATTTTAAAGTCAGTGTAGAGAGTAGAGTAGCACAAGCCAAAAAAAGAAATAAACGTTAAAATGGGAACATATAGACTGCAACTAACTTAAAAAAATTAGTGCAACTAAAGTAAAAAAAGAAGAAGAAGACCAGTGGAGCATTCAAAAGAGAAAAGACTCGACCTTGGTCAATGTCCCGGAGAGATTTCAATTTGGCATCAGCGTTGTCAATCCATACTATGTGCGTATTTGGATCTGCAGTTAACAAATGTTAAAATCTCTTTCTGTCTAGTGAATTAACAGATAATGACTTGAACCGTTAGTTACTCCGGCAGCCGCTGGTCATTTGTATAAGTAAATATAAAACCTAGTATGAAAATTTTGGATATTAATTAACCACACGTGAGGTACAAAGTGTCATTGGTAGAACCTAACTATAAAATAATGGTTAAGACTAACCACAGTCATGATTGTAGAAAGATGGAACTATGTACACGGCATTTCCAACTGCAGCCTCAGCTTCAACAGATGCAGCAGCTGATGCAAGAAAATCTTCATATGATCCAACAGCCAACTCTATCCGAAACGCATTTATACGAATTCTAGCCAGGACATTGACATACCACTCATCATTTAGGACTGTACAGGAGCAACAAATAATTCGTCAACAGTAGCCGAAGACCATCCTTGGTGAAGAGAGATGGTGAAGAGACGAGAAAAAAAAAGTGTAGGAGTAATAGCCGAAGAATACATGATATTTGTTCTTTCGTGACATTTGTCATCAAAGCATTTCTCAGCAAAGAACACTCTTTACCCATCTAAAAGCAACAATGCAAAGAAAGAGAATTTGAGATAAAAAAATATTGAAAATAAGCCAAGTCCATAACATGCCCAAAACTTAATTCATGCACTCGACCAGAAATATTTGAAGTAGCTGATAGAACTTTACTTCAGTAATCATATGCTGAGACAGATTTGCTGGCTGGAGTATGTTGAGGCTGCCTGGTGATGCGACTCCTGCAATGACCATACAAGCCAGCCGCTTTGCTAAATATGGGTATTTCAATCCATTTGTTCTACAAGCAGAAGTAGTACAATAGTTATGACAAAATGCCATATACATTTACAATACTGACGTATGAAAGACACAAAAATCTTCGTGATTTGGAGTTTTTCTTCTTCAATAAAGATCAACATATTTATTCATTTGACTAAAGCTAGTATTTTTATCATCAGATATCACATAAATCAAGCGTCGTCTCTGTCTTTGAGGAAACATATTATGCAGATTATAGTTTGTTAGCACATAATGCTGCAGCGTACTCTACAATCAGAAGTCACTATTAAATCTCTAACGGATAATCAACTTATTATACACACCACACAGAGCGAAACGAGTGATGTAAAAAAATAAGAGCTGTAAAGCCAAAGCCAATTCCATCCAACTTACATACCGACAATACTCATCAAATTCCCACCATTTAGCCTCCCTCTCGATTTCACAAAACCCCTACAGCACAAGTCAACAAGAATGAAATCATAAAAAATGAAAATGCATCATAAATTCAAAAACTGAAAATGCATACAAACCCTAGCTTGCTCTCTACATGATTCGCTGCAAAACGAACCACCTTTACTCCCAATTTTCCTGAGACAAAAGTAGCAAACGCTATCTATGGCTGACGAGGTAGGATGTGTCACGAATGGTTTGGCTGTGTGGATGAGCTCACCAGCTCCGATTCTCCTCGTAGCGAATACTCCTCTCCCAGCTGACTCGGTGAGCAGAACCTGGATCGGTGGCGGTCCGACTCGATCCGGAGCCTGGTGCTGATTCCTATCGGCGCTGGCGGTGGATGAGAAGAGGCTTAGTTGCGTCTGGTCGAGCGCCGCCGCAGCCAATCGGCACTTGCGAACTGCTGTTAGCATTTTACGATGATGTGCCCGAGCGGCCGAGGAGTTTGGTTCGGTCCAGTTTCGGTCAACACCGAATACGAGAGATGTCAGATGTCACACTCCTCAAAACGGTATCGTTTTGCTTTCGCAGGTATTTTTGTATTGTGGAATCAAACCGAATAAACATGGCAACTATGGGTTACACTACTTACTAAGCGATCTAAAACTATGTCGTTTTTCTTTTCACATTTAATCAACCTCCTTGAATAAAAATCTAACAGCCAGTTGCTTAGCAATTAAGCAAACATAGTAAGAGGGCGGCGAACGACGTCGTTATCTCTTATAACTTTGTTATTAAGCATTGTCGATAAGACAATGAGCCGATTGCTTAGTAAAAGTAAAGGTAAGCAAACCGCCACGTTTGCTTTCTAGTCTTATAATACCAGTCGAAGGCCCATTAAAGCCCAGCCCAATAAGAAACTTCTAGAGCCTCATCAAAATATCTGCCTAGCGGGCCACAGTAACCCACACGTATGGTGCACACTACGAAATAAAATATGGTGCAATCAAATTATTTATAATAATTTGAATAAACGATATAGTTTAATATATTTAAAAATAAAATTATCTAATTTTTAATCGAAATTATATAATTTTGAAAAAAATATTTATTATTAATTTAAGAAATTATATTAATGAAACCACATAATTTTAATAACGACGGTTAATAACTTTGGTTGCAACAGAGTAACAGACCACACTAAAGACTAAACTACTCTACTGTATCTGAAACTGAAAACATACCAGTGAAACAAAACCACAGCCAAGACCTTAAGTCGGTCTGAAAATTCCTCACCAAGAAAAACCCTAAATTGAATCTTTGACGATGACGACGACGATGCCCCTTCCGACCAATCGGAGTTTCCGAGAACAGCTCAGCTTTCCATGTAGATCGACGAGGACCACCCGGACCCGAGCTCTCGTGGACATTTCCTTACTCTCCACCGCCTTTGAATTTTTTTATCAAACACCTTGTCAGCATCTCTTCCACAGTGAGCTTTCGCCTACTTATAAACCCCATTGCGCCTCTTCGAGTCGGCCATTTCGTTCCTACTTTGGGTTCAGAACGCCAATATTCACTTTTTCACTCATAATTTTGTGGATTTCGTTCACAGTTTCATCCGTGATTCCAAATTTCCCAGGATACGAGGTTGTCATCTGGGTTGCGGTTTTGCTGTTGTCTGAGTTTGAGTGTTTGGTATGGGGTTTTCTGAGTCGGATTCATTTGGTCACGTGTATGAGATGAAGCCGGAATTAGAGAATGCCATTGTTTCGAATGCGGCGCCTCTGTCGATTGGGATACCGGCTAAGGAAGATGTGTTGAGCTTTGGCGTGCCGCAGCCGCTTGATAGTCTGCAAGGGAGTCCAGTTCCGCCGTTTTTGTCCAAGACTTATGACTTGGTAAATGATCCTGCATTGGATAGGATCATTTCTTGGGGAGCTGCTGGTCAGAGCTTTGTGGTTTGGGACCCTATTGACTTCTCCAGGATTGTTCTTCCGAGGAACTTTAAACACAACAATTTCTCCAGCTTCGTTCGCCAGCTTAATACTTATGTGAGTATCACAATGTTTCAGTCTGTACCGGCTGCTGTGGTCTGTGTATGATTTGTTTTTTTTACTCTATTCTTGTTCTTACCCTGTTCGGAAACCTGATGTTGTTTTCATGTGTAAGTAGACTAGTGGCATAACTCCCTGTAGATGTTGACTCAGGATCATGAATACATTATTACACGCTGAAATGCTTTGTCCTGCTATTTATAAAGACGGTATTTGTAATTACATCTCTCACCCTGACATTTGGTCTAACCTTATTGTTTGATAATTGACTTGTTTTGGTTGCTTGGTAAATCATTCCAACTATATGTCTTTTATTTTTTGGTACTTCTTAAAAGGAAACTGTGGCATGTTTCTTTATGGATGTATAGGGGAGGAATTATAGATTAGTGTGTTACTGCTATTTGTGTAGTTTTAGCCACTATTTATATTATGAAGTCCTTCACTGTTGAAGCTTGAAGGATGTATAGTTGCCGGATGTTGCGACATTGTGTATTTTGTATATAAAGATGCTATGTAGAATCTGTTGGATGTATTTAGTTTTTTTCACCCAATCTTGAACTCGAATGTTGTAACTTGTAATGAAATTCATCAGTGGTTGGTTCTCTGTGATGGAAAGTTACTATGATGTTGAATATCTCCTGTTTTCCGTTTGATAACTTTTGGTTGCGAACGGTGTGCTTCTTCGTTTACCGAATCATTTCTCTTGTAAATGTTATTGAATACTGGGAAACTCATATGCTTTTTTATTTTGCGCAGAGGTTTCGCAAGATTGACCCTGATAAATGGGAATTTGCTAATAAAGGATTTATACGTGGGAAGAAGCATCTCTTGAAGAGTATTCACAGGCGTAAGTCACCTCAATTGCAGCAGGGAATCGGATTTGGAGGTTCTTTTGAGGAAGGGAGGGCTGGCTTTGAAGGTGAGCTAAACAGACTCAGGGAAGAAAGAAAAATACTGACTCGTGAAGTCGCAGAGTTACATATTGAGCAGGATGGGACATCTCACCAAATGGAGTTAGTGAATCAGAGGATTCAAGTTGCTGAGCGAAAGCAGAAGCAAATGGTAACTTTCCTGTTCAAGTTGTTTCAGAATCCAGCAATCATAACTCGTCTAAAGAACAGGAAAGAACACACTCAAATTGAATCTCCAAAAACCAAAAGGAAGTTTGTCACACATAAGCCACACGCGGCAACTAAATCTGGCCTGAACGCCGAGAAAGAGATTGCAACTTATGTGCCTGATTGTAATATTTCCGATTCTTCAGTCATGCTAGACTCAGTGTCAGCGTCCGTACCAGAGTTGCCTGGCTATCTCCCTGAAGATTTGGTTGGAATGTTGGATGCAGATGGAGAAAACATTCCACTGAAGATTGAGGATGTCTTGGTGGCAGAACTACCCACCTCAAAGGAGTTGGCAGCATTGGAGGGATTCTTCGCAAGCCCTGAGGATATGGGTGACTCATTATTCCATGATTCAATGAATCAAGATTCAGTATTTAAGGGAAAGGGGAAACTGGACATGTTTGACGATTCGAGTCCTGATTACTCAATATCATTCCCCGATGATGACATGGAGAAAGCTTCTCACAGATTATCAACTTCAGAAACCCAAAGCATGAGCAAACAGGAAGATCCATGTACCATGGGCTTTGGTCCCAACATGGTCATGTCAAGTCCTTGGGACACCACGGCTGACTACAACATGCCTGAACTGGGAGTTAGCAATTACTTTTCTGATGTCTGGGCGCTTGCCTCACCTCATGCTGCAGGGTGTTCAGGGTTGGATATTGGATCACCTGATGAATATCTTTTCAGTGAGCTTGATGTCTAAGTAAAACAGGCGGAAGATGGTGTAACAAAGTACATGGATCAGTAGGAGGTCTTGTTGCAGCCACTTAGAAATGTCTCCGTTCTATAGAATAAAAGTTGACATTTCTATATACCTTAGGAATTTCTTTCATATGCATTTTGTCGACTGCGAATTCCATTTTTCATTTACAGCTCTTGGGACTTACATTTTTTTTTTTTTTTTGCATGGCTGTAAGAAATATATAAATAAAGCATTACGGTAAACTTTGGTGAAAAATGACAGGGAGTGAAAACATGTGAAGCATTTATCATTGATCGCATTCTTGAGAAGTTGAAGACAGTCAAACTGACTTTGACCATGATGCAGAAGAGAGGGATGGAGAAGACGAGACTATTATATGCCCTAGCTATCTAAACGCGTCGTTTTGGATCAATGGGCCTGTTTGGGCTACCTAATTTTTTGTAACTGCTATTTTTTTTATTTTCTTTATTATAGCTAAATTTATTAAGTAAGACAACTGAAGTAGGTGGCTGATGGGTAGCCACAAGGGTCAACAACCCCCTAAAAATGACTCAACCATCGCTCATTCCTCCGTTTAGGCAAATAATCATTTGACCTTTCAAGAGTTGCCCCAAATAAAGCAATTTTAACTTTTAAGGTAAAAAAACACAACTAAATCTTTTAACATAAATTTAAAATTGAATTCGTTTCGCACTGGCACCGTCCAAGTCTCAGTGACTAGTTGTTAACAAACGTGGCTCAAAAAAAAAAATTGTTAACAAACGAGAGTTCAGCTTCACGTGATCCGCACGTGTTTCCACCTCCCACCACTGTCTTTGTCTCAAACCCATCAACTACCTACCACTCGCCGATCTCATAACGCCTTTGGCCTTTCACCCGCGATTCGTTTTCTCTCTCTTCCGGACACAAGTACCTAATTCTTCTAGAAGCATCGCCGCCATGGGTGGGCCGGGCTTTCTCACTATTCTCAATTCATTTCAGGGTCCCCTAGTTCTTCCAAATTACATTAACACACCAAAGTATGAAGGACGTAAATTTAACCCAACTAGTTTCTGACTCCTCTTTTTAAGATTATGTTGATCTTTTTCATGATAAATTTCAACTTAAAAATGATTGAATATGTTAAAAACCATCTTATTTATGATTAATTATGATGATAATTGAGGCTTTCTTTCTCAACCATGCCTAATTAAACAAATGTTTTATGGACAAGACCTAATACATAATCTAAAAGGGACAAAGGCATCAAACCACAGGGACTTAAAACAATATTTTTCCTAAAATACTAATCAGAATAAAAACTCTATATTATTCCCACGCGACAGACATTTAATATGTAATTTTTTATTTTCCAATTGCACCCCACCCTGCTCAACGAAACAGTTCGATACTCTCTCTACATACAGATGCGCTACACCAATCAAAATTACCCACGTGTATCAAGAATTCGAAATGACAGTATTACCCCCGTTTCTTGTGAAGCAGTCAACCCGTTTCTAGAACCCGGTCATCCTACTCGGACCCGACTATATAAACCCCAACAGCAAAGCAACGAAAGAAGGTTTCAACTTTCAAGTCTTTACGCTCTCGCTCGACCTCCACTTCGCGAAAAACCAGCGACGCGGCGCGCAGCCTACATCTCCATCTCGCCGTTCTGATCTGATCGACGCGGAGTTTAACCGACGGTTTCGTTCGCTCGCTCGTTGTTTGATTTTACATCTGGTTGGACTCCAAGCTGTTAAAGATGCATTCGAGTCACCTTCTCCTAGAGGAGCCGATTAGGATGGCCTCAATCCTCGAGCCATCTAGACCTGTAAGATCGGTTGACCATGAAGTTAACTAGTTAGTGATTGCATTTGTTTGAATTTGTTGTAGTGGATGTGGATCTGGTGTATGTTTCGGATGCTGGATTCGTGTTTAATTTTGTGAATTTGTGATAGTATCTGAGATTGTTTGACAAGTTATGGTTGATGTTGTTGTTGTGCAGCATTTTTTTCCAGCCATGACTAAGATTATAGGGACTTTGGGTCCTAAGTCGAGGTCAGTGGAGGAGATATCTGGCTGCCTGAAGGCTGGGATGTCTGGTAAGCTGTGCAGGATTTTCTTTTGTTTGTATATTTTTCAGTTTGCAGAGATTTAATAAAATTTGGAGGGTTATTTATATATATGGTGGATGGTCTTTGATTTGTTTGAATACATGCAGTGGCTAGATTTGATTTTTCATGGGGAGATGCTGAGTATCACCAGCAGACGTTGGACAATCTGAAGGATGCTGTAAAGCAAACTAAAAAGCTATGCGCAGTATGTTCTCTTTCAATTTTGATGATACCAACTACCAACCAGCTTCGGTCATGATGTCATGCATTTTGTTTATTTATATGTTGATTTGATTGTTGAAATCTCAGGTTATGTTGGACACAGTGGGACCCGAGTTGCAGGTTGTTAATAAGAGCGAGAGGTCTATTTCACTTGTTGCTGATGGTCTTGTTACACTGACTCCACATCACGACCAAGAGGCCTCTAATGATCTTTTGCCGATCAATTTTGACGGATTGGCCAAGGTTTGGCGACTAAAAGTTGTTAATTGTTGCATTTAGGTCGTAGTTCACATCTGACTGAAAAGTGAAAAGTATGAGTTTAAATTCATTTGGTGTGTTTGTTTGATTGGTACCAGTCTGTACTCTATTGAATGTTGAATATACTCAGTGCTTTAAACCTGTTCAAAATAAGTTATGTGCAAGCTTTATAGGCGATCCAGTGTCGGTCTCTATTCTTGTTTGTGTACTTAACACACTATATTCTTGTCTGACAGGCAGTTACGAAGGGTGATACCATCTTTGTTGGTCAGTACCTATTTACTGGAAGTGAAACTACTTCTGTCTGGTTGGAGGTAAGAGACAAATCGCTTCCAGCTTATTCTAATTTCATGGTCTCAACTCTGAAACTACATTGCATATCTAGCCTAGTACTAGTCTTTTTAACGAACCTAAATTGCATCATAGAGCACACATTTTCATTGTAGAAAGGATTCCGTCAAAATAGGCATTGCGATTAATTTTAATGAGTCTTTAGGTATCTGAAGTTAACGGGGAGGATGTGGTGTGCCTGATAAAGAATTCCGCAACACTGGCTGGGTCACTGTTCACTCTACATGTTTCTCAAGTTCACATTGCTTTACCGACCCTACTGGATACGGATAAAGAGGTTGAATTTCTATTTTGGCAGTATCTATGTCCTTTCAATTCTTTTCTCTTCTTTACAACATACATTCCAGCAGTATATTTACGTATATAAAGCTGTTTTTATACATATAATGCTTTTGATTAGGCTTAATTTTGTACGGTCTTTCATTGAGTGTTTATACTTGATTTTTTCCAGATCATCAAGACATGGGGTGTCAAAAATAAAATTGATTTTCTTTCACTCTCATACACACGCCACGCAGAAGATGTCCGGCGTGTAAGCACCGTCTACCATTATAGTATTTTACATATGCTTTTACTTGAACCTGACTGTAATAATGCAAATCTGAATATGAGTTTGACTCAATGGTGGTATTCAGGCTCGTGAGTTCCTTTCCAAACACGGTGATCTCAGTCAGACACATATCCTTGCCAAGATTGAAAATGTTGAAGTAAGCGTCATGGTTTTACGGATTCACTATAGAACTATTTTGTGTTTGAACTTGACATAAATATATTAATCTTTGTAGGGACTGAACCATTTTGATGAGATTCTGCAAGAAGCAGATGGTATAATTCTTTCCAGAGGAAACTTGGGCATAGATCTCCCTCCAGAGAAGGTGAGTATATAATATTTATATTTCCAAAGATTGATAGGTAGAATTAGAAAATGTTCACTGGATCACTTTCTGGCTTATCAGCAATTAGAGATCCAATCATCTGTACGCATCATTTTCCTAGTCACATGCATCAAATACTTGCACTTGTATTTTTCAGTACCTAGTCACTTTTTGTGTATGCTACATGAGCCTTAAATTTGCATGTAGCTCTAGCTTAACAGTTACAATGGATTCAGCATCCCTTTCATATGCTGGTTAATCACTTTGATTTGGCTTTCTTCTCAGGTGTTCCTGTTTCAAAAAGCTGCTCTTTACAAGTGTAACATGGCTGGAAAACCTGCAGTTATTACTCGTGTCGTCGATAGCATGACTGATAATCTGAGGCCAACTCGTGCAGAGGCCACTGATGTTGCTAATGCAGTGTTGGACGGTATATGCTATATGTGTATTCTGACTACTTATTGCATATTGACCCTTTCTAACCTTGTTACTTTATATTCAAGTTCCCTGTGATGTGATGGTGTCGGGCACTACTCTTCATTGTTCTGATGATAATAAAATTGTGGGTGCAGGAACTGATGCCATTCTTCTCGGCGCTGAGACATTACGAGGACTATATCCTATTGACACTATTAGCACTGTTGGTCGAATATGTTTTGAGGTAAAACTAGTGCCCTTTCTAAAGTAATCATACTGGTTATGGTATGGGTTCATAAGTTTCATGTTTATATACACCAAGAAATGGGAAAATGTTGGAGGAAATTTGTTATGATCTGTAACCAGCATTGTGTGGATGATTTTTTTTTTGCTTTTCATTATTTCCTTGCTAAATATGGATCTTAATTTGAAGATGTCGTCTAAATATAGAGCTACCATGCATTCCTTTATATCAGACAAACAATGCATTATTTGAGACGTGGCAACTGGTAAATAGTCATGTCAATCCTCGAAGCAATGTGAACAATTCAAAAACTCTTCTGCTTCAGAAAAATATTTATGTTATTTTACTAGTTATATAAACAGTTCAAAAAATCTCTTGTACAGGCAGAAAAGGTGTTCAACCAAGACCTGTATTTCAAGAAGACCGTCAAATATGTTGGAGAACCAATGACACATTTGGAGTCTATTACTTCCTCTGCGGTACTTTTCTAAAATTCTTGACAAACATGTTTGAAGAGTTTTGTCTCCTTGTTATTTTCAGAACATCCTTGTGGACTTGTGGTTAATCAAGTTACAAAAAAAAAACTGCTTTCTCAATTTACATTTGTTCTTTTAGGTCAGGGCAGCCCTTAAAGTCAAGGCGTCAGTTATTATATGTTTCACCTCTTCGGGTAGGGCTGCAAGGTATGATTTTATTGACTGTTTTCAAGCCATTTGTTTTAACATATACATTTTATGTGCTTCTTTTTCTGATCTCATGGTTGTTCATGGCATTGCTCTGCAGGTTAATTGCCAAGTACAGGCCCACAATGCCAGTTTTATCTGTTGTTATCCCACGTTTGAAATCAAATCAGCTAAAATGGAGTTTTACTGGAGCCTTTGAGGTATGTTAGTTTACAGATTTGTGTCATCATATGTAGGGCAAATTCTTTTAGGATGATTGATAACTTCCGCCATTGGCGAGTAGATCATTTTAATCTTCATAGTGCCTTGATAGCACGGAATTTATGTTCTAAATGTTAATTTTTGTTCGCTGCATGGTTATTATGAAACTGCCTTGTTTTTTACACACAAGCTGCCTTCTTCAGAAGTCGCTTCTAGTGAAAGTCTTTCGTGACACATTGTAGTTTTGGTTCTCCAGAAACTGTATATGTTAACTTATTATTGTTCACATTCTTGATCGTCATGTGCTTTTTAAGCCGGTGCTCAATGTTTTTGTTGTATTATATACTAGGCAAGACAGTCACTAATTGTCCGCGGACTCTTCCCCTTGCTAGCTGATCCTAGACATCCAGTAAGCTATACTATCATTCTTCAATCTTTGCATTAATTTGTACATGGCTCTTCCTTTTGAATTAGGCAAACTTTGTTTCACTTTTTCAAAATCTTAAGATAGTTTTGTGGTTTTGAGTAAAGTACAATGGATGTCTCACCGCATGGGAATGTAGATGTACCAAGGCAAACTGCCTCAAGTGCCATGTCATTAGATGATTATCTTTTTCCAACTCTTGCAGGCTGAGGCATCTAACAGTGGAACAAATGAGTCTGTCTTGAAAGTAGCCTTAGACTATGGAAAAGCTGCTGGAGTGATAAAATCACATGACAGGGTTGTTGTCTGCCAGAAATTAGGAGATTCAGCTGTTGTCAAGATCATTGAACTCGAGGATTAATTCCTGTCTCATAGCACCTTTGACCGAATACAAGTCTTTACATAGGTTGGTTGACAGTGGATGCAAATGGCCACTGTTTCACAGCCCATCTCGAATTTTGGTGAACTACAAGCGTCTATTTATATGTACACTCAATTTACAGGATTAGCTTGCCACAAGCTTACAGCAATGCAGATGTTACTGCTTGATTTTGCTCCCGTCTCAGACAGTCAAGAGCGCTCACATTTGCTCGTCAGAAGAATTACCCTTATTCATTTACTGCTTCATTATGTTGTACTAATATTATTGATTATGCTCGACTTTTTGTGTGTGGACAATTTAAGTCTCTGGCGGTATTATTATTATTATTATTATTATCTGCTTCTGAATGAGCTATTCTCTGGGAAGGAAAATGACCTTGAGAAGCTCAAAAAAAACAAGGCAGAGTAGACCGCCAGCTGCAAATAAATCGTTGTAAAAAAATCACAAAACAGAAAAATTCCTCAATCCCAAATCTTCACTTCATCTCCCTACTCCGTCAGCAGCATTGGTTATCCATTAACGACAAAACCCTAATTTGTTCCCCACCCATCCGATTTTTTCTCC
The DNA here is from genome assembly GCA_033675215.1 of Rhodiola kirilowii. Taxonomy (NCBI): domain Eukaryota; kingdom Viridiplantae; phylum Streptophyta; class Magnoliopsida; order Saxifragales; family Crassulaceae; genus Rhodiola; species Rhodiola kirilowii. The sequence continues at coordinate 9,968,085 of CM066203.1, read as the reverse complement.
ATCAAGTCCCGAATCGCAAAAAGTTCCCGTTTTTATCTGCGACTTGGTATTTTCGTTTTGGGGCGCGATGGAAGAGAACAACGGCAAGAAGGTGGAAGAGGATCCGAGCGACAGCAGTGACTATACGTCTGAGGACGAAGGCACGGATGACTATAGACGAGGTGGATATCACGCAGTTCGAATCGGGGACACGTTCAAGAACGGCTGCTATGTGGTGCAGAGCAAGCTTGGCTGGGGGCATTTCTCCACAGTTTGGCTCGCTTGGGACACACTGAAGTCCGTATGTCCGTCTTCCTCGTACCCCGTTTTGATGTTGTATTGTTTTTTTATTTTTCACTTGTTCATTGCATGCCTTCCTCTTGGAGTGTTAAGGATTTTTTAATCGTGTCAGCTTCAAAACATCAACAGATTGTGTTGTAGATAGTTTGGTCTTTTTTTTGGCATCAAACTTATGTTGCTGCCTGCTGGATGAATGCAATATTTCTTTTAAGGATTGAACAATGTTGATTACCATGTAAAAGATCACCAATGCATGTTAACCAAGTTCTGAGAAACTAATGTGGTGCTAAGCATTGCGATTTTTGCTCTTTAGCAAGAATATGGTTGTAGTTGAATACGAATGATATCACATTTTCATTCGAGGTAGTAAAGATATTGTAATTTTCACTATGTGGTGTCGTGAGTATTTAAACCTCGTTCGTGCATCTGATATAGAAATATTTTGTTAAACCGGTTACCGTTGCGAATATTTTAGTGTTTTCAAGTATATTGAATTTGGGAGATTTTTCTATTGATGCAGAGATATGTTGCACTGAAAGTTCAGAAGAGTGCTCAGCATTACACTGAAGCAGCTATGGACGAGATAACAATCCTTAAACAGATTGCAGACGGGGATCCGGAAGACAAGAAATGTGTAGTGAAACTTGTTGATCACTTCAAGCATTCTGGTCCTAATGGGCAGCATGTCTGCATGGTTTTCGAGTATCTTGGAGATAATCTCTTGACTCTCATTAAATACAGTGATTACCGAGGGTTGCCCACTCATATGGTCAAGCAAATATGTTTCCATATTCTGGTTGGGTTGGATTATTTACATAGAAAGTTGTCAATTATACACACCGATTTAAAGCCCGAGAACATTTTGTTACTATCTGCAATTGATCCGTCTAAAGATCCCAGAAAATCTGGAGAACCTCTTATACTTCCAAGCAGTAAAGATAATATTGCCTCTGAGTCAACAACTCCTTCTAAAGACATAAAGACTTCTAATGGAGATTTGAATAGAAATCAAAAGAAAAGAATTCGACGCAAAGTTAAACTTGCAGCTCAGAGTTCTGCGGAGAAGGATAATTCTTTGGTTGCAGAGGATGACATTGAGCCTTTTGTTGATGGAAATTGTACTCCTGATTTGAGATCAAACAAGAATCATGTCACTGAGCATCCAAATAGTTTGGACAGTCCTAGTCCTTCAGATGCTGGTGGGCGTGATGACCACAATCAAGTGAAGCTAAGGCGCAAGAGGGGAAGTCGCACTGTAAGAAAAAAGTTGTTGGCATCTCTGGATTTGAATTGTAAATTGGTTGACTTTGGGAATGCATGTTGGACGCACAAACAGTTTACTAATGATATTCAAACAAGGCAATATAGATGTCCAGAGGTTATCCTTGGGTCGCAGTATTCAACTTCGGCTGATCTTTGGTCCTTTGCTTGCATTTGTTTTGAGCTGGCTACAGGTGATGTTTTATTTGATCCACACAGTGGTGACAACTACGATCGTGATGAGGTATGGTCTTTTTTTTGTCATATCAGTTGCCTGAGTTCCTCTTTTCTGTTTTATCATTTATTTTTTTGTGTAACTTATTTGTTTCTTCTTATTCTCAACCAATTAAGTGGTCATGTTGTTGTACATCAAGAGTTTAGTTTGGACCATTTGGACTTAGTCTCTCGCTCTCATTTTCATTTGAGTCATTCTTTTGCAACATATAAATATATTGGCTTAATAATTGAGGGCATACAGCTCATAAATTATTAATGCTTTAGAGTTTAGAGTTTAGAGTTTAGAGGCATAAGCTGAATTTTTCCATGGTAGCCTAACAGTAAAACATGAACACATCTTGGCATTAAATAAAGCAGAATAAGGAATTTCTGGTATACTTAGCATGGCCTAATGTGTAAGTATGACATATCTGATCCGTCATGATTGTTATGCAGATGTGATGCCATATCAAGAATTGGATATATGCATAATAATCTTGATTTGATTTTCTCCTATTGTATAATGATAAATCTGAATATGTATCGTTTTACGGGTGCGCCTGGTCACGTATTTCGTACTTGAGTGCAACATCTACATGTTATTCAGCATGTAAAGTTTCTGTTTTACATTGCACAGATCAGTTTTTATTCTGTAATATGCAGAAGGTTGGAACATGCATCATCTTTAGTGATTGGGATGAGCAAACGGTAAATTACCGTTTTACCGTTTACCGATTTACCGAAATACAAAATTCTATTCCGTTTACCGTTATCAATTTACCGTTTTACATCGGTAAATTTATCGATTTTACTGAAATTTATTATTTTTCTAATTTTTTTAAATATATATTATAAATATATATGTTGATTTTTAATATATATAAATGTTTTTTTAAAAAAATTTCTTTATAATATATATAATATTTATTTATTTATATTTTCGGTGAAACGGTAAATTTATCGATTTCAAAATTTATTTCGTTTACCGACTTATTTTTACCGTTTTACCATTGGTAAATTTACCGTTTTACCGATTTACCGAATCGGTTCGGTAACGGTAAATTCAATTCGGTAAACGGTAATTTACCTAATTTTGCTCTCCCCTAATAGTGAATCAGTTGAAATTAAGTGGATTGGATTTACTTTACATATTGCTGCATATAAAAATGGTCAAACCAGTTCAATATTCTTTCAGCGGCTACTCGTTAGTTTCATATATCTATATTCCTTTCTGTTTCTCAGGACCATTTGGCACTGATGATGGAGCTTCTTGGTATGATGCCTCGGAAGGTAATTACAATGGACTTCGATTTTGGTTGAGAAACTTCTCTCTATAATGGTCCATATGTTGTTGTACTTACATCTGTATCTCTTTCCAGATTGCTTTAGGTGGGCGTTATTCACGTGATCTTTTTAACAGATATGGTGAGTTGAGGCACATTCGCCGGCTAAGGTTCTGGCCACTTCGCAAGGTTTTAATTGAGAAATACGAGTTCAATGAGCAGGATGCAGATGACATGGTTAGTTTCTTAGTCCCTATACTTGACTTCGTGCCAGAGAAGCGGCCTAGTGCAGCTCAGTGCCTACTCCATCCTTGGATAGCTGGAGGTCCCCGTGTTTTGGAGCCATCTTTACCTTCAGAATCCAAACAAGATTCTGAAGCAGGTACTTCAAAGAAGCAAAGCCCCATGAAAGATACTGAGTGTGGTGTCTCTGAGAACTCAGGAAAGGATTACGTATCTAAACCTTCAAAGAAAGACGACCCCGAAAAAAATACTAGTAGTGGCATTCCGGAACAAAATAATTCCCAAATGGATGATAGGGAGGCAATGGAAGTTGGAATAGGGAATATTGCTATAAATGGCACAGACTCTCCATCAAGTAACAAAATAAAAAAGGCATCTTCTCAGAAGTAAACATCTCTTTGTTAAATTCTTTGTATCAGCCTTGGCTTGTTCCTTCCTACTTTGTGTCAATACTCAATTGACAGCTTGGAATGTCTTACTTTTTTTTGGGCATCAATCTTTAAAAGTTTGGATACATGGATTGTGGTATTTGAAGACACTATTCAATGTAGAGGCCCTCATTTCCCAGAGAAGCTCAAATTCCAGAAGGATGAGCACAAATATATTCCAATGCTTCCAATTGATTGTGTGATGTTGCAAGTTTCCAATGATTCCACCAGACAATCATATATCTGAGTCACTTTCTACATATGAGGATGAGTATCGAAAATGATCAAATCTATTAATACAGTATGTGCGATAATACATCAATCATTGACTGAGCAGTAAATACTTTAGAGGAGCTGAGCCAGAACCGAATGAAAGGGGGTTCCACTATGAGGACCTCTTTGGAGGTGACATGTTGGTTGTAAGAGCAATTGTTGTACTTATGGTTAAAATCTGAACCAGCACACCTGTTAACAATATCAAAGGTGGAGTGAGTGAATTCCTATGGGAATGGGGCAGCATAGTTAATAGGAGGTGCATAGTCCTCACCAAGAATGGCACCACTGAGCCCAAGAAGTTCGAGTTTCATACTTTGCCAGGCACTGAGACCCTAAGCAACCATAAACACAGTCAATCAGCCAATCTAGTAATGAAATTCCAAATGACAACAATCCAGGTTTTCAACTCTCCATAAACAAATAGATTGGTTAATGAGCTTATTTAGCAAATGAAGAGTGAAAACAGACCATTGAGGTAAAATAATTATTACTACCTTGAGCAATGGATTATCTTTTATAGCACAAGCCGATGAGAAAAATACTGCAGCAGATGATATGACTATGTAAAACTTCAAGAAATTCACCCGACTACGTCTTCTGCCTAGAGCGATGCAACAAACAAGAAGCAACAAAAAAAAATGCTGTCAAATTGTACATGGGCTGAAAGCTAAAAGACTCAAGAGGTCAAACACCAACCTAATTCTCCGATTATAAGTGAAATTTGTCCGATGGCAGTAGACAGAAGAGCAAATTTGTTAATCATCTCGTCTTTCTGAGTTGACAAGATATAGAATATTCCCAAAAATAGGATGAGTACCTGAAATATGTAAAAAGTGGGCCATTAGTAATAGGTATTTACATATGGTAATTGGTATTGTACAATACAATGTACTCCATAAAATATTTTCAGTCGAAGAGTAACAAACAGAATGCAAGATACTCTGACTTGACAAATGATAGTCATTTGAATTTAAATACAACGTACAACTTCAATTAGATAACTCAAAGCAAAAAACTTTTCCATACACTCTAACCGTTTTTAGCATAGTGATTAGTGAATCATACATGCCGCCGCTGACAAATCAGCAATACATACGTGCTGAATTACAGTGGATTATACACAAATATAGTCACATCATTTATTTGACTTAATAGCGACAGTCGATACAGACAAATTCAAGTAGGAGATGGTGTCTAATTTTTCAGAGAGTTGTACAAAAAAAGCAGTGAACCTGATCTGGAGATGAAAATTAGACACTTGTCACATCCAAATGATTAGATCTATTAAAAAAAATCTGACACTACTTGCCATGGTTTAATCACCAATCAAGAAGCCTAGTACAATAATCCCAAACTTGTGTCTAGTTTCAATAGACATCACTTCCATAATTTTTCTACAATAAGCAATTTCAAAGGATTTTATTTAATGCCAGAGGTCTCTTTCTTCTTTCTTTTGTATCAGTTGATAATTCCTTATATTACACAACATTCCACCTACTCAAGCACACGACTTTTCTCAAGCAAATAACGGTTTCCTCAAACTTGAAATATAATTTATTCTCTATAGATGCAACATAGTGCGAACTCCACAAGCTAGATGCATATAAAGAAAGAAAAATGCCATGCAAACCTGTGCTACAATTAACACTGAGAGTTGAGATTTCCCCTTAGCTACCCTGGTATACCCTGAAAAGGCAAAAAAAGTCAAATGAAGGGGTCAACAGAAGGATAGTACCAAAAAGAAGATAGGAATATGTGGATGCTTACTGGAATCAACAACCATCCGGTAGGAGAAATCTGATCCATCTGTACCAGAAGGTCTCCCGTATGTAGATAACGATGGTTTCCTCTGTTGCATCTTTCTTCCTTTTCCTGCAAGAAAGATACATAATAACTAATAACTCATCAGTCATCAATGGAAAGAATGTGACCACGTTCTCCAATATATTTGATGACTAACCAAAATAATTGTAGTTACGTTACCAGTTAATTGGCTACCAAAGAAAATAAGTACTACGATTCTTAATATACTCAACAAGTTAACAAACACCGAAACAGAAATAACATTTGGTATTCTCAGTGACTTCTGTGGGAGTCAATCTACATTTCTTTAGCTTAGCTTTTATGTATACATATGTATCTATTTGCAATTGATCCACCAGAAAATTTATCTGGCATCATTGAGAAAATTTAAAGTTTTCACAAGATCCTCAAACATAAAACATGGCAGCATATTGTGATTGAAAATGCAAACCAGGGACATGCGCCGCACAGTTGAGGCAAAAACAGGTGGACGACCATGACTTAAAGCCTTTGTATATACTACACAAAATTGCATACAAGTAGTCCATAAAGCACACCAGTTCATCCTCTCAGACATTTCCTCAAACACATAAGCAATACTACTATGATATAATGTAACCATAACATAGGTCACAAATAATAACTGAAGAATTACCAATCCTAACAACACTAACAAAAACATAACTCCTAAACACTCTAATCCACAAAACCCTAAAACCAAAATTTATCGAAAACGTCTCTGATCAAACCGAAGCAGTCAACATAAGATCAAACCTCACCAAGATAATACCTTTCAGGTCAATTCGGATTAATCCCTTCAAATGGGCGTACGTAAAGCAATCAGAGAGCGTGCCGATGAGATATGCGTGCGGCTAGCGGACGCGGACGGACGGCCAGGGTAAAATGGTAATGCGACTGGTGTTGCCCAGAAAACCTAATCTTAATTAGACCGCCGCCAGTAATCGATTTAAACCGGTTTCGTGTTCTAATCATGTGGTTCAATCGGAATCCAAAATTAAACCAAAGCGGTTCAATTAGTTAGAAGAGAAGCAGGAGCAGCCATTATCATCATTTGCATTTTTCGCAGTCGCCTACTCTGAGTAGCGCACCAGAGAAGCCACCGTCGTTGCAGCCGACGGAGCGATGGATAGAGAGTGGGGATCGAAGCCAGGAAGTGGAGGCGCCGCCAGTGCGCAGAATGAAGCAATCGACCGTAGGGAGCGTCTTCGGAGGCTTGCCCTAGAGACGATAGATCTCGCTAAAGATCCCTATTTTATGCGCAACCATCTCGGAAGGTATCGTGTTTTCGAATGTGTTTATGTTCAATTTTTCTCATCTGTTGATTATGGTATTGATTTGTTGTAGCTATGAGTGTAAGCTGTGTTTGACGCTGCACAACAATGAGGGGAACTACTTGGCGCATACGCAGGGGAAGAGGCATCAGACAAATTTGGCCAAGAGAGCTGCCCGGGAGGCTCAGGAGGCGCCTGCGCAGCCTCAGCCGCACAAGCGGAAAGTTAATATCAGGCAGACTGGTTAGGTTCTTCTTATGTTGATTGTTGTAACCTAAATTTAGGGTTTAAATACATGTTTGATTTTTTAATGTTAGGGTTGTGTTTACGGGAAGTTCATTTCTGTAGTGTAGTTGAAAATTGAAATTGTTTGGTGGTCAGGGTTTCATATTTAGTTTGAAACATGTATGGATTGCTGAGTAATGTTTTTACTAGTGAAATACCTCTAACTGAGAGCATAATGCAAAATATGACATGTGTTGCTGTTTTCTTTGAATTGAATTTTGGCGCGTGGATATATTGAAATATATGCAGTGAAAAAGAAGGAAATTAGTTTGTGTTGTATCTTTGCTGAATGTCCTGTTTTGTTTGTACTCTTTAACCTGAGTTTTAAACTCCAGTGGCTGTACTAAAGCTTAGACCTCTTTTTGTGCTCACACTTTGAGGAACTTAGTTGAGAGTGGTCTCGGTGATTTGAGGAATTCAGGTTGCAGCTTATTTCAGCAATGATAATTTAATGTATCACTATCTATTGTCTAGCTTGGCTAGTTATGTACTGATGTTAATAGGGAACTAAGTTCCGAACTTCACTCTTACCCTAGTGGCTTTTGCATCATCTGTTGGGAAGGCAAAATCCAACATCTATGGCTGAGTACAAATCATTTGTTAGGGTTTCATTGGATTACTTTGCCCGTCTCTAACGGAACTAAAACTGCTGAAGTTCCGAATTCCTGTTCATGTCTTGTATGCTTTAGTCGTAACTATTGTCTTACACTCGATGCTTTTATGTGCTTTCTCCAGTAAAGATTGGCAGACCAGGCTATAGAGTAACTAAGCAATATGATCCGGAGACCAAGCAGCGGTCACTTTTATTTCAGGTTCAACAATCCTCTCTGTATGAATTAAAGAATGCTGGAAAAAATTTATGTGCCTTAAGTTTATTGAAAAATTGATGCTATATACTATATAGTTAACGAATAAAACTGAATCTAATTTGTTATGTAGATAGAGTACCCTGAGATTGAGGACAATACAAAACCGAGGCACCGTTTCATGTCATCCTATGAGCAGGTTACTCATTTGATTTATTTCAATTATGTCGATTTGATCCAGTTGAGTGTTCTTAGCATTGGGACAAACTGACATTATTAGTAGGTTAACTCTTGTTTGTTGTTTGCATTACAGAGGAAGGAGTCATTTGACAAAAATTATCAATATCTTCTATTTGCTGCGGAACCATATGAGATTATTTCTTTTAAGGCAAAGCACATCAACTCTATCCATCCAATGTGCATGCTTGATTGTTATTATCTACTGTATATGCTGACCGTGTTCATCTGTTTTCAGGTTCCGAGTACAGAGATCGATAAATCAACACCTAAATTTTTCTCTCATTGGGATCCAGATCTGAAGATGTTCACGGTTAGTTTACTCTTATCTACCATTAAATACAATTTGTTTAGCTTTTCTATTAGGTTTGCTACTTGCAGCTCTTCTTTTAATATTATTTGACTCGGATTTTATGGTTTGAATAACTCCAGCTGCAATTGTATTTCAAACCTAAGCCACCAGAGGCCAACAAACCTCCACCACCTCCTGCAGCAAATGGTTTGTCAGCTCCTGGCGCCCCTCCTAGGCCTATGCCGCCGCCATCTCAAGCTCCTCCACCACCCCCACCTCCCCAAGGTCTCCCGCCACCTCCTCCACCAATGATGGCTAATGGCGGACCTAGGCCGATGATGCCTCCTCCACCACCATTTGGTAGTGGTACTATGTCCAACTTCACACCAGGCAACCAGATGAACCAGCCTCCACAGAATTATCAGGGCCATCAAATGCAGGGACATCCCCCTCCTCCTTTCAACATGGGAATGCATATTCCCAGGCCACCCATGTCATAGGATTTGTGCTACTATCTTTAAAGTTTAAAGGCACAGCAGCAATTAAAAGAAGCTCATGCCTGTTGTTAAATCAGATTGCTTTGTTTGAACTATTAAGCGATGAGATTCTGTATGAAATAGACTGTTGCCAAAAAACAAAAAAGTCTTTTCTGTTGCAAAATAAGTAATTTTGATCCATCCTCGTGTTCAACTGTTTGCAACATTACATCAAAACATATTTGGAAGAGTTGAAATGTTGAATGGCATCGTGAAATAATGCTGCTCATCTGCAAGTGTCATTTCGAAGGGTACCACAGTGTTGTCTGAATACGGTAATGCAACAAACAGTATTTTGGCGAAACTACAGAACATACATCACAATATCCTTCTTTCACTGCAACAAATAAATCAGAAGGTTTCATGCTTATAAAAAATTACATGGCTCAAACCTCTTCCTGAGCTACCTGATACTACCCATATAACAACAAAGCAAAAATGTAGTGAGAGAAGGCCGAGTATGAAAAAGAATGTCATCAAGATGGAGATGCTACCGACAATGTTGGCGGTAATACTGCATCCATCCAAGCCTATGTCTCCATGTCCTGTACACCCCCTTGATTTGCTGCATCTGCTAGCCTTTTCCATGTCAATTCCCGTTGCTCCTCTCTTTCAGCTGCCTTGGCTTGGTTCTCCATGTACTGCCTTTCACACTCCTCAAACAACTCAACATCCATTTCCAAGAACATTTTCCGAACATTGACAGTGAGACCATGAATGGCCTGGTTCCAATGGGATTGGACGTTTTTCTCAAGTGCCGGAAATATTATTGGCAATATAACTTGGCGATTTTGGGCAATCAGGCTCACAATGTGTTCATTATTCCACAAGAACAGAGCACGCTCTGCAACCTGAACCATGATTTTGCTTAAAACATTAGAACAGCCGGTTGAAAAGTACATATAAGAGTGTATCATAATTCATAACTCAACTTCGATATTTAAAACTTAAAGAATCTGGTTAGTACCCGTAATAATGGATTTTTGGTAGTCCCATCTCATTCAGAAGCATTAGTTAGACGATATAGGATGTAAACTGATAAAAATAAGAGAAGCAGGACGATGATGCAAGATATAAGATGCATGTGCAACCCGAGCAATTAAGGTATGGTCTTAACTGAAATAAAGCATTTACCATGCCGAGTAAACAAACACGAAGATTCAGTTGAGTTCAGAACTCATAGTCAAAAGATGTAAGTCGGCGGGCATCACAAATTTATGTTGGTGTCTACTGTCTACCATCAGAGTGCCTATGAGAATCAGCTGGTGTCTAAATCATTACTTAGGACAATAAAACATCTCTACACTACTAAAGGAAACTACAACCACTTTTAATTGATGTCACAAGTTATAGCTCATACCATAAGTATCTCTTCTTGTTTGACATTATAAGCATTAGTGCTGAGGAAAACATGAGTCGTGCATATATTAAAAATCCAGGGAATTAGGTATGTGAAAGTAACAACTCACATTGCATACGTCAAAAAGATGAAAACAAAGTAATGCGAAAGCATATAGCTAATTAAATGAATTGTAAGACATTCATTAGATGACGCACGCAACGACTTCACAAATTTATTCCTAAATGAAGTGTGGAAAGCATGACCCTCTGTTAGATATTTGATTGAAAGCAGCATATAAAAATTGTACAAAATGAGTTTCATGTCCAAGTTCAACATCTCCGGCCTACCTCCATTAAGGGCAACATATCAAATCTCGCAGTAAGTTCAACACATAAGGGAATAAAACTAATTTAACCTAATGCAATCATAACCATATATATACTGATCACCTGACAACACAGTTATATAATGCAATATAAGTGAAAGAGTGAAAAGCAAAGGTCCCCACTGCTCACGTGTACTAAACTAATCCGTGATTTCATAACATATGATTCTTGCATATAACTCATACATACTGATCTATCAAAGAAGATAACGACAAAAACGGTAAACTACAAACCTGGAAATGGTAACTGTTAAGGCAGCGGGCTAATTGTCTGAATAGTGGCACCATGCAGCGCTGAAATTCAGCAGCTTGGGTTGCTTCAAGCACTTCTTCCAATTCTCCAAGAAAAAGAACTTCCTTATTGCAGTTAGTGACAGGCCAATACTTAAGCAGACCTCTTATTACAGTATCTGCCAGTTTGAAGTCTTTCTCCACAAATTGGGTAATACAATAAGATAGCTGCTGGTGATACATAGCAACTGGTTTTGGTTTGTGCAATGGTATAAGTGCACGGACGAGGAACAACTTATGCTCCTCTTTCATCGGTAGAGCAAACCCATTAATAATACTTCCAAGAATCTCCAGAAGCTCACCTATGCCACTATGCCTCTCTGTCTCATATATAAACCTGTAAAATATGTTGTTGATTGCCTTCCTAATGAATGGCCGGTGCACCATAAACTTTCCATAAATTCGATGAAGAATAGTCTTCAAATACTCTCGTTCCCGCGGGTCCTCGGTATCAAACAAATCAAGCAGCTTTAACACGAAAGAATGATCAATGTAACGCTTGGCAATCTTGGTGTCTGTGTCTGAAGACACAACATACCTAAGGAGCAGTTCATAAACAAGTTGTAAATGAGGCCATGAAGGCTCCAAATACGGCTCCTCTTCTTCCGGATCAGTCACCTCAGTGCCAGTATTCTCATGAGATGCTGGAGGCAAACAACGGAAAATATTCACAGAAATCATCTTAATCATCTCCTCCTGACAAATCTCGGTGATCTTCCCTGCCCCAGATTGGATAAAATCAACAAGCTCCATCAATGTCTGCCTCTTAATCTCCTTCTCCCTAACTGATTTCAAAGTATCAGTAAAATCCAAATGCACATAACATATATGCAGTTTCCTGATAAAAAGCGTCTGGCGTTCCGAAACAGGCACATCACGAAAGGAAGGTAGCGGTTCAATCACCCCAGAAGGAGGAGGCACGACACCTGCTCCACCAGATTGAACATGCTGAGAGCTAGCCACAGCGGTAGCCGGAGCAGTCCTGGAGGCATGATTCACCACCATATTAGGCTGAGGAACCTGCCCAAAGGCTCCAACGTCCTCAGACTTGGAGCCTTTCTTATGCCCGCGCTTCATTATCTTGTTAAACATCTTTGTAAATCAAATTGTCTCAAATATCCACCCCAAGCCCTAAAACAATCTTTAACTCTCCTCGACGCGTCAGCTGAGGATCAGATTACGCGTCACGCTAAAGCTTCAAAATGAGGAGAAACAAACATGATGACGATGATCGGCGGGCGTACGTTATCAATCCTAACTTTGATCAAAACTTTCGCAGTGAATTCGTGAGCGAGTCTGTTTGCTGTAAAATCTTTTGCGACAATTGGATCTGAGAGAGGATGGTTTGAGAATTAGATCATCTGTACCGTGAATTGAAGCTCGGCGTGGATGGAATCGTCAGGCGGCTGGTTGGAATTAGGAGACATCAAAGCCAGGGATTCGTGTCGGAATGGTGGAGGATCGAGCGCAGGTGGCGGTGAGCTTGAGAAGATCAAACTTTGATGGAAACCTGGTGAGAGAAAATGGCTTGTTTGGAATTTGGGGAAGAGGAGAGAGAAAGAGAAGACAAGAGGGAGTGAGAGATAAGAATAAGGGCAATTGCGGAAGAGATGAAAAGCCAGAAAAGCAGGACCAATTATTTATGGAGGAAAATGATAATCCAAAATTCTACATATTTGCTGGTCATCCTAAACTTTTTGAACTTCAAAGGATTACAGTCTACCAATAAAATGTCATCACTCAATAAAAATATGGAAGTCATACACATATTATTTATACAAGAAAATTACATTCCGATTTCACCATTTTGAGTGAGCTCTGTTACACCTTCAGGCTCTTGATATCAGGTAGCTACTAGCTAGAGACCTCACACTTCCAGGCATAGACATTACAGTTCTCGCACTCTTCACTGGAGGAGCATTGTGATTTGTATAACCCAATTTTGTATGGATGCAGTTAAATGGACAACAGAAGAGGTCCAGCCAAAGCTGGCGCATTTGATATGAAATGTAACTCTCTCTCTCTCTAACTTGGATCAGACTCACCACGAGAAAAGTTGTAGAGTGTCTTCACTTAGACAGGCCAGTAGTCCTTGGTTTGAGCCATGAGCATATTTGATATCACGCATGGGATGCTTGGGATATTTAAGGCGCTGGGCAAATCCAAAAGATGGTAAGTTCTGCAAGACCAAGTCGTTGTTTGTATCTTCCCCGGAAACAAACACCCTGTTTTCTTTTCCCAAGTCCATAATAAGAGATCTCGGCAATCGGATATTATTCACACTGGCAGCTGCAGATCCTAAGTTCTGATATTGCCGGGTTCCAAAACTGTTGTACAGAATATGTGATCCCAAAACTGGATGTCCAATACCAGAGAAGGGAGACAGTGGTGTTTGTGAGAAGGATAGTTCATTTGAAATATCAACTCTAGGGCGAAATGAAGCAACTGCTTCATCACTTCCAGGACAGTAAGCTAGGGATATACATACTCCTTGATTTTCCGGTTCAGGAATCAGATATGGCCTAACAATCATGAAAAATAAAAATAAGGAAAAAGTTGTATGCAAAAGCAGAAACGTCTTTCTTAACAGATACTCACTGAACGCCAAAATAAGTGACTTGGAATCTTGACGATATAGTTATACTAGACATACTATCTAAATGTCATGAAAAGTAGTCACCTTTCACCAGCATTGCCGAACTTCCATAAAGATAAGCCAACTGAGGAAGCAGCAAGGACACTGCTGACACCAGAAGTAAGTGATTTTGATTGCGGAAGAGAGTGTAATGTGTGAATCGGGTTACATGTAATCCCCCTAGTTGATTCCACGGGCCCAGCAGATTGCCGAATGTCAAACATCATTATCATGCCATTCTGCACGAGGATAGAAAAATTAAATTATAAAATGAATGAGAAGACACAAGTGTGAGAATCACATGATTAGTTTTTTGGAACCTGTAGACCAGCATATACATAATGTGAATTGTTGATATCCCATGAACATGACCATGGAGGGGCCTGCAAATATAAAACAAGTAATATGAGGTTGCAGATTTAACTATATAAGTACATGAACAAGAAGTTCAACAAATTCTTTAACGGCAATAAGATAACTATCTAACTCAAGATGATGATCACACATGCGGCACTGTGTTACAACCCAAGTTTGATTCACGTGTATGAACTGAAACAAAGGTCGGGACAATAAATTAATATCTGCTGTTGACTTTTAACCGAGAACAAAAGGTGGCACCACATGCCACAGCCCAAACTTGATACTTAGTGTACGAACTGTAACAGAGTTTGTGTGATCCGAAATGGACCAACAACCCATAAGTTCGACATCTGTGGTCTGTCACACTCAATAAAATAATTTTGCATGGTAGCCAGGAGTCAGGACACACCAAAACTAAGGTGCTGTTTGATAGAGCTGGTAAAAACTTTATTTAACTTTATTTTATTTTATTTAACTTTACTGAACTTAATTTTATTTTATTTAACTGTACTAAACTTTATTTTACTTTAATTTAACTTTACTGAACTTAAACAAAATAATTTTTTTGAATAAAGGTGTTTAATTTAAGTTTTTAATCATGTTGAACTAAAAAATTAAAATCTGAAAAATTTTATTTAACATAATTTAACTGTATAGAACTTTATTTAACTGTACTGAACTGAAAAACATGAAATTTAAGCTCTACAAAACAGACCCTAATCCTAAAAGTTAAATTATGCTTCAATCAAGTTTCTTTTGAAAGGAATTCAAAAGAAGTCAACTCTTCTTATCTAGCGTGTCTAACCTTCTATAATAATAGAACAACATATTTCTGGTAACTAGAGAATCATGTTGACGTGTGCAACATAAGCATTTTATATCATTAATATCCTCAAACAGAATCATTTCTATCATTAAACATGTTTAGACTTTAGAGAGAGCATGTAAATTTACCGGTAAATCATAAGAAAGAGTAGCATAATTGCACTCCAAGCTGCAGCACAAACAGAAACAGTAAGTAATGGCCAAATAAACTGGAATTCTACAACTCTGACAGGTACACATCATTTGTGACCACTGCACAAAGCATACGATACCTGAAAATTGATAGTTTCTTCCCCAGAGAGGCCAACAGAGCAAGTTTCCGATCAAAGCTAGAGATATGTAGGTCTTTGATAGCTTTTGTATTGGCAGGAAGAATGATATTTTCAGTCTCATGTGGGGATAACAAACTCACCTAAAACAGATAACATGAATGTTAAGTCTGAAGTCTCGTTAAAAAAGATAGGTTACTCGGTGATCATGACATCATGTTAAAACAACGAGCTTACTTTTGTAAGGATATTCATCCCGCCAACCCCGTAAGCCTTACGTGCAACAATTACTATGAGGCTGTCCAAATCCAGATCAACCATTTGTCCGCCCTGAACTTGAAGCTCTTTCTGCATTATGATAGAAGAAAGAGCAATAATTTGCATGGAAACCATAGTAGACAGTTTCCAAACACTGTAATTGATTGAATGCTATATTATGTATCATCCAGAGTTCGTGTACTGATGAAATGAAGCAGCATATGACTGGTAGCATAAATAAGTAGTAATAGTGAGGTAATGCGGTAATGACCTTAGGTCCATTTTGGCTTTCTAGAAACAAAATGGTTTTGTAGCTCATTTTACCATACATACATATGAGATAGCAGCATTTCAGACTAAAATTACACTAATCAAGGTATCAAGAACGCGTGTCATTATAAGTTAAATTAGCAATAAGGTCAGTTCATGTATCATGTTTCATTCAAATAGTCTTGGGTGTCTAAACATAAAATGCGGGCCAGCGGCTACAAGACAAAATGTCAGACCTGTAATGTGAAATGAAAAGATTCTCGTCCAACCTCAAGATCATGACCTACATTGAAATACAGAAATATTAAAAAGGGTAACTATATACATGGTAAACTGCGATGAACAATTTAGGTTATATGAAATTACCAGATGCAACTTTTTCTTGACTACCTTGTTTGATGTCCAACAAACTTTCCAAATAATTTGCTTTCTAACAATTACAAGGGAAGATCACAATGTAATTATAGTATGACTCTGGTGCATAAATTTCAACAGTCCTCCTAGGTTGAGGGTTGATACTATAAGGTACGGAAGCTTCGTGAGCAGTTCAACCAAAAGAAATACCTGACTTAGTTGATGCAATTGCTGCAGTAAATTAATTTCCTTCTTCTTCCATTCAGTTTCTTTAATAGCTAAATCACCACCCTATGATCCAAAACCAGTCTATTAATAAGTTAAAGAGCACAGGACTAGAAGGACCCTACTTTTAGCCCTTTAATCCAACACATAAAATCACAAACATTTACTGGCTTAAAAGGTAAGCTTCGGACAATTTTAGAGGCGGACTAACCTTGCTCTCAAGAGATGCACACTTGTCCTCAAGAAACTGAATCCTCTGCGAAGGGAAGAAGATATCAGCATTTAAGATAGTTCTTCTGAGGCCCATATCAATGTATCTCACTGTATATAAAACTAACCTTCTTTGATTCTTCATCTATGGCTACAATTTGGGACGCATATAGTTTCCTGATACCATTAAGTGAGCATTTCTTGTTACACTGTGGGCACTGAGGAAGCAACACAGAAAACAAGTATCATTCTGCGAAATTGACAGCTGGAGTTCCTCTTCTGTCAATTAGAAAAGAAAAGAAAAGAGGAGTCACACCTTGGCCGAACCTCTCTTATCTCTAATCCATCTCTGAATGCAAGATAAACCATACAAATGTCCACAGGGAAGACAACTGCAGTCCGCAACGAAAATCATACAGGCATTCAGTTAAAAAAACCACTTAGCTCAGTGCTCAATTCTGTAGCACTGTAAAACGAATCGGATTCGTACCAAACTTGATGTACACCGTCGTTGGTCCAAGCCTCCATGCAAATAGGGCAAAACAACCCGTCAATCTCCTCCCTATTCCACTCTTTCCCCTTGGACAACCCTCCTTCGATTCCATCAACACCACTCAACGGCAATGCCTCCCCATCCTGCTTCCTCCTCCGCTTCCTCCCCAAATTCCTATCGTCAGTTTCCCCACTTGCCTGACCCGAAATCGAAACCTCACTCTCCGAAACCCTAGTCGAAACGTCAACTACCACAGCCTCATCTTCTTCTTCATCATCAGAGGTTTCTTCGTCATCTTCTCGTTGATTCTGGTGCTGGTCGTCTTCCTCTTCGGACTCGTCATCGGCGACGGCGACTACGAACCCCTCCGACTCGTCCTCCGAGTGCTCCATCCGCGCGCAGTTTTTCAGCTTATTCCGAATTTTGAAATAAATATCTACGAGTTTTTTACTATCGCCATATCAACAAATCATCGTACCCTGATGTAAATAACACATCTCGTTGCTAATGTATTTACAGGTTTGGTTTCAGTGAAAATTGTTCTGGCGTTAAGATAAAGATTTAGGTCAAAACTGTCTGAATTTCGTTTGGGAAGATACGAACTTGGTGGTGTGATGCAGTTGCTCAGGTCACTTATCTCCAACTTTCCATCTTTCAAATCCAGCAAACGTTCCGATCGCCATCGTTCGGAAACTAAGATAGCTACAATGACGAGGAGTATCTCATACATAACGGGATCTGAACTCCTTTCTCTCGCTCGCAAGCCCAATATTGCTGTTGTCGATGTCAGGTACGATCGAATTTGACTTTTTTCTGTGAATGGTTGCCGGATTGATTATGCGGATATGTTGATGAATGTTTTTTGTATGCGGATTTGGATATAGGGACGATGAGAGGAGCTATGATGGGCATATTGCTGGATCTCTGCACTTTGCCAGTGATTCGTTTATGGAGAAGTTGCCTAACTTGGTGCAAAGTGTGAAGGGGAAGGACACACTTGTCTTCCACTGTGCTCTAAGCCAGGTTTGTGCAAATTCTTTGGTTGTCTTGTTCGTCAATCTTTGCTTGTGCCTATGTGTTGTTGCATAGTGGATGTATGATCTTGATGAGGTCGGACAAAGATGTGCCCTTTATTTGTCGGATCAGGATATTGCGATTAGTGAGGTAGATGCTCTTCGAGTTGATTAATGGTCTTTCCGATTTGGGTAGATAGTGGTTTAACAAGAAGTGAGTTTGGGGTTGAGGTGTGTGTATGAGCATGTTGCGATTCCTAACTATGTAGAAGAAGTTTCTCACTCACTAGAAGTTTGTAGGCATGACTTGTAACATGGCTGGTCAGTTTCTCCTACTAAGTGATAGTGAAATCAACTAGGATGGGGCATTCATGGATTTTGTACTTTCAGAAAGCAGCATATTGGCTTGATTTTAATACTTGCAGCTGGCATCATATATGTACCTTAAAAGTCATAAAAAAAACCTCGGAAATTTATTGCTTCACCAAATCATTCATTTGAAAACTGTTCAAAGTTGATTCTGCATATCTTCGACTGGGGTAGTTGTAAATTCCTGAGTTATACGTGTCATTTCGATGAAATAGATGCGCAGTAGGCAACCATTGTGTAATCTTATAATGGCTTGTGAAGCTGGCTGACGTGTTAGTTTAAGTTTGCGAATGTGTATCAATTTTATGTTTCAAATCACCTTGTTTTTATATTATGGGAATTGACCTGCTTCAAATAACTAGTTTGATCACTTTGTATGCCCATCCTGCGTCGCGTAAACTTATTTTCTGAGCAGATTATTCCATGTGTAACGAAACATTGATGCATTTCCAGGTTCGTGGTCCAAGATGTGCTAGAAGGTTTGCCGATTATCTGTCAGAAGTGAAAGACGAAACAGGAGTAAAGAACGTCATGATTCTCGAACGTGGATACAATGGCTGGGAAGCATCCGGACATCCTGTTTGTCGCTGTAATGAAGTCCCCTGCAAGGGTCAGATGACCCCATAAAAAGCAACCTCATCACGACCCTGCACAAGTCTATATAAGCTATATTAATTTTATTTTGCCATTTTTGCTCTATACTGCAAAAGCTCTATAACTTGATTGTCGCTTGTCGGCGGCTACAATGATGTAAATTTGTCAGACATCACCTGTTCTGCATAAGATTTTTCTGTGCTTTAAGCATATTCAAGACAAGAAAAAACTTCTCACAAGTTCTTTGTAGTAATTTAAGGTATCCCCTCTTATCTCTTTCCTGCTCTCATTCGGCTTCAAAACTCAGGCAACTCATAAAACGCGTGTTTGTGTTGCGTTTTAAACAGCTGTGATTCAAAAGAGTAAATAAATATTATTAAATAGACATTTCAATGTTGGATTGAAAATTGAAACCTAAGAAAAAGTCGACCTCGGAATCCAACCTGCAGATCTTCCTCGAATCTCATCTCAACCTGCCAACCAAATTCAACATGGTGATTTTCTCCGATTCACGTCACCTTTCTATTTCCCGATCCGATTGATTATCCTTGTTTTCAATATGTTGATTTCTTTCGGTTAACAATTTCTAGGTTTGCGTTGCTTGTTTGTTGCCGCTATTCCTCGTCCCGATAATCAACTTGCTGCCGCTTCTGTTTGATCTCATCATGGTTCGATTGCTCTATCCAGCTTTTGTGATCAACAATTGATTTTTGATTTCTGTGGCTGTTATGATTGGGGTTTATTTTGCAGGCGAAGGTCTATGGGCTTCTTGGATGGGAGTATAGGAAGCCTGTGAGGACTCCTCCGGCGTGCCCCTACAAACCTGCAGCCAACAAGAATCAACCAAAGGTGAGGATTTAAGGGTTAAAGGATCTGTCTTTATGTGATAATGCCATTTAGGGCTTAAAAAGATTACGGTTATTAACTTTTGGAATGAATTGAGTTTGGAGGTATCGGGGTGTTATGATTTGAATCCTGAATTGTGATTGCTGATAAAGGTGAGGATAACTGTTAAAGGATCTGACTTTATGTGTTTATGCGATTTATGGTTATTGAATTTTGGACGTAATCGGAGTGTTATGTATGCTCTGAATTCGGAATTGGTATTGGTGATAATATGGTTGTAGATTTGAAGAGTTGTATGAACTGTGCTTGTGCGATGTTATTGAGAGGAAATTTTTGTTGAATGCTTTCTGACTTGGTGGAATATGAGTCACTGAAGAGGATAATCGGCTGAGTAGCATGATGTTATTCATTTCTACTTTACTAAGCACAAAGCAGTCATTTTGATTTTGAGATAACGTGTGGTGAGTGATAGGCCACTTACTTTGAAGAACGTAATCATCGTGCACTCGAGGGAATATTCAAATTTGAGAGTCTGAGACACTGAAGAAATATCCTAGGATCTAGACAGCTATAACTTTCATGAGAATGAGAAACTTCAATTAAGTAGTTCTTTTATAAAATCTGTCATATTGTCTGTATTATTATTTATGAAGTGTTGGTTTATTCATGACACACTGACTTGACATTTGTTGAACTTCTTATCAGGAGGAGGGAGCTATAGAGTCAGAGAAACCCGAGCATCACCCAAAACCTCTGCCAGCACAAGACGACAGCAAAACTGATTAAATTTTGCACATGAAGCTCAATATATATCATCTTGTGGGTTTGCAATAAATTATGAAAACATGGGTATGCATTTTTAATATGAACATCTTGTTTATACACTCCGAACACCTAGCTAGGATATATATGTTCATACACTGACTCAATTTGAAGGACTGAACAACAGAGAAACTTAATACAAATATAAAGCTAGCTGAAAGGCACACTTTATTGTCTTGTGCTCACATGCACCACACAACATTGTTCGAAAAGGAAGAGAAGAAAGGTCAGCAGGGTGGTTGGTTGCTTGAAGCTGAAGAAAGCCCACAGCTGTAAATAGTTTCACCAAGTGAAGCTGATGGACTCAAAGTGAAGGTTGTCAGCAAGACCAGATGAGCATATGGTGGCAACTTCATGCCTTAGCTTCTTTGGTCCACATGCCAGGACTCCCACATTGGACCCCTTCACCTCAAACAGCAACCCTGCCAAAACCAAATCAAGGAGCAACCAAACATTAGCCAAAACCTTAAAAAAATTACTGTGTAGTTGCATAGAATGTCACAGGGAACTTACTCTTGAGGTCTGGCCTTTCTCCAAAGTGCACGTTGGTACACTGATCAAGAGACTGTTGCGGCAAGCTCTCCATTTCTCTGTCAGCATTGTAAGCCCACCCTGAGGCAGGTGACCCGGCAGGCGAGGGACCATCCATGTTTTGAATCTGGTTAGACTCTCTGGCAGCGTTCCGCTTGTTCCACAGAAAAGCCCCGCTAGCTGTAATTACAATGCAGGCGCAGAGGAACAGCATGTTAAGCAGGGCTCTTGAAGCGGACGAGTAGATCTTGTTGGTGTTGTGGTCGATCGGGTAAATGTAGTACTGTGTGAGGATCCCGATGAAGATCAGAAACATGACGAATGAGGCTGAGATGATTACAGCCAGCCAAAGCCAGCTGTTGAGGCCTAGAATGGCGGATATCGGTGCATCGATCACATTGGGTTTGAACCATAGTGTGGTTAACTGCTTTGACCTTTGCGTGGTGGGTTCCTTCTCTTTCGTCACATAGGCCTCGATTTGAATAACTATGTTGGATAGCTCTGCAGAGCTCGTCAACGGCAGCAGAAGGTCCAGCATTGCGAGCTGGGATGACCTCTTGAAGGCACAAAGAAGGAGGACTTTCGGGGTTCTGCAGCCCTTCATGCTTGTAGAAATCAGCTCTCTGGTGATGGAAATGAATGGCGTCAGTCCACTCCCGCCGCTCACCATCACCAGCATATCATGCCTGACAAATTCACCATTTACATTCAAAATTAGATCTCTTGAAGCCCAAGCAAACAAATAAACATGAACTTCAGAGGCCATTAGATTGCTTGCAGCCCAAACAAACAAATAAACAAGAACTTCAGAGGAAATTAGACAAATTGCAGCCCAAGCAAACAAATCAGAGGGAATTAGATTCCTTGCAGCCCAAGTAAACAAATCAGCATATCAGAGGATTGGAAAATTGTGAGCATACCTGAGAAAGTTGGTCGAGGCGGGTCCATAAGGTCCTTCAACCGAGACCTCAAGTCGATCAACTGAAGCTGAAGAAGATAAGATCTGATGAAGCTTTCGGGACCAACTTCCTCCAGTCTTGATAACCACACTCAACTTCTCAGGCTCCAAACTACTGCTTGAGCTGATAGTAAACGGATGCCATTGCAGCTTGGAAATGCTTGGCACATTAACAAAAATGGTACTAGTTGGGGTATAGCTCAGAGCCGGGTTTTTGGAGAAATTGAGCTCAATAGTCTCACATGGAAGAACTCGAGAAGATACGACACGAATCCGTTGGCGGGACTGTAAGAATCTTATGTAACGATCGACGAGAAAGAGGTAGAAGCCGGGGAGCATCATCGAGGCATATCCAATCCCAACATGGAGGATGAAAAAGAACATGAAGAGGATGTAAAGGTAGTGTGAGTAGAAGAAAAGCTCGAACATTTTGCGTCTGATTTTTGGGAAGGTGAATGCCCACATGATCAAACCGGCCACCAGGGCGAGAACTCCGGGCAAGTTGGCGACCCCTGTGGGCTCCCAGGTCACGATTTCGTGGAGTTCATGTGTGGCAGCCCAGTAGATGAAGTAGAAGAGGCCATGGGAGGTGAAGAGAGCCATCGTGATGTGTCCTAGCCAGATGTGGTACTTGATGCTTGACTCGGAGGTCAGGCCGAAGACCCCGAGAATCGACGTTGCTCTTGCTACTGGATAAAACAGAAGCGCCAAGCAGACGTTGCCAACCATCCCCAGCCTATGTCCGGTGACTTCAAACTTAGCCTCCCACCTGTGCCAAAACAAAAATACATGTATAAGCACAACCGCATCAAAGGTTTAAAGTGCACCACAATTTTTGTGTAATGCACGTTAACTCAAAATTATTTGAATTATTGATTTATAGTAAGGAAATTTCCTATGTATTTCTTTTTGAAAAAGATTCGAGGTAGCGAAGCCAAATGCTGCGAGTGCTAGTAAAGAACGATTTAAATAAAAAACGACGCCATTTTGATTGATTTTTTTTAAATGTCTCAAAACAACGTCGTTTTGACACTCACAACATTATACTGCACTGCATCGTATCCAAATCTTTATTTTTCATGTATAGAAAGATGTTAACTAGCCTCTTTTCGTGGCTTTTGGCCAAGGACTTGTGAGTGATTTTTGCGAAGCTGTTGTGCAAGTAAGTGTAGAGGGTCCAGATGAGTAGGGCAATGAACATGCCCACAAAGGCAAGTTCTATTGCTGTTACGATCCCTAACGGTCCCTTGATGAGGGCTGGACGCTTCCATTGAGCTAGCCTGAGCCTGAGCTTGCTGTGATCACTGCATCAATAACACTGTCTTTTGTCATTGGCATGTCCACAGTTGATCATAGCTAAGGTTAATTAATTTTAACCCTACTTCTACTAAGGTTTACCTGTCTTTGCGTATAATACTGTGGTTGAGTTTCTTGCCAAGATGGATGTACACACAGCCCAAGACAGCGACGAAGAGCATCGGGAAGGTGAAGATAAGTGTGTTAGTACCTGAGAGAGACAGAATAACCGAAGTTCACAGGTGAATATGGTATACACATGCAGATGAGCGATCATGGTGGTAGTTTAGTGGTCTGAACACTGCTTGATGATTAAATTTATAAAGTCAAGCTTTGAGCCACACTATTACGTACGGTATGAGTCTGTAATTGTCCAATCCTTATCAATTTTTATTTCTTCTAAAAATACGTGTACATGAGTATTCACAAGGTGCAAGCTAGAGAGAGAATGAGGAATTTTTAAGGAGGTACCTTGAGAACCAAAGTAAGTGGTGTTAGCCTTGGCTTTGATAGCAGGCTGCCAGACTAGCTTATAACTGTTTGTAGGAACCATGATCCAAACAATAGCATAACCTAACAACACAAGAACCATCAAAGCCTTGATGCAACTCCTCATAGTCTTAACACCTTCGTGCTCGTCGATTGGCGGAGACCTCGGCGGCGGCCTTGATGACTCCATGAAGTAGAAGAAGAGATTGAGAATTGAAATGTAGATTGGAAGGAGGAGAAGAAGATCGAGGAATGTATGGATGTGGATGGATTGAGTGAAGAGTAAATAAAGGATATGTATATATAAGTGGCAAATGTGTGAAGAATGAATCAAGTGAAAGCATGTTACATGCTTTTACAAGTCCCCCAAGAACCCAACTTGGATGGTTATTATCTACACCACTTCACATTTCCATTATTATTATTCATCCAATGTGTGAGGTAAAGTATTATTCTTCACTCATTTCCTAAGTTCAGTTAAGTGAATTAAGCAAGGTTATTTTTTTAATTGGTGCAACTGGAAAATCATGTAATATTTTACTTTATAGTATTTCGTAGCCGCCATCTAAATTTGCTTCTTAAATTGTCATATATATAATTGAATAATTCAGTTTAGACATATTGATGTAAATGGACCTCGACATGAAGACAATAATGACTACTTAACACATATTTTGTAACATGATGTCCTTTTTTTACTTGCATTATAAATATAGGACATGTTTTTAAATAATTTGGTCACATGTATGTAGGAATGAAATCCCGTTCCCGTGTATCCAAGCAAAAAGAAAAATTATTTGAAGAAATAATGTAGTTTTAAGTCAAAATTGCGTAATTTTGAAAAGAATTCAATAATCTATTTATAGATTATATTAATGAAGCGACGTAGTTTTGATATCGTTTTCAAATGATTGTTTTAGACTTATGAATACTCTTCAAGAGTAAGGATCCGGTGCAAAGTTAATTTTTTGGTACAAAATACAAACTAATCATAGCCCTTGATCTTGTGATTTGAATGGATGAGATTAAATCTTGATTTTTGGTGTTTTCTTGGTGACGAATTATAAAATGAAACTGACGAACTATGTCATCTTTTCATTTTTCGGCTCGTCTTTTTTATTTTCGGCTCGAAAAGTGACGAACTATAAAATAATTTTGACGAACTATAAAATAATTTTGATGAATTTTATATTTTGTATCAAAATTTAACTTTGTACCTGATCTTGCATATCAACTGTAATGAACTATAATATATAACTTCCATCAACATGTTGGGTGCGGTACAGGTACAACTCTATTTATAAATAAAAACTACAAACCGTTTATTAAGCAGACACGTGTCTCATTTAGTCGAAATCTCATAGAAAACACGGAGGGGTATAATAGTCATTTCACACGGATGGATATAAAACCTAATAATGTTATTTTCAATTTAGTCCAAAAGTTGTTAATGATCAGACTTAAAAATAGCCAATGATCAGACTAAAAATACTGAATGATCAGACTTAAAAATGGTAATGATCAGACTTAAAAATAGGCAATGATCAGACTAAAAATACTTAATGATCAGACTTAAAATGGTAATGATCATACTTAAAAAGAAGCAATGATCATACGTAAAAACTTAATGATCAGACTTAAAAATAGCCAATGATCAGACTAAAAATACTTAATGATTAGACTTAAAAATGGTAATGTTCAGACTTAAAAAGAAGCAATGATCAGACTTGAAAGACTTAATGATCAGACTTAAAAATAACCGATGATCAGACTAAAAATACTCAATGATCAGACTTAAAAATGGTAATGTTCAGACTTAAAAAGAAGCAATGGTCAGACTTAAAAGACTTAATGATCAGACTTAAAAATAGCCAATGATCAGACTAAAAATACTTAATGATCAGACTTAAAATTGGTAATGATCAGAATTAAAAAGAAGCAATGATCAGACTTAAAAGACTTCATGATCAGACTTAAAAATAGACAATAATCAAACTTAAAAGACTTAATGATTAGACTTAAAAGACTTAATTATCAGCCTTAAAAAACTTAATGATCAGACTTAAAAAAAGCAGCAATGATCATTGTTTTTAAAGTCTGATCATTAATGGTTTAAATCTGTTCATTATTATTTTTAGTATGTTCATTGTTTTTTTAAGCTGATCATTATTTTTTTAAGTCTGGTCATTAATGGTTTAAGTCTGATCATTGTTTTTAAGTCTGATCATTACTGGTTTAAGTCTCATCATTATTATTTTTAAGTTTGATCATTATTTTTTAAGTCTGATCATTATTTTTTTAGTCTGGTCATTACTGGTTTAAGTCTGATCATTGTTTTTTTAAGTCTGGTCAATTTTACTGTAGCAAAGTCAAAATTTATTCTAAATGATCAGACTTAACCATGATGATCAGACTTTAAAACGTACTGTAGCGAAATTCAAATTTTACTCTAGCAAATTTTAGGACGATTATACCTCTCCTATCTTTTATATATTTATAAATAAGTCCACGTGTGTTTTTATTATTTACAAAAAGAACCCCGACGTGAAGAAAGTTCGGCTGAATTTTGATTGGTTCATTTTGACACGTGTCAAATTATTTGTGGATTTGTAGTTTTTATTTATAATTATGGTTTGTATTTAATCCAAATCCCAACATGTTTGGATAAATATAATATTCACATTATTAAGCTAGCATGCAAATTATCTTATGACAAATTTGTAATTATTTTATTTTCAAATAATTAAATGAGAAATTGACAATTTGACATGCACACAGTTGCAAAGTCAATGGCTTCTGTTTGAAGTGGCTTTCTATTTAAGCGATATGAAGTGGCTCTCTATTCGATGGCCAGTTTCGAAAAGTCAAAAGCTGGCACAAGGAAGAGATAAATCCACGTGTAAGATTATTAAGTGGCCGGTTGCAGAGAGTCAACTATGTTTCTTTCTCAACTTTTGCTTTCCGACAATTGCAAGGTCCATGCCATACACTTATATAGTTATATGCTGATGTAACTCCAATGTGCACTAAATTCTCAGCTAGATCCTGAAAACAAGCAAGATTCTGCTTGGATCATCACATTCTCTGATTCTCATATTATGCTAAAATCAGTAACGTGTTCCTCAAGCAACCATTCTTTCTGATGCTGATGCAAATAGCTCTGCAGATTATATGGTTGTTACATTCCTGGAGAGATTGGTGAAAATTTAATCATACAAAGTTTAGATAAACATGCCTGATCGGAGATCCGAGTAAAACAAGAATCTGTCTTGACGTATAGATCAAAACTTGATGGTGGCATCTACTAATGCCCTTGATTTAGAAGTTTATCCGAAAAGTAGTATGCATCTCAATGTTGCCCTTACATATCTTGGATATTTTGAAGCGAAGATATTTTACCTACATGAGGTTTAGGGGAGGGGTTTGTTGGTTTTCTTTTGCTTCTTTTTAGGCCGATGCTCTCTAGTTTCTAGCCTTGTGTTTTTTGAGAGCCGTAGTCTTACTTCTGCGAGCTTAGCCTTTGCATCCCGGAAGGGTGCATCCGATTTTGAGCCCATCAGTTGCTGAAATAGGGAGAGGATGGTTATATGGTGTCGTCAAGAAAACTATGGTTTATAAATAACATCATGGGAGCATGCGGAAACACCTTAATATGATCCATTGCTGCCAGGTTGAACCCTATAGTGTCCTTGCATTCCTATGTTTTCAGGGAAAATAGTTTTAAAAAAACCAGATTCGTAAAAAACATGATATAGTACTCTTTTTTTTTTGATGGAGAACATGATATAGTACTCGTATCTACATGTAGGAAGCAAAATGATAAAAACTATTACCTTGACTCGTTGACCGAGGACTTCTTTGAGAACACTCAACAATGGGCGAGCAGCCTGGGTAGCTATTAGCTGACTGTGATGTGTCTGAACCAAAATCATAGCAATGCGGCAGACAGTTTCAATCTACAAAAGCAAAAATGCACGTCAGTTGCAAGACTCATACTTGTTAAAACTGATAATTCCGGTGATCCAATGTATCTATCTAAAAACAATTGGGTACTCAAAGAAAAGCTTTGTTCTAGTGATTTGAAATGCATTTATATCGAGTTTGGCTAATAATATCTGTGAGGATGACAATGACAATATTTTTCGTCTGCTGTTCGCTCTCTGAAATAAAAATTTATTTACGAGGTTCGGGTTTCTTAGGCCCTACTCTTTGGAGGCTCTCTGAAATATATAAGCAAGAGCTACAGTGTACAGGTAGTCAGTAACTAGTTAGTAAAAAAATTCCTTGCAAGACAAGAACTAGTAAAAGATTAAAAACTAAGTTCAAAAAAAGGACCGACCGTGTCAGGGTTGCTTGTCCAATCCTTCAAATAAGAAATGAGCTTCAAAGCATCTGAGAATGGCAATGCCTGGAGGAAACAGTATAATCAAGCTGAATTAGGGATAGCTATATAAAACCAATATTTGATGCATAGATTTAATCATGAATTCCAAGTCTGAAGTTCAAAATGCAAAATCTTGAAAGATGTCTTTTTACGTGACTGGTATCTGTGTACTGTATTTGACATATTGCGCTGACCTCCTTTAAACAAATAGATCAACAACAGCAAAATCTTGCCTCACTATATGTGAATATTAATCTCGAGGTCATCGTGGAAAACATTTACACAGCACAAAAACAAACTCTGATAAAGGCAGGTTGGTTGCACGAAAGAGGGGTGAAAACCCAATTTTGACTCAACAACAGTGACCACCCATAATTATATGAATAATTCCAACATACCAGCAATGTCTGCTCTAAATCATTTGTATGTACACTTGAAACAGTGTGGAGCACGTAGTCTGACGGTGAACGGCCACCCATAATGATATTTGATTGGAATTCACTAGCTCTTCCAGCTGCCTTTGCTTCCTGAAAATTATCACGGAAAAACATTGATAAGATAAGGGCGAAACTCATAAGTTCCAGGGAGATAGGAGAACAAAGGAACAAAATTACACAGCCAACAATTGAGTTTTTGTCTCCTGAATTGTATATACAAAAAAAATTCTGGAATCATTGTCGTTGTAGATTTCTTTCAAGTGCGTATGCAGTCTTTCTTTGTTTTGTATTATCGGATTATTCGACTATTTTATCAAACAAACAGAGCAGTTTGTTTGAGCAGCAGTAAATCAGGGACAGGAAAATACAAACCTCGTGCTCAATAATGCGCTTTGTTTCTACCTCAGCTATATCCAAGGCATCAACAAGTAAGTCTGTTTTAGATAAGGTTTCTATGGTTTTCTTTCCTGCTAGAGCCACAGCTCCTTCCTCTGGAATTTCTTCTTTAATCCCATATTTGTTCTCAGATGGACCCTCGAGGTCAGCCTCAAACATCTCTTCCAATCTTTTTTCCTTCTCCTCCTGAAAGTGCAAGAATCTATTAAATTAACAGGCCCGCTACAAATTCAGATTGCAGATATCACGAGTGCTATGTCTGCATATATATAGTAAAATGTGCCGTACAAGATATGAAATAGAAGGGCACCTCAATGAAAAATGGTTCTGTAGTACGATCCCAACGACGTATTGACCGGTCATGAGACCCGGTAACAATATAGTCACCACGACTGCTAACTGCAAGGCTTGAAACTCGATCATGATGGCCTTCAAGAGTTAAAAGCAACTCAAACTTGTCCGCATCCCAGTATTTTACAAGCCGGTCTGCACCAACACTGAACATATAATGCGTGTTGCGCACGAATTTCACTGCCATCACACTGCAGTTAAAAAACAAGTTAGTAAATGTACTAATTCCGGCATACAACCACAGTAGATAGATGAAACTATATTTTTCAAGACTCACCTATCAGAATGAGCAAAGATAGATTTGTGACAATCTCCAAAATCCAAACCCCAAATTTTTATATTTTTGTCCGCAGAGCCTGTCACAATTAAATCTCCATCTGATGATATATCCATACACAACACGGTCAACTTATGACCATACAAGGTTACGAAGCCCTTGAGGGAGTCAACATAGTAAACCTGCAAGAGTATCCATCCACACTCAAGATTACTTAAAACAGCTTATAAATCGGTTTCAGACGACTAAAACTTGGTTCTGCTCTGATAAATTTGAGAGCAAGTGCATTTACAGCAAACTGAAACTGTACGCCAATAAACAAAGTCCCTTAACAAATGATGGTCAAGTGACAAAGCTAACCTTCACTGTGGAATCCAAAAGTGCAATAGCTATGTACTTAGCATCTGGACTGATAGCCACACATATGACATCATCATTCATGCTCAATGTTCGTGTATTCGAAACTGTTAGGTGTTTTGTTTCCTGTTGATCCATAGAAAAGTCAGCAATCAGTGCAACAAGCAGAGTGAGACAGAAACAAATGAGCATGCCTATACACTCGAACAAAAGAGGACAGGGAAAGATCGCTTTGAATATCTTGAACTATGTTACTAAAGAAGTTGGTATATTGTCATCAACTAACCAAAATGTATTTCCCTATCCGCTACTCATTCCGAAGAACACTAATATTGAAACAACACTAAAACTACTTGACCTTAGCCCTATGGCATGCCCTCTATAGAGTAAACACTACACCAAAACGAAAATTTCCAGATTTACACCCCTGTAGATGATGATACAACTTCAGTTACAGAAACAGAATAACTAAATAAAATATACTACTCCAGTGAAAAATAACATACCAGACCTGGTTTCTGCACTGTCTCATACTGCCAAAACTTAACATCATGATCAGAACTTCCAGTGACAAAGCCATCTTCATTGGGGATTGGCACAATTGTTTTGACATTAACGCTATGAGCTTTAACTTCTTCAATACGCGTACCACTTCCAATGTCGATGATTTCTATCATTCCATCTTTTGTCCCAACCAGAGCGTACTTATTATGGGGAACAAACAAACTACAAAGTCCATATTTTGAATCAATAGTTCTTAGGCAAGATCCAGAACTAGGATTCCAAAACTTGATGGCATCGTCACAAGTTGACATCAGGAGACTGTCATCAGAACTTAGTGTGACACTTCTGACAATAGCATGGTTCCCTGGGAGCTCAATAGCAGTAGCTTTCTCAGCAGAATCCTTCATGACAGAATAGAACTCTAATGTATTATTATTTAATGACAGTGCCAACAACGCAAGGGCATTCTTTGCATTGACAGGGCGAAAAGATACAGAGCATATGTTATGTTTTGCACGTAGGCCACAAAGATGCTTAAAAACATCAGTAACTAGCACACTACTTTCATCAGCAACGTGATCAGTATTTTCAATCCCTGTTACTTCATCTCCCTTATTTGAGGATTTCTTCTCCTTTTTCCTTTTAAGTCTTCGTTTGGCTTTACGCTTTGCTTCAGCATCATCTAGAACACTGAACACATCAACTATCTTTCCAGCAATTTGGCAAGCCAAAAGATTTCCGGAATTGTTAAATCTTACAGTTGCAACTCTGCGATTGTTCTGTCGTGGAATATCACCAAAGTGTTTAAGCACGTCCCACTTATTATGATGCAACGACTCTCCATTTTCAGCTTCAGTACCTGTGATTTTGGGTAAGCTTGTGCTCTCATCTGATTGAAGGTTTATCAAATAAAACCGAAGTTCCTGATCTGCAGATCCACTAACCAGATATCTTTCTGCTGGATCAACATCTATAGACCAAATTTCACTATGATGACCACCAATGATTTGCATACAGTATTGAGTGTCAAGATCCCAAACTCTCAAAAATTTGTCCTTTGATGAACTAACAAGTTTTCTGCCCGAATCCAAAAATACCAAGTCGGTAACCTACAGTAATAGAACAAGAACAACAATTATTAAAACCTAATTATTTTCATTCAAACATTACACCAAAAAGAAATTACCTGGTCCCTATGCCCTCGCAGCCGAAAAAGCCCAGTCTCACCAACAACATCCCACAAAATGATGTCATTATCTTTGCTTCCAGATGCCAGCAAAGAATCAATCTTGTTATACCGAAGAACAGTGGTAGCCCTTTTATGCCCATTCAAGGTAGTCTCGCAAGTCCCATCTTCCAAATTCCAAATCCTCACACTACCATCAGCATAACCACAAGCTATCTGCGACGAATGCGAAGCAGCTAACGAAGTGACAGCAGCAGAAGGTCCAAACTTGGCGACCTCAGGCACCAACGTCTTCTTACATTCACCTTGCCGCACATTCCAAATCCCAACCTTCTCAAGCGCCGGAGCTACAATGAAATTCCCTGAGCTATCATACGTGATGTTCGACTCTCCGGACACAATTACTCCGAAAGACGCCGCTGGCTCATACCGCAGGTAAGACTTCACCATGACAGCAGAATTGAAACCCTAAAACACTGGTTCAAGCTCCAATTCGCCGAATCAAACGAATTACGAGCAGAGGAGTTGTAGCTGGCGGCTTTGCGAGGTTTTTGTGCGTTTAGGGTTTTAGCCATTTGGCAGAGGTTTAAACTTAAAGGAACCTTAATGTGAATAATAAAAGTTAAAGTGGTGTCATTTATATTTTAGTTAACAAAAGGGGTGTAACCGTAAATACAAAATTTAGGCGGTGTATTTTCAATTCTATCTAACGACAGGGGTGTATTCATTAATATACGAAGTTTGATTTGGTAGTAGCACAATATCATCTTCTCCTTAATCATCCACACAAAAACCTAATCGCCAATCGGCATTCAAATCCAGAAAAACCTAATCAAACGCATAATCCGAAATCACCCACATCCACCCAACTTTCTATCCCAATCATCATCACCATACCATTTTCAAATCCAGTGATTCACTCATTCGATTCTCACTCTATAAACCCTCAATTCTTGTTTGTTGTTGCGATTTTGAATCATCTTTGCGATTCAATCGTTGTTTGGTGAGGGGTTGGTTTTGATTGATTGAAAGTGGGTTCTGGTTGAGGTTGCGAAAGGTGCTTTCTTGTTGGAGCTAGTGATGTCCAAGAAGGGAGGAGCTGCTGTGCTGCAGAAAGATGCGCCTTGGAGGACGGCATCAGGTTCTGCAAAGCCTATCCCGAAAATTCATCTTTCGCCCGTCCTTCGTGTGGTCCAGAATCCTTACACCAACTACGCCTGCAGTGTCATGAAGGTTCAGTTTCTTGGTCTCTCCGCCATTGGTTTCTTTAGCGGTCAATTTTGTTGTTTGATTTGTTTGAGTTAGTTGATTAGAAGAAAAAAAAAGGTATTGATGTCTTTTAATGATTCTTTAATTTAATATGATGTGTTTGATGCAGCATCATAATCCTATAGGAAGTGGGATGGCGACTGAGGCGGTTGTGGAAGCAGCTGGGCCGGATTGTATCGTGCCTGGGTTGACTACACCTGTTAAAGTGCTCGGTTTGAAGGTACTCTTAGCTGTTCACTCTATTTCACTTTCATATATGTTGTAATGGATATGGATGATTACATGTCCGTATGAAAACAGTTCAGTGATCCGTCTCACTTTTTCTGTGATATTCATTACTATTATTTTCAGTATATTTGTTGAATTATCGATATAATTAGTTGGGGCTGTGGTCATACATGTTGGCTTGTGAAAATGGACAAGGAAATTGACTCCGTGGCTCTATGCTGTACGGTTTCCGTGTCTTCTCAGTTCCTGTAACTCTGTCTTTTCTTTCAAGTTCCTCACAAGTTGTAACTTTTCTTTCCAAGTTTATCTGAAGCTTTCATGTCAAAGTAACCCTTGACCGTTAGCTCAATTTTGCTCCCACTTCCTAAAATGAAGCTGGTAGAGCTCAGTGTTGCCGTAATCAAAATCTGTTTCAAAAAAGAGAACTACAAGCACATTTGATTTCGTTTGTCGATAGACTCTAGACTTACGGTACTATTTGTATATATTGTTCCGTCGGATTTTGCGCACTGATTCGATTTTGTCCTCGTTGCAGGTATGGCCAGTTGAAGTCGACCTAAAATTTTTGGAACCAGTTGGGCGTGAGCTGCAGTTACTTGGAAAGGTAATATGATGTAGCGTCACCATTACTGTTCTTGATTTTAGTCTAAAATTAGATATGTTTTCCTGAGAACCAGTGTGGCAACCACCATTGTAAATGGAGTAGATTAGATTCACTGGTTAATGATTTTTCTTAGTTTTTGCATCGCAATCTGACAAATAGCTATCTTGGGACATCCTTTATCTACTAGTCTGCGTGAATCTTAAATGGATTTACATTAAAGAACTACAAACCAAACTACTGCAAATCAAACCTTGGTGATTTGATTCTGATTATTGAAATACCTTTGTTTACTTCTCTATGCAGTTCATGGACAACGCTGTTAACTTGATGAACAATTCGTTCATTGATCGCTAACAACAGCCACCGGAGTAAAAATTCAAGAGTATTTTCCACTTGCCAGTTTTATGTAAGAAAATGTAATGGTTTTGGAACACAGACTTTGTTTCTATGAAAGGAATGTAACTAGAATATCCCGTGTTTTGCCTATAGAGGTGTGTTTGGTCCCAATGGCTTCTTCTGCAAGGAAATTGTAAAAACTATCTCTTTGCAATATTCGTTGTTCGGACAAACAGTCACGGAGGCATAGTTAAGCCTATCCGCTGTTTTCCACAAGTTGTCTTGTCCCCTAACAGAAACCATCCAGTCAGCTTAAATTCAACTTCCATCCAGTCAGCTTAAATTCAACTTTGCAACTAATCTCAGAAGGTGAGTGCTCAAAGATGTGGATGGAGCAATTGCTTGATCAGCTATATCTTCTGGCAAATATGTGGTGGGCTTGAACAAGACTGAAATAATTAACTTGTTTAATTCCACAAATGAGGCAATCTTTTGATCATCATAGTAACTGGGGCAGAAGCTAAGTGTTTCCCCAAAACGAATTGTCCTCCAGGTGTGTTCTAATTTATTTTATTTTGTGCAATTAAACCAGCTAAAAATAATTATTTGAAAATGATATAGTTCAAATAAAATAATCAATCTTCAAAACTCTGGGAAGCAGATAAAAACTATTTTATTAATTACTATTTTTAGTTTTAATGCACGGCCATTCCAAGTGAACAAGCAATAGAGATCAAGAGAAGTGGTTTAGTGGAATACTCCCCACTGCATCAAAAAGCGTTCAGAGTGTAAATCCTCACTTAACAGATACTCCGTAGTTCGTACTAACACTAACATGAACACTCAATCAAAATAAAAATAAAAAAGGTAAACAAGCATACCAACAACTTTATTTTCAGAAAATTATCCTAAATTTCTGCAATTTAATTATTTTTAAATATAAAAAAATCAAATATTAAAATGCAAAACCTTGCGAACGAAAGTGGAAGCAGACAAAAACCCACTTCGTCAAACGAGGCCTGACAGATAATCAACTTGTGGCAGCGAAGAGATCTTCAATCCATCGGCGCCGCAGATCCCCAATTTCGAGGTATATTTGATTTCGTCTCCTGAATGCGAACAATTGTTGCTTTGCTGGAAGTTTAATCGGTTTTTGTTGTGCCTGCAAAAGAGGGGTTGACTGGGATGGAGATCGATAAGGCGATTAGGGAGTGCGGTGATCAGAGGCTTAAGAAGAAGTACGACAATGCAGTCTTTGTTATCCAGCGAGCTCTGGCTTTGTACTCGTGAGTGTTGAATTTTGGAGTTTTTTTAAGGTTAATAAAGGCGTATTTAGTTAAAGGAAGAGGCTAGGCTTGAGTTAGGTTAGAGGTTAACAAATTTTGATCATATAGTTGGAACATGCATCCTTTTTACTGCCTAAAATGGAAATGCTGAACATTTCTCACAGTTCAAGTCCTTGATTTAACCGTATTAGCGTTTGTAGATAACGGTGCTTTTGATGTTTATAGTTTATTGTTTTCTTACAGCATAATGAACACTCAAAACTGCAGTTTTTATTTGACTGACCAAAAAGACTTTCCCTTTCTTCGTTCTCGCTTAATCATCTATAAACCGGGTATATAAGTAGTTTATTTGGATGGAAGCCTATGTCTAAATGGAAATTCAAGTTGTGATGAAATCTTTTAAACTTTGTTTGAACAGGATTGAGGAGGTTGCTTTCAGTTTCAATGGAGGGAAGGATTCAACTGTATGTAATTGATGCGCTTTTCGTTCCATAACATTTTCTTGTAATAAGGAGGTAATCATTTACCATTTATGTTTGAGGACTTATCGACCTAAACTTGTTTTATAGGTTCTACTGCACCTACTCAGAGCTGGCTACTTTTTGCACGAACAAGAACAAGGCGGTCTTAGTAATGGCATGTCAGAAAATGTGCCTAATTTTCCTATTCGAACTATATATTTTGAAAGCCCCTCAGCATTCCCTGAAATCAATTCATTTACTTATGAAACAGCGTCAAGGTGAGAAAAACTCTTTCTTTTGCAGTTTATATGCTCTTCACTATACGCTGTAAACATAATTTACCTTCTTCAATGTCAATTTGTTTAATAGTTATGGTCTAAAACTGGACATCATCCGCTTAGACTTCAAGTCTGGCCTAGAGGCACTACTCAAGTCCAAACCTATCAGAGCCATTTTTCTTGGTGTCCGGAATGGTGACCCCACCGCGGTAACTATGAATGATGTTCATGAAGCAATACTACTCTTATTCATCACTGCAAATTTGGACATACTCATTTGCATTAAAACTTTTATCATCCTTCACACATTCTTCACAGGTGGGCCAGGAACAGTTTTCTCCCAGTTCACCAGGATGGCCACCTTTCATGCGAGTAAATCCCATCTTAGATTGGTCTTACAGGTATATATGCATAAAAGAAACTTTTTTCATGCTATTTGTTCCCCTCATAATATCATCAGGACAAATTTAGATGCTAAGGACGGTCCTTTTTTGCATATTTCAATGTGAGATATCTTCTATTAAGGCATTAACACATGAAAAAGGGGAAAAATCATCGTATATAGATTTTCACAAATGGTTTGCTTAAATTCTTTTTAAGAGTAGCTGCAAATGAGAACTATCTATCTCATTCTCCTTGATTTTAGTTTATGTAAAGCTAATGGTGATTCCTGCAGTACTAAATATTGCCCTTTACAACTATGCATATATGGAAGTGCTCAAGGGATCTGACATAACATCTCTTTGCTATTGAAATGAAATTCCGCAGAACTTTCTGATTTTTGGTTTTATTGTTTAACAGAGATGTTTGGGCCTTCCTCTTAACATGCAAAGTTCCATATTGCAGTCTTTATGATCAAGGGTACAGCTAATTATTTTAATCATTATGTTAAGAGTTCGAGCATATTCCCAACTGAACCAGCTCAATGCTTGGTTTTCATGTGTTACACCTTTCATGCTATCCTGATTTCAGGGTCATTGAAGAGAGATGTGTAAATTGCGTACTAAGTTTTGTTAATACGTATTTGTTTGTTCATGCAGATACACTTCCATAGGAAGTATATATGATACTGTCCCAAATAAGTTATTGTACAATAGTACAGAAGGAGAAGGACATTTCAAACCTGCTCATAAGCTTTTAGATGGAAGAATGGAGAGAGCGGGGAGGGTGAAAAGGACAGTCCCACCTGTTTGTAGTCTTTCTAACACAATCAGTAATAGTACGAACGAGCGCCAACAAAGCACACCAAGAGCTTCAATCATATCTGTCGGGGATGAGATTCTGTAAGTCCAGTGTTTATAGACTGGAAACTGTTAGAGAATGCCAAAGCAACATGTAGACACGATGACATTTAAAAGGATAAATGTATTAACTACCTTTCATAGTTAGTGCATTTTGCCTCTATGCTTTTTATGTTATTAAAGAATTCATTTGGTTTTAAGTCAATATGTGAAATTATCAAAAGGTTGAATTGGGGAGGGTATTGTCGTTAACTTATTCATGGGAAGTTTGATATGGAGTTAGTATTTGGCCCTACCTCTTGTCAGTTTGAATTCTTATATACTTCTTATTGCTTCTAAGCTCAGATCTGGAATTGCGGTGGACCACTTGGGACCCTTTTTGTTCAGAAAGCTTCACGAGATAGGGTGGATTGTGTCGCAAAGTGTCACTGTTCAAAGTTGTGTGAGTTCTATTGCTCGTATCGTATTTTCTGTTTTTTCTCTGTTATTGGTCCTAAGATAAGGCGGAAATAATTCAAATTCATGTCAGAAAGTAACCTCGAGTTTTGGTGTAGAGTATTTTGTGCTACTACATTCACCTCAAAGCCACTTCACCACTTTCTTTTTCAGTTCATTCATGTTTTCTGTCAACGCTGATATAAGATTATCAAAGACGTGATAGCTAATGTAACCATTTGTCACTCTTTTTAATCAACCAAGACTAGATTTGCCAGCATATTACAGATTGCCATTTGCAGTATTTTTTCCATACATTAGATGATTGTTTTTGTAACTGAGATGGCATGTAATGTCTGTATGGTTCAGATAGATTCTGTAGCAGATGAAGTTGAGCGAAGGAAAATTGAAGCTGATATGGTAATCCCAGTAAACTGGTCAATTAATTCGTTTAAGGGTGTCCAGAAGATTTCTCTTGTCTTAACTCTCTTCTGGTAATAATAATTAATAAGCTGTTCCTTGCAGGTATTTGTATATGGAGGGGTTGGGCCATTACATTCCGATGTGACTCTAGCGGGTGTTGCCAAAGCTTTTGGAGTTAGTATGGTGGGTAACACTGGAAGAAATCATTTCATCACGTGTAATTTCTGAACTTAATATTTCTTCTGTGAGAAGTGAATCTAAATTTGCTAGTAGAACAATCATGGAATGGTACTAGATCGTCATATTATGTTCATAAAACATTATAAATTACTGGATTGTAATTTTAGATTCGGTGTTCATAGTGAACATTAAAAGATTTCAAATGTACTAAATCTTTTGAGGATTAAGATTGTCTTATTGCACTAACTGTCTCTTACAATTTCTGCTTTCAGACGCCTCATGATGCATTTACTGAATATATCAAACCTCTCCAAGATGAACAATACTCTAGCAACATTGATGAGGTAATGCGATATAAACTCTTTTCACGTAGTGTAAACCACCTTTTTTGTTATTGATACCTCATATGAATTGCATGGATGTACTATATTGGTTATTTTATATATGCATTATTCAACAGACATGCCATTTTCTTCATGGAACTTGTAGTTGGTGCTTCCTTGTGAAGCTCATCTTGAAAAGAG
Organism: Rhodiola kirilowii; assembly: GCA_033675215.1. Lineage (NCBI taxonomy): Eukaryota > Viridiplantae > Streptophyta > Magnoliopsida > Saxifragales > Crassulaceae > Rhodiola > Rhodiola kirilowii. The sequence goes on along the minus strand of CM066203.1, from coordinate 9,928,857 downwards.
CTTGGTGTTTTTACTCTGAGTCCACTAAAAATACTCTTAAGCTGTGGAAAGGATTGCAGACGCATGCTACAAAACCTTAAACATTGGCCACTTGTGTAATATATGGAACTCATTTTAACCGGGTTTCGTCTATTTTGCAGAAAATTCCATTGCCTGAGGGCATCACAGAATTACTGCACCATGAAAAGCTTTCTGTTCCCTTGGTAATTCTGTTATTAATCTTCCCTGTTCTGCATATCCAATCTCTGTTAAAAATATGATCTCATATACTATGTTTTAACTCATTTATTAGGGGCCAAATCACAGACATTTCATTTTTATTTTTCATCAAAACACTTTCCCTTCTTCAAGCTTTCCAACGTGAATCCATTATAGATTCACTTCACACTTCATTTAAGTTTTACTCTCTTTTCCTTGGCATCAAAAATTAATTTGGTGAAACCAATTATAGTAATTAATGGTGGTTGTTGTTTCTTGTAGCTCAAATTCCAAAACTTGTTAGTATTCAGTGCAACGAATGTCCCGGAGCTCGCAAAGCAGTGGGATTGCCTTGTTGAACTATCAAAACACGAAGGCCCATTAACAGTTTCAGATCCCTTTGTGTTTAAGCACTTGGCGACAAATCTCGCAGATGCATGTTCTCACTCACACATACAAATCTGCAGAAGGATTCGTATTGATCAAATAACCTTCTAACATTATAATTTCTCATTTCGCAGATAGAGATCTCTAAACATCTGTCAAAATTAAGCCTTCAGTTTCCTGATATTTATGTTGGTAAAACTCCATTCAGTGATTCTTACATGGCAAAGTCTCCTCCTTGCTTGTAGTTTTGACCTGGTTTCATTTCTAATCTCAAGGTTGCTTCCGTAAATCCAGAAGTGGGCCTCTGGTAGTAAATCTTGAAGGCAAGGTATATGAAAATTTTGAAAATTATTACCCATTACTTACAGTAACTTAGAAAGACATTTGCTCCAAGTAATTTTCTCACTATTTCCGAATTTGTCGTTAGGATTCTGCGAGAGTTGAATTAGCTGCTGAAGCACTATGCAAGAATTTTCATCCTGAAGCATTCACAACTATGAAATGAAGGACTATTCTTTGGTGCATCGACTGTTCACACCTGCTTTTTGGTACTCAGCTGGTGGCACCCGGTTCGCTGTCAGTGCACCAGACCTTTATATGATAGAGGGGTACTTAACGGAAGATAGGATTGATTACTGGCAAGGTTGACACTTAAAAATGGGCAAATCATCGTCTTACCACTAGATTTATATGTGCATTGCGCAGTGAATAAGAATTAGTAGCAAAAAAAGTTGCTCCAACACTGCAGTTTTAGCAGAAAATGTGAAAGGATATCTTATGTGACATCACTGTGATAATATATTGGGCTCCTTTTAGTCCAACAATATATCATTTTGTTCCATTTTCCAGACCTCGTGGTATTATTATGTAAATGTGACAGGGCTGTCACGGCAAGAGAAGCATGTATGTTAAACTGGAGCCTGGACGCCTGCAGAAGAGCATGGCTCAACTTGTTCCATTAAAGAAACAGGTCAGATAGTACTCTTTACATTATAAATACTATTATAATACGATATGAACACTGAACAGCTAAATCCTCAACCAGCAGAAATCAAGAGGTGACTCTTTACATTATAAATACTATTATAATACGATATGAACACTGAACAGCTAAATCCTCAACCAGCAGAAATCAAGAGGTGAACATTACAAAGAACTGAAAGCCTCCGAAATGGCATCACTGCAGCTCTCTGGATTGCCTAATATACCTTGACAGAAAGAAGTGTTTGAGATCACTTGCATCTTGGAGGGTAAGGAGCTTACCGAACTTATTGTTGTTTGTGTATAACAGTTAATGCAAATTCTTGCTCAACTGTGTTTTTCCTGAGCTGCAGGAGTTTATGGCTTATGCTTTAGGCTTCAATGTCTTGACAGTCTCCCAAGTGAAATCTGGGTCATCGCGGCCGAAGTGACCATATGCAGCAGTTTTCTGGAACCTGAAGTTTCCTCCTCTCTTGAGATCGAGGTTGATGGACATCATCCCTGGCCTGAAGTCAAAGTTCTCCTTTATCAGCTCAAGGATATCCTGGTCTGGAATCTTGCCTGTTGTGTAAGTGTCCACAAACACAGACAGAGGTTCCGGGACACCAATGGCATAGGAAACCTGGACAAGGCAGCGGCGAGCAAGCCCTGAGGCCACCACACTCTTTGCTGCCTGTCTAACAATGTAAGCACCACTCCTGTCCACCTTGGTGGGATCCTTCCCCGAGAAAGCTCCTCCTCCATGAGCACCCCATCCACCATAGGTATCAATGATGATCTTGCGGCCAGTGAGGCCGGCATCCCCGTGAGGCCCTCCAATAACAAATCGGCCAGATGGGTTGAGGTGGAAGATGGTGTTGTCATCAAGGTACTTGGCTGGGATCACAGGCTTAATCACATGCTCTTTCAGATCCGCAGCAATATGCTCATTTGTAACACCCTCATCATGCTGAGTGGAGATCAAGACAGTGTGGACCCTGATAGGAACCATAGCTCCTTTTTCATTCTTGTACTCCACAGTCACTTGGGTCTTACCATCAGGCCTCAACCATGGACAAGTCTTGTTCTTTCTTACCTCAGTCAGCTTGGCCCCAAGCTTGGTTGCCAGAACATGGGTCAGCGGCATAAACTCAGGTGTCTCATCTGACGCATACCCAAACATATGACCTTGATCTCCAGCTCCAATCTCCTCCGGCTTCTTAGTCAGATGACCATGAACTCCCTGTGCAATGTCAGGACTTTGCTGCTCAATGTTAACAAGAACCTTGCATTTGTCTGCATCAAGTCCAACATCAGCTGATGTAAACCCAATTCCCCTGCAAGTATCCCTCACAATCTTCTCATAGTCCACAGTCGCCTTAGTTGTGATTTCTCCGAACACCATCACCATGTTTGTCTTGGTACATGTTTCACAAGCCACCTTGCTCTCAGGATCTTGCTCCAGGCATGCGTCTAGGATCGCGTCGGAGACCTGATCGCAGAGCTTGTCTGGGTGTCCCTCATTGACAGATTCAGATGTGAACAAGAAAGTATCCATCTGCACATGAATCCAAAACAACACAAAGTGACAATGCCAAGTCAAGAAAATATAGGAAAACTACAAACCAAACATGTGCTGCAAAAGTTATAAATGATCAAGTCTACAGATGGAATATGTTTGAAACTGAAACAATAAATCAGCAGAAGACAAAGATTACAAACCTATGGAAATGAATGTTAGGAAGAGTTGAGAGAAAATGGGGACAAAGAATGTAAGAGAAGAACGAGGAAGGAAGGAGTATAAATAGGGGAGATGTGAGGAGGTAAATCCTCTCTGACCCATTCAGTATCTTGTGTTAAACCGATCATTTCGCCAGCCTCTCCAGCTTTCTCACCAACCATATTTTGGCCCTTCCTTCATTTAGATCCAGCACAAAGCCCCTCCTATATTTGATCAACTCAATCCTTTCTAGACTAGTGATTGCTGGGCAACTTCAGTGTTCAACTTCTAGGATTGGTTAGGAGAAAATTTCCACCTTAAAATTCGAAACTAGCTTTCTGTGTGATGTGGTATAAACAAGGACGATTGAGCACTGAAGGGTTGAGTGAAAGAAAGCAATGCCTTTATTCATAAAAGGGTCACAAAAAAGTTTCAATGTTCAAAATCAGAACTGATGGCTTGACAGCATTATAACTACACATATTGGGCATCGAAACATAGGAATATGTACATTAGGCTGACAGCATTGGGCTCTTACGAAACAAAAACCGCAATTGGTACGGGCATGAGCATGTAACCAGTGCTAACTGTCACAATCCTCTTCAAATTTGCCTAAGCCTGGCTACGAGGGGTTTGTCTTTGTAATTTTGCAGTCCACATTCTGGCACCCGCCGCCACTGTAGATCAGTTCAAGAACTGTCCTTGACATTGTTCACTGATTAGCACCTGATGTCTAACAAAACAAAGAGGCGACATAGTTGAGGAGATGGAAATATGAATCTTGCAAGTGCAACTCGTCATCATTTATCGTCTGTTATCAAGAATCTAATACCACCAGTTCAGGAAACAAAGAGACGAATTGTTTGGAATTTTCAATTTGTCAAACTAAGGAATTACCTCAGTTTTAATAGGGCATGTAAATCTACTCTCAAGTCTCAACCATCCAAGATGATATATTATCTTTCAACTCTGAGAATGTTGTTATGTATGGTACCCCTCGTTACTGATTCACTATGAGGATCAATCCTCCAGTGGCCATCAACGATGAATTTGACCTGTAAAAAAATGATTCCCACAGTAAACAAGGAGGACTTTACCATAGAATAGAAACACTGTTTAAGGTCTAAAAGAAATGGCCAAGAAAAAATTAATCTTCGGTGAGGTGTAAATAACTGAAGATAGACAGACGATTCAGGGGTAAAAAGAGACACAAAGAAATCACATTCATTCAACGACTATTTAAGAGTTTCTCAATCCTAGAAGTGGAAAAATAAGCATAACACCGGATGCGTTACTTTATTATATACCTCATAGACTCCGGGATAGAGCCATAATGTAGTTGACCAAAGTCTTTCTTTCCTGAAAGTAAAGGGGTGTTGATCAGGCAAGCATATATCACATCTGAAGCATGTGCAGTATATACGAAGGCAATAGCAAACTAACTAAAATTTTGAATATCTGAACAAATGATTAGTTCTGAGTATAGTAGTATATCAAATATAACAAGGTTGAAAATGAAATGAAAACATAAAAAGAACAAACCTTGATTCGGCAGAATCTAGGAGGCTAGACGAGAACTGTGGTTCCATTTTTATTTGATGCTGCCACCCATTGAAGCTACCGGCAACCTGTACAGTAGTGCCCTCACCTCTGTATTGAATCTGAACCTGATATTATCATATAACAACAATCAGTAAGCTTTCAGAAAAAATATTGCAGCGTCGGAAGTTCGAAATGTCAATGAGTATAAGTGTAGAATAACTAAGGTCAAAAGCATGATAAGAATAAGTGTATATCATTTATCATGAATGTTCTTTTGATGCCTGATTTCCAGCTAGATGTGACTGACTAATTTTAAACACTACACCTCCTTTAGTCCTGAAAGATGTTCTTCAACATCGCTTAACTCTGCGTCTTTCTCTGCAACAAGTTTCTGTACTTTGTTGATCTCTGCTTCTGCTTTAGCTTGCAAATCGAATAAAGCAAGCTGAAACAAACACCAAGGATGATAATAATTGTATTTTGGTCCATATGAGTTCAAAATGGTGAAATGAGTTCCATGTCACAATTCATTAAATAATAAATATACATTTGGATCTACAAGTACCTCACAAACGGAAACTAAAAGATGAGAAACTATAAACGTCAATTAGTATAAAGAGACAATGAAATGTCAAAAGGAAAATAAAATGAAAGTGGTATGCAATGCACACAATACAGATTTAAGTGGCAAAGATCAAAACACTAAAAAAAAGAAAAATAAACAACCACTACGAACAAATATTCAATTCATGAAATGATTCGTTCATGAAACTTAATGGCTGACACATGAAGGAACCAGCATACCTTTTCCTTCTCAATTTGCTCCTTTAATTTGGATAGCTCTAATTCCTTCTGATGCTATAGCGACAACATGCAATAACACTCAACTTTTGTTAACCATAACCAGCAATGATAGCTACCTTAATATAGGTAATATTAACTTAAGATCAGTCCAGTACCATTTCAAATTGGAGATGATTGATTTGATCTTGGTTCTCCCTTCCCATGATCTGTATATTTGTATTTATGTAATGTAATACATTCAAGAACAAGCCAGCAGCAAACTGAATACTGCATTCCATCAGGATTACCTCGATTTCTGGATCCTCTCTAGAATTTAATATTTCCAATGGTTGCAGATTCACATCTCTGCAAACCCAGAATTAATAGAAACATGTTTACTGATACATCAACCAGAATGAGGGCTTGTCCTGAAATGGTACATATATGCAGACCTGAGTTCATCTTGCAACGCAGATTCTTTGCTTGGCTCTGTTGTCACCATGCTACCATTGGACAGACCCAATACATTATGTTCAACAACTCCATCCTGAGCATCATCTTCAATGCACGGACTGAAGGGAACTTCTGTTTTGTTCTCAGACTCAATGTACGTATAGTCTTTAGCATAAGTTGCATCGACAGTTCGGAGCTCATCTGAGGAAAAATAGGCAAGGTAACCACACTGATGTTCAACAAAAGGATGCCAAACCACTGAACGTGTGTACCTTCAAATATGTCTAAATCTCCATTCTGAATAGATTTAGACACCTTCTCCTGAAACTTAAAATTTATTGTGGATGCAGAATCTGAAGAAATGTGAATTTGATTTTTAAAGGCCGAGCCTCGATTTATGGGGGTCATAGTATCCTGACTCCTTACAGAAGCCACTTCCGTTTCCAATTGAGCACTTCCTACGTCATTGTAAATCTTTTCATCCTGACCTTTTATAAAGCATACAAAAGAAATCAATAGAGGATTCAATTATTTAATGGCTAATTAATGCGAACTATGAAACATATACTTACTGACCTGGTGGACCTAAGTGTTCTTCCACGGTTGACTCAACATTGATTTCTGCTGATTTTAGAAGTAGTTCGCCAACAAGCTTGTATCCTCTTCTTCTGACAATGTTTGCAAGATCTTTCCTGCAGAGTTGTGCGGAGTTGATAAACAAGTTGGAAACACTAACCTCTACACAACATTGCATCTAATTGTAAAACATGTTTTTCTTTCCTCATAAATTACAAACGCCACTCATGTAAAGCATGCGCATAGTACTACTATAGCGCATAAGATTGCTTGCCACCTCTAATTACACAATTATAATCCCTCACAATCTATCCTGAGTGTGTAGCTTAATAGTTGAATAAGCTAACCTATCCCTCTTTGATAACCAACAACCGTAGACCACTGTAACACAAACCGATTATATCATTCGACGCTCACTACCACTCAAGCTGGCAAGCCACTAAAGATCGTAACAAGAAATCACAAGCCCGAAGCATTGCTAACAGTCTGAGCACAATAAAGATGCAGCCTTTGATCACTAAGTCATTCACTGGTTACCAATTGAACAATGTCACAACACATTCAATAATAGCGAGCCAAGAAAAGTGAAAATCCCAAACAGACAATAGTTCAAACACCTTCCGTGCGAAGAAAGCTCCTTCATCGACGGAACCTGTCCTTCCGGAAGTCCGTGCAACGACAAGAATTCCCGTAGATCACTACATAGCTTCTCATCCGTCATTATCTTGCGACTAATCCTGCACCGCAAAACCCCCCATTTAAATTATTCCCTCAATTTTTGTATAATGCAAAGAAAACGATAAGAACACCAACCTGGGCTTCTTGGCTGCAGAAGCGCACAATGTAAGGCGTTTCCGAGTAGGACTTGAATAAAGTTGGAAACTTTGGGGGATTGGGTGAAGTGGGGATGACGAGAAATGCGGAGATGAGGAAAAGAGAAGAGTCGGAAAACGAGGGGAAAGTGCGGCCATTGGAGTGAAAGAAAGTGAACGAATTTCAAGCAGCTGTCGTCCCTAATTTTCTAAATGTTGTAATAACAGTAATTTTGAATGTCATTAGGAAAAAAATTGATTATAAATAACTATGAATGGCAAAAACTGCTTTGCATGTAAAAATCGTCTGCTCCGCACCGCAAAAGCGTATTCGGTTAACAGCACCGCTTTTGAAAAAAATCGATTTGTCAAAAACCGCACCGCAACCAAATAAAGCGGTGCGGAAACGGTTCTTTATCTTAAACAACCCGATTTAAACCGCACCGCACCGCATATATAATTAATTATTAAATAATCAAAATTAATACGTTTAAAAAACAAATCATATAATTTCAGGCCCAACCCCATGCCCAAAACACAAAATTTAATTAAATTTTGGTTGGCTCTTATGTTTAGGGTTTGATTTATACATTTTTTTAATCTTTTGAATGTTTCAGCATTGTTTATAACATCCGATTTTAATGTTTGAAGCTTTGTTGTTATAGGTAAACAAGTCAAATAATTGTAGCAGAAGCATATAAGTTTTAAACTTTTGTAATGCGGTTTTTAAACCAAACCGCACCGCACCGCACCGCACCACATAATGTGGTGCGGTGCATATTTGGTTTTTACTTTTGTAATGCGGTTTGCGGTTTGAAAAATTTCCAAACCAGATTATGCGGCCGGTGCGGTTGCGGTTTTACCCTTAAACTGCACCAATCCGCACCGCGCCCACCCCTATAAATAACAACGTTTGAATTTTAAGTAGAATATCAAAATAAGAAAGTCAAGAAACACAAAGATTTCAGTATGTTCGGCAACATGAAAAATACTTCTACACCAGTATAGAATAAATTAAACTATTATGAATAAAGAATTAAAATTTTAAAGATTAAAATTTTAATTTTGATGAATTTACTCATAAAGATTTAACACATTCTACGGAAATTTCAAGAATATTGTTTTTAAACAGGGCCTAACACCGATAATCAATCCATGTAGGATTAGCATACTGTGAGACTTGTGATAACATTTTGGGCCTAGTCGTTCATTTTTAGATACACATTTTGGACCTTCTGTAGGGCGCAGTGGTTATATGTTTCACACAAACTGGTCATGAGTCCCAAATGCCTCAGCTAGGGCCCAACTCTAGTTCCTTTTTCATGTAAATTCCATCTTTCTATAATTGCAAATCTTTGTTGACAAGGCTCCATAATGTAAAAGGGAATCTTTCAAAGCTTCATGAAAAAGTGAACTATCATGTACACCAATATAGCTTTAGTGTCCTTTATCATTATTATTTGCATACATTATTATATGATGATGAAATCGATCGAGCTAGATCTAGTCCGTACTCAAAGCTGGAGTTTCCCGTTTCGAAAGAAATCGATCGAGCTAGCAAAAGTGTCGATTTGGTTTAAAATTAAGTTGAATTGATCTATTGAAAATAATCAAAAGAAATGGATATGTACACACACACACACACACTTATATATCAAACGTGTATGCAATGTAATATATTAGTAGAAAGGTCCGGTCCATAACTGAGATTTGTGAAATAAGCAAGAGTTGGGTAATGAGAGGTGAGCATTACAGTATTATTTATGGTTACAAACTCGACACAAGGGATTCATAAAAGCTATAAATGCATTTGGATGAGCATACGGATTGAAGTTCAAGAAGTGTCATTTTAGGGCCACTTGGGAAGAGTCGTCATTTCCATGCTACATCTGCTCCCGTACAATCATTTTAGGGTTTCTTCTAGATTGGCCCAGTAACTAACCTTGTGTGATTGCTTTGACATAAAGGGCATCGAGGAGGTGCTACAAGACTTTTGCCTACTATTTGGAGATGCTCAAAAGTAAGCTTAAAATGAAAGTGACAACAACACCTCTTCCTTACCGCATTCTCTGCACGTACCTTTAAAACAAAAATGAGCTAAAAATAAGTACAACATTTGAAAATTGATCATACGAACATAAATCAGATAATTAAGGAAAGGACAAAAAAAAGGCTAGGGTTATGGACCCATGAAAATTAAATATTGAGGTGGTGATTTGTACAATTTAATAATGTATTGTAATAATGTATGATGATGTTTTAAATATGTTTGTAGTGCTTAGACATATGCAAACACATGGGAGGATGCATGATGATGAAAAAATGAAACTTTAGGAACCCCCACTTTGGAACACACAATAATCACACTCATCATTTCATCACAAACCAACAGAACCCCACTAGGTTTTGTCATTTGCTCAAAAGCAAAAAGAAATAGCAACCTTTTCTCTCTCTACATCTCACTAAGTTGCAGTTGCTAGCATGCATGTCAGCATCTCGCCACTGAACCTGGTAAACATTTATATAAGAAAGGGTTTGTTCACTGAATTGCTAGCATATGCAACCCTCCAATGATTAATAATTAAAGCTGCTTATTACAGAAATCGTCGTAATGGAAAGAACCATGGACAGAATCTTCAGGGTTGGATCCCACTAAACCCTAATCTCAACTAATTACCAGATGATCCAGATCATATATAAAATCTATTCTTTGTTGAATGAATGGATAAATATTCTTTAGCTTTCTCTCTCTAAACCTCTTATAAATTAACAAGGTGCAGATGTACATGCAGCTGGAGGAGCACCGAGAGTTAATACAACAGAAAAGGTTACTTGAACAATATTCTATATCATAAATAATCATGCTGGCTTAGCGCAGTTGGCACCATGATACTTCGAATTTGCTAATCCCAAAAACCTGCATATGTACGTGTATTGACCTTGATGCAACATTTATGGTAGCATTCAAATATTGTAGTGAACTTATCAATTCTCAACAAGTTACACCACCATTTTACTATAGTAGCTCTACTGGTTTTATATAATTTGTCTCTCATTGGTAGCTATTCACTAATTTAGTGTAATGTATTAATTAGTGTGAATTCTTTAATTGGTTAAAGTCCAGTCTCTTAATCCCAAATTTTTGTTGAGAGAAATTTTACACAGCATATACAATACAACATATTCTTAAATGAGTAGTAGCAGCTGAGACAACAGCCTCTGTACAAAATTAGACTGACTAAAATTACTGTTGCAGCTACTCATCTCCTTTTGCAACATTATTGCATACACCCTTAGCGCAGTAGCGACTCTACCTTGCGGTCAGGGAAGGTTAAAAATTTGTCCCTCTAAACTAAAAGTGTGTTATTAAGTTATCCTTTTAGCCTTAGGGTATATATGATCATCTTCAACATAACAATCATCCCTAGCTACTCACTGGCTATAGACTATATATACACCTTTTGAAAAATCTTGTCGAGTAAATTTTTGTTTGTCCTATAAAGATTTCCCACTTTATGATCATGTACGCACAACCGTTAGCATACACACTAGAGTAACTTTAGTAAACGGATTAGTTAGTGGAGGAACAATATTTAGCCCCTAAGTTGTGTTTACTAAATGGATAATTTTTAAATATTAAATTGCTAATCAAATATAAATAGGAGAGACGACCATGTTAGATGTTGGTAAGGAAAATGCATACTTATCGCATTGCCCTTGATTGATGTTGGTAGTTAGCACTTTTGAGGCAACTTTTAGGGTTAGGGTTCGATTTATGCAAGAATTAAAGCCTTCATGTTATGTAAATAGCCTATTAGCAAAGTAATTGGCATTTTTTAAATTCACATCAAGTAAATATCTTTTAGCATGCGCAGTGTGGTAAGTGGAGAGGAGATGTTGGGGCAGCATCAGGTGCTGATTTACTGTCTATTTTTTAGCAGCTACAGTTGACTCATCAGCGCCTCCTCCCCTCTTACCGTTGTACACGCTCTTACATTGATGTCAATAGAATTAATCTCATTTGAATATATAATTAGGTCCACATTTTGAGTTTGTTCTTATGAATTAACAATTTACTATATATAGTTAAGTTCACAGTTACTTAGAAAAAATCTATGTGAATTTCTAAAGGTAACTTTTATTTCAATTGGTGCATGCCATGTCAATTTCTATTTGAAGTTGAATTAAGTTAAGTTAACAGCTCAATCTAATCTAATCAAGTTTAAAACAACTGGCTTTTAGCTAGATCCGATCATCAGCCATTCATCTCATGATCAAGTGGGGTTAGCGAATGTTGATTAGGGCTTAAACTCAATACATAAATGTAGAAATGTGTGGTCAAATCAATTCAAATGTATAACATTCTTGGTATGAGTGAATGTGCGATCGAGTTCAAATTACATTTGAAAATTTAACGAGGATTTTTAGACTGATTTAATGCTTCCTAAGAATCTTTGAACGAGAGAAGTCAATAGTTTTAACCTAGTATATTGAAATAGTCTTCGATCCAACTACACCAATAATCTTAGTTGCACCTAATTTACCTAACATATCATGGAGTACAATATATCAAGCACGAGTGACGAGAGTGAAGAATTCAAAATGAACGCCACCGCATTGATCGATGGTTGACCTTGACTATATAATGCATATTTAATTTAGCCGCGCCTTATTGTTTGATTTTCTTGTGATAGGATGGGGATTGGAAAATGATAAATTGGATGGTGAAGAGTAACCCGCCCTAAAATAAAAAGTATATTGTTAACGAGAGGTCTTGATGACTTTAATTTAAGTACTTTGATTACTGTACTTAACTTTTAAGCTAACAAATACAGTACGACATTTAAAATAAAAATGAAATATTTAACTACAAATTCCAGCTAAATGAGGTGCTGAAACATGCTGCAAAATAATAGACCGTTAGAATGCACTTCTTAGTGCTTCAACTTTTACAACAACAAAAAACAAAAACAAAATCATTTTAATTCTGAAAAAGTTTCAAACGGGTTTGATGATTTTTATGAAAATAAACATCAGAACTATTTTTATATCGGCATGTTGAGGAGCGTTCAAATGAGGCACCATTTCGTAAAGTGAGGCAGTGAGACACGATTTGAGCCAACCATGTGTCCCACTCAAACCCCCGTACTTTGTGGACGCGCCACGTCACTACCAAAAATTCATCAAAACGCAAACAGTAAACAACTATTCCTGCACTATTCTCTGTCACATTATCTAAATGAGTGACTCATAATGCGCCTCACGTACCTCATTTTTACAACCCTGTCTCAATCGAACACCCCCTCAACATTCTAACACTAAGTGATAGATCTCTAACATGTATAAAGTAAACTGATAGAAATGCTGCGAGACAATCTACCGGGAAATCCGCGGACATATCCCTAACTTAACTTGAATGAAGAAAAAACGAATACATGTGTCAATTCATCATATTTCCTTGTATACCACCTAAATATTAATCTCTTGATTTCCATATGTAAGAAAAAGAAGTCCAAATAAGTTGAAATCAAAACTAAAATGACAGTCGTACACATAAATTGTTGATCCATCTGCCATTTAATTGACTACTCTCTAATCAAATGTAATGATTCCTTCTTTTTTTCTTTTAAAAAATTCCACTATATGAAAGACGGGGAATGTATAACCAGACGAGATAGCAACAACACCTATTAATATAGCGTCACGAGTGTACAACATGAACATTCCATAAAAGTGGAGAGAATTATGCTAATCGGAGAGTCGAATCCTTGACCCTTAACAAATCATCAAGAGTTCAAATCACTCGACCAATAATCCTTTCACCATTATTTCACACGTTGATTAATGTAATCCGAATCAAGTGCTCTTCAAGTGTACGCATGAATTTGTGCACATCCCGGCATTATTTATTAACTTTGTAAATAATAATAATAAACAAATAAAAAACAAGCAAGACAATATATTAAAGCACAATGAGTAGCACATGCATCACTTTTTCATAAGAACTACTTGAGTAGTGATATTCTTCTTAATTTGCTGTACTTAAAAATGCAAGTAATCATAGCATCTCATCATCTCCAAATAAATTCAGATTGGGAGCTTATTTGTTAATGTTCAAATACGTAAATTCGGGCAAGTGAGTAAAGCCTTATTTAAGCTACTTAAAGGTCATGCATGTAAAAAGTATCCTATTTTAAATTATAAAATAATAATATATAATTTACAAATTTTTAATTAAAAAAATGAAAACACGGTACAATCTCAGACTCAATATTGTTGGAATATATACACACATTTCCAACAAATATTTATACTTACTTTATCCCTATAACCTCATCCATCATGGGAAACCAACTTTGACCTCATTAGGATTCAAATCGTAATTTGAGCAATAGTAACCATTATATTTACTACTTTGTCACACTCATAAATATTTGGGGATAATAATACGTATTATAGTTTTTTTTTATCTAGACTTGTTAGATTAGGTTGGTATCCATTTTTTATGAGGTTATGAGGATTCGAAACCATGAAGCGGCGTAGGCCCCTGACGAGCTGCTCCACTGAGCCAAACTCAACCCTCAATATATCAGTGAATGTCAATCCACATATGATTCCTTATCCTAGGTACAAGTATGAGGGCAATAGTTGGGAACTACAGGTAGTGGAGGAAGCACTACTGCATCGATCTAAACTTCTTTATGAGACGTGATATCAAACTACCAGTTTGCTCCGCCTCTTCTTTATCACCTAATAAAAAGGACCTAAATATGAATGAGTGTCGGTTTTTTTTTTGTGCCGATCAGTTTTTTGTTGTGTCCTTCTCAGGCGCGAGGTCCTGGTGTTGTAGTCGTTTGGCGTGTTTATAAAAAAAAATCGAATGGAACATTTTACTTTTATTTTGCCCACCCTAATTTATCCAGCGCTTTTGATACCTTATCCTAATCTCATCCTAGCCCTAACACAATTAAGCCTCAAACCACACCACCTCAACATGCTACTTTATTCTCAATTGATTAATTAATGTTGACTAGTAGGGATGAGCAGACCCGTCCCAATCCGGTCGAAAATTGGAAGAATTTGAACCCGGTCCCGTACTAAATAAGTCGAATTCGGATTGCTCCTCGGGTTACCCGTCCCTATAACCATATTAATATCGAATAAAATAATATTCAAACCGGCACACAATCTTAGAAGAAATGATGTCTACACCCAACTCCTCCATCTTCCATGTTTGTCTTGTGATGAAATTAAACTTATATTGATGAAAACGTTCCTATAAAACTGAATTTTGTTGCAACAAAGATTCAAAGATGAAAAGAAAATGATGAAAATGTTTTGTCTAGAATTTTGTTTCATATGAGCTTCACATCTTTTGTTACAACAATGTTGGGCAGTTAACATATTTAAGCTCAGTTCTTTTCTTAGATTATTTTTTTAGCTACTTGATATTTATGTTATAAATATATATATCTTTACGACGGATTCGAGTTATCAAATGCGACCCGATCAATATTTAGTGTCGAGTTTGAGTTGACCTAAATATCCCGATTGTCGTTTCGGGTCAGATTAAGGACGAACCTAACCAGTCCTACGATCACCCATATTGACTAGCAGGGCCGCAGGGGCGAGGTCCGGTGGCCATGGCCCATGAGCTAGCATGAGTTGGAAAGCATTGTTTTTTTTTGATAAGTTGGAAAGCATTGTTTGAATATTTCGAAATCGATTCATGATGATGAGGTAAAGCTGAGGCTCTGGTGGGTGTGGACAATCTTGAGCTCGGTATTTGTCTAGTTTCTTGTTTAAAATAATTATAAAATTATTGACATATATTTATTGATATTTTTCTTAGATCGTAAATCCCGGTATTACTTATAAAATTAATAAAAAATTGTATAATTGTTATAGTTTTTGTCAAATGATCAACAATTCGGTGCTCCAAACCTCAATATATACATCTTATAACATGAGTTTGGTAATTGTTCTCTCATTGTCTATATATTCATGAAAAAAGAGGGTATAATGTGCATATATTTTGTTTAACCATATCTTAGCATAGCGAAAGGAGCTTTGGTCGAGTGATTTGATCATTGACAAATTGTCAAGAGGTCAAGGGTTCGACTTCCCTGAGTAGCATATTTCTCCTAACTTTTATGTAGCAATTGATCTCCCTTGCAGAGATGTTATCCGCCCCTTGTGGACGTGTTCACCTGTGCTGCAAGTGGTCGTGATATTCCTCCCTCGCGGAGGTGTTATTCGTCCTTTGTGGACGTGTTGTGTGTTGCAGGTGGATGTTGTTGTGTTGCCTATTCCTTCCATGTGCGCGTGGAGGTGATATGTTTATCGTCAATGCTCGTGGATTTCCAGCTAAAGATGTGCTTCAATTGACACAATTCAAGTACCTATTGTGTGGCCCGTGCTCAAAAAGTTTAAGTTCACATGTATCCGATGAAGTTCTATGCAATATGATTGAAATATGATTGTGTGATAATTGAGATGTATGAATTGAATTGTATAAGATGTAAAAAATCCACCATCAAAAAATACACTATCTTAACATGTATGCATACCAAATTAAATTCTACACATTAGATGAACAATCAAAGCACGCAATAACGAACAATAAGTACGGATTAGGTGAATAGGGACCAAAAAGTTTCAATTTTGATGCTCATCTATCATCATCAGTCTGATGAATTAGTTATGAGAGCGATGTCAATAAATTGGTTTTTATTTTTGACACTCAACAGGTACGCATTTATTATTGTTTTTTTTTCTGAACAAACACTTATTATTGTTTTGTAGTGGTAACAAAATCCCCAATTCGATATCTCAGTCCCATTTCTTTTTTTTTGAAAGGATATCTCAGTCCCATTTCAAACATTAATTGATTGGTTATATATGGCCATGACCCATGAACTACCTTCTTGTCATTTACTATTTTTTTTTATCAATTCCAAATTATTAAGTAGAATAACTACTGTTATCCGGTGCAGTCAAGTGAAAAGCAGTCATTCGGCTTATAAAAAAACAGTCATTCGGAAATGACGTAGTTTTGATAAAGCAGTATCAAAAGTATGTCGTTTCATTAATATAATTCTTAAATTAATAAATGAACCATTTTCAAAACTATACAATTTAGACTTAATACTATGCAATTTTGTTCTAAAACACATAAAATTACACCGTTTTCTCAAAAAGGATGTTTATTGCTTCGTTGCATGGGATTTGATTCCTTGGAAAGTAGTTAAAAAAAAAGATTACATTAATATTATGAATAATATTATCTATTTTAAAATGAATGAATCCACTTTGGCTTAAATGGCTTAGTTTCTCAATGTTTTTATTTTGCAAAGAAAAAAAAAATCCTCTCCAAAATGTACACTTGTAATTATAAACTCTGACTGGTGAAACTGATGTGACTGAGGAGCATTGCAACCCAAGTTATCCAAAAATAGCTCGAGTCAGATTCATCTTTCTGTCTCAGATTTTTACCCACTTCCATTTCTACACTTTACCCCAAAATCCCTGCCCATCCCATTTTGCAGAAAATCCCTCTCGAATCCACCCATCCCATAAAATGCTCTCTGACGCCATTAATCCTCCTGCACACTTCTTACTCAAACAAGTTTGTACCACTTTGCATTTATTATTTAATTTCCATTCTCCAACTTTAATTTATAAATGAAAAGTGGACATGTGGGTATGACCTTCTTTCTGGCAAAAACTAGATAAATTGCAAAGATCAGACCTGAAGCTTAGAAAAATGAACACTGACTGGCGTTGAATTGTGGTTTAGAAAATTTAGCTTGTTGAGGAAGATGAAAATAGAGACACACACACACGTACAACATGACATTTTAGTCGTCCATGGCTGGAGGGGCTTGTCAGACAGATGCTGTGTTTTTCCACATATCTCGCTTTACTTTAATGCTCTTTTTCTTTTTCAATGAATTTTTCGTACATATTTTTTTATAATCCAGGGACTTTTAAGTATTGTAGTATTTGAGATTTGGATTGATTGAAAAATAAAAATAAAAATTAGTGGAATCTCCAGTGATGTTGTACTTGTTAAAATTTGCAGTGGGAAATTTCACAGATCCAACCTGGAAACTGCAAGCTGTGTATAGTACTAGTATTCTTCAAAGTTAGTGGCATGAAAATGCTTTGCATATATTCCACTTTTGCAAAAGAATCAAATCAAATAAATGAATAAATATAAACATTAACATTGAATTTCCGACCCATCAAAAAAAAAACATTGAATTTCCGAATATTTGATTAAATAATTTTTATTTAAAAAAATACTTAAATGAGAAAACTGATTTTTTTTCATTACTTAGCTAAGACAAAATTTTACTTTACTTAAATTTATTTCAGTTGTTAAATTATAGGAGTAGATGGGAAACCAATGGACCATGTTTAGGCGTGCATGTTGGAATTGGATTGAAGTCAACAATTTACAGGAGCCCATTTTCAAAATCTCAAGTTTTCCAACAGTGATGTGTCTCCTCCACTGTCGGGCCCTCCACCTGTGTGAAAAACTGAAAAAATCTTACCTTTCAACATGTTTCTGTCTATTTATTTTTACCGCTTTCTCAAGAATCAAAATTTGAAGAAAAAAAGTGCAAGAAATTGTTAAAGAAAGTCGAGGAAGCAGAAAACGAAAGGGTTGTTTTTTGCAGCTTTGAGAGGATCAGTAGACAGACAAAGTTGAGATAGGGAGAGAGAAATTGATTGTTTTAGAGAGAGAAAGATAAATTAAGGAAGGAGGGGTGGGTGTGTGTGTTTGGTTTTCAAAGGTTATAAAAAGTTGAGAGCTTTTATCAATCCCTTATTCTCTCCCACCTCAAATGTCAAGAAGAAGCTCTTCTTCTTCCTCAGAGCCTGAGCAGCTACAAGAGATCATCAAGCGTGAGCAGTGGAGATGGTCTGAAATGCAGGGTCTGGAATTGAACAACAACAACTCCAGCTCTCAACCTCAACAACCAGTTGATCAGAACAGCAGCAGCAGCAGCAAGCAGTCAGATATGGAAGGTTCTAGTGGGAAGTCAGATAATGCTCAGAAGCCTCAAAATGTTATTCCAGCAGTTGGTTTTTTTGAGCTATTCAGATTTGCTGATGGGTTGGATTATGTTTTGATGGGTGTTGGTTCAGTTGGAGCACTTGTTCATGGCTGCTCACTCCCCATTTTTCTCAGATTTTTTGCTGATCTGGTTAACTCATTTGGGTCTAATTCTAACAATATGGACAAAATGATGCAAGAGGTTCTAAAGGTATATATATACTTCTGATAATATCAATACTTTCAGATTGTTGAATTTTGGTGTCTGATTTTGGTGATTTTTGATTCTGCAGTACGCATTTTATTTTCTAATTGTTGGTGCTGCAATTTGGGCTTCTTCATGGGCAGGTATGAGTTTTTCATTCATCTGATGAATTTTGAGGTATTTGTGAGATTGGAGATGAAATTGGGGAATTTTTGGTTGCAGAGATTTCTTGCTGGATGTGGACAGGAGAGAGGCAGACCACCAGGATGAGGATCAAGTACTTGGAAGCAGCATTGAATCAAGACATTCAGTTTTTTGACACGGAGGTGCGAACATCTGATGTTGTTTATGCGATCAACACTGATGCTGTGATGATCCAGGACGCCATTAGCGAGAAGGTGAGCCTTCAAATTCACTGATACCCAGTTCTCGATTAGTCTCACTTTGCTTAAAGATTGGGTCTTTTTCGAATTTTCTAATGTGGTTGTGGTTTGTTTTTTGTGTAGTTAGGGAATTTCATTCACTATATGGCGACATTTGTGTCTGGTTTTGTTGTGGGATTCACGGCTGTGTGGCAACTGGCTTTAGTTACTCTGGCCGTGGTGCCTCTCATTGCCGTCATTGGAGGCATCCACGCTACCACATTGGCGAAACTCAGTGGCAAAAGTCAAGCTGCTCTTTCACAAGCAGGGAACACTGTCGAGCAGGTGAGAATTCGTGGCAGTAGTTGCGAAATTTTGAGATGCTTTAGCATTTGGGTTTGTCTGATTACATGTCCTGATTGCAGACGATTTTCCAAATTCGAACTGTTTTGGCGTTTGTTGGCGAATCAAGAGCGTCACAATCGTATTCAGCAGCTCTTAAGGTTGCTCAGAGGCTCGGTTACAAGTCCGGACTGTCCAAAGGTTTAGGACTCGGAGCAACATATTTCACTGTGTTCTGTTGCTACGCGCTCTTGCTATGGTATGGAGGCTACTTGGTTAGGCATAACTACACAAACGGAGGGCTTGCTTTAGCGACAATGTTCGCCGTTATGATTGGAGGACTGTAAGTTTTTCAGGTTAAAATTCATGGGTAATGAATCCTTGAATTATTACCATCTAAGACTTGCTGACTTCAGTTGGATCATAAATCCTGCAGGGCTTTAGGGCAGTCTGCGCCGAGCATGGGAGCATTTGCAAAGGCTAAAGTAGCAGCTGCCAAAATGTTCCATTTAATTGATCATAAACCCAGTGTGAACCGTAATGGCGAGACTGGCTTAGAACTAGAAACCATTACAGGGCAGGTCGAGCTTCGCTGCGTGGACTTTTCATACCCTTCGAGACCAGATGTTAAGATCCTCAACAACTTCACCCTAAGTGTACCGGCTGGAAAGACTATCGCCTTAGTTGGAAGCAGTGGCTCGGGGAAAAGCACAGTCGTGTCCCTCATCGAAAGGTTCTACGACCCCTCAAAAGGTACAAATCGATTTATGTCTTCTTAGTAAACCTACGTGACTCGAAGATCAAATTAGTAAAATGTACGACGCGTTTGCTTGCGCAGGACAAGTGATGCTTGACGGGCATAATATAAAGACACTGAAGTTGAGATGGCTTAGGCAGCAGATCGGCCTTGTCAGTCAAGAGCCTGCTCTATTTGCGACCACTATTAAAGAGAACATGCTCTTGGGTAGGCCTGACGCTACTCTAGTCGAGATCGAAGAGGCTGCCAGAGTCGCAAATGCTCACTCTTTCATAATCAAGCTCCCTGATGGCTATGATACACAGGTATACCACCGACCAACGATTCTATACTTCGTCATATTTCTAGACGTTAAGATTTCATGATTGATTTTGGTCAACCAGTTATTACTTAACCACAAAGTCAGAGTATGGCGAGGTTGGTCAAATCATTAAATGAAAATACTCAGCATGGCCCTGTAGTCGAAATGCATGTGCTAGGCTTTGTTTATTCATGAGACAGAAATATGAACAATAATATTTAAGGCGAAGAAAAGGGCATTTGTTGAGATTCCTTGTTACTTAACCCGATTCAGAAGACAAAATTATCGATAAAAAATGTATGGTAGAAATGAATTCTATTAATGTGTGTGGACTCGGCAGTAGTAGGTCAAAGAGACAGTGTTGCCGCAATGGTCCTTGCATTATTGCTTCTATCGACAAGGTTGTCTAGCTGTAGTAAAAAATTACCGAGGCCAAAAATTACTTGAGATTTTAGCGGAAAAATAGTAATTTGGGGTGTGGAAATTGTTGTAGGTTGGAGAAAGAGGATTGCAGTTATCAGGAGGTCAGAAGCAAAGAATAGCTATAGCCCGAGCAATGTTGAAAAATCCAGCGATCTTGCTCTTGGACGAGGCAACAAGCGCGTTGGACTCTGAGTCCGAAAAATTGGTCCAAGAAGCTTTGGACAGGTTTATGATTGGGAGAACTACGCTTGTTATTGCTCACAGGTTGTCCACAATTCAGAAGGCGGACCTTGTGGCTGTGATCCAGCAAGGAAGTGTCTCTGAAATCGGATCCCATGAAGAACTCTTTTCTAAAGGTGAAAATGGTGTTTATGCGAGACTTATCCGAATGCAAGAAGCGGCTCACGAAACTTCGCTTAATAATAATGCCAGAAAGAGCAGTGCTAGGTAACTTCTGTCAAATTATTGCGTCGAACTCTGTTGTCATGTATCGAGCGTCGATATCTTTAACGTGATGTGTTTCTTTGTTTCAGGCCATCCAGTGCGAGAAATTCTGTAAGCTCGCCGATAATTACTCGAAACTCATCATATGGCAGATCACCATATTCAAGACGACTCTCCGATTTCTCAACTTCTGATTTTAGTTTCGCTGTTGATGCTTCACACTCAAGTTACCGACACGAGAAGCTTCCCTTCAAGGAGCAAGCAAGTTCATTTTGGAGGTTAGCTAGAATGAATTCTCCCGAATGGACTTATGCCCTCGTCGGTTCTATTGGATCAGTCGTCTGTGGCTCCATCAGCGCACTCTTCGCCTACGTCTTAAGTGCTGTCCTCAGCGTGTACTACAATCCAGATCACGCTTATATGACCAAAGAAATCAAAAAGTATTGTTACCTTCTGATCGGGGTTTCATCAGCTGCGCTCCTGTTCAACACGCTGCAGCACCTATTTTGGGACATTGTGGGAGAGAATCTGACGAAACGAGTACGAGAGAAGATGTTGACTGCTGTTCTGAAAAACGAAATGGCTTGGTTTGATCAGGAGGAGAATGAGAGTGCTAGAGTCGCGGCAAGATTGGCTCTTGATGCGAACAATGTCAGATCTGCTATTGGAGATCGGATATCAGTGATCATGCAAAACTCCGCCCTCATGCTCGTCGCTTGCACTGCTGGATTTGTTTTGCAATGGCGTCTTGCCCTCGTCCTGGTCGCAGTCTTCCCTGTCGTAGTTGCTGCCACTGTGTTACAGAAAATGTTCATGCAAGGTTTCTCCGGAGATTTAGAAGGTTCACATGCCAAGGCCACGCAGTTAGCCGGAGAGGCCATCGCCAATGTTCGAACAGTCGCGGCTTTTAACTCAGAAGCAAAAATCGTGGACCTCTTCTCGTACAACTTGGAGATTCCGCTAAGGCGTTGTTTTTGGAAAGGGCAGATAGCTGGAAGCGGGTTTGGCATTGCACAGTTCTCGCTCTACGCGTCCTACGCTCTTGGCTTCTGGTATGCTTCGTGGCTCGTGAAGCATGGTATTTCGGACTTCTCCAATACGATCCGAGTCTTTATGGTTCTGATGGTCTCAGCAAACGGTGCTGCGGAAACGCTTACATTGGCCCCTGATTTCATCAAAGGCGGCCGAGCAATGAGATCAGTATTTAGCCTCCTTGATCGGAAGACTGAGATCGAGCCTGACGATCCAGATGCAACACCACTTCCTGATCGTCTTCGTGGGGAGGTTGAACTGAAGCATGTAGACTTTTATTATCCTTCGCGCCCTGATGTCCCGATTTTCCACGACTTGAATCTCCGGGCAAGAGCTGGCACGACTCTTGCTCTCGTTGGCCCCAGCGGATGTGGTAAGAGCTCCGTCATCGCTCTGGTCCAACGTTTCTATGACCCTTCGTCAGGCCGTGTGACTATCGACGGAAAAGACATTCGGAAATACAATCTGAAAGCACTGAGGCAGCACATTGCAGTGGTCCCGCAAGAGCCTTGCCTTTTCAACACAACGATTTACGAAAACATTGCGTACGGAAAGGAGTCAGCAACAGAAGCAGAAATAATCGAGGCTGCAACACTGGCCAATGCGCATAAGTTCATCTCAGCCTTGCCGGATGGATACAAGACTCTGGCCGGTGAAAGAGGCGTACAGCTCTCAGGTGGGCAGAAGCAGAGAATAGCCGTAGCCAGAGCACTTGTTAGAAAAGCAGAGATCATGCTACTAGACGAAGCAACGAGTGCGCTGGATGCAGAATCGGAGAAATGTATCCAAGAGGCACTAGACCGTGCCTGCGCAGGAAAGACCACCATCGTAGTCGCTCACAGACTATCAACCATTCGCAATGCGCACGTCATCGCAGTGATGGACGAAGGGAAAGTAGCAGAACAAGGGTCACATTCGCATTTGATGAAGAACTTTCCCGACGGGTGCTATGCGCGCATGATACAGTTGCAGAGGTTCAGTCACGGTCAGGTTGTTGCGGCTGGCTCAACTTCATCAACAAAACCAGTCCCGGATGAAGATGTTAAGGCAGTGTAAAGCACAAAGCAGCCTATACAATCGGAAAACATGACAGAAAGAGGATCAATGTGATGTCAGAGCAACTAAATGTTACCATTTTTTTTTGGAGGCAGTGTGTAGTTTGAGTATAGCAATATAGTTATGTGTAATGTATCTCCCGTTCAAGCTTCATCAGTGAATATTAAAGCTTCATTTCAGCATGCCTTGCAATCGTTACTTATGCTGCAGCTTTTGTCTGATTCCAGTTGAGGACTGTTTTCTGCAGCCAAAGTAGACTTGCAACTCTTCCGGATAAAATTGACCTTGTGTTCAGGAGTTTTTTTTTAAATGATCTGAGTTTTGCATTTCAGTTTTGATCTGTTTTTAAAAGAAATCGGATTCCAAGATCCGATTTTGTGCGTTTTTAAACCGAATCCCAAAGATCCGGTTTTATGAGCAAACGAAAAGGCGTGCAAATGACAAAACTTCACATCTTCTCGTTTACACATAAAACCGAATTCTGACCATCCGATATGCTCCTTTGGACTTTGGCTCGTCAGTCGTCCCACCTTATGGTTAATCACTTCATCAGTGATAGGTGTCGTCAAGTGCACCTCAATGGACGTTGAAATCTTCTCATCCCCATAGAACTGAGTAGAGCCCAGATCCTTTTCACGTACGTAGTCCCATATTTGTCAAGAGAAATGACGTCTGTGATGATGACCTGCTTCGAGGAGAGGATTTCACTCCATCTAGGAATCCACATTTGACATGAAAATAATTAGACATTATTGAAATTAGGAAAGAGAAATCATCCGACACATATCTCTCAATCCGTAAGGTTTCATCAGATCACAATTCACAAACATTGTTCCACATGCGGTTTTCTCATGTTCTCAGGCAATCGGTAACAAAACTCACTCCGCTGTTTCATACGCGAACTAAGCATGTGAAAGTTCACTATCACTTCATTCGGGAGAAGGTATTTGAAGGCGAGATCTAAATGGAGTCAATCAAGACAGATGAACAAGTTGTTGCTATCTTCACAAAGAGTCTGACAAGTTTCAGAAGTTTAGAGAGCTACTTGGGATGACTACAAGACCGAGAGAGACTAGGGAAAGTATTTAATTTGGCCCAATCTAAGTTTTAATGTCTAGTCTTGTCCAAGAAAAAAATCCAAAACTAAATGACCCAAGAAGGTGATTCAGATTTACCCAAGGACGAGATGATTCAGATTTTCATGAATCTTTATAATAAAAGAAGGTAAGTTGCAGAGTCTTCTGGAGGAGTCCGGAGAGTTAGTGTCAGTCAGAGTAGCTTGGTGGACAATGGCCAGTGGCTCGTAGTGCCCTGTCTCAGGTTTCGTCTTCTCAAATTTGCTTCGTAGTGGTGGGGTGTTTTTGCTAGCTTTCTTGGTGTGGGGTGCAGAGTAGAGCAAGCCCCCGTTGGTCTTAATCAGTGAAGGCAGTGGAGGCCTATTCTGGAGAGTCTCTAGCTTAGTGCTTTGTGATGTTGTTCTGTGTTGTTTTTTCAGTGTTCTCAGTGTTTTGTTGTCTGCTGTAGTGTTTTTTCGCTGTCTCGGTGTTGCTGTTTGCCTAGTTAGGCTTCGTTAGTGTTTTTTCGGTGGCTCAAGTTCACTTATGAATCCAAAAAAAATGACCCAAGAAGGAAAAGCCAAAAAGAATGAGAAGGTATGTAGATTTCTCTTGAGATCTATGGAGAAGTGTGAAGGAAGAAAAAAAAGACAAGGATGTAAAGTCTTCTAGAGTAGCTATTTTTTACCATTGGATCAAAGCGATCCTAGTCATTCATTTGATAGGTGTATTAATATAAATAGGGGTATTGTTTAATCGTGAAGCGCTCAAGAGTGATTTCCACCAAAAAATGAATGAGTTTTTGTGAGGTTTTTTTCTCGTAAGAAGTTCAGTAGAATAAAATTTTTCTGTAGCAAGTGAATTTCTCAACAAATATAAACAAGTGAATTTCTCAACAAAGATAAACATAAAACAACATATCGATCCAACCACACCAAAAACAGTGAAGCAAACTATAGAGCGATGTTTTTCGCCATTGCTTTTTCAAATGATGAAAATGTATCAAATGCACCATCAAATAAAATCTCTTTGCCCACCTATATTTTTTTTGAATAAAGATGAATTCATTAGTCAAAAGATGAGGAACTACAACTGCACAAACCAAAAAACCAAAACTAGGAGACCCAGCACCCAAAGGCCAAACAGACTACCAAACCAAAACAGCATCACCAATTCAATCTATCCAACCAATTTCTATCATGTAATCGTAACTTGCTAATGTTGCTATACAGACCACCAATTTTTACTTTCAATCCCTAGATGATAGTCCTACTAATGGTGTTCCTATCAATGCTACAACCTCTGAAGATGGTGTTGTTCCTCGCGCCCCAGATCTCATACATGGCCCCTGAGATTGCTGCAGCGATCAGTTTTGTCCGGACTTGTCCCTGATTGAGATTTTTGAACCAAGGAATAAGAAGGTGCCATTGGATGGGCATGTTAGAAACTCCAAGAATGCTGAGCACCTTCCCAAGAACAGCACGGGAAGTGATACAATGAAAGAATAAGTGATCCCTTGTCTCTTCCTCCTCCTTGCAGAGAACACAGATAGGATCGACTTGCATAGTCATAATTCTCATCCTGGCTTTTGTAAGAAGCCTATCCTGTGCCACTAAAACTGTATTTAAGGAGGCCTGAGGGGTATTAAAATGGTTCCACGCAATCTTATACCAATCCACTTCGCATCTTCTAGTTTTCAGAGTTCTATAAGTGTCTACGACGGAGAAACCTTCACCCTCCCCTTTCCAAACCAATCTGCCATCAACCACGACAGTGCACTTCTCACTGAGTTTCTTACAATAAGCCAGTCTGCGCAGGACCCAGGAGCTATTAGTGAGGTGATCATTCTCCCACCAGTGAGTCCCTTTAGTCCAATACGCTTTAAGCCACTCACTCCAGACATTCAGGTTGTCTTTGTTTAGGTCCCAGATCTGGTTCATGACCATGGCGTCATTAATAATATCCAGATTCTTGATCCCTAAGCCACCTTCCTTCTTTTCAAGGCACACAGTGTTCCAGTCCAGTAAATGACAACCTCTACCAGAAGATTTCCCATTCCACAGAAAATTGGCGCAAATAGAATTAATGGCTTTGAGAACTTTCTTAGGCAAAATGCATATTCTGACCCAGTAATAAACAATGGCCTGCAGCACAGAAATGATGAGCAGACGTCTACCAGCTCTAGAGAGGAGGCGATTACTCCAGCAGTTGAGCCTTCCGGTCATTCTCTGAACAATAGCAGAACAGTCGTGGGCACTGATATTTTTATTTGTGAGCGGAAAGCCAAGATACCTAACTGGGAGCGCACTAATATTGATCTTCACCAAACTCTCCACCCAGATTTTCTTGGCCTCACAAAAGCCAGCCAAGAAGAGCTGACTTTTGTCAGTATTAATAGCCAGACCTGTACAATGAAGGAAATCATCCAGGCCATCTTTCAAAGCGGCAATAGAAGAACATCTCCCACTGCTGAACAAGAATAAGTCATCTGCAAAAATAAGGTGCTTCAAATCCACCCTGTGGCACTTAGGATGATGATAATACCCGTGCGATTTATTTAAGCCCTTTAAGATCCTTGACAAGTACTCCATAACTATCGTGAAGAGGAGAGGGGAGATCGGGTCTCCCTGGCGAATGCCTCGCTTCCCTTCAAAGAAGCCCACTGATTCACCATTAATCTGAATGGAGAAAGAAGTAGACTGGACGCACATGTCTATCCAAGAGATGAACTTATGCGGAAATTTGAAGCACACAAGCAAATCATGAATAAACTGCCAGTCCACAGTGTCATAAGCCTTTCGAAGATCGATCTTCCAAGCCATCCTCTCGCTGATATTTTTCCTACCATAACCTGAGACAATCTGTTGGGCGAGACACACGTTACTCACTATAGATCTACCTTAAACAAAAGCTCCCTGCGCTTTATCAATAATACCAGGAAGAACAGTTTTAAGTCTCTCAGCCAAGAGACCGGAAATAACTTTGTACGACACATTACAGCAAGCGATGGGGCGGTAATCAGCAGGCTCTGAAGCAGTATTAGACTTAGGAATGAGGGCGAGAATAGCTGCGTTCATGCCCCTGGGTAGAGCGTTATATTTGAGACAATGTCTGATTCCAGCACAAAATTCCTTCCCAATCAGGTTCCAGTTCTTGCGGAAAAAACTAGCTGAGAAGCCATCCGGGCCTGGAGATTTATCCAAGCCAATTCTAGATAAAGCATGCCAGATTTCTACATCTGTCGCCTCTGAAATAAGGGGTCTGCATTGATTATCTTCAACCAAACTACCTCGTAGAATAACGTTAGGGTCAATAGGCGTACAAGGGATGCTATCCGCAAGGATGGACTTGAAGTAGTTAATAAACTCGTTATTAATGGCTTGAGGCTCCGTATAAAGGAACCCATCTGCTCCTTTGATTATGCGGATATTGTTCTTGCTGCTACGCCCCTTGAGGAAGCTATAGAAAAACTTTGAGTTGGCGTCTCCCTCATTCAGCCACCGGATTTTAGCCCTTTGCTGATAGAAGAGGAGTTGATAGCCTTTCACTTTTCTGAATTCCTCTGCAAGGCAGTGCTCCTTCTGAATCAAAAGCTGATCATAAGGGTGTTGTTCCACCAGAAGCTGCGCTTCTCCCAGCGCCTTTCGCAGCTCTGCAACCCGATTCTCCATACCCCTAGTACTCCTGACAAAATTGGCTTTCATCATCAGCTTCATAGATTTAAGTTTCGTCTGAAAAGTAAAAAGGTTTCGACAATCCCAGGAACTATTCCAGCATTGGGTAACTTTCGCTTGATAGTCATCAAAATTTTCCCAGAAGTTGCAATAGTGGAAACTGGATTTCCTAAGCCTCTCTTCCCCCCAGGACACCATCACAGGGCAGTGATCTGAAATGCCAGGCAGAAGAAACACTGCAGAAGCATCCAGATGGTGGTTAATCCAATCTTCGTTCCCCATGGCACGATCAAGCTTGCACCAAATGCGTTGGTCAGGATTAGTGCTCTTATTGCTCCAAGTGAAGAAATGCCCACTGGAGCCAATGTCACTGAACTCACTGTTTACAACAAACTGATTTAAGTCTTCCTAATCTGAGTCTTTAACAATATTCTCATTCCTCTATTCTTCCATTTTGAGAATACAGTTGAAGTCACCCAGGCAAAGCCACCTCCCGGCGTCATTTCTCACAATAGTTTCCAGCTCCTTCCACATGATAGCTCTATCGGAAGCTAAATTACTAGCGTAAACAAAGCACGCAGCAAAGGAGAAGGTTCCATACTGAACCCTGCAGTAAATGAAATGCGAATGCCGGACTATCTGACTAATCTGAAAAAACCTCTTCATCCCACAACAGAAGGATCCTAGCCCAGCCATCAAAAATCTCGCTACACACACCCTTCCAAGAAGAGCTCGGACAGCAACTCTCAATGGCGAAATCCCATCTATCTTCTTGTAACTTAACTTCCAATAAAGCAACACAGTTGAGTCGGTCTCTCCTAATCCACTCACGAACTTCAGATTTTTTTGAGGGGTGATTTAATCCCCTAACATTCCAACAAGTCACTCTATACATATTAACGAGAGTTTGATTTGGAACTTCCACCTACCCTTATCTTCTCCATTTTCTTCTCCTTAACCACCGATCTTCTCCCTGCAACATTTTCCTCCTTTGATCCACTGCTTGTAATAGTGTTGCTATCCTCACCTCTTATTCTTTTCCTCTCCTTTTTCCTTGCTCTCTTAAGAGCACTCTTGGAGACATACTCGCTGAACTCCTCCGCTAAACTGATGTTGCATTTAGAAATATCCTTTCCTCCACTTTCAACAACCAGATCAGATTCAACGCCAATCAATTCTTTAGCTGCCGCAGCTTGAGTATCCGGGACAAAGGAGCACAAATCTACCTCCTCCCCCTCACCCGCCTCTACCAAGTTCAATGTCTGCTGATACTCCTCCCCCTGCCGCAGCTTGTCTGCTGATTCTTTAGCGGCCGCAGCTTGCCCACCTATATTGCTTGTCATAAACATTCATGTTTTTAAAAACATTCTAAACATTCAAAGCATCTACATGGATGTATGAACTATGAACTAAAACAAAGCTGTAAACTGAAAAGTAAATCAGGAGGTGATGTCAAACCCAAAGAACATAAACAGTGTCCAGACAAAGCTGTAAAGATAAAAAAAACAAGAAAGTCCTTAGGATTCAAACTAGGGTCTCTCCGATCCTTCATTTTTCCAGTCTTCCACCATTGTTGAGTATCATTCAAAATTAAATATAATTTTGTGGATCAAAAATGAATTTCTTATCCGTTTAAATTCAGATTTTGTAACGAATATATTTCGATATTTATATGATTGTATTGATATACAAATATCAAATAAGAGAAAGAGTGATGATGAACTTTATATTTGGTCATGAGTGGAATTGACCAAATAGATTATGAGTATTGAGTCATGACTAAATGAGAGATAAATGTGTTGATTTATATAGCCGGGACACGGCTTCAAACAATGTGCCTGCAGGCATGCACTCCAATCATTGACAAGTCCCCGAGCTCATGACTTTGAAGCTCATATGGTTAACATGTTACCACATGGTTCATGTTAAAGGGTGGCAAGGGTTCAATTCCTCCTACCAACAACCTTCAAGGGTTCCCTAAATAATTGTGCCATTGGCGAAGGCCAAAGTGCCGTTCAAAGCCATGAGCTTGGGGACTTGTCAATGGTTGGAGTGCATGCCTGCAGGCACATTGTTTGAAGCAGTGTCCCGGCTATATAAATCAACATAAAGTGCACTTTATGTTGATTTATATAGCGAGGACTTCGCTGATATGGTAGCCGTGACTGAGCTACCGAACATAGGCCTGCAGGCATGCACTCCAACCCACACTCAAGGTCCAATTGCACATGGCTTGATTTAGCGCATGGCATGATTAATGTGGAAACCCTTGAGTGGGTTGTTGGTGGCAGGGATTGAACCCTTGACATCCACCCTTTAATATGACCTTGAGGGGTACATGCTAACCATTCATGTGCAATTGGACAGCTCATATGGTTATCAAGTTGCCTTAGTACACTTGATAAAGGGTGGGAACTCTCTCAAGTTCGATTCCCACCAACAACCCTACAAGGTTCCCCAAATTTCATGCCATAAATGGCTAGGCTTTCATTGCCAATTTGGGCCCTTGAGTGTGGATTGGAGTGCATGCCTGCACGCTTCGTTGAACGCCTAGATGGGGCGCTATATAAATCAACAAAATGAATGAGAGAGATGAATCACATATTTTTTTTTGTCATGGTGGCTTTGCTCTTAGTACCAAACTAACACATTTTTTTTAGCCAGATGAGTTTCGATTACTAGACTGACCTTCAGAAAGTGTTACCGCCGAACGATCTCCGCGCTCGCGGCACTCAGGTTGATCATGGAGAGCTTCTTCTTGACCTTATACTGTTCAACAATGTAATTTCTTTTGGGAAAAAAATCCGACCGAGGAAAGTTAAAGGGCTCAACTGAAATTAGAATCAAACGGCGTCATTACATACTGTCATTACCCATTAACAAAGAAGCGAATGGTCGGCCAGTTTCATTCAACCAACCAAACATCCCAAACAACACTACACGCAGAGCAACAGTCTTACATAATCAACATCAGTAGAGGCTTGAGACACCTTCAAGCAGCAGTAGCATTCTCAACGGCCGACTTCCACAAAATGTCCTTCAATGCAGGCCGAAGCTCCTTGGAGCAGAACTGATTATACTCCAGCGTATCACCTCCATCCTTCTTCACTTCCACCACCACAAACGAAGACGTTACACTGAATATCTCCGCCTCAATAACCAGCTTCCCCTTCCTCCCAATCTCCATCCCCTGCAACCTCACTCTACTCTCACTTTTCCTCACACTGAACTTCACCGCCTTCCCCACCTCCTCCAGCCTCGATATCACACTGCTCGCCGGACGTGTCGTCGCAAACCTCATCTCCTCCTTATCCTCCCTCTTCTTCTCTTCAAACAACGGCGATAAATCAAACCCTTCGGACAATGATATGATATGGAACGCATTTAAAGTCTCGGACTTCATCTTGCTCTCCATGTCCATGACTAGATGATCCTGGTTGAATCCCAATTCCTTTGGAACCTTGGTTTTGAACCATGGAAGCTCCTTCAGCTTGGCAATGCTGATTCTTGTGATGGGGTTTGGATCCAACAGCTTGCTGATCACTTTTCGGGCCTCGGGGGAGATCCATCCCGGCAACTTGAAGTCACCTCTGTAGATTTTCCTATACAATGACACCAAATTCCCATCCTGAAACGGTAAAAATCCAGCCAAAAGCACATAGAGAATCACTCCGCAAGACCATAAATCCGCATTGGCTCCATCATATCCTTTCTTCCCAATCACCTCTGGCGCAACATATGCTGGCGTCCCACACGTCGTGTGCAGCAATCCATCCTGCCTCAAATGCTCAGCAAACGCGCTTAGCCCGAAGTCAGTAACCTTCAGATTTCCTTCATCGTCCAACAGCAGATTCTCCGGCTTTAAATCACGATGGTAAACTCCACGACTGTGGCAGAAATCGATGGCCGAGATGAGCTGTTGGAAGTAAAGCTTGGCTGTTTCTTCTCTCAGTCTTCCTCTAGCAACTTTGGCGAAAAGCTCCCCGCCGCGGACAAGCTCCATAGCGAAGTAGATCTTCGTTTTGCTGGCCATGACTTCGTGAAGCTCGACGATGTTCGGATGCTTCACCATTTTCATCACTGAGATTTCTCGCTTGATCTGCTCCATCATTCCAACTTGCTGCATCACCTTCTCCTTCCCCACCACCTTCATCGCCACGCTTTTCCCCGTCTGCAGATTCCTCGCATGATACACCTTCGCGAAAGTTCCGTGTCCAAGAATTCTCCCCAATTTGTACTTCCCGTTCAGCAGCCCCGTTCCTCCGTCGCTCTTCCCTTCCTTCTCCGCCATGGTCAAGTTAAGTTACAAAAACAGAAGTTCACGAGCTGCTAGCCGTCTTCAACGTGTTTGCGGTGGCAATTGCGGCCACCAGAGGAGAGATTGGCGCGACTGAGCTCGGCGTTGTTACAGAAGGAGATGCCTCTCATCTCTCTGCATTCCCAAAGTGGAGTGGAGCTGCAGCGAAATAATGGAGATGAGGTGGATAAGGTTTGAAGCTCTTTCCGGCTGCTTCAATGGCGGATGGTTGCTTTGATTTATAGCGGGAAGATATTATTTTGTGTGGTTACAGAAGCCGTTGCCTTGTGGTGTATCGAATGGTCGAGCGACATCTGTAGATTCTCTGTTTGGGTAGTTCCCAAACGGGATATTGTAAAAAAATTACTGGAGGCTGATGTACTATACTAGTAGAGTAGAGTAGAGAGCCAAACGCGGTGTTCAAGGTTGGATCTGTTGCAGACATAATTGTCATTATTTGATTAAAATAAATAATTGGGAAATAATTGAGTAGGTTGGTGCACAATGCATGAATCCGACTGACCAACTCTATAGAATTTGCTGAGAGCTGGCTCCACTTTTGTCTTGAGGCTACGTGACGTCACGTCCGCTGAAACAATTTTGTGTTCAAAATTTCACCCAAAGATAATAATGGAAAATATAGAACTATTTCTCTTTGAAAAATTGTTAAATAAAATATAAGATGAGAAATTATAATTTGTAAAAAATAATAATGGAGGAAACAAGACAAGACAACATGGGTGAATGGGACAAACAACTTTGACACCAAACATCCCTATGATTGATCTATCCAATCCTGTCAACTGCACATGGCCACTCTTCTACCTATCTAGTTGCATTGCAGCTTACTACTGAGTAAAAAAAGCTCAATGAAAGGGATTCACCACAACTTAAGTTGTACCATAACCCTGATAGAGTTTTACCATAGATGAAAAACAATCTATGGAACCTATGATAGAGTTGTTCATTGGCTTGCCAAGTTCAAGGATGGATAAAGAAGTCACTTACGACTTACGAGGTGGGGCTTCCGAGTTCCAACATTATTGAAGTGAGAAGATTTACGTAATGAAGGCTCCAAGGTTTCGGTCAGCTATGCCTTTCAAAGAGGCTGGTTGAGGACAGGATAAGTCACCTGCACCACAAATATATTGCCTGAATTATTCTTACAATTAAGACAGCTCTCCCCCACAAAATGCAGAACTCAATTTCGGTTTCATTTCTCCATATGAAAATATGTGGTCACAAAACAAAATAACAATTAATGGGGCCATCTACCTATTGGAATCTTTTTGTGATTATTAATATGAGAGATTTGGTAAGGGCCTTGGGACGTCATGAAAGTGAAAATTAATCTAACAAAAAAAATCTTTTCTTATGGATGACTTGTAAACATCAACATCAAATGATGAACACTATCAAAAAAAAAAATGAAATGAAGAACAATCATGTATCTTCCTAGGCCACAATTAGGATTAGAAGTTCTGCTTACCTACCTGCTAAAGGTACTAGCTCTTTTCCTGTGTAATTTAATTTGTCTACATGAAATCTAGAAATGAATGCTCAGTCGATGAAGGTCACCTTCACCTAGTTTTTCCAGTAAGCTGAGTTATTTTATCCTCCTCCATCATTACCAGTTCACCTATTTCCTCATTCTCATTGATTGCTGATAGCAACTCATCACCACAAGCAGCGGGAACACTGCAAACCAGAAGAAAAAAAAAATCTTAACTACCATTTTAAAATTGCATTCTAACATGATGTTCAGCTATTTAGAGAATGGCTCGAAATCAGACATGCCCACATGGACACAGTGTTTGAGCAGAAATTCCTTACAGGAATAAAGCTGATTGTCGCTATTTGCTTTCTTGTGTGCAGCTTGAGTTCCTTGCAATGATTTTTATCTCTGGACCAAATCTTTACCTGAAAGAGCAGATTACAGGACTTACAAGTGTAAATTATTGCTATCTTAATTAGTCATGAGCTCGAACATTACCATGATTTGTTAATTGAGTCTAGCACAAACTATTTAAGGAAACATCCCTGTAACTGTAAGTGCTGTAACGGCCTCATCACCCAAAGAAGTAAATGTTAAGATTCAATGACAAAAAAACTATTTTCTGTCAACAAAATCCATTTCGGTTTAATTAGCTAGCTTGTAGCAGAAAGGAAAAGAAAAGACTACTGAGCTACAAGACAGTGAGAAAAGGGAGAAGCTAATTGCAGACTTGCCAATCAAAAAGACAATGCTCATTTGGAAACACATCAATAACTCATAATCAGAACGGATATCAACAAAATCCAATTAAGATTACATCTAACATCGTGTAGAGTTGGTATTTCAAGTGATACAAATTACAAACAAATAGTTAATACACCATTTAGATAGGAGGCTACATGATAATTTTGAAAAAAATAATACCAGTGAATGATTTTAAGAACATTCACGCTGTAAAATAGCACTTCTTTTTATGTAAAATAGCACTTACCTGAGTTAGAGTTGGTAAGATTTCAGCACGGCTTAGGGTCACTAGTTGATATTTTTCTATACAGTAAAGCTGGTCTGCTAAAATATGTAGGAAACCCAATGACTTCAGCACAAGATTTCTTGTATTTGATTGCTAAGGGATGTGCTTGTCCCGACCCTGATTTTCTTCCTCATTTTCATCCCTAAGAATTTGAGATTCTGTTCTCCTCCATAAAGTATATTACGTTAAACCTTCTCCGTCTTAACCTTGATGTCTTCATCCAACATTCCTCATTAACATCTTTGTTCCAAGTACAGTATTGGTTTTGCATCTGCATTCTTGCCGGATCCATGGGTTAGTAGTAGAGTACCCTCTGCTGAATTGGCTTTCTCCCCGTCTCTTTATTATCTGTTGATTCAGGCATATCCTTCAGTTATATTTTTACTTCCTCACGCAGCCTTCTATGAACATTACTAGGTGTCAGGAAGGTTGAGTGCCAGACTTTTCTTTGAGCTATAGAACTTTGGCTGAACCTATGAAAACAATCAGATTGATTCCATGTCTTCCATTTCCATTAGTATTAATGCTGTCAGAGGCTTTGTGCCCATCCCTTGCATCACTTAAAAACTATCAGTATCAACCTTTTCTCCAGTTTCCTCATCAGTGCCATTAAAGACATTCACATCAGACACCACCTTTCACTTCATCGATCTTAATGACCTTATTTTTATCTCCCAGAGAGACCCCGATACTTTTTCTTCTTCTTCTTCTTCTTCATGTACCGAATCGCACATTCATTATTCCTCTCAGAGCAAAGGAAGGAAAGGCCCAACTAAACTCAACAGAGTAAGAGTTCGTAAAATTGATATAATGTAATTGACAACATCAAATCATTGAAGTCAAAAAACTGCGGATTAAGAAATTAGTGAAACATTCATAATGACAAAACGGTTGGCTTAGATACTATAAATGCAGTAAAATAAGTAGTTTTCAATGTTCACCCTGGTTGTCCTGTTCGTCACCAACACCTCATATTTCCCAATAAGCGTAGGCTGATGTAATAATCTTCCTGAACATAGTTACTGTGCTTATAAATTTGTTCACAGAAGAATGTATTTGACTTGATATGATACATTTTCTTCTGAAATTCAAATACAAAGAAGGATACAGATGCAGACCCTGAAAAGAGTACCTTGTGTACTGCTCATAAATATTTTGTTTAGTTTGCTTAAAGAAGGGCATGAAATTTGCTAAAATATGCTGGTGTGTACTTACCATTGATTATTTCATGTCGACACTTTATCTGCAACAGAATGACCATAGATGTAAGTGCCAAATCCCCAGAAGGTGATAACCAGAGAAAGAATTTTGAAGCCACTCATAGGATCCTTCAACAATATAACAGCTGCAATGCTTGTAAGAGGAACCCTCACAGCGTTTAGAACACCAGCTAGGACAGTGGAAGACAAAAAGAGAACAGCAGTGGCTCCCAACACTCCAAACTGGAAAGTAATGACACTCCAAACAAGGACCAGGATATATGCGCTTTCCCCACCTTTAAATCTCTGAGCCTCCATTGTCATTCCGGAAAAATCATTATTTACAATGACACCGATGGTTGTGAAGATGAAGGCAAACAAAGAAACCATGACTTGTTGCTCCAGTACAACATGGAAAGATATTCTCCCCAACAACTTCACGAATACAAGTTCAGATAAAGCAAAGATGAGTCCATGTAGAGCTGATCCTAGAATATCCCACACAAATCCCATTATGTATTGGAATTTGGTGACGTTTCCATATCTATCCGAGTCTGAATCCAGCGCTATTATAGTCAAGGCAGCACTTATTATCACAACTGAATTAACAGTCCATGCATTCACCTTGTTTTTCACAAAGATGTACCCAAAAAGGGCTGAGAACACAAGTGACGATGAAGCTAAAAGAGAAGCTGTAGATGCAGGAAGGTAAGCATACGCATACGCATACATAAGGTTGTCCACAGCACTCAAGAAGCCCAACACAAGGTAAGCAAGAACGAGCTTAAAGTTCAATGGAGTAGGTGAAGTTCCACAAATAATATATGTCGGAATTAAAGTGAGAGCGGTTATAGGCCAACCCGCCACAGCAACCCATGAAATGATCCACTTGCTTTGACCCCCATTTGCATAATAAACACGAGATAAAAGCGAAGAAGCGGGAAACGCTATGAGAATTCCCGCACTGCTCAGCGCAAGAAGAATCCAATAAGAAATTGGCTTTCTCTCGTAAGCTTCACATGTCATGCCCCAAAGAGCAGATAGCTGGCCCCGCATCGAGGAAGGTCGCCTCAGCGGTTCCTCATCCATCTTCTCGCCTGGGTTAACCCGGAGAAAACAGATATATATCATTACAGTCTAATGAAAACTAATGGTGTTCAGAAGTGCAATTGGTAAGAAGTGAGATCATAAAACTGAAAGACACCAAGCAAAAGTTTACCAATTCAACAAAATCCCCAATTCAATATTCTTACAAACATTCCGAAATCAACCTACCAAAACCCACCTAGATTTCAACTTCAATAATACCCGTACGACATTTATTCTGTAGACTAAAACAACACATTCAGCAAATATCAAAACCTTTTTCTTTCTTTTTTTTTAAATATGAAACAGACAATGTATATATGGAAGGATATTCACAGTACAATGACATGTTGTATTTCACAAATCAGGACATAATGTGGTTGGATCATTTCAGCGTTTGGGATTAGATGAGTTTCTAAATATCAAAACCCAATCAGTCGTAAACATCCTGTCAATTTTTCATCCTTCAATTAATCACTGCAAACTCTACACCACTGAATCGTATAACCATGTATATCGCATAGAACCACTCAAAACGAGCATGAATCCAAGTCAGCAGACAATAGTTCAAAAGCCCTAGTTTCGATAGTTCAGTTCAAAACCAAAACATAAACATAAACAAAAAATTCTCAAATGACTGCAAAAGAAATGGCGATGAAACTACTCACCGGATTCAAGTAGCTGCTGATGCATCTAGCCCGCTACAAAGAAAGATGAATTGAAATAATCGGATGCGGGGGGATCTTTCAGACGGCACTATAATCTTTTTTAATTAACAAAATTAAGTAAAATGATGTGATTATTTAGTACGAAAATCATGTTGCAATCTATTACCCATTTCAATATTATAAAATATAAATCTTCCATCAAAAAAAATATTATAAAATATAAATCTGGTAATATAGCTCTACTATAAATCATAAAAAAAAATACTCGTTATTTTTCAAAATTAATTATTCAGCAAGAGATGTATGTTTTGAATTGTAAAAATTACGTAATTTAAATGAAAAATATCATACCTATTAATTTAAATGATTTGAGTGCAAAGTGTCTGAGAATTGAGGACTTTAGCTACTCAATTAAGGAGTTCACAAAGGCGGTCTTTGTCATTCCCTGGACATCAATGGCTTTAAAACTACCCAGTTCAAGTGAGTTCCCAAGCGCACGGTTCATATACACAAAGCTGAAAAATAAAAACTTTGGTTTCTAAAATGAAGGAATAAGCAAAGAGTTTAGTTTCAATTCATCAACAAAATCCATTTCGGTTTAATTGGTGTAGCAAAGAGGGAATAAATAAACTAATTAGCTATAAGACTAAGAGCAAACAGGAAAGCTCATTGTAGATTTGCTAATAAAAAAAAGACCATGCTAACCTGGATCAATGACTTGACTTCAGATCATGATAATAATCGCGTATTGCGTCGTATATCAACACTAATGTTTTAGCAGAGAACAAATGAAAATAGTTGTATGGCTCACAATGAAGATAACATTTAAATCGTGTAGAGTTGGTTCTTCAAGTGATACAGATTACAACAACAAAAAGTTAGTACATCATTTTATGAAAATCTTGCAAATGGAATGGAAGGACAGATCTATTAAGAAATCAATGCCTACTTTGACCGCCCAACCAAGAAAGAGAAGAAAGATGTCTAGAAAATTATGAATGCACGTGGATTAAGGGTCGGTAATGAGCAGAGTAAGGGTGGATTTTAGTCAAATTTTTGGTACCCTATGAACAATACGAGCAGGATAAGGGTCGGGTCTCGAAATTTATAAGGATCCTATGGGCGACCCGCGGCCAGAGTAACCACTGGGTAGATAGGGTCGGACAGAGTAAGGATTACCCTTGAAATTTTTATATTCCACTCATTTAATTTTAATGACCTAATAATGACCCTTATCCTAGGCAAAATATGGCAAGGTAAAAGGGTAGAATTTGTGTAGAAATTTTCATATTTTCATAGTGACTCATTTAAATTGGGCAAAATTTAGGGTAAAAAGGTAGAAATTTTCATATTTTCATAGTGACTCATTTAAATTGGGCAAAATTTAGGGTGAGAGGGTCGGGTAGGAGGGTAGGGTGAGAGGGCAGGGAAGAAGGGTATAATTTTCTTTGACCCATACCCATACCCTGCCTTAGGCTTAGTGGGCAGGGTAGACACCGGATAAGTCTTAGGGTCGGGTAGAATTCGGATCGTGTAAAATTAGGATCACCCTATGCGCATTTGGACCCCAGGGGCGGATCCAGGAATTTTTCGGACTGGGGGCGAGATAAATTTTTTCGGACCGGGAGCGCATCTAGTAATTTATTTTCATACTAAAGGGGCATATAATCAAAATGACTGGGGGCGAGATGTAAAAATCATTCAAAAATACATCGAATTAGACTAGTATAATTGTAAAATCGGAAAATCGACCGGGGGCGGGTGCCCCCCCTCCCCACATGCTGTATCCGCCCCTGTTGGACCCTAAGGTCAAATGATAACCCCTAACGTGGATGCAGAAAATTATATAGAGTTTTCTAGATTAGCTAATTTTAGCAAAACGATTATACGGAAGATTTCTGGTATAAATATGTGCGTGTCATTTGATTTGCATGCACTTGAGTTATAAAGAATGAGTGAGTCCTATAATAAGAGTGTCTCCATCAAATAATAAAATTATTATTTTGAAAACTGCGCAACTCAACAATATCGGAGTTGGACAATTACTTCTTGAAAAGTAATATCATTCTACGGTACAGATTTTTGTTTCGTTTAGAACACTAAACCATAAATCAGACAAGAATGCAGATGCGGAAACCAATAATCTCATCAAGGTTGAGGAAGAGATGCCAATTAAAAAGTCATCTTTACCGTGATCTATATTTATAGTTTGTTTTTTATTAATTATAGGGGTGCGGTTCAGGTACAAACCAAATTATAAATAAAAATTACAAATCAATTTATAAGCTGACATGTGTCCCATTTTAGCCGAAATCCCGAACAACACACGGAGGGGTATTATAGTCATTCCTGATCGATTGTAATTTAGTGTAAATATTCAATAAGATTATCAAATACTTATGCTAATCACGGTTAATCAAAACAATTTGTATTGACTTGGGAAACCCAAGGTCGTACCCAAAAGATAGGTGATTAAACTAATAGTGCTAAAGATTAAATCTAGAATGTTTATGGTTTGGGGGGGGGGTTTGTTCCTCGAAAGAGGTTGATAGCAATGATTTACGATCCAAAAGGGAGATTTTAGCAATGAACAAGTAAACAATCAATCAAAGATGACTAGGGATTACTTCCCCACCTAGACAATTATCGTGACAATGATATTGGATGTCAATCATGAATTTGCATGCACATGAGTAGATTTTAGCCATGTAACATTCACACTAAGTTCAACTCGCGCTACAACCTAGGATAAAGAGGTTACACCTCGCATAGGACATCACACTCGCGCTCTATTGGCCCTATAGAACATGCGTTTCTAGTCTCACACTCGCGCTCTATTGACTAGATAAACACATTCTTGTTAAATTCAAGCCAATCTCATTAGAATTTAAGTGTCGCCATGTAACACAAAAGTCCTAATGCCTCTCCATTCATTTCGTTAAATTCGTGTTGATCAACGTGAGCTACATCAAACATGAAATTAAGCTAAGTTCCCATTGAGGACATTTCACAAACACCTTATGGGCAACTCTAAACATTTAGTTCAAATGAAGAAGATTTATGTGCAAACTCATTCAATATCAACATCCATTGCATTTACATCATCACAAACATGTCTAGGGGATCAATAATCCCCAATCAAAGTCACTACTCACTCATAGTGAGTTTACAAGCTAAAACAACCATGGAAGTGTGGAAAAACATGAGGAAAAGTAGAGTTTTAAGAATCTAGCACCAATATGGAGAACCAAGAACACAAGATGATCTGATCTTCAATCTTTGTTGTTGTATTCCTCCCAAAATCCCAGCTGTTCCTCTCCAAAATCGCCCAAAAATCACCTTCTCAAGCTCCAAAAACGTCTCCTTCTCTCTAGCCAAAAACCAGTATTTCTTGCCCAAAAAATCAGATCCAACATTCCTTGGTGGGATTGGGACTTTCTGCTCCATTCTGCAAAAAGTGAAAAGTGCTGTCTCCACCATCTCAACCGGCCGGTTCAACTTATGTCAAGGAATCTCAACCGGCCGGTTGGATCTGAAGAGATTGGATGCGAGTTCGCTGAGCAGTTCAACCGGCCGGTTCGATTGGATAAAGGAATTTCAACCGGCCGGTTCGATCAAGGAAGAGCTCATGTGGACTTTCTGAGCATTTGAACCGGGCGGTTCAAAGTGTGTACAATGCTCAACCGGCCGGTTCAATGGCTCAGAGAGTTCTTTTCCTTCTGGTTTTGGTTTGAACCGGGCGGCTCAATCTAAAGCTGACATTCAACCGGCCGGTTCGATCTGCTCCTTGGGCACTTTTTGCTCTAAAAGCTCGGTTTTGTCCCAAAATCACTGCTTACTTGTGTTCTCAGCTTAAACGCTGTAATTTGCCTGAAATGAACCACAAAGCATCAAATAGCAAGTGAAATCGTAATAACGTGATCGAAACAATAAGATAGAGGTCGCCTAAAATGCATGTATTCTAGCGCTATCAAATCACTCCACACTTAATGTTTGATCGTCCCGAGCAAACTAATCATAGGGATCAACATCATGAAGGCACTTCACACACTCAAAATCGGTTCAAAGAAAACGAACTAGAAACACTAAGAAACAAATACTACTACCGATAAACCACTTTCGTAGGTGACACGAGTGCATTTAGCGAATGCACCAAGCCTTTAAACCCCTAGGCTACCCTAGTGGACGAGTTATAGTCTCGTGAGAGTTTTCAGAAACGGGAATACTCACAAATCCCACATGCATTTATCCCATAAGAGTGAAAAACAAGAGTGTTAAACAATTAAGGCAACGATTTCTCAAAACTTACTTCACATCCCACGCTAGCATCACAATCACTATACATTTCAAGAGAATTTTTCAAACCGTTTAAGTTCACATGAGGGTGCACTTTCAAGGAGGTCAATACTAGCGCTATCAAGTGCCTAACCTAGAAGTCTATTTATTTTTGAAACAAGATTTCTGAAAAATGGTTAAAGCTCTTTGCACAAAAATGTCGTTCGATCACTTGTGCTAGCTAGGGCTAGTCCACGGGCTCACGATATAAACTCAATTCCAAGTTTTAGACGCTAAAGTCGTAACCCATAAGGAAAGAGGAGTTTGACAACAAGAGTTCTTAAAACAAGCAAAAACCAATCAATAGCTTTCGTGAAATCACAAGGGTCGTTCTAAAACTCAACTTGCTAGCACACAATGTACGTGATGAACTCACACATGTAAGAGATGATGGAAAGGCATAAAGTCAAGCTTTAAGTGCTTTTTATTTTCTCTTTTCTTTTTTTTTCTTTTGGTGTAGCCTTTGGCATACAAGTGCTTTCGAGGGGGGACTTACCTCCCTAACCCCGGCATTTGTATCCTTTATCATTTCTGTTTTATTTTATTTTATTTTATATATATATATATTTTTTTTCATGGGGCTTCGCCCTCTTTTGACTCCACACTTAAGTTTTGACAATATGCCCAATGTAAATATGGAATGTGTGAGAAACAACCACGAACAAGGCACGAGGCAAGAGAGCTAAAGTCACCTAAAAGCAATCGAGAGATTTAAGTTTTTCATGAAGGGTGAAAAGTGTGCTTGCTAAAACTTTTTCAAAGCATGCGTGAAAAATACTTAGATTGCTAGATAGGCACGAGATAGCAATGAACATTGATTCACAAGAAATAAGCATTCAATAGAACTGGCTTGATTTTAAACTCTAAATCATGTAAGGGGAAGTTGTAAGCTAGATGTGACTTATAGAAGATGAGAATTGATAGTCACAGTCTTTAGTAGTACAACACTCAAGAAAAGTTAGGATAAAGCATTACGCAAGTGTTCACTTTCAAGAGATATGCATGGTGTAAACATGCCAATTGTGCGCCTAATCCAAATAACAAACCAAACCACACACTCCACACTTAAATGAAGCTTAGTCCCTAAGCGCAAGAATTAGTGAAAATAGAGACAAAGGCGCAAAGGAAACTCCCCTCGTTTGAAGAATGTAATCCATTTCAATCAACTCGCCTCATTTTGGATAGAAGAACTTCCCCTTGATGGCAATATAAAACTATGAGAGTCAATGTGCACTAGCATGAACAATTTCATAAAAGCATTAGAATGATACAAGTGAAAATCAAACGCCTCATGTCATAACATAAAATATCCGACAGGGGTACAAACGAGAGTCATACAACCAAAATGCGCACCATGGCGACTTTAACATCCAAAATATCAAAAGGTAGCAAGTCAAATTTCAGCACAAGGTTCATAGCAATAGGGGTGCAAATTCAAAGGACCACAAAACGTAAACAATATCACCGAGCAAGCTTCAGAATGGACCATCATCATCATCATCATCATCGTCTAAGCTTGTAAATCGATCCTCGGCTGCTGGAGGTCGGGTGGTAGGATAGAGAGGGGGAGGAGCATAATATGAAGTAGGGACATAGGAAGGAGTAAAGCCGATTGGTTGAGGTGGGCGAGCACGAGACCGAGTGGGGGCATAAGGAGGATGAGTGTAGTCAAATGGTGGAGGAGGGGGAGCACTGGCACTGCTGGAAGGGGCGCCCATGTTCTGGACGAGGGAAGTGAGAGTAGTGCGTACCCACTGAGCCTCCTGACGATGAAATTCCTCTAGGCGACCAAATCCCACCTTCAAATCAGCCATGTCCGCAGAAAGCCTCTCATACTGTGAAGTCCAGTCCGCACTAGGAGGCGGTATGCTCTCGGATGGATGTGGAACGGAAGGCTCGGGAGATGATGGTGGTGAAGGGGTGAGAGGGTAGTTCCGGTGCCTAGATATCAAGGCGGCCTTGTTCCTTTTGGCTCTCTTTTGGACGTCACTACCGTGTGGCTTGTCATCATGGTCCCAAAGCGTGGTGCCGGGAATGAAAAAGAGGCTGCGCCTCATAGCGCCCATGTCAAGAATCCTCTTCAATGGTTTGGGGCACTCCGGATGGTCAAAGCCAAAACCACAATTCATAGCTATCAATGTAATCAACGATC
This sequence comes from Rhodiola kirilowii, assembly GCA_033675215.1. Taxonomy (NCBI): domain Eukaryota; kingdom Viridiplantae; phylum Streptophyta; class Magnoliopsida; order Saxifragales; family Crassulaceae; genus Rhodiola; species Rhodiola kirilowii. The sequence goes on along the minus strand of CM066203.1, from coordinate 9,884,448 downwards.
CTCCTCCAATAGCGGAATTTCGTGACCCTTCCTTCCCACACTCCTCAAACTTCTCGGCAAGGATTGTAATCCAATCAAGCTTAAGCCCTTGGTCTATAGCCATCATTAAGTCTATGTCCGGGTTTGTCAATGCGCGAGCTTTCCCTCCTCGAGTGTTAATTCCCAATGCAATGAGATGGTGAATTACCTTCCAACTTGGGGTTTTTATCCCGGTGGCGTTATACGACGAAACAAACCACTCTTTCCTCCCAGAAATTTTCTGCCAAAATTTAGTTCTATTATGATCATTATACCTCCGCAAATCATCACGAGGATGCAAAAGGTGGAGCCAATCCTGTAAATCCCTACGCATCACTTCAAATTCCCTTCCACCCAACTTAAACCTCCACAAAGTCACATAATCTTTTTCCCACTCAACCTCAAATGTACAAAGAAATTCCACCATCACCATTTCAAATGAACCCGGATCATCCTCAAAATAGAAATGTAAACCGCAATTATCTAGCTTTTGACGTACCTCATCCCTAATTCCAAAATCACCGAGTAGAGTCCAATCGGGGTATGAGGTTGCCATGATCGTCTTCTTGCCTCCTCCAATCCGTTCGAATCTATCTTGATGCTCCTTTTTCTCGAAATACAATGGCTCCGAGAATGGATATGGAGTTGGAGGTAGTGATAAGTCGATTTCTCGACTATCTTCCTCCCACCTTTACTAAATGTTTTGATTCATTCCGAGTCTCTTTTGACGTCATTTAACCCATGTTATTGCTATTTCAGGTGAGAAACCGATTTCATGGTCCCCGAACTTAAGAGTACCAATTCTCGAAGGAAATCAAAGTTTCGGGCCAAAAACGAAGAAGTCTCATACAAAGTACATGCCGCTCGCCCGAGCATCCCTCTCGCTCGCCCGGGTTTACTCTGTGCAGCGCTCGGATGACCTCGCCGCTCGCCCGGATCAAGCCTCGCTCGCCCGAGCTCCCCGTCCTTCAGCCCACTCCGCGCTCGGACGCATTCCATCAAGCCCCGGCCGAGTCTCCAATGCCCTGCGGTTTCCAGCGCTCGACTACCATCGCGCTCGGCCGAGCGGGCATTATGCTCGGGCGAGCGTCACTTGAAAGACAGAAATTTTAGGGTTTGGCTATAAATAGAAAGTTTCGTTTTGGGCACGAATATCAAGGATTTTGGAGGGTTTTTGGAGACAAGTTCAAGGGTTTTTGAAGATCAACACATCAAATCGAAGCACTCCAAGGATATAGGGGGATTCTTCACTCTAAATCCTACTCTTCCTTGTGTTTTTTCTTCATTTTCCTTGTAACAAAACTACTATTGTTTGTCTATGAACATGAGTAGTGAGTAGTCCCCTTAGTTTCTAGGGGTCTATGGACCTCCTTGGTGTACAAAACTCGTTTATCTATTGATTATATGCATGAGTGAAGACTTGTTATGATTTGTGAATTTACTTGGACTAAATGTCTATTCTATGCCCAACAAGTGTTTGATAAAATGCCTAAGTGGACTAGAAACATGAATTTGAAGTAGAGTGCTCTAGCGAACGATACTAATGATTCTAGAATGAAGTAAATTCACCCTTGTCAAGTGGCGATCATTAGCGTGACTCATTTTGGCATTGAGATAGGCTTGATCTTAAAACCGCTCATTGGTTATCAATTACTCAACTAGCGTTGATGATTGAAAGCCCTTGAGTAGGACATGAGCTAACAATATCTAGCGATTGAAGCTCACGAGCGAGGTGTCCTCTCCTTAAATCGAATAACAACATCTAGCGATTGAATTTGATTTAATAGGGACACGCCTAAATCTATCATTTACATTATTCGTTCTTGCATGAAATTGAACATTTGAGAGTTGAATGCACCAAGGAGGGGAGTAGTACCCTAGGAACGCCTATTAAAATCTTGAAAACAACCTTTACATCATATTAATCATTGTTCGATAATTGATAATCACATTTCTCACAACCAATTGGAAATAGACTTATTGAGTAAAATTGAATAGTGATCCTAAGTTTACAATTGCTCCTTGGACGACCCGGTACTTACCGGTCATTATAAATTGTTTTTGACTTGTACTAAAAATACAACGTTCAAAATGGCGCCGTTGCCGGGGAGCAACGAATTAACTTAGGGAACTAAAGTAGATTTTACAAGATTTGGATTATTTCACTTGTTTCTCTTGCTATCGCTTGTGTTATTGCTTGCAACTTAACATTTTCCTTGATCTTATAGGTCTTGATTGAATGCTAACGAGACTTAAGGCGAAAGAGAAAGCAAGCATTAACTTTGAAGAATCTTTGAGATATTTCTTGGATCAAGAAAGAGCCAAGGGAGAAGGTTCTCGAAACAAAAGGCTACCACGAAAAAGAAGACCACAACCCATGGCACATCGCAATGAGGAACCCAATGGGGAGAAGCCCCTAAAGGACTATTCCACCCCGAGCCTCACCGGTTTTCGATCACCAATAGCTCCACCGGGAGTAGATGCTCCTCAATTTGAGCTCAAAACGGCGTTGATCAACATGGTAGGCAACAATGCTTTCTCCGAGATAGGAAATCCCAATGCCCACCTAACATCCTTCCTTGAGTTGTGCGAGACTTTCAAAATAAATAACGTACCAAAGGAAGCGATCTATCTAAGGCTTTTCCCCTTCTCTCTAATGGGGAAAGCCAAGGATTGGTTGTGGAGCCATGATGCCAACACCTTCACAACATGGAACGAGCTAGCCCAAGCTTTCCTTCTCCAATATTTTCCACCGGCTAAGACTCAAAGGCTCAAAAACTTAATCAACTCATTTGAGCAAGGAGAGGATGAGAGTTTCTATGAGGCATGGGAGCGATTCAAAGAGCTACAAAGAGAATGCCCACACCACAACATAGACAAGCCAACCTTGATTCAAATCTTCTATCAAGGCGTGGATAATGAATCAAAAAGGCAAATGGACCAAGCCGCCGGTGGTGCATTCATGGAACTACACCCCACAAATGCCGGAGCTATTATAGATAGAATTGTAAGAAATTCTCATCATTGGGGGAGTGATCAGAACGTCCCAAAGAGACAAGGCAAGACAAGGGAGGTAAATGAGGCGGATTCAAATGAAGAAGTCCGAAACCTTAGCAAGAAGATTGATGCCTTAACAAATTCCCTTAGTGCTCTTCATGTGAAGCAATCGCACCAACAACCTAGAGTTTGTGCCATTTGCACAAGTCCATCCCATAAGGAAGATAATTGCCCTCACACTTTCCCTCAAGAAGAGAACCAAGATGATGAGGATGTGAATTTCTTGCAAAGAAATCAACCAAGCTATGGCAAAGACCGGGATCATCCCAACTTCTCATATAAAACGACTGAACCAATCAAGTATGATCCAAATTGGCGTCAGAAGAACAATGCCCCTCCCGGTTTCACTTCAAAGAACCAAGATTACCAAGGGCAAGGCTATCAAAGGCAAAACCAACAAGGTCAATCTAGCCAAGTGCAACAAAAAGCTCAATATCAACCAAGGGCAAATTACCAAGGTTATCAACAACAAGGAAATTATCAAGGAGTGAGCCCTCAACAACCGCAAGCCCCAACTCATCAAGGTGCACAAGATCATGCCATGACCGATATCTTAGCCAATCTTGTGGCAAATCAAGCAAAAGCCGCCCAAGATAGCGCGATGATGTACCAAACTATGAACCAAACACTACAAACTATGAACCAAACATTCACCCAAAGAATGGACGAAATGTCTACTCATAGTAAGATGTTGGAGAACCAAATAGCACAACAAGCTAGTGGCTCCACGAGGTATCAAGGGAAACTTCCCTCCAAGCCGGACTTCCACCAAAACGAACACGTGAATGCTATATCATTGAGAAGTGGGACCACTTACAAGCCTCCTACGCCCAAGGAAAAGGATGCGAGCACAAGGATGCCCATCATCGTTGAAGAGGGCGAGGATAAGGTTGAAGAAGAAATTCCCGCGCCAAGGGAGGTTCCCTCTAAGAGCTCAACGAGAGAAGTCACCAAAAATGCACCTAAGGAGCCTTCCCCATACAAGCCACCAATGCCATTTCCGCAAAGACAACTAAAGAAGAACAACGAATCACACTTCCAAAAATTTGCGGAAATGATGAAGAAGATAAATGTGACACTACCAATCTCCGAGGTAATATCTCAAATGCCCCTTTATAGTAAATTTCTTAAGGATGTTATCTCTCATAGGCGTGAAATTTCTGAAATTGGCTCGGTGAATTTAAATGCGGAATGTAGTGCTATTGTGCAAAATCCCATGCCTAAGAAAGAGAAAGATCCGGGGTCATTTTCAATTCCTATTACTATTGGTGATGTTAACATAAGCAAAGCATTGTGTGATTTAGGTGCTAGCATTTCATTAATGCCCTACTCTCTTTATAAGAAACTCGATATGGGAACTCTCGTGCCTACCTCCATTAGTCTACGCCTCGCGGATCGCTCCTCTAGGATCCCTAGTGGAATCTTAGAGGACGTGCCCGTGAAGGTGGGGAAGTTTTACATCCCCGTGGATTTCTTTGTTCTAGAGATGGAGGAGGAGCGAGAGATCCCAATCATTTTGGGAAGGCCATTTTTGAAAACTACTAAGGCGGTGATAAGTTGCATAAATGATTCACTAGAGTTTGAAATAGGGGGAGAGAAAATTAAGTTTTATCTAAGACAAGCATGTAGTGCCCCTAGTGATTCATTGGATTGCAACTTGCTTGATGCTTATGATGATTTTTCTTGTGACGAACTAACTTCCATTGAGCAAGAACTTTTGAGTGACAAAAGCATAGGTGACTCTATGATGGATTTGTTGATGATGGATGAGGAGGAGCAAGAAGAGGAAAAAGATGATGGGAAAGAAAGAACGGAGAAAGGAGAAGGTAAGGGACCTTGTGGGATAGAGCTTAAGGCTCTACCTACAAGTCTAAGGTATGAATTCCTAGGTCCCAACTCTACTTTTCCCGTGATAGTGAATGCATCTTTGAATGAGCTTGAAACCTCTAGACTTTTGCATGTGCTTAGAACTCGTAGGGGTGCTATTGGTTATTCCATTGATGATTTGAAAGGGATTAGCCCCGATATATGCATGCATAGGATTGCTTTGGATGAAGATGCTAGACCAACCCGTGAGAGGTTGAGGAGGTTGAACCCTACCTTAGGGGAAGTTGTCCTTAAGGAGATAACTAAGTTGAGGGAAGCGGGAATCATTTATGCCGTTCCCGACTCGGAATGGGTGAGCCCAATCCACGTTGTCCCTAAGAAAGGTGGCTTGACGGTAGTCAAGAATGAAAAGAATGAGCTAATCCCTACACGCACCGTCACGGGGTGGCGGATGTGTGTTGATTACCGTAGGCTTAACAAAGCCACTAAGAAAGATCACTTCCCACTCCCCTTCATTGATCAAATGCTTGAGAGACTAGCTAACCATGAATATTTTTGTTACCTTGATGGGTATAGTGGATTCTTTCAAATCCCTATTCACCCTCAAGATCAAGAGAAAACCACCTTCACGTGCCCTTATGGAACCTATGCGTATAGACGTATGCCCTTTGGGCTATGTAATGCGCCGGGAACCTTTCAAAGGTGCATGATGGCCATTTTCTCCGATTTCATTGAAAATACAATGGAAGTATTCATGGATGACTTTTCGGTCTATGGTTCCTCATTTGACTCTTGTCTAGAGAACCTTTCAAGGGTTCTTGACAAATGCATTGAGACCGATCTAGTCTTAAATTGGGAAAAGTGCCATTTCATGGTACAAGAAGGAATTGTGCTTGGACATCTTGTCTCTAATAGGGGAATTGAGGTGGATAGGGCTAAGATTGAAGTAATTGAAAAACTTCCACCCCCTAGAGATGTTAAGGGAATTCGAAGTTTTCTTGGTCATGCCGGGTTCTACCGGCGCTTCATTAAGGATTTCTCTAAAATTGCCAAGCCATTGACCGATCTCTTGCATATTGATACTCCTTTCTTATTCAATGATCCTTGTGCTAAAGCTTTCGAGAAGCTAAAGTCGGCCCTCACATCCGCTCCTATCATCCAACCTCCCAATTGGGGACTCCCCTTTGAGCTTATGTGCGACGCAAGTGACTATGCCATTGGAGCCGTTCTAGGGCAAAGGGTAGACAAAAAGCTACATGTGATCTACTACACGAGCAAGGTCTTGGACCAAGCTCAATCAAACTACTCCACTACGGAGAAAGAGATGCTAGCTATTGTCTATGCCTTCGAGAAATTTAGGCAATACTTGGTGGGATCCAAAACCATAGTCTATACCGATCATGCCGCCATCAAGTACCTAATTTCTAAGAAAGATGCCAAGCCTAGGCTCATAAGATGGGTGCTTCTACTCCAAGATTTTGACATTGAAATCAAAGACAAGAAGGGAGTAGAAAATTTGGTCGCCGATCACCTTTCTAGACTTGAGCCTTTGAGGGAGAGGACTTCAAGTGAGGAGTTGCCTATTGAGGACTCTTTTCTTGGTGAGAACTTGATGAGAATTGAAAATGCCACTACACCATGGTACGCCGATATAGTGAACTTCAAGGTTTGTGAGGCACTTCCTCCAAACATGAACTACAATCAAAAGAAGAAATTTGCGCATGATGCAAGACGATACTATTGGGATGAGCCCCACCTTTTCAAGCTTTGTTCGGATGGAATTTATAGAAAATGTGTAGCCGATGAGGACATAGAAGGAGTCTTGCACCATTGTCATTCTTTGCCTTGTGGAGGCCATGGAGGGAGTTCTAAGACCGCGGCTAAGGTGCTTCAAAGTGGACTCTATTGGCCATCAATATTCAAAGATGCCTACAATTTTGTGAAGACTTGTGACAAGTGCCAAAGGAGTGGGAATATCTCCAAAAGGGATGAAATGCCCCAACAAGTAATTCTAGAAGTGGAGATCTTTGACGTGTGGGGAATAGACTTCATGGGCCCTTTCCCTCCTTCCTATGGGAACCGTTTCATTCTCGTAGCGGTTGATTATGTTTCCAAATGGGTCAAAGCTATAGCCTCCCCAACTCAAGATGCCAAGGTCGTAACAAAGCTTTTCAAGAAGGTGATCTTCCCTAGATTTGGAGTCCCACGAACCGTAATTAGTGACGGGGGAGCTCACTTCAAGGAAAAGCAATTTAAGGCGCTCTTGAAGAAATATGCGGTCTACCACAAGGTTGCTACACCTTACCACCCTCAAACTAGTGGTCAAGTGGAAGTCTCGAATAGAGAAATCAAAACTATACTAGACAAGACGGTGGGAAATTCAAGGAAGGATTGGTCCTCAAAATTGGATGATGCTCTTTGGGCGTATAGGACCGCCTTCAAGACACCTATAGGGATGTCTCCCTTTAGGCTCATCTATGGGAAACCTTGCCACCTACCGGTTGAATTGGAGTATAAGTCGTTTTGGGCGGTTAGAGAATTGAATTTTAACATGAAAAGCGCCGGAGAAAAGAGGCTATTGGACTTGAATGAGCTAGATGAAATAAGACTAGATTCGTACGAAAATGCCAAGATCTACAAGCAAAAACAAAAGAAATGGCATGACAAGAAAATCTTGAGGAAAGAGTTCAAAGAAGGAGATCAAGTCCTACTATTCAATTCAAGATTGAGATTATTTCCGGGAAAGCTTAAGTCAAGATGGACGGGTCCATTCAAAATTCAAAAGGTGTTTGAGGACGGACATGTCACCTTGTTCAACTCAAGAGGGGAAATTTTCAAAGCCAATGGGCAAAGACTTAAACTCTACCATGGAGCTCCCCTAGATCCCGAGAACACCTCTATCACCCTACATGACTTGACCAATTGAGACCCCCTAAAGCTCGTTTCCAGTCTTTCCATGAGGAGATTCGGCTCGGTCTTTGCCAAGACGTTAAACTAGGCCCTCCCGGGAGGTAGCCCGTTGTAAGTGTTCATATTGGTTCAAGATCGTTAAGATGCATGGTTGGTGTGAGCTCATTGTGGTCGAAGTGCTTAGAATCGCTTATACGATGGTTTCGTGTCTTGGAAGAGTGCGCAAATGCATAAGTGTGGAGTTGAGTTTCGAATTCGACATCTCATCAACGCTCGGCCGAGCCAAGAGTTCGCTCGCCCGAGCATTTTTAGCACACAGCACGGGATCGTCCATGCCCGCCCACGCTCGGCCGATCCATATTTCGCTCGCCCGAGCGTTCTCTGCACAGCACTCGGATGCTTTAGGCGCTCGCCCGATCGACAACCCGCTCGCCCAAGTCATTCCCCTCGCGCCTCGCTCAGACAAGCTCAGCGCTCGCCCGGATCTCTTCCACGCTCTCCCGAGCGTTTCCTGCAACCCTCTCGGCAGCTCCTGGACAAGCTCCGTGCCCGCTCGAGTGTCTCTCCCGCTCGCCCGGTCCCTTCCCCTCACACCTCACTCGCCAGGCTCAGCGACCGCCCGGGTCTTGGTCACGCTCGACTGAGCACTTTCTGCATGCTCCTCGGATACTCGCCCGTGCTCGCCCGAGCGATCCATCGCTCGCCCGGATCCCTTTCTTATTTAAAAGCCAATCCTTCTTCCCCAATTCAAACATTCGATTTTGCCCTAATTTCATCTCCCCATTCGAGCTCCGCCGCACCAAATCTCCTCCGCCCACCGTTTTTAGCCCTCATCCCACCGTCGTTCGCCTCCTCATTCTGAACCCTAGCCTCCCCCCCGCCTTTCTCAACCGTCCAGCTCCTCACCCCATCACTCGCCTCACTCGCTCTCAACCGTCCAGCACTCATCCGTGCCCTAGTCCAGTTCCTCTCTTAATTCCGGCCATGGCTCGCACTAAAGGGCTTGAGAAAGCCAAGGCGAAGGAGATTGAAGCCGCCCCATCCCGATCCAGCCCCGCCCCTTCCAAGCCAAAGAAGATGAAGGCCAAGAAATCAAGCCGCACCCCGGCGTTAGATAAGTCGATTGCATCTTCATCGAAAAGACCTAGAATAGCTGTGGAGCACTCTGTTTCCAGCGAGGACGATCCCTTGGATCCTCTATTTGAGGAAGAACTTCCCCGACCGCCTAAGAAGAAGAAGTCCAAGTCATCAACCGCCCCGAACGAGACTGCTCCACCCTTACCCTTAGCATTGCCTCCAGCTCCCCTTCTTGAGCCTGCAACACCGAGACCTTACCCTTTCCATGAGGAGTTGACATTCACAAATGCCAAGCACGTGGAGAACTTAGCCTCAATCGCAAAGAAGGGCAAGGCACCGAAGCCCACATTATTTCCTCACGAGAAGACCCTCACCGACTTTGGATTATATGATGAGGTACATTCTCGGCTCTCACACTCCGGCCTAAGTTTGTTATTTATTGATGATCCGGGAATGTACAAGAGGGTGGTCCAAGAGTTTCTATGCTCTTTTGAGGCGGTAAGAAATTCAGAGAAGAAGATAACTAGTTGGAAGTTTGTGCTAGGGGGTTCACAAAAAAGGATTGCAAAGGACAAAATTTGTGAATGGCTGAGGTTTCCATTGAATGGAGTGAATGTGCCAAAATTTTCTGATTTTGAGTTGTACAACTTTTGGCACAAAATTTCAGGTCGGGATGAATGGTTCGCTTCGGGGTATAGTTCTTCAACAATCGAAGACAAACTTTGGAAGATTATGCATCGATTTGTTGCTTTGGCTATTAATGTGCGTGCAGATGGGGCAAGGATGGTGACCATCCCGGACTTGGCTATCATGCTTGCCATAGACAATGGGCTCGTGCTTGATTGGTTCACCATTTTGGCTAAGCGTTTTGAGGAAAATGCAAAAGAGACTTCGCAAGTGGCTTCATTTGGTGGAGGATCATTCGTGACCCACCTTGCTCTAAGGTGTGGGTTCACATTTGATCATGATGGTTGCCCACCTCTAGTGAAGAAAGCTCTCAATATAGAGGTTTTAAAGGTCATGAAGCTCATTAAGAATGACGGCATAACTTGGACCCCCACTAGTAAAGTGCCTCACAAGAAACCTTTGCGAAGAGCGGCTAGGGAGAAGAAGAATAAATACATCATCGCCAACCAAGATGGTCTCACATTTAACATGGACCTCTCCGGCTCAACCGAATCCTCCGATGAATCTGAAACTCCACCCCATGAGCCCTCGGTCCAAAGTGCTCCTCCTCCTCCAAGGAAGATTTCCTTGGGGAGCAAGCTTGCTACCATTTCCTCGGACCTTGCCGGCTTGAAGATCTCAGTTTCCTCTATTCATGGGCAAGTGGGGAATTTAGAGGAGTTTGTGCGTGAGAACTCTAGATGGATGATCTCAACATTGTTGGATATATGCCGCGCCATGAGCATCACACCTTCCACCACACCTCCTTCATTCCCGGGGTATTCTAGTCCCTTTCCCGCTGCCCCCTCGCCCATCACTCCTCCGCCCACGGTTGCCGAAGCTAGTGTCCCTCCTCCTTCCATTATTGAGGAACCGCCACACACTATCGCGGAAGTTGATGAGTGGATCGCCGCTCAAGAGGAGGCTAATGAAGAGGTCACGGGCGCCGAGGATGGCACTACACCATTGGGAGATGGAGATGACGATGTCAATGCTTCTTAGGATCCATGTTCTTCATTTTCGGATTTCTTATTTTGGGATGCTTTGCTTTTGTATTTGACATTGTGATGTTGCTTGAATGTTTAAGTCGCCTTGGTGCGCAATTTTGAGTCGTTCGACTTTTGGATATTACTCTTATGTTTCATTCCCTTGTCTTGGATATTATCTATATAATTGCATTGGAACTAACTTGTCACTTGCCTCTTTTATCTTTCATGATCACAAATCTTCATGTCTTGTGCAAGTTAACCATTCCATTATCATGCTTTGCCATTAAAGGGACATTTATCTTTGCCAAAGAGTCGACCAATTTGGAGAACTACATTCTACAAACGAGGGGAGTTTTCTATGCCCCTTCACCACTATTTTATCATTTCTTGTGCTTAGGGACTAAGCATCAATTAAGTGTGGAGTGTTTGGGTTCGGCGCATTGTTCACATGTTTATACCATGCATAGCTTTTGATAACGAACACTTGCATCATGCTTTATCCCAATTGTTATTGAGTGTTATACTACCAAAGGCTTGTGACTATCAATTCCCATCTTCTATAAGTCACATCTAGCTTACATCCCCCTTTTACATGATTTAGAGTCCAAAACCAAGCTAGCTCTATTGAATGCTCATTCTTGTGAATCAATTTCATTGCTATCTTGTGCCTATCTAGAAATCTAAGTATTTTTCGCGCATGCTTTGAAAAGTTTTAGCAAGCACGCTTTGAAAACTTCATGAAAAAAAAAAAAAAACTTAAACCTCTCGATTGCTTTTAGGCGACTTTAGTTCTCTTGCCTCGTGCCTTGTTTGCGGTTGTTCCTCGCACATTCCATATTCACATTGGGCACATTGTCAAGTTTTATGTCAAAAAAAAAAAGAAAAAAAAAACAAAAAAAAACAAAAAAAAAGGAAAAAAAAAGAGATACAAATGCCGGGGGTTAGGGAGGTAAGTCCCCCCTCGAAAGCATTTGTAGGCCGAAGGCCGTTTCAAAAAAAATAAAAATAAGAATCACTTAAAGCTTGACTTTACGCCCTTCCGCCATCTCTTATATGTGTGAGTTCACCACGTGCATGTGTGCTAGCAAGTTGAGCTTTAGGACGACCCTTGTGATTTCACGTAAGCAATTGACTAGTTTATGCTTGTTTTAAGAACTCTTGTTGTCAAACTCCTCTTTCCTTATGGATTATGACTTTAGCGTCTAAAACTTGGAAACGAGTTGCATCGTGAGCCCGTGGACTAGCCCTAGCTAGCATAGGTGATCGAACGACGTTTTTGTGCAAAAAGCTCTAACCATCTTTCAAAAGCCATGCAATGAAAATAAATAGACTTCTAGGTGAGGCATTTGATAGCGCTAGCATTGACTTCCTTGAATGTGCACCCTCATGTGAGCTTAAACGGTTGAAAGCTCTCTTGAAATGTATAGTAATTGTGATGCTAGCGTGGGATGTGAAGTAAGTTTTGAGAAATCCTCGCCTTAATTGTTAAACACTCTTGTTTTTTTACTCTTGTGGGGATAAATGCATTTGGGATTTGTGAGTATTCCCGTTTCTGAAAGCTCTCACGAGACTATAACTCGTCCACTAGGGTAGCCTAGGGGTTTAAAGGCTTGGTGCATATGCTAAATGCACTCGTCACACCTACGAAAAGGAGTTAGATTGTAAATATGTGTTAGAGTAGTAGAAATAAAGTTTGCCCTTTGTTTCTCCTTGACTTGTTCTTATTGTTTGCTCGGGACGATCAAACTCTAAGTGTGGAGTGTTTTGATAAGTCGATTTCTCGACTATCTTCCTCCCACCTTTACTAAATGTTTTGATTCATTCCGAGTCTCTTTTGACGTCATTTAACCCATGTTATTGCTATTTCAGGTGAGAAACCGATTTCATGGTCCCCGAACTTAAGAGTACCAATTCTCGAAGGAAATCAAAGTTTCGGGCCAAAAACGAAGAAGTCTCATACAAAGTACATGCCGCTCGCCCGAGCATCCCTCTCGCTCGCCCGGGTTTACTCTGTGCAGCGCTCGGATGACCTCGCCGCTCGCCCGGATCAAGCCTCGCTCGCCCGGGTTTACTCTGTGCAGCGCTCGGATGACCTCGCCGCTCGCCCGGATCAAGCCTCGCTCGCCCGAGCTCCCCGTCCTTCAGCCCACTCCGCGCTCGGACGCATTCCATCAAGCCCCGGCCGAGTCTCCAATGCCCTGCGGTTTCCAGCGCTCGACTACCATCGCGCTCGGCCGAGCGGGCATTATGCTCGGGCGAGCGTCACTTGAAAGACAGAAATTTTAGGGTTTGGCTATAAATAGAAAGTTTCGTTTTGGGCACGAATATCAAGGATTTTGGAGGGTTTTTGGAGACAAGTTCAAGGGTTTTTGAAGATCAACACATCAAATCGAAGCACTCCAAGGATATAGGGGGATTCTTCACTCTAAATCCTACTCTTCCTTGTGTTTTTTCTTCATTTTCCTTGTAACAAAACTACTATTGTTTGTCTATGAACATGAGTAGTGAGTAGTCCCCTTAGTTTCTAGGGGTCTATGGACCTCCTTGGTGTACAAAACTCGTTTATCTATTGATTATATGCATGAGTGAAGACTTGTTATGATTTGTGAATTTACTTGGACTAAATGTCTATTCTATGCCCAACAAGTGTTTGATAAAATGCCTAAGTGGACTAGAAACATGAATTTGAAGTAGAGTGCTCTAGCGAACGATACTAATGATTCTAGAATGAAGTAAATTCACCCTTGTCAAGTGGCGATCATTAGCGTGACTCATTTTGGCATTGAGATAGGCTTGATCTTAAAACCGCTCATTGGTTATCAATTACTCAACTAGCGTTGATGATTGAAAGCCCTTGAGTAGGACATGAGCTAATAATATCTAGCGATTGAAGCTCACGAGCGAGGTGTCCTCTCCTTAAATCGAATAACAACATCTAGCGATTGAATTTGATTTAATAGGGACACGCCTAAATCTATCATTTACATTATTCGTTCTTGCATGAAATTGAACATTTGAGAGTTGAATGCACCAAGGAGGGGAGTAGTACCCTAGGAACGCCTATTAAAATCTTGAAAACAACCTTTACATCATATTAATCATTGTTCGATAATTGATAATCACATTTCTCACAACCAATTGGAAATAGACTTATTGAGTAAAATTGAATAGTGATCCTAAGTTTACAATTGCTCCTTGGACGAACCGGTACTTACCGGTCATTATAAATTGTTTTTGACTTGTACTAAAAATACAACGTTCAGGTAGCGCCAATGCCCATTCCTCATCGGGTTGAGCTGTAGGAGGAGGCTCGACTTGAAGCACGGTTTCGGTAGCTGGACCTTTGCCCTTGGAGGCCCTTGAGGATGATTCTCCGATTGAAACTTTGCTCTTTTTCGGTGGAGGTGGAGTGGGTGATTTCCGGGGTGGGGAAGGTGTATCGTCCCTAAGCACAAGGCGTCTAGCTTTTCGTGGCGGATTTCTCTTCAAGCCATCCCTATCACCCTCAATTGAATCTACAAATGGATTGGGTTTGGACGGAGCTTGGGAATTGGAGGTGGATCTATCGCCGTCTCTAGCCATGATTTGGTGATGGATTTGTTGTTGAACGGATGGAGAAACGGAGAGGGGAGGTGATGGAGAGCTTAGACGGCTGATGGAGGAGTGGCGGCGGTTGATTTTTGAAGGGAGGAGCGGCGGTGGTCGGGTGAAATTTGGGAGAAGGAGGGGTGTGTCGTGTGATGGTGTTGGTTGTCGTGTGGTTAGAAAAAGAAGATGAAGATGAGAATTCTAATTTTGACTTTTCAAAATTAGGGTTGTTGATGGATCAGGGCAAATTGGAAATTTTGGGGTAAGATTGGAATTGAATTTGAGATGTGGGTTTTAATTGAGGGGTTGAACCAAGCAAATTGGAATTGAGTCAATTTGATTTTTGAACCGAGAAGAAATTACCCAATCAATTCGAGAATTGAACCGCGCGGCTCAAAATATTAGGCAGGATTGTGCCGGGCGGCACAAATGCTCAGAGGACTTCAAGTGATGAAAACTTGTTTCAACCGGCCGGTTGGAATAATGGGAGGAAATTGAACCGGGCGGTTCAATTGCTCAGTGGCTTCGGACGGATTCAAGCATCAATCGAACCGACCGGTTGATATTAATGGCAGACTTGAGCCGGCCGGTTCAACGTTTCAGAAAGTTTGGGGGGTCAAAATGGTTTTTGAACCGGCCGGTTGAAAGGTAAGGCAAGAATGAACCGGCCAGTTGAAAACTTCAGAGAACTCTGGATTTCAAGGTCAAAATGCGAACCGGGCGGTTGAGAAAAGAGTGAACAATTGTGCCGCGCGGTTCAACACTTCAGAAATTATGGTTGAGCTATCACAGAATTTGAGCCGGGCGGTTGGGTTTGTTGGCTGAAAGGGGACCGGCCGGTTGAATGGCTCAGAGAGTAAATAGGGAATGAGGGCTAAAACGAACCGGCCGGTTCAAATGGTGAAGGCAAAATTGAACCGGTCGGTTCACTTGCTCAGAAAAACAGAATCATATACCAAGCATTCTAAATGTTAGTGCGAAGATGAACACTTACAACGGGTTACCTCCCGAGAGGACCTAGTTTAACGTCTTGGCAAAGACCGAGCCGGATCTTTTCATAACAAGAAGCACACTAAGAGAAGTCCCGAGCGGGATCCCTTCTCTAGCGGTATTGCGCATAGCATTCACGAGGGTGCTTCCAATAGGTCCTGATTTCCATCGGCGGCATGGTAGATCTTAACTCTTTGCCCATTTGCCTTGAAGATGTTCTCATTGTTGTCGATTAGCTCTAGATGGCCGTCGTTGAAGACTCTATGAATTTTATATGGTCCGAACCATCTAGACTTGAATTTCCCGGGAAATATCTTGTATTTGGAGTTGAACAATAAAACCTTGTCTCCCATCGAGAACTGTCTCTTCAGAATGAGCTTGTCATGCCATCTCCGAGTTTTCTCCTTATAGATTCTTGAACTCTCGTAGGAGTCCAATCAGATTTCATCCAACTCGTTGAGTTGAAGGAGTCTCTTTTCACCTGAGGCCTTCGTGTCAAAATTCAGTTCTTTTACCGCCCACATGGCTTTATACTCGAGCTCCACAGGAAGATGGCATGATTTGCCATATACTAGCCTATAGGGCGACATCCCAATTGGTGTCTTAAAAGCAGTTCTATATGCCCAAAGCGCATCATCAAGCTTTAATGCCCAGTCTTTCCCCGTCTTCCCCACTGTCTTGGTCAATATGTTCTTGATCTCTCGGTTAGACACCTCGACTTGACCATTAGCTTGTGGGTGATAGGGAGTTGAACATCTATGATAAATCCCGTGCTTCTTTAGCATGGACTCGAATCTCTTCTCCTTGAAATGAGAGCCATTATCACTGATTACCGCTCTAGGAACACCGAACCTCGGGAATATTATCTTTTTAAACATCTTTATCACCACTTTAGCGTCGCAAGAAGGGGAAGCGATCGCCTCAACCCATTTGGACACGTAGTCCACCGCTACTAGAATGAAAGAATTCCCTTGAAACGAAGGTAGGGGTCCCATGAAGTCCACACCCCATACATCAAAGATCTCCACTTCTAATATGCCCTTTTGAGGCATTTCCTCCCTTCTAGCTATGTTCCCCATTCATTGGCATTCATTGCAAGCCTTGACAAACTCGTAAGTATCTTTAAACATGTTTGGCCAATAGAAACCCGACTGAAGAACTTTAGATGTGGTTTTTGAAGCCGAGCCATGACCACCATAAGAAGAAGAATGGCAACAAGCTATGATTTCATTGAAGTCTTCATTGGGCACACACGTTCTATAGATCCCATCCGAGCATAGCTTGTAGAGGAATGGGTCATCCCAATAATATCTCGAGACATCATGCAGAAATTTTCTCTTCTGATTATAGCTAAGGCCTTCAGGAATGATGTTGCACGTCAAATAGTTCACAAAATCTGCATACCAAGGGGCATTGTCTTCGGCACTCATTAAATATTCCCCAACGAAAGAGTCTTGGATGGGCGCCGAGAACCATTTTGAATTATATAGCTCTACCCTCGAAAGGTGATCCGCCACAACATTTTCTACACCTTTCTTGTCCCGAATTTCTATGTCAAATTCTTGTAGGAGGAGAACCCATCGAATAAGCCTTGGCTTAGCATCTTTCTTCGCCATTAGGTACTTGATAGCTGCATGGTCCGTGTAAACAATAGTCTTCGTCGCAACGAGATAAGGCCTGAACTTTTCAAAGGCGTAGACTACCGCTAACAACTCTTTTTCTGTGGTAGTATAATTCGTCTGGGCACTATCGAGCACCTTGCTCACGTAGTATATGACATGAAGCTTCTTTTCTACCCGTTGTCCCAAGACTGCCCCAATGGCGTAATCACTTGCGTCGCACATTAATTCAAACGGAAGATCCCAATTTGGTGCTTGCACAATGGGTGCCGATACAAGGTTCTTCTTCAATTTTTCAAATGCCTCAAGGCACCCTTCATCAAAATTGAAATCCACATCGTTGCAAAGGAGATGAGTCAACGGCTTTGCGATTTTTGAGAAATCCTTGATAAACCGCCGGTAAAAACCGGCGTGGCCTAGAAAACTCCTTATTCCCTTTTGGTTTTTTGGTGGAGGAAGTTGCTCAATAACCTGAATTTTTGCTTTATCAACTTCTACTCCTCTCTTAGAGACCAAATGCCCTAGTACAATTCCCTCTTGCACCATAAAATGGCACTTCTCCCAATTGAGCACCAAATTTGTCTCGATGCACCTAGCAAGAACATTAGAGAGATTAACCAAACAATTATCAAAAGAGAATCCATGGATAGAAAAATCGTCCATGAAAACCTCAATGCACTTCTCAATATAATCGCTAAAGATGGACATCATACAACGTTGGAAAGTCCCCGGTGCATTACACAAACCAAAAGGCATACGTCTAAACGCAAATGTTCCATACGGACACGTGAACGTGGTTTTGCTTTGATCATTAGGCAATATGGGTATTTGGTAAAAACCACTATATCCATCTAAGAAACAAAAATAATCATGCCCCGCTAGCCTTTCTAACATTTGATCAATGAACGGGATAGGGAAATGATCCTTTTTAGTTGCCTTATTCAATTTTCGATAGTCAATGCACATCCTCCACCCATTCACGGTTCTCGTAGGGACTAATTCCCCTTTATCATTTTTAACGACCGTGAGTCCTCCCTTCTAAGGGACGACATGGATGGGGCTTACCCATTCCGAGTCCGGAACGGAGTAAATAATGCCGGCATCCTTAAGCTTAGTGATTTCTTTAAAAACCACCTCGCTTAGTTTGGGATTCAATCTCCTTAACATTTCTCTAGAAGGTTTCACATCATCATCTAGATTTATTCTATGTATGCAAAGGGAAGGGCTAATCCCCGTTATATCATCAATAGAATAACCTAGGGCCTTTTTATTAGCCTTCAACACATTCACAAGCTTGGATGTTTCATCCTCATTCAATGTAGCACCAATTATCACGGGAAATGTAGCATTGGATCCAAGAAATTCATACCTTAGATTCGAAGGTAGAGGTTTTAACTCTCCTTCGAATTCCTTACCTCTTGGCACCGGGTCTTCCTTAATCTCATGATCATTTAACCCTTGCTCACCTTCATCTAGAGTAATGTCGCCCATATCCTCATCTTCCACATTCATTAGAGAGGCAAAAAACGTACTAGAGTCGTCTAACTCCATAACTTCATCATCAAAAGGGGTTAGCCCAAAAGTTTCACAAGACATATCGAGCATATTGCATTCAAAGGACGAAATAGGAGCTTTCATGGCATTTTTCAGAAAAATTTAAGTTTTTCATTTCCTATCTTCAATTCGATAGACCCTTCACCACATTTGATGACCGCTTCAACGGTGTTTAGAAAGGGTCTCCCTAAGATAACGGGTGTTACTTGTTCACTATCCATATCTAGCACATAGAAGTCCACGGGGATGAAAAATTTCCCAACTTTGATAGGCACATCCCTTAGGACTCCATTAGGAACTCTAGAACTCCTATCGGCTAGTTTCAAAGAAATGGTCGTGGGATGGAGCTCACCCATATCAATTTTTTCATACAGCGAATAAGGGATCAAGGAAATGCTAGCTCCTAAATCACATAGTGCTCTCTCAATTTCAATTTTTCCTAAAGAGATAGGAATAGAGAACGATCCTTGGTCTTGCATTTTTTTTGGCATACGATTTTGCACAATTGCACTACATTCGGCATTCAAAGCCACCATGCTAGACTCTTCAATCACCCTACGGTTTGACACAATGTCTTTAAGAAATTTAGCATAAGTAGGGTTTTGTGTAATTACCTCATGGAAGGGGAGCGTGACGTACAACTTTTTAAGCATCTCGACAAATCTTTGGAAGTGGGCGTCAAGCTTGCTCTTGTTTAGTCTTTGAGGGAAAGGCACCATGGGCACATACTTCCTCATTAGAATCGGTTCTTCATGCTCCTTTTCCTCCTCTATTGGAACTTGAGGTTCCACTTCCAAATTCCCCTTGGAGGTTTCTCCTTCCACTTCCTTACCATTCGAGCTAGGCTTCTCTTGAGGGGTAGTTAGCACCTTCCCACTCTTCAGTGTAATTGCATCAACATGCTCAACATAACTCACATCTGATTGCGAGGGAAGTTTCCCTATTTGCTTCAATTGGGTAATCTCTTTGGATAGTCTTTTGTTCTCGCCCGCTAACTCATTCAATTTGGCCTCCATTCTTCTAGTGCTCTCTTTGCTTTCTTTGTTATCCTCCATCATTTGTGCCATCATAGACATCATCGAGCTTTCTTGAGAACTAGAGGAAAAATTTCCTTGCTCATTCATATGAGCTTTACCTTGATATGGCTTTTGACTTTGGTGATTCCCTTGAAAATTCTGAGAATTTTGATTTGAACCTTGGCCTTGATTGGAATATGAATTCTGCCCTTGGTTTGAGAATGAGCCTTGCCCTTGATTTTGATTAGAGCTAGAATTATATCCTTGCCTTTGATTGCTCCCTTGGTAGTTTCCTTGATAGTTTCCTTGCCCTTGAGGTCTTGAGGCGAAATTAGAGTCATTATACATCCTCTTTTGTGGAGGCTCATAGTTCCTCGAGGTGGGATTCACATTTTGATTATAGCTTCTTTGTTGGTTTACAAAATGCGCCTCCTCATAGCCATCATCATCTTCGTCATATTTACCTTCGGGACAATTTTTGGTAGAGTGTCTTGTGCTAGAACACAGAAAACAAGATTGTTGCGCCGAGACTCTTTCTTTTTAAGCTTTAGCCTTGTCGCTTCAACCGAGTTCACCATACTGAACATACTCTCCATTCTCTTAGACAAGTCGGCCACTTCTCTCTTTAATTCAGAATTTGAGGTGTCGTCTCTAGACTTGGCCATTTTTCTGTGGTCTACCCCTTGATATTTATCGGAGTTTGAGGAGATTTTGTCCACGATTCCGAAACCTCTGGATGCCGTTAAACCCATAATAGCCCCTCCGCTAGCCGTGTCCATTTGGTTTTTGGCCTCTTTACTCATGCCCAAGTAGAAATAACGCATCAAGTCTTCCGGTTTGAAATTGTGATGAGGGCACTCCCTCAAATAATGCTTGAACCGGTCATACGCTTGGTGGAAAAGCTCGCTATCCCTCTGAGAAAATGTAAGAACAAAGTCTTGGTATTTCTTGGTTCTGGACGGAGGGAAGAACTTGTTGAGAAAAGCGTTTGCCAAATGCTGCCAAGTACGGAAAGTGCCCGGGTCATGGTTTTGCAACCATTCCTTAGCATCCCCATATAAAGACGACGGGAATAGCTTGAGATATACATTCTCCAACGGCACGTTCCTCGGTTTATACATCCGACAGTTCTCTTGGAAGTTGGCTAGGTGAGTGGAGGGGTTCCCTTGACCTTGAAATTGGTCATTCGTGATCATGTGTATTAGGGACGACTTAACATCGAAGTCAAAGGCATCTTCCTCTAGGGGTTGAATAACCGAGCCGTTTCCTCTAAGTGTGGGAATCATATAATCCCCTACGGGTCTTTCATCCTCGTCTTCATCCTCCTCTTCCTCGTATCTATTGTTTCGATTGTGATTTCGAGGGGGAGGAGGGTCTCTACGGTTTCGTCTATCATTATTATCATCCCCTCTAGCTGGAGGATTCTCTATTCCGGCCCCGTCAATCCCACGATTGTTATTTTCTTCGTCCATTCTGAACCCCGGTGGTAAATAAGGGAGCGGGTCCAAAAGAGGAGGTGGGCGAGGTCTAGGCCCTTGAAAGGCCGGTGGAATAATAATAGGAACGGTAGGAATCAATGGAGGTAGAGGGTTCTTTCTAGGTCTACCTCTCCCTCTCTTTCCGGTTGGTAGAGAAGTATCTGAAGAAGAACCAATTGCTACGTGTTTCCTTCCTTGAAATCTTATGATCATTCAAGTGCCAGCAAGAATAAAGAGAACTCTTAGCAATGAGCGGCAAAAGAAATAGACAAGGTCAAGTTCCACACAAGCAATGGCTAAGAAAAAGAGAGAAGTAAACAAACTAGATAATCTACTAGCACGATAGTTAATTAACCTATCCCCGGCAACGGCGCCATTTGATCGATTGTAATTTAGTGTAAATATTCAATAAGATTATCAAATACTTATGCTAATCACGGTTAATCAAAACAATTTGTATTGACTTGGGAAACCCAAGGTCGTACCCAAAAGATAGGTGATTAAACTAATAGTGCTAAAGATTAAATCTAGAATGTTTATGGTTTGGGGGGGTTTGTTCCTCGAAAGAGGTTGATAGCAATGATTTACTATCCAAAAGGGAGATTTTAGCAATGAACAAGTAAACAATCAATCAAAGATGACTTGGGATTACTTCCCCACCTAGACAATTATCGTGACAATGATATTGGATGTCAATCATGAATTTGCATGCACATGAGTAGATTTTAGCCATGTAACATTCACACTAAGTTCAACTCGTGCTACAACCTAGGATAAAGAGGTTACACCTCGCATAGGACCTCACACTCGCGCTCTATTGGCCCTATAGAACATGCGTTTCTAGTCTCACACTCGCGCTCTATTGACTAGATAAACACATTCTTGTTAAATTCAAGCCAATCTCATTAGAATTTAAGTGTCGCCATGTAACACAAAAGTCCTAATGCCTCTCCATTCATTTCGTTAAATTCGTGTTGATCAACGTGAGCTACATCAAACATGAAATTAAGCTAAGTTCCCATTGAGGACATTTCACAAACACCTTATGGGCAACTCTAAACATTTAGTTCAAATGAAGAAGATTTATGTGCAAACTCATTCAATATCAACATCCATTGCATTTACATCATCACAAACATGTCTAGGGGATCAATAATCCCCAATCAAAGTCACTACTCACTCATAGTGAGTTTACAAGCTAAAACAACCATGGAAGTGTGGAAAAACATGAGGAAAAGTAGAGTTTTAAGAATCTAGCACCAATATGGAGAACCAAGAACACAAGATGATCTGATCTTCAATCTTTGTTGTTGTATTCCTCCCAAAATCCCAGCTGTTCCTCTCCAAAATCGCCCAAAAATCACCTTCTCAAGCTCCAAAAACGTCTCCTTCTCTCTAGCCAAAAACTAGTATTTCTTGCCCAAAAAATCAGATCCAACATTCCTTGGTGGGATTGGGACTTTCTGCTCCATTCTGCAAAAAGTGAAAAGTGCTGTCTCCACCATCTCAACCGGCCGGTTCAACTTATGTCAAGGAATCTCAACCGGCCGGTTGGATCTGAAGAGATTGGATGCGAGTTCGCTGAGCAGTTCAACCGGCCGGTTCGATTGGATAAAGGAATTTCAACCGGCCGGTTCGATCAAGGAAGAGCTCATGTGGACTTTCTGAGCATTTGAACCGGGCGGTTCAAAGTGTGTACAATGCTCAACCGGCCGGTTCAATGGCTCAGAGAGTTCTTTTCCTTCTGGTTTTGGTTTGAACCGGGCGGCTCGATCTAAAGCTGACATTCAACCGGCCGGTTCGATCTGCTCCTTGGGCACTTTTTGCTCCAAAAGCTCGGTTTTGTCCCAAAATCACTGCTTACTTGTGTTCTCAGCTTAAACGCTGTAATTTGCCTGAAATGAACCACAAAGCATCAAATAGCAAGTGAAATCGTAATAACGTGATCGAAACAATAAGATAGAGGTCGCCTAAAATGCATGTATTCTAGCGCTATCAATTCCACACGGAGGGGTATAAACCTAATAATGTTATTTTCAATTTAGTCCACGAGTTGTTAATGATCAGACTTAAACTTGGAAATGATCAGGCTTAAAAAGCAGCAATGATCAGACTTAAAAGACTTAATGATCAGACTTAAACTTGGAAATGATCAGACTTAAAAAGCAGCAATGATCAGACTTAAAAGACTTAATGACCAGACTTAAAAATAGACAATAATCAGACTAAAACGACTTAATGATCAGACTTAAAAGACTTAATGATCAGACTTAAAAGACTTAATGATCAGACTTAAAAACTTAATTATCAGACTTAAAAAACTTAATGATCAGACTTAAAAGACTTAATGATCAGACTTAAAAGACTTAATGATCAGACTTAAAAGACTTAATGATCAGACTTAAAAGACTTAATGATCAGACTTAAAAGACTTAATGATCAGACTTAAAAGACTTAATGATAAGACTTAAAAATAGACAATGATCACACTTAAAAGACTTAATGATCAGACTTAAAAATAGACAATGATCACACTTAAAAGACTTAATGATCAGACTTAAAAAGCAGCAATGATCAGACTTAAAAGACTTAATGATCAGACTTAAAAGACTTAATTATCAGACTTAAAAAACTTAATTAAAAGACTTAATGATCAGACTTAAAAGACTTAATGAACAGACTTAAAAATTGGTAACTAAAAGACTACAAATCGAAAATGATTGGACTTATAGAGAAAATGATCACACTTAACATTGATAATTAAAAGACTACAAATTGAGAATGATTAGACTTAAAACAACAATGATCAGACTTAAAAAAAGCAATGATCAGACTTAAAAAGCAATGATCAGACTTAAAAACAGCAATGATCAGACTTAAAACAAGTAACGATCAGACTTACAAAGCCCTAATACGAAAATTACTAAAAACCGAAAATTTCTAAAAACATTAAAAATTCAAAATAAAATAGGAAACGACTCCGGATGGCCAAAAAAGCCCATACTTCACGAGCGTAGCTCGTGATTTCTGACTGTCACGCCGTTCTGCTCAGAATAAGGTATTATGGACTGAAATCAGACACCGACAACTCAAATCCTGCTATTTCACCACAACCTTAGTTATCGCTATTATGTCTGCATCATTTTATGATCAGACTTAAAATAGATAATGATCAGACTAAAAATTGATAATGATCAGACTAAAAATTGATAATGATCATACTTAAAATTGATAATGACCATACTTAAAATTTATAATGATCAGACTTAAAAGACTTAATGATCAGATTTAAAAATAGACAATGATTATTTTTTTTTAAAGTCTGGTCATTAATGGTTTAAGTCTGATCATTGTTTTTTAAGTCTGATCGTTACTGGTTTAAGTCTCATCATTATTTTTTTAAGTCTGATCATTGTTTTTTAAGTCTGATCATTGTTCTTTTTAAGTCTTGTCATTACTGGTTTAAGTCTGATCATTGTTTTTTTTAAGTCTGGTAATTACTGTAGCAAATTTTGGAAGATTATACCCCTCATACCTTTTATGTATTTTTAAATAAGTCCGCGTGAATTTTTTTATATACAAAAAGAACCCCGAATGGGATGAATTCTGATGGATCGATTTTTACATGTGTCATTATTTTTGTGAATTTGTAGTTTTTATTTATAATTATGGTTTATATTTGATCCGAATTCTAATTATATTTATAGTTTGTGATGACTGATTTGCTTAATTATGACGCTATATCTCTATTTTATAACTTCAGTTTGGCCCAACTTTTTAATTTAAGTGTATATTTTCAAAGACTTGACTCAGAAAACAAACATGGTTAACAGCTGTATGAAAACTATATTATTCAAGAGTATAAGTCCCTAAAAAAGAGTATAAATTTTATTTTTAAATTAAAAAAATAAACAATACTGTACTTTAGAGCCCAATTATACACTACTTTGACTTTGACAGTGAGACTTTTGTTTGCTTTCTCTCTCTAACCTTCCTCCTTTCGTCGCACATTCCTGCCTGCCATTATCGTCTTCAACTCACTTTCATTCCCCATTTTCTCTCTCTCTCCACCTTCTACAACTTCACTTGGCCATGGCTGAAGAAGGAACTGTGATGGATCTGGAAAAGGGAACTCCGATCGCGGCGCCATCAGTTGCGGAATCATCAAGAATACCTTCAGTAGTGGTATCGGTATCGCCTCGAGCTCGGACGCCGTCGGTAGTTCTCTCGCCTGGAGCTCGGACGCCTTCGATTCCCAGATCCACATCCACGCCTCGTAGTCACAGTTCCCTATCCGAAATCTCCTCACCATCTTCGATCTCTACCGCTCCTGCTTTAGTCCTTTCCAATTCAGGTAAGAGGATAGATCAAACTGTTAAGAAGAAGTACGTTAAGCAAGTGACTGGCCGCCTGAACGACACGGAAATTCATCTCGCGTCTCAGCGTGGGGATTTAGCTGCCGTGATGCAGATTTTGAATGATATTAATTCTCAGCTGGTTGGGACGCTTAGTGGTGCTGAGTTTGATGCTGAAGTGGCTGAAATCAGGGCTTCCATGGTGAATGAGGTGAATGAAAATGGAGAGACTGCGTTGTATATCGCTGCTGATCGAGGACATATTGAGATTGTTAAAGAGCTGTTGAAGTATTCTAGTAAGGAGAGTCTTTTGGTTAAAAATAGGTCTGGTTATGATGCTTTGCATATTGCTGCTAGTCAAGGACATCATGCTATTGTGCAAGTGCTTTTAGGATATGATCAGAGTTTAAGCAGGACGACCGGTCCGTCGAATACGACTCCACTTATTTCTGCAGCTACAAAAGGTCATACAGATGTTGTGAATGAGCTTCTATCGAACGATTCTACTTTATTCGAGATTTCGAGATCCAATGGAAAAAATGCGTTACATTTAGCTGCCAGACAGGGGCATGTTGATATTGTGAGAGCTTTGTTGAAAAAAGATCCACAATTGGCACGGAGGAATGATAAGAAGGGGCAAACTGCGTTACATATGGCTGTAAAAGGGAAGAATCGTGATGTTGTGCAGGCTCTTCTTGAAGCAGATCCTGCTATTGTGATGTTGCCGGACAAGAATGGAAATACCGCTCTGCATGTGGCCACTAGGAAAAAACGTGTAGAGATAGTTGATGAGTTGTTAAGATTGCCTGATTCGAATGTTAATGCACTGACTAGAGACCACAAGACAGCCCTAGACATTGCGGAAGAACTCCCTATGTCAGAGGACGCTCAAGAGTTGAAGGATTGCCTTGCTCGGTATAATGCTGTGAGAGCCAATGAGCTGAATCAACCAAGAGATGAGTTGAGGAAAACTGTGACTCAAATTAAGAATGACGTTCATATTCAGCTTGAGCAAACTAAGAGGACAAACAAAAATGTGAGTGGCATTGCGAAAGAGCTCAGGAAGCTTCATCGTGAAGGGATTAACAACGCTACCAATTCTGTTACTGTAGTGGCAGTGCTTTTTGCAACGGTAGCCTTTGCTGCTATATTCACTGTACCTGGTGGCGATGATGATAATGGGATGGCTGTGACAGTGGATCGAGCTTCATTCAAGATCTTTTTCATCTTTAATGCCATTGCTCTGTTTACATCATTGGCTGTGGTGGTAGTCCAAATCACGTTAGTGCGAGGAGAGACTAAGGCAGAGAAAAAAGTTGTTGGAGTAATTAATAAGCTGATGTGGCTGGCTTCCGTTTGCACTTCTGTTGCTTTTATTGCATCCTCTTACATTGTGGTTGGACGATCACATTGGTGGGCAGCCATTTTTGTGACGGTTGTGGGTGGAGTGATAATGGCCGGAGTCCTTGGCACCATGACTTACTATGTGGTGAAGTCTAAAAGAAGTCGGTCAATGAGGAAGAAGAGGTCTTCAAGGAGAAGTGGAGGATCAACATCCTATCATCAGTCCGACCAATCTAACTCAGAAATCGAAAATATTTTCGCAATTTGAAGAGGTGGATAACTGGATTTGCTCAGATATGGTAGACGAAGGGCATATACATCCACTGCCCTCTCTTAGATGGGGTATAAGCCGTTTGTAAGTCCAAGTGCAGAAACATAACTGTATTCTATTTCCCATGTCAGTTAATGGCATTTTTCTTTTGCACAAGAAAAAAAAAAAATTTACTGTGTTGGGATAAGTTTGTGTTCCATTTTTATGACAGGAATCTTGGGAATTAGCCCATAAATGAAAACATTGTGTTGTAGAACATACATAAAATTAAAATGTGACAAAACGTTTCAAAAGATTCAGAGTCACTTGCAGTCTGCATACTATTATGGTAAACACAACATACCACAGAAACTGAACTAGTGTTGTTGCAACAATGTTCAAAATAGCAGTAGTTTAATTATGTTGGAATCAGAGGTCGAGTGCTCTATATTCTTCATTTGAGGAGCGTTTTCACGATAGATTTGCCATTGAGCTTCTTCAAATCAGTGTATGACTGCCCGCAGCCAACAAACATGACCGGCGCACCAGATACATAAACCATGGACAGAGCAGCTCCAACCTACACAAAACATATGCTAAATAAATTAAACACCCCAGAGGAACTGACAGCTCAAGTGGAAAGTGTTATCAAGGTTCTACCTTATCATCAATAGTATCAAACTTAGTGAGCAGTATTCCGTCGATCAATCGTGGATTTTGTGAATTTGAGAGGTCAGCAAGTTTCTGTGATTGAATAAACGTTGAATAGCGCAATATGCTGGGAACAGGTTAACTTTGATAGAGATTATGGATCGATCATACCTGATTAAATTTAGAAAGTTGATCAACAGCATCATTCCCTACTAGTGCTTCTCCAACAAACAGAACCAGATCTGGATTGTTAAGGTTGATAAGCTTTGACGGTGCACGCATCAGAGGCTCATTATCCTGAAAAAGATTATACAATGTTGTCAGATCAGAATTAGCCAGACAGAGGAAACTGCAGTTCACGACCATAAGCAAAGGAAGCTGTTTGTAAAAACAAATGCTCAAGTAACTAGCTACAAGCCAACTTGAGAAGTAGAGACCCTAGTTTATCAAACACATTGTTTACAGATCATGTAATGAGGCCGTCACACTATTAAACCATTGTAGGAATCAGATAGGTTGTTCTGGTCAGAGTAAATAAATGTATGCAAGAATTATTGGTTCATTTACCTGCATTCTGCCAACTGTGTCAACAAGAACAACATCTGAGCCAATTCGAGTCGCCTCCTGTATTGCTTCCTTTGCTACCACTGCTGGATCTTTTTCATAACCTTTCTCGAAAATAGGAATCTGCCAAAAAAACATTCAATAGCTGTAAAAGCAATACACATCTTTATAAACTGAAGAAAATTCTTTTCATAGACACATATAAATCTCAGCCACAAAAGTCAAGTCATTAATACCTGCAATCTTCGTGCATGAGTACGCAACTGCTCAACTGCTCCTGAACGGAATGTATCACAAGCAGCCATCATGACACTGATGCTATGTTGCTGAAGCCAGTAAGCAACCTGTGAAATGACTCAAACAAATAAAATACTTAGTTCAACTCATAGCCTCCAACAGATGTACAAAAGAGAATAAGTATGCCGTCAAACCTTGGCCAAATTAGTAGATTTGCCAACACCGTTAACACCAACAAACACAATTACATAGGGTTTCCTCTGATCTTTCGAAGCATGAACATCCCTTAAGATGTCAATGGAACGTCTAGGTGTTAAAATACGAACAAGAGCCTCCTCCATTGCAGTCTTAACAGTGGATGAAATCCTCGTAAAGGAAGCCAGCCGTTTTCCTTCAAGACTTGTGGCCACCGATTCACAAAGCTTCTCAGCAATATCTTCAGCCTACATATAAAAATAAATACATTCTCAATTAGCAAGCTTTATATATGGATACCATGAAAACCATGAGCAAACACTACTAGAGGCTATATTAAAAGAAACACTCACCACATTCTTGGTCATTAGTCTGTCTTTGAGAGCTTTCAAAGCAGGCTCCAGATCTGCCCTTGCCAGCAATGCTGAAATCAAAACAAGTAATCTATTATACAGTAAGAGATTGAACGTACATGTATCTATTGGAATATCTATTCTTCAGAAGATTAGCCACTACCAGATGTTGCCCAGAAACAAGACACGTGGAAAAATTTACCATGCTAAGAAATGAAGAGCAGTCAGAAGGATACAAGGGCAAGGACATTCGGAGTCCTTAAGAGTAACAACGAAGTAATAGTAGCACTCTAGGTTGTTATTCAGTAGATTGTCTTCCTTTCTGGTTCTTTGTATTGACACTTTCGGTGGCCTAAGTCCACTAATGAATCAAAAAAAAAAAGAAATGCTTAAACGAACAAGAATCAAATGTATTTAATTTAATCTTGAACTTTTATTGGTCACATCAGACATTTACCAGGAAACAATTACAGTAATGAGGTAGGAAAGCAAATAATGATTGCAAGATAGGAGGCCGTTGGATTTAACAATAGTAATTACCCTTTTCAAGAACAGAGGGCATAGTTTTATATTGGTAAAATATCAAACATATTTTAAATAGCATGAACAACGAGACAAATAATAGGTACAGTGCAAAATCAAGTTACCTTTGGAACATTGATGAAAACCATCCTTTCTTCTTTTTTTGATTCATAAGTGGTAATGGTACCACCAAAAAATACACTTGCTCACTGTGAAAGTGGCCGCACTTACAGCATTACCTCTAACACGATATTACTCTCTAATAAAACAGTCAAAGGATACATAACAAAAGACTGTCATTGCTTGAAACAACCTGGATACCACACAAGTCGAGGTAGCTGTGACAACAAGACTTGTGGTATATCTCAGTTTAGCGCTGATCCACACTTTGTTCTGTTACGGCAGTTTCCTCCCACCCCATGCCTTGCACCTTCAATTGTTCTCTCTTACCTCTTCAATACACCTGTTGATAGTCTCAATGGAATATGGACACTTTGAGTTACGGTACTTTGCCCACCACGCTAGGCGGACCTTCACTAGCTCAAAGACCTCCATCTCTGTGCTCTTCTTATTCTGGAATACCCTCTTATTTCTTTCAATCCAAATTGACCACAATACTGCATAACACAGTGTTTTCCACAGCCTCTTATATGATCTTTTTGTGCCTTCTATTGCCCAACTTTCAAGTAGTGATTTTGCTGTTCCGGGCATCACCCAATCATTTCCCCACCAATTAAGGCTCTTAGTCCATAGATTCCAGCTCCAGCTACAATGGATGAGGAGGTGATCCGCTGTCTCATTTTCCATTTCGCAAAAAACGCAGACCAGATCCACCTCACTTCTCAGTACTCTTCTCCTACGCAGCGTCTCCTTGCAAGGTAAACTCTCCAAGTAGATTCTCCAAATCAGCAACTCTACATTAGGTGGTGCCAACCCCGACCAGAGCTGGAAAGGTAGATGTTCCCATTTTTTCTTTTCTGATTTGATCGCCAAGGCCGCCTTCATCAATGAGTTTGTGTTAAATATGCCATCCTCCGAGAAGGACCAGACTATACTGTCGTTCTCCCTGTCTTTGAGCTGGATATGCTTCAGTCCTTCTAATTCACTTTTGTTCGCTTCTTCCCATTGGTAGAGAGGACGTCTGAATTCTAGCTTCCAATACCAGGCATTTCCGAACCACCTTCCCATCTCTTGAACTGTTGCTTGACTATCCACTGTTAGTGAAAAGAGTTTAGGGTACTGCTCTTTAATAGGCTTATTGACACGCGTATTTTTAACCCTTTATAGTTGTCAAAGTATTAGTTTTAGGGGTCAAATTGCAGTCAAACAATATTTATAATCCTTGGTAAGCCAAGGGTCGATCCTAGGAGCAATGCGTGTGAGTACTAGCAAACGGTGTGACCTATTTAGCTATTCCGAATTAACAAGTGTAAAAACACGGTTTGTTGTCACGAAAATTGCTGAATTTAAATAGCGGAAAATAAATGGTTGTTCTTAATCAGAGAAAGAATCCCAAAATCCGTACTTCACCCGTGCTAACCCCACTAATCATGCAATCATGGCAAGTTAAATATTTATGCTATCGAATATGGAATATAACCGAAATAACACTAGACAAGCCGCCCATCCACGGATCATTGTCTAGATTAATCTCAATCGTTGAACGCCGCCCATCCACGGATTATCAACGATTTCGATTTATTAAATTAAAGGTTTTCCTATTAAATCATGTAAACATGACCTAACATCAATTTCATGCAAATCCGGTTAATCCCTAGGGCCCATCCACCTTTCGGCATATAACCTAAATACGTTCTATCAATGCAAACATACCCTTTGATGTAAATACATGCATAGAACGATAAAATTAAGCACACAATGAAATTGAATATTTAAATCGCATAAATAATAACTTTAATTGATCACATGAGAGTTAGGGTTACATAGCACGGGATCCGTAGGATCCCGGAATAGAGAAGACTACTCGCTATTCATGGTGATTAAACCACAAATAGTGTAATAAAGAGAAAAGGGCGAGGAAACCGTAATGACGCGGGTGCTCGACGAATCTCTCGTGATGAACTCTGTCTTCTCTCCCAAGTTAGGGTTCTTCAATCTCAAAATAAGCACACCCTTGAATTCTGGTCGAATCCCTCTATTTATAGCAAAATCCCCAAAGTTTCCTAAAACAATCCCGTAATTCCCAAAACTGAGTCCGAGTAAGTCCCGTGACAGCCGATCCGTCACGGGCTGTCACGGGCTGTCACGGATACACCGCTACGGCTGAGTCCCGTGACAGAATCATTGGCCCGTGACATCAGCTTCGTCACGGGTTGTCACGGGCTTGTGGACTTGCATGGCTACGGCTTGGTCCCGTGACACATTCTTTGGCCCGTGACGATGGAGTTGTCACGGGGTCTGTGGTAGAATTTGCTGTTTAGACTGATTTTCTTCATCTTTTCGTGTAATCAGTTCCATATCGAGTCATCGTGTAATTCAAACCTGAAACACTAGGAAAAGAGATTAAATGATAACAAAATGTTCGGAAAACAAACCTAATCCATCATCGAATGAGGTGAATAATAGGTCAAGAACTTGACCGATCAAAACACTCCACACTTAGGATTTGTTCGTCCCGAACAAAGTTAGAACAAGAGGCAGAAAAATGCAAGTCTATACGAGGCTCAACCAGTCAAGGAGGGTTTGAACTACCTACTCAAGTGACATGTGATCAATACTAACTAAAACAGAAATAAAAAGATAACTCACTGTCGTAGAGGACACGAATGCATTTAGCGTATGCATCAAGCCTTTAAACCCCTAGGCTGCCCTAGTAGGACGAGTATAGTCTCGTGAAGGTTTTCAGGAATAGGACTACCTACAAATCCCCTATACAACTAACTAACGTGTATGCATGAAATGATGCTCAACGAGTCACAGTAAAGTCATGTCATACCTCGGATTCATCGTGTTAACTCAACTTCAAGTCAAACATCTTCATCAAAGCTTTCAGACAATCATAGATTAAACGAGTTATGCATTCAATCGGTCAGTACACATGACTAACAAACGCCTCATCACAAGTTCTAAATAGTCCTATAGCAATGAGATAAGAACGAGTACAGTTGCACAAAACATTCTCGCCATTCACCTATGCTATCTAGGGATAGTCCACGGGCTCTTGGTGCAAAGCTCATTCTCAAGTGCCAAGGACTAGGCAATGACCCGTAAGAGAAGAGGAGCCTGACTTAATAATTTTTCTGAAAAATAGAACAAAAAATTGCATAGGAAATTTCAGTGCAAGCACGAGGATCGTCCCTTAGACTATAGTATATGAATTCTCAAGGTAAGCTATGACTTGCATGCGGCGAGAAGGTGGATTTACACTATATCAAGCGAAAGGGAGCAGAAATTGTTTCAAGAGTGTTTTCCATATACCAGGGGTGACTTTTCTCACCGAGTCCTTGGTATTTTCTGCTTTCGCAGAATTCAACAAAAACAATTTTTTTTTTTGAACTGGTTTTCTTTCAAAAACAACTATGCTTGGGGCCGATGTTTCACCCACTTTCCAGAATTGAGAACTTTGTTCTTGAGGGGAAAACTTGAAGGTCAATTGTCTAACTCCACACTTAAAGCTTGACATAGTGTATGAATAAAGGCGGGTGCATGCAAATCACGACAAGGGTAGAGAATCATATACTAGTACTAAGGTCACCTAGAAAAAGATATGCAATTTTAAGCTTTTGAAAGTTTTGAACCGGTGCCTACTAGTATCAAGTCTTAAACATGCTTCAAGAAATACGTAGAACATGTGATAGGCGAGGGCTAGCAATGATACTGACTCAAGAGAATACGCACACGAGTAAAAACTATTTCACGTCCTAGATTTTGAATCCAAAAGAATGTCAATCAGTCA
This sequence comes from Rhodiola kirilowii, assembly GCA_033675215.1. Classification (NCBI taxonomy): domain Eukaryota; kingdom Viridiplantae; phylum Streptophyta; class Magnoliopsida; order Saxifragales; family Crassulaceae; genus Rhodiola; species Rhodiola kirilowii. The sequence goes on along the minus strand of CM066203.1, from coordinate 9,851,272 downwards.
AGGAGTATCGTAGAAAACGAGGATTTCAATCGCAGTACATAGACAGTTGAGCATATGCAAGAGTGAATGTGTGACATGCGAATGAATGTATATGTGACTATGTGCTACCCACTCCACACTTAAAAATGAGCTTAGTCCCTTAGCGAAGAAATAAAAAATAAGAAAAAGCACATAGGAACTTCACTCGTGTGTGATAGCTCGATATCCATAGAGATTAAGCGATGTCCGGTGAGTGAAACACGACTTGTGAGCTGGTGGATGTATATAGATAAAAACACAGAGCTTCACAAGTAATAGGTTAGCATCGAAAATCATGGAGGGGCACTCCACACTTAGAACCTGGAAATGTCTACACATTATGCAAGTGAGAAAAAAACAAATAACAAAAACTTACAGTGCGGGTTACTCCCCGAAGAGACCTAGTTTAACGTCTTGGCGAGACATAGCGAGGGAGGTAGTGTCAATCCACCTTCAAATCCCATTGAAATTTACGTCCATCTAGTATGACATGAACGTCGAGCAGAGCATGCAGTCTCTTCAAAAATTTAAGACCCTTAAGAACCAAGGGGCTGCAGAAACTCCCTATCAACAGTTCCAAGACGTAAGGCAAGAACTGTCGAAACTTGTCTAGAGGCGGTGTGTCAAGATAAATATATTCAGCGCTAGCTCCTGTAAGAACACTTCCTTTATACTCTTTAGATAAGATTTCAAGTGCGTATACTTCAGAGTATTCCTTCACCATCGTATTCAGGTGTATGCGAGGGCCCTCTTTAAACGAGCTCATGTACACATCAACAAAGTCTTCGTACATATGATCCTTTGAAAGCTCATCATCGCTCGGAGAAACCGGTGGAATGATGTTCTCTTCTGTTTGCCCATCTAAATGACCGTTTGAAGCAGTAGTAGTGGAGGGAGATGTATCTTCATCTTCTGAGACGTCATCAGTACAAGACTCATCATCCTCCAACTCAGTGTAAGCCTTGGCAACCATTCTAAACGCCTCAAAACCATCCTCACAAACAGGTTGTTCTGGTTTAAAGAGCATTCTCGTATCCTGATCATCTTCCACATGGATTCGAAATAAAGCTGAAGATGAATATGCTTCATAGACTTGAACTTCTTGATGATTTTCCATTGTCATCTCAATGTCCTCATCTCTGCATTCATTGGTGGCTGCAATAGCTTGTTGCTCTAATTGGTTTTTCAGTATCTTATTCCGAATGGCGATCTGCTCGAGTGTCTGCTCCATTCTTTTCATTCTCATATCCTGCTCGGCCATGAAGCTAGTCAGCATAGACTCTATACGTGAGTATTCTCCAGTGTCCTGAGGTTGTTGCTGCTGTGACTGGTTCTGGTAGCTCTCATAATAGGGATCATCTTGATAATAATGTTGATCATAGAGCTGATGTTGTGGCTGCTGCGACTGGCCCTGGTAACTCTCATGATAGTGGTCATCTTGATAACGGTCATCTCGATAATACTGTTGATCATAAAACTGATGTTGATTTCCCTCCCAATTCGTATCGTGTGAATATGTCTGATAATAAGGCTCTTCCCTTGGGTAGGCGTCTTGATGATCAAAAGAGTACATCCTCGCAACATTCAAAATAAAGGTGATTAGTGAAGGTTAGAAGTATAAAGAGTATGTACAATGAAGCAATAAAAAAAATGGAACAGTCTAAACTACACACGTTACTCTAATATCACACTAAACGCTGCTCCCCGGCAACGGCGCCATTTTGACACGCGTATTTTTAACCCTTTATAGTTGTCAAAGTATTAGTTTTAGGGGTCAAATTGCAGTCAAACAATATTTATAATCCTTGGTAAGCCAAGGGTCGATCCTAGGAGCAATGCGTGTGAGTACTAGCAAACGGTGTGACCTATTTAGCTATTCCGAATTAACAAGTGTAAAAACACGGTTTGTTGTCACGAAAATTGCTGAATTTAAATAGCGGAAAATAAATGGTTGTTCTTAATCAGAGAAAGAATCCCAAAATCCGTACTTCACCCGTGCTAACCCCACTAATCATGCAATCATGGCAAGTTAAATATTTATGCTATCGAATATGGAATATAACCGAAATAACACTAGACAAGCCGCCCATCCACGGATCATTGTCTAGATTAATCTCAATCGTTGAACGCCGCCCATCCACGGATTATCAACGATTTCGATTTATTAAATTAAAGGTTTTCCTATTAAATCATGTAAACATGACCTAACATCAATTTCATGCAAATCCGGTTAATCCCTAGGGCCCATCCACCTTTCGGCATATAACCTAAATACGTTCTATCAATGCAAACATACCCTTTGATGTAAATACATGCATAGAACGATAAAATTAAGCACACAATGAAATTGAATATTCAAATCGCATAAATAATAACTTTAATTGATCACATGAGAGTTAGGGTTACATAGCACGGGATCCGTAGGATCCCGGAATAGAGAAGACTACTCGCTATTCATGGTGATTAAACCACAAATAGTGTAATAAAGAGAAAAGGGCGAGGAAACCGTAATGACGCGGGTGCTCGACGAATCTCTCGTGATGAACTCTGTCTTCTCTCCCAAGTTAGGGTTCTTCAATCTCAAAATAAGCACACCCTTGAATTCTGGTCGAATCCCTCTATTTATAGCAAAATCCCCAAAGTTTCCTAAAATAATCCCGTAATTCCCAAAACTGAGTCCGAGTAAGTCCCGTGACAGCCGATCCGTCACGGGCTGTCACGGATACACCGCTACGGCTGAGTCCCGTGACAGAATCATTGGCCCGTGACATCAGCTTCGTCACGGGTTGTCACGGGCTTGTGGACTTGCATGGCTACGGCTTGGTCCCGTGACACATTCTTTGGCCCGTGACGATGGAGTTGTCACGGGGTCTGTGGTAGAATTTGCTGTTTAGACTGATTTTCTTCATCTTTTCGTGTAATCAGTTCCATATCGAGTCATCGTGTAATTCAAACCTGAAACACTAGGAAAAGAGATTAAATGATAACAAAATGTTCGGAAAACAAACCTAATCCATCATCGAATGAGGTGAATAATAGGTCAAGAACTTGACCGATCACTTATCTCCCAGCCAGATGTCCTGCCAAAATAAAATGCTACTTCCATTTCCCAGTTTCAGCTTTATTCCTTCCCTGAAAGCAACAGCCACCTCCGAATTCCCCTGAACAGTCTTCAAGATATCCTTCCAGCTTTTGGACATTTTGTTAGGAGGAATAGAGACTGCACTCGGATCATGAGGCCGTTTTATAGCATATTTTTCCAACACCATCCTCCTCCACATGCCACCTTTTCCGGACACTAACTTCCACCACCACTTTGCCAAGAGAACGAGATTCTTGTCTACCATTCCTTGAATTCCCAGCCCTCCATAAGTTTTCGGTTTTGTAATTCTGGACCACTTTACATAGTGGATTTTCCTCCTCAATTCTGTGCTGCCCCACAGAAATCTTCTTCTTCAGACTCGCTGTCACTGCTAAAAACCTCTTCTTTGTCCATCATGCTTTCACCTTGGTCTGTAGTTATAGGCTCTATATGTTGGCCCCCTCCCTCATTTGCAGGATCAGTAAAATCCAGTTTTGCAGGTGGAGGCGAATCATCCTAAACTCTATTTTTCTTTTCTATTTTTTTCTTAGGCTACGGCTTCAAACCGTTGCTTGCTAAGGTATCAGGTTTGTTTCCACCCTTTCCAGGAAGGGGGTCTGCTTTCTTCCCCGCCTTTGCTTTAAGTTTCTGAAGCTTGTTAACATCAAAAGCACCAATATTGGAGCTAGCATTCTCCTTACCATTAGCAACAGCAATTTCCTTGGTTCTATTGCCATTGGAGTGCCCATTTTCTAATTTATGATTTTTTTCACTATAGTCACCTCACCATCAGCATCAGAATCATCACTCTTTTTTTATTGCCTCCATCTTGTACAAGCTTTTGCTGCTGACCTTGTTTCTTCCCTAACACATTATTCACCGGCTTCACAACCTGCTTTGTCTTTTTCATTTCTTCAGCCCTAGCCTCTGCTTCCTTCCTCAATTGCCGAAATGCCTCATCAAAATCATTATAAACTGTCCTCTTTGGGTCATAGATCTCAGAAAATTCACGCTTCACCATATCAAGGAGATCATCAACATAGAGAAGATGCAAGATCTTCTGATACACAGCCACAAACACAAGCCCAAGCTCATTGTGAAAGGTCCATTTAAGCGTGTAAGCCGCACCTGGTGCGTCATAGTTATATAGAGCTGCACCAGACCTTTCCTCCAAAAGACACGACCTGATCAAGGTGTCAATAGGCGACCCTTTAAGAGCATGCCCAAGCTCTTTGCATGTCCACATGATCAGCCCTCCCCTGGTGAAGATCAGCAATTGCTCTAACATTCTGAATCCCTGTACCAAATTCCCAGAATATCAGATACTGAGATAGAATGAAAAAAAAGAAAAAGAATTGTCACATGAAATGATCAGTCCTCGACCCTCCTATGGTCATGATCTAACAAATCTAGAATACCCCGAAATCTGTATTAACAAATCTAAAATAGACTAAATTAACAATAATGAATAATCTCATGAATAATGAAACCAACAATCCTCATATACTTATCTGATCTAATAAATCTATACAAATCAGACTCTATGTAAAATGCCATGCACATCATCTTAATCAAAAATTAAGGGGAAACCAATACAGGTAATTCCGGTCAACAAACCCAACCTAAATTCACATCAAGAAATCAAAACTCCGGCAATCCCAATCCATAATTCAGCTGCGAACAAACCCTAACATGAAAATCCTAAGCAACACATCAATCACCGAGATCTACAACAACATTTTCGTCATCGTTGTCACTTGTCAAATCAATGCTCATCACACAGATAAAGGAAGCAAAATTGATCGAATTTCATACCTGCCGGTTCTCAGAATCGCCGGATGCGTCGCCTAAAACTCTTTTTAAACGACCACTGTTAGGTAAATATGCCCGCCTGGCCTGGTCTTGTGAATCGAACCGGGAAGCACCAAACCGAATGGTTCAATTCCAGGGTATTCGGTTCAATTGGACGAGGCGATGGGAGCAGAAATATCTGAGGTTTGGAAGAAAGCGGTAGCGTTGATTGCTTCACTTGTTGTCCGTACGCTTCGATACTGGCCGCGTCGTCTCATCTGGCGTGGTGATTCGGATCGGCGCGAAGAGGGCATGCTGGTGTTGAAGTTATGAATCTGTAAGAGGGCTGACAGGCATTGATGCGATTGAGACAGAGGGTTTGAATCCTGGAATCATTTAAGGTTGTCTCAGTTTTACTGCTGCTACTTGGTTGTAGAGATGTTGGGTTTTGTGTATATTAGATTTTCTGAGCTTGAAATGGTGAAGGGTTGATAAAGTTGTGGACTTTATGGAAATGAGGTTTCCGGTGCTTGGTGTTGAGTGGCTGGTATGCCTGGCTTCAATTTGGCGGCTGCAAGTTGGTTAGGGTTTTATGTAATCATTGATGATGCCTCCCTACAGCATTTTATTGAGGTTTTGTGTGTGTGTAGAACTAGGCGCAAATCTTGGCTTATTTACACACTCTTAGGAATGAAATAGGTTTCAGAATGTTTGGCCCTCCCAGTTTTTGCTGCTTTGATCATGTTGGTACTTATTTGGTATCTTTTTTTTTTTATCCTTCGAATTCTTGTGGATCTTCTCGAGGAGGTTAGGAATGTTTAGCTTATGTGTTTTTCTCTTTCGAGAGAGGTTGCTGATGTTTTTCCATCTAAATCTTTGTGTTGCAGATACTGACATTACCCTGCATTCGGCAAGTAATAAGACAGTTAACTTATTGCGTTAATTGCCTTTGGAGGCTGAGCTTCTTTCCGATTTTCTTAGAGCATTTATATTTCTTCACGCTCAGATATCATTCGGATAGCGTACAGGCCGTTAATGATGTTATCTGCAGTCAGAACCCTGCCCAGCTTTTCAACACCCAGTTTTAACAAGTATTCGAATAAGGATACCCTTAGTTGGGGTTCCAGAACATCTTTCTCAAAGCCTACCTCTCGTAGCATTCTTCCTCAGATCAAGTTGTTGATTTCAAACACAGCTGTGGAGCCCTTGGCTGCTACACCAGCCCAAACTCGAGTCGACATTCTTGCTGAATCATTGCCTTTCATCCAGAAATTTCGAGGCAAGACCATTGTGATCAAGTATGGGGGCGCAGCTATGAAATCCAGCATCCTTCAGGAGTCTGTCATTAATGACCTTGTCTTGCTGTCTGTCGTGGGTCTCCGTCCTGTCTTAGTTCATGGGGGTGGACCAGAGATCAACCGTTGGCTGAATAAACTAGGCATTGAGGCTGTCTTTCGTGATGGCCTGCGTGTTACTGATGCTTCAACCATGGAAATAGTGAAAATGGTCTTGGTGGGAAAAGTCAATAAGGATTTAGTTTCTCTTATCAACAAAGCAAATGCCACTGCTGTTGGCCTATCAGGCTTAGATGGCCACTTGTTCACCGCTCGTCCCAAGCCAAACTCAGCCCAGCTTGGGTTTGTCGGCGATGTCAGTAAAGTCGACCCTGCCATCCTTCGTCCACTGTTGGATAACAACCACATTCCAGTTATTGCATCTGTCGCAGCTGATGAAAGTGGGCAATCATACAACATAAACGCCGACACTGTCGCAGGAGAAGTGGCAGCAGCCCTGGGTGCAGAGAAACTGATCCTGCTGACAGATGTTCCCGGGATATTGGCAGACCGTGATGATCCTGCCAGTTTAGTGAAAGAGGTTGATATCAAAGGGGTTAAGAAGATGATGCAAGACGGGAAGATTGGAGGCGGAATGATACCCAAAGTCAATTGTTGTGTGAGGTCTTTAGCTCAGGGTGTCCGAACTGCTAGTATCATCGACGGTAGAGTTCCACATTCGCTTCTTCTCGAGATCCTGACTGATGAAGGAGCTGGAACTATGATCACTGGATAAGTCCGGCAAAATGTTGCCTAGCCTTTTTATTGTTGTACTACTGTAATCCAGATTGACCTCATTCGTCTCAAAATTTGTCAAACTGCTTATCCTTCATTTTCCAGGTGTTGTATTGAATATTAGATCAGGAAACCAATTAAAACGATACCGTTTTAGGTCTCATATTTGTTTGGATAATTACAGTTAGCCCCTTTTACTTCTAATGGTTACGTCTAACGACCCTTACCACTACCAGAACCGATTTATTCAATTAACTCCCAATAACTGAAAATCGATCTACTGTAGATCAACAATCTGCAACACGCACTGATCTTCGTCTTCTTCATCCAACACTGTAAGTTTTCACGATGCCGAGCAATTGCGAGATATTCTGCGAAATTCTCATCGCCGTCCTGCTCCATCCTCTCGGCGTCTGCCTCCGCCATGGCTGCTGCACTGTAAATCACCGTCCGTTTCACTCAATATCATCTTTTATTTTCTGATATCGCGAATTGATTTGATCTGTGTTTGCAGGTGGAATTCTGCATCTGCTTGCTGCTGACGATGCTCGGATACGTGCCTGGGATCATATACGCGCTCTACTCAATCGTGTTCGTGGATCGGGATGCGTACTTCGATGAGTATCGCCGTCCGCTCTACTACGGATGAGTTTTCCGTTCATGATCTGCGTCTCTTTTGGTAGAGAATAACGTTGAGGTTTCAATTCGTTTTTCTGCAGTCTCGAATCACGTCTGGTTGTTCGAAAATCGAAACTCTTTATTTTAATAGAATTTTCAGATGTTTTTAGCTTCTTTAGGGTTTGAGTTTTTGGATCGGTGGTCAAGTTTATCCACTCAGTTTCCGCTGCTTCTAACTCAGATTCAGTGTGACGTGTTGCCGAAATAAGAAATTAAAAATATTATATTTTTATAATTTCTTGATTGATTTATATTTACCGTTACTTTGACAATTCAGAAACCCTAACGACCAAATGATTTGCAGAAACGCTGCTGCAAATCACGCACTAAGGAACTCCGACTTCTTCCGCAATCTCATCACCAAAACCACAACCCTATCTCACCTCACCCAAACCCACGCCCAGCTCATCCTCAACGGTCTCCAAACCGACGTCGTAACAGTCACCAAGCTCGCCCAAAGATTCTCGGACTTGAACTCAGTCCGCCACGCTAGCTTGCTCTGCCACACCTTCCCGAAGCCTGACATTTTCCTCTTCAACGTCCTAATTAGAGCATATTCTCACAACAAGAAGCCTCTCTCTGCAGTTGCGACTTACGCGCATATCAGAACGAAGACCGATCTGAAGCCGGATAATTTCACATACTCGTTTGTTTTGTCGGCGTTGGATGATGGAGTGGATGAAAGGTTGGGGCTTTTGCTGCATTGTAACTCGATTGTTGATGGGTATGCAGCGGATTTGTTTGTTGGATCCGCCGTTGTGGATTGGTGTTTCAAATTTTCGCGAGTTGGGCTAGCATTGAAGGTGTTTGATGGAATGACTGAAAGAGATACTGTAATGTGGAATACAGTGATTTCTGGATTAGCGAGGAACTGTGCTTTCCGCGAGGCAGTGAAGGTTTTTATTAGCATGTTATGTGGAGGTCATGTGTTTGATTCGGCTACTCTGGCTACTGTTCTACCTGCAGCTGCTGAGCTGCAGGAGTTAACACTTGGGAAGGGGATTCAGTGTCTGGCCCAGAAGGTTGGAGTTGTTTCTCATGCTCATGTTGTTACAGGATTGGTTTCATTGTATGCTAAATGTGGAGATTCTTGTTCAGCGGAGTACCTATTTGGACAAATTTGGAGGCCAGATTTGATATCTTGTAATGCTATGATTGCCGGGTACACATTCAACAATGATACGGAGTCTGCAGTGAGGCTGTTTAAGGAGTTACTATATTCGGGCGACAGGGTTAACTCCAGCACAATTGTGGGATTGATTCCTGTGCATTCCCCATTTGGATATTTAAACCTCACTAACACTATACATGCTTTCAGTTTGAAATGTGGCGTAGTTTCAAATCCATCGGTATCAACTGCAATGACTACTGTTTACAGTAGACTAAATGAAATAGAACCAGCTCGCAAGCTATTTGATGAGTGCTCAAATAAAACTTTAGCGGGCTGGAACGCCATGATCTCAGGCTATACTCAAAATGGATTGACAGAACAAGCAATCACACTTTTCCAGCAAATGCAGGAGTTGGATGTTCATCCCAATCCTGTCACAGTTACAAGTATACTTTCAGCTTGCGCACAACTTGGAGCTTTAACTCTAGGAAAGTGGGTTCATGAGGTGATAGTCAAAGAAAAGCTGGAACTGAATGTGTACGTGTCTACAGCTTTGATTGACATGTATGCCAAGTGTGGGAGTATTGAATTTGCTCGACAGTTATTTGATGCCATGCCAGATAAAAATGTTGTGACTTGGAATGCAATGATTTCTGGCTACGGCCTTCATGGGCGTGGGCGAGAAGCATTGGCACTCTTAAATGAGATGTCTGCATCCGGGGTTTTCCCAAGTACAGTAACATTTGTTTGTGCACTATATGCCTGCAGTCATGCCGGCTTGGTTAAAGAAGGAAATGAGATTTTTCATTCAATGGTTCATGAGTATGGCTTGACGCCCTCATCTGAACACTATGCGTGCATGGTGGACATTCTTGGACGTGCTGGACTGTTAAATAAGGCAATGGATTTCATAGAAGGGATTCCTGGGGAACCTGGCCCAGCTGTTTGGGGCACAATGCTTGGCGCTTGTATGATTCACAAGGACAAAAAGCTTGCATGTATCGCTTCAGATAAGTTATTCGATTTCAAAGGGGAAAGTGCAGGGTACTATGTTTTGCTCTCAAATATTTACTCGTCTGAAAGAAGCTATGCAGAGGCTGCTTCGGTACGCCAACTAGCCAAGGAAAGGAAACTAGCCAAAACTCCAGGGTGCACGCTGATTGAAGTAGGCGGAAAGGCTCATGTCTTCACATCCGGTGACCAATCACATCCACAGTCAGATGCAATCTACGCAGAGCTGGAGAATCTCATGGGAAAAATGAGGGAAGCTGGTTTCAATACAGTGGCCGCTACAGCATTGCATGATATAGAAGAGGAAGAGAAAGAGCTCTCTGTTAAAGTTCATAGTGAAAAGTTAGCCATTGCTTTTGGGCTGATCACCTCAGAGCCAAGAACTGAAATTAGGATCATTAAAAATCTGCGGGTTTGTGTGGATTGTCATATGGCTACAAAATTCATATCGAAGGTAACTAAGAGGGTTATAGTTGTGAGGGATGCCAATCGATTTCATCATTTCAAAGATGGTGTGTGTTCTTGTGGCGACTACTGGTAGATGAAGTCCTCGATTTCATTCCAAGTAGCCAGCCCAAGGTATATTGTTTATGATTACTTGTGTATCAGCATTCTGCAGTAGTGTCTTTTTTTCAGGTATGCAAGAGTCATCACATCCCGAGTAAGCTTGAATCTTTTTTTTATTATCTCATATTGATACTAACTTGATCAATCCTCAAATTACAGGTTATTTGTCGAAAAGCAGCATATGCAAGGCTGTGTTATAACGAAGTCAGTTTACTTGGTCCTGGATGAGCGTCAATAGATATAAGTATTAAGTTCTCAGAAGGATGGATGTTGCGTCAATAAATACACTCCTAACCATGAAGCCAAGCAACTACATCAAAGTTGAGAGTCAATAATACACATCGCCTCGGATGTGCTCACACCATAATAATGCAAGGGTTCCATACCTTGCCTTGATGGCTACTACATACATGCCTAGCTACTCGAGTCATCTACAATTGCAGAATTCAGCAAATTCTCACCAGTCCCTGATGTATATGATTTCAAAAGGTCACTGACATGATTACTCTACGGTCGATACACATACTACTGATAAAATTTAGGAATTTGTGGTTCTTGGCTTCAGGCCTAGCTAGCCAATTGTCACGAGCTTACTTTTCTCGGGCAATAAGACTCGTGCGGCCTTAGCACTTCGATGTTAAGTCAGTCTCTTAGTGTCGCAACTTCTTGGCTGGGCAAAATGAACGGACTCTGCTCTTTGGAAAGAGTACTTGTATTTACACTTAGAGAGAGTACAAGTGCTTTGGTATACAAGATTGTCCGATGGTTTGGAGGAGAGGGTCCTCTCTCCTTTATATACAATTGTGCCGCCATAATGGACGGCTGAGATCTACTCTATCCTACGGCTAGGATTTATTCTTCTAGAACTATCTACATACTACTAGGAGATCCCACAAGTTCTCCATGATTCCCGGGCATTCTCCAAGCTCTCCGAAATTCTTTAGGCCCTAGCTAAACCTCCTTACTATCTTGGACTTTTGTGGGCAAAGTCGGCAAAAAGGTTGGGCTATGTCGGTTGGGCGGAGCCGGGCGTGCCATTCTCCCCCACTCAAGCTCGCGACGCCCTCGTCGCGTCCTCCTGGTAGTCTCGGACTTTGTCCTTGAATTGCCAGAGCAGATCCTCGGACTCCCAGCTGGCTTCACTATCGGGCAGGCCCCTCCATTTGACGAGATACTCTTTGTAGCTCGGTACGCCTCGGCGTCAGATGGTTCGGTCGGCGAGTATTTCATCAACTTCCTTGTCGTAGGAAGTAACTACAGCGGTTGGGGCCCGATGGGAAACCCCTCTGGAGGGTTCTCCCCTGTCTTCATGATAAGGCCTGAGCATGCTTACATGGAAGACTGGGTGAATCTTCAACTTGGGTGGCAGGTTAAGCTTGTATGAGACGTTGCCTACGCGCTTGATCACTTCGAAGGGTCCTTCATACTTTCGGATAAGTCCTTTGTGAACTTTTTTGAAGGCCTTGAATTGTTGCGGCAACAGCTTCACGAGTACAAGGTCCCCTACCTTGAACTCCACGTCCCGTCTCTTTTTATCCGCCCACTTCTTCATTCTGGAAGCAGCCTTATGTAAAAAGGCGCGAGCTAGCTCGACTTGCTCGTGTCATGCCTTAGCGAACTTGAACGCTGCCTGGCTTGCTCCTTCGTAGCGCGCCGTTAGAGACAGTGGGGTATTCGGCTGCTGACCCAGAACAATCTCGAAAGGACTTTTGTTGGTGGCTTCGCTTTGCTGTAAGTTGAAGGAAAATTGTGCCACATCTAATAGCTTGCCCCAATCATTTTGGTTAGCACTCACGTAATGCCTTAAGTACTGCTCCAAAAGAGCGTTGAACCTCTCGGTCTGTACGTCGCTTTGAGGATGGAAGCTTGTCGAGAAATTCAATTCTGTCCCGAGCATTCTGAACAGCTCCGTCCAAAATCTCCCAGTGAACCGTGGGTCTAGGTCACTGACGATGCTCTTCGGGACGCCCCATAATTTGACTATGTTGGCCAGGAAGAGTCGCATATTTACTGAACCGGTCCACTACAACAATTATGCTCCCAAATCTCTCGGACTTTGGTAAGCAAGTGATAAAATCCATTGAGACGCTCTCGAATGGTTTTCCTGGAACGGGCAAGGGGTTCAGCAGGCCACCTGGTAGGTGCTGCACTGTCTTGTCTTGCTGGCAAACAAGGCAAGTCTTTACATACTCCTCGACTTCTTCACGCATCCGTGGCCAATAATAGACGGACTTTAATAAGGCGAGTGTACGCCTAACTCCGGGATGACCGGCCCACAAGGAATCATGACATTCCTTGATAAGCTCTCTCCTTAGATTGCCTCACCGAGGTACGAGGATGCGGCGGCCTTTTGTGTAGATCAACCCATCCTCGAACCAAAATCGCCTCGTCTTCCCTTCGTTGATCAAGGTCTGGATGGTCTGGGCTTGCTTGTCGGCCTTAAGTCACTCCTTGATCTTCTCCAACAATGGGCTAGTGACTTGGGAAATGCTTGCTAACTTGGCCTTGCGGCTCAGGGCATCTGCGACCACGTTCGTCTTCCCGGGCTTGTACTCCATGGCATAGTCAAACTCGGCCAGAAAATCTTGCCATCGGGCCTGCTTGGGACTTAGCTTTTTCTGGGTCTGAAAGTAGCTAGTCGCCACATTGTCGTTCAAAATCCTGCACTTGGTCCCGAGCAGGTAGTGTCGCCATACCCTTAGGCAATGAACGATCGCGGTCATATCTTTCTCTTGCACCGTATAGCGCCGCTCCGTGTCATTGAGCTTCCGATTCTCATAAGCTATCGGATGTCCTTCTTGCATCAGCACTCCTCCAATGGCAAAATCCAAAGCATCCGTGTGTAGTTCGAATGGTTTGGTGTGGTCGGGCAGGCTCAATACCGGCTCCTCACAGACGGCCTTCTTTAAATTATCAAAGGCATCCTGGCATTCTTTCGTCCACTCCCATGCCTTGTTCTTCTTAAGAAGGTCCGTAAGTGGCGCGGCCCGTGTCGAGTAGCTTTTGATAAATCGCCGGTAATAATTCACTAGACCAAGGAAAGAGCGTAATTCTGGTACCTTGGTGGGCGGTTCCCAATTTTGGATGGCCTGGACCTTACTTTCCTCCATCATCAGTTGGCAATCCCGAATCCTGTGCCCCAAGAACAGCACTTCTGGCTGAGCAAAGGAGCACTTCTCCTTCTTTACATATAGCTCATTGTCCCTTAGAACTTTGAACACTTCTCGCAAGTGTCGGACGTGCTCTTCTAAGGTTTGGCTATATACGACTATGTCGTCAAGGTAGACGACCACAAACTGATCCAAGTAAGGCTGGAATACTTTGTTCATCAACGTGCAAAATGTGGCTGGTGCGTTGGTTTGGCCAAAAGGCATAACAAGAAACTCAAATGACCCGTACCTGGTTATGCAAGCAGTTTTTGGCTCGTCTCCTTCTGCTATGCGTACCTGGTAATAATCCAACCGCAAATCCAGCTTTGTGAAGAACCGGGCGTGCCCTAGCTGATCGAATAGGTCGGCGATGAGCGGGATGGGGTACTTGTTCTTCACCGTGACCTTGTTGAGTGCCCTTTAATCGATGCACATCCTGAGCGAACCATCCTTCTTTTTCTGGAAGAGAACTGGGGCACCGAACGGGGCCTTGGAAGGCCGAATAAAGCCTGCGTCCAAAAGCTCCTTAAGTTGCCTTCTTAGCTCTGCCAGCTGCGGGGGCACCATCCGGTATGGGGCCATGGCAGGTGGTTTAGCTCCAGGCTCTAGCTCCAGGCTCTAGCTCAATCGCATGGTCCACTCCTCTCCTCGGCGACAGTTTCTTGGGAAGTTCCTTCGGCAACACGTCCTGGAACTCCTCGAGAACTGTGGCCACTGGCTGGGGCATATCAACTTGGCCAATGATTTCTTCATCGTCGTACTCCTTAAGGATAGCTAAGTAGCTTTCCTCGTTCCTTCGCACGCCCTTCTTGAACTGCATGGCCGACAACATTTTGGTATTGCACGCGTTGCTCCTAGTTGTCGGTACTACGCACGCCTTCTTCCCATCCAATATGCACATGGTGTTGTTGAAGGGTACTGTGAATGCCTTTACTTGGTCGTGAAATTCCAGTCCTAGGACAACCTTGAAGTCATCCATAGGCACAATGGTAAAGTCGAGTTTGCCCACCCATGTCCCCACACGGGTCTCGACTCTTCTAGCGACTCCGAGAATATGCTTAGCAGGCGAGTTGACTGCCTTGACGGATCCTTTGTCATCAGTTCCTTTGATTCCAAGCCGGGATGCCTCCTCTATCGACAGGAAATTGTGTGTGGCTCCAGTGTCGAGCATGGATGAAGTACGCTGACCTTTGAGAGTAATTGATGAGTCGAGTTTTCGACTCATTAATGCCCGTTTTTCACTATAGCTTTAGTTCGATTCCGACTACTATTTGATGTCATTTGATCCTTTTCTCGTGCGTTTCAGGTACAAAGCAAGATGTCTCAGTGTCAAGAGCCGTTGGAAGAAAACTCGGGAAAAATCGGTGTTTAGAGCAAAAGTTGACAGTATTTGGTCTTCAGTCGATCGACTGGGAAGCTCCCCTGCTCCAGTCGATCGACTAAACAGACTTACAGGGGAGCTGAAAATCGACCATCGCCAGTCGATCGACTGGCCTCTTCAGTCGATCGACTGAAGAGTCCCCTGCCCAGAGCATGCAGATCACGTGACGCCCAGTCGATCGACTGGATCTCAGTCGATCGACTTAATGGACTAACAGGAGGTGCTGCAAATTGAGAATTGTCAGTCGATCGACCGGGGGCCTACCCTGTCTCAGTCGATCGACTGAGAACCTGCTAGCCAAACGACTTTTCTTCCTCCAGTCGATCGACTGTGCCAACAGCCCAACGCCAGTCGATCGACTGGACCTGCTACAGTGCCGAATTTCTGACGAGCCTATAAATAGAAAGAGGGTTTCTTGACCTAGGACCTGGGATTTTTCTGGAGAAGAAGACAAAGGAAAGTGATCAAATCAAGGGTTTCATCATCATCAAACCAAGGAGGAATCAAGATCAAGGGAGTTCATTAGGACTAATCATCCTACTCTCTCCCTCTTCTTTTCTCCTAGAATTGCTTGTAAAAACCTACTCATCATGTTGTCTTACATGATGAGTGAGTAGTCTCCCTTGTGTTTTGAGGGGTTCTATGAACCTCCTTGGTACTCAATGATCATTGTGAACACATTTGAATAGATCTATTGAAGTTGATTTCATGTTTACTATGCTCTTCATGTTAGACATGTCTCTAAGTGTTTGATAAAATGCCTAAGTGACATGTTTGTGTTAGAACTTTGATCTAAGTCTTGAGAGAGCTTAGGGATGGTTTTGATATAGTAAAACTGAACTTAACCTACATTTATGAGAGTAAATGCATGGTGAGAGGTGAACTTGAACTTTATGCATATAGCATTTATGAGAGTAAATGCTATATAGTGGATCAACACCCTTTAACTAGTGAGATCCTAACTAAGATGGCTTGATTAAGATTAGATACGCGTAATAGCCTAATTCTTGATCTAGGCTAGGTTCAAAACCTATCAACTCTTAATTAATTGAACTCTTGTTTGCATGATCATTGAGAAATTGCCAAGGAGGGGATTAATCCCTCGAAACTCGCTTTTAATTGAATTCAATCCCTAAAACCACTTCATTCTTGTTTTACAATCATTGATAACTCAACCAATTCGAATTTTAGGAATTAGCCGAGTAAGAAAACTTGATTGAACTAGCGTGTAGTCCATTTGCTCCCTTGGGTTCGACACCGATCTTACCGGTTGATTATAAATTGTTTTTGATCAACGTACTAAAAATACTCGCGATCAAAATGGCGCCGTTGCCGGGGAGCAATAGCTAGATTACCCCTAGGAAAATCATTTAGTACTCCGACTATTCCATGTTTTGCTTTATTTTACTTGTTACTTGCAAATCTTGAGCTTATTCACTACGCTTACTTGTTTTAATTGTCTCCCCTTGTAGGTTCACCTCTTTTATGCCACCAAAGACCAAGAAGCTTACTCATATTGTGGATAGAGACTTAAACCAACCTATTAGAGAGCTAGTTAATCCTCATCTTACAAGGAGTAAGACCAACAAAGACAAAGGATCAACTTCCACTACTCAAGTAGTCATGGGTGATAGGGATAATAGACTACCTCCTCCTCCGCCCCCTCCTCATCAAAGAAACCAAGATAACCTTCCACCATTGCCCCAAGCTAGAAGGGCCCTAAAGGATTATGCTAATCCGACGGCATATGGGTATCGCTCTCCAATCCTTGTGCCTACTGTTGATAACCGGGACTTCGATTTAAAGACTTCCACAATACAAATGGTTCAATCCAACCAATTTGCGGGGAGAGACAATGAGGATCCCAATGCTCACTTGACAACGTTTCTTGAAGTATGTGCTACGTTCAAGATAAATGGGGTCTCGGAGGATGCAAAGCTATTGAGACTTTTTCCCTTCTCACTCACGGGAAAAGCGAAGGATTGGCTAAGGAGCCAAACTCCCGATAGCTTCACTACATGGGAAGAATTAGCCGTGGCTTTCTTGAACAAGTATTTCCCCCCTTCCAAAACGGCTTATTATCGGAATCAAATCACCAATTTCTCGCAATTGGATGGTGAAAACCTCTATGAAGCTTGGGAACGATACAAGGAATATCAAAGGCTTTGTCTCGCAATTGGATGATCTTCAAGTCTTCCACACTTTCTACCACGGGGTTGACAGTAACTCTCGCCTTGCGCTTGACACCGCCTCGGGTGGTGCTATTATGGAGCTAGAACCGCATGAAGGATATGCAGTGATAGAGAAAATAACCAAAAATTATTTCATGTGGGGAAGCGAGAGAGGAAACCCAAGAAGGAGACATGAAAGGCATGAGGTGAAAGCGGTGAGCTCTAGTGATTATGATGCTTTGAGGAAGGACTTTGAGAGCCTATCGGATGAAGTCTTCAAGCTAAAACACCCGGAAAAAGAATCTTCAACGAGGCAAGGGTGTGATATTTGTGAGGTCTACGAGCATGAGACCGCTTCTTGCCCTTTGGTTCAAAGTTATGTGCAAGGGCAAGGGTATGGAGAAGTGAACTTTGTGGGAGGAAACCAAAATAGAGATTATGGAGGTGGTGCCAACCAAGGGCAAAGCTCTCAAGCAAATCAAACTACACCGAGGTTTTCCTCGGTTTGGAAGAATCACCCAAACTTCTCATACAAAACCACAAATCCCACTCGCCCCGATTTTGGTACTACCCCTCCCGGATTTGGTCCTAAGCCTACATCCACTAATCAATACCAACCAAGAAATCAATACCAAGGGCAACAACGATACCAATCTCAAGCTCAAAGGCCTTACCAACAAGTTGAAGCTCCTCCACAACCTTCTAGTGAACTCTCCGGTATTGAGGCAATGTTTGCAAAGCTCTTAGCAAACCAAAATGAGATGAGGCAAGAATTGAATGAGGTCAAGCAATCGAATCAAAGGCTAGAGGTCCACAACAAAATGCTTGAAAGTCAAATTGCTCAACAAGCCGAGACATCTACAAGGGCACCGGGCAAGCTACCGGCTAGACCCGAACAAGGGAATAGAGAGCATTGTAATGCGGTAACCTTGAGAAGTGGGAAAGACTTAGAGGTAGAGCTACCTAAGAGGAAGAGAGTTACCTTTGATCTTGGAGGCCAAGCTAGTGCCGATATCGAAGAATTGGAAGAAGAGATCCCTAGTCCTCAAGTTGAGGAGGAAATCGAGGTGGAAAAAGAGAAAGCCGAACCTAGAGTCTACACTCCTCCTATTCCATTCCCTCAAAGGCTAAAGAAGAAAACAAATGATAAGCAATTCTCCAAGTTCGCGGAGATGATGAGGAAGCTCTATGTGACAATGCCCTTCACCGAGGTAATAACTCAAGCTCCTTCATATGCTCGTTTTCTAAAAGATGTCATTACTTGTAGGAGGACTATCGAGGATGTCGATACGGTGTCCCTCAATGGCGAATGTAGTGCCATACTTCAACCTCGCATGCCCCCAAAGCTTGAGGATCCCGGTAGCTTTTCCATTTCATGCTTTATTAATGATATTAAGATTGAACGAGCAATGTGTGATTTGGGTGCAAGCATATCGTTGATGCCTTATTCTTTGTGTAAAAAGCTAAATATGGGTGAGCCTAAACCAACTAGCATGATTCTAAGGCTCGCGGACCGCTCCTCAAGATTTCCTAAGGGAGTTCTTAAGGATGTCCCGGTTAGAGTAGGGAATTTCTATATTCCGGGTGATTTCGTGGTGCTAGAGATGGAGGAGGACAATGAAATTCCCATTCTATTGGGAAGGCCCTTCCTCTACACCGCGGGGGCTATTTTTGATACGACTAAGGGGTCAATTACCATGAGGGTAGGAGATGAGGAAATTGAGTTTAATCTTGAAAAAGCACAACGAGGTCCTAATTCTACAATGACTTGTAATTATCTTGACCTAGTTGATACTTATGAATTGTATGATGTGCCTAACCTTCTCATGAGTGCAATTGACCTTGACAATGAGCTTCCCGACATTGGCGATTGTTGGGCTATCTTAGAGGAGGAATGTGAAGAAGGGACTCTAAGCGACAAAGGTAAGGAGTCTTGTTCGGTAGAGCTTAAAGCTCTACCAACAAGCCTAAGGTATGAGTTCTTAGGCCCAAATTCTAGCTTGCCTATCATTGTGAACTCTTCTTTGAATGATGTTGAAACCTCAAAATTGCTTGATGTGGTTAGGAAACATAAGGATGCTATTGGCTACTCTATTGATGATTTAAAGGGAATAAGCCCTAATTTATGCATGCATGAAATCAACTTAGAGAGTGATAGTATGCCATCTAGGGAGAGAGCTAGGAGGTTGAATCCTATTGTGGGGGAGGTTGTTAAGAAAGAGGTCCTTAAATTGCTTGATGCGGGAATTATTTTCCCCGTTGCGGACTCTAAATGGGTGAGCCCCATTCATGTAGTGCCGAAAAAGGGAGGAATGACCGTTATTAAAAATGAGAAGAATGAACTAATCCCCACAAGAACGGTAACCGGGTGGCGTATGTGTGTGGACTATAGAAAATTCAACCAAGCCACTAAGAAAGATCACTTTCCCCTTCCTTTTATTGATCAAATGTTGGAAAGACTGGCTAAGCATGACTATTTTTGCTATCTTGACGGATATAGTGGATTCTTCCAAATCCCTATTCATCCCCAAGATCAAGAGAAAATGACCTTTACTTGTCCCTATGGAACATTTGCCTATCGGCGAATGCCCTTTGGACTTTGTAATGTGCCCGGTACTTTTCAACGATGCATGATGGCTATTTTTTCGGAATTTATTGAAAAGATCATGGAAGTGTTTATGGATGACTTTTCCGTTTATGGTTTCTCTTTTGATGATTGTTTAGCCAATTTGGCTAAAGTGTTGAAAAGATGTATTGAGACGAACCTTGTACTAAATTGGGAAAAATGTCATTTCATGGTGCAGGAGGGAATAGTTCTTGGTCACTTGGTCTCTAAAAGAGGAATTGAGGTGGATAAGGCCAAAATTGAAGTTATGGAAAAATTGCCCCCTCCAAGGGCAATTGTACCGCCATAATGGACGGTTGAGATCTACTCTATCCTACGGCTAGGATTTATTCTTCTAGAACTATCTACATACTACTAGGAGATCCCACAAGTTCTCCATGATTCCCGGGCATTCTCCAAGCTCTCCGAAATTTTCTAGGCCCTAGCTAAACCTCCTTACTATCTTGGACTTTTGTGGGCAAAGTCGGCAAAAAGGTTGGGCTATGTCGGTTGGGCGGAGCCGGGCGTGACACAATGCTGACTACACTACCAGGAAGACATGACTGGAGCTGGAGCTCCGTGAATTATGGGCATGGGGCACTGCGTAGCCCATCTAGCTTTTCAACATCAATGTGCCGTGAAAATCCCATGTGCATCCAGCCTTGCTAATGACAAGATAAGGCATCGTATGGTTATTACGTCTTCTGAAAGTGATCGTTGCAGGACTGCATGCCTCCAGTTTAAGGTTTGCTTATAATATCAAAAATAAGTGAGTCGGGAATTTAAGGGTAAAAGAGTCACTCAAGTTTTCTGAAAAAAGCAGGAGTGCAGCCGGCGTCCACGCCACGCCCGGTTCAACTCCTCACGCTGTCATAAGACACAGAATGGGTACTAACACTAATTGTAACTAAGCCCTTAGCCTATAAAAAACAGTTTTCTGAAAAAAGAAGTGACAACTTTAAGGTTAAAACAGTCATATTTAAAGATTATTGAAAATGAAGGAGTGAAACTCTCTGAACATAAATTTTTTTGAAGCTCCTTAAATAAATAGGTCCCGTTTTAATGAATTATTGAAATCAGTCCTACCTACTGGCACATCATGCTCCATTGAAGTTTTTAGCAGAAGGGTAGGTAACGTTCATCCTATGGTTGTCAATTATCGGTCAATTATAATCTACCCAACCCCCAACGTGCTCCATCTCTATCCACACAACACCATGAACGTATTAGCATGCCCACGTCGATATGAGGAAACAGATCAGGTACCGATCTCATCACAAGATTTTGTCTTTTAAATTATTCACTAATTAAAGCTACGCTACGTACATGAGCTTAAAGCGACATGCAGACAGAGAACAATAAAACACACCCTATGTGGACCAAAATAGGGCATGTTTGAATCACTGATTTGTACGTGTATAAATACATGTTTTATAGAGAGAGTTGGACACTTTTCCACTTCTCCACCTGCAGTTTAATTACAGATCCAGAATGGTCAATATCAAGCACGTTCACAATGTAAGGCCAGCCGGCGTGACACCCTCCGGCACGATGTACTTGTCGGAGAGTGACCAAGCCGTCACCGTAACCCACACATCCACCATTTACATCTACCGCCATCCCACCACAAACCAGCCATTTCAAACGCTAGTCCAAAACCTAATCTCTTCCTTAAGCCAAACCCTAGTTGACTTCTACCCGATAGCCGGCCGCCTGCGCATCATTCCTAACTCAGGTGGGCGGCTGGAGCTGGAGTGTAATGCCGAAGGCGTTGTACTCAAAGAAGCCGAGTCCGAGCTTGAAGTATCGGACTTGGGAGACTTCTCTCCAAGTCCTATAATAAGCACTCTCATTCCAAAAGTGGACTACTCAACCAAGCCAATCCACGAGACACCGATTGTCCTGGTGCAGGTCACCAGCCTCCGTTGCGGTGGGATTACGATGGGGTTCACAACCTCTCACTCGGCTTTCGACGGGCAGGGCGCCATGCTTTTCATTAGTGAGTGGTGCAAGCGCGCCAGAGGGGTCGTTGATCCGGTGCGACCCTTTCTTGACCGGACTATTTTGAAACCTTGTGCACCACTAGCAGGAGTTGTGTCTGAGATAAAAAATGATGGATGTGTGCATATTGACTATAGTCCTCCGCCGCTTTTGGTGGGGCAGTCAGACGACGGGGCGGAGAGAGCGAAGGAGACTGCGGTGGCTACTCTCAAGCTTAGTGCTAAGCAAGTTGCAGGGCTCAAGTCAAAGGCTAATTTGGATAATGCAGCTGGGGGAAGACCTTACACAAGGTATTCATTCATTCTAATAATTCAAATATATAGGACCACAATACAAATTAATATTACTCAAAACATATAAATAGTTACCATAAAAAACATATAAATAGTTATTCACGTAATTTATTTTATGAATTATGTTAATTGAAATTTGCATATTTTGGAAAGAATTTGGATCAAAATACAAACCAACATTATAAATAAAAACTACAAACCCATAAAAAATTGACACGTGTCAAAATCGACCAATCAGAATTAATTTCGACCGAGGTTCTTTTTGTAAATAAAAAAAATACACGCGGACTTACTTAAAAATACATAAAAGATAGGAGGAGTATAATCGTCCTAAAATTTGCTACAGTAAAATTCGACTTTCGCTACAGTACGTTTTTAAGTCTGATCATTCTCTTGTTAAGTCTGATCATTTAGAATAAATTTTGACTTTGCTACAGTAAAATTGACTTTTACTGTAACAAATTTCGACTGTCGCTACAGTACGTTTTTAAGTCTGATAAGCATGCGTTAAGTCTGATCATTTTGAATAAAAATTTGACTTTTGCCACAGTAAAATTTACTTAAAATAGATGATGATCAGACTTAAAATAGATGATGATCAAACTTTAAATAAATAAATATCAGACTTAAAATAGATGATGATCAGACTTAAAATAGATGATCTTCAAACTTAAAATAGTCTGATAATTAAGTCTTTTAAGTCTGATCATTAAGTCTTTTAAGTATGATCATTGCTGCTTTTTAAGTCTGATCATTAAGTCTTTTAAGTCTGATCATTATCTCATTTAAGTCTGATCATTAAGTCTTTTTAGTCTGATCATTAAGTCTTTTAAGTCTGATGATTAAGTTTTTTAAGTCTGATAATTAAGTCTTTAAGTCTGATCATTATCTATTTTAAGTCTGATCATTAAGTCTTTTATGTCTGATCATTAAGTCTTTTAAGTCTGATCATTGTCTTTTTTTAAGTCTGATCATTAAGTCTTTTACGTCTGATCGTTGCTGCTTTTTATGTCTGATCATTTCCAAGTTTAAGTCTAATCATTAACAACTCTTGGACTAAATTGAAAATAATATTATCAGGTTTATACCCCTCCGTGTAGAATGACTATAATACCCCTCCGTGTATTGTTCGAGACGTGTCAGCTTATAAATTAATTTGTATTTTTTATTTATAATTTGATTTGTACATAAAACGCACCCTTTTCAAAAAACTAATTATTTCAATTTTCAGGTACGAGGCAATAGCAGCACACATGTGGAGATGTTTGAGCAAGGCTCGCCAACACATCGACTCGCAACCAACACGCCTCCGCATAGTAACAAACGCTCGCAACCGCCTCAAGCCACCACTTCCTCCCACCTTCTTCGGCAACATGGTCCTCCGCATAGTGGTGGACACCACCTCCGGCGAGCTTCTCAACAACCCTCTCGGCCACATCTCGGCCAAAATCAGGCAAAAGGTGACCAGCGTGGACGACAAGTACGTCCGCGACGCACTCGCATACTTGGAGAAACAGGCGGACGTGACGCACTTGAAGGACTTTCATAGCCTGGGATGCACGATTGGAGGGTTTTTCGGAAACCCTAATTTTGTGATTTCGAGCTGGTTGAGCTTGCCGCTATACGGGACTGATTTTGGGTGGGGCCCAGAAGATTACATGGGTCCTGGCGGGATAGGGTTTGATGGGAAATGCATTATTTTGCCAGGTCATGATGAGGATGGGTCTGTTGTGATTTTTCTGAGGCTGCAAGTTGAATACATGGATGAGTTCACAAAGTGTTTTTATGAAGACATTTGAATTTTGAGTGCAATAATCAATTAAACATGGTAACATTTCTGTCGTAATTTTGTTATTCAATTAAGGTTTAAAATCTGGTACAAAATTGACTTTTGTTATTCATTATTTCATTGTATGCTACTCCCTCCGTCCCATAATTTTCTTCCCATTTTTGATTTTGCAAAGGTTTTAAGAAAAATAATATAGTAAATTATTGTGAGTGTATTTGCAAGTACAATTTCATCATTGCAAGTACAATCTGTGTGAAGATAAATGATTAAATAAGATGGTTGTGAGTGTGATGTGAATGAGTATTTATGGTAAGTTTTGGAAATGGGAAGAAAATTTTGGGACGCTCAAAAAGGAAAGTGAGAAGAAAAATATGGGACGGAGGGAGTAAATGTGGAGATTCTTGTTCAGCGGAGTACCTATTTGGACAAATTTGGAGGCCAGATTTGATATCTTGTAATGCTATGATTGCCGGGTACACATGCAACAATGATACGGAGTCTGCAGTGAGGCTGTTTAAGGAGTTACTATATTCGGGCGACAGGGTTAACTCCAGCACAATTGTGGGATTGATTCCTGTGCATTCCCCATTTGGATATTTAAACCTCACTAACACTATACATGCTTTCAGTTTGAAATGTGGCGTAGTTTCAAATCCATCGGTATCAACTGCAATGACTACTGTTTACAGTAGACTAAATGAAATAGAACCAGCTCGCAAGCTATTTGATGAGTGCTCAAATAAAACTTTAGCGGGCTGGAACGCCATGATCTCAGGCTATACTCAAAATGGATTGACAGAACAAGCAATCACACTTTTCCAGCAAATGCAGGAGTTGGATGTTCATCCCAATCCTGTCACAGTTACAAGTATACTTTCAGCTTGCGCACAACTTGGAGCTTTAACTCTAGGAAAGTGGGTTCATGAGGTGATAGTCAAAGAAAAGCTGGAACTGAATGTGTACGTGTCTACAGCTTTGATTGACATGTATGCCAAGTGTGGGAGTATTGAATTTGCTCGACAGTTATTTGATGCCATGCCAGATAAAAATGTTGTGACTTGGAATGCAATGATTTCTGGCTACGGCCTTCATGGGCGTGGGCGAGAAGCATTGGCACTCTTAAATGAGATGTCTGCATCCGGGGTTTTCCCAAGTACAGTAACATTTGTTTGTGCACTATATGCCTGCAGTCATGCCGGCTTGGTTAAAGAAGGAAATGAGATTTTTCATTCAATGGTTCATGAGTATGGCTTGACGCCCTCATCTGAACACTATGCGTGCATGGTGGACATTCTTGGACGTGCTGGACTGTTAAATAAGGCAATGGATTTCATAGAAGGGATTCCTGGGGAACCTGGCCCAGCTGTTTGGGGCACAATGCTTGGCGCTTGTATGATTCACAAGGACAAAAAGCTTGCATGTATCGCTTCAGATAAGTTATTCGATTTCAAAGGGGAAAGTGCAGGGTACTATGTTTTGCTCTCAAATATTTACTCGTCTGAAAGAAGCTATGCAGAGGCTGCTTCGGTACGCCAACTAGCCAAGGAAAGGAAACTAGCCAAAACTCCAGGGTGCACGCTGATTGAAGTAGGCGGAAAGGCTCATGTCTTCACATCCGGTGACCAATCACATCCACAGTCAGATGCAATCTACGCAGAGCTGGAGAATCTCATGGGAAAAATGAGGGAAGCTGGTTTCAATACAGTGGCCGCTACAGCATTGCATGATATAGAAGAGGAAGAGAAAGAGCTCTCTGTTAAAGTTCATAGTGAAAAGTTAGCCATTGCTTTTGGGCTGATCACCTCAGAGCCAAGAACTGAAATTAGGATCATTAAAAATCTGCGGGTTTGTGTGGATTGTCATACGGCTACAAAATTCATATCGAAGGTAACTAAGAGGGTTATAGTTGTGAGGGATGCTAATCGATTTCATCATTTCAAAGATGGTGTGTGTTCTTGTGGCGACTACTGGTAGATGAAGTACTCTATTTCATTCCAAGTAGCCAGCCCAGCCCAAGGTATATTGTTTATTATTACTTGTGTATCAGGATTCGGCATGCAGTAGTGTCTTTTTTTTCAGGTATGCAAGAATAGTCATCTCATCCCGAGTAAAGCTTGAACCTTTTTTTTTATCTCATATTGGTACTAACTTGATCAATCCTCAAATTACAGGTTATTCGTCGAAAAGCAGCATATGCAAGGCTGTGGCAGTTTACTTGGTCCTGAATGAGCGTCAATAGATATAAGTATTAAGTTCTCAGAAGGATCCATGAAGCCAAGCAACTACATCAAAGTTGAGAGTCAATAATACACATCGTCTCGGCTTCAGGCCTAGCCAAATGCTAGACTACACTACCAGGAATACATAGCTCCGTGAATTATGGCATGGGGGCACTGCGTGGCCCATCTTACAACCATCAATGTGTCCTGCAAATGGCCATGTGCATCCCCAGCCTTCCTTTGTACCATTCTTTTTAATGAAAAAGATAAGGCATCATATTGTTATTACATCTTCAGAGAGTGACCGTTGCAGGTTTGCATGCCTCCAATTTAAGGTTTGCTTGTAATACCAAAAATCAGTGAGTCGGAAATTTAAGGGGTAAAAGAGTCACTATATTCAAGGTTTCTGAAATAAAAAAGGAGTGACAAATTTAAGGTTAAAACATTCATATTTAAAGATTATTGAAAATGAAGGAGTGAAACTCTCTGAACATAAATTATTTGAAGCTCCTTAAATAAATGGGTCCAATATATATGAATTATTGAAATAATCAGTCCCACCTACTGTCTACTGACACATCATGCTATATCGCTCAATTGACGTTTTAGCAGAAGGGTAGGTAGGGTTTATTCTATGGTTGTCCACTACATTCAATTATCGATCGGCCAATTTAATCAAGCTACCCAACGTGCTCCATCTCTATCCACACAACACCATAAATGTATTAGCATGCCCACGTCGATCTAACTGAGGAAACAGATCAGGTACCGATCTAGCTCATCACAAGAATTTGTCTTTTAAATTATTCACTAATTAAAGCTACGCTACGTACATGAGCTTAAAGCGACATGCAGACAGAGAACAATATTGTGGACAAAATTAGGGCATGTTTGAATCACTGATTTATATGTGTATAAATACATGTTTGATAGAGAGAAATGGACACTATTCCACTTCTCCACCTGCAATTACAGATCCAGAATGGGGAATAACAAGCACATTCACATTGTTAAGCCAGCCGGCGTGACACCCTCCAGCACGATGTACTTGTCTGAAAGTGACCAAGCCAGCGCCATCACCCACGCGCCCACAATTTACATCTACCGCCATCCCACCACAAACCAGCCATTTCAAACCCTAGTCCAAACCCTAATCTCTTCCTTAAGCCAAACCCTAGTTGACTTCTACCCTATAGCCGGCCGCCTGCGCTACATTCCTAACGCAGGCGGACGACTGGAGCTGGAGTGTAATGCCGAAGGCGTTGTACTCATCGAAGCCGAGTCCGAGCTTGAAGTATCGGACTTGGGAGACTTCTCTCCAAGTCCGATGATAAGTACTCTCATTCCAAAAGTGGACTACTCAACCAAGCCAATCCACGAGACACCGATTGTCCTGTTGCAGGTCACTAGCCTCCGTTGCGGTGGGATCACGATGGGATTCGCTAACTCTCACTCAGCTTTCGACGGGCAGGGCGCCATGCTTTTCATTAGTGAGTGGTGCAAGCGCGCCAGAGGGGTCGTTGACCCGGTGCGACCCTTTCTTGACAGGACTATTTTGAAACCTTGTGCACCAGTACTAGCAGAAGTTGTGTCTGAGAAAAATGATGGATGTGTGCATATTGACTATAGTCCTCCGCCGCTTTTGGTGGGGCAGTCAGACGACGGGGCGGAGAGAGCGAAGGAGACTGCGGTGGCTACTCTCAAGCTTAGTGCTAAGCAAGTTGCAGAGCTCAAGTCAAAGGCTAATTTGGATAATGCAGCTGGCGGAAGACCCTACACAAGGTATTAACTCCTTATCATAATTCAAATATATGGACCACATACAAATTATATACGAATTAAAAGTAATTTCACATCCCCGGTGTCAGTGGTAACTGGTGAGCACTCCCCTAGAGTCAAAAGCGCCCGGGTTTGAGGTCCTCTAACATATTTAACACAACACTAACTAACCCCAATCAAAAAAAAAGTAATGCTAAATTTCTGGGTGTATTTGTCTAATAGAAAGTTGACACGTCAGCAAAAGTGATATAAAATTACTATATTAATTTTTATTTAAAAGGGTAAAATTTTGTTGAGGGTAGTGTTTTTATGGTATTTTTGTGTAAGTTTGTTTGAGACTTTGAACCCTAAAATAAAATTCACTATTTTTCAGAATATATAAATAATATTCACGTAATTTATTATAATAGAATTAAGATTCCATGAATTATGTTAATTGGATTTTTCATGTTTTGTTTCAGGTACGAGGCTATAGCAGCCCACATGTGGAGATGTTCGAGCAAGGCTCGCCAACACATAGACTCGCAACCAACACGCCTCCGCATAGTAACAAACGCTCGGAACCGCCTCAAACCACCACTTCCTCCCACTTTCTTCGGCAACATGGTCCTCCGCATAGCAGTGGACACCACCTCCGGCGAGCTACTCAACAACCCTCTCGGCGACATCTCGGCCAAAATCAGGAAAAAGGTGACCAGCGTGGACGACAAGTACGTCCGAGGCGCGCTCGCGTACTTGCAGAAACAGGCGGACGTAACGCAGTTTAGAAACTTTCACAGCCTGGGATGCACGATGGGAGGGTTTTTCGGAAACCCTAATTTTGAGATTACGAGCTGGTTGAGCTTGCCGCTTTACGGGACTGATTTTGGGTGGGGCCCAGAGGATTACATGGGTCCTGGGGGGATAGGGTTTGATGGGAAATGCTTTGTTTTACCAGGTCATGATGAGGATGGGTCTGTTGTGATTTTGCTCAGGCTGCAAGTTGAGTACATGGATGATTTCACAAAGTGTTTTTATGAAGACATTTGAATTTTGAGTGCAATAATCAATAAAACATTGTAACATTTCTCACGTAATTTTGTTATTCATTTAATTAACATTTAGAAAAGTGTTTTCTTCTTTCATGTATGGACATAGAGCTGCCCAATCAAAGCCAACAACGTGACCTGACCAGACCCTGTAATTGGGTCGAAATTAGCCCAACCCGAAACGACGTCAGGTATCCAATGGAATAACATAGCGTGCAGTGCAGACCACCTACTCTGTCTGTAAAGAGACGGGCCATCCGGTCCGCTTTTCGGCCCATTGAAGCCCAAATCAACGGCAACGGTCATAATCTTATTCAGTAAGTTTTAATTTCCTATTTTGTAAGGCAGCGACTTTCTTGCATTGCATATAAACTTTTCCTAATTTTCCATTATCCAAAATATAACTTTATCAACAATTTGAAAACATTTGTAACCTAAGAAAAATGATATGTTTCAAAGTGCATATTCTTTTAAGTTAAAGTGAAGTTAAGTGAAGTTCAGTTAATACTAATATAAGTTAATTTCAGTTAAGTTTCATTTTAAGTGAACAAGCCCTAACTTGATCAATCCTCAAATTATAGGTTATTCGTCGAAAAGCAGCATATGCAAGGATATGGTAAGTGGTAACAAAGTCAGTTTACTTAGTCCTGGATGAACGTCAATAGATATAAGTATTAAGTTCTCACAATGATCGGATGTTACATCAATAAATACACTCCTAACCAGTGGTGGTGCCAGGGTACCTGGGGCCAGGACCCCTCTCAATTTTTGAGAAATGTTGCCTTTCATTAGGTTCGAACCCAGGTCTAGGCGCATGTATGTCTCACTTCTACCAAGTGAGCTATAAAAGATGTGTTTAGTCTAGCAAAAAGCAACACTTAGCATTTGAAGTTGGTTATTTAATTTAATATCTCAATTTTAGTATATGTTTGATTACTTAATGACACTCAACTCTGTATTATTTAGATCTAAGTTAACTTATTTTTTAGCAACTAAGTTAAAAAATAAAATACATATTTATTAATTAAAATAAACTCTAATTAATTTAAGTTCTATTATTAATAATTTATAATAAAAAATATGATTGCGTTCAAATAAAATTTTTTTTGAGACCCCTCTCAAGAGGCGCTGGATCCGCCGCTGCTCCTAACCATGAAGCCATCAACTACGTACATCAAAGTTGAGTGAGTCAATCCAATAGGAGACACATGATGTGCTCACTCCCTACACCTGCCTTGATGGCTACTACAATCATGCCTACCTGCGTATATCAAAGTTGAGAGAGAGAGAGAGAGTCAATATATAATTCACCATAATAATGCAAGGCTTCACTCCCTCCCTGCCTTGATGGCTACTACATTCTCATTCATGGTAGTCCACAATTGCAGAATTCAGCCAATTCTCCCCATTCTCTGATGTATGATTTCAAAAGGTCACTGACATGATGATTGCTTATGTTCTACGGACTACGGTCGATAAAATTTACAGAAATCGTGGTTCTTGCCTTGTTGGCTTTGTGCCATTCTTGTTAATGACAAGATAAGGCATCGTATGGTTATTACGTCTTCTGAGATTGACCCGTTGCAGGTCTGCATGCCTCCAATTTAAGGTTTGCTTGTAATCGGTGGGTCGGGAATTTAAGGGTGGTAAAAGAGTCACTATATTCAAGGTTTCTGAAATAAAAGGAGTGGCAAATTTAAGGTTAAAACAGTCATATTTAAAGATTATTGAAAATGCAAACATAAATTTTTAAAAGCTCCTTA
The DNA here is from genome assembly GCA_033675215.1 of Rhodiola kirilowii. Taxonomy (NCBI): domain Eukaryota; kingdom Viridiplantae; phylum Streptophyta; class Magnoliopsida; order Saxifragales; family Crassulaceae; genus Rhodiola; species Rhodiola kirilowii. The sequence continues at coordinate 9,820,767 of CM066203.1, read as the reverse complement.
AATAAAGAGATAATTGGACATTTGCCACCCTTTGCAAAAGTTATTGGCAACCACCTTATGAAAACTTATTTGGGTTTTGCCATAAACCGCTAATTAGATTAGCGGTTTGATATAAAATTCAAATTGTTGACATCGTGGCTCCTACGTGTAATTAATCTGATGCTTAGTAGGACTAACACGTCAAACCGCTAACCTTACTAGCGGTTTGTGTTATTAGAAACCGCAAAATACATTAGCGGTTTGTGTTAATAGAAACCGTAAAATTCATTAGCGTTTTGCGTTAATAAGGAACCACGAAGAACATTAGCGGTTTGTATTGAAAAGAAAAACTTCACATGTTTCATATAACCTGTATGTGTTTAAAAAAACCATTGCAAAGAGTGTGAGCTTATACGCACCTTAGAGACAATGGGGGCCGCCGCCCCAATGATTTTTCGTATTTTTAATTAAAAGTAAATAATTAGATTAATATTTTAATAATTTTAGTATTATGCCCCCAATAATTTTAGTTTTATGCCCCCAATAATTTTGATATTAGGGCTTATGCCCTCTTTAATTTTAAAAACAAATTTTAATTTCAACAATTTTATGTCTCGTCCAAAAAAATAATCTAATAAAATTACAAAAGTCAATCGATAATTAAGGTAAATGCATGTAACATTATTCTTTCGTAAGTTTTGCCCTCATTAATAATATTTTCTGGGTCCGCCACTGACGATCACGAAGGTGTCTATCGAGTTGTCGCCTTTTTTTTATTTCCCCCCTTCCTCGAGACGACTCTGGTTCATTCTGTGTATGCAACTGTGTCACTTGTGACTGGGTAAAAGGAGTTACTTCTTCGTCTACATGAAAAGAAAATTTTGAGCTGAGATGAATGAAAACAATGTAAAATATTACATATTTTTGACTTCATTGAATACTAACCATCGTCCGACATCTAAATAAGCATTGGATCAATATCCAAAGCTCGCTCCTCGCCGATCTCCTCCAATTCATCAAACGATAAATGAAACAGATCATAAGCAAGTTTCTTCGACGTTGGTGGTGGATTGTTAAAAAAAATCTTTGCTCCGTGTTGTGCTCCACGAACTAAAGATCGAACCAGTAATAAAAAATGAACAAGTGAAAAAAACATTCTATATCTTTGTATCGTAAAACATTTAATAACACTTACATAGGCAGAGTGCTCATGAGCATTAGGCCGGTATAGTGTAAGACTATCATCTCGAGACTGGATGAATTTACTCATCACTGAATAATACCAGTCGAAATAATCTGACAAATATGCATCATCTTCTTCTCTATCAGCCTCAACGACACTACCATACCTTTCATTCCAAAGGGTTATGTATTGGTGCATTTCGTTTGCCTAATTCTTTTTTAACTTCTTCCTTGTGATTCGATGGAGCTCGTGGTGATTTGTTCGAGGTGTTGGAGGTATGATCTGTCGACATCCAAACTGTCGAAGTACCCGTGAAGGGTATACCCACTCAACACTATTGTAACAGATCAGTGGTGCCTCAGCTGTCCATAATTCTCGCCCGGATCGACATCAGAAAAAGCAGGTAGTGGTAGAGGCTCAGTATTACGGAGTGGTCGGCCAACATACATATGCTCCCAAGCCCACAACTGAAGAAGAATCAAGCATATTCGGTGGTAAGCTTTTGGTGCCCTCCAATTTTCATCCTCTCGCATTACACGCATAATGCCATGGTGTCTATCGGAAATAACCAATGTTCAAGAAAACGCTAGGCGGGAATCGGGCGGACAGGGTCCCGAAAAGACTAATCGGGGATTAATCGGGGCCTAGGCGGGGATGAATCGGTGTCAAATTTTTTTATATTTTTAAATATATATACAAAAATATATTATATAGTGTTGTATCAATATTACTTTAATTTGAAATTAATACTTGAAAAGATAGTTTAATATATTAGTTTCAAATATGAGTCATAAACTTCTAAACTTAAAGAATTTAAAATTTTATAATTGGTATTATGCCTGATTTATTGTATGTTATAAGGTAATGGGCCTAAATTGAGCCAATTAAAAATTAAAACAGCCAAATAACAAATATATTAAATAAATAATAGACAATGACCGCCTAGGCGGAACAAATCAGAATGGATTCAAGAAAACGACCGCCTAGGCGCCGCCTAAGCGGCCCAGGCGGCCGTTTTCTTGAACACTGGAAATAACACACAGTCCTTTGCGCTGAGTAACACCATGTCTGATGGCAGCCATAAACCAACTCCAGCTATCCACATTCTCACTCTCTACGAGTGCATATGCTAGTGGAAGCAGGTGGTTATTTGCATCCAACCCAACTGCGACAAGCAAAGTACCATTGTATTTCCCAAATAAATGAGTCCCGTCAATGCCGATTATAGGACGACAATGAGTAAATGCTTGTACCCCAGCTCCAAAAGCCCAAAACACACGGTCTATGCTCATCTTGTTACCAGCAACTGGAGTAGTATTTGCAAAAACAACTGTCCTTGGATTGGATTCTTGTAACATTTGCAAGTACTCGGGTAAATTTCCAAAAGATTCCCTCCAATCTCCAAATAACATTTTCAACGCTTTTTGTCTAGCTTCCCATGCTTTGAAATAAGAAATCTCGTAGCCATACTTTTCACACACAATCTGTCTGATAGCTCCAGGCATATATCTCAACTTCTCTTTAATGAGATCGATGACATCCATGGCAATAAAATCTTTATTGAAATGAGGATTGTCTTTAGGAATGACATCACTTTCACATGAGTGGGCTTCGTCGTACCGAGTAATTTCCCACATAGGAATGCCTTTTTTTCTCTTAAGTGCCATTGACATTTTCCATGCTCATCTCTGCACTGAAAAACTAAACGTTTCTTGTTTGATTTGTAGGTTGTATATTCGACATGATTCATAATAGAAAACCTTTGATAAGCATATATCAAAGCTTCTTTGCTGGGAAATAACATGCCTTTACAAAGAGAGTTCATGTTAAATCGTTAGGTATCACCATCAAATTCATCCTCCTTCGGATCTTCCTTCCACCCCGATACATCTTTAATTTAAAGCCGGGATAATCCCACAACTGAGGCGGTTCAAAAGGCTTATCAGCTGCCCCTAATTTAATTCTCTCATCAACGTTCTCCTCACCAATTTCTTCTATCATTTCTAATTCCTCTCTATTATACTCGTCCACAACGGGATTGTCAAAAGTTTCCAACGTTGACATCACCATTCGATCTATTTCATCATCATCATCGGTCGACCTTACGAAACACCAACAAAAAATGTACATTAACTAAAGCTCACACGCTAAAACAACCAACTCTTCATTTTTAAAAATACGGTAAAACTACAATATATCTTACAATTACAAATCGAATGAAATCTTAACTACATCAAAACCTGAACAACACTAAAGCTTTACATCTACCAAAACCTTCATATCTAAACAATTCAAACCAACTTCACAATTACAATTCAAATATTGCAAAAAACAATAAGCACATCCAAATACATCATAATTACAGTCAAACTACGGCAACATTAAATCAAAATCATATAAACATAATCCCTAATCTCTACGAAACTTAACCCTAAACCCAATTTCACTATTTCAAATCGAGTAATTTAGAAAATTGTAACATACCGTGTTGACGCGTGCACAATGACGATGCGTGACTGCCGGCGACTTTGGCGGACTTGGACGAAGGGTCGACGGTCGCAGCCGAGCGACATATGCAGGGAGCAGGGAGAGAGTCGCGCGAGGAAAGAAATGAAACAGATCTGTGTTTATTTCACTACAAACCGTTAATACGACTAGCCGTTTCTTTTAATTTTAATATCCTATGTGGATGCCACGATGTCAACAATTTGAATTTTATATCAAACGGCTAATCTAATTAGCGGTTTTTGATAAAACTAAAATAAATTTTCATAGGGTGGCATTTTGTCAATAACTTTTGCAAAGGGTGGCAAATGCCCAATTATCTCTTAAATAAATGGGTCCAATAATATATATCCGTTTTATGAATTATTGAAATCAGTGCCACCTACTGGCAGTGGCACAACGTGCTCCATTATTGAAGTTTTAGCAGAAGGGCAGTTAGGGTTTATTCTCCACTTACATTCAATTATCGGCTAATTTAATCTACCAACTGTTCAAATATGTGTTAAAAGGTGGGAAGAACATGGTGGTGCGCTTCATTTGAGATCTAAAATTGAGCGTGAAGGACATCTCGAATCGAGTTGATAAAATTAGATTAAAATACCTTGAATTGAGAGGTATAAAATCAAATATTGAAATGTCAAAAACGAAACTATATCGAATGAGAAATCAATGGCCAAAATTGAATCAAGGAGTAGCGATAGAGGTTGCGGACGGAACAAGGAGTAGACACCAGCCTAACCAAATTATTCTAGTGGGACACCCGTGGAAGCAAGTCTGTTCAGTTGGTAGGGAGTGGTTCGAGTGGGACTTGAACTCACTGATTAATGTCTCAAAAAAAATATTCACTAATTAAAGTTACGAGGAGCGATCAAATGATAATTTCAAATTTTTTCGGGAACTTGAGATTCCAATCTTTAAATTCTAAAATTCATCATCAAGTAATTGTGGTGGTGACACGTCTCCTATGTGCATTTTTCAATATGCATTTAATGCAAAATCGAAGCCATATTTTTTACTTTATTTTTTGGACATGTGTCACATGCAAATTTATAGATGCATCATGATCTAATGGTGAGATTTGAGGTCTCAAGTTCTAGAATTTTTAAGGATTTTCAACCGAGCGTTCCGTACGTGTATAAATAAATGTTTGATAGAGAGAGATGGATACCATTCCACTTCTCCACCTGCAGTTTAATTACAGATCCAGATTAATGGTGAATATCAAGCACGTTCACATTGTTAAGCCAGCCGGCGGGACACCCTCCGGCACGACGTACTTGTCGGAGAGTGACCAATCCAGCGCCATCACCCACGCGCCCACCATTTACATCTACCGCCATCCCACCACAAACCAGCCATTTCATACCTTAGTCCAAACCCTAATCTCATCCTTAAGCCAGACCCTAGTTGACTTCTACCCTATAGCCGGCCGCGTGCGCTACATTCCTAACGCAGGCGGGCGGGTGGAGCTGGAGTGTAATGCCGAAGGCGTTGTACTCATCGAAGCTGAGTCCGGGCTTGAAGTATCGGACTTGGGAGACTTCTCTCCAAGTCCGATGATAAGCACTCTCATTCCAAAAGTGGACTACTCAACCAAGCCAATCCACGAGACACCGATTGTCCTGGTGCAGGTCACTAGCCTCCGTTGCGGTGGGATCACGATGGGACTCGCTGCCTCTCACTCGGTTTTCGATGGGCAGGGCGCCTTGCTTTTTATTAGTGAGTGGTGCAAGCGCGCCAGAGGGGTGGTTGATCCGGTGCGACCTTTTCTTGACCGAACTATTTTGAAACCTTGTGCACTACTAGCAAAAGTTGTGTCAGAGAAAAATGATGGATGTGTGCATATTGACTATAGTCCTCCGCCGCTTTTGGTGGGGCAGTCAGACGACGGGGCAGAGAGAGCGAAGGAGACTGCGGTGGCTACTCTCAAGCTTAGTGCTAAGCAAGTTGCAGAGCTCAAGTCAAAGGCTAATTTGGATAATGCAGCAGCTGGCGGAAGACCCTACACAAGGTAATAATTCCTTATCATAATTCAAATATATGGACCCAGGCGTTCGGTTCAGAATCCTTAAAATTTCGAGATTTTGATAATTAAATTTGACCATCAGATCATGATGCATCTTTGAATCTGATTGGACAAATATCTAAAAAAACAAAATAAAAAAAATTGATTTTAACTTTGCATTAAATGTATCTTGAGAAATGCATATCACACATATGTGTTACCACCAAAATATATCTTGGTAGATGAATCTTGCAATTTAGAAGATAAAAATTGAAATATTAAATTCTCACAACAAATAACTAATAAGGGGTTGTTGTTAGAGAGCTCCTGTATGGACCACATATACATAATACATATATACAAATTAAAAGTAATGCCAAATCCTTGGGTGTATTTATCCAATAGAAAGTTGATACGTCAGCAAAGTGACAAAGAGGGGTATGTACTATCGCCTATTGACAAATCACGGTTCGAACTATGAAAATTGACAATTAAGTGTAATTTCAAAATATTGTAATCCTCAATTTCACAATTAAGGGCAATAAGACTTTTTCAATTCATTCATTCAGTTAACTTTGTCAATTGACGGAGTAATATTTGGTCAGTTATGTGTTATATGAGGAGTAAAATATTTAGAAATTATCCTTAAATGTCAATTTTTATAGTTCGGACCATGATTTGTCAATGAGTGATAGTTCGTACCCCTCTATGTCATTTTCCCAAATTTCTATATTAATTTTTGTTATATTAATTTTTATGGTATTTTTGTGTGTGTAAGTTTGTTTGTTTTTTTTTTCAGAATATATAAATAATATTCACGTAATTTATTATAATAAAATGAATAAGATACCATGAATTATTTTAATTGGATTTTGCATGTTTTGTTTCAGGTACGAGACTATAGCAGCCCACATATGGAGATGTTCGAGCAAGGCTCGCCAACACATCGACTCGCAACCAACACGCCTCCGCATACCAACAAACTTTCAGAACCGCCTCAAACCACCACTTCCTCCCACTTTCTTAGGCAACATGGTCCTCCGCGTAGCGGTGGACACCACCTCCGGCGAGCTTCTCAACAACCCTCTCGGCCACATCTCGGCCAAAATCAGGCAAAAGTTGACCAGCGTGGACGACAAGTACGTCCGCGACGCGCTCGCGTACTTGGAGAAACAGGCGGACGTGACGCAGTTTAGAAACTTTCACAGCCTGGGATGCACGATGGGAGGGTTTTTCGGAAACCCTAATTTTGAGATTACGAGCTGGTTGAGCTTGCCGCTTTACGGGACTGATTTTGGGTGGGGCCCAGAGGATTACATGGGTCCCGGGATGATAGGGTTTGATGGGAAATGCTTTGTCTTGCCAGGTCATGATGAGGATGGGTCTGTTGTGATTTTTATGAGGCTGCAAGTTGAATACATGGATGATTTCACAAAGTGTTTTTATGAAGACATTTGAATTTTGAGTGCAATAATCAACGGCAACGGTCATAATCTTATTCAGTAAGTTTTAATTTCCTATTTTGTAAGGCAGCGACTTTTGCCATTGCATATCAACTTTTCCTAATTTTCCATTATCCCAAATATAACTTTAATTATAACCAATTTGAAAACATTTTTAACCTAAGAAAATGATCTCGTTCAAATTGCATATTCTTTTAAGTTAAGTTTCAGTTAAGTATAGTTCAGCTAATATTAATATAAATTAATTTCAATTAATTACAGTTGAGTTTCATTTCAAGTGGACAAACCCTAACTTGATCAATCCTCAAATATACAGGTTATTCGTCTAATAGCAGCATATGCAAGCAGGGGCGAAGCCACGTGCAAACTTAATCGGGCTGCAGCCCGAGTAACTTTTGGCCCAAAATAAAATTTTTTTTTTGAAGATAAGGTGGCAATGCCCGAGCTTGGCAAGAACTTCCTTGTGCTTCATATCATCATAAACACCGTCGTAATCGAAAACGGAAGGGTCTTCAAGGCTTTCTGATGCAGCTCCTCAACCTCTTTGAGGCTTCTGCTTTTGACAGAGTGACGAGAGATTTGCATCTCGACATTATCGTCGTCGTCGTCTTCTTCGCGAAACCCTAGCGGAGTCGGGATCGGCGGCCTCTTCTGCTGCTGCTGCTGCTGCGCCTGCTTTGGTATCCTCAACTGCAGACCGTATTTGTTGTTCTGCATCTTTCAACAATTGCTGGATTGAATGGAACCGATTGAATTTGATGATGCTTTCTTCTTCTTCTTCCTCCTGGAGTTTATCTAGCAGGCGAGATTGAACCGGACCGGCAATCAATTGAACCACTTTGAGAAACAAACCGAGAACCAAATAAACCGCAACAATGCTCACGTTTCATCTTTCTTGATTTTCTGTTATCAAAAAAAAAAATCTTTCTTGATTTTCTTTAGGGTTAATTGCAAAAACAAAAATACAGAAATCCAATATCGGAATATTTATGAACTTCAATAGACGTGATTTGAAGAAGATGTATTGATTATTTGATTGACATGAATTTGAAGGTGCGTCTGAATATGCATGAGAATAATAGACGTGATTTGTTTTTGTTATCCATGTATGTGTTATAGAAAACTATTGCAACTCCAACTCCTGGCCGTGGAATTCTAGCTACGAGTCCAATGCGACTTGTGGGAAGAGGTTGGCTTCTATTAACGTAGACAACACAAAAGTCAATAAACAGGCTTACAGGCAGCTGATGATTTAAATATGTGTTTGGTATCTCATGTATGCTTTAAATAGCTGACACATTCTTTGTTTTTATAGGGTTTGGTTCCTGCATTTTGCAGGAGTTTAGTTGCTGCTGGCACGTAAAGGTGAGTCTGCTGTAAATATATGGGTTCCAAACCTTTAAAAAATTATCCGGGAGTCCCACTGGGTTCCAAACGTCAAAAAAAATTTTTACGAAGCTTCCAGCCCTGGTAACTTTTGATTCCTGGCTTCGCCCCTGTATGCAAGGATATGGTAAGTGGTAACAAAGTCAGTTTACTTAGTCCTGTATGTTACGTAAATAAAGACACTCCTAACCATGAAGCCATCAGAAGGATAGGATGTTACGTAAATAAATACACTCCTAACCATGAAGCCAGCAACTAACTCCATTGTCATCTCCTTATCATCTTTCCCAACATTGTTGATACTGTTGCTGATGCCATTGTAATTACTGCTGTCGTCCCTACCAGGCTCAACTACCTCAACTAACTCATCATCAAAGGAAACAGTGTCATTAAATGTCAACAAGTAGTCTATCTCTATCCCCTCACAGCATGCATCATCCAAATTTACCAACTCATCACCTTGATGGATTGCAGCTGGTCTAAGAATACTGTCATTTTGGCAGGTGAGGTATGAGTCCAAAACTAAAGCTCTCAATCTCAGCTGGTAGCAGTGATAATAAGCCCTGATCTTGTTCCACATTTGGAGTTTGTGGAAAAGTCAACGCAGATGAAGAACTAGTTAAGCTACTACTGAGGCTGGTGCAGCTGCTACTTAAATGACTGGCACTTATAATCAGCATGCTGTGAATGGGGTTGCTTTCATATGCATCATGATTTGCTTGTTTGGCTGTAACTCCAGCCACACTGTTTGGCCTTCTAAAAGTGTCAATTCTTCTGCTCAGTGTTGTGTTCCAGTAGTTCTTAATTTCGTTGTCTGTTCTTCCGGGCAACTGATTTGCAATCAGTGACCATCTACACAAAATAAATATATTCAAATGCACCTGCTGAAAATATGAGAAGTGTTAGAGAGAGAAAATGCACTTACTTGTTCCCCAATGAGGCATGCAGATGGATGATAATGTCTTTTGCTCTTGGGAGGTGAAGTTGCCCCTTTTTAAGTCACTTCTTAAGTAGTTGATCCATCTAAGACGACAGCTTTTTCCACATCTCAGCAATCCTAAAGAAAAATACACACGATGGGAGGGTTTTTCGGAAACCCTAATTTTACGATTACGCGCTGGTTGAGCTTGCCGATTTACGGGACTGATTTTGGGTGGGGCCCAGAGGATTACATGGGTCCTGGGGGGATAGGGTTTGATGGGAAATGCTTTGTTTTACCAGGTCATGATGAGGATGGGTCTGTTGTGATTTTGCTGAGGCTGCAAGTTGAGTACATGGATGATTTCACAAAGTGTTTTTATGATGATATTTGAATTTGAGTGCAATAATCAATTAAACATGGTAACATTTCTGTCGTAATTTTGTTATTAAACCACGCATACAAAGTATATTTTTGGTAAAAACAATAAAGTTCATCAAAATTAATCTGTAATTTATTTTTTATAATCGAAAAATGAAAAAGACGATATAGCTCGTGAGTTTTGCATATAATTCGTCATCAACAAAATGCACCGAAAATAAGGATTTAATCCCATCCATCCACTCACAAAAGAAAGGATTATGATTTATTTGTAATTTACTAATTTATATCAAAAAAATCAACTTTATATCCAATCTTTTTCCATTCATTCAATTAACATTTAGAAAAGTGTTTTCTTCCTTCATGTATGGACAAAAATAGCCCAATCAACAACGTGACCCGACCAGACCCTGTAATTGGGTCGAAATTAGCCCAACCCGAAACGCCGTCAAGTATCCAATGGAATAACATAGCGTGCGGTGCAGACTACCTACTCTGTCTTTAAAGGGGCGGGTCATCCGATCCGCTTTTCGGCCCTTAAGGGCATTCGCACCCTTGAGTCTTATCTCTTTGAGGACATCCTCAAAGAAAACTTTCTGTTACTATTCACTAAACAATGATAGCATTTTTTTGCATTCTGTGCACCCATGACATTCTGTTAGAGCACATTCTATTAATTACTATTCATAGTAAAAAATAATTTTAAATAATATTTTGAGGTAAATTTGAAGTGTTTTAGAAGAGAAATAAATTGTGTATTTATAGATAAAAATTTTAATTTTTTTCCACGTTTTAATATTTTTTTTACTTTTTAAAAAAATCTGCAGTTATTATTTTATAGCAGATATGTCATTATTTAAATAAATAAATAAAGTCGAACTTATTTTTTCCTCGTTGGGCCAAAAAGCTGGCCCAAAACGCTTAATTGTTTTAATTCCTTCGTCGTTTTGTTCATCGTTTCCAATTTTGCAAGATCAAACCCTAAGCATCGTACGTCCTCTCTACCATCCTCCATCCGCACGTCGGCTCAGATGTCCTCTGCACTTCCTGCTCCAGCACGCTGCGCTGCACAGCTCAATGATGAGTCGAGTTTTCGACTCATTAATGCCCGTTTTCACTATAGCTTTAGTTCGATTCCGACTATTATTTGATGTCATTTGATACTTTTTCCGTGCGTTTCAGGTGCAAGGCAAGATGTCTTAGTGTCAAGAGCCATTGGAAGAAAACTCGGGGAAAATCGGAGTTTAGAGCAAAAGTTGGCAATATTTGGTCTTTAGTCGATCGACTGGGAAGCTTCTCTGCCTCAGTCGATCGACTTAATGGACTAACAGGAGGTGCTGCAAATTGAGTTCCCTCAGTCGATCGACTGGGAGCCTACCCTGTCTCGACTGAGACCCTGCTAGCCAAACGACTTTTCTTCCTCCAGTCGATCGAGTGGGCCATCAGCCCAACGCCAGTCGATCGACTGGACCTGCTACAGTACCGAATCTTTTCCGAGGCTATAAATAGAAAGAGGCAAAGTTGACCTAAGATCTTGGAATTTTCTGGAGAGAAGACAAGGAAAAGTGATCCAAATCAAGGGTTTCATCATCATCAAATCAAGGAGGAATCAAGATCAAGGGAGTTCATTAGGACTAATCATCCTACTCTATTCCCTCTTATTTCTCTTAGATTTGTTTGTAAAAACCTACACATCATGTTGTCTTACATGATGTGTGAGTAGTCCCCCGTACTCAATGATCATTGTAAACACATCTATTGTATTTATTATAGTTGATTTCATTTTTACTATGATCTTCATGTTAGACATGCCTCTAAGTGTTTGATAAAATGCCTAAGTGACATGTTTATGTTAGAACTTTGATCTAAGTCTTGAGAGAGCTTAGGGATGGTTTTGATGTAGTAAAAATGGACTTAACCTACATTTATGGAGTAAATGCATGGTGAGAGGTGAACTAGAACTTTGTGCATGTGCATTTATGAGGGTAAATGCATATAGGGGGTCAATATCCTTTAAGTAGTGAGATCCTATCTAAGATGACTTTACTAGGATTAGACATGCATGGTTTGCCTAATTCATGGTCTAAGCTAGGTTCAAAACCTATCAACTCATAATTAATTGAACTCTAGTTTGCATGATCATTGGGAAATTGCCAAGGAGGGGATTATTCCCTCGAAACTCGCTTTAAATTGAATTCAATCCTTTAAATACCATTTCATTGTTGCTTTGAATCATTGATAACTCAACCAAATTGAATTGTAGGAATTGCCGAGTAAGAAAACTTGATTGACTTAGCTTGTAATCCGTTTGCTCCCTTGGGTTCGACACCGGTCTTACCGGTTCACTTATAAATTGTTTTTGACAAAAAGTATCTCAAAAATACTCGACGTCAAAATGGCGCCGTTGCCGGGGAGCAATAGCTAGATTACCCCTAGGAAAATCATTTAGTGCTCCGACTATTCCATGTTTTACTTTATTTTACTTGTTACTTGCATTTCTTGAACTTATTCACTACGCTTACTTGTTTTAATTGGCTTCTCTGTAGGTTCACTTCTTTTATGCCACCGAAGACCAAGAAACTTACTCAAATCGTGGATAGAGACTTGAACCAACCTATTAGAGAGCTAGTTAATCCTCATATCAAAAGGAGTAAGACCAACAAAGACAAAGGACAAACCTCCAATACTCAAGGAGTCATGGCCGAAAACAACAACAAAATACCTCCTCCCCCACCACCACCTCACCATAGAAACCAAGACAACCTTCCTCCGCAATTGCCCCTAGCTAAAAGGGCCCTCAAGGACTATGCCATCCCTACGGCATATGGCTACCGTTCTCCCATCCAATTGCCTACCGTGGATAACCGGGATTTTGATTTGAAGACGTCCACCATTCAAATGGTTCAATCTAACCAATTCTCGGGGAGGGACAATGAAGATCCGAATTCCCATTTGACGTCGTTTCTTGAAGTTTGTGCTACATTTAGACAATGGAATTTCGGAAGATGCTAAGCTACTTAGGCTTTTCCCCTTCTCCCTCACGGGAAGAGCAAGAGATTGGTTGAGGAGTCAAACTCCCGATAGCTTCACTACTTGGGAGGAGCTAGCCGTGGCCTTTCTAAATAAATACTTTCCTCCTTCCAAGACGGCGCATTATAGGAGCCAAATTACAAATTTTGTGCAAATGGATGGAGAAACGCTCTATTAAGCTTGGGAGCGATACAAAGAATATCAAAGGCTATGTCCTCACCACAATTTGGATAATCTTCTTCTATTCCACACCTTCTATCAAGGTGTGGACAGTAATTCTCGTCTTGCACTTGACACTGCTTCGGGCGGAGCTATAATGGACCTTGCACCACATGAAGCCTTTGCGGTTATTGAGAAAATAACGAAGAATTATTTCATGTGGGGAAGCGAGAGAGGGAATCCTAGAAGAAGAAATGAGAGACACGAAGTGAAAGCGGTGAGCTCTAGCGATTACGATGCTTTGAGAAAGGACTTTGATAATATCTCGGACGAAGTCTTCAAGCTAAAACACCCCGAGAAAGAAACTTCGACAAGGGAAGGGTGTGACATTTGTGAGGTGTACGAGCATGAAACCACTTCTTGCCCATTGGTTCAAAGGGACGTGCAAGGGCAAAGTTATGGAGAAGTCAATTTTGTGGGAGGAAATCAAAGTAGAGACTATGGAAGTAGTACCAATCAAGGGCAAAGCTCTCAAGCCAACTATACTACACCAAAGTTCTCTTCGGGATGGTGAAATCACCCCAATTTCTCCTACAAGACCACTAATCCCACTCGCCCCGACTTTGGATCCACACCTCCCGGATTCGGTCCTAAACCTACTCAATCCAATCAAGGGTTCCAACCTAGGAACCAATATCAAAGTCAAGGACCGACTTTGCTTCAAAGAAATCAAGGGCAACAATATCAATCTCAAGCTCAAAGACCCTATCAACAAGTGGAAGATCCTCCACAACCTTCAAACGAACCATCTGGTGTGGAAGCTATGCTAGCCAAAATCCTTGCACAACAAGAGAGGGCAAGTAGGGACGTTCAAGCTAAATTTGAAGACATGCAAACTCAGTTTGAGAGATTGGAGACCCACAACAAAATGCTTGAAAGTCAAATTGCTCAACAAGCCGAGGCATCTACAAGGGCACCGGACAAGCTACAGGCTAGACCCGACCAAATAAATAGGGAGCATTACAATGCGGTGACTTTGAGAAACGGGAAGGAGTTAGAGGTAGAGCTACCTAAGAAGAAGAGAGTCACTTTTGATCTTGGAGGGCAAGCTAGTGCCGAAATTGAAGAGTTGGATGAGGAGGTTCCTAACCCTCAAGTTGAGAAAGAGAGTGAGGTGGAAAAGGAGAAAGACGAACCTAGAATATACACTCCTCCTATTCCATTTCCTCAAAGGTTAAAGAAGAAGAGCAATGATAAGCAATTCTCCAAGTTCGCCGAGATGATGAGGAAGCTCTATGTCACAATGCCCTTCACCGAGGTAATAACTCAAGCTCCTTCTTATGCTAGATTTCTAAAGGATGTTATTACTTGCAGGAGAACAATCGAGGATGTTGATGAGTCGAATTCTTGACTCATTTACATACCCATTTACGAAGAGTTTTGGTCCATTCCCGATGCTATTTCGATGCCATTTGACCCACTTGATTGCCATTTCAGGTTAGAAACCAACCTTATGGTCCCCGAGTTCAAAAAGATCAATTCTCGAAGAAAACCGAAGTTTCGGAGCAAAAATATGGATTTCCGAGCATATTGACCTTTGCGCCTTGTTTTGGACCTATAGGGCTCATCCGATGTCCGATTTGGCTGATCTTTAGCTTTTGGGAAAGGTATTTCAAAGGGCTACAACTTTGTAGTTTACATCAAGATCAGATTCGGACGGGAAGAGGCTCTGAGGAGCCGAACCGGCCGGCTCAATTAGTGCACAAATCTGAGCCGCCCGGCTCAAATGGTCAGAGACTCCAGAGGAAGCCAGCCACAATCTGAACCGGCCGGTTCAATTTCCTTCACAATTTGAACCGCCCGGTTCAAAATCTCAGCAAGTTCTCGCCCAAGCCTCCCCTAATTGAACCGGCCGGTTGAGGATCCTTCATGCATTTGAACCGGCCGGTTGAGTCGTAAAGACAGGATTTTTGCTGCTTTCTATAAATTGAAACTTAGGGTTTTTGAGGAAAAAGGCTGATTTTTGGGGGAGAAAAACTGTGGGTTTCTAGAGAGAATAAGCTACCAAGGCTTCAAGGGGGATCATCCATTGAAGATTGAAGATCCAAAGGGGGAAGAAGATCATCTACACTTTGGTTTATTCCTTCCATTGTGTTTTCATCTATGTACTCAATACAATTTGTGTTTGTCTATGAACATGATTTGTGAGTAGTGTTTTGTATTCTAGGGTCCTATGGACCTCATGTGTGTTAATACTCCTTATCTATTATGAACAAATGCTAGAATAACATGTTTGGATGATTGTGAATCTACTTTGAACTAATGCCAACTCTATGCCCACCAAGTGTTTGATAAAATGCCTAAGTGGTCTAAAAACATGAATTTGAGGTTGAGTGCTCTAGCGAGCGATACTAAGAGTTCTAGAATGAAAGTAGAATCACCCTTGCTTGATGACAATCACTAGCGTGACTCATTTTAGCATTGAGATAGGTTTGATCTTAAACCGCTCATTGGCTATTGATCATTGAGCTAGCGCTAATGATTGAGAACCTTTGAGTAGGACGTGAGCTAACAATATCTAGCGATTGAAGCTCACGTGCGAGGTGCCTCTCCCTTAAATCAAGTAACAACATCTAGCGATTGAATTTGATTTAATAGTCGCACGCCTTAATCTAATCATCTAACATGATTGTTTTTGCATGAAATCGAATTCTTGGAGTCTTAAAACACACATGAGTGAAGTAGTTCCCTAGAGTACACCTTTTGCCTTGGTAGTGACATTATCTCTAGATCCCTTAGTTTATTTACATTGCTTATATACATTTTCTTTAGTAACTTCACCAATCAAACTTCCGCAATTAGGATAGACTTATCGGAACGAAATCGAATAGTGCTCATAAGTTTAGAATTGCTCCTTGGACGACCCGGTACTTACCGGTCAATATAAATGTTTTTGACTTGTACCTAAAAATTACAACGTTCAAAATGGCGCCGTTGCCGGGGAGCAATGAATTAACTAGAGCACTAGAGTAGATTTTGTGAGATTTGGACTATTGTTGTAAATATTTTTTCATTTTCTTTTGTACATTCTATACACTCATAACTCTTGCTAACTTTTGTTCTATTGTTTTGCGAGGATGTACTCATACAATCAACAAGTCTCATACAATGAAGAATATGACCAAGAGGAGGAGCATCAAAATGCCTATTGGGAAGAGCATGGCTATCCGACACATTCATACTCTCCTTATCGTGATGATAGCCAATACTCATTTCAAGATGACTCCTACCCTCCCTATCCTCTAAATCCACAACCTATGGACAAGGAACTCTTCTACAAGGAATTGCTAAACTCTTTGAATGAAAGTGATAGGGTTAGACAAGAAACTATGGCCTCTTTACAAGCTTCTTATGCCAAGATGCATGCCACGACGATGGGCTACGAAGTTGGACACTCCTACCCTCAATATCAATTGAATCCTCAACCTAGTGTCAATCAACCCACCGTTAAAGAATTGCTAGACACCTTGATTAAAAATCAGAAGGAACAAGAGAGGGTTAGGCAAGAAATGGAAGAGACGCATGCCAAGACGATGGCCTCATTACAAGCTAGTTATGCCAAGTCCCTCCAAGACAACCGAGACATGCTTGGAACTTTTAGTTCCTCGACACAACAATGGGGTCAATCAAATGAAAATGAGGACTTGGACGACGAAGAAGAGGTGTCCAAAGAAGAAGTTCATGAATCTAATGCCT
Source organism: Rhodiola kirilowii (assembly GCA_033675215.1). Lineage (NCBI taxonomy): Eukaryota > Viridiplantae > Streptophyta > Magnoliopsida > Saxifragales > Crassulaceae > Rhodiola > Rhodiola kirilowii. The sequence goes on along the minus strand of CM066203.1, from coordinate 9,804,001 downwards.
CAAGGGAAGAAAGGGATCAAGAAAGGGAGGATACATTTTGGAGAGTTGGTACCCTAGCTTTTTATGAGGAGATGGATAGTGAATCTTGTGACGAAGACGAGGTGGAATGCAAGAGTGAAGCATCCTTCACTACTAGCACATCTCAAGATCATTTAGACAAGAACACACAAGAGCTCACCATTACATCAACGCCTTGGCTCTCCAACGAGGAATTCTTCAAGGATGATGCCTCTCGCATTGAGGAAATGACTTTTATTGATGAAGAAGAACTCCCCCCTCCCGCTTTAGAAGAGCCTAAATGTGAATCCCAAGTTCTTGATGATGATATGGTTGAGGAAGAGGATATTGAGCCAAAAGAACTTCAAGGGTATAGAGACTTTGTTGAGGTATTCGTGGACGTGACTAGAGAGCCACCTCGCACACAAGAAGACACAAGTTTAATGAGGGAGATTAAGGATTGGGCACCCAAGGACATCATCAAAAAATTGAAGGAGGGTGTGCCCATCAAGCTCGAGGCTAGCATTGAAGATCCATTCTTTGTCACAAAGCCTCGGGACAAGTTTTGGAGTTTCCTACCATATTTTGCAAGATTATTCAAAAGGAGCTCCAATGACCCCTTAATTCTAAAGGGTTCATTATTTATGAAGGGGTCAAACTTGCAATTGGAAGTCCATCGTAGGCTTGATGGACGAGAATTCAAATGGGATTTAAAGGTGGATTGACACGCCAATGTCCAAGGCCCCGTGAGAAGGGATCCTAGCAAAGGACTTCTCACGAGTGATTCTATGGGGCGCTTTGCTACGTCTTTGCCAAGACGGGAAAAACTAGGCCCTCACGGGAGGTAACCCGGTTTGTAAGTTGTCTATTCATGTTCTTAATGCTTAATTGTTTGGCATGATCATTGCATGACTTGAATGTGACTTGAATATTGAGTGTGGCATGTGCGTTGTCTTTTGAGAGTGAGATCTTAAGTGTGGAGTGAGTCCTACTCACTCAAATTCCACTTTTCACATTTCCCTTGATTTATCAATGAGTAATGATGTTGCCCCTAGTGCTCATGTGCATATTATGAAGGATGTAGTTTACTTTCCTTGTTTGAGGTGTATTAATCTTATGCCATGACGTTATTATGTAACTAGTGAAGCTTACTTGCTCATACTTGTATTACCTTGTATGTCACTTGTTGCTTTTAACCTCTCATGTCTTCTTGTCATCAAGGGAGTTATTTACACCATGTTCAATCACGTCTTGCACATTAGCGTCTTTTCTCTTGATGGGGCAAATCTACAAACGAGGGGAGTTCCTATGCGCCTTTATCTCATTTTCATTGTTGTTTGCGCTTAGGGACTAAGCTTGATTCTAAGTGTGGAGTGGGTGTTGTCACATAGTTCACATGCTCACATGTTTTCATGCCTTGCATATCATTTTTTGATGGACACTTGCATCTTTTGTGCCTTATCCCTAACATGAGAGTGTTGAAACCACATAGGCTTGTGACCATCAACTCTAAATCCCTATAAATCACATCTAGCCTATTCGTCACATTTATTGGATCTTGAACCTAGAACCGACCTAGTCCTATGAATGTGCATTCTTGGGAATCAATATCATTGCTATCCCTTGTCTATCTAAATCTCTAAGTATTTTCGTTGAAATACCTTGGAACAAGTTTTAGCAAGCATTTTTAAAATTTTCACGAAAAACTTAGACCTTTTGTTTGCTCCTTGGTGACTTGAGTTCTCTAATTAATGCCATGCTTATGTTTGACTCCCGCACATTCCATACACTTTTTGAACATATTGTCAAGTTTTAAGTGTGGAGTCAAAAGAGGGCGAAGCCCCATTCAAAAAAAAAAAGAAAAAAAAAGAAAAAGAAAAGATTTTTGCGGTCAAAGAGGGTAAAGCCCCGACTAAAAACTTTCTCGAGGTACCCGAGAAGTTTTGCTCCAAAATATACAAATGCCGGGGGTTAGGGATGTAAGTCCCCCCTCGAAAGCATTTGTAGGCCAAAGGCCGTTTCAAAAAGAAAATAAGAAGCACTTAAAACTTGGCTCTATGTTTTTCCTCCATTTTTCGTTTGTGCGGGATTCATCATTTGCATGTGTACTTGTTAGAATGACTTTTGGACGACCCATGTGCTTGCACGGGAGTATACATGTGGTTTATGCTTGTTTTTAAGAACTCATAGTGTCGAACTCCTCTTCCCTTATGGATTACGGCTTAAGCGCCTAAAACATGGGAATGAATTCCATGTCGCAAACCCGTGGACTAGCCCTAGCTAGCATAGGCGAGCGATTGACGTTTTTTGTGCAAACTAAAAGCTTCACTTCTATTGTATTGCCTTGAAAATGAGTAGACTTTTGGATGAGACATTTGAAAGCTCTAGTATTGATGATCTTGAATGCACAACCTCATAGGATACTTAAATGGTTCAAGAGCTCTTTTGATGATATTGTGACGATAGTCTAGCTTGGGGTGTGGGATTAGTCTTGATAAATCGTAGCCTTGGTTGAGCACTCTTGCATTCACTCTTATGGGATATGTGCATTTGGGATTTGTGAGTATTCCCTTTTCTGAAAACTCTCACGAGACTATAACTCGTCCACTAGGGTAGCCTAGGGGTTTAAAGGCTTGGTGCATACGCTAAATGCACTCGTCACACCTACGAAAAGGAGTTAGCTTGTAAATATGTGTTAGAGTAGTTAGTAATAAAAGTTTGAGACATTATGAATGATAGGAGCAAATTGGCGTTGAACATAATGATTTAGCTATTCGCCATTTGTTTCTCTTTGGCTTGATTTTATTGTTTGCTCGGGATGATCAAACTCTAAGTGTGGAGTGTTTTGATGAGTCGAATTCTTGACTCATTTACATACCCATTTACGAAGAGTTTTGGTCCATTCCCGATGCTATTTCGATGCCATTTGACCCACTTGATTGCCATTTCAGGTTAGAAACCAACCTTATGGTCCCCGAGTTCAAAAAGATCAATTCTCGAAGAAAACCGAAGTTTCGGAGCAAAAATATGGATTTCCGAGCATATTGACCTTTGCGCCTTGTTTTGGACCTATAGGGCTCATCCGATGTCCGATTTGGCTGATCTTTAGCTTGTTGGAAAGGTATTTCAAAGGGCTACAACTTTGTAGTTTACATCAAGATCAGATTCGGACGGGAAGAGGCTCTGAGGAGCCGAACCGGCCGGCTCAATTAGTGCACAAATCTGAGCCGCCCGGCTCAAATGGTCAGAGACTCCAGAGGAAGCCAGCCACAATCTGAACCGGCCGGTTCAATTTCCTTCACAATTTGAACCGCCCGGTTCAAAATCTCAGCAAGTTCTCGCCCAAGCCTCCCCTAATTGAACCGGCCGGTTGAGGATCCTTCATGCATTTGAACCGGCCGGTTGAGTCGTAAAGACAGGATTTTTGCTGCTTTCTATAAATTGAAACTTAGGGTTTTTGAGGAAAAAGGCTGATTTTTGGGGGAGAAAAACTGTGGGTTTCTAGAGAGAATAAGCTACCAAGGCTTCAAGGGGGATCATCCATTGAAGATTGAAGATCCAAAGGGGGAAGAAGATCATCTACACTTTGGTTTATTCCTTCCATTGTGTTTTCATCTATGTACTCAATACAATTTGTGTTTGTCTATGAACATGATTTGTGAGTAGTGTTTTGTATTCTAGGGTCCTATGGACCTCATGTGTGTTAATACTCCTTATCTATTATGAACAAATGCTAGAATAACATGTTTGGATGATTGTGAATCTACTTTGAACTAATGCCAACTCTATGCCCACCAAGTGTTTGATAAAATGCCTAAGTGGTCTAAAAACATGAATTTGAGGTTGAGTGCTCTAGCGAGCGATACTAAGAGTTCTAGAATGAAAGTAGAATCACCCTTGCTTGATGACAATCACTAGCGTGACTCATTTTAGCATTGAGATAGGTTTGATCTTAAACCGCTCATTGGCTATTGATCATTGAGCTAGCGCTAATGATTGAGAACCTTTGAGTAGGACGTGAGCTAACAATATCTAGCGATTGAAGCTCACGTGCGAGGTGCCTCTCCCTTAAATCAAGTAACAACATCTAGCGATTGAATTTGATTTAATAGTCGCACGCCTTAATCTAATCATCTAACATGATTGTTTTTGCATGAAATCGAATTCTTGGGGTCTTAAAACACACATGAGTGAAGTAGTTCCCTAGAGTACACCTTTTGCCTTGGTAGTGACATTATCTCTAGATCCCTTAGTTTATTTACATTGCTTATATACATTTTCTTTAGTAACTTCACCAATCAAACTTCCGCAATTAGGATAGACTTATCGGAACGAAATCGAATAGTGCTCATAAGTTTAGAATTGCTCCTTGGACGACCCGGTACTTACCGGTCAATATAAATGTTTTTGACTTGTACCTAAAAATTACAACGTTCAGATGTCGATACGGTGTCCCTCAATGGCGAATGTAGTGCCATACTCCAACCTCGCATGCCCCCAAAGCTTGAGGATCCCGGTAGCTTTTCCATTTCATGCTTTATTAATGATATTAAGATTGAGCGAGCAATGTGTGATTTGGGTGCAAGCATATCGTTGATGCCTTATTCTCTGTGTAAAAAGCTAAATATGGGTGAGCCTAAACCAACTAGCATGATTTTGAGGCTCGCGGACTGCTCCTCGAGATTCCCTAAGGGAGTTCTTAAGGATGTCCCGGTTAGAGTAGGGAATTTCTATATTCTGGGGGATTTCGTGGTGTTAGAGATGGAGGAGGACAATGAAATTCCCATTCTATTGGGAAGGCCCTTCCTCTACACCGCGGAGGCTATTTTTGATACGACTAAGGGGTCAATTACCATGAGGGTAGGAGATGAGGAAATTGAGTTTAATCTTGAAAAAGCACAACGAGGTCCTAATTCTACAATGACTTGTAATTATCTTGACCTAGTTGATACTTATGAATCGTATGATGTGCCTAACCGTCTCATGAGTGCAATTGACCTTGACAACAAGCTCCCCGATATTGCCGATTGTTGGGCTATCTTGGAGGAAAATAATGAAGAAGGGGCTCTAAGCGACAAAGGTAAGGAGTTTTGTTCGGTAGAGCTAAAAGCTCTACCAACAAGCCTAAGGTATGAGTTCTTAGGTCCAAATTCTAGCTTGCCTATCATTGTGAATGCTTTTTTGAATGATGTTAAGACCTCTAAATTGCTTGATATGGTGAGAGAGCATAAGGATGCTATTGGCTACTCTATTGATGATTTGAAGGGGATAAGTCCCAATTTATGCATGCATGAAATCAATTTAGAAAGTGATAGCATGCCATCTAGGGAGAGAGCTAGGAGGTTGAATCCTATTGTTGGGGAAGTAGTCAAAAAGGAAGTTCTAAAATTGCTTGATGCGGGAATCATCTTCCCCGTTGCGGACTCTAAATGGGTGAGCCCCATTCATGTAGTCCCCAAAAAGGGGGGATGACCGTTATTAAAAATGAGAAGAATGAATTGATTCCTACGATAACCTTGACCGGTTGGCATATGTGTGTGGATTATAGGAAACTAAACCAAGCCACTAAGAAGGATCACTTTCCCCTTCCTTTTATAGATCAAATGTTAGAAAGATTAGCCAAGCATGATTATTTTTGCTATCTTGATGGATATAGTGGATTTTTCCAAATCCCTATTCATCCTCAAGACCAAGAGAAAACGACCTTTACTTGTCCTTATGGAACATTTGCCTATCGGCGAATGCCCTTCGGACTTTGTAATGCGCCGGGTACATTTCAAAGATGCATGATGGCCATTTTTTCTGAATTTATTGAAAAGATTATGGAAGTGTTCATGGATGACTTTTCTGTTTATGGTTCGTCTTTTGATGATTGCCTCGGTAATTTGGCTAAAGTGTTGAAAAGATGTATTGAGACGAACCTTGTTCTTAATTGGGAAAAATGTCATTTTATGGTGCAGGAAGTAATAGTGCTTGGTCATTTGGTCTCGAAGAGAGGAATCGAGGTAGACAAGGCGAAAATTGAAGTTATGGAGAAATTGCCACCTCCAAGAGATGTTAGGGGAATAAGGAGTTTTCTTGGTCATGCCGGATTTTATAGAAGGTTTATCAAAGACTTCTCGAAGATTGCAAAACCATTGACAAATCTTCTATGCAATGATACCAAATTCCATTTTGATGAAGATTGCCTGGTAGCCTTCAAAAAATTGAAAGAGGCATTGATTTCGGCTCCTATTATTCAACCCCCGAGGTGGGATTTGCCCTTCGAGCTTATGTGCGACGCTAGTGACTATGCCATTGGGGCGGTTCTTGGGCAAAGGATAGATAAGAAACTTCATGCCATCCACTACACAAGCAAGGTTCTAAATGGAGCTCAATTGAACTATTCTACCACCGAGAAGGAGCTTCTCGCTATTGTGTATGCTTTTGACAAGTTTCGCCCATACCTAGTGGCTTCCAAAGTTATAGTGTTCACGGATCATGCGGCTATCAAATATCTCTTAGCAAAGAAGGACTCTAAGCCAAGATTGATAAGATGGATTCTATTGCTCCAAGAATTTGACATAGAGATCAAGGATAAAAAGGGAGTAGAGAATGTGGTAGCCGACCTATCAAGGCTAGAGGAAAATGAAGAGATTGAGGTGGATACTAGACCGGTGAATGATTCCTTTATTGGAGAGCAACTCATGAGAGTTGAGGCGGAGGCCCTTCCTTGGTATGCGAACTTCGTAAACTTCGTGGTTTGTGGGATCATCCCCCACGATATGAACCACCATCAAAGGAGGAAGTTCCTCTCCGAGACCAAGAGGTACTATTGGGATGAGCCCTACCTTTATAGGCTTTGCGCGGATGGGCTTTATAGAACTTGCGTGGCCGAAGAAGAGATGAGAGAAATTCTTTACCATTGTCACTCTTCTCAATATGGAGGACATGGTAGTGGAGCAAAAACCGCGTCAAAGGTACTACAATGCGGCTTTTATTGGCCAACTCTCTTTGGCGATGCTTACGAATTCGTGAAGGCTTGTGATCAATGCCAAAGGACCGGTAATATTTCTAAAAGGCATGAAATGCCCCAACAAAGCATCCTCCCGGTCGAGATATTTGATGTATGGGGCATTGATTATATGGGTCCTTTCCCTTCTTCATATGGGAACCAATACATATTGGTGGCGGTTGATTACGTTTCAAAATGGGTTGAGGCCGTCGCTTCCCCTACTTGTGATGCCGATGCCAAGGTGGTCACGAAGCTATTCAAGAAAATCATCTTTCCAAGATTTGGGGTGCCAAGGACCGTCATAAGTGATGGTGGTTCGCATTTCAAGGAGAGACATTTCGAGGCCTTGCTTCGCAAATATGGAGTTAGTCACAAGGTTGCCACACCTTATCACCCACAAACTAGTGGGCAAGTAGAAATTTCAAATAGAGAAATCAAGGCAATCTTGGAGAAAACTGTGGGGAGCTCAAGGAAGGATTGGTCATCGAAGCTAGATGACGCTTTATGGGCCTATCGTACGACGTTCAAGACCCCTATTGGAATGTCTCCCTATCGCCTCATTTATGGGAAACCATGCCACTTGCCGGTAGAACTAGAGTATAAGGCGATGTGGGCGATTAAAATGCTAAATATGGACTTACAAACGGCGGGGGACCATAGGGTGCTTCAACTCCACGAGTTGGAAGAGATAAGAAATGAAGCCTACGAGAGCGCTAGGATATACAAAGAGAAGACCAAGAAATGGCACGATAGGAGGATCTTTCGTCGTGAATTCAAAAAGGGAGAACTTGCTCTTTAACTCTAGGCTCAAACTATTTCCGGGGAAGTTGAGAAGCCGGTGGAGTGGCCCATTCATTGTCCACAAGCCCCACGAGGATGGTCACGTAGAGTTGCTCAACAATGATGGAACCACTTTTTCTGCGAATGGGCAAAGGCTAAAGCATTATAGAGAGGGATTTCATGATGAGCAAAATGTCACATTCCCCTTAACCGACCCATAGAGTGCCTTATTCCGCTTGAGGAGGGATCTTAGCTATGGACTCCTCAAGTGTGCCTCTTAGAAAGAAAAGGATCGGCTCAGTCTTTGCCAAGACGTTAAACTAGGCCCTCACGGGAGGTAGCCCGGTTTGTGAGTTGTCTATCTATGCACAAGTAACTTCCAAATATATGTAGCATGCTTTTGTGAACTTGTAATGTGGCTTGGTGATTTGGATGATTTTATATGCATGATTAGGGGTGTGTGTAATTTGATATAGGGCTTGCATGAATTTTCTTGATGATGGTGGAATTCCAAGTGTGGAGTGGTGATCCTAGCTTATGTTGTTTGAAAATCGTATGTTTATGTGCTAGTGATTTATTAGGAGAGCGTACCTTGATTATATGTGATATTTTTAGTGGTACCTATTCTTGATTTTTAGTAAAAATTCTGAGTGTGGAGTCGGGATTAGTTGGAAAAAGGAAAAAAAATTTCAAGCAGAAATTCGAGTTCAGTCGATCGACTGGAGGCAAGCCTTAACTCAGTCGATCGTCTAAACGATGTTTCAGGGGGTCATGTATTTCGAGTTGCCCCACTCGATCGATTGGGCTCCCAGTCGATCGACTGAAAATTCCCTATCCAAAATCACAAACTTCCTTTCCTTCTTCTTCATTTCACTCGACGTCCCTAAATCCTAAATTCCAAATCAAATTTCATCCGATCCGAACCTCCCCAAATCCTCGCCGGTTTACTCCCAATAGCCCCGCCATCAGTTCGCCGTCCCTCCGCCGTCAAACCGCCATCAAATCGCCACCTCAAACCGTCCAAAAATCGGAATTCCGATCGGAAATCCACCCCCCTCCGATCTCCTCCATCCGCCGTCCGTTTCTCCCAATTCCACCACCATTCAAACCCCAATCCACCCGCCTACCAGCCCCATTGATCAATTCAAGTCGAAAGTCCCTCCGGCGAAAACCCCCAAATCGTGCCCTAACCCGACTGCAATTCCATCCTCAGTCGATCGACTGAGACGTCAGTTCCCAGCCAGTCGATCGACTCGATCAGATAACAGTGCCTATTGTGAGTTTTTGCTCAGATTGATTTGGTCTTCCATTTCCAGTGCACTATGGGTCGTGCCGATGCATCGTCCAGTTCGAAAGCAAAGGGAAAGGGGATCGCTCACGAGCCCTCGCTCGATGAGCAAATTGACGACTTCACACTAGAGGGCGAGGACGATAGACCTCTTGTTTCGCGCAAGAGGAGATTATTGAGGGGCTCACTTGCCGATGTTAGTTCGGGATCAGAAGAGGAGGATGAGATCGTGCCGGTTTCCCCACCACCTCCAAAGAAGAAAAAGCCTCAACCGAGGAAACCGGCACCGAAGAGGAAAGCGCCCGTGCCTCCTACCCCTAGAGCTCCTTCGCCCCCAGTGCCCAGAGAGCCTTCTCCTACTGTAGCGCCTCCATCCATGGCCATAGTGCCGGTTGAGCCTCACGAGGGGCCCTTTGAGGGACCGATGCCCATACCGGTCCCCTACCCATTCTCAGGTCCCTTGGTGTTTAGGGACGAGAAACACCAGGCTCATCACATCACCATCACATCGAAGAGGAAGAAGGCCATCCCGACATTGTACTTAGACATGGATTTGCTTCGTGGCATCGACGAAGTGGTAGCGACTGAGGTACAATCTCGGCTCACTACTCATGGCTTGTCTTTTCTATTTGCTGATGATCCGGGCTCCTACCAGAGGGTAGTTGAGGAGTTCATGTCCTCGTTTGAGTCGGATAAGGAGAGAGTGGGGGAGGATGGTGCCTCAATTTATTACTGGAAGTTTGTTTTGGGGGGTAGGGATTTTCGGATCAGGGAGAGTACGATCCGAGAGTGGCTTGGCTTTCCACAGCCTGCGGCATCGCCCCGGGTATTCACTGAGCACGACCAGTCCAGGCTTTGGAAGAGGATTTCTGGTAGGAATGAGTGGTTCGTGTCTTCATATAACTCTTCTGCGATCGTTGACCCGGTTTGGAAGATTATGCACCACGTCATTGCTATTGATATTGATACGAGGACAGAGAGGGGTAGGAAGGTTACTTTCCCAGATATGGACCTCATGGTTGCCATGGATCACGGGGAGACCATTGATTGGCTAGTGATTCTTGCCAACCGGTTTGCGACCGTTGTGAAGCCGACTACGAGGAACAAGGGGATGGGAGGTGGCTCATTGATTACATTGATAGCCCAAAGGTGTAACTTCACCTTTGGCCACGAGGGTTGTGAGGCCCCTACTAGGAGCAAGCTTGACATAGATTTGATGAAGAATATGCATATGGTCAAGCGGGATGGTAAGACATGGAGCAGTGACCCGTCGCCTCATGTGGAGGAGCTTGTGACCGCCGCTGCTGCAAAGAGGAGAGCCTTCAAGCAGCAGTTCCCGCTCTATTGTCTCACCAACCTCTCTCCCTCTCCCTCACCTCCTGGTTCACCTCCTCCTCCCCCTCCGGCAGACATTCCCGAGGCACAGGCAGATGAGGGCCTCCCACCAGTTGTTGAGGAGTTTCCACCAGTGGAGCCCATCGTCGAGATTCCCCCTCCAGTCGTTGACGACTCCGCGGAGTGGAGACAGAGAGTCACCTCAGATATTGCTAGTTTATCGACCGTCGTGGCAGACATGAGGAGCGGATTGACTCGCCTCGAGGACTTTGTCCGAGAGTCTGATGCTAGAGCACGTCGGGAGTGGGAGTGGCTTAGATCCACAGTCTTATCATTCGCTGGAGGCCCCAGCACGCCCGTAGTCCCTCCTTTAGCCCCAGAGTTCTCAGCTCCCCGAGGCGCCTTCCCTTTGCCTACCACACCAGCTTCTTTTGTAGGGGAGGCGGGCACACCGCGTCTCTCAGGAGGAACCCTGGAGCCAGTTTGCTCTTTTAGGGAGGATAGTCCTTTGATGACAGGGCCCACGGCGCCGCCGGATGATGATGGTGTGGTCGACTCAGCTAGACCCGGAGACGATGAGGCTACATCATAGTCCATGCTTCATTTCACTTTCCACATGTGTATTCTCTTTATTGACTTGTTGCATTGGATGTTATTTTGGATATTAAGTCGCCTTTTGGCGCAATTTTGATGATGTATGCAATTTTGGTTATGTTTACCCTCACTTGCCTATTGGTTGCATACTACATTCTTATGATGATATTGGAGGTGTTTACCATTTATATTGTTCACTCTAGAGGATATACATTCACATATTCTTATCTTGTCTAAAACACCCTCTTATATCTACATTTGCAACCAAAAGGCTATTTCTCACTCTTATGGATTATATCACCGGCAGTACAAACGAGGGGAGTTCCTATGCGCCTTTGCCTTTATTTTATCATTCTTTGCGCTTAGGGACTAAGCTTGAATTAAGTGTGGAGTGGTTTGATGCGCATAGTTCACATGTTTGCATGCCATGCATATCATTTTAGATGGACGCTTGCACTTGCACATTATCCCAACATGAGAGTGTTTTAACCTCAAAGGCTTATGATTTTCGATTCTAAATCCCTATAAATCACATCTAGCCTATTTACCACATTTAGCGACCTAGTCCTTTGAACATGCATTCTTGAGAATCAATATCATTGCTACGCCTTGTCTATCCAACTTTCTAAGTATTTTCGTCGCAACACCTTGGATCAAGCTAGCAAACACTTTTAAAAATCTTCATGAAAAACTTAGACCCCTTGAATATTCCTTGGTGACTTGAGTTCTCTAACACGGTGCCTTGCTTATGTTTGTTCCCCGCACATTCCATACACTTTTTGAACATATTGTCATGTTTTAAGTGTGGAGTTACTAAAAAAACACAACATTTTTGTCTGCTCCGCCACCGCGGTACTTATGCGGTTAGGTGGGATGGTGGCACCTATCGTCCAATCTCTAGTCCAAGTAGCCGGGAAAATAGACGAGCGACCCTCGGCTTGACTCGCGTCAAAAGGACAATGATGAGTGAGAGCAGGAAGGTTCAAAATTGAAATAAGAAGCACTTAAAACTTGACTATATGTTCTTCCATCATTCTTCATTTGTGCGGGATTCAACATTTGCATTGTGTGCTAGTTGGAATAACTCTTGGACGACCCATGTGCTTGCACGGGAGTATTCGTTTGGTTTATGACTTGTTTGTTAAAGAACTTTAGTGTCGAACTCCTCTTCCCTTATGGATTACGGCTTAAGCGCCTAAAACTTGGGAATGAGTTTTTTATCGCGAGCCCTTGGACTAGCCCTAGCTAGCATAGGTGAGCGGTTGACACTCTATTGCGCGAGCTACAAGCCTTGCCTCTGTTGTGTTGCCTTGAAAATGAGTAGAATTTTGGATGAGACGTTTCATAGCCCTAGTATTGATAACCTTGAATGCATGTCCTCAAAGGTACCCAAGGGGTTGAAAAAGTTCTTTTAATGATATTGTGATCATAGTTCTAGCTTGGGGTGTGGGATTGGTTTTGAAAAATCGTAGCCTTGGTTGAGCACTCTTGCATTCACTCTTATGGGATATGTGCATTTGGGATTTGTGAGTATTCCCTTTCTGAAAACTCTCACGAGACTATAACTCGTCCACTAGGGTAGCCTAGGGGTTTAAAGGCTTAATGCATACGCTAAATGCATTCGTAGCGCCTACGAAAAGGAACTAGGTAGATTGTACATACTTGCCATTTACTTTCCAATAACATGTTTAGAAATAAGGATCGAGACCTTGTGAAATCTAGTGAGGCAAATGCACGAAAAACATAGCACCACTAGCATTTCGACATTTGCACTTCCTTGGCATATTTGCATACTTTGTTCGGGACGAGCAAAGCTTAAGTGTGGAGTGTTGATGAGTCGAGTTTTCGACTCATTAATGCCCGTTTTCACTACAGCTTTAGTTCGATTCCGACTATTATTTGATGTCATTTGATACTCTTTCCGTGCGTTTCAGGTGCAAGGCAAGATGTCTTAGTGTCAAGAGCCATTGGAAGAAAACTCGGGGAAAATTGGAGTTTAGAGCAAAAGTTGGCAGTATTTGGTCTTCAGTCGATCGACTGGGAAGCTTCTCTGCCTCAGTCGATTGACTTAATGGACTAACAAGAGGTGCTGCAAATTGAGTTCCCTCAGTCGATCGACTGGGAGCCTACCCTGTCTCAGTCGATCGACTGAGAACCTGCTAGCCAAATGACTTTTCTTCCTCCAGTCGATCGACTGGACCTGCTACAGTACCGAATCTTTTCCGAGGCTATAAATAGAAAGAGGCAAAGTTGACCTAAGATCTTGGAATTTTCTGGAGAGAAGACAAGGAAAAGTGATCCAAATCAAGGGTTTCATCATCATCAAATCAAGGAGGAATCAAGATCTAGGGAGTTCATTAGGACTAATCATCCTACTCCATTCCCTCTTATTTCTCTTAGATTTGTTTGTAAAAACCTACACATCATGTTGTCTTACATGATGTGTGAGTAGTCCCCCTTGTGTTTTGAGGGTTCTATGAACCTCCTTGGTACTCAATGATCATTGTAAACACATCTATTGTATTTATTATAGTTGATTTCATTTTTACTATGATCTTCATGTTAGACATGCCTCTAAGTGTTTGATAAAATGCCTAAGTGACATGTTTATGTTAGAACTTTGATCTAAGTCTTGAGAGAGCTTAGGGATGTTTTTGATGTAGTAAAAATGGACTTAACCTACATTTATGAGAGTAAATGCATGGTGAGAGGTGAACTATAACTTTGTGCATGTGTATTTATGAGGGTAAATGCATATAGGGGGTCAATATCCTTTAAGTAGTGAGATCCTATCTAAGATGGCTTTACTAGGATTAGACATGCATGGTTTGCCTAATTCATAGTCTAAGCTAGGTTCAAAACCTATCAACTCATAATTAATTGAACTCTAGTTTGCATGATCATTGGGAAATTGCCAAGGAGGGGATTATTCCCTCGAAACTCGCTTTAAATTGAATTCAATCCTTTAAATACCATTTCATTGTTGCTTTGAATCATTGATAACTCAACCAAATTGAATTGTAGGAATTGCCGAGTAAGAAAACTTGATTGACTTAGCTTGTAATCCGTTTGCTCCCTTGGGTTCGACACCGGTCTTACCGGTTCACTTATAAATTGTTTTTGACAAAGTGTATCTCAAAAATACTCGACGTCACTCAACCACTTCGGACGTCCCCAAATCTGCCTAGGACGTCCTCATTTTGGGGCGCGGTGCAGATACTTTTAAGGGCGAAATCAACGGCAACGGTCATAATCTTATTCAGTAAGTTTTAATTTCCTATTTTGTAAGGCAGCGACTTTCTTGCATTGCATATCAATTTTTCCTAATTTTCCATTATCTCAAATATAACTTTGTCAACAATTTGAAACCCCCATATAAAAAACAATTTGAAAACAGTTTTAACCTAAGGAAAATGATCTGGTGCAAAGTACATATTTTTGTAAAAAAAATAAACAATCGCAACCAGGGACGAAATGCAGGATCAAAAACTACCTTGGGCTAAATAATCTTTTCCTGAAATTACTTGGACAAATTATGAAATTTGTACTAATTTTTTAAAAACTACCTATCAAATTATGATGAAAAAAAATTCATCCAAAACATTGCCCAAGATGCCTTGCACATGCCTCCGTCACTTATCACAACCCTTTATTTAGTCATTTAGACGGATGAGATTAAAACTCGTATTAAATTCCGTCTATGATTAATTTCTCGATGACGGATAATAAATTATTCGTGACGAATTATATCGTATTTATGTTTTATCGAAGATGAATTATAATTCAATATTGATGATTTTATATTTTACACACAAAAATATACTTTATACCTAATATTTAATCTTTAACCTAAATCTATATACATTTTTATTTGTTTTAATTTGAAAACAAAACTCAATAATTTCTCTATGTACTAGTATCATTATTGTATTTGTTCATCTCCACTTTGCATTAAGTATTTATGCAGCCTCGAAAAAATATAAGGAAAAACACTTTTGATGTTGGTGCATTGTCTAATCTATGGAATACAATAATGCTAGACACTACACTACCAGGAATACATAGCTCCGTGAATTATGGCATGGGGCACTGCGTAGCCCATCTTACAACCATCAATGTGCCCTCACGTGAGCGGTAAAATATGGCATCGGGCACTTCGTAGCCCATCTTACAACATCAATGTGCCCAGCAAATCCCATGTGCTCCGTGAATTATGGCATGGAGAACTGCGTAGCCCATCTTACAATATCAATGTGCCCAGCAAATCTCACGTGCTCGGTAAAATATGGCATCGGGCACTGCGTAGCCCATCTTACAACATCAATGTGCCCAACAAATTCCATGTGCATCTAGCCTTCTTTTTAGGAAAAGTATAAAATGGGAAGGTGAATTACCATTCATTTTTAAAATTGTATCAATATTATCCAAATTTCTAAAAAATGATTGATCTATTGATAATTTTCCAAAACAGTAACATTCTCTAACACCGTTAACGATTTCCATAACGGCGTTAGGGTTCCGCTAACGTTGTTAGTTAATAAAATTTAACAATTTTACAAAAGTTTTAAATTTTTTAAAAATTTAATTATGTTCTATTAAATTTTAAAAAACTTATAGGATTTATAAAATAATAATAATAATAAATTCGAAATATTTGTAAATAATATAAATTTTTATAAAAACGTAAAAACATTCAAAAATCTAAAAAAAAATGTACAAATACTCAAAACATTTTTAAAAAATTAATTTCCAAAAGATTTCTGAAAATTAATATAAAAAATTGCATGTTTTGAGTATTTGTACATTTTTTTAAATTTTTTATGTTTGTATAAAAATTTATATTATTTACAAAATTTTCGAAATTTTCAAATTTGTTATTATTATTTTACATTTTCTATACTTTTTTCAAAATTTAATAGAACATAATTAATTTTTCAAAAAATTTAGAATATATTTTTTAATTTTATTAATTAACGATGTTAATGAAACCCTAACGCCGTTATGGAAATCGTTAACGGTGTTAGACAAAGTTACTGTTATGGAAAATTGTTGATAGTTCAGGGTCTTTTTGAAAATTTGAATAGTTCTGACAAAATTTTAGAAATGGATAGTAGTTCACCACCCCATTTTTTTCCTTCTTTTTAATGACAAGATATGGTATCGTATGTTATTACGTCTTCTGAAAGTGACCGTTGCACAGGACTGCATGCCTCCAATTTAAGGTTTGCTTTGTAATAACAAAAATCAGAGTTTTTTTTAGAAATGATGAATTTGAGTTTGTGAATATCCCAAATGACCCAAATGAGTTTGAAATATACAAAAATGAGTCTTCTTTTTATAAAACCTGATCATGGGGTATCAATAAATTGAATTTACTAATAAACCGAATCCCCAAACTCCGAATTTTTCAACAACAACAAAAAAAAATGACACGTAGACAATATGTGAACTTTATGTGGCGTGGCTGCCATGTGAAAAAAAAATATTATTTTTACAAACAACAGATCCTCAGGAATCGGTTTTTAAAAAAAAATTATTTGTCGAAATCGATGGGTTCTGAGCGAACATTCGGAAGCTCATAGAGGCGTCATCCGGTGTCCTTTTAAAATGTCCTTTATATGATTAGAAAGCTAATTGAATGTTCTATAACTTTCATGTTTACTTGAAAATGAAATTCAAAGGTTAAGCTGATAAAAATAGTCACCAAAGATGAATGATCGATCGAAATTAGCCGAAACCGAGGGGGTCCGAGCTAACATTCGGAAGCTCATAGAGGCGTCATCCGGTGTCCGTTTAAGATGTTCTTTACATGGTTAGAACTTAGAAAGCTAATTAAATATTCTATAACTTTCATGTTTACTCGAAAATGAAATTCAAAGGTTAAGCTGATAAAATTAGTGACCAAATATGGATGATCGATCGAAATATGTTCTTTATATGGTTAGAAAGCTAATTAAATGTTCTATAACTTTCATGTTTACTTGAAAATAGATTCAAAGGTTAAGCTGATAAAAATAGTGACCAAAGATGGATGATCGATCGAAATTAGCCGAAACCGAGGGGGTCCGAGCTAACATTCGGAAGCTCATAGAGGCGTCATCCGGTGTCCGTTTAAGATGTTCTTTATATGGTTAGAAAGCTAATTGAATGTTCTATAACTTTCATGTTTACTCAAAAATGAAATTCAAAGGTTAAACTCACAAATATAGTGATCGAAGATGGGTGTTTAATCAAATTTTTCAAAAAAAAATAACATTAAAAAAATAACCTTCTTAGGCGCTGTTCTACACAGCGCCTTAATATTATTTATGATTTTTGGCTGACTCAGCATTCGTTCTATCAAGAATTTGACACCTAAGCATTAGGCGTCGTTGCTAAGAGCGCCTTATGCCTTAAGCGCCCTTACCAACAGCGCCTAAGAAGATGTGCCTAAATCGGAAATCCAATTTCAAGTTTGCTTAGTTTGGAAATTCAAATTGTGATTTTGCACAAATTGAAATTTTTTTCACAATTAAGAATTCAAACTTCAACTAGGTTCTAGAAATCTGAAGTTCAAAAGTTCAACAGGATGGTGGAAATCCAAAATTCATGCTTTTATTCATTTTTCAACATTTTTTATATTCAAATCCAACTAGATTTCGATTGAAAATTCGAATAACCTAAATACTTTGACCCATCCAATGATCAAAGTTTTTTTTTCCAATAAAAAAAATCAAAAAGAAAATTAGACATGATGGAGATTTCACAATAAGAGTGTACTCGCTACAAGACCCTTACAAGATTATTTTAAAAAGTAAGGAAAAACAAGAAAAATCCGTGCTTCATGAGAAAGTCAATCGTCATTCTTCATCGCGGGTATGAAGTCGGTATAGGAGGCAACATGTTAGGCTGGATATTACGAAGAACAGGGCGATTATCAGGATGAGTCAAATGATCGGAGGTGGCCATTATTGCACAGCTAGGGACGATGGTATGGAGGACGCCTCAGAGTGGAAATTTGGGCATTCGATGTTGGAGACGGTGCTACACCCATTCGCCAGCAGCCTCCATTAAAAAAGTTGAAGAAGCTGCGGACATGGACACGGCAAGACACGTGGAAACGTCAAACTCAAAATGTATAAGAATAGTGGTCACGGCAGGACAAGACGATATAAATTATATAAATATATACTATCAAACACGACAATGTATAAGAAACTATCAGACGAGGCTCCTGAATGTAACTATCATACCAATTAATCTATTTGTATTCTCATACAATATCACATCACACATGAATAAGTAACTGATTTGCAATGAAAAATAAAATCTTCATAATAAATTTTACATCATAAATATTGAAGCTTATATTTTTAAAGTATTTATATTATGATAGATGATGTTGAATGTTTTATGTCTTTTATAAATTTTAGTTTTATGGTTGGGTTCACATGATTGACTAGTTCGTTTGGATCGGGTTAGGTTTTAAATAAATGACCCGATTATTATTTCGGGTCAAGGTTAGGAATAAACAAAACCCGTCCCGACCCGTCACACACCCACCCTAGTATAAATACATGTTTGATAGAGAGACATGGACACTATTCCACTTCTCCACTTGCAGTTTAATTTACAGATCCAGAATGGTGAATATCAAGCTTATTCACATTGTGAAGCCAGCTGGCGTGACACCCTCCGGCACGATGTACTTGTCGGAGAGTGACCAAGCCATCCCCATCAGCCACGCGCCCACCATTTTCATCTACCGCCATCCCACCACAAACCAGCCATTTCAAACCCTAGTCCAAAAACTAATCTCCTCCTTAAGCCAAACCCTAGTTGACTTCTACCCTATAGCCGGCCGCGTGCGCTACATTCCTAACGCAGGCGGGCGGGTGGAGCTGTAGTGTAATGCCGAAGGCGTTGTACTCATCGAAGCCGAGTCCGAGCTTGAAGTATCGGACTTGGGAGACTTCTCTCCAAGTCCGATGATAAGCACTCTCATTCCAAAAGTGGACTACTCAACCAAGCCAATCCACGAGACACCGATTGTCCTGGTGCAGGTCACCAGCCTCCGTTGCGGTGGGATCACGATGGGATTAGCTACCTCTCACTCGGCTTTCGACGGGCAGGGCACCATGCTTTTCATTAGTGAGTGGTGCAAGCGCGCCAGAGGGGTCGTTGACCCGGTGCTACCCTTTCTTGACCGGACTATTTTGAAACCTTGTGCACCAGTGCTAGCAGAAGTTGTGTCTGAGAAAAATGATGGATGTGTGCATATTGACTACAGTCCTCCGCCGCTTTTGGTGGGGCAGTCAGACGACGGGGCGGAGAGAGCGAAGGAGACTGCGGTGGCTACTCTCAAGCTTAGTGCTAAGCAAGTTGCAGAGCTCAAGTCAAAGGCTAATTTGGATAATGCAGCAGGCGGAAGACCCTACACAAGGTATTAATTCCTTATCATAATTCAAATATATGGACCACATACAAATTATATAAGAATTAAAATTAATGCCAAATCCCTGGGTGTGTTTATCCAATATAAAGTTGACACGTCAGCTAAGTGATACCAATTTTAATATATTATTTTTTATTTAAAACGTTAAAATTACTATATTAATTTTTATGGTATTTTTGTGTAAGTTTGTTTTTTTTTTCAGAATATATAAATAATATTCACGTAATTTATTTTATAATAAAATTAAGATTCCATGAATTATGTTAATTGGATTTTGCATGTTTTGTTTCAGGTACGAGGCTATAGCCGCCCACATGTGGAGATGTTCGAGCAAGGCTCGCCAACACATCGACTCGCAACCAACATGCCTCCGCGCATATCAACAAACGCTCGCAACCGCCTCAAGCCACCACTTCCTCCCACCTTCATCGGCAACATGATCCTCTGCATAGCGGTGGACACCACCTCCGGCGAGCTTCTCAATAACCCTCTCGGCCACATCTCGGCCAAAATCCGGCAAAAGGTGACCAGCGTGGACGACAAGTATGTCCGCGACGCACTCGCTTACTTGGAGAAACAGGCGGACGTAACGCAGTATAGAACCTTTCATAGCCTCGGAAACCCTAATTTTAGGGTTACGAGCTTGCTGAGCTTGCCGCTTTACGGGAATGATTTTGGGTGGGGCCCAGAGGATTACATGGGTCCTGGGGAGATAGGGTTTGCTGGGAAATGCTTTGTTTTACCAGGTCATGATGAGGATGGGTCTGTTGTGATTTTGCTGAGGCTGCAAGTTGAGTACATGGATGATTTCACAAAGTGTTTTTATGAAGATATTTGAATTTGAGTGCAATAATCAATAAAACATTGTAACATTTCTGTCGTAATTTTGTTATTAAACCTCGCATACAAAGTTGATTTTTGGTATAAATCATAAAGTTCATCAAAATTATCCTGTAATTCGTCACTTTTTGTAACCGAAAAATGAAAAAGACGATATAGTTCGTTAGTTTTGCATATGATTCGTCACCAAAAAAATGAAAAAAAATCAGGATTTAATCTCATTCATCTAAATCACAAGAGCAAGGGTTATAATTTCTTTATATATATTTTAGGGTCACCCGATCGGATTCGTATTTGGTGCTGCGCAATGCTGCCTTTTTATACTGTAACAAGATTCGTATTCGAGCTTCGTCAATTTAGCATATAATTCGTCCTCTTTGTTTCACAATTTCTGACTTGGTGGGGGTTGTGAGGTAGACACATCCAAACACAAAACACGCAGCTTCTGCCTCTTTATACTGCAACAAGAACCGCTCACTTCCAATTCTCATCACCACATCTTTCAATCTGAACACTAATAATAAAAGCTCAAATTCAAATTGCGGCTATCTACACAGCTCTCTTTCAAACCCAAGGCGACTATCTACACAGCTGATCGATTCCGATTCACATCAGCACATCTTTCAACCAACACATCAACTGAGAGGCGCCAGTTTACACCGAGTGAACACCCGTTTCCGGAAATCAATGCGATAGAGCTAACAATAAAAGCTCAAATTTGCTGGCGGACATGTCGGCTTCGATTCGTTTTATATTCGGATGCAATCCGCGCCGTAGGCGTGCAAACAAGGCGACAGTATCCCCAATCTGCACCTGTTGTTGGTGACCAGAAAAAATGAGCATTTTTTCGTATCGGAATTCAAAATTCTGACTGAAGAAGTGATTGTCTCGGATTGAATAACGTCAGGCCGATTGTTGACGGGACGGCCAGATAGTTGCGCCATGGATGAGAAACTCTGAGATAGGAAGATCTAGAAGAGAGTCACGTGACACGTTTGACGATTTTTTTTATAAACACAAAACGACGTCGTTCTGAAGCTGGCAGCAAATAGCTGCGCACCACCGGATACGAATTCCCACCCGATCTTTTTTCATTCATTCAATCAACATTTAGAAAAGTGTTTTCTTCCTTCATGTATCAGCCCAATCAACAACGTGACCCGACCAGACCCTGTAATTGGGTCGAATTAGCCCAACCCGAAACGACGTCAGTTATCCAATGGAATGACATAGCGTGCAGTGCAGACCACCTACTCTGTCTGTAAAGGGCCGGGCCATCCGGTCCGCTTTTCGGGCCATTGAAACCCAAATCAACGTCAACGGTCATAATCTTATTGAGTAAGTTTTAATTTCCTTTTTTTAAGGCAGCGACTTTCTTGCATTGCATATCAACTTTTCCTAATTTTCCATTATCTCAAATATAACTTTATCAACAATTTGAAAACAGTTTTAACCTGAGAAAAATGATCCGGTTCAAAGTACATATTTTTGTAAAAAAAAAAAAAAAAACAATCACAATCCCTAGTTTCATCATTTGGACGGATGAGATTAAAATTCGTATTAAATTCTATCTATGATTAATTTTTCAATGACGAATTATATCGTAATATGATTTATCGACTAGAAATTATAACCCAATTTTAATAAATTTTATATTAAATTTGGATCAAATACAAACTACATTTAAATATATAAACTATAAGACGCAGTGACTCAAGTATAGTTCTTCTCTTACAGGATATGATACAGATAAAGAACCACTCATCGGAATAAGGCAGCAGTTGATTAAATGGCAGATGGTTAAAAATGACTGCAAAAAAGAAAACTATTGAATTGGAAATGATCGGACTTAAATTGAGAATGATCGGATTTAACTTGTTAATGATCGGACTTAACTTGGTAATGATCACACTCAAATTGGAAATGATCGGACTTAAATTTGTAATAAGCATACTAAACTTGGAATGATCTTACTTAAATTGGGAATGATCAATGATCGGACTTAAATTGGGAATGGTCGGATTTAAATTGGTAATAATCATACTAAATTTGGAATGATCGGACTTAACATGATAATGATCGGAGTTAAATTAGGAATTATCGGACTTAACTTAGTAATGATCGGACTTAAATTGGGAAACATTGGGAATGATTGGACTTACATTGGGAATGATCAGACTTAAATTGATAATGATCACACTTAAATTGGTAATAATCATACTAAACTTGGAATGATCGGACTTAAATTGGTAATAATCATACTAAACTTGGAATGATCGGACTTAACATGATAATGATCGAACTTAAATTGGGAATGATCAGACTTAACTTGGTAATGATCGGACTTACATTGGGAATGATCAGAGTTAAATTGGTAATAATAATAATAAACTTGGAATGATCGGAGTTAAATGGTAATGATCGGACTTAAATTGGGAATGATCAGACTTAAATTGAGAATGATCAGACTTACATTGGGAATGATCGGACTTACATTGGGAATGATCGGACTTACATTGGGAATGATCGGACTTATATTGGGAATGATCGGACTTACATTGAGAATGATCAAAGTTAAATTGGTGATAATAATACTAAACTTGGAATGATCATAGTTAAATGGCAATGATCGGACTTAAATTAGCAATGATCGGTCTTAAATTGGTAATAATAATACTGAACTTGGAATGATCGGACTTAACATGATAATTCTCGGACTTAAATTGGGAATGATTGGCCTTAACTTGGTAGGATCGTACTTAAATTGGGAATGATCACACTTAAATTGAAAATGATCGGAATTAAATTGATAATGATCACACTTATATTGGTAATAATCATACTAAACTTGGAATGATCGGACTTAAATTGGTAATGATCGAACTTAAATTGGGAATGATCGGACTTAACTTGATAATGATCGAATTTAAATTGAGAATGATCGAACTTAAATTGGGAATGATCGAACTTAAATTGGGAATGATCGAACTTAAATTGGGAATGAAGAGAAGTAACCCGACTAACTTTCTAGAAATTGTATGTCCAACTCCTTCCCCATTGTTAACTAATCAATTGGTCAAAATGCAGTAGCAGGGTTAGAAACAAAAACGTAGATCGTGAGGCATTTCATCCTAGCCGGTAACCGTAACTCACAGTCACAGTCAAACATTTTCATTTCATTCAGGCATTTCATCGAACATCAAACACAACATTTACTCATTTGACTAGAACACCACTGCCGCCGCACACAACTACTACGTTCAATGTCTGCAGCTAGAGATGGCAGAGCAGCCCCTGACGTAAGGCCTAATAGGGCCTCGAGCTCTGTAGCGGTTGTGAGTGTAGTAAGACCTCCCCGACCTCGGCAGACACGACACTCTATTCGCCGATAGCACCCCATTAGATATATAATACCTAGTTTTTCTCCAGAACAGCGATCTGCGCCCATCGTCCCACCCTTATTCTCAGTGGCGGATGCAGTAAGGAGCCTAAGGAGGGAGAGGGGCATGTGCCCCGGGTTAATTTTTCGATTTTTCTTTAATATTAGGCTAATGAAGTATATTTATGAATGATTTTTACATCTTGTCCTTGGTTATTTTGATTATATGTCCCCTCTAATATGAAAATAAATTGATGAATCCACCTCCGATCCGTAAATATTTATCTTGTCCCTGATCCAAAAAATTCCTGGATCCGCCCCTGCTTATTTTTCCTCTAATCCCAACCTCAATCCCTCGTCGTACGCAGACGAGATTCCGCTCGACCACTCCAGCGCGTCGGTTTTAGAGGCCTGGAGCGTTTCGTCTGCGGAGTTGAGCTTGAACTGTTAATTTATGACGCATTTGCCCTCAATGTTGATTTTTTTTATTCAATTAAGTCCCGATTTGGATTGCCACCTGTCAAATTTACGGAAGGTTTACAATTTTTATTTTTAGATGGATTTGCATCTAAACTGCACCCTTTCATATTTTACACTAAACATATACGTAGTTTGTACCTAATATTTAATATTTAACCTAAATCTATATACATTTTTATTTGTTTTAATTTGAAAACAAAACTCAATAATTTCTCTATGTACTAGTATCATTATTGTATTTGTTCATCTCCTTGTTCATCTCCACTTTGCATTAAGTATTTATGCAGCCTCGAAAAAATATAAGGAAAACCACTTTGATGTTGGTGCATTGTCTAATCTATGGAGCTGTGCCAGCTTCAGACGACATCAGTCAGAGAGGGACACAACCAAACCCAAGCAGCAGGACTCCTCCGTCCCCCCCCTAAGCACCTACAGTGACAACAACTGTGACAACAATAACAACGAACATTGAATGTTGGGTTGGACTAGAAAGTTCACCACCAAGGTAAAAATGCAGCAACTCTTTGAGACATAATTCTATTCTTGGCAAAGTTCAATTAAAGTGAAGGACATTGTTTGCTTGCGCAAATCTAGCATATATCTCTCTCTGCCCTTCTGTGGCCCTATACACTATACTATAGTAGAGTACTATTTTACAGCAATTTTTATTTATTTAAAACATTTTGCAATTTATGGGGTGGAAAAGAGATAGTGTAAGAGTATGATGGTGTGTGTCATAGGATGGCCACAATTACAAGCCAAGCACCAATTTGGGTAGAGCTTTGCTCCTCTCCAATACCAACTTTTTCCTTCTTTTTTTTTTGTGTGGAGTTTATTTATGGGAGATTTTTGAGTAGATTTAGGATAGGACAAGGACAAGGACAAGGATAGCCCTCTCCATGAAATGACCAGCAATTAAAGACAAAAATGTACAGAGACAAAACCCCTTCTTTCACTCTTCCTTCCTTCTTCTTTCTCTTCCTCAATCTTTCATGTTAAAAATGATGCAGCTTCTTCTTCACCCAACATTATCACCAAGTTATTATCTCCTCCAAGACTCGGCTGGTTTTGGGTTTTATCTATGTCAAGAAGATGATGATGCAGCCTCTTCATACAACAATGTTGTGATACTAAGCTCAGCTGCTGTGATTGTGGTGATATTAAGGAAGTCAGAGGTTTTGGTAAGAATGCTGCTCTTCTCAGTGTTGTTTATCACTTCTTGTGTATTCCTGGGCCAAGTTCTGAAAATGGTGGCTCTTGAAATGGGACACTCTTGGATCAAACTGTGATCTGGGTTTCACTCAATCTTTCTCAAGCCACTGGTTTGTGGTGGTGGTGGTGGTATTGGCGCGGCTGGCTCAATCTGTTTACCTAACGAAATAGAGTGGATTTTTAATGCATTTTTCTCAGTGAAATGTTCATATGAAATATGGGTGCAATGTAGTAGAATGATTTATGCAAATTTAACTTCTGTTTTTGTACTTGTTTTTTCAAAACTCATTCTTATCTTCTTTGCTACTCCCTGTGTATAAGCCGTGAAGTTGTTGAGATTGAGATGCAACAATCTTTTCTGAGGATGCCCAGAGTTAAATGGATGTTAGAGCTTGATTTCAATTAACTAGCTGTCTGTAGCTAGCTAGCTAGCTAGCTTAGCTTTCACAGCGTTGTGGTGCAGGCAGTAAATTCAGAAAAAAGCTTGTCAGATTTTGAGCTTTTTAATTTTACTGTCGTCTTGGGAGATGTGATGGTTTGTTTGCTGATTGCTCTCTTGTGCTTTCTGGATTCATTTTGTTGGAATTGGTAGCGTGGGTGTGGTAACAGGCTGCCCAGTTCCAACAGAAATCTTGGTCCAGGCCCATCTGAGTCAAATTGATATGGAATTACAAGGTCAATCTTTCATGAATAGAGGCTCTCAGCAGGCCACAGGTAATTGAGCTCATGGTGATATCCAATTACATCAAAAATGGGATATGATGTCCCTGAGTCCTTATCCTGCTCCATGCCTCCTCCATGTAAGTAAACATCCAATGAAGTAATGGACTGGGGGATACAAAGAGAGGTACTGACTTTTAGCCAAATTTCAAAGAGGGTGAAGCTGGTATATTAGAAGGATTCATACCACAGAACTTCATTTGTGCATCTGCATTGTTGACTCTACTAATGTGTTTCCCATTCTCTGAGTACCATTTGTATGTATCCACAAGACCATCCTTGAGAGCAACCTTTGGCATCCAACCACCAAGTCTTGCAAGTTTTGAGCTATACATGAGTTTTCCAGGGGTTCCTTCAGGCTTTGACGTATCCCAAGCTAGAGAGCACCTGAAATTCCACCAATCCATAACAAGTTCCCGAAGCTCCTTCATTGTAACTTCCTTATAACTTCCCACATTCGCATGCCCTAACTCACTGTTATTCTCCATCCAGAAAATTACTGCATCAGCCAGGTAATCTACGTGTCGGAACTCTCACATTGGTGACTCTGTCCCCCCAAATGACGACTTCATTGGGCATCGGTGATCTTTGATTCATGAAACCTCCCCATCAACGCAGGCAAATCTTTCGGACCATATAAATTTGTTGGCATTCCCGAAATCGCATCCCAATTGTACAGCAACCTTTAAGCCTGGCACATTTTAATCGTAGCAAACTTTGCCACTGCAGACAGCGGACCAGTCAGCAAAGCCTATCCCGGTATAGGCAAAATTCGGATAAATACAAGAAGACCCAAGAAACAAAAGCTTTCTTAACTCCAAACCTATATGCTGGATCAATCACATATAGTCTACAGCTGAAGATTAATCGCTATTAAACTCGCATGATAAGTGTTGTCCGCATGGATTCGGCCAACTTTTGAAGCAGCCATGATCAAATATTGGGGCTCATGATGTGTTTTCAACAATAAGGTTGGAAAAACCAAGGCTGTGAAGCTTCCACACAATGGCGGACCAAACTAGACCTCTGTGACCAGGAACAAATTAACTTAGTTGGTTTATCAGATCCAAATGCCGTTCCTGCCGCGTCAATAATCATCACCAAAGTCGATTAAAAAACTAAATCTAATCACAATTCATTCACATTTGCCCTAAATCTGAATTCCCCTAAATCACAAAATCAAGCTTCAAAACAACACGCAGCGATTCGAATCCACGGAAAAGAAATTCACAGCCGAAGAAGGCGACTACCTGAGCCGAATTCCGCCGTCGCCGGAGGTTTGAATCTACCGTGACGATCTACTGTGCTCCGCCTGCCTTCTTTTCGCAAGCAGAAATTGCTGCGTAACATACTTTATGCATCTGAATCAGCTACGAAAGTTGTCT
This sequence comes from Rhodiola kirilowii, assembly GCA_033675215.1. Classification (NCBI taxonomy): domain Eukaryota; kingdom Viridiplantae; phylum Streptophyta; class Magnoliopsida; order Saxifragales; family Crassulaceae; genus Rhodiola; species Rhodiola kirilowii. The sequence continues at coordinate 9,776,563 of CM066203.1, read as the reverse complement.
TACAAGTGTCGTCGCTAATACTCTCGGGCGGAAACTAGGGACGGGTTGGGCCATTGGGCTCAGACCAAAATCCGACCCGTAGATGCAATATCATATATCGTGGAGCGTTCAAATGACGCATGGTGGATTAGAATGAAATAAGTGAGGCACGATCTCAGTCAATCACGTGTCCCACTCAACCTCTTGTGCTTTGTGGGCGCCTTCTTTGTGGGCGCGTCACGTGCTTTGTGGGCGCTTCACCACGTGCGTTTGTCGACTGCGATGGACGACCGAGACTGTGCCTCACTGTGTCATTCTACAACTCTGCCTCAACCGAATGCTTTCCATCTTATATCTAATGTTTAACTTAGTTTATTTAATCAATTATTAAATTATACTCCCTCCGTCCCTGTTTGTCCTAAAGGAAAATTTGCACGGGAATTAAGAAAAGTAAATAAAGAATAATAAGAGAGGGAGAATAGAGAAGAAAGAGGAAAGTCTATGTGGAGGTGGGTTCGGCACATGAATTATTAGTTATTTATTATTGAAAGTACAATTTTTTTAATAAAAATAAATTTCTTTGGTAGGAAAGAGATGATTTATTTAGTTATTGAGTTGTATATATAAGGAAAGTGAACAAACATTAATGATACCCAAAAAGAAAAGTGGACAAACATTAAGGGACATGAATATACAAGTTTTATTAATGCTTCTTGCATATTTCTTATGAAATAGTTTAAATTCACTCATTCTGTCGATATTTTGACTTTAATTTAATTATTTTTTTCTTGTGCTGCCACCGGTGGCGAAATTCCTCCAGCGCCGTCGTCAGCACCGTCGCAGGAAGCGTCGACTTGTCAGGGTTGCTTCCGAGTGAACGATTTGTAGCAATCGAACAAGCATTGCGTAAGTCGTATATGCTATCCCTACGGTGTTTATTTTTTCGGAAAGTTTCCATCTTTTTTCCACTCTTTACAATTAGGTCTTCAGTTGGTACCAATTCATTCAATTTGATCGATTTTCGTCGTTTATTTGTGTCGATGCGAACAACAGAATATATTCTTGATTGATCTTGAAGTTCTTTTTTATTGAATTTATGTTCTCATTCTCAATGTTATTTTTGTTTTGTGTTAATTTGTATAAATTCTGTTTGAATCGTAGAGGACTGCATTTTTTTCTTTTGTTTCGGGTATTATGAAGTTGGAATCCTGGATTGATGATGTTTAGAAGTTTTAAAAACAGAAAACCACATTGAATTGCCTTAGGCTGACCTAACAACATTGTGGAAGAAAAGAATGCGTGTCTTGCTTAAGTTCACCTCTTATATTGTTGATGAATATGTATGTACTTCTGTGGAAGTAGATGTGATGGGTCTGCACTACTTCTTTAGTTGATAGTTCTATTGCCTTCTTCAATTGCAGAAGGATATTCATCTCATATCAAATCTGTCTTTGTTGTGGCAAATTGACTTTTTTATGACAGGAAGGTTCCCTTCCATGGCTTTTTATGGTGAACTGGATTGCTTTTGCATGTATGAATATTCTGATTTACTATTGGCAGGTACCAGACTTGGTTTTATAACTATTATCAGACAGAACGATGTCATATAGAGGACAGCGATCAGGAGTTTATGAAGGACGTAGTCCGCAAGCTCCTGGTATGATGCGGCATGGTTCGATTCCAGGGACAGAGTCTTCTGGCCAGAGGTCATCTGCATCAAAATCTATTGAGCTCGCGGAAAAAATTTCTGTACAAGAAGCCGAAATAAACCGACTTGATGGAGAAAACCGCAGATTGGCATCAACACAAGTGGTTTTGAGGCAAGAGCTCGTTGATGCTCAGCAGGAAATACAAGGAGCTGAGGCACTTATAAGAAGCATTCGAACTGAGGGTGATTTGCAGATAAGGATTTTGTTGGATAAGACTGCCAAAATGGAACTGGATATCAGATCTGGCCCAATTTTAAGAAAAGAATTACAACAGGCGCATGCTGAAGCACAAAACTTGGTAGCTGCAATACAAGATCTGACAACTAATATTCACATTGCCACAAGAGAGTTGGAAAAGTCCAATGTTGATGTCAGTGTTTTACCAGAGTTGCTGACTGAATATGAATCTTTGAAGGAAGAACAACAACTGTTACGGTAAGAAGTGACTCTGGTTCTGTGAACTTCTTAGCATCCCAAAAGCAGTCATGTTCTCATTTCCACTGGTCATGTATGCTAAGATCTATGATACGCTAATGACTTATGTTTGCTTGAACAAATGAATAGTAATCAGGGCAGCTCTAGCTATAACTAATTATCAAGGGCAGCTCTAGCTATAACTACTATGACCCTTATATTTTCTTTTTAGCTTTTAAATTTCCAGCGACCCTCAACCAACATCTAGCTGACTATGACTATGAGCTACGTTAGGATTACACATCTTGCTGTTGTGCTTGTATGTTTTTCTTTCAAGTGGCAATTCTAACAGGTCCTAGTTGTTATTATAAGTAAACTCTTGGCCTGATTGTAGTCATTCATATGAGTTAAGTGCAAATGATGAAACCCATTTCTAGGATTGTCATAAGGATGTGTATCTGACTGCCTCGGAAAACCGGTGGATACGTTCTATATTCTTGTAGGATTTCATTTAATGGGATTAGGATACATGTGGTCGTCCCTGAGATCTGATTGCGATGCCGAACAATCATTTATGAAGACACGCGATATTTAACATCAATTCTTTTTACTCTCGGATACTATTAACATTACTTCTTACTAAAGAGGGAATTTGTGTTTGACACGAGACCATTCCCAATATATGCCATGCATGCAGTGTCACTTTTGAACATGAAAAGGCTATAAACGTGAAAGAAGTGAAAGAAATGGAAGAGATGGAGAAGGACTTGGTGAACATGGTAAGAGAAGCTGAAAAGCTACGAATAAATCTCATAAATGCGGAGCAAAGAACACTTGGTGAGCTTGAGTTTAAATTCTGGTATTCACATGTATCAGTCTATTTTACTGCTCTAATGTTGTCTGTTTTTCATTAGCACCTGTACCGCATGGTGATGCCTATACAAATCCTTATTCTTCACAACCGCATCAACAAGGCATTCATCCCTCTGGTGCCAACTATGGAAAATCTCACTTTCATTTAGGTGATGGGATTGCAGGCGATAATATGGTTCCAGTTGGAAGCAATTCTGGTGGAGTTGCACCGGGTGGTGTAAATGTTGCTGCACAGCCTACACAGGGAAGAATTTAGGAACCCTAACCTCTCAGATGCATGGATGGGAGACAGATCTCAAAGAATATTTATAAGGTGTGTTCCATTTAGCCATTTTGCATTTAACACGTTGATCCAAGTTCTGCCTAGGATTTGGTCATGGTTGCATTTTTTGGATTCAGAACAATGTTTCCTTTTAGGGTTATCATTAACCTCTGAAGCTTTGAAATCCCTTGTTGCCTATTGAAACTCACATAAGTTCGCAACTTGAAGATGAATACATAATGATAAAAACTACACGGCTTAACGAATGATATACAAAAGATTTATTAGAGTAAACTCTAAACTTCTGAACTAATGAGGGTACTGTACCGAAGACACAGCTAGATAATATTAATCAGCAATTAACCCTTTTTTGGTTCCTGAAGTCTTGATCTAACTGTGGTTTATCTGAATGAAACTTTAAGTTGAAACTTCGTGTTCTTCATTGGCTCGGATTTAGGCAACCTCACCTGATCATTCTCTTATACGTATTTGCTAAGGAGATCATTTGTCTGAGAGGTATTCCATCTATGTCTCATATTGTGGTACTTGACTTGAGATGCCAAAAACACCCAACAAAACATAACTGTTCCTAATCCCTTGCAACTTTTTCCTGCCAGAATAGGAAAACAACGTAGCTGGTTTCAGTTTGGTCATCTAACAGGCTAGCAAGACAAAGCTAAGTCAGAAGTCGACTCAGAATATTTTCCCAGTAGCAATGTTTGTGATTTCATATCGACGTACACGTACATCATCCCAGGCAGTCTACTGTCTACCGGTGACCTGTGACTGCGCGCTACCTGTGGAAGAGAAGGACATGAGAAATGTAATAATTTTGTCATTGCTATGTCGCATTGTTTGAGCCATCTTACATAAAATCTCGACCTTAGTCATCCAATCAATGGAATGGCATGAGAAGGGTGTAATGTACTTCTTCCTTATGCTCAGCCGCACGCAGCAGATACTATTTAGTTCAGATTTGTTGTAACCTGCTACAGATGGAATTGTACGGGATGTTTTCTGTCATATTGAGGGATAAACTATATTTGCTTATTGGGAGTTTTTTTAAATCACTCAAATGGGTTTTAAAATATGACCCATGTGGGTTTGCACTTTCAAAAATGGCATGTTTTTAATAATATTGGATTCCCAGGATCCGGTGTTATGTGCGCGTTTGAATGAGAGACTTTCACGTATTCTCGTTTGCACATAACAACGGGTACTGTGGAACCGGTTTTGTTAAAAATACATAAAACCGAATCCACACATTTTTGAAACCGGCATGTTATTAAAAATAGGCCATTTTTGAAAGTGTAAATTCACACATTTCTAATATTTGAAACTGAAAACAGGTCATTTTTTAAATAAAAAAAACTCGCTCATTGGCTGGTTGCATTCGGAAGATGTGGTCTTTGAGCCTATGTCGCTCCTTATGACCACATAATCTCTTGCTTTCCCGAAAATAATGATGTACATAACCAGCAATGGCTGCCAGACACCTGATCAAGCTTAAATGTTACAGTTACCCAGTAAACTTTAATTTTTTGCTCATGGCTCCCGTAAGGTTGCTCATGGCACTCGCTATGCATGATGATGCCAGGTAAGGTTCTTCGAAGTAAATGTTCTGATTCATCGTCACACATAATTAATAGTTTAAGTGTTTAACACTAGTTGATTTCTTGGAAATGGTGCTGTTATTTCCTAGTCTTGAGCTGATTTAGCAACAAGTTCTGACTCAGGTCATAATTAGTCATTTACAAATACAGCATTGCCATAACAACTCATTGTAACACTAAAATAATTAGTGACAGAACCTAGTAATCATCTGCTTAGTTTAAAATAGCTCAAACCTGAAACTCGTATTCAGCCACATTAATTAACATCCTTATATTACTTAAGAGCCATCAAATGAAGAGCCATATGGAAACTTTTATCCACTTTGGGCAGTGCAGTATGCTGCAATGATATTATAAACTATGTCCAAAATCTATCCTTAAGTCCGGAGGAACTTAAATGTATTCAGCTGTGACTTATTTAGAGTTTGCATAAATCGGCTTACCACTTCAAATGCGAGCTGATATTGTCAATATGAGATAGATTAGAGTATTTACAGGTCCCATTCGTTTTGAGCAAGTCTCTTGCATATTTTTCTTGACATAAATTCATCTTTTGTTATTTCCACTTCAATTTCGAAAGCTCCTTCATTTGAAATTTTACTTATAGAATTTCCCTGGTCAGATATATTTTGCTCAACTCATATCCTGTAAATATGAGATCATTCCCATGTACCAAAACCACTGCTTTGTCTTCATATGATTTGGATTTGGGGGAATAAAAAGCTGGTAAAGGTAGGAAGCCTACTCAAGGCCTCTTCTTCTTCCTCTTCCACATCTAATTGATCTACTCTTTTGTCTTCTAACACATTGACTTTCACAGTATCACATTTCTCTTTTTGTCTCATTCCCCAACACTGACCAGAAAAACATATCCCTCAAATCTGCAAATAAGAAATGGAATAGAAGCTCTTCAAAAGAGAATGATATCAGAAATGTGTACCTACAGGTTAGCATGTGTTTGTGTTAGTCATGAAAACTTGAAGATATGTTTGCTTAAATTTTTAAACACTGGAGTAGTAGAAAACTATGAACATGGCTAGTTTTTTACTAATACTTGAGAAATTTAATGGCATTGGATTTGCTGCATGGCTTTGGTGGCGGTTTCTGCAAGTCAACTGTTGGAGCCTTTGCATTTTTGATGTTAACCTCACCATAAAGTCCTCACCTTTCCATAAAGTTTTTGAATTTTATCAACACCCAGATAATTGTTTCTGGGTTTTTTTTTTTGTTTCTGGGTTTTAAATGCTGTAAATTGCAAACATGGAAACTTTTAGTCTTAATTTTTGGGTCTGGTAATGGTTGCAAATTTAAATTGTAATCAATCAGCTTCTCTCCTCTCTTTTTGAATCTCGATGTAGCATTCATTCTATGGTCTCTCATTTAGTACTGCATTTATAACACACGCCAACACCACACTAATCACAATCCCCTATCTAACTCTCTCCTCTCCCATATCTCTCAAACTCTTACAATTTGCTTTGAGAAAACCCTTCTTTTCCAGGAGGTAGCATCTTCATATTCTTCACTGGATCTCAGATTTGTTCCTCGTAATGGGTTCTTTAGGACCAGAACATTGAAGCCTAAAGCTGCAATCTTTATAAGTTTTTGTCACTTTCCAATGCAGAAGATGAACTGGGTCATCACTGAAAGTGTCAAAGCAGTATCTGGCAGTACTTTTTCTCCACTCTATGACTCATCATCATCTTCATACACATACACACCTCCAAGCCTTCCTACTTCTGAAGGCTTCAATCTGAACAGCAAGGTCAGTCCAACAATATTGCTCATCATAATCATCTTAGCCATCATCTTCTTCGTCTCTGGCTTGCTTCATTTGCTGGTGAGATTCCTCACTCAAGCCCCAACCAGAGCCCCACAAGACTCGGACAACGTGACTGCATTTCAAGGCCAGTTACAGCAGCTGTTTCATCTACATGATGCTGGTGTGGATCAATCTTTCATAGACACTTTGCCTGTTTTCAACTACAAAGCAATCATAGGGCTGAAAAATCCATTTGACTGTGCTGTTTGCTTATGTGAGTTTGAAAGTGAGGATAAGCTTAGGCTGCTGCCAAAATGTAGTCATGCTTTTCATATGGAGTGTATTGATACATGGCTGCTTTCTCATTCCACTTGCCCTTTGTGTAGAGCTAGTTTGCTCTCTGATTATGCTCATAACAACCACAGCCCTTTTGTTCTTGTTCTTGAATCTGGGAGTGAGAGTTCCAGAGAGTTGACTACAGATAAGGATCAGGGTTCTTTAAGCACATCGAATTCGGTTAACAGGACTAATTCCCAGTTAGGTTTTCGCTCAGAAAGGGTTGAAGCTGCTGGGGGCAGTGAGAAGGTTGTGGCTGTTAAGTTGGGGAAGTATCGAAATGTGGAACAAGATCAAGGTCAAGGTAGTAGTACTAGTAACAGCAATGTGGACGCAAGGCGATGTTTCTCAATGGGATCTTTTGCGTATATTTTGGATGAGAGCACATCCCTTCGAGTTCCAATCAGGACGACACCAACACCAGTAAGGAAGCCATCGATGCCTTTACTTCCTGGTCACAGGGCAGCAATGTCTGAATCAGGCTGTGACTCAAGAAGAGAAATCACAGCTTTTGATTTAAGCAAAATTAGCGAGATTGGCAACATCAATGGAATTGCTAGGAGCAAAAGGGAGAGCTTCTCAGTGTCCAAGATTTGGATGAGAGGTGGCAAGAAGGATAAGCAGAACAATGGAAGAAGAGCATTCTCATTCAGGTTTGCAGCCCGAAATGCGGACGAGGACTCAAAGGAGAAAAATGGCGCTGGGCGGACGATATCAGAGATGGGCATTAGTAGATGTGAAGGAAGTGGTCTAGGGAGCGAATTCGGGCACTGTGATTTAGAGAATCAAAGCTGTGGAAGTTTAGAAGCTGAGGTGAGAACACCATCTTTTGCTAGGAGAACTCTGGATTGGATTGTTGGTAGACAAAATAAGATTGTGCATTCATCTTTTGCAACTCAGTCCAACCCTGGTTGATATTTTTGTTTTTTCTCTCATGAACTTTGATAACATAAAACAGGAGTTAGATTAGATGTAATAGGTTGGTTTGCATACTTGTAAGTCTTTTTCAAAATCTATGAATTTTTTTGCCTCATGATTGAAATTTGGTCATGCCCCTCTACTGTGTGATCTCCAGGTGCCCATCCATCTGAACCTAAAAAAGCCAGTTTGGGCTGATTAGATAGATTTCTGGTTCTAAAGATGACCGGTTGATTGTGACCTTGTAGCAAACTCTAGCATATTGTTGTGATTTCCAAGTCAAGTTCCACTAATGGCAAACCAAAGAAACTTCATTTCAAAAAAAAAAAACAGGTAGGCATGTTTAAAGAATGCTCATAATGCTGAACAGTAAATGCTTTACGGAGAGTCTGAATCAGTCAAGTTCAAAAAATTGAGATCTTATTGAATGAGCTCATTTCAAAGAAAGAAGTTGCCGTGAAATTTGAATACATGATTAAATGAAAAAGGTAGCTGTTGTAAGATGCTGATACATTTACTGAATGGAAATCAATTTGCAACGACCTAATTGTCAATGTACTAACTACTAAGTAATTCCTTTTCACAGAAGACTAAATACTTTCTGTTTCACACGAGAGCAACCAACATCCTTATCAAGGTGATGTACAGAAATGTGTGGCTTTTTCACATTGATCAAAAGTGCAGTTTAGAATGTTCCACATGGATTAGGTCAAGACTTGGTCGATATAAAATCATGTCAATTTTGCTACATAGTCATTGCCAGTAGCCTAAGTATAGTTAATACTCACCTGCTTCTTATTAAATGACAACCAAGTACTAACAACTATTGTATGCATAAATACTAGTACTAATCAATGAACAAGTCCACCAACAACCTCATTCATAACTGCTCCAGCAAATTGTGAAATTTTTACATGGTATTGTCGACTTTGTTGAATTTTAGATTTGGTGGGCTGGGACTAGACATCCAGACACCACTCGGGCTACGCTGGGCAAAGAACCATGGACAAGGCCCAACTGCACATGTGGAGGCAACTAAGGCCCAAAGCCCAACATGGCATTAATTGTGGGAAATCCTTGCAGCCCATATGGTTAACATGTCACCTTATGGTGCATTCCCCAATATTCATGTCATGTGATGGGCGCCTTGTTCATGGTTGGGGTGCATATGCCTGCAGACAGCCCAATATGTTGGGGAGCGTCATGGGCTTTGCCCAGCGTAGCCCGGCTGGTGTCTGGATGTCCAGTCCCAGCCCACCAAATCTAAAATTTAACATAAAGTGCACTTTATGTTAATTTATATAGCGCCCATCTAGGCGCTCAACAAAGCCTGCAGGCATGCACCCCAACCAATGACAAAGTATTAAGGTATTAATTGTGGGAGTGACATGTTAACCATATGGGCTGCAGCTCATATGGTTAACATGTTGCCTTAGTGCACATGTTAAAGGGTGTGTGAAGGGTTCAATCCCCACCACCAACAACTTGCAAGCTTCCCCAATAATTATGCCATGTGCCAGGGGCCATAGTTGCCCAAATCCGGCCATGAGCTTGGGACGGTGCATGCCTGCAGGCTTTGTTGAGCGCCTAGATGGGCGCTATATAAATTAACAGACTTCAGTCTTGTGAAGACTTTAAAATAAAGGCATGGGATAACATTTGTGGAAATTTAGCATTAATGAACCAATAATTAAATAAAGAAATATCTACTTACTTGGCATCCGTACGTAACACCGGGTCTGAGAGATAATAACTGCTTAATCAGGAGGGCAATTTCACTACGATAAGGACTGGTACTAAACAAATAATTTCTCAGTTAAGGCCAAACAGGCAAGGTTAAGATCGATACCCTTCACAAACCCATCAAGTTCATGACAATGTCACACACCTAATTGTGATTGTAAAAAGAACTTCACAGAGACTTTTGCATATAAGACTCTGATCAATATAAATGCCACCAAACTGATTTAGATCATAGGAGCAACTTGCGCAGAAATTAGAAACTTCAAGACTAGAATTTAAATTCTCTTTCAAATAAGTTGGATTAGTGCGGAGATATACAAAATACATATCGTGAAATCTTCATTTGTGTTGGACTGTTGGTCATAATGTCCTCCAACTGGATTTGAGCCGAACAGAATGATTTTATATCCGTAAACCATATGTGGGAAATATTAATCGTGTAGCAGGGCATTGATGGTAAATAATTGGCGTGGTCGAGAATACCTTCAAACTAGAGAGCCAGGGAAGCTCTCCAATAGCTGTCTTCAATTCCAATTTAAATGGAATAGAGATCGCATCCCAGTAAGATACCAAATGAAAATTTTCTATGAACAATCATCATTAAAGCCAGTAAACATAATGCAGAAAGTGTTGCCAGTTTAATCAAACACAGGCAGGCTGAAACAGCAAATTAACAAGCCCAGCCTACTCTACTGCTCCCCAAACTAACTAGAACTTACAGCACCAAAATGGTACGATTGAATTTTAAATTGACCTACTTCATGTCCTAATCAGTCAAAAACCGAAGCTAAATTGACCTAACTAATCAATTCACAAGAAGGAAAAAGAAAACTGAACTGGAAATCACAATTGGACGACAGAAGCTGGAAATCACAATTGACCTACGCAAACTGGAGTATGAAATTTATTTTTGGTTATTATTTTATTTTCTTTGTTATGGATATCAAAACTTTGGATTCGGATTTCTGGCCATCGGAGAAGCGGGCAGGCTGAGAGCTATTACTGGGCCACTTGTTTCGGTCCATGTCAAACAATTGGGCCCAAACAATAAATTCTGACTGAACTCGATCAAATCAAAATTGGAATTTGAAATGGTAACACATTTTTAGCCAATGCTTATACAAAATAACGACCAGCAAAGACAAAGATGCATCATGTCATGTGTAAGCGTCGCTGTTCTAGAAAGCGTTTTAGGTTCATCAACCTGTTGACTCACCTTAGTATCAAGAAAGAAGGTCACGTGGCTTAAGCCGCCGTTATTTGAAGCGTTTTACAACTAAGTGGAAAACCAATCTGATAGGTTGAATACAATTGAAATTTAATCTTGAATTTTGAACATTTTAGAAAATTTTCCCATCATGTCAAGTGTCTCTGTTTACGAGCGTGGCGGTTCTATTTATATAGTTGTTGTTGTTGTTGTCGTATACACTCAGATGTTGCCTAAACTAAAATGGCGTTATTGATCAAAGCCCGCACCCACTCGACCTCCCTTTTGGATGCATTTCATTTTGCCACTTCCATTGCACCATCATCAAAGCAAAGCCTTATCAAGTCCTACTTTCAACTTCTTCATTCAATTGCATGTTCCCTTCTGCTTAATTGATCAATGATTATCTTTGTTTCCAGAGACAACCATGGAAACTCTGTAATTCAGACAGACACTAAGATGAGGATGCTCTGTCATGTGTGTAAGCTTACAATTTACAGTCGCCCCTATTGTATGAACACATTGATCAATGAGTATTTTCTGATTACAGAAACAAGGAAAGACGCAAGGAAAACAAATTGTGGACAAAACAAAATAATGATCCGGCTTCTCAGTTGATTCAAGTCTTCTTGCTTCCTTGAGGATTGAGCATTAGCTCAGTCCAGGGCCTGCGTTGTCACTGGTTCAAATCCTCAAAAATACAAACGGGTACTAACTAACCTAATCAGCCCCATCAAAAAACAGAAAGAAAGTCTTCTTGCTTCCTTATTTTGCTATTTGCTGCTCCAATAACTGTTGGGCCCCCCTATCAAATCCCTTTTTACATACACTACTTCTACTACCATGTATAACTACCGGGTTGAAGATATAGTATTGTCTATATAACTGAGCAGCTCCTTAACTGATGGGTGCAATGGTTGCAACTGGTGACTACCTCTCCTGCAATGGCCATTTTCGATCGATCGTGAGCAGGTTAATTGCTCGAAGATTTGCTTCAAGAGTGGATAAGTCAAGACGTCGCATGACTTGTACTTTAAATTTAATGGATATAAATGTACTAGATGATTTGCTTAGAAATGCATTGATTTTGAACAATATGTAAAAATCTCCATAAAAAACAGTTATGATGTTGGTCAGTTGTATTAACCAAGTTTGTCATCAATCAAAAAAATTCTTAAAGATATTTTGAATTTTGATGAATTAAAACTCAATTCGACTGGAGTTGGAGTGTTTATCTCAATTAGAATCAGCATTAATTTGTTCTCAGCCGCTCACATTTATTGTATCTTTATTTTGTTCATGTGTGATTGAAATTAATTTTATATTGGTCAGAATTTGTAGGTGTACTAAACTTTGGCCCGAGCAGTGATTGGGCTTTTGTCCAATCGGCCCATCAATATCTCTTTCGGAAACGATCGTCTCATGTCTCATCTATTCTTCCTTCGACGAGGGCTATCGGCTCTGTATTCGACGACGGCGATCGGGGCTGTATTCGCCGACGAATAATACGACGGCGGCGATATTACTCCAACTTCGACACGCGAAACGTTCAGACGGCATTTGAACCTTTCGGACGAGAAAATCTGATTCAAGTGAGAGAGTCGAATCCAAAAAAAAGAGAGTTCAGTTGTCTTCCGTGCCCTAATTTAGTCCGAACTCCGAGGTAATTCTCACTGAAATATCGTCTCGTTTCGTTTTTCTTGAATCTATGTTGCGCTCCGTTTTTGTTTGGAAATATTTCCGGCCGAGGCTGTGATTTCATCTTTGTATGCAGTGACTTTGTCAGGAAGTGTTCGAATAACACATCCATCTTCCAATCGTTGGCTGCGATATTTTCTTGTGAAATAATTTGGTGTATTTCAATCACATGAAAATTGCACCCAGTGATTTCTTGATATGAAAGTGCTGTGTTTTCACTCTCAGTTTCTGTATACTTAGATTATTGATAGCTTAATTTGTTGTGGAACTGGTTGTCTGTTTGATGAACTTTGCTACCAGTTTTTTAGGATAATCAGCTGCAGCAACTTCAGATCGCTTGCCTACCTAATCTTTCATGTTTTATTATGTCATTTTAATTCTTGTCATGTTCTTCTGAAGGGGAGGTGCTTATGGCTCTAAGGAGTAGGTTGCATGATACATTGAGAATGTATTTTGAAGGGTGCTATATATATTCTCGGCAGTATAGCAAAAAGGTAGATTTTAAGAAGTTAAGGCCTATGATTTTAAAACGAATTCAAGACCGCGCAAAGGATTACCCCATAAGGCGGATGATTCCTGTTGCGAAAGATGTTTTGAAAGCTAGAGCTGCTGTTATTCATGGGTTGTCGGTTCTTCTCAAGGTCTTTCCTGTCTTGACCTGTAAGTAAGTAAACATAATTAGTATTTAGTTGCTCTGCTTACGAGTTGACCTGAAAAGTGAAACACTTGATCCATGACGGACCATGGTAAGACTTGGAGATTAGCTTCCAACGTAAATATACGAGGCTTGAACTTAAAAATTACATGAATTTTTTCCCTAACCTTCAACACATGCATATCATTGGCATGTTGGTTTGTAATAAATGGGAGTCTTATTAGAATATGTAGATATTAAAGTATATCATTTGCTTATTTTGCTTTGTTACTCTTACTCAGATTAGGAAGTTTGAGATGCCCATTGCAATTTGTAAGGCTGTTGATTCCAGGCATGTTTTTCTTCAGGTTCTGTCCGGAGGTATACATTGGTGGGGAAGGTCATCTTATTAAAACCTGCCGTGGTTACAGGCGGCAAACGAAGAATCAGATTCATAGGTGGGTCCCTGGAAGCTTGAATGATATACTTGTTCCGGTGGAATCATTTCACTTGCAAAGTATGGCTCAAGGTGAGATAAGGCACCACCAAAGATTCGATTTTGAGCGCATACCTGCAGTTTTGGAGCTGTGTTGGCAGGCTGGAGTTGATCCATACAAAGACAGTTTGTATCATAAAGCACAACAAGATGATTCTGGAAATGTCAATTCTGTGCTTCCTCAAGATATTGTGTCAGTATCCACAACAACTTTGAGTGCGTGGGAGTCACTGAGGACCGGCGTGCAGAAGTTGTTACTGGTTTATCCAGCCAAAGTTTGTCAGCACTGCTCAGAAGTTCACATTGGTCCATCGGGCCACAAAGCCAGGTTGTGTGGGATATTCAAATTTGAGAGTTGGCGAGGAACACATTTCTGGAAGGAAGCTGAGGTTGACGACTTAGTTCCTCCTAAAATGGTGTGGCTTCGTCGACCACAAGATCCACCTGTTCTCATAGATGATAGGCGAGATTATTACGGGCATGCACCTGCTATAGTCGATTTGTGCATCAAGGGTGGTGCTGTAGCCCCACCAAGTTATCGTTGTGTAATGAAATTAGAGGGTTATCCGGGACCACCTATTGCTGGCAGAAAAACAAGTATCAGTTGAATCTTACTACCTGAAACCAGATCCGTACAGCAAGTTCCTAGAGCAAGAATAAAGATTATCAATTTAAGAGTTAGGTAGATAACTGATGGCCATGTGTAATTAGATCAGTCGAGTTCGAGTTTCAGATATGGCTTTCAGTACTTTCAACTAAAATGCACAGAGCATTGTTTTTCTAATGGTTTGTTTCTCCCAGGGCATGCCAATTTTCATCTGGATTCAGTTTCACAGCATATGGAATCAATTCAGCAGCCATGATTCCTGCCAGTGCAGCATTTTGAAGCATCATGGTACACTCTACTGCAGCCAAGTGAATTTTTCACCACTAGCAGATGGGGCCGTGTAATAGGTCACATGAAACGCACAATGGTGGCAACCATTATCAAGTATATACTATATGCTGATTAACACATTCGGAGACCGGTGAAAAACAGAAGTGGAACCTCAACCCACAATGAAACACGTGTCACTTTGATGCACATGTACCTTAAATATGCTGTGTGGGTCTAATGTTGGGCACATATGAATATGAAGGAGAAAGGAACTCACGGGCTCAACATTGGGAGACACTCTTGATCTTGACCTCACTCACGAGACACCAATTTGGTCTCTCTGGGGGCTGAATTGTTGACAACAATAGGCTCACCTATTGGATCAAGCCGAATAACTGAAACTATAACTGATGACACACTGTCAACTAGATGGCATTGTAGAAAGAGCCACGTATTCTGCTAACTCCAATCTCAATGATTGTCACAGACTCACATGCATATGATACCAGATGAAACCAACTGTGGACTGGTACCGTCACTATCAACTAAGCAGTTAGCTTTGGCGAGGTTCGTATTGGTATATATACAGAGTACAAGCTGAGTTAGCTTCTCATTCACTGCATTCCCAGTCATTTGCTCTACCATTCAAGAGGCAAGAGACGCGACGCTACGATGCTGAAGATGTGTTTTCTCTTTCATGTTCTCCTTCTCGTAATATGTGTAAACAGTGGTGTGGTACCCAATACGACTCAGCCATCTACTACTCCTCTGCTCAGAAATCAACCGAGTTATGACAATGATACGATTTACAGGATCTCAAAGCAACTTTGTTGGGGATGTATGGGTGAGTCTCTTCAGTTCTTGTTCGAGCACAACATGGTCCGAGCAGCGAAGTGGGAGCTCCCCTTGTCATGGAGTTTCGACCTCCAACGGTATGTCAGAAATGCTGCCAAGAAAATGAAAGTTCTAAAACTCTTTTGACTCATGGACTCATTGTACATGGTATAACTCTACTGTCAACAGGTATGCTAACTGGTGGGCGGGTGTGAGGCGGGCAGACTGCCGACTAGAACATTCATTTCCAGAAGATGGGTTCAAGTTAGGGGAGAACATCTATTGGGGAAGTGGCTTGACTTGGACTCCAAGGGATGCAGTCAGAGCGTGGGCTGATGAAGAGAAGTACTATAGATATTCGACCAACACGTGCCAAACAGGGCAGATGTGCGGACATTATACTCAAATAGTGTGGAGTACCACGAGGAGAGTAGGGTGTGCTCGGGTGGTTTGCAACGATGGGGATGTCTTCATGACCTGTAACTATGATCCTGTCGGAAACTACATAGGCCAAAGACCTTACTAGTGTACCTGAACTGTAGGTGATACTTGTTCTTCATACTATAATTATTCTCGTTTCTTGTTTTGGTGATACTTTTTTTTTGATAGATGTTTTGGTGATACTAGCCTCTTAATAATATAATATAAAGGAAACGGAATAAATACAAATCAAATTTATAAATAAAAACTAAAAACTTAATAAAATATTGCCACATGTCTATTTCGACTAATCGGAATTCGGGTGTTTTTTGTAAATAACAAAATTAAAACGGACATATTTGAAAATACATAACAGATTCGAGGATATAATCGTCCTAAAAATTGATACAGTAATAGTTTAAGTCTGATGATACCGAAATATGTGAAATGACCATAATACCCCTCCGTGTTATATCCGAGATTTCGACAAATTTGAACAAGAGTCAACTTAAAATTTGATTTATAGATTTTATATATAAGAATGGCTTGAACGTGAACCGCACTCTTATAAAAAAAAATATAATATAAAAAGGCTCTACAAACAATATGTTATTGTTTATATAAATTTCTATATTGGGCCGAACGGCTTAGTTTATCAGACCGGCCCATGTAACCGGGCCAGTGTAAAGCATTACGTTATACAGCGCTGCACCGTTATCTTCTTTCGATTCAAACTCCAGTTCGGACACTCACGGACTCACATTTCGTGTCACCGCCATGACCGCATTCTCCACCTACTTCCGCGGCGGCCGCCGCCTCGTCTCCAACGCGTTACTCGTTCACCGCCACCGCGGTATCCAATTACTCTCCACCGCAGCCGACGGGCTACCAAATGTCAGTCTATCTCATCCCACGGTCGTCGTTTGGGGCTCCAACACTGGCGTTGGAAAAACCCTGATTTCTACTGGACTCGCGGCCTCGTCGGTTGTATGCGACTCTTCATCTAAATTTACTTACATTAAGCCGGTGCAGACTGGATTTCCGACCGATTCGGATTCTAGGTTTCTGTATCGGAAAGTGTCGCAGTTATTCCTGCGGCGTAAGCTCGGAACTGAGCTGTTTGCGTCGAATCATGTGATGAAGGCGTCGGGTGCAGCTTGTAGGGAAGTGTTGGTGGAGGAGTGTGAGAGTGGGAGGGGGTTGAGGGATTTAGGATTTTACGAGGAGAGGAAGCTGGTGGGAGTGGAAACTGGAGCGAAGTCGGAGTTGGTTTGTAAAACGATGTATGCTTGGAATGAGGCAATTTCACCTCATTTGGCTGTTGAGAGAGAAGGCGGAGATGTCAGGGACTCTGCATTGCTGGAAATGCTGGGCAAGTGTTTGAGGAGTATATTGAGAGAGAAAAATGATGAATGTGGAATGGATCGTGTTTTGAGTGTGGTGGAAACTGCTGGCGGAGTAGCTAGTCCAGGGCCCTCAGGTTCTCTGCAGTGCGACTTGTACAGGTAAGTCCATCACTTTCGAATCAAATTCTGATAGATGCCTTTTCCTTAAAAAAAGAAACTTCCAATATCTAGCAAAAGATATGAATGCATAAGGGACTCATGCTGTGTGTGGCAATTCTTATAATCTACTCTGCAAATCATTTTTAGTAATAAATGGTGCCTTCAATTAATTTATATCTTTAACTTTTTTCCGTAGGCCTTTTCGGTTGCCTGCTGTTCTTGTTGGAGACGGCCGTTTAGGTGGTATCTCAGGAACAATATCAGCGTATGAAACTTTAAGACTTAGAGGTTACGATGTCGTTGCTATAGTTGTCGAAGACCGTGGCCTTGCAAATGAAGTATCATTAAAGTCTTATTTGCGAAATAGGTATGAATTTTGTGTACGTTAAAATATTTTTCTATATGATTAAGTGAATTTCGTACTTCGGCTGTTGTGACTTCCAAACAGTTTGTTCTCAAAATATATCATCTCCTCTCTACTGAACTGTACATCTTTAAAGCTATACGCCCTCACTTTTCTGGAGCGGTGTCGAACTACTAAAAGTAAAATGCTATATTAGGAATATATTTTTATTCTTACAACCACATTTTCAGAGGTGTATTTATGCTAAAAATTTCATATTTTTTTTCAGGGTCCCTGTGCTAGTGTTGCCTCCCAATCCACAAGATTTATCAGATGACTTGATTCAGTGGTTCGATGAATCTCAAGACGTATTTACCTTGCTTAGGGAACTGATTGTATCAGGTTTTTCAGATAGAAATCAAAGATTACATGTCATGCCAAAAAAGGCTAAGGATATTATTTGGTGGCCATTCACTCAACACAAACTTGTACCTGAAGAGAAAGTAACAGTGATAGACTCTCGATGTGGGGAAAACTTTGCCGTTTTCAAGGTTTGTTATATTTGAAACAGATAGTTATAGGCACCATGTTTGTGGCATGATTATAAAGAACTTCACCTGTTTGCTTTGTGCTTTCCGCTTTTCTAATTACGTTTTGATTTGCTCTGTGAAGGACACTTTATCCCCGATTAAATAGACAAGGGGTATGATTTCTACATTTGCAATCCAATGGCCTTCTACATACTTGTTTAGCCTTTCTCCTTATACAATCCAATGTAATTTATCACTTTGAAAACCTTAGTAAATAAGAAAGGTCCTTCTGGGTGGTTGTTTTTGGAATTGCAGGGCACAACCTCCCCTGCACACTGAACTGTAAATGATTTAGGAGGCAACAATTTAGAAAGCTGTTGTACTGTCACATGAATAGTGGCAGGCAACTTTTCATATATATAGTGTTGGTTTGGATGGCTACACTTATTATATGTTTTGTACATTATTCAGATGTTTGTTATACACATTACTAACAATGTTTCAAATCCACTCACAGGCTCAGAGTGAAGATACTATCACCCACCAATTTGACGCATGTGCTAGCTGGTGGACCCAAGGACCTGATATGGTCTTACAGGTTTGCCTTCTGTACTTTCTATTGTCAAATATGTAACAAGACTATGTTCGTGGGATCGGTTTTCCACTTGATCAATGATCAGTAATTATGTGTGGCAATCTTTTGGGACTGTACTAAACATGAGTATTTATTTAATTGGATATTTATGTGCCTTGATATCCATAGCCATAGTTAGCCACTCTGCTTATTTAAAATGTTCTTTGCGTGTCTCACCGAAAACTATACCCTCCTGTGTACATTGCTTGGAATGTTAGAAATCTTCGTCTACTAGGACTCTGAGCATTTATGACTACTATGAGCTAGAAACTCATAGTTGTCGCAATATCAATTGATAGTTTTCTCGACTATATAATATACATGCTTTCTTAAGTATACGACTTTGTTATGTGTTACCCGAGTCACTTTGAACATTCAGTCATGTCAGTTACTGTCTCCTGCTTGGATGCAACACTGAGGTTTTCTTAATGTGATCCTTTGTCTAGAGTATTTCAGACTGAACTTGCAAGAGATATGGGTTACACAGTAGCAAGATATGGGCATGTAATGTTTCCAGAAAATATACATGAACCAGCATTGGAATGTGCAGAGCTATTGCTTCAAGGTGTAGGTGAAGGTTAGTGATATATTTTATGTCAGTTTAAGTTGCTTACAGTAGTCATTTACTGAACAAGTTTATGTATTTCTTTATCTGAGTTATTCTTCATTTCTTTATCTGAGTTATTCTTCATGAAGCTGACAGAACTGGATTAAATCTGCTGAGTTATGTTTCCCCTGATTTATAAGTATAGTCTACTTGATTGAAACACCTTACTTGTCTATGTGGGAAACTTAGATAGAAACATAATGTACGATTAAGTATTTGCATATAAAATTCCCAGCTTTGGACAAATATCCAAAGAGGTCATGTGATCCTGTCTTCTGTAATTCTAGGGTGGGCTTCTCGAGCTTATTTCTCTGACAACGGGTCTACAGCTATTGAAATTGCTCTCAAAATGGCTTTTCGCAAATTTTACGTTGACCACAAATGTGTCATAGATGATATGGAGCGCAATTCATCTGGAAATTCTATCAATTTTAAGGTTTGCCTCGCTGATGCTCAAATGCTGTCTGCTGTTTATGGTAGTTACTAAAATTTGACTTTCGTGTAACTAGTAGCCTCTACTGGGGAAGTGTCACTTGTGGACATGTACATAAATCAAGGCTTTATAGTATGTTGCAACTGGCAGTAAATTGGGAAAGGCTCCATATGTTAATAGTATGAGGTTTACACTCCAGTGTCATGTTTGGTAACTGAATATATGTGACAAATGACAGTGCACGATCTTGGTGTGATGGCTGAATATAGATGAAATGTAAACAGTTATACCTCAATTTTCTTTGAATTTCAAGCATACAACTTTGAACACAGAGAATGAAATGAGATATTATTTCGGGAATGAAATCTTTATGATGAAGTTTGGTTTCCTATTTATTGTTTGGTGACACAATGAATTATTTGCTGATTTGGTAATGAGAATTTTATATTCTTCCGCAGGTACTGGCTCTTAATGGATCTTACCATGGTGATACTTTGGGTGCAATGGAAGCTCAAGCTCCATCATCTTATACAGGCTTCCTCCAACAACCATGGTCTGCAAAACTATATGTGTGCCTCGGCTGTATCACTAAATATAATATTGTTAATAAAGAAATATTTACTTTGGATCACTGAGTTTACACTTCGCATCGTTTTATAGGTATACTGGGAGAGGCATCTTTTTGAACCCTTCGACTGTCTCCTTGTCTGATGACGTTTGGGAGTTAAGTTTACCCAATGAGATGCTATCAGAAAATGTAGAACGTGAAAATATGTGTAAGTATCTTATGATCTTTGCCCCCGGTCCGTAAGATATGGATCTAGTGTATCATGTTAATACTGTTTGCAGGCTTCAGCTCGCGTGATCTGATATTTCACCGAAGCAGGGATTCTACATCACTTGCAAAAATCTACGAGACGTACATAACAAATGAGTTACAACCTTCACAAAACAGAGAATTAACACAAATCGGGGCACTTATTATAGAACCAGGTTGGTGATCTGGTTTATTGGTTTCTAAATACGTTAAGCAGTTACTTTCAGCGTCTTGTTTCATTAGGTAAAAAAACATTAGTTAGAACAATGTGCCAATACCATTGACCACAAGTTTGATGACTGAAAATGGTATATGCTGCTCTTGAAGCAATCTTATATATCTGGTTGTATATGTTGCTGCGTTGATTATTAGTCATACAAGCTGCTGGCGGCATGCAAATGATTGATCCACTTTTTCAACGCATACTGGTAAATGAGTGCCGTCAACGAAAGATTCCAGTAATCTTTGATGAAGTGTTTACAGGCTTCTGGCGTCTTGGTGTAGAGGTTAGTATATTTAAGATGCATGTCCCGTTCATTTCTTTTGAAGATGGCTGGCTGGGACTTTACAGACCTATTCTTATCATTGTACTCTGGTTGCAGTCAACAGTACAGCTGCTCGGCTGTTTGCCGGACATAGCATGCTATGCAAAACTTATGACCGGAGGGATTATACCACTGGCTGCTACATTGACGACCGATGCAATTTTTGATGCTTTTATCGGCGATTCCAAGGTAAATCTATGGTCCTCAATCAGTTTGCATAAGAAACTTATATGTTCTAATGACAGAAAACATTCCAATGTACTGTTAACTTTCAGTTATTTAACATTCCTAAGATACCTGAGTATTCTTGTGTTTTTCAAGTGATTTTACTTTCAAAAATAAATGTTGTAAATTATGGGGATGAGAAGGTTAATACATGTTCAACATGTATCACTTAAAATAATGTGGATTGGGGAAGTTGTGCATTTTAGTGTAGTTATATGTATTGGGAGTGCACGAAATCAATTCTAGTATATTTGAAATACCATGGAGCAAAAAAAATACTATAAATAATTTTACACGGGCTTCAGCTGAAGGCACTTTTGCATGGACATTCGTATACGGCTCATGCTATGGGATGTGCGGCAGCTTGCAAAGCCATTAAATGGTTCAAAGATCCAAGCACTAATCTCAATATCATTTCCAACGGAAGGTCTCTTAGGGAGGTAACTGCTTATTCACTTAGTTTCTTATATACTGTTGTCCTCCTAGTAATTTTTGTTTCTCCCTGTTTTGTTTGCTGGTCAAGTGAAAATGATTTGGTACATGTGAGATGGGTTAAGTCAGTCTAGCTTCTTAATGAGATTTTATATCCTTGTGCGTTATTCATATCTTCAACAGTTAATTCAGCTATAAATATGAAAACTGTTATATTTGTCAATGTGAAGTGGCCAACTGCGACTTCTCATCTTGGACCCTTAACTTCTGTAAATTTTCTCTTGCATTGCTATGGATTTTCCAAAGGCTCAACCATTTTTATTTCCAATTTGGTTGCAGTTGTGGGATACAAATTTAGTGTCTCAAATATCATCACATCCTTCAGTTGAAAGAGTGGTCACTTTGGGAACTTTGTTTGCTCTAGAACTGCAAGTGGATGACAACAATGCCGGGTATTGGTTGCATAAATCTTGCTCTTCCATTGTCCAACTATTACTTGCATAAATGCACATATATGTCTTAACATACGGACACACACATGCAAATTCTTTATATATCCTTACATTCATCAATACTTGCTTGCAGATATGCATCACTTCATGCGAGCTCACTTCTTATGAAGCTTTGTGAAGATGGCATATACATGAGACCATTAGGAAATGTAATTTATCTCATGTGTGGTCCTTGCACATCTCCTGAGATTTGCAACCAGTTGCTGATGAAACTGTACGCAAGACTCGAAGAGTTTAACCAAATCAAGTAAAAAGAATGACCGGATCAACCTATCACTTTTGGATGAGATATGGCAATTGCCCTTAAAAACCAGCTGAAACCTCTAGCCCAAGTGCCCTCAGAAACCAGCCGAATCCTCAGCCATGAGTGCCCCAGAAAGTGTTATCAATCCTTCATTTAAACAGTTTTCAGCAGAGTACCTGTTCTCATAACTTTCCGGGTGTTTGACCACTTCAAACTCATACATGATCAAAAATGTCATTTTGCACAAAACTCATTTGTCATCAAATGCAAAAAAATGGTTCTATAAATTGGTATCAAAGATCTGTACTTTTTAAACAGTCATCTACTTGGGAAATGGGATCAAATGATCAAGAAAAACAAACAAATGAATCAATTGGTTTCATAGTGATCATCTTCTCATCCTGTTTTGTCCCTTTTTCCCCATTCTGCAGGTATTCCTCCTCCTCAGCTCCGACGCCTCGTCTCGCACGTTCCTCATCTCCGATCCCTGATCTTGCCACACAGCTCGTTCAAACTGCCTCTCAAGATCAGATCTATCATTGCAAGTAATGCTAGATGAAGCCTGAAACTCATCACGCCCCAAACCACTCAACCCCAGTTCAAAATCATACTCACTTCTCAAAACGGGGTCAGACAAAGTCCTATAAGCCTCATTCACTTGCACAAACATCCTCGTCACTTCCTCCTTCATCTCCGGATCATGACACACATCAGGATGATATCTCAACGCCATGTTTCTATAAGCTCTCTTGATCTCATCACACGCTACATCCTTCGAATTACTGATTGACAACACCTCGTAAAAGTCAGTAGTCCTTCCCTTCCCCCTCTTGCTCCCCAATCCAGCACCAGCACCTCCTCTGCATGAAATCAAAGCTGCCGGAACACGCACCCTGTCCCGACGCCTCCGTCCGGTTCCAGATACAAATGGTGCCGTTTTGGTCAACGATGAGCTCAGTGCAAGATGATCCATTGTTGCTTTGAGGCTTTGAGTTATTGGTGAAACTGAAGAGCCTGTTTTTACCAATTTTTCTTCTTGTGTATTTATAGTCACAGTCACGTAAGGTGAGCACACATGTGTTGTGTGGATTGGGATTTGTTTGACTGGGTGAATTGGAATTCTTTGAGTTGGTGGCTGCTTCGAAAGTTCAAGGAAGTGGTGTGGAATGGAGACTGAAAGATGGATTTGTTGGTTGGTGGTATTTGAAATTTTGTGCATTAAATTCCAACTTTGAATATACAGTTAAATGGAACATGAGATAAACGCTTTATAATCTTTTTTTTTTCTTTTATGGTATAACGTGACAAAAATATTAATGGGCCACCAGGGATTCAGCCCAACAGATAAAGGCTCATCGTCTAGCCCAGTTTTGACTTGTTTGACTTCTTCTTTTTTTTGGGACTTGTTTGAAGTCTTGAACACCTCAAGCTTCAAAGATAGCAAGGAAAAGAAACAATATGGATTTCTGTCATTTTCTGTGTGTGGTTTCATCTTAGAAAGATTCCAATTGAGGCTCTCATCTTGTACAGTTTTGAGTAATCTATGATATACAGCTGTAGCTGTAAATAGGGGTCATCAAACAGCCGGGCCGGGTCGAATATGGCTTTTGGTGAACCCTAGCCCTTTGCACATTAGGGTCGGGTCGGGCCATGAGAAAATTCATCGCCCTTAATGCTACTAGTTTGAACGAGTGAGATTTGATGTTTGTGAAAAAACTCATTCTTTTTATATCAAGAACGTCATTAAATCAATGAATATACAATTTTAAATCGGGCTCGTGTTTCGGGCCGGGCTAATAATCGAAATCCTAGTTCGACCCTAAGTCCTTCGGGTCGGGCCATAATAGAACTTGTATAGATCTAGGATCGGGTCAGGATCGCCCTAAGATTTATTTTGGCCCAGGGCCAAATGATGAGGCCTAGCTGTAAATGATATACTTTGGAAGGAATCAGAATATGGTAGAAACTAAGGGAACAGGGGATTGAAGTATGTAAGACAAACTCGAACATGTGTCATCCTGTACTCACCCCCAATCTTGTAGATATCCATAACAGCAGACTGAAGCGGCAGCATGCACCTCATTGGCACTACATGGTGGCTAAAAGGATAACCACATCATCCTCACTCCAAAATTCAATCACACGATACCCACTTACACCCCATCTCCAAAACTGGTATATAAACATGCATATTTCCTACTTATTTTTCCATGCATGTCCGAGTTTGAGTTTTTGAAGAAAAAAATGGTGACTTGTTGTAAATCTACCTTCAAGACACTGCTTTGTGGGTTCCTCATCTGTGTTATGGGGTTTGAGATTGTGGGTGCTGGTAGCTTGGATCAGAACTTTGATCTGACTTGGGGTGGTGACAAAGCAAAGATTGTGAATGGTGGAGAGCTTTTGACGCTATCTCTAGACTCAGTTTCTGGGTCTGGTTTTCAGTCCAAGAATGAGTATCAGTTTGGTAAAATTGATATGCAGATTAAGCTCGTTCCTGGTAACTCTGCTGGCACTGTCACTGCCTATTATGTAAGCTCTGGAAATCCCATCATCATCAATATCTCAGAATCCCAACTTGTTTCATTCTTCTTTTGTTCTAACTTTTGTCTGTGCATGTTTTTAGTTGTCTTCTCAGGGAGTGGGGCATGATGAGATTGACTTTGAGTTCCTTGGAAACTTATCTGGACAGCCTTACACAATCCACACCAATGTTTACACCCAAGGCAAAGGTGAAAGAGAACAGCAGTTTCATCTCTGGTTTGACCCAACTTCAGACTTCCACACTTACTCCATTCTCTGGAATCCTCATCTCATTCTGTAAGCTTTTCTCCATTTTTGACCCAATTGCTGACTTGTATTTTTATTTTTTGACACTTAGATGATGTCAGATAGATTTTGACAAAGTAAAGATCACAGATACAATGCATTTCTTTTTTCAAAATAGTCTTCAAAATTTTATTAAAAAATGTCATATACCTGAAATGTTTTTACTTGAAAACTTGGGTCTGAAGTGTGATATTTGACACAGGTTTATGGTGGATGGTGTGCCAATAAGGGAGTTCAGAAACTTGGAATCTAAAGCCATTCCATTCCCTAAGCGCCCAATGAGGCTATACTCAAGTCTATGGAATGCGGACGACTGGGCGACTAGAGGAGGACTAGTGAAGACAGATTGGTCTCAGGCTCCATTCACAGCCTCCTACAGAAACTTCAATGCCCATGCTTGTATTTGGTCTCAAGGCGCGTGTGCACCTAATTCTGAGCAGCGCGGCGAATGGGCTTCGCAGCAACTTGACTCCACGATTCTGAAGAAGCTCAGTTGGGTTAAAACACATCACATGATCTATGACTACTGTAAGGACTTTAAAAGGTTCCCTCAAGGCTTCCGGCCTGTTGAATGCAGTGCTTAGTGTTAAGCTAGGTACAGGTAGCTCCTTCTTGGGGATGATCCTGGGAAAAGCTCTTCTACCTTGTTATCAGCTAAAATGTTTACATCTAGCAAGTTTATCATATTCAGTGGATACATATGGTGCTTTAAGCCTTAGAAGAGCTTGTAAGTTGTAATGAAAACATATGGATATTATGGTATAATAACATAATTTTACTGGCTCAAATTGATCATTTTTGTTACTATTATTATATGTACACTTTGCCTTCATCAAAGTTTCATATCTGGGGCATCTGGTCCTGAACCGACCTCATGCTTGTTTGACCAAGATTCTGGATTACCTTGAATCTAGTCAAACCTGTAAAGATTGACCTGACAATATCAGTACATCAAAATTTCTTAATCTGAAAAAAATTAAGAAGCAAGAGTTTCATATGCAGTGCCTAGGATCAAGATCAATAATTAATTGTTAGGAACAACAATTAATGAAGAAAGGCCTCGATTTTTTGAGGAGAGAAGGACACGCGCGAGAGAAAATACACGCGCTCAGATCTAGGATTTTCTCTCTTCCTCAGCCCAGAATGGGCACGACACCGCCACCGTCTGGCATACCGGAGGCTAGGCAAAAGGCAAAGGTGGAGGCTAATGACGAAGTATTGAAAAGAAAGCTCATAAAGGAGGTCGAAGAGGACGAAGTATGTTACAGGGTAATTGTATTTGGTACTTTCTATTCGGGTCTAGTCCTTTCTATTTGGTACCCGACTTGGGTTTGTTTAGTGAATTCGGGTCATAGGCTATGTAAGGCAACATTTCAGTTGGAGTTTATCATCAATGAATATTTCATCCTTATCCTACTCATCTCTTTATCACCGATTAAGCACAGGTACCTCGAGGTGAGTTTCTACACCCGCACCACCTTCAGGCCTGAGCTCCCCTTTCTCTAATCACTCGGTGTGATTTTAGATTGGGATTTGATTAGCAGGAGGTCTCCTCTGTCTCATTGGTATCAGATTGGGTTTTTCTGTGACCTAGCAAGACGGTGACCACCAGATTGATGACGCTCGCCGACATGCAAACCCAGCTCGATGTCGTTCGTCAACAATCAGAAGAACGCGTCCAAGAGATGCGATCCGAGCTGGCTGGCATCAAGGAACTCCTTCAGGGTTTTCTCGCCCAACAGCAAGCCCCGGCTGAGCCTTCCCCATCCGCCGTTCATAGTGGATCCGCTTCGGGTGTTACTAATCATGTCCACCAAAACCCTGATCCACCAGACCTGATCGATACAACGCGTCCTCGTCACCAGCCGGATCTCCAGCGTGTCCCAGCTATTCCTGGTGGCCTGGCGACCCGCATAGGGAGGGTTGAGTTCCCCAAGTTTGATGGCACTCTACTCAGGGAATGGATTTGTCGATGTGAACAGTTTTTTATGCTCGATAACACAGCTCCTGAACTCAAAGTTCGTCTAGCCTCACTACATATGGAAGGTAAAGCTCTTCAATGGCATCACACTTTTATGAGCAGCAGGTTTGGTCAATTTCCTTCCTGGCCTGAATATGTTATTGCTGTGTCAACTCGTTTTGGGAGATTGTTTGATGATCCACTGGCAGATTTAGTAAGCATCAAACAGTCCAGTGATTCGGTTGAAATTTATCTTGATAAATTTGAATGTGCCCTCACTCGTCTGACTCTTTCTGATACCTATGCTTTGAGTATTTTTCTGACTAATATGCAGCCCCATCTTGCTCTCCATGTCCGTCAGTTTAATACATCTACCATTGCTGAGGCAGCCCGTATTGCACGCCTACATGAATCCTCCTTATTACATACTCCTACAAGATACTCCAGAGTTCCCTTCAATCCACACCCAAAATCCCACACACCTAACTACACTGCCCAAACAGCTCCACCTCTTTTACCCACCCCAAACACATCCAATACCTCACCTCCTCTCAATCCTTCCCCTGCCAACACACATTTGCCCACCCACTCAAACAAGCCTAGCCGTAGATACTCCTATGAGGAGATGCAGTCTCGCAAGGCCAAAGGCCTTTGCATGTTTTGTGAAGAACCTTACTCACCCGGCCACCATCTCAAGCATAAACGGACCCAAATATATGTATTAGAATGCGATGATTCTGATGCCTTTGACGCTGATGACTCATTTCCTCATGAGGAACCAGCCGAGGAAATTTCTGATGTTACCCCGACAATATCTGTCAATGCTTTGGATGGCTGCTCATCTTTCAGTTGTATGAGGGTAATTGGACAGTATGGTAAGCGCAAGTTATACATTCTAATTGATCCAGGGAGTACTCACAACTTCATTGACCTGAAGGTTGCAAAGGAAATTGGATGTCTCCTAGAATCTGTTCCCCCTTTGGCGGTGGCAGCCGCAAACGGCAACAATATGTTATCCGCTTTTCGGTGCACTAATTTTTCCTGGACTATGCAGGGCTATTCTTTTACAACAGAAATCAGAACTCTACCTCTTGACTGCTGTGATATGGTCCTGGGTGTTCAATGGCTTATCACCCTTGGCAAAATCTGCTGGGATTTCTCCAATCTGCGTATGGAATTCATTTTGGGAGGTATGAAACACGTACTAAGAGGTACCACTAAAGCAAGCTGTAAAATTATCAATGGTGGTAGCCTTAACAAACTGATCCTACAGGGTCCGCAACTGGCCTTACTACAGTTTCGAGAAATGTCTGATGTCCCTGATTCTACGACAACTGAACCGACACCTTTTCTTTCTTATATATTTGCATCTGGCACTGAAATGCAGGATGACGCTGATTTGCAACATTTAATCTCTTCTTATTCTGAGTTATTCGATGAACCATCAGCCCTCCCTCCATTCAGAGACGGTTTTGACCACAACATCCCTTTGTTGGAGGGTGCCAGTCCAATAAATCAGCGACCCTACCGCTACTCGTCAATTCAAAAGACTGTTATTGACAAGCTTATTCAAGATATGCTACATCAGGGAATCATCCAATACAGTACTAGTCCTTATGCCGCTCCGGTTGTTCTAGTAAAGAAAAAAGATGGATCATGGAGGTTGTGTGTTGACTACCGGGGGTTAAATCAACAAACTGTTAAAGACAAATATCCAATTCCATTGTTAGAGGATTTACTGGATGAGTTGGGAGGTTCAAAGTACTACTCTAAGCTCGACCTTCGCGCTGGTTTCCATCAGATTCGTATGAACACGAATGATGTTTATAAAACAGCCTTCAAGACACATTCTGGTCATTATGAGTACCTTGTTATGCCTTTTGGGCTCACTAATGCGCCTTGCACATTCCAAAGTCTGATGAATCATGTTTTCCGAGACATTGCTCGTAAGTTCCTGCTTGTTTTCTTTGACGATATCCTCATCTACAGTTATACATGGACAGATCATCTTGAACACTTAAAGCTGGTATTCTCCATATTGTTGCAACATCGTTTATATCTCAAGCTATCTAAGTGTACATTCGGCGCCACTTCTGTTGAGTATTTGGGCCACTTTATCTCGGCCTCGGGTGTTAGCACAGATCCTAAGAAAATTAATGTGGTAAAGGACTGGCCCCCTCCCACATCACAGAAACAGGTACGAAGCTTCCTTGGGCTTGCTAATTACTATCGTCGTTTTATCAGGCATTATAGCATTATTGCACGTCCTCTGACTGATCTTTTAAAGAAGGATAACTTCGCATGGAACCTAGCCGCCTCACAATCTTTCGCTGATCTAAAAGCCGCGCTGTCCTCTGCTCCTGTCCTCGCCCTTCCTGACTTCAACAAAACCTTTGTTGTGGAAACTGATGCATCTAGCACGGGTATTGGCGCTGTCCTGATGCAGGATAATCACCCTATTTGTTATATCAGCAGAACATTGGGACTTAAGCACCAGACACTTTCGGTCTACGAGAAAGAACTTATGGCAGTGGTACATGCTGTTCAGACTTGGAGTTCATATCTCACTCATCGTCCCTTCATAATTAAGACCGATCAGCGAAGTCTCAAGTACTTGTTAGAACAGAAAGTCACCACACCATTTCAGCATATGTGGCTGTCCAAATTGATGGGTTTTACGTATGAAATTCAGTATAAACAAGGTAAGGACAACGTTGCCGCAGACGCACTATCTCGAGTCACAGGCTCCCAGTTGCTACATATTACCTTATCTCAGGCTCACCTTGGGTTATACGATTCAATCTCCCTTCTCTGGCAAACTGACCCTGCTCTACGCAAGATCATTGCTGATTTGCAGGCTGATCCATCATCTCACCCCGACTTCAGTTTTGACAACAACGAATTGAGGTATAAAGGCAAATTGGTGATCGGTACTGACACGCCGCTTAAGTTACAGATTCTTAAATGGCTTCATGACTCTATTATTGGTGGACATTCTGGTCGCGATGCCACACTCCACCGCATCAAATCACTTTTCTATTGGCCACGGATGAGTACAGAAGTGCAGAACTATGTTCGAAACTGTGACATTTGCCAACGAAACAAGTACGACCCGGCTGCAAAACCAGGATTGCTGCAACCTCTTCCAATACCTGATGGGATTTGGCAATCCATTAGTCTGGACTTCATAGAGGGACTTCCCCCTTCCAGCGGCAAGCACTGCATCCTTGTTGTTGTGGACAGACTGAGCAAGCAGGCACACTTCATGGCACTTTCACACCCTTACACAGCTATCGACGTTGCACAAACATTCTTGGATAATGTGTTTAAGCTCCATGGCATGCCTGAGACTGTTATTAGTGACAGAGATCCGACCTTCTTGAGCGACGTTTGGCAGGAATTATTCCGTGTTCATGGAGTTGATCTCCGCTTCTCTACTGCCTACCATCCTCAAACAGACGGCCAGACAGAAATCACTAATAGAACCCTGGAAACCTATCTGCGCTGCATGACTAGTGAAAACCCTCATACATGGTCAAAATGGCTTCCTCTTGCTGAATGGTGGTACAACACTACCTTTCACCCGGCCACCCGGTGTACCCCTTTTGAGGCTATCTACGGCCAACCTCCACCAATCCATCTCCCGTACCTGCCAGGTGAGAGCTCCAACAAGACTATTGATCGCAGCCTACAGAAAAGAGAAGCCCTTATCTCTATGCTAAAATTTCATCTACGTCGCGCCCAAAATCGGATGAAGCAATCTGCTGATTCACATAGATCCGATCGAGAATTCCAGATTGGAGACTATGTCTATCTCAAGCTCCAACCCTACCGCCAGCACTCAATGAAAACCTCAGCCTCGCACAAGCTTTCCCCAAAGTTCTATGGCCCTTTTCTCGTCATCGACAGAGTTGGTCTTGTAGCTTACAAGTTAGAATTGCCTCCCTCAGCCGCCATACATAATGTATTTCATGTCAGCCAGCTAAAGCGTTGCTCCAACCCTCCAGCAGTCCCTACATCACTACCTCAGTTCCTACTCGACCTCGGCAAATCTAAGGAACCAGAGGCAATTTTGGATCGCAAAATGGTCAAACGACATAATCAAGCTGTTACCAAAGTACTTGTGCAGTGGAAAGGCCAGTCCAAAGATCAAGCTACATGGGAATTCTATCAAGATTTCATTGCTGTGTACCCTGCCTTTCATCCTTGAGGACAAGAATGTTGTGAAGGAGGGAGTATTGTTACAGGGTAATTGTATTTGGTACTTTCTATTCGGGTCTAGTCCTTTCTATTTGGTACCCGACTTGGGTTTGTTTAGTGAATTCGGGTCATAGGCTATGTAAGGCAACATTTCAGTTGGAGTTTATCATCAATGAATATTTCATCCTTATCCTACTCATCTCTTTATCACCGATTAAGCACAGGTACCTCGAGGTGAGTTTCTACACCCGCACCACCTTCAGGCCTGAGCTCCCCTTTCTCTAATCACTCGGTGTGATTTTAGATTGGGATTTGATTAGCAGGAGGTCTCCTCTGTCTCAAAGTAGTGCAGGATACTTTGGTCGAGGACGTGGCTAGTGAAGGAAAGCAGGACTTCGGGGAGGATGCTAGGCGTTTTGGAAGGTTCGAAATGAAAAAAATAGGTCGGCTGCTGCTGGAACACATCTTCGTTTCCACGCGGAACTGCTGGGATCTGACAAAATAATTTGCTCGGAGGAGGAATGGGTGGAATTTGTTGGAGTTTGGGTGTGGGCTCTGGTGGAAATCGTATTTGGATTCAAGCCATCGCTGGGTAGGATGAAGAGTTTTGTTCGGACCAATCGTATTTTGGAGGTTGTGATGATACGGAGAAATTATTTTTTGCCAAGCAGTTGGTATTCAGGTTGGGAAGCTTCCTTTCCCATACTTGGGAGTTCTCATAGATGGGAGAAGCCTAATGAGTCAAGCTTATGAGGGGTTAATTGACAAGATGACGATCAAGATTAGAGCCTGGGATACTCGCCACCTTTTTTATGCTGGAAGGCTTGTTCTGATTAAGCTTGTTCTCAGCACAATTAGTTCTTATTGGATGAGAGTGCTTCTTTTTCCGAAGAATGTCCTGAGGAAGATTTCAGCTATTTGTCACAACTTCTTGTGGTCCGGCTCTAGTTCGGGGAATAGGAATTTAGTTGCTTGGAAGAGAATTACTAAATCTAAAGAGCATGGTGGCCCTAGGGTCAAAAATGTTTCTGTTTTCAACAAAGCTTTGATGTTAAAGCAAGTTTGGGGACTTGTGTCTTAAAAAGACTCTATGTGGATAAGGTGGCTGCACACTTATTTCTTTAACAACCTGAGCCTATGAGAAGTAGAAGAGAAGACACATCATTCATGGGTAATCAAGAATTTTCCGAGGCTTCGACAGGACGCCCAAAGTTGCATTCAGTTTGATGATAATATGGTCTGCTCCTGGGCTCACAACACTGCCCCTTTTTCAGCTAAGGGTGCTTATGAAATAATCACAGAAAATGGTGCTGAAGTTCCTTGGACAAAGTTGGTGTGGAACGGTATTTCTCTTCCCAAGCATAGTTTCTGCACCTGGTTGGCTATACAAAATAGATTGTATACAAAAGATAGAATCAGAGGCATGTCGGAGGATCAAAGGATTTGTAGCTGCTGCCGCTGTGAGGTTGAGAGCGTAAATCATTTATTTTTTCAATGTAGAGGTCTCATGCCGATTTACAAATTTCTGGAGATGGTTGGTTTCTCAAAGTCTGCTGAAGGCAACTTTAACTAAGTCGGATGGTTTTGGATGTGAAAGGTATACCACTTCAGCATTTGGATTGACCAACTCCCACCTGATGATCCAACATGCAAATTCAATGGATACAGTCAAATGGATACTATTTTTTTGATAATGCCAGTCAAATGGATACTTGAATGATTACTGGAGGATGGTAAATGTAGGGCATAAGATCCGTTTACTTGTATCCAACAGACAGGTAGTGAATAAATATGGCTATTTGAAGTTTGGCAAGCATGTTTCCGGGACAGCTTCGTGCTCCACCACCAAACACTTGATAAGTTCCCAGCTTTACGGGTTCCTATACAGTTTTATATATACTCAATTAGACAACACTGCCCTAAAGGGTAATGTTAATACACGTTTATGTGAATAGATTTTGCCCAACTTACATTCCATCTATCTGGGTTGAAGCACATGGGATTGTCAAAGTTCTCAGGATTTGTGTGCATATATCTAATCCACGGGATCACTCGCCAACCTTTAGGAAACAAATAGCCTGTACCCAAATATCTAATATTTTTAGTGAGTGAGCGAGCAAGAGCGAATACAACTGATGAGGTTATATGAAAAGTCTCTGGCATCTATATACAGCCTGTATTCAATTATCACGTCCTAAGTGAGTGGGAACAACTGACGAAAGTTAAGCAAAAATGCTTCACCTTTATATTCCACGTCTTTGGTTGCGGTGCGGAAAACAAATGGAGAAACGTTGGTCAGTCGTATCGTCTCATCCACAACCTGTATACAACTAGGATTATGGCTCCAATTCCAGATATAGCACATTACATACCATTTAGAAAATATAATGAGGAAAGAATTGAAAAGCTCCTACCTTTTGTGTATATTTCAGAGACGCGACGTCCTCACTTGTAATGAACTCGCCTTTCTTTTTATCACGAAGAGCTAAATTCTCCTCCTGGCATTTCACAATAGATGCTACTGTAATTCATACACTGAATTTAAAAACTAAAAAGTAATTCAGATAAGGATTGCCAAGATGCTCAACAATTTACCCTTAATTTTTGTAATACATCAGGGTACTTCGCAAGATAGTACATAGCCCACATTGAGGTAAGAGCGCAGTAGATTCATATCCCGCAACTACAAGGCTGACAATGTTATCAAGAACTTCTTCATCACTTAATTTGTTACCCTCTTCATCTTCAACATTCATTAGTCCATCCATTAGATCATAGTTGGTTTCACGATCTACTGCACGGTTTTTCTTCTTCTCCATCTGCTCTCTAAACAGTGCTAAGAGCTTCTTCCTACACTGTTGGAAATAACTACACCCTTCGTCACAAATATTCTTGCAAATGCAAACAAAGCGCCACATATATATTTCTATAACACCACTATAGTCTGTTATGAACATAAAAGCACGGAGATTTGACAAAATCACCCCACCCATCATTTTAAAAAAATTGGTTGCAAAAAAAAAAAACCTCAAAAGCATGTCGATAAGCTGTGCCAGGAAAGTTGATCGGACTCGCTCTCACTCCTTTAAGCAAACCCGTAAATAACTCATCCATATAGTCCAATTTAGGGCCAGGTTCCAAGCTTGCAAACAACCGCCCCGTGTTCTCAAACGTCAGCTGCACATTAAAAGATACAAAAGCAAAGAGTTCATTACAATCCATATAATGAATGTCTCCTTCGCAACCGATGTTTTTTTATTATTAATATTAAAAGGTACGGACTGGAACCCGTGTTCTCAAACGTCAGCCGCACATTAAAAGATATAAAAGTAAAGAATTCAATACAATCCATATAATGAATGCCTCCTTCGCAACCAAGTTCAAAACTAATGAAGTATCATATCAAACACGAAAAACCAAAACTCAGCCCTAAACTGTGTCCTAACAACCAGTAGTGATTTTATGTCATCATTCACTCAAACTTATCATTCAAAAAGAAATAAATAAAGAAGAGGCGACAGTGTGATTCAAGACTGGAAAAAACATGTGAAAGCTCTCTACATCTTTACATTTTTCATGCATTTTAATGGTGCCCACCCCCATGTGGGGCCCAGGTATATTTTCCATTCTACCATTCTACCTATTATATATATTATAAAAAATGATTTTAAAATATTTAAAATTTCTAAAAAATGATTTTAAAATATTTAAAATTTCGTATTAATATATACAAATGATTTTAAAATATTTAAAATTTAGTATTAATATAATATATATTATATACTATAAATGATGATTTAAAAATATTTAAAAATTAGTATTAATATATTACATATATTATAGTTAATAATTTTAACTTACATATATTTAGAAGTTAATATATGTAATATATATTAATTAATGAGATATTACTGTTAATTCAAAAAAATAAATTATGGACCTTGTCAGTGAGTTGTCTATTTTGTCGTAATGTATCAGTGAGTTGTCTATCGTAATGTATTGTCAAATCTGTTTCTGTCCACTATGTATCAGTGAGTTGAATCTAATTTAATGTTGAGCTATCCAATCAATTATTATTCGTCCTAAATCCAAACTAAACGAAATAAATTATTATTCGCCCTAAATAAAATAAAACTAGTTACTCACTCACTCCTAATTATAAGTTCAATTAAAATTTAAAAAATCAAGTACAATAATTTTTAAAAAATTTGGCACATGTTGTATTTTAATTTTAATTTTTTTGATTTATAATAATATAAATAAATATGATGCAAATAACTTATATTAGGCAAATTAATTTATAATATTAATCATTATTTAATTGAATTTAAATTAGCATTTAATTAAACTTTAAAACATATACAAAATTAAATGGCATAACATGTAAATATGATTGTAAAGAGGGGTAAAATTGTCAAATGGGCATGGAGCCCACAAATTTTTTTTGTCTTGTGAAGGGTGCGATTAACACCTCCCATTTTAATTTCATTCACAGAATTCTAAAAAATAAAAATTCATGGAAACACAAACACAAAATTATCTCATGTGCATGAAACCCAATTCCACTAAACCCTCAAAATCAATGATCTTATGAACAATAATAAAATTCTGAAATTCTCTACCCAACCTTTCTGGTTTGATGAAACGCCACAATCCGGGATTTGTCTGCCCACGTATTGAGAGCCTGAATAATCGACGGCTGAACGAGAATGGCTATGCGGCGGAGGGCGTCTGGCCTGTTGACGGCGTTGGCGATGAATCCTTTGAGCCGAGCATGCGGTTTCCCTTGAAGAGCCGCCACGGCTTTCCCTCCTACAATTTCGACCGTCGGCCATTGGAGGATGAAGCTGTCGGTCGATTGGAGTATAAACTTGTTAGCGCTTGGCAAGCAGGAGATGATCGCAGGAGATCCGAACAGGTACGTTCTGTAAAGCCCTATGCCGTCTCCGTACCTGATCGTAGCCACACACAAAAATCAGCTCGGTTTGAAAATACCCGATCAATCCACTCACCGCTCCACTTTATAGATTTGAACCAATATGTGTTCCTTATCAACAAT
This sequence comes from Rhodiola kirilowii, assembly GCA_033675215.1. Taxonomy (NCBI): domain Eukaryota; kingdom Viridiplantae; phylum Streptophyta; class Magnoliopsida; order Saxifragales; family Crassulaceae; genus Rhodiola; species Rhodiola kirilowii. The sequence continues at coordinate 9,739,916 of CM066203.1, read as the reverse complement.
AAATAAATAACCAGGGTTATAAAATCCGGATCGAACGGGCCGATTAGATCGGTTCGATCAGGATTTGATCGGTTTAGTCTAATCAAACCGAATGTACAATCGATCCAGAAAAAACAGATTGAACCGGCCAGTTTCGATCGATCCTGTGTTCGGCCGGGTTATATCGAATAACGAATTGATGGGTTGATCCTTCAAATGATCTATATTCCTTTATAACACTTAAAAACTTATTGACCTATTTAAATAGAAATTCAATTAGTATAAAGCCAAATTCATGTATTCGGTATGTTAGAATTACTTAAGTGATATATAATATCAATTAACTTTAATGGGTTGAGATCCGGTGAGAAGTGACTATAAGGTGAGAAATGAGAATTATTCGTGTCCATAGATAGTTAATATTGGACGGCCAAGATTAAATTAGAATTGTAATCAAATTCACGTCAGTTTACACATATATGGGCAGAATCGTCAATTAACATTTCAAACAAACTCCTACGTTGTTTACTCGTGAAACCCTAACATCCTCTTGGAACGAAGCAAATTACGGACGAAAACGGACAACTGCGACCAAAGCGAAAGGATCCGTACCCAATCGACGATTTCGTGACCGATATCATGGCTAAACGAACGGCCAACGAAAAAGGCATGGGACATCCTCCGACCAAGCGACAGATTGAAACGGCGGGTACGTTTTCCGATCTGATTTTTTGATTTCGTTAACTGTTTGTTCGTAGTGTGACCATGTTCTTCGAATTAGGTTCGCTAGTTACAATTTTAGTTATGGAAGTAATCGCCTTTCATAATCCGTATCAAAGGGCGGCATAATCCGTAGATTTGGTAGTCGATTTATTGATTACGGTTTACTAAATTCAATCCAACTTGCCGGAGGTCTTCCTATCATAATCCGTAGTTTAAACATGGCATAATCCGTAGCTGTGAAATCTGATTTTTCAATTAAGGTTTTTTATTGTCAAGTCTAGTTGTCGGTTTGCTGCAGATCATAATCCGTAGTTTAAACATGGCTACATATGCCGTAAAATACATAGTATGTAGCATGTGTATCAATAATCAATGAGTTTATGCCATTTCTCCAAGTACAGTATTACAGTGTGTATACGTTGTTAATGTAGTCTGTATATTTGGTATCATAATCCGTAGATTTCTGTCTAATTGTTTCTTATCAAAATCCGTAGCAGGATTCGACAAGTTACGTAGCAATTAGAGTATTTGAAGAGTAGTATACATCCCTGTTGGTAATTGTGGATATTTTTTTGCGGACTACTGTATGTTTTACAGATTCAATTTGTGCATATGCCTGAATCGAAGAGCATTTGACCGATAATAGAAATGCATTTGTCAAGAATAAGTTCATGACATAATACGTAGCAAGACTATGGGAAAAATACAAGTATGATAGGGTGTTTTCTTATAATTTTTTATTAGGTCACAAGAGAAAAAGGAACATCGCCAAAGAGGTACCTACAGAAAATCAACCAATTGTGAAGCGAAAACAAATTTCATATCAAACAAGCACACAGACTCTCAAAGGTGTTGTGTTGGTTATAATACAATCAATGTTGTTTATAAAACTGCCTGTTTTAACACAAAATGTATTTACTCATTGACGATATCCAGCTCGTACAAAAGGGATCAATGAGGAAGTTGATACAAGTACAGCTAACCATCTAGAAAAAGGTACCAATTCGAACATGTGCTAAATAGTTACTCATAATACAATTACGTAATTTTTTACTGTACTGTAATCAAGATGGATTTTTTTCATACTCTGTAACACAATTGTTTATTATCCGTATCAAGAGGCATAATCCGTATGGCTGGGATCATTATCTGTAGCGTAGCACACAATTTGTTGAATTATTATCCGTAACATAGAAGCATAATCCGTATGGCTGGGATCATTATCTGTAGCGTAGCACACATGATCTGTATAAATTAACAGATGCATAATTTGTTTATATTTTCTTCTTATAGCAGGTGAAAAAAAACATCCAAAAAAATACTTCCTAATGAAACCGACAGCGATGATGATTTTGTGGCCAACACTATGAGTTCTAAAAGTAAAGGCAAGGCAAAAAAACAAAGTGCAGCGGGTAATGAAAATTTCACATCAAATATTTTTTGCAAGACTAGGCAACTTTAAATTGTATAACAAAGATTTATAACAGCCTATTAGCTAATGTTTATTTGTTATCTTCATTGACAGAGAGTTACATATCAGGGGAAAGAAACACAATGAAACTGAGAAAGGAAAAAAACGAAATAAAGAAATAGATGGTCAAAGCACAAGATACAAAGGATTTGAAACCAGAACTGTTAGGATCGTGGTTAGATAGTCAAAGACTTAAGTTCGAATAGTCAGAGACTTAACTAAGTTCGGGACTGTTAGGAACCTAACTTAGTATGCAGGTAATTATTCTAATTAATTACACAGCGGAATAAACTTTAAATAGCTTTTATTACTATTTAAACTGTACACTCAATGGTACAAAACTTTTGCCTATTCAGCATAAATCTAACTCAGATTTACACAAGCAATCTGACTACTTCCCTGACCGTCTCGTCGACGTCTTCGTAGTCTTGGCACGTCCTTCACTTTCCGGCACCGATCAAGAACAGCTTGATCACACGAATATCACCTTGCACAGCTTGCTTGATATTCTCACTTGGAAAGCTCTCGAGTGTATGTGGATGCGCGCACGGTTCTGAAGAGATGATCTTCCTTATATAGGTTCTTCAGCAACCGTCAGGTAACTGCCACAGATCATGGCTTGCAACTGCCAACCCATGATCTCCTTGACTTGTAGTGGGGACGTGCCAACTGCCACTGCCAACTGCCTTGACTCCCACTGCCAACTGCCTTGACTTCAACTGCTCTTGTTGACCTCAACTGTTCAACCGCTTCGTTGACTTGACCAATACTCTGGTTCTTGATTACTCGGAGACTTCCGCAGGTACTGGATTCCAGCATCACGTCCTTGATTGCTCCAGTAGGTTCCTGACTAACAGAAACTCACGTAAACCATTAAACCGGTTTGTCAATCATCAAAAACTTGTGAGGCCAATGCCTCAACAATTTCCCCCTTTTTGATGATGACAAACCCTTAGGAGATAAATACCGAAGATGCACTTAATAGATGTAAAACATGCACACAGCATGGATTGAGAACCTATTCTCCTTGGGAACATATTCCCCCTAAGTCCCTGCACACTCAGAAACTTTATAAACATCCTATTAAGTCATACTTATGCATAGGTATTTCTAGTCATTTTTACTCGGGAACTTCAGATTGTATTCCCCCTCAGGTGATACTTCTATCCTTCCCCCTTTTGACATCATCAAAGAAGAGTTAGTCAACATACTCAGCATTCAAAAACAGGAGTAGAATTTTGACATTCAGTGAAATTAATAATGGCATGCATAAACTTCAAAGATAAACTAGATAGTCATAGCAAGTAGAGTGAACACACGTTTTATCACTCAAAAAGAAAAAGGGAAATATGAAGGTTTGGTAAACAAGGATTGGGAAATCCTATAGTTGGAACTGATCTCAGCATTCTCATAGTAAAAAAGAGATCACCCCTGGAACTGAAGAACTTCATGTCCTTTCAGCGAGAAGTAGAAGTGCATCCTGCACTTCGATCATTGCATCCTCCATTTCCCTGACCTCTGCTGTTAGAGCCCTCAGGTCTCTTCTCATATCCAAAATCCCTTTCTCCAGAAGATCCCACTTCTTATGGCTATAATCTTCAGTCTCATCCTCATCCTCTTCTTCAATCTGCTGCAGAACTGGTTTGGCTTTTTGCTTGGGTTCTTGAACAGGAGCCTTGATCCATCCTTCCACATCGTCTTTGATCAAATGCATTTTCCTGAAGACTTCTGGATCAAAGGTCTTAACAATCTGCTCCTCTTCATCAGAGAGTACTTCATACAAATTGTGTTTCTGAAGGACCTTCTTTATCACCCTTGAATATCCGATCTGAGTCAGGGTCTTCAGATGATCCAACTGGTGGATGATCAACTTGGGTAAGTTGATCTTTTCTCCCCTCAGCAGCCTATCCAAAACCAGCAAGTCCTGATGTTGAACATACGACGGCTTTACTCCTCTTTGCATGAAATTGCTCACTAGCAATTTATGCAGGATTTTGACTGTCGGATCCATTGACTGAGTGCTTAACCCCAAGCCTTTCTCAGCTGATTCCAGTTTACAGATTCTTTTCACCAAATCCTTCTTAGCTCCAAATTTCTTAGGCCATACACTAGATGTGCAGTAGTAGTCAAATCCTTCATGAGTCAACCCCAATATCTCTGCTAGCTCAGTGCTTGACAGCGTGAATTTGTTTCCCCTGAAGTTCACAGCAAGTGTTGGTACACTTCCATTAATTAACTTCAGATTTTTGTAGAAGTCTTCCACTGCTTCAGGACATACGAAATCCTGCTTGTCGCATATTTTCTCCCATCCTTGAGCTTTCAGCAGATCAAGCACCTCAGTCAAGTCTTCTCTATTCAGAAACTCTTCTGAGCATTCCATCTCCATCAAAATCTGTTTTTCAGAGACCGATTTCTTAGACTTCTTTGCAGAGGGCATAGGGGCGGTTTCCTCTTTGATAGCCAGCTTTCTCTTCCCAGCTCCTCTTGGAGGTAGTGTCCTCAGGGGTAAAACCTTCTTTGGCCTTTTAGATACCTTTAGAGATGATTCCACTATCTCACAGTCCATATCATCTGAACCTTCAGATTTGTTGAACTTGGCAATCTTGCCCAATGCCACCAGCTTGTCCAGTGTTTGTGTTCCAGCAGATATTTCCTCGCCAACTGAGGGTTCAAAACCATCTATTTCATTGTTCCAGTATTCGGAATCGCATGATTCTTCAACCCCTTCTGGGTTCCTCATTGGGACAGCCTCTATGATTTCAACTTCCTCTTCTTCTGCACCAACCAGACCTGGACCACACATGCATCCACCTTCCTTTACCTCTTCAATCACATCATCAGATCTCACACCATTAACAATTCCTGAGACATCTATTCTATCCCTTTCACCAACACTCCACATTCCAGCACAGAAATCAATAAACCTTACAGATTTATGATTGAAGATTGAAACTTGGAGATTCGACTTACTTGGCTTGAGTAGCTCGGCTACCTCCTTTGGGACAGTGTATCGAACACCCAGGATGATAAGTGTCACTAACTGATTTTCTGAGGCGTCGACGATGCTGCTGTTTGAGTTGGAGGCTATCGGAACTTGACAGTGAATTTTTCGCCGACTTTAGAGATTATGATTTTTCGAATTTAGGGTTTCCTTTTCGCAGTAGAGAGTGGTGAGAGACGGACGGACTTCAAATCTCCTTTAAAAACAGAATCCCGTTGAGATCTGCAATAACTTCTCATCCACGTATCTGTGAGAAAACTGTCCGACTTCCAAGGCATAAAGTTCTGAACTGTCTTATCTCATAACTGCTGTCACCCACTCCCTTCATCCATCAGATACCTCGGAGAGTTCTTTAGTCACAGAGACTTCAATCTTGACTGAGAGAATACCAGACCAGTTCCTTGACTACGGATTTAACACAAGGGACATTGTGGTGGGTCGGCTTACCATAAGGGTATATAGTGTAAAATCACCACAATTCAACACTCAAGCACACACATATATATATAATCAATCATGTCCAGCAATTGTATTGAATATGTCATCAAGCTCATATGGTATATATTAGGACAGGTGGTCTCATAACTTCCTTCATGGGGCGATTGGCAACAAGATCCGGAAGTTATGTCAGGCATCAAGAAATGAAGTGTTCAGCAGTGCATGTACTATATCAGATTTAGCAAAGAAGTAGTATCACGCACATTACCAGCTTCTCAGGGACTTCAAATATTCACTCATGTAGTTGACTGCTGTGCATGTTAAATATTCTATCTTCTAGTCAATCATTGAGAGAAGTTTAGAAGTACCTCACTGTGGGCTCATCAATCCAAGTTCCATCCTGAGCTTTTCAAAAGCGTCCTTGTGTAGAGACTTGGTAAATATATCGGCTACCTGATCTTCACTTCTGCAGAAGTTAATGGAGACAAGTTCCTTTTCTACACAGTCTCTAAGAAAATGATGCTTAATTTCTATGTGCTTAGACTTACCGTGTTGAACAGGGTTTTTAGCAATACTAATCGCACTAGTATTGTCACAGAAAATTGGAACTTGATCAAAATGTAAATCAAAATCACTTAGCTGATTCCGAAGCCAAAGTATCTGAGCACAACACGCTGCTGCTGCAATGTACTCCGCTTCTGCAGTTGATAATGCCACTGAGTTCTGCTTCTTTGATCCCCAGGAGACTAAGCAGGACCCAAGGAATTGAGCCATTCCAGACGTGGACTTTCTGTCAGTCCTATCTCCCGCGAAGTCTGCGTCTGTGAAGCCTTCCAGTCTGAGGGACTTCACCCTTGGATACCACAGGACCAACTTCTCCGTACCCTTCAGGTATCTGAGTATGCGCTTCACTGCCTTTACGTGCGACTCTCTTGGTTCGGCCTGGAACCTGGCACACTGACAGACACTAAACATGATGTCAGGTCTTGAGGCAGTCAAATAAAGTAACGAACCTATCATCCCTCGATAGATCGTTGCATCTGTCTTCGGTGATCCATCATCCTTCACCAGGGACTCGTTCGGAGAACTCGGAGTGTTCACATGCTTGGAACATCCCAATCCGTACTTCTTCACGACTTCACTCAGGTACTTCTGTTGTGAAATCTCCGTACCATTCTCCAGCTGCCTAACTTGAATACCAAGAAAGAAGGTCAGCTCCCCTACCATGCTCATTTCGAACTCGTTCTCCATGAGTTTTGTGAAAGACTTCACAAGCTCGTCACTTGTGGATCCGAAGACTATGTCGTCCACATATACCTGCACAATAAGTAGGTGTTTATTAGTCCTCAAGACAAATAAAGTCTTATCTACCTTACCTTGCTCATATCCGTGAGCCAGCAGGTATTCCGACAGGCGCTCGTACCACGCCCTTGGTGCTTGTTTTAAACCATAGACGGCCTTGTCAAGGACATACACCCAGTCCTGACGATCTGGATCCTCAAATCCCGGAGGTTGTTCCACGAATATTTCCTCCTTGAGATATCCGTTCAGAAACGCCGTTTTAACATCCATTTGATGAAGCTTAAAACCAAGCTGCACTGAGTACGCTATCAACAACCTGATAGCCTCTAGTCTTGCCACAGGCGCGAAGGTCTCTTCATAGTCAATGCCTTCCTGCTGTGAGTATCCTTTCACCACAAGTCTGGCCTTGTTCCTGACCACTTCTCCCTTGGGATTCAGCTTGTTCTTCAGGATCCAGCGGGTGCCAATGACCTTACGTTTTTCTGGCCTAGGAACAAGTCTCCAAACCTTATTCCTCTCAAACTGATGCAACTCATCTTGCATTGCTTGAATCCAGTCTGAGTCTTTCAGTCCTTCTTGGATTGTCTTCGGCTCAATCAACGACACGAAGGCATTCATGACGGTTTCCCCCTGAACAGCAGCATAACAGACGTAATCGCGAAGTGCGCTACTCGGCCGCCTGACTCGAGTACTTCTCCTTAACTCAGTGACTTCCTGAGTCTCTTGGTTTTCCTCGGGTTCATCATCAGCCTCAGCAACTTCATGAACTTGTTCGTTTCCTTCAGCTTCCTGCTCTGGTTCCGCGATATCAGGAACTTGCACATTGACTTGCTCAGGTATTTCCAGATTATCTGGAACATCTTGTCCAGGTATTTCCAGATTCTCTGGAACATCTGCTGTTGGATCATCCCTCGGACGAATTAGCTCAAATCCTTCATCATTATCAGCAACCTGAACATCAGGAACATGTCCAGAATCCTTTCCCATGGATTCCTCATCGAAGATGACATGTACGCTTTCCTCAATCAGCTTGGTCCTCTTATTGAATACTTTGTAGGCCTTACTATGCAGGGCATATCCTACGAAAATTCCTTCATCACTTCTTGGATCAAACTTCCCTAGCTGATTTTTCCCGTTGTTGTGGACGTAGCACTTACTGCCAAAAACTCGAAGATGCGAGATGTTAGGTGTCCGACCATTCAGCAACTCGTACGGAGTCTTATTGAGAGTAGGCCTCAGATAACAACGGTTGAGGACGTAGCAGGCTGAATTCATTGCCTCTGCCCAGAAACTTCTTGCCAACCTGCTTTCTATCAGCATCGTTCTGGTCATGTCCTCCAGAGTTCGATTCTTCCTCTCAACTACCCCGTTTTGCTGTGGAGTCCTCGGCGCTGAGAAATTGTGATCAATTCCTTGATCACTGCAGATAGGGGAGAGCAAAATTCGGTAATTACCGTTTACCGTCGGTAAATTTACCGTTACCGAATCAATTCGGTTCGGTAAATCGGTAAAACGGTAAATCGGTAAATTTACCAACGGTAAAACGGTAAAAATAAGTCGGTAAACGGAATAGATTCTGAAATCGGTAAATTTACCGTTTTACCGTTTTACCGAATATTATAAATAAAAAATTAAAAAATATATATATATTATAAAGAAAAAAATTAAAAAATATTTATTTATATTAAAAATCAACATATATATTTATAAGATTTTTAATATATATTTAAAAAATTAAAAAAATAATAATTTTCGGTAAAATCGGTAAATTTACCGAAATTTACCGATTTACCGTTTTACCGAAATATCGGTAAAATGGGAAATCGGTAACGGTAAACGGAATAGATTTTGCCATTTCGGTAAATCGGTAAACGGTAAAACGGTAAACGGTAAAACGGTAAATTACCGTTTGCTCTCCCCTAACTGCAGAACTCTGTAAACTGTCCATTCTCGAACTCAGTACCATGATCCGATCTGATACTCTTCACCTTGAGACTGAATTTTCTTTCAGCGAGTTTCACCCACGTCTTGAAGCACTCAAAGACTTCGTCCTTTGACCTGATGAAGATCACCCACGTATATCTAGAATAATCATCAACTAACACGTACACATATCGATTACCTTGTCGTGACTGAACTCTCATCGGTCCACATAAATCCATGTGTACTAAGTCAAATGCTCTTGACGTACTGATTGCATTCTTTGAGTGGAAGGATCCTCTAGACTGCTTTCCTTGCGTGCAAGCACTGCAGACATGATCAGGTACCTCACTGATCTTTGGTAATCCAATTACCAAGTTCTGATTCTGCAACCTTTTCAACAATCTGAAGTTTACGTGTCCCAACCGACGATGCCACATCTCGGTTTCATCAGCTCTGGACGACAGACACAAGTATTCTTCTGGATCAAATGACGAATCCACAAAATAAACTCTGTCAGCACATCTCCCACGTAGAAGAACCTGACCTGTGGAGACACACTCAATAGAGCAATCATCAGCTGTAAAAACCACCTTGTTTTTACCTCCACGGCACAACTGTGAAACACTTAACAGATTAAACTTCAACCCATGAACAAAACTAACATTATCAACACTTACCTTACGTGATAACTGTACCTTACCTGATCCGATGACCTGACACTTACTTTCATTTCCGAAAGTTATGGAGCCACCAGAATGATGTCGTAGAGAGGAGAACTGGTTCATCTTCCCGGTCATATGACCTGAGCATGCACTATCTATAAGCCATGAACTTGTTCCTCTCTCGACCTGCACATAAACAATCAGGTTTTAGGAACCCAAACAAGCTTAGCCTTTTTGGGTTGAGATGAAGATTTAATATTAGAAGCATGAATTTTTGAAACTGCCAGTGAGTGAGATACATCCTTAACCACTCTGGAACTTGACGAGTCATTCCCTGCTCCAGCTTTCCTTCTGCTCTTGACTTCTGAGGAAGTTCCAGACTTGGAGCTTGACTTCCCTGACGATTTCTTCGAAGTGTTTTTCCATCCTTTACAGTTTCTCTGACTGTGTCCCTCCTTCCCACAGTAGAAGCAGACCTTTTGCTTCCTGAAGTCTATGTCCTTTGACTCGGAGACCTTCTTTTTCTGTTTCCCGAAGTCAATTGGAATAGGACTTTTCTTCCGATTGAGTTTCTCCCAGATGTGAAACCCCTTTCCATAGGTTTTGCTATCATCTAAATCAACCTTCTGTTTGGGAGTAGGACTCTGTTGAATCTGTCTGTGCACAGGTTTGGCAATGGTCACTTCCCCATATCCGAGACCTGACTTGGTCTTCGACTTCTGCTTCTCCTTTCCTTTCGGAGAGTCATAGAACTGATCATCTGAGCCAACAACCCTTTTACCTTCTGCCTTCTCTAGTCTCCTAACTTTTAAGGACAGTTGATGGTTTTCCTCAAACATCGACTTCATCTGTTTGTCTTGATCAGCCACAATTCCATTCAGTTCCTCAGCCTTGAGAACCAGTTTCTTGATCATTGCAATGCACTGAGATCGAGAGTAGTAACCTGAATGTGAATCATTGGAGTACGTCTTCTTAGATGAGGAGGTGGACGACAACGTCTCTGATTCTGATGTACTTCTTTTAGCCATCAGACACACATTTCTTCTCAGATCACCCATGTTGTTGTCTTCGTCCGAGTCTCCCCAGGCGAACATGGCTTTCTTACCTTTGTCATCCTTCTTCTCATTCTGCTCAGCCCGAGCCTCATCATTTTTCAGTTTATAGCAGTCCTTCCTGTAATGACCTTTCTTTTTGCAGTAAAAACATTCCACGTCCTTCTGGTTGTTTTTGTTGCTGGACTTCCGGCATGAGTTCTTGTCATCAGTGACTCTGTGGGCCTTTGACATTACTTCACGTTCCTCAGTCCGTGAGGATTCCTTTCCTTTGTTTCTACCGAAGTCTTTTCCTCTGAACTTCTGGTATCTGGAATTTTCTCCAACTAATGCAACTTGTCGAGCAGCCTTCTGAGGTTCTCGACTCTCCATTTTAACATCATCAATGGTTTTGTTACTGACCAGTGCAGCAACAAGTTCCTCCAACGAGCTCTCCTTGGTGCTCGGCAAAGCAGCCAATGTCCTTGAGATGTCGTCCCATTCTGGACTCAACCCCTGCATGAACCTATGGGTAATCTCCCAGTTCTTGTACCTTCTCCCAAGGTTGTTGAGTGTCCCCAGACAGTCTTGGAATCTGGAGTGGTACTCGTGCAGTGGCTCGTTCTTCACTTGTCTCAGTTTATTGAACTCTGTTTGAACCGCCAAGATTCTGTTTCTCTTCACGTCCTTCGACCCTTCATATATCTTCTTTAGAGAGTCCCAGATGTCGCTTGGATCCTTGTACTGAATGACCTTCTTCAGATCTCCAGGTTCCAGAGCGTTGTGAAGAACCCGCAATGCCCTTGCATTCTTCTCGAGTTTCTTGTAGTCCTCCGTGGTGTACATGACTCTTGGCTTGAGTTCTGTTGCACTTCCTTCCATGTAGACATACTGTTGACCCTGTTCAATAATCTGCCAGACCTCCCCGTCATACGCCATGACGTGGGCTTCAAATCTGGTCGCCCAAGTCTCATACTCGCCCGGCTTGAGCTTTGGAGGATTTGAGATTGAATCTCCTGACATTCCTGCAATTCTAACCAAAAATCTAGAACCTTGAGGCTCTGATACCAAATGTTAGGATCGTGGTTAGATAGTCAAAGACTTAAGTTCGAATAGTCAGAGACTTAACTAAGTTCGGGACTGTTAGGAACCTAACTTAGTATGCAGGTAATTATTCTAATTAATTACACAGCGGAATAAACTTTAAATAGCTTTTATTACTATTTAAACTGTACACTCAAACTTTTGCCTATTCAGCATAAATCTAACTCAGATTTACACAAGCAATCTGACTACTTCCCTGACCGTCTCGTCGACGTCTTCGTAGTCTTGGCACGTCCTTCACTTTCCGGCACCGATCAAGAACAGCTTGATCACACGAATATCACCTTGCACAGCTTGCTTGATATTCTCACTTGGAAAGCTCTCGAGTGTATGTGGATGCGCGCACGGTTCTGAAGAGATGATCTTCCTTATATAGGTTCTTCAGCAACCGTCAGGTAACTGCCACAGATCATGGCTTGCAACTGCCAACCCATGATCTCCTTGACTTGTAGTGGGGACGTGCCAACTGCCACTGCCAACTGCCTTGACTCCCACTGCCAACTGCCTTGACTTCAACTGCTCTTGTTGACCTCAACTGTTCAACCGCTTCGTTGACTTGACCAATACTCTGGTTCTTGATTACTCGGAGACTTCCGCAGGTACTGGATTCCAGCATCACGTCCTTGATTGCTCCAGTAGGTTCCTGACTAACAGAAACTCACGTAAACCATTAAACCGGTTTGTCAATCATCAAAAACTTGTGAGGCCAATGCCTCAACAAGAACCACCCCAAAAACCCGAATCACGTATTTTGTACCACATGTTTTTGGGTACCGTGTTTTTGTTGCCATGTAATGGGCAGTGTATTCGCGCATGTGTATTTTACAGGTTACTTTTATTGCATAATCCGTAGAGGTCATAACATAATCCGTATAAAACACAGCATTATCCGTATAAATCACAGCATTAATTCGTAGAAATCACAGCATAAATGGGCAGACAATTTGCGCTTGAGTATCGCACATGTCACTTTTCTAACATTATCCGTATAAAACACACCAAAATCCGTAAATCATAGCAATATCCGTATATATCACAGCATAGTCCGTAGAAATCATATCATTATTAGTATATGTCACAGCATAGTCCGTAGAAATCATATCATTATCCGTATATATCACAGCATAGTCCGTAGTAAACACAGCATAATCTGTAACACGTTAATATTATAAGAAAAATCTGAATCATAGTTATAAGACATTTATAACATAATCCGTAGCACAGTTATAATGCTACACATTATAACACGATTGCTTTCAGCTGCATGTATAAGCCACTTGAGTCAAAACTTGCATACAAAACTTGTATAAGAAAGTTACAACATAATCCGTAGCACAGTTATAATGCTACACAGTTATAACACAGTTGATAGATAAAGAAATCATTCCTTATCTATCACATAAGCATGCCTAGTGAAACAACAACACTCCAGTTACAAGTAAGAATGACCACAACCAGAAGTAACTGAAGCTGCGGTTCATAGTTGCATAGCTCCCTATGCCTCTCTTAGGGAGCTTTGGGAAGTCTTCAGGACTCGGCATCACACAATCCTGCCCATTAAATGTCATTTTCCTCGGGAAAGCCCAGTCATCTTCGAACATGAAAACTCCTGGATCTTTATGGAATAATATTTCAGATTGAACAGACCCGTTTGTGCCTGATTGTAACAACATGTCGTTTAATATTGAAGGCCATAAAACATCCCGGTGTCATCTGCCAAAAACAACTTCATTGTCAGAAGAGTTTCAATCAGGTAAAGACTAGGTATGAATAAGATCCAAAATGCATGACACGAAAGAGAGACATAAAAATATGTGATTAGAAGCGCATTTGAAATTGACTAACTGTACTCGCCGTACTGAACAAATGGCTGGTACTGAAAACTGAAGACTTGAGTTAGACTCTACAGGTTTGGGTGCACAACCACCAAGTTCCAGTCGGAGTAATTCCTGACATAGTTTAGATTCTCTATTGTGATCTTCACCCGCCAGTACTCCTTGTAACAAAATGAATAAGCTCTGCAAATACTACATAGTCACACTGTAAGATATTGCCAGTGATAACTCACCTCATGTCAGAACCAGCAAGAGCGAGATAATTTCCACTATGGTCAAAATCCATTGTAAAACCATGATAAGGTGATTATTCCAACCTAAACTTCAGAAACTGTTAAGTGACCAAGTATACTAATGAAATATAAAAACTGAGACTAACAATCAAATTACTCATGATACTCATGATGCTCTTTTCAGCGTCGATTACTTTTGAGATACCTATGGAGAATCAAATTTAGGAAAAAAAATTACCTGAATTAGAATGTGTGTCGGAATCATAAGGTGAAAACGTCCTGAAATTTCTCAATTTACGCAAATACCAGAGCTTGACCCCATCAGAAGCAGCAGTCTGAAGCACGAAATCAGCAGAAAATGAATAGGGATAGTAAACATTAAAAAAAAGATTTTCAAACCCACCGAAGTGATCGATTTTGTAGTCGGGGACGCACAAGGCGCCGGTAACGTTTCCGGCAGTTTAGGTTTGATTCGTTCATCGAATCACAGCGTTGCTTTACGGTTATGCGACGGAAGGTGTCGAAGGGTTTGGAGAAGCACGTTCGGGTTCATGGAGAGACTCACTTGCCGATTCGGCTTCCTCAGCTCCGGCGACGAACTCACGCCGGTAACGTTCCCGGCTGTTTGATTTTGATTCATTGATGAAATCGCAGCTTTGCCTCTGTTCCATCGGGAAAAAAAAGAAATCGCAGCTTTGGTGAGATGAAGAGAGAAATAGTTTTAGGGTTTGGTTGCGAACAAACAGGAGCGAATAGGTCGAAACCCACGATTGATGCTATTTTGATTTCCAAAAATACCCTTTAACCGTTTATATCTTTAAATATATTTTATATATTCTATTTAATCACGAACGTTGGATTTTTAAAATCAACAGTCAAGATTAATTCTTATTTCTCAAATATATGTATACTTCTCACCTGATCTTTTTCCTAACTTTAATTTACCTTCGATGTGTTTTTTTCTATATTAAAACATTCGATTTTTAGATTCTAGATTTTCCAATATTTAATTTTGAATGGATATCACTATATTTTCCCAATATTCAATATTCAGGATGGGGTTGAAACGGGTGGCGGAGGGTGTGGCTTCCGGTGGGTGTATATTCGTTTTGGATTGTCCAGGGAGTGGCGCCGGTTGGATGTTTCCGGGCGGGTTTAGTCGGTGGGGTTTGGACAATCTCCTCCAAGTGGCGCTGGTTTTTTGATGGTCTTGTAGCTGGTGTTGCGGTGGCTGGAGGCGACGGGGTGGGTCTGGGTTGGACAAAGGCCTCCTCATCGTGGTGGAGTCGCGGCTGCTGGTGGTGGAAGGCGCTGCAGGTGGTGATTGCTCTGACCGGTCTTCGATCGGTTTTGTTTTTAGTTGTGTTTTTTCAAGTCGTAGTTTAGCTAATTTAGTCTCAGCCGTTAGTGGACTGAGTTGTAGTCTAATTAGTTAAGTTAGTTCCCCGGTATATGGCCATGGGATTTTAGTTCTTGCTGAAGGTTGCTAGCATGGACTAGTAACCTTCAACAGTTCAATAGTTTATGCAGTGAATGGGATGGGCTGCCGTTGGCGGCCTGTGCTTCAGCTTGAGTGAATGTACTGAATAGAGTCATTGCATAATCGATGTCCTACTTCTGTACGACTTGTATTTCCCATCAAAAAAATGTGGTATTGTTATAAGGATGTGATTTTATAGCTCCGTCCCAACTTGTGAATTGTTATTTATTTGTATTATTTGAGTTCTAAATTTTTTTTATAGTATTGTTCATATCATAAACTGGTAAATTATAATTAGGTCATGAATATGTAAAATTATAATGTGTTATATAAATATTTTATCTTTATTTGTTAGAGTTTGCGGGTCAATCAGGATTAATCATGTTGAACAGCTGACTCATTCACCCAGTCATTTGATCGGGTCTATCCCGATATCTGTTTCATAAAATTGATTTCAACAAAAACTATATTCTAGTTAATTAGCTATCCAAGTAGAATCGCACGTTATACGTAATCCGCTAGTTTGTTTTAAAATCCACAATGCCCCATCAACCGGTTCAAATCGAGCAATTAGGCCAAATGTGTAGCATCAACAATAATTAACAGGTCACTAAAAACAATAATTAACGGGGATCAAATATGACCAATACTAACGTCGACGTCGTCAAAAGAAAGTCATATTTTGGAGAATGAAAAGACTACCTAAAATTGGGAAAATAGTGAATGCATTTTTTGAAATCAAAGAAGCTTACTGTTTTCGCTTTGAGTTGATGAAGTCATCCGACTACTTTAAAATACCATAGGAACAAAAGCATTTCACCTAAAAACGGGATGCCCATGCTCCCGGGTGGGAGCTTGGCTCGGTCGTGCCTTGAGCAGAGTTTGATGGGCTTGACATAACGAATCTAATTGTACCGTTTGATCAATAAGAGAAGGAAGATTGGCAGAGCCCTAAGGATCACTGTCCACATGGTGGCTGTATTGTCCATTGTTTGAAAAGTGTAGGTTAAGGTTGTGGTTGGGTGCATAAATATGAGAGACTTGGTGCTGTGGTAGGTGTGAATAGCCATATATGGTAAAATATCAGGGTGTTCATCAAATTTTTTCTTTATCTATATCTATATGGGGAGCGGTTGAAAACTACTCGTTTGAGGATCTAAGAAATTGAATTTGACTATTGGATCGAACTACATTTTATAATTTAGATTTGTCATGTACCGCACAAATTTCATTTAATTTGTGATGCACTTTCAAACTTTGATTTTTACAATGATGCTAGGCGGTAATTGGACGCAAAGTATCTCATGACTATGGGAGACGGGAAAATTCTAATCCATTTCTCGAGAAGGAAGAGATGGAGAGCTATTTAACAGAGGATTACAGAACAATTCTTTTGAATTTCAGCAAGATCCAAGTTTGGAGGGAGGAGGAACAGACGAGGAAAAGATCAGTGTGGCTTTTGGGTTGCCTTTTAAGGCTTGGAGTGTAGAAAATTTTGAGCTCTTAGTCGCTCCTCATGGCTCTTTCGTCAGAAGGAATGAAAGGGAGTTTCGGATTACCGGGATAGAGTCATAGAGAGAGCAAGAGTGATGATAGAAACTTATTCAATGGATAGAATTTCAGAAATGGTAAAGCTGAGATCTCAGGGAAGATTTACGAGGTGTCTATTCTAGAAGACTGTTTCTTAAATGGATGTGAGTATGATACTCAGTTGGATGACTCCTCGGTTTGTCTTGGCGATAACTTAATGGTCAACCACGCTCAGAAGGAAGATCCGGAGGTGGGAATGGAGACATGTGCGAGTTCAGGTCACAGCAGCCAGCTAGGGGATTTGGAACAGGTGCCAAGGAGGTTAAAGGCGTGGAAAGGAGCCCACAGGGTGGTTCAGGGAGGTTCCCCGGATGATCTTGGGGACTGTGATCAGTTCGGTCAAGATCAGATGGTGATAGAAGGAGAACCAAAAAGATCCATTAGTGAGGATGCTAGTAAGGGTAGTCAGAGAGATACACCCCATAGGCGGAAAATCATCCATCAGTCTTTGGGTAAGCACTGCAGTCTGCTCGGGAAAGAGGTTGCTCTCTCTCAGGATGATGGGGAGTGCTGGGAACATTATGAAGATGGTGCAGTTGAAGTGACCGGTGATGAAGCAGTCTCAGATTGGGAGAACATCCAGCTTGCGTACCTGTTGGGAAAAGACCGAAACACTTCTAAAGTTGTGAAAAAGAAAGAGTCGAAGGTGAAAGGAATATTCAAACATCAAAGAAGAAAGAAAAAGGCTGTGATGAATGGAATTAAGAAATCCTTTTTAGAAGATCTCGAGAAACCTACAGAGATGAACCCAGTGGACGAAGATGAAAGGATGAGGAGGAAAAAACAGAGAAAGGAAGCCGAGCGCACTTACGCTTTGGCAAAAAGACTAGGAGTGACTTATGAGGGTCCTGAAGAGGAAGCTATTTAGCAGCTCATGAGGATGGAGGAAGAGTGTTGGCTTGATAGGATTCGTGAGGAAAATATTCGTGAAAAGGATATCGGCGTCTGAATCCCTATCATATCTTCCAGGCCTAGAATTCTACAGCCAGTGTGAGCAATGTTTGTCAACGTCAGAAGGGTTGAGTAGTCTGGATTGGTGCAGTGTAGGGGCGGTGGATCGCGCAAGTAGGAGAGTGCAGAGAAGTTTTAGGTGGTTTTTCGGGTAGTAAAGGTCAGACTGGTGCTCGGGGTTCCTGGTCTAGCTAGTGAGTATTCTTAGTGATTCTAGTGGGAGTTCAGTGTTGGTCTAGGCGGCGTAGAGCGGCTCCTGAGAGTTTCCTCTCTATTTTTTGTAAGAGTTTTCTCGGGAGGGTAGAGAGGTTAGAGGAGAGTCATTCTTAGAGTTCTAGAGTTTCTTTGTGTCATTGGGCCGAGTGCTCAACTGACCTTTCAAGGTCCTTTTACTATATCAAAAAAAATCTCTAAGGATTAATAAAAAAATTTAATAAGTTTCGATTTTTAATATAAATGTATTCATATTTCATCAAAAAAAAAATGTATTAATATACAATTTTGTATTACAAGTATCTGATGGGTGATGGAGCTATTTTTTGGATGTCATATAGATGTTCATTTTCATTGCTTACGTGGGCTGGTTCAGAATGGAACAATTGAGCTGAAGCTTTGTGACTCTGAGGACCAGATTATAGATATGTTAACTAAACCACTCCAAGTTCAAACCTTTAAAGGACTTCGTGAGCAGCTCGGATTTCGAAAGTCAAAACTTTAAGCTAATTATGCTACCATAACTTAACTTGGGGAAGATTCGTTAGAATAAGGTAGTTAGATGTTTCGAATTTATAAAAGTAGTGGAGTTTGTTATTTCCTTTATTTACTCTTTCCAGATTTAGATTCATGCAAACGTTTTAATGCTTGCATTTTTGAATCAATGGAACAAGTTGTTTGGTAATTCATTCCTGACATGTATAAAATCTTCACACACAATAGTTATCGAACGCTTCAGACAGTTTTAGAACATGAACTCTCATGACAGTTTTAGACCAGGAATTCTCAAGTCGGGAAACCTTTATATGAGGATTTTTCAACTGTTCAAGAAGAAAATTTGAAAATAATTTTCAACCAACAATTGACCTGCCTCACTAGATGTGTCATTACTTATTATTATTATCAAAAGCTATGTCATTTTTGAATTGATATATTTATCTTGGTAGTAAAAATCTCTCAATCCATTCAAAGCCATCAAATACATCTCAAAACAAGGGAGGAAGTGGCATTGACATAAAGCAAATCCTGGACCCTGGTTACACTGAAGTGACCACAATCGTGATCAGGATATATGTATATATATAACTATGCAGCTGCAAGGCAATGGCGGATGAGAGCTTATTAGATTCTACTGAAGAGAACTTCGACATTGTCAGATGGTTTAGGATGTGAAAGGTGAATAATTTCAGCATTCGGATTAACCAACTCCCACCTGAGGCAGTTCGACAAAGCATGAAAACTAGTAAGTAATTAGCAGTTGAGAATTTACAATCTGCGCAAGTATTTTCGAAGCTGTGTGTACATTTAAAGTTTCAACATGTATCAATCTTGGTGCCTTAAAGTTGCCAGAACAATAAAATCTTCCAGAATGCTATATTAGAAAAGATCTTCAAGTAGAGATACGATTTTATTTACTTGTAGCTGACGGTAAGATGATGAATGAGTATGGATAGCTGAATTCGAGCAAGCATGTTTCCAGCACAAATCCTTGGTCCCCCGCCAAAGACTTGATAGGTTCCTGGCTTAGCTGGATCCTGCAAATAATAATAAAAACCTCGTATTAGTTCATGTTCTTGAACTAGTAGGTGAAATTCAAAGGGCAGATAAGCACGCGCCAATGAGCAGCGTTTTTCTCTACTTACATTCCATCTGTCTGGATTAAAGCTCATTGGATCGTCAAAGTTCTCTGGATTTGTGTGCATGT
This sequence comes from Rhodiola kirilowii, assembly GCA_033675215.1. Lineage (NCBI taxonomy): Eukaryota > Viridiplantae > Streptophyta > Magnoliopsida > Saxifragales > Crassulaceae > Rhodiola > Rhodiola kirilowii. Next base: position 9,720,275 of record CM066203.1, on the reverse strand, counting down.
ACCTAATCCATGGAATCACTTTCCAACCTTTGGGAAATACATAGCCTGCATCGAGTCCTCCCGTTTAATCAGCAAGCACAAACGTCAGACCAAAACAAAGGATAGTAGCATACCCTTGTATTCTACATCCTTGGTTGCTGTTCTGAAAACAAATGCAGCAATATTTGCCATTCTTATTGTCTCCTCCACAACCTGCATGTAGCTGTAATTAGCGCAAACGTATTTGAAGTGTATATAACCCACAAATTGTGAAACAGAATGCTCGAATGAAAAGACGCAAACCAACCAGACCTTGTTTGTGTATTTCAATGTTGATACATCCTCACTTGTAATGAACTCTCCGTTCTTTTCTTTGCTAAGAGCATTGTTCTCCTCCTGTCATCAAATACGAGAAGCTTATAAGATCATATGCATCTGCAGTCGGGGATAATAGTTACCTTTAAGCGAAAGCACACCAACTTACCCTCAATTTGTTGAGTACGTGCGGATACTTAGCAAGATAATAAATGGCCCACATCGATGCGAGAGCGGTGGACTCGTAGCCGGCAACTATAAGGCTCACAATGTTATCAATAATTTCCTCATCGCTTAACCTATTACCTTCTTCATCTTCAATTTTCATCAATCCATCCATAAGATCGTCGTTCATCTCGCAATCTTTGTTTTTATTTCTCTTCTCCTCTAACTTTCCTCTGAATATAACATCCAATTTCTTCCTGGACTGTTCAAAGAGAGTATCATTATCAACCTTGTCATCAGTAACAGTTGAAGTCTTGCCAATATGAAAATTAAACCAACATGGCCAACAATGATAACTCAACTGCCCTTGAATCTAATAACAACAACACGCCAGGTTTTAAAGGAAAAAAGAAGAAGAAGAAAACCTGAAGAGCCCCGTGAAAAGCTGTTCCAGGAAACTTGATCGGGTAAGCTCGAACTCCTTTCAACAAATCTGTGAACAACTCATCCAAGGTGTCAAGTGCTGGCCCAGGTTCTAAGCTCGCAAACAGCCTCCCAACATTGGCAAATGTCACCTGCATAATCAAAAGAGGTTCAGTTACTCCAGATATCTCGAAAATACACGTTACTCCAGCAGTCTGCAATAATCCAACAAAGTACCCACAAACAAACAAAAAGGAGGAAACAGAATTCAACCAAGAAATCTTTAAACCTAATTAGATGTAATTGCACAAACAAATGCAGCAGCCTCTTCCAAAAACCCTATATCAAGAAACTGCTGAAACAAGAATCAAGCATCTGTCTCCTGCAACATGACAACATCCATAACAGCTCAAATTTTATGGGGGAAAAAACCAGACATTTCGTACCTTTCTGGTTTCATCAAACGCCAAGATCCGACCTTTCTTCGCCCACGATGCAAGCCCAGACACCACACCAGGCTGAACAAGAATCGCGATGCGGCGGAGGGCGTTGGGCTTGTTGATGGCGGTGGTGACGTAGCCTCTGAGCCGAGAGTGCGAGCTTCCTTGGAGAGCCACCAGGGCCTTGGCGCCGACGACCTCCACAGTTGGCCATTCAAGAACGAAGGCTTCGGTCGATTGGAAGATGAATTTGCTCGTCGCTGGGGAGAACGAGATGATCGCCGGACAACTGAACAAATGCGTTTTGTATATCCCGATGCCGTCGCCGTATCTGAAATTTTCGACACGTCACCATCGGTTTGATTTGGTTTATATTTTCAGTCTACACATTTATTGATTTAAATTAAGCTGAACCGATCCATCCGTCGAAACCAAACTTGAACGTCTCTCTGGCATGATGATATCGTGTTTTTGAAATATTTTCCCATGAGAGGCGTTGTCTACTAATTTCAGAGTAAAGATCAGGCACACAATATATTTGTGGTGTAAAATATAAAATTCGTCAAATTTAAGTTATAATTCGATGGCGAGAACTAAAAGAACGATATAGTTTGTCACGAATAATTTATAATTCTTAACCAAAAAATTAATCATAAACGAGACTTAATACGAAATTTAATCTGTCCTTACCAAATCAATGACTGCGATTAGTTTTTATTTTTTACAAAGATATTCTCTTTGCACCGGATCCTTTTTTCTAATTTCAAATAAACAATATTTATGTCTTGACACTGCATTGTAATTCAATTCTTTTTAGGTCGGTTACTGCAGATAACACTAAATTATATTGAACTGAAATCATAAAAATTGTAATGTAAGATTTTAAAAGTCGTCATAAAATAATTTGTATCCTGAAAAGGTATAGTAACCAAAAGAACACAATCAGATGGAAGGACCAAAAGAGTGACAATGAATGCTTACCTTTTTCGTTTTGAGTTGATGAAGTCATCGGGGCGGCCAAGAAACTTGAAGTACCAAAGAAATGTAAGCATTTCACCCAAGAAGGGGATGCCCATACTCCCGGGTGGTAGCTTTCCTCCGACTCGCTTCGATCGGAGGTTGACGGGAAGGACATATAATATCTCATTCCACCACATAGCTAAGACAAACAAGAGTGGTATGACCCCTAAAATGAATGGCACCCAAGTCCCAACTCCTCCCTCCATTTTCTCTCCTAACTAACTATTTTTTGAACCTAAATCTTTGAAGTTTTGGTCCCTTGAGTGGAGTGGAGTTTCAACATGTCCTTATAAATAGATTGCAGCCCTTATGCGCTAGTTCATTTAAATTATCATATATATTTGATTTTACTTTTTAAACCTGCAATATTTGATGACAGTGAAGTGTATGTATGGAGACAATAATTCAAATTGGTACACTTATATGATTTTAATGACTATTTTTTATTCAATTGACCTTTTTTCATATGATAATTAATCATCTTTAAATTTATATATCCAGTAGAGTTTGTGCTTGGAGAATATTCCACCAAATGCGAAATCATAGGTTGAATCTAAAAAAAGGGAAGCTTGAAATTGATCAATAGTATTATTAAACTGAAGTCTTGTATTTTATCTATATATATAATGGCGATAAGTTTGATGCTTTAGAGTAGTATGCTTGTAATTGGGGTTATGCTAAATGACAAATCAGACTCTAAACGGCAGATGACAATGTTGGAAGTGATGACAGGTTTGTATTTAGCTTAATTAGTTGCTGAGGGAATCTGATTCTTGTGCATTTTTGTGTCGTAAATTTGATCCCATCTCAGATGTACTACGACGGCAAAGGAATGAAGGATTACTATTTGGGTTACTGTTTGAGAAAAGTATCAAAGGAAAGTAGATACTTTGTAAAATTTTGGTTCTGCTTTGGACCATAAGAAAGAAATTACATTAGTTACTACCAATTTTGTCTGAGCAATAAAATGAAGAACCTTGGAAATTTTGCACTATTTATAAGATGGAGGTCATAGTTTCACAAGATTCGGGTTTATTCACACTATTATATAGATATAATTAGGAAAAGAAAATACTCCAAAGTATAAATAGATAGTAATTTTGCATCACTTTTAACTTTTAAGACATGGAAAATTGGAAAGTGAAGTGGAGTTGATCAAGAAGCACTTTAAAGGAGAGATTCTCTTGTTTATACCAGATCAACTGTGGAAATCAGCGGATGAGGACTACATAGGAGATCATGACTTAAGGCATAGTAATTGCAAGAACTTCAACAAGGAGCGGTCTTCTCGGACATTATAAAAAAAACATGGAATTTAGCAGGAGAAATAATTTTAGTTGACATTGCAAGCAGCGCTAATACCCAAGTTTTCTGAAGGTCAAGGCAGAGAAAAGGTTTTGTCAAGGGGGCATGGTTGTTCAACGGATGATTGTTTTAATGGAAGAATGGTCGCCTGAAAACTTGCAATGTTCGTCTGGAAAACTTGCAATTAGTATAATCCGCATGCTCAACCTATCTTGCTACATGAAGTAGATTTGCCGATGGAGCTTATCACTATAAGTTAGGGTATGAAATTATGGGACGACTTACGCGCCGGATTATCCCCGCCTAAGTCTTGAAATTATTATAAAATTTGGAATAGTCCGGAACAGTTACTGTCGGCAAATCAACCCCCCCGAATTAACAGTTTGAGGCCAATTCGGGGGTGCGTGGGGGGGGGGGGTTAAATTCGAAATATTTTCGAGAGTAATTCAGGACACTTGTGTGACATCGAAGCATTTCCCACAAAGAATCCTCGAATAGACTCTTTGAGGGTATTTCGAGGATAGTTTGGGGAGTTGTTTTTCAGGGACAACTCGTAGATAGTTCGGGGACATTTCATTAAACAAGTTTGGGGACGGTTCAAGTTCGTGAACATTTTTGGGGTAATTAAGGGACAATCGATTACACGATTAATTGTGTCTCTTCAGTACGTCAAGCAATTTTGATGTTTCTTCCTCTGAAAGCACGCAATGATGTTTATTGTGTAAATGGAGTTTTCTCTTAGTTACTCGTACCCAAGGGTGGAAGGTAAATGTTTGAGTTCACGTTCTTCTTTCTCCATTTTTCATTAGAGTTCTGATTCTCTTTAAACATCTATTCCAATGGATCCTCCAAATCAGCAAAGGTGATTGCTTTAAGTTCCTCGTTGACTGGCCAATTTACAGTGGTACTAGGGCGTTTTGTTGCTTTATTGAAGTAGAATTCTATGTTAGCATCCCCTACATTTAAAACTAACGAACCTTTCTTTACGTCAAAATGGTGTCCCGAGGATGATAGGGATTTCTTTGTCTCCATGCATCTCTAATACTACGAAGTCTACCGATATAAAAATTCTTCATCTTGGAGAAGGACATCCTCAAGTACCCCTTTGGATCGTCAGGGCGAACTGTATGCTAGTGTTAAAGTCATCACTGTTATTGTGAGTTCTTTGGTGTCCATATATACTTGATATAAAGAGTATGTCATAATATTTATACTTGCCCCTAGGTCACATAACACGTGTTTTAATTTTAGTGCCCTTTTATGCAAATAGCAAATTTGTCTTGGTCACATAGCGCAATGTGTTGCATAATATATTGCAAAAACTCAAAATGGCCCAATAGAAAAAAAGTTATCAACATGAGTTCTAGGGGAAAGATCTTCAGAATATATAGATTTGGTCAGAATTTAGAACTTTTTTCTATCTGTTTGATTAAATCATCAGCGGTCCTTAAATTTAGCAAATAATGTAATAATTTAACTATAATAATCTTAATTGAGGGCATATTAGTCAATTACAAAATTTGATTGCATGATCTCAATCTCAAAATTCCATAATTTTAGAACAATCGTATCGCATTTCTATGAAAATGCTATGTGTTTCTTCTCTTCGTCCGTCTTTTAGTTGTTCAAAATTATACTGTCTATACGAGTTTGGAATTTGTGGATCAGAACGTAACATTCGTGATTTTGGGCACAACAGTTTATGGTACCACGAGTTTATATTTCATGGATGAAGTCTCGATGCTCGTGATTTTGAGCACTGAAGCTTTGATATCATTGTTTTAAAAAGGGTTTAACCCCTAATGGTTGTCCCGATATCTTGCGAATAAGAACAACCAGGTGCGACCACCCCATTACAAGGTGTCAGGATCAACCGAGTTACCAATGATTTATTCCTCATGAAATTTTTTAGCAACTTGATAGCTCACAGAAGACTTCGTACATGAATAAACAAACGAAATACCCAACCGACCATGAATCTTTGTAATCCCACATAACAAACCAAAATTCTCTTGGTTGAATGCATTGGTAACTCGATTGATCAGAAAATTCAATTTGCCTGATCATGAGGATTTTGGGTTATCAGGTGTGACCACCCCCTTTCATGAGGAATAAATCATTGATAACTCGGTTGGAAATCATCTTTATAATCCCACATAACAAACCAAAATCCTCATGATCAGAAAAAATGAATGCAACTTGATAGCTCAAAGAAGACTTCGTACATGAATAACGAACGAAATACCCAACCGACCATGAATCTTTATAATTTACTTTCAAGATTCTCTACCTGTGATCAAATCGCTTGCAGAAGATTGAATGCGACTTCGATGCTCACAAAAGATTACGTACATGAACATATGTACCATATACACAACCATATATTAATATTTTAATCCTCACCCTGACTTGTAAACTTAGGATTTAACGAGTGTGACCACAAAACCAACACTATTTATCTTTTTTGTTTCAACATTTTTTTTCATACGATCAAATCGCTTGAAGTTTGAATGTGATTTGCTGGCTCCCAGAAGACTATGTACATGAACATATGTACCAAATACCCAACCGATTATGAAACTTTGTAATCATACATAACCAACACAATTTATCTTTTCATTTTTAAGATTTTCTTCCTATGATCCAACTGCTTGCAAAAGATTGGGTGCAATTTGGTAGCTCACAGACGACTACGTACATGAACAAACGAACAAAATAACCAACCGAACATGAATCATTTTAATACTACATAAACAACAAAAATTTCGTTTTACTTTCAAGATTCTCTGCCTATGATCAAATTGCTAGCAGAAGATTGAATGCAACTTGAATGCTCAGAAAAGACTATGTACATGTACATATGTATCAGATTGACAGGCGTCGTTGTATCCGTCAAAAATAATATTTATAATTCCGACTAGCAAGTGGAAGTCGGGTCGTATCCACAGAGATCGATATAAGAATTTGCTCACTAAGTACGAGAGTGACAATGGGGTTGGAAAATTCAAACAAGTAAACACAAGCAAGCAACAATGATCAAGAGAGAAATCGTCACACAAATATAATTCAAGTATAAAATATCAAAGAGTGGTGCAAGCTAGAACTTTCGACTGTGATGCAAGACCAAATCATGGACAAATTCGTTTTGATTTCTAATGTTCTACAACTTAGAGCACCCCCGCTAAGGTTATACCCCCCGTTCTTATTCTAGTACATAATCTCGCGCTAGCGATAACCAAGACCCTAACTCGCTAGAGTTGCATGAAGATTTAAACAAGTTGTCCTAGGGTGTTTAATCCTAGTGGTATATTACTCGTGTCCTAGTTCGCTATCCCCGCTAGGTTACTAGTAAACTTGACAATCGGAATCAACAAACAAACAAAAACTCCCCCGCTAAGGTTACCCTCATGCTAGCAAATCAATTACATAAATATTGCATAGTAATATGACACAAAACACAGAAATCAATATAGGTCTCAAGTCAGAACATCACAATTTCGAGTTCTAGCCTACACATATGAGTTTAGCTACTCATCGTAAAGGAATACATCATCAAGTTTTTGAATGGGATGAAACGAAAATACTGATGACGAACTCTCTACCAAGCTGCAGCTCAACTCCAACACTTGAATCCAGCCACGAATCCACGCTCAAGCTTCTTCAATTGGAATCCTTCTCAAAGCCACGTTGTAGTATAGTTGGAAAGCTCGGAATCACAAGATTTCCCGTGAAGAAACGACTAGCAAGGAGCATATATGGAGCTTTGTCTTGACGATTCTAAGGATGAAAATGGAACTTATTAAGAAGACAAAAACAGGGGTGTATGTATAAACTCCTTGTTGACAGTTTTATCATTTCTGCAGAGTAGGGAGTCTTGTGCTTGTGTTGTGTGTGTGTGTGCTGGTAGTCTGTTGTTCCTTGTTGGTTGTGAAGGTGCTGGTCGTCTGTCACTACTACAGAGAAGAGCTTATGCAACGGTTCAAATTTCTTATTATGCAACGGTTATAGCTTATGCAACGGTTTATGTAAAAAACCGTTGCATAAGGTAGACTTTATGCAACGGTTCTTAAAAATCGTTGCATAAAGTATACTTTATGCAACGGTTCATAAAAACCGTTGCATAAAGTCTACCTTATGCAACGATTCTTAAAAACCGTTGCATAAAGTCTACCTTATGCAACGGTTTTTTACATAAACCGTTGCATAAGGATGAACATTAAGCAACGGTTTTGTGCTAACCGTTGCATATACTAAACCCTAAAATTAAAACAGTGTTTCTTCGCCAGCCGTCCGCTCTTCGCTCTCATCCGCTCTTCACTCTCATCGGTTTGGAGTTGTGAGATACAGAAGCAAGAGATTCTAGGGATGTTGGATTTCGATTCGAAAGGCCGAAATGATGAACATCTTCCTCCAGACCGGCGGAGATGAAGCCTCTGCGCCGCTTGTCCACCAGCAGCCGCTTGACCGGAGTTTCACACAAGGGCGGTTCAGATCCGACTCGTCGACTAACTGGAAGCCATCGTTGACAGTGATTTCCAAGGAGTCGTCCGATTGTTCGAGTCGTGAAGAACAGACTCCTCAGCAACAGCAGCAGAAACGGTTTGTTGCTGAGGAGTATGATTGCATTTTTTTTGTTCTAGCGATTTTGGTTGGCTTTCTGGTAGCTGTGAGTTTGGTGTGGCGTTGAATTTTCTGTTTTTTTCTTTCTAATTGTTTAAATTTGGTTCAGGCGTGATGTGCTGGACGTTTCCAATGTCTTGACGGAAGCTGCTGGTGCCATTGTTGATGTGAGGACTGATAATTCTGTTGAAGATTTTGGTTTCATGTTTTTGTTATGATTGTACTGATTTCTAAGTCTTGAAATTTTGATGACTTGCATCAACAGGACTCTTTTACTCGCTGTTTCAAGTCGAATTCTTCCGAACCATGGAACTGGAATGTGTACTTGTTCCCTATTTGGTGCTGTGGAGTGATTATTAGATACTTGATTCTGTTCCCGGCGAGGTTTGTGTGTATGATGGTTATTTGAAAATAATTGTAATGTTGTTTGTCGATATAAGGTCAAATGGTAAAGAGACGAACATGATTGTTTGCTTATATCTGACCTGTTACTGCTTCTGCATTTTTTGATATCCTGTTTGCAGGGTTTTTGTGCTGACAGTTGGATGGATCATATTCCTTTCGCTCTGAATTCCACTGCAGTATCTCTTGAAAGGCCATCCTAAATTGAGAATGAAGCTAGAGGTAGTATATCTGTTGCTGCTGCATTTTTCGTTTTGTCAATTCCAGTTCCCTGATGCTCCACAACAGCAGCAGTTTTTGATGTAAAAAAATATCAATGTGGTGTTGGAAAATGATTGCATAATTTGCTTAGCATATCATGGCTGTGCTATGAAGATTATTTTGTTTGACTTAGACGCAATTTAAAACTTGATGCAGGTGATGCTCAAGAAAAAAGGTGCTTCCCTCAGTATCGACTTCTTTGGTTCTTGCTGCAAGTATCGGAGTCGCAGAAGCCGTTGCACTCTGCAAGTATCGACTTCTTTGGTTCTTGTTATGGGTTTACCTATGGTATGTGAGCTACTAAAGGCTTCGAGATTAATTTTTTTATGTGATATCAGTGATTCCACATGCATTTGATTGTTATGTAAAGTTGTATGAATGGTGTAATGAATAGTTGTATTTTGAATGAAATGAAAGTATTTTGATGTTTGGAAAATGAGTAACAGGAAATTACATTTGTTTGCAATTTGTCTTTAATTTTATAAGTGGATTTGAGCTATAAAATAGCCAAAATTTGCCAGATTTTTTTTCGTACTTTATGCAACGGTTCTATGCTCAAAACCGTTGCATAAGGTCATCACATTATGCAACGGTTCTATGCTCAAAACCGTTGCATAAGTACATGACCTTATGCAACGGTTTTCCTTGAACCGTTGCATAAGTTCATGACCTTATGCAACGGTAGCTTATGCAACGGATGAGGAACCGTTGCATAATGGTCCTCAGAACCGTTGCATAAGCTCTTCTCTGTAGTAGTGTGTTGATCTTTGTTGGTTGTGCCAGCTTTTGTTTGCTGTTAGTGTTGTCTGTTTGGGCTGGTTTTGTTGTCCCAGTAGCCTTGTCTTGTTAGTGTGTGTGTGTTGGTTGGGTCCTTTGTAGGTTTGTTCTTCTTTTTCAGTTATATATACACCTTTAAATAAATAAAATAAAAAACAACAATTAATGAATGCCAATGTGGACTTTTGAACCTCCTACTTCACACTAACCTTCCTACTCATCCTCCTTTATGGATCTTTCCCAAAAATAGGACATGGATAGAGACACAACCCTTCTCCTACTCATCCCCACAACTACATATAACACTAAACAACTAGGTAGGCAACCATATCATTCACACAATTAAGCTTATAAGGCTTCAGATCTTGGGAAGAGCTGAAACAATGGAGGTCAAGAAAGTTCAACTTTTTCTAAGGATTTTGGCCATTTTGGTATTGGTTCTGACTGCATGCTTGGTGAGCTTGGATACACAAACCAAGCTTGTGTTTAACATTCTGGAGAAGAAGGCTACCTTCAAGGACTTGGATGCTCTCTTGTAAGAAACTTATCACCATTTTCCTTATGTTTTTGGACAGTTTAAGGTTGATAGTGTACAGTTTGTTTTAAGGATTGTTTTGCAGTGTTTTGGTTCATGTAGTGTCAGTAGCTGCTGGGCACCATCTTCTCCAACTGGGTCTGAAATTCATCACTGCAAATCGGCTTAAAGAAAGTTCCAAAACTAGTCTCTATCTATACCAGAAGTGGTTGTGTTTCGTGTTCGATCAGGTAGTAATAAGTATAGTGTATTAGTGTATAATCATTGTAACTCTACACTGATCAACTCATCCCCAGAATAATACATTTCTCAGGTCATGGTCTACCTAGTGTTCGCGACGTGGTCTGCAGCGCTCCAGGCATCGATGCTTGCAGTGACCGGGTCAGAGAGCTTACAGTGGATGAAAGTGTGCAACATTTTTACAAGGTTTTGCTACCAAATTAGTGGAGGGCTAGTTTGTGGATTCTTTGCAAGGTTCATCATGGCTATTGTTTCCTCCATTTCAGCCTTCAGCCTCTTTTGCCTTTATTCTGAATCTCCTCACCACTTCATGCTCCTCAAACCATAATTCCGCCACATACGAACACATGGTTTTCGATGAAATTCATATTATCATACAAATTTGTGCTGGTAAACCTTATTAATACTAGTACAAAAAGCCTTGTTTTAGATATGAATTATGAATCGATCCAATTGAATTTTAATACCTTTCTGAGTTTAACGTCCAAATTTGTAAGTAACACACGAGCGAATTCATCGTTCCTTCAGTTGGAAAGGCACGCAGTAGCGCTACTAATTGCAGTGGCTCATTGTCACCTTATGAAGAAGAGAGCAGACTGACTGCATGAAAGTGAAACTATGACACTTCTCAAAGCAGGTGTGTGTAACTTGTCAAGCAAGCTACATTGAGTACCTTCGATCTCAAGCTACTCACAGCTGGCTACAAGTCACAAGCAAATGAGATTGTCATGTGGGCCGGCCTAGTTAGGTTACTTTAGGCCTTTTGTTTGTATTGTACAACAAAAAATTCATGAAAATTCGTTCAAGTAAAATTAAACTGAAAAGGAAAAATCATTAGTTTGCATTACTTGTTAATTTTGACAGGTACAGAGAGAATAAAAAAAATTAAAATTTGTTACTAATTAAACAAGTATTCCACTGTAGTTAACTAAACCAGCTGCTGCAACTTTGGATCTCAAATTCTTCCTTAAAAAGGATAGAGATGTGGCTCAGTGGAGCACTCTCACCCTAGCACAATCGGTGCCCAGGGTTTGAATCCTTGCTCTAACACTAATCTAACCTACTAACTCATGTATCAAAAAAAAATCCTTCCTTAAAGAACACCACTGACCACACTTGCTTGGAAATGTACATCTTTTTTTTTTTTGATTCTTAAGTGGTCTGAGCCACTAAAATTACAGTAACCTGAGAAACTTTATGACTTACAAAACATTCACTACCACTCTTGCTACTGTGGATGTTTCTACAGTCATAAATCTAAACAGGACAACTTGAAGCTATAAAACTACTTGAAATCTCATCAGAGTACACCCTTCTTAACTACATTTTGAGCCCCATTTCACCACTGTTTCATCTTAGGTTATCTTCGGTCCATTCGATCACCTGAAGCCTCATCTTTCATTCTGATCAAACCAACATCAATCAAATAACAAGTTAAGTGCAAATTAAGAGATGAACAACTCATTGATATTATTAAGGGCGAGGAGTTAGCTCAAGTGGAGAGCGCTCCCCCGGTTGTCGAATGGCCCGAGTTCGAAGTGCCTATGACTCAAATTAACCAACTAATTAACTAACCCCCAATAAAAAAAACTAATTGATATTAAGAGTATTTTTCTTGTTCCTAGTAGCCAAAATTAGTTATTTTATATTAATTTAATTTAATAATAATTTCGTTCTAAAATTAATTGTTTAATTTCTGAACTGAAATTTTCAAATTTAAAAAACATGGTCTCCTATGAAGCCATGGATTGGAATCTTAAACCGCGCAGTTGCCTACGATCACGCAGAGATGTGTGGCCATTTCAACCGGGCTTACACGCTTGATATGAAGGCCTCCTAAGTCAGTGCTTGGTCGTGGGTGATGAGTGGGTGAGAAGCCTTTCCGTTCTTCTGGTGGGCGAGGTGCGGACCATCGAGTCCAGGCCAGTTTCGGTTCCGCTATGCTTGCCCTTCCCATGGCTGCTTGCAAGTTAGCTGGATAGAGTACGATTTCGCAGTGGGCTTCCTCCTTTAAACCATCCAAGAATCGACTGAGGAGTATGTCATGGCCGGTGAACTCCGGAGCTAGAGCCGAAAGGGACTCAAACTCAGCACTATACGCAGCAACTGATGTCAATTGGAACAACCATCCTTTGGCCGCGACGCCGGTGAATCTTGGGACATCCACTCGAAGGGCTCGTCTGATGCCATCATTTAGGGGAAGACCACCTTGGTGAGGGACGAGTTGGTGTGGTGGGATGATACCGCTCTCACCTACTTGAAGAGTTGGAGTTTGTGGTTGTGCTCCCTGCTCTGGAGTTGTCAGAACGCGATGGTGGTCGAAGTAGCATTCCGTTTGGAACAGGCACCCTTCCGTTGCCTCGCTAGTGATTGTGGGTACATCCACACACATCGCACGACTCAGTCCGTCCGCTTGGTTGCTCCCATTCTGGTGCAGGACCAGCGATTGCTGAGTGTTCATGCGGCACTCACCGACCTGCAGGTGTGGTGTGGGGACGACTGGCCCTTGATTCGGAGGTGATGTATCAGCCGTAATGGGTTGCTTGTCATCGCGGTAAGTGGTGGTTTTCATCTGCTCAAGGATCCACATGATCCGTTGGAAGCGCACTTCATTACGGAGCTCACTTCCTTCGTATTCCGGCATGATGATGGGGAGGCTCAGTGAAAGCACCAATGATGGGTATGGGTTGTGATGAGTATGAATAGTAACAGAGAAGGTAGAGTTGGATGAGAAGAGAAGTAAGGAGAGAGGAGTTGTTTAATTCATTTCTTGCTTTCTTGATTGTGCTACACGTCATATATAAATGGTAGCTCATACGTACTACCTCATGCAGTACAATCGTGCTACTCACGCCAGTACACCTTACAGATCCTTCCTCTCACATGTCACTCCTCCAAAGTGGTTATTGAGTACATACTCCCCTGTATGCAACCTCTTAGCTGGTACCCTGTCCCTGCACCCTTTCCTTGGCCCACTGGCCTCGCCCAATCCACCTGCATAAGTGTCATGTAACGCATCAGGAACTCACGAAATCCCTCCAGCTCAGAGTCACTGAGCTTCGCTCGCTTACCCTGACTCATCTCCGATTTCAATCTTCCTGAATCGATTCAAGTAGCCGTCGCATCAGATCCTCCGCGGTCAATGCCTCCTGATCATCGCCGTGAGGTATTCTCTCAATCGACCTCATATTTCTGTTAAATTAGTATCGTGCGAGACACTTAGTAGTTTGAATTTAGAATAGGAGGCTGTTGATGAAGCTTTAGATTTTGTTGAACGATGATGAGTGCGCTTGGTTTCAGTTCATGGATGGCTTTCATCACAAGGCGCTGAGAAGATTTTGGAGTAGAATTAACGCTCAATAGATTGATAATTGATTGCTTTTTCTATACCTTTACTTACTTAGAGTGGAGTGTAGCCATCGTGCTCTCTAAAATTCAGTGTGATGAGCTGATTATCTGTTTTGAAATATCCTAACGACCTAACAACAGATAAGAGAGAACAAAAGACTATTGACACTCATAAGGTTGTTATGGCTACCTTATATAAATGAGTATTTCAGATCCTGGTATGTAGTCTTTATCGTCTCATTACAAACCTGCACTATTTTGTTGTTGTGAAGCACAACTTAATGTTTCTGTTCTGCTGGCAGGCTAGGCCTTCTACACATGGTAGTAAAGTAAAGATGGCCAACAGTCCAGCACCGTTTTCGGCTATCGGAGGAAGAGCAAAAGGTATCAGTTCTGTGTTACTATATTATTATATGTTCACCTTAAGAAAGGAATGTGTATTGTTGTCGGTTTTAGGACTCCTACTTTTCTCTACCGTTTATGCAAGTATAGTGATAAACTTCTTCCTTATGTTTATTACATATCTACTATTCATGTTTATATTCTATGCAGTAATATTGACAGCCGACTACAGTGTTGGTCACAGGCTCACAGTGTCCTTTCCAAGCTCTAATGGGATGGTAAGAGCCTCACCATGTGGATTTATGAAGGACAAGTGTGTAAACCATTTGTTTGCTCAGGCGTAATTCAACTAGACATGCAATTTTTATGTTTGGATTCGTACTTGTGGACTTCCTGTTTCGGTTACTCTTTGTCTTCTGCTCTGTTCTTTCAGGGACTGACAGCTACTTGCTTGCAAAACGGGACCATATTTTTTCTCGTTCCATCAGTATTGCATATAAGTGTGGAAATACATATATGTCTATGAAAATGGATTCTAATTCCAAGGTAATATGCTTCTATCTTTAGTCAATCAGGCTTGTGCTGGTAGTATATCTAGTGTTGGAACTCTCTACCCGATAGCCAGTGTTATGTTACTAACGTTACGTTACGTTTCATCTATTCATTGTGTTTTTTTTTGTCACTGTGGAGGTAAACTAAGAAATGCATTGTTCTGCAGGTCCTCACCAATGTGACCCATACCTATGTTTTCCGTAATACCAAAACGGCTCTTAGCTTCCACATACCAGATCATAAATCTAGCAAGGTTAGTTATGCTACTAATCAATAAATTATAACAAGAGTGTCAATTAAAATATGTTTGTTTAACTGAATGAGAATTGTGCATGTTTTCTTATTTATTCAATGGCTTCCAAATAATGCTGGAGCAGGCTCCATCACCAGTTAGTTATGACTTGTGGTGTACTAACTCACATTGCTATTCCACAGCTGAATGTACATTACACGCATCCGTATGTAACCGCATCCTCTAGTATCGGATTAAATATCACTCCAGTTATGGCGCTCTCAGCTGCAATTGGCACCAAGGAACTCTGTTTGGGTGGTGAGATTGCCTTCGACACTGTTTCTGCCACATATAAACAGCTGTCCACTGGAATTGCCTTCAATAAGCCAGATTTCTCTGCATCACTCATTTTGTAAGTACCCAAAAATTATCTTCAATCTGCCTGATGTTTTGTAGTCGTGCCTGGCTATATTAGTGAGTTAGTGTGAATTGTTTCTAGTTTTCTGATCATATTCTGATTTGTAGAGTTGATAAAGGACAAACACTCAAGGGATCTTATGTACATGACATGCCAGACAATGCAACTACAGTAGCTGCTGAACTGATTCACAGGTTCTCCTCCGGCCAAAACAGCTTCACCATCGGAAGTTCCCACAAGGTCAATCAAACCACTCTAGTGAAAACTCGTTTCTCCAATGATGGCAAGGTTGCAATGTTATGTCAACGTGAATGGAGACCAAAATCAATAGTTACCGTCTCAGCTGAATATCACACCAAGTCTCTGCGCTGGCCCAAGCTTGGACTCACTCTTAGCTTCAAGCCTTCACAAGTCGAGTTGTTCCAGAACAGTGTCGTGTCGTGTCGTGACAATGAATATTGAATCCTGAAATCAAACGATGCCGTTTTGAAACAGAAAGCTTTCAGTCACCATGGCTTTCTCCCTCTTCGATCTACAATGACAATCTCAACCTCTTCACTTCCAAATCTCAAAACCTAAAACTCTCCCCACCCCCCCCCCCCCCAGATCGTAATCCACCGCCACTTTTCAGTCTAGATTCAACCGCAAATCTTTCGATTCCCAGCACAATGTCGCACGGCGACACAATCCCACTCCACAACTCCTCCCAATCGGACATTGACGAGATCGAAAACCTCATCCACGCCAGCGTCCAATCCGGCCCCGCCACCGTCCTTCCCGCCAGACCACCAAGCCCTCCCCGCGCCTCCATCCCCGTCTCCACCTCCCCCTTCATCCCTTCCAACCTCCCTCCCCCTTCCTCCGCCCCGCGCACCGCCCAGAAGCCGCCGCCTGTACCCACTCCTCCTCCGCTACCAATTTCCGACCCCAGATCTAACATCGCCCCATCCGGCTTCGGATCTCCACCCAACACGTTGACCGAGCCTGTGTGGGATACTGTGAAGCGCGATCTGTCCAGGATTGTTAGCAATTTGAAGCTTGTTGTGTTCCCTAACCCATTTCGTGAGGATCCTGGCAAGGCGCTGAGGGATTGGGATCTTTGGGGGCCGTTTTTCTTCATTGTGTTTCTTGGGTTGACTTTGTCCTGGTCCGCCTCTGTCAAGAAGGTAACAAGTTCAATCCAACTTTGGATAATTTAAATGTTTGCTGTATTATCTGGAGTTCGACGTTCAGTGATGTACTTGGAGCATCTGTTTATTAGCGTGAGAGCCAGAATGCCAGTTTGATAGTTTTCTTGTGCATCATAGCTCATTTGAGGAACCGAAGGCCTGATGCTTCAAGCAACATCAGTGCTATGATTAGGAATGTCGATATGTATGACTGATGTAGGCAGCTAATAGTGCAGGGGATTGTGTGTACTGTTTGGCCATTTTGTGACCGTTTGACAAGTGTGTCAGAACTTCAGGATTTTGTAGTCACTGTGACTGTGTAGGTTGCAAATGGGCGTGGTAAGAATGGCCTTAAACTTCATGAATGCTGAGAAAGTCTAGTTAGCTCCTTCAAAGATAGGATGATCTGTCTTTGTTTGTAAGATTAGCTCAGCATAAAATAAAACATCTCAGAATGTTAGATTTAAGCTTGTTGCATCTTTTAAATAAACTAAATCCCTACGTGTCTGATGGCGCTAGTTGTCTAAGCCTGGCTTAACTAGTAGCTTGTTTTTGGAAAATTTACATGCATTTCTATGCTGAATTTTGTCCCCTTGTTTTCTTAGTGAGGCATGACTTCTGTGCACCTCATCCATTGCATCTGTCAGACTTCTTCAATTTACTCGTTACCCTGCTGTTGGAAACAGAGTTATTGTACTGCGGATATTGAAATGTAATAGTTCTAACTAAGCCCACATGGCCGTGCTCTTACTTCTGTTTGTGTGATCTTTGAGTACCGTATTTACAGAGGCGCTGAGATTTGCACTGATATCTAGTTCATCTATGCCTTGTTTCTTGGCCTCTACACACATATCTTCTGATAATTTCTGCAGTTATGGCTTAATTATTGATCCTCATGTTGGCATGTATCTTGCAGAGTGAAGTATTTGCTGTCGCATTTGCATTACTTGCCGCTGGAGCTGTTATTCTGACACTGAATGTCTTGCTTCTGGTATACATTCTGTTTATGACTTAAACCATTATCCAGTGTTTTGTCTCTACCAGTCTACCGTAGGTCCAAATATCTGCATTCAAATATATAATGTTGATCTTGGTATTGACTTGACCCTTGATATATGATCCCTCGTATATTTCGGGGACCCTATAATATGTAGTGTCATGGAAATCAGAGTATTTAACCTGATGATGGTGGCCAATTAGCCAGTCACATCTACATACTTGTGTGAACGGTCAGTATGCCACCTAAAGCAAACACTACAAGTTGACAAAGTTTACTTGTGATCGCCGTGCACGACAGGGACCACATATCTGTCAGCCGCTGACATTTTTTTTAAACCTGAAAATCCGTACCACTGACAAATTTTCATTTCCTCAAATGCCTCGTACCGATATCATAATTTGTATATACTAGCTGTTTATTTTTACCAAATTGTTAAACTACTCTTGTAGGGTGGGCATATAATTTTCTTCCAGAGTCTGAGCCTTCTAGGATACTGCCTTTTCCCCTTAACTGTTGGAGCATTAATCTGCTTGCTGAAGGACTATGTCATACTGAAAATAGTTGTAGTGAGCATTACTCTGGCTTGGAGCTCCTGGGCGGCATATCCATTTATGAGTGCAGCAGTCAACCCCAGAAGAAAAGCACTAGCTCTGTACCCAGTATTGCTGATGTATGTATCAGTTGGATTTCTGATAATAGCCATTGATTGATGCTGCAAATCACCTAGAGAGAATGATACTGCTCCAGAGGGTGAAATACTTGATATACAAATAGTCTCATGTCTCATATGGGAGTCCTGTACTTTAATCCGTTCCCATCGCCAATGTCCTCTATGTGAAACTCGAGCTTGATACCTTGAATATGTCATGGATATTATTATTATGTTAGGTGAATTTACAAGAATACTGTTGCTGACTGTAGATTGAAAAGAAAGAGATGTGGCTGGATGGACTACCTGTCTATGTGGCTATACCAAAATGTTAGTGCAGTGTTTCATTCAGTTCTTCAAGTTTAATGCCCTTAGATTAGATGCATGCATCAGGTATATGCCTCTTTGGCTTTTGTTATACTGATAGAACCTACCTGATTGTAACATGTTTTAGTGATTATATTGGCTGTAGCCTGGAAAGTATGATGGTGAAATAGGACATATTGAATGTTGTTCATATGTCAGCATCTGATGGAGAATCTTTGAGATAAATTTTAATTAAGGTGTTGCGCTGAAACTTCACAGTTGGGTCCTCCTAGCCCATGTTGATGTGGTTGCTGTGTGGTGTAGAATGAGTCAGATCCATGTCATGCAGAGAATTTAGATGGAAGAAAGTTAAGGGTTAAGAATAGTGAGTGGATCTGAGCTTGTGGCTTCCATTAATTAGATGCACTGTCGGCTACTTTAAATTGTTTCTGTATTGGGTTAAGTGGAACACTAGGTTAACCAACCTGATGCAATATTCTTAAATGATAATGCTCTAAATACTAACGATTCCAAGTTTATTTATGGAAAAGATATACATAAAAAAAACATGTTTGAGTTGGTACTCCTCCATACCAAATTTTAAGGGTTGTTTGAGTTCTGGCTATGCAGTTAATCGAATCTGATACTCACTGTAATAATCTTCAACGTCTCATGGCTTTTTTCACATGCAATTGCAAATGAGAACGAGGTTAATAGATTAGTCAATTCAACTTTGGTCAGCAGATTGAACAGCACTCCACGTGTCTTTTTAGATTTGCCAGCAACCCATGTGGAAATTCATGACACAACATTTTATGATTCTCAAACTCATGACTAAGCTGTTCAAAAAAAAAACTCATGACTAGCACATGTGTATATTTTATAAGGAAAATGATAAAGAGTGGCTATGAACTATCATTTATTGTCCGAACTATGAAAATTGACATTTAATGACAATTTCAGAATAGGTTATTCCTCAATTTCACAATTAAGGGCAAGAAGGGTTTTTCAATTCATTCGTTTAGTTAACTTTATTAATTGACGGAATGATATTCTGTCAGTTTAAGTGTTATGTGGGAATTAAAATATTTTGAAATTGCCATTAATACTAAATTTTCATAGTTCGAACCGTAATTTGTCAATGAGTGTCATACTATCTCTTTGTCATTTTCCCTATATTATATAACAATCAACCCATTCGACATGATGGTTGAGCAAACAAATATATTATTATTTATCTAATAATTAAATATTATGATTACAGTAAAATAAACCTGTTTTTGGTGGTTGGCTAACCCCATTTATTTCATGATTCATCATTTGATATTCTATTTTTATACACGTTTTATTGCAAATTTATACTTCACTTAAATAAAGATTACCCTTTAATTAATTTCAATTCAGTTATGTAATTTTTCAATATCATTAACAACAAATTATACTAATTTTAATTACGCATAAACAGGGTAAGATGTTGGTATTCTATAAAGATAAAATTTTAATCACCTGGTAAGTCAGAAGCATTGTCTGACTAAAATTATTAAAAATATATTTCTCTTAATACGTATATATTTTCTGAATATTCCTCTGTTAACCAGGGAAAAAGATCCGGTGGCTCCGAGTATCCAAACCACGTCGTTTCAATTAAAAACCCTCTCTTCCACTACCTACAATCCACGTGTCTTTTAACCATTGGTCAAGAAAAGCACGAGCCGTGCATCGGCGGAAACATGACATTATCAATTCGACGTCTCCAGCATATTCGTCATATTTCGGTTGATTGATTTTCAGATTCGTTCTCTCTCTTCGCTCTCTGCGCTCTCTGCCTTCTCCAGAAAGCAGGAGGTAGGAAGACGAAGAGGAAGGAGTTTGCAGAAGCAGGAAGAAGACGAAGATTCTTTAATTTAGGATTTCGGCTTCCCAATTTAAAGAAGCCCTAACTTACTTTGTATCAGTTTTTTGTTCGATTCCGATTGGAAGAAGATGTTAGTTGCAAATAGCTTCGATTTATGGCAGAAGGACACTTTCTTCTCCGCTGCCGAGGAGGTTCAACAGTCTGCCGATATGTACGTCTTCTCTTTTCCTCAGATTTTTTTTATTTTTTTAGACATAATTTAGGTATTTCAGGGTTTCGTAATTAGGGGATTTCTTATTATTTTGGTATTTGTACTACGTTGGATTCTCAGTGGTCTGCGTCTGCTGGGAATTTTATTTTTCCCTGAGTTTTTTTTTGTTGTGTCGGCAACCTCTGTTAATATTTGTTAAATCGGATGTATCTCCTCCAAGATTTTGGGAACCTGGGATTCGTTGTTGTAGAAATTTGGCTCCTTTTTATAGTAAATCAACTGTCGAAGACAAAACTGCTAGACTGAATGTCGAAAGTTCAGACAATTGGTGTGTCTTCTATTAAAGAGTGGATACGTTGTACACATGCTACCATGCTGTTACTAAATTTGCAGTGGCTGATTTTCATATGTTTTCACTTGTTAAGTTGCCGTTACCGTCTGAAAATATTGTTAAATTGTCGCTGCCTTTCGAAATGCTATTTAAGTTAGTCTTTTTTTTGGGGGGCAAAAGTAAAGCTTTGTGAGCTATAACTGCATTTGATGTTGATATATTGTGGAGATGTCACGTTTGTGAGTGGTTAGTAACAGGCAGTCTGTTTGGTATTTTGGTTGTGGAGCAGAATGGAATCAGCTTATAGGTTATGGGAGAAAGAAAGGAGAAAGGAATTAGCGCGTGAGGGTTTGGATGAACTGTGCAGGGAGCTCCAAACTGCTTTAGGCACTGCCAAATGGCAGGTAATAAATATTCTTTATATGGATTCGAAGATTCTAAATGTTTCTTAGGAGTGCATGTTTATGCACTTGTTTATTGTTTATAACGGTTTGCTTCGCCATTTGGGAAACTAATTTCTTCCTTAACTTGGATCAGTTAGAAGAATTTGATAAAGCTGTGAGGTTGAGCTATAAGAGTTCTCGAAGTGACAACTCACAAACCAGACACAAACAATTTGTTTCTGCGATTGAAAGCCAAATCTCTCGAGTTGAAGCAGCACTGAAGGAATCGCTTCATGAAAATGGTGAGGAGCCATTGCGATGGGTTCACCTGAACAAAGAAGAGTGTGATGACCTGGCCATGTTCCTTACTGGAACCTCAAATGTCTCGTCCATTGAATATCAACAGGACATATCCCCCATGAAAAGTCCTCCTGGAAAGAATAAATATGGAAATATAGGATTCAGTGGCATGGTAATTTCGAACCAAGAAACACCTGTTGCTAAGACCTTGAAAGAAGTGAAATGTGTGACAGAATTTGAACCACAAGAAGCACTTCGAGCAAGAAATGTAATGAGTAGCCAGGATGATAGAGTAACTGGGTCTAGAGGATCAGAAAGCTCTCCTGAGAGTGGCGAGTGGAGGATCACAATTTCTGATGACATCGAACAAAGGAGGAAATCCACTGTAGATGATGATATGTCCAAAGAGAAAGGCTTGAAACTGAGGTATTGGGACAATCTGAGCGCAAAAGCAGGGGTATCAAGTAGTAAAAACTTGAGAGGCACATCAAGACTCAATCAGGTACAGATTAATCAAATTTCCCATGGGCTTAAAGTTTAAATATTTAAAGAGGGTAACTTATGTATGGGTTCATGATGATAAAATAGTTCTCATTTAAGACGATTTCCATTTGTCATTTGTCGCTTTCTTTTGGTATGCAGCTGTTTGGACAAGTGGGTGGATTCAGACAACAACTAAGCAGTTCAATGCATTTGGAGCATAGCTGTTCAAAACAATTGAAACTTGCCTTGATGCTTACTATGTTGTTGATTGGTAAGCTTCCGACACCAGGTTGTAGCCATTCATGATGTTACATTTGCTTATCATTAATTATGTATTCTTGTGGCCAATTTTACATGGATGGCTAAATGCTAATATCCGTTTAGTAACTCTGTATGTTCACACGTGGTATTTGCTAAATAATTACTAAAGGTTTCTTGTTCCTCTTTCAAGGTAAGTCACTTGCTTGGTGAAGGCAAGCAAGAAATGAACTTCCAGCTGACATTGATTTCCATCTTCTTGTCATGTTTACAGTTCCATTCCTGCTGTATTCAACTTGAGATTAATATACGGAAGATGCCTGGCAGCATGGAGACAAAACACCATCAAAAAGGTGGGGAGCTCATATTAGGCCTTCTGTGATTCATCAGAAAACAACAAGGCCTCTTGTACATTCATTCAGATACTGCAGACTATCTGCATCTCTCAAAAACCTTGTAGCTGGACATGTTTGTTGTAAACTCATATGAGAATTAAACGCTGAATAGCTTATTTGATCAATCAAACATCTGCCCAGCACAGGCAAATCTCAAATTTGCAGGCCTCTATTTCACCCCGAGTTCATCAGGCTCCTTCCAAGTTCCAACTCAACAACCTGGTTCTAGGGAGCCAATTGTAACACTCATAACTACTGGGGTAACTTTAATAATCGAGTTCGAAGGGGTTGGATTGTAATTAGAAAGAATATTAGACTCTCAGTGAAATTAATCTAATTCGACTGTTGAAACTACATTGGGTTTTATGAGCTTCGATTTGTACGTTCCTCTCCGTCTGCAAAACCCTAAAAACGAAAACGAAGAGTGAGAAGAAGAGGAAGACCGCCGAAACGAAATCAACGACTCGTCTCCGATGGCGGTAAGCTTGAAACTGTCATCTTACTTGCTATGTGTATTTTAATTCAGTTATGTTGATTGATTGTGTTGATTGTGTTGATCTTTGGATTGGTGAATTTGGGTGACTGATTGGTAATTACGTTTTGGGTGTTGATGAATTCGAATTGATGGTGTTTGCAGACGATTCCAGTCAACCCAAAGCCCTTTTTGAACAACTTGACTGGGAAGCCTGTGATTGTGAAGCTCAAGTGGGGAATGGAGTACAAAGGTGCCCACTTTTCTTCATTTTCCTCTTGTTTACGTGTGCTACTTTTTGTTTGAGTTAGTTTTTAAGGATTAAAATTTTCTTTTGTTGCAGGCTATCTTGTCTCGGTGGACTCTTACATGAATTTGCAGGTTCAACTTCTGAACCTAGTTTGTTCATTCCTAGATTCTTAACTAGAAAATGTGTTATTGTTACACTATGAGCAGAATAGTAGAATTTGGTAATGCAACGGAAATTTTTCTCATCGTTTTACCTTCTTGATTTCTATTTTCTAGGTAGTTTACATGTATGGTGGATGAATATGAGTATGCTTAGTTACTCAATTGATTGGAAGTGCGTTTTGTGATTAGGTGGTTATCTGTAGTCGAAAAAGGATTTAACTAGGTTTTTTATTTTGCAGCTTGCCAACACTGAGGAGTATGTTGATGGGCAGTTTACTGGAAATCTTGGAGAGACTCTTATCAGGTAGGCATACTCTTGCACAATTTAATTGCGTTTTTCACATGTAAACTGTATTGTATCAAGACATACTTTCAGCAAATATAGTAGTTGCAGGGTGGACCCAATGTAATTCAATTGAGTTGTAACACACCCCAAAAAGGTGGTTGGCTGGTATCAAGCTCTCCATTATGGTACTTTTAGTGGCAAACTGACTAGCTTTTTTGCCTCTCCAGGCGAACAGACTTTCTGAGCTGTTAGTTTGTGAAGAAACGAATAACTTATAATGATAGATTCTGAAACTTCTTGAACATTTATGTCAATAAGGATCTCAAAGGTATATTTAGACTTTAGTATCCAAAAGGAGTTGGTGAGAATTATGAGACATGTGGTGGGCGCTTAAACATGAGCAGATCATTTTATTTGTTTGAAACACGAGAAGAATAGAGCTTACTGCCTGATTCGCACATGTTTAGTTCAGAGGCTAACCATGTGTCTTATGTTTAGGTGTAACAATGTCCTATACTTACGAGGTGTGCCAGAGGATGAAGATATCGAAGATGCAGACTGATGAGGCTATAATAGGTTGTAGTTGGCATGTGATTGATGTCTAGTGCCTTTGTGGGCTTGAAACAACTTGCTTTTTGATCTATTCTATTACAATGTGATGCTGTTTTAGTTAGACATTCGAAGTTAAGCACATATAGCTGGTGACACATCTGATACCAATTTTCATGCAAATCTGTTGTTTGGTGTGATCTTTAGTCCCAACATCCATGAACTGAATGGAACTATCGACTTTTTAAGAGGAAAAAAAAAAGACTCTTATTAGAGTTTTATATAGCACAAAATCTGGAGTTCATTGAATTGCTTGCTTGCATGCATGCAGTCTATCAAACTAAATCCAATGCAGAATATTGGGCATAATGACTTGTCAATGACACCCTTCACCCTGTAATTCATGTCTCAATTTCTGTAAATCTTCCCATTGACGCGAATGTTGACATTCATCATTCGAATTTCCGAGCTTTCTACTCTTGAAATTTGCAGTCTACACAATCTCACAAATTCAACTCAAAGCCTTTTCTTCAGCTACAAGTAAACTCTTCATTCCAACCCTTCGATGTTTCACACACAGATTGCACCCACAAGTATTTTATTTTTTTGTTAACAAAAAGTTTAAGCTTCCAAAACAAAAATTCAAAAGTAAATGATTTGTTTTGTAATTTTATTATGACATTT
This sequence comes from Rhodiola kirilowii, assembly GCA_033675215.1. Classification (NCBI taxonomy): domain Eukaryota; kingdom Viridiplantae; phylum Streptophyta; class Magnoliopsida; order Saxifragales; family Crassulaceae; genus Rhodiola; species Rhodiola kirilowii. Next base: position 9,695,159 of record CM066203.1, on the reverse strand, counting down.
TTTTTAATAAGATAAAATAGGAGCTCCAAATAAACACGTGGCAGAAGCAGAGTGAATAGTGGAAAGAGGTCGTCTGGAATCTGGATCGATGAGCATTTCTTTTCGCTTCTAAAATATTAAATAAATTGAATAGGTCACGAGGCTTCGTGTCCATTTTTATTCCATCTTGCTTCCTCGCTAGCCTACAACACTTCACCTCTCTTTTAATTATTAATTTTTTTTATGAGAACCTCTCTTTTAATTAAACTTTGTACATTCTTACATCTTTTTCAACAAAAAAAATGTACATTCTTACATCTAATACTAAAACCCAAATAAGCCAATTAATTAAAGAAAATTGGACATGTAGTTTAATTTTTTTAATTGAGTAATAAATTTAAATTAATTTGAAACTGCACGTAATTATATATAAATATTAAGCACAATATGCCCAGAATTTGATATTAAATTCAACAATACTATCACACGACACACAACACACAACACAAGCCATACGCCTCACATTAATTTATTTCTATCCAATTTTTCAATAAATTAATTTACAATTTAATGCTAACAAAGTAAAATAATTAATACGTAATACACACCACCGCCACATTGCTCCTATCAAATCCCGTTACAGTATAAAACGGCGTCGTTGCGGAGTTTCTCAGCACACACTACACACCTCGATCCTCGCGCACACTCGTCTCCTCTCTATATCTCTGCAACTCTGCTTCTCATCTTCGTCTTCAAGTCAAATCTCTCTTTCTGCATTTTCTCGATTTTCGATTTCGCTTCACCGATCGATAACTTCCAACCGCGTCGTTTCTTACACCGCAATGAACAGCGGCAATCACGAGCATGGCAGCAACAACAACAGCAACTGGTTGGCCTTCTCGCTGTCCAACTCCAGTCTCTCCCTCTTTAATACCTCATCCGCCGCCGGTACGCATTTCGAGATGCGACGAAAATATTTTTTGCGATAATTTTATTTATTAATCGTGTGTAATTTTTTTGTAGGAGTGGAGGAGGATGTGGCGGAGCTGTCGATGATGCTGGGAGGAGAGGGGCCGAAGCTGGAGGATTATCTTGGAGCTTCTTCTGGATCCAACAACAACAACAACTCGTTGATCGGTTCTCAGACGGTGAGTAAGAGTAACGAGCAGCGTCATTATCATCAGCAGCAGCAGATTTATGAAGACGGTTTGGAGCCGAAGACGATGGCGTCGGATTTCTTCGCACTTCAAAACACCGGCAACAGTGTCGGAGGTGGTGGCGAGAAACGTGATCAGCAGCAGATGGTTGCGGTGCAGCAGCCAGCGGCGAAGAAGACCGTCGAGACGTTCGGACAACGCACATCCGTCTTCCGCGGCGTCACTCGGTAATTAATTAATCGGTTAACATTTATGTAATATTGTTAATTAATTTATCTGGATATTTGAGACGAGCAATGAGAATGAATCTATCGGTAAGCGTGGTGGTGTAGACATAGATGGACGGGCAGATACGAAGCGCATCTGTGGGACAACAGTTGCAGACGAGAAGGGCAGAGTCGAAAAGGAAGACAAGGTGATTTGAATTTATGTGTCTATTTCCATATAATTTTATGCGAGTGTTTTTTGTTGATTGAAGATGGAGGGTGGAGATTTGATCTGGGGTGTCTTGCTTTGGGTTTCAAGAATGAGTGAAAGCATTTTTGTACCGTTGCTGATGATGCTGCTTGATTATTTTGTATGTGGGTATCTTGGTGGCGGTGGTACTTGCTGACTGATGCTGGTAATTTGACCCATTGATGACTGTATGGACTTTCAGTTTATTTGGGTGAGTTCCTTTAGCTATATACTTGGTTTGCCTATTTCTGGTTCATGAATGACAAGCAGGTTCTTTCATTTTATGATGTGTTGCATGTGCTGATATCATCATCAGTCAACAGTCATAGTTTCTGGTTCCAAGATATAGAGTTAGATATTGTTCTTTCCATTCATTGTATTAAATTCAAGCGCTTCAGTCTTTAATAAGGTATTTGAATATTCTCAGCATGATTATTTATTGATTACCTTAGAGAGCACATTTTCCCTCCCTTCTGAAGAAGTAAATGAATAATTAATGTTTATTGTATCAGTTTGATATGTCTTGACTTGCAGGAGGGTATGATAAGGAAGATAAAGCAGCTCGAGCCTATGATCTGGCAGCGCTTAAGTACTGGGGTCCAACTACCACTACCAACTTTCAGGTGAGCAAATTTTCAGTGCACCCTTGTAGCCTTGTTTTGGTTTGGTAATATGTTTGTGCCTTGGGTTGTGTTTGTTAAATTGTTATTGTTTTGTCACGAAGATTGGTAACTACCAGAGGGAACTAGAAGAGATGAAGAACATGACCAGGCAGGAGTTTGTTGCTTCACTACGAAGGTACCAAGTCTGTGCTTTTGTATATTGTCGAAAGTTGCATATTTCCCTTCAGTTTGCTAATTGTTCTTCTGATGTTGTTAACAGAAGAAGTAGCGGCTTCTCCAGAGGAGCCTCCATGTACAGGGGAGTCACAAGGTAAAATAAAATATACACAACAAATATTCCCTCATTGCCTTCACATTATTACAAAGTGAAACACTCATAAAGTGGGGACTTATGACTGATTCAATGAGTATGTTCTGATGTGCTTTATTTACTAGGCATCATCAACATGGTAGATGGCAAGCACGGATTGGAAGAGTCGCTGGGAACAAGGATCTCTATTTGGGAACATTCAGTTAATAACTCTCTAGTTTCGCCTACTTCAACTCCCTTGCTCGGGATGCCTGTTAAGATGTTCAAAACTTGAAATATTGACTTTCATACAGGTACCCAGGAAGAAGCAGCCGAGGCCTATGACATTGCAGCAATAAAATTCAGAGGCCTAAATGCTGTTACCAACTTTGATATGAGCCGCTACGATGTGAAGAGCATAGCCAACAGCAACCTCCCGATTGGTGGAATGGGTAACAAGCCAAGAAGCTCTTCCGACTCGATCTCTGATGGCCGATCAGAAAATGACCATGACATCTCAGAGTCATCCGTAAGCTTTGCCCCTACCCATCAATATCAACCCATCGACTCCAACCTCAACTTCGCATTGCCCGTCAAGCCAGACCCAACATCCAGTTACTGGCCTGCTGTCTTAGGCTATGGCAACAACCAAATCACCCTGGCAGCCCCAGTCCCCAACAGCAACAGCAATCTCATGAACAGCTACTTCCATTCAAATAACTCAACAGCAGGAGAATCACAGTACTCAAACAACATGAATATTTACTGTGAAAGTGGATCAACAGTGGCAGGTTCTGAGCCAGGGAGTGTTGGGACTAGCAGTATGATTCCTTATGCCACACCAATATCAATGACAATGACTAACAGAAGCAGTGGTGTTGGGACTAATGAACAAGTCAGCAACAGTGGCAAGGGAATCAGCAACTGGGTTTCACCAAATATGCATCAATATCAGTCTGGAAAGCCAAGTATGCCAGTGTTCCAGACACCAATTTTTGGCATAGAATGAATGAGACCAACTCAGCTCGGGCAGCAAGCTCACAGTAATCTAATAAATCCATAGCTTTTGGTATCCGCATAGGTTAATGCAGTAAACATTTATAAGTTATGTCAGCTGGATAAAAATGGAGTGGAGAATAAGAAATGACAAACATCTCATGCTAAAGTCAGAATTGCAGGTTACTAAATGGAGCTCAACTTTTGGTCAGTCCTCTACTACCATATGTTCTCACTTTCTTTTTTCCAATTAACTTCTCTTGATATGTTGATATAAGTGGGAAAAGGTAAAGTGGTGTATCTGATTACCTGGCTTTTCCGAGGCTACTGTTCATGTCTCAAGTTGGAAAAATTGCAGCTTACTAGAAAATCATGTATTAAAATTGCAGGAAGAGGTAAGAGGGTTTCAATGGAAGAGGTAGAGGGTTTCAATGGAATAATAAGAATGCAACTCATGGATGCGTGTTGGCATTAATAGAAATGAGATGGATTATATTGCAGTCAGACAACTTTAGTTCCGTAAATATTGTCCGAGTTGGTGTGTGTGTGACGTGTGTGCGCTTAATTATGATTGATTGTTTGGTCTCCTTTTTTATTTTGTTGACTACTTTTTGGCTCTTTGTACTTCAAGAAATGCATCTACAATTATAGTGTTGAAGGTAAAACCATAAAAGCATTCACATTGATAGCCCACGTAAAATACTGTTCACTTAATTCACACACTACACAAGTATAAATACGTATATACACACGCATGACTGTTCTCTTTTTTTTTTTCGTTTTTTAATTGGAACTGTTCTCTTTCATTTATAGGTTTGTTTGTCGTGGAACGAACTTGATCTTTTCATAATAAGGTAGTGCATCTCAAAAAGCTACCCCCATGCAGTATAGGTTTGATAATATCATTAGTCTTTTTTTGATAAAGATAATAATATCACTAGTCAAATGAAGTGTAGTGTAGATCTTATTCCTGGTTAGTGCCCAGGAGAACGCATATCACGTTTCTTTCAAATAGGCCCATGGGTTAGTTTCTGCAGCGCGTATCAATGGACATCAGACTAACAAAGAAACCAACAAAGGAGCTAAACTAGTTGAACCCCATACCATTTAACCAATTCCTATCAAATAGACTAGTATAATTCCTTACTAAACTAGCTAATTTCATTTTCAAACCCCAAATGATGAATCGATGTTACCCTGTATAAAACCTTCCTCTAAAGATGATACTATTCCTTGCCTTCCACAATTCCACCATTGTCGCTGTCACACCAGCAGCAATCATTCTAGTTTTCAGATGCCTTTGATTGAGGTTTTTAAACCAAGCTATGAGGAGGTGCCAACTAATAGGCACCCTCAACTCAACACCTTTAAAAAGTCCAAAACCTCTCCACAAATGGCACGCAACCTGCAGCAAAAGAAAAGATGATCTCTCGTTTCATCCACCACATTGCATAACCCACTGGGATGGGGGCTTTGTTTTGCAGTTACATTAAATCTTTTGATTCCCCATTGGTTTTTTACATAATCGTCAATGCAACTTGATTAATCGTGCCCTTCTATTTCGCCCACAATAAGGACGGTTAGTATGTAAAGAGAATTAATTACAAACAGTTACTACTCATTAGTCATTAGACCAACCAAGCTTCTACCTGCTGTCCATTTCTTTCTGAAACGAGGCACCAGCTGACAGTGTTACAGGCACTGCTATTATATTGGAACTAATATCATAACTCTATCTTTTCATTTAATAAGGAAATACTAGTTCACAGTGAAATCACCACACAACAAGGGGATCCAGAGTACGTTACATGGTGTTGGCTGTGTTCGGAAGGAAAAAGCCTTGCTCTTGCTCTGAGTTTTGTAAAATGACACGGTTTCAAGCCCTCGACGGTCAAATCAACAAAAAAAAAAGAAAATCTCTGACCTTGCATGTGGTGTTGATCATGCATCAACAACTTGAAGTTTGCCTGCAAAAGAATTCACAGTAGTATCAACAATTCATCATTTAAAAGCAACACAGAAGTAGCATGCCACAAATATTGATGAAACGAATGACTTCTGTTTCTGAGGCATCATTAACAATAGAGGTCATATTAGTATGCTTCAGGCCAAGCGCTGCTCCCGTCAAATGCCACAGTTGAACTGGCTGATGTTTCCGAGACTAATTGTAAGAGGAATTATTAAAGGCCAGTGTAGCCTCTGATATGAACAAATTTCTTTATATGAATAAACTACTATGATCGCTAAACCACAACACTCGCATAGCATATAGCAAGAAAATAATTAATGACATGCTCCGTGATTTATGCTAAGTAGCTATTACATTGTGGATCTTAGGGCATGAAAGCGAAGCTTTATCAATACACATGGCCTCATTAAACAGACTTGGGAGAGTTGCCACTCACCTTCAGATATAAAGCTTAAAGCCATTAAGACAAAAGACAGTGTTTTGCGTCTTACAATTAGACGGGGTTGCATCTAATGATTTGAAAAGTGAAGACCAACATTAGACATCCCTCAAAGTCATACAACCTGAAGCCAATGAAGTTAGCATTGCACTTCTCATGTTAGATTCTCACTTGATGCCTAATCCAAATCACAAAGAACCTACAAAAGTACTATAAACATCAATATGGCAATGTTCCTTGGAACAAGACCTTACATATATATTAAGTAGTGGGCAGTTGCCAAACCCCGTTTTTTTAAGTTGGCTCCACAAGGTGAAATGAATTTCCATCATTAGCAAAATTTTATAGGTAATAGTGACTACTCCAAAATTTAAACGGACTTGTATCTACAAATTTCCCCCAACGTTAAATCGTGTACACATCTCAACAGTTAGAAAACTAAATGAGCAGATGTCAGACTCGCCAATCTCACTAATGTTATGATATCCTTTTACCCACTAAGTTAACGAGCAAACATCAAGTTACAACAATCAACCATTACAATCAAATAAACATTCACAACTAAATAATTTGATGTATAAGTGGAGTGTAAGACAGAAAGCCGAAATGCATACCTTTTGCAAAGCAACGACCATTTACCGATTCTTCTCAGCAGGTAAAGGCCGATTAAACCCTCCCCTTCTATTCATATACTGCCTTGGTTGCCTCTTGGACACGGTCCTAATTCCACTAACATCTGCACCAGAAACAGGCTTTCCTTTGGTTGAATCAAAACCAACAGGAATACCCATCATCTTCATCATCTCCACCTCATCCGTATCCATCTCCTCAATACCCCCTTCTATGGCATCCTTCTCCTTCTTCTGCTCTTTCGTAACCCCATCTTTAAGCTCCACGGCAGCCACATTGGCAGTCTCTCTGCTCTTCCCCCTCTTCTCATCCTCCTCCTGCCTGTGCCGCTTCCTCGGCCCCTCAGGCGACGGCGTCCGCTCCCTATGCCGCCGACTCGACCTATGACGATCCGGCGACCGAAGACGATCCGGAGATCGAGTCCTTGACCGAGCGTGGCGACTCCGAACCGGCTCAGGCGAACGAGATCGCTTCCGCACACGATCTCGGTCCCTCTCCTTATCCCTATCCCTCTCGCGAACGCGATCCCGTTCCCTGTCTTCCTTCTCCTTGCTCCGACCTCGGTCGTCGTCCTCAACTCGGTTTCGTTTTCGATCTCGCTCGTCCTCGTCGGCTCGGGACCGTTTGCGGTCCCGGTCATCCTTGTCTCGGGGCCTATCACGATCCCTATCTCCGCGGTCTCGCCGCCGCTCCTTGTCGCGGACTCTATCTTCCTTGTCGCGGTCGCGGTCGGCCATTGCTGCGGAGACAAACTTCGGAGCTCTGGAAAGTGAGCTGATAAAAACCCTAGGGTTTCGGATTATATGGCGAATTCATACCTCGGGATTTTTCTTTTCATTTCCATTTTCAAAAATTATTTACTTCATAAAAATAAGTTAAGATAACTTGAAGCACACTGGAATTTTGATTGGGGGTGACCAACAAATATATTTTATGATATTAAAAAAATTTAGTTGCTCTATTATGCATATGAACAGTGATATTAAAACTGAACCGTCAATGGTTAAGTTACTGGGTTAATGGTAAGTGGTTCAACCGGATTAAATCTGTTTGATCCGCATATATTAAAAAATAAAAATAAAATACTTATATATGATATTATAATTTAACATATTTATGACTTGAATAAATATTACATGATTATGATCTGATTATACAACATACCATAACAAATTTAGAATTTGATAAAGTACAAATCAATAAAACAAAAATAATAGAACAACAATAACAGTTTTAGTCTTAATTTGCAAGTCACAACAATAAGGGATTTCTAAGATTAATTGAATTTCTAGCTAAATTGATAGTAAGTAATAAATTTTATAAATTTGATAAATGAATATACATTATTGAAACAAATATTAAAATAAGAATCATGTTTAACTTGGTGGAATGAGAGGGCATAATTATACAGGAAGATTAGGTTCGAGTCTTGTCCAAGTCAAAATAAATAAATATTTTTTTCATACCAAATCAAACCGATTGAACCGATCAAATCACGTTTTCATAAAAAATTTGGGTCAATCGAGTCTACCCACCGGGTCAACCGGATTTTGACCGGGGCGCTTGTAAACCGATCCAATAACAAAACCGAACCGGTTCGGTGACCGGTACCGGGTCGAACCGGCGAGGTCGGTTCGAGTTTAATAACACTGAGATATCAGTTATTTGTTCAGAATTATTAAAAGTTTTTCTTTTAAACAGTAAGGCCAGATCTGGTGCAAAGCCCAAATATGGTACAAAATACAAACGAATCTGATCCGTTCATTCTCCTAATCCAATGGTGTTCATTAATTAAATTAAATTAAAAATTTAACTAAATTTTAGTCGTGTCTCTGTGCCTTGAAGGGCATATTTGACCAACAAATTACAAAATTAAAAATCACGGAGTCATCACCCCCAGTATTTCTCCTTCGTATCTCGCGAAACCCGGCGAACTTGAAAACGAAAATCCGACGCATCGTCGAAGACCAGAAGCACGATTCATTCAGTATCTCTCGGCTCAACGACGAAGTTAGAGTTTACAGTTCAGTGCTTCTAAGCTATGTGATTCGTCGACGAACGATTTCTAGGGTTGTCGGACTATGTCGACTATGGTGAAGGTGTAAACGGTACGTAACGATTAACTATTAAGTGTCATTGTTAAGTATATATTCAATACGAAAGTATGTGAGTTGATTTACTACGATTCCGAACGAAACCCTGATTCAGTTCTTTAAATTTAGGTTATTGTGCGTCGATGATGTAGCTATGACAGTTGTGGGTGTTGTTGATATGTTTTGTAACCTATTACTGAGTTTTCGAACTGGTAATTTTGTGAAACGAGTAACCAATTATATAATTCGTCAAAAGCATTGTAAAATTATTCGTCATCATGAGTTTGATGTTAGTCATTGTTGTACTTACTAGAATTTGTCAAAACCTTATATAATTCATCAAAAGTCTTATAGTTCATCGTGTTATGTGGTTAGATAGCTCAGCGTCAGTAGATTTCATGGCGTCAAGGGTATAATTCGTCTAAAATATTATATAATTCGTCAAACTGTCTTATTGTTCGTCGTGTTATGTGGTTAGATAATTCAGTCTCAGTAGATATCATGGGGTCAAGTGTATAATTCGTCAAAAGTAATACATAATTTGTCAAAAGTGTATTTTCTGCAACTTAGCTAAGTTTAAGAAAGTGATTGTCGTGTAACTGCATGATTTTATATTCCTGGTTGAGCATACACTGGATTGTTGTTTTCACATAATAAAGGGAATACAATTAGCTTCAATAGTGCATTCTTGAGGAAATGAAGATTTCTCCTTCAGGTTGAGCACAATTTAACTTTGCTAAAGAAGGACACAGAGGACTACATATCAAGGTGTGAAACAGAAAAGAAAAGAGTGGTTGAAGACGTCGAGACAGAGGCTCGGAACTTGGACATTGTTGAAAAAGAAGCAGCAGATATGCTGAAGGTACTCTCATGATCCATAAACCCGAATATATCATCCTCCACATTTAATTTTTCCAGAAGAAATTCAATTAGCAAGTTATGTTAGTCTTTTCTTCTATTACATGAATTCTCACGTTGTTCTCACTGAGCACTGGATGCTGACTGATGTTTCTTGCTTGAAGGCTGCTAATTTAAACTTGCAAAATACAATCAAACACACCGGTTAAGAAATTCAGAAGTGTGCTCTTGAGCTCTTCAAGTTAGTTGACTGTGTCTGAAAGTGTAAAGAACACACAGCTTAAAAATTTACCGAGATGAGGGATGAGCTCTCACAAACTGCTGCAGCCGTTACAAATGGTTACAAGGGCTCCTTACCGCCTCAGTTGGGTGGCCTATTTCATGAAAGCAATTAATATTGCAGGGTTTCTAAATCAAGTTTAGTTGTTGAAGAGATGTATAAAATCTGTGCTAAAGTTATGTGTAATTTCACAAACAGACCAGTTTATTGTTTTCTTGGGATTCTATTTATTCCAAAACATGATGAACTATAAATTTTGTCACTTAGGAAAAGAATCTCAAAACTCAAGGGAATATATATCTATTGATAACATGACGAACTATACAATGTTCATGACGAACTATAAAATGTCATGACGAACTATAAAATGTCATGACTAATTATACAATGATACTGTCGAATTTTGACAAATTTTAGTTTACTTTTGACGAATTATAGCATAATTCGTCGAAGTGCACTACAATTCGTCAGATTTCTTAACGAATTATAGTCCACTTTTGACGAATTATGACATAATTCGTCAAAATTGGACTATAATTCGTTAAGAAATCGTCAAGAAACTTCCTGACTTTGTTCTTTTCCTGGGTCTTCCCTAACTTGAGTGGCAGCCTCTAAGACAACAAGCGACATCCCTCCTTGCTCTATTAATTGGTCGTTTCCTTCTTCATGTGCGACATGGCTTATTCCCTCTGTATCATTATCCACAGGCAACATCCACTTCTATTCCTCCTCCACACCAGCCTGCACCTTGGGTGTAACCTTAAAATCATATCTCCTCAGCCTCTCGTTTCAAACAAAAGAGAAGTGATCTAATGCTCAATGCTTATCTATGACTATATCTTCATTGTTTAACCCCGGCAAAAATTCAATCAACATTCATCGGCAAACTGAAGCCTCCCATCGCTTTTTATCCATTTGAATTCTCCAAGATTCCATATAATTATTCTCATCTCTTCTCATGATCTCTCTTCGCAGCAGACAAAAAACATAATGAACCTCTCCTTCATCATGCATATAAGCTCATTAACTTCCTGAAGCATCCCCTTCCTATCCATCGCTGCTAGGAGTGCATTGCAGGGAGCCGCTTCCACACGACCACCCAATTTCGAGACTTCATGTAGGACATCCCGAGCAACAATGATTTTTCCAGTTTTGCACAACTCAGTCAGTTTAAAAAAAAATTGAGAGCCATGTTTCCTAAATCGCTTAATTATTCTTGTCGACAAAATGCTTACAAGAGTCATCACTTCTCAGAATCCACCCGAAAAACCGCATCAACTGTATACTGATCATGGACAATTACACCATTTGATTAAGCATTTCGTCAAGCACTTAGTGAGCATCAATCATTCTGCCCCAATTCACATCTTGCAAACTCCACCATGAGGTCCTCGAACTCAGGTGCATCCTATTGACCTCTTCATTCTCTCCCTTAAACTAATCATGTTGCTACATGGTCAGTTTACTTCATCACAACACCGCAGCAAAGAAATCAAATTCCTGACTACCTTGAATTCATCAATCGGTACTCCTAACCTTTGCCAGCAATCCTAAATACTCCATAATCTCAGTCGAGAAGATGTACCTCTACAAAAAGCCTACTCGACCTTCCACCTTTCATCGCTAATCGACTACGCCAGTGCGTCACAACGACTACGCCAGTGCGGAATGGGGTGGAGCACCGGGTTCGGGAGGAGCAGGGAAATGAACGAGAGGTTGAGTAGCGGTGGAGGGAGGCCACTGCTGGTGGTGGTATGGGTAAGTTCCGGCACTGGCCATCCACGAGGAGGAACCCTAGAAATAAGACTGATTGAAGATGGTGTAATGACACAATTACCCTTATTTTAATTGATATTTGAATTTAAAATGATTTAGTTCCAATTAATCTGATCCATTGAAATATCAAAATGAAGGGTGATAATTAATTTGTATTTTTTTATCATAATATGGGCTTTGCACCTGAACCCTTTCCTTTAAACGACAGTTAATAAATTGTTGGCGTTTTCAAATAAAAAATAAGGAAAATCAAGATTAACCTAGTTTAACTGTTAGCCTATGCTAAAACAACACAAACCAACAAACCCTTAAATTACACGATTCACATCATTGACAATCAAGATAACTTTAACCATAATTCATAAAAACCACCCAAGATGGTTTCAAAACATATCAATTCAACTAAAATCTCGTGAATTTAAAAAGATTATTGTATGTATGAATTCGAGGACGTGCAAATTTTTTGCGACAGTGTAGGAGGCCAATAATAATTATTTTGTTGATATTATACTACTAAATGAAAAAATATATATATATCAAATTAATTATCATTGTATAAACTTTGAATTATATATTTTATATGCAAAATAAAATTTCTAAAAAACTAAAGTACTAGTTATTTCTCTTTTATGTTATTGTGCAGTTGATAGACTTCTCTTACTTTTCTGTTGTGTCGTTGTGTACATTTGCTACGAACGTTGATAATAGTTAAAGTTTGATTTTCGGATGGGAAGAGGAGTTCAATATGAAAGACATGCACTTCATTTTATAGAAAGTATAATAGATAATACTGAGATATATTAGTTCTACACTGACTTCTATTTATCGATAAAAATAACCATTAAAATAAAATAAAATAATTTATTATTTTCAATATGATGTAATAATCGTCAATAAGGTGGTGGCCTGTTGGTTAAGGAATCCACTTTAAGATGATTAGATCCTTACGCCCTATGTTCGAGTCTCAGATCAATATATATGATAAAAATTCATATGCATTATAATATTCCTATTTGTCTATTCACCCCACTATAAAAAACGATGGAATAATCTCAAAATGGATTGGCACATGGGTATGAATTTCTATAAAAGAATATACTATACCTAATCTAACAATAAATATATAAAAAAATATAGGGAAAATGACAAAGAGTTGGTATGAACTATCATTCATTGACAATTGAAAATTGCCTTTAATTGTCAATTTTTATAGTTCGAACCGTAATTTATCAATGAATGATAGTTCACACCCCATCTTTGTCATTTTCCCAAAAATATATAGTCCTAAACTTCTACTTTCTTTGCCAAGTCAATCCCAACAAAAGCATCCACTGACAATGCTGCACCTGCACTATCCAATTTAATTGCACTGAACCTCAACTACCAGCTCTTGTTCACCCTGTTTTATGATTTTTAAAGTATCAAGTATCATAATTTGTTCATCTCAATTTTGACTCCAAAAATTAAGCCGCTGAAGAGGTAGCATTTGAAGAAGTAAGTTCCAGTACTTTCCCTACAGCCAAAGTTATACCATCTTTTGTTCGCAGACTGAACCTTCCCAGTTGCGGTAATCATAATACACTAATATGTCATTACGCCTATTAAATACAAAATATATTAAACTACCAAAAGACAGATTATATTAATAGTATATAACAACATCTCTAACACGGATAAACTCTTTTTCAAAAATAAATATAAATTCTGATAGCTTAATTAAAATAATTTATTGACTTTAAGATGAAAAATGAAACTGTGATCATCATCAGTGGATCTGAAGCAAGTCAAGTAAGCACAGAGTTTTTCACTGCAATGGATCTGAAGCAAAGCATTGTTATATTATACATTTGGTACAACACCAAGACCGTTACACCGGAAACATAACATAATACACAGCACGAGGAGGGCTACGAACTTCACTAAGTACAGCATTGTGGTCATGGGATTCTTCAACATATGCAACCGAATCCGATCGCCATGTTTCATCGGAACGATGATGTTTGAGACAACAGCCATGGCCAATCTTAAATTATCCTGCATTTTGTTTATAAAAACATACTTAGCATTCTTGTACATGAATTTTAAATAGTTGAGCTTTTCATGAATGAAAAATTAACTTGTGCTTCACCTGCAAAAGAATGTGAGGGATCTGCCTAAACTTTGCTTGGCACATCCTTCATCTTTATGTCGTCTTTTGCCTGTGTAGACAACCATACTGTCACGCTATGTCGTAATATATGACCAGCTGTTCTAACTTTTGAGAGTTCAAGTATATTATAAATCAAGCGTATAAGTCAGATATTACAAGAAAGTACGCGTGAAACATGTGGCTGATAGAGGATGCAACTGAGTCAGATGCTGAAACTCGTAAGAATAATTAAAGACCAAAACGAAGGCACATGCTTCAAAAATAGCGCCATGCAAACTCAGTATATTGCAATGCCTAAAATTGGTAATCCAATCTCATTTTAAAAATATTTATAAGATGACATGACATCTTGATCTCACCATTCCTTTGCTCTGATAATAATCGTCAAGTGCCCATTGATACTTCGACTGATCCAGCCCAAACCAACGAGATAGATGATCGTCCAGACTTGAATGTGCTAAACACCAAAAACAAGAACAAACTCAAACATTCGTTTATCATTTAATCATATATATGTATATCACAACTACAAACAATAAGGGTGGACAAATTGAGTTATTGGTTTAGTTGCCCATATGTCAAACTTTAGAATAGAAACAAGTTAGTTTCATCCCATCCCGTCCCAAAAGCTGGGAACTTCAGTCCAGTGACAACGATGCCTCGTCCAACACGGATGTTGATAGCAGCTAATTATCGCTTCACAGTACATTTATAGTACCATCATAATAAAGTAATGATGCCTTCCAGGGTTATCATTCAGCGGTAGCGGAAAGGTTCTCAATCAGACAACATCACGAAACAACTCAACCACCAACTGACTCAAAAACTTATCTTGCCTATTATGCAAACATAGTAGCACAACAAAAGTATATAAAACACATGTTTTTTCCTCAAATTAAAATCTCAATTTTAACTAGGGTTTGTCTCTGAGTCACATTGAAAATTAAACCACAAAACATAATAAAAACCAAATAGACATACCATGCTGAACTTTAGTAACAGCCTCCCAGAAAATCGAAACGACGCCGCTTCCATCACGACACGCCGCCTTCTTCTCCGACCGGATAGGGGGCGACATAATCGGAGGAGCCAACTTTATCGACTTCTCAGGAATCCGTTCATCTGTGCTCGAGATCGGGCTCTGCTCGAACTGAGGTGCGCGGGTCGAAGTTGAGTTTGGCTGCGATTGCGGACTGGGTGTGGCTGGTGGGGTTATGAACACTGTGTACCTCCCGATTTTTCCGATGGCTGGTGGCGGCGTGTTCTGCCTGTCGATCGGCATTTTCTTTTGGAAAAAAGTGAAAATAAAATCCGGTTATGTGTCTGGAAAGTGAGATTCTAAATCGAAGATGGAGAAGAGCTGAAGAGATCGAGCGAGTGTGAAGCAGAGTGAAGCGGAAGAGAGAGAAAGGGATCGAACAAGCTCGCACGCTTCACGCGTGTGGTGTCGTGTGGAAGCTGGTCGGTTGACTTCGGTCAATTTTTTTTTTTTTGAAGGCGGTCAAGTTTAGTGTCTGTTTATTATTATTTTTTTTTTAATTACTTAGATATTATATAAAATTTCATATTAGGACCCGTTGTTTCCGTATATGAACTTGTTCCCCTTGAGTTTCCAATACTAAACTAAATATCCAATTATTGTTATATTAGGATTTAGGAGAAAAATCGGAGGGTAATTTCGGTATTGTGAAATTTTACGACACAGCCTTCGGCTCGATGAGTGGGTATATAAAAAGCCCTAGCTTCCAATTTGACTTGTTCTTTCCATCAACGTCTCAGTTGACCAGCAATCTGCAGAGCGTAGTGCTGCCGGCGTCTCCGTGTCTGAGATTACGTCGAAGATATGGTTGGTGCTGGAGGGTTTGCTGTTGCCGTGAACCAACCCTTGAGTTTTCAGGTCGAATTCTTGTTTAGTAATTCATCTTTTCTACCCTTTTTTGTGAAAAATTATTCGAATTTTATCAAGATTCACATTCGCATCAGATATGAGAGGACGTTGCTTTGTATCTTTCTGTGCTGAGGGAAATGCAAGATTTGATCTTTATCATCTATATTTGTTTCATTGCAGTAGGCTGACTGACCAGTGACCAGTGACCCGGCTGAAGCATTTATAATTAATGGATATGCGAAACATGATCAATATATTTGACCAGCCACTTGGTGAATGGACGATCAGCGATAAAGTGTGTTCATGTCCCCTTACCATCACTACTGATATTAAAGAATGATCGAGACTTCTGGAGTGTGCAAACTTGACAAATGTGACTATTAAATGTATGTTCTTGATTTTCTTTGTGAAATTATATACAAATTTGATCTGTACAAGAATGTTAACTTTTTCCTCTCTTTTTTCCGTTGGATTTTCAGAATCAATTATTTGCACATGGCTCTACTGAAGTATTTAATTCATCAGTATAAAACTGTCGATATGCGACCAATATATTTGACCCAAATTTAGTGTGGGACAGCAACCATCGACATACAGCTGGGCATGGCCATGGCCATGCCCAGGTCCCATCTCCTTCAACTATGTAGCGTATTGTGCAGTCTGCTTTTCTTCGAATTACACATCACCGACACCAGATGGACCCTAGTAGATGCGGCGGCGGCTGAATCGGTTGGCTTGTTCCATCAACTAAAATTAAAATGAATCTGCCAGATTTTATATTAGACCGGAGTCAGTAACTAGTGTACGTAATGGGTAAGGACCCTTATGCCGCATTGAACTTCATTTAAAGTTAGTTATCTTGTCATCAATATATCATGTCTGTTATAATATACTTTAGATCTATGTGATTTAGGGTTTGATAGTGACTAGGGACAGCCGATACAAAATAGGTTTATAGTGACTTTATCAGCGATTCATGTAAATAATTTATATAAGTACCCCGTATGCTGCGTTGAACTTCATTTATCGGCAGCTGAGCTTCAATGAGCTACATGGACTGCAGCAGGCTTCAGAAAACATGTACCACATCGACTCCAGTGCGTGGACCTTCACCCAAATTGACTACTCTGGGTATGTTTCTGCTTTCTTTATAAGAAAATTAGTGATTTGTTAAATATAGGCCACTTTGAATATTTTCTTGACATCAGGATGTGGGGCAGTGCAAGCTTTAAGATTCAGGGTGACCAAAAACTTCCAGAAACTAAATGAAAAACCGTATCTACCGTTTAGTGGGGAATTTTCAGCAGGTCGAGGATCAGTTGCTGCATATCGTAACTCGAAATTTATTGTAAAGGCTGGCTCAGGTCAACCTCTTGAATCTAATCATGAATCATACAGTCCAAGAAGCAGCTGGAAATCTGCTAGACATGGCATAGATGTTTTTTATCGATTCAGCAGAGCATACGCCTTACTAGGGAGAGTAAGTTTTTTTTCTTCAAGGACAGCAAATGATAAAAAAAAGGATTATTCAGTGACTTCCATGAATAAAATAAATTACAATTTCAATTATCAACCTGGAAATATTATGAAAAATACTATCTATGAATACTTCCATGCTTTTGACAGTTTATAGGCGTCTTGTCAATGTCTCTCCTTGCGATGGGAAAGTTGTCAGACTTTTCACCTCTATATATCAAGGGTTTGTTGAAGGTACTGATCTGCAACATTTACTGGATGAATCGTTAAATATGTGACTTATACGTATACTTGCCCCCTAGGCCTCGGCAGCTGCTGTTCTCATGCATTTATATGTTGGAGGGCTGAACCAGCTGACTGATATAGAAATTGACAAGGTACATCATTCAGGTATCTTTATCAGCGGCGTCCAACACAGATTTAACAATACCGCCATTCATGTTTTTTTCCTCAGGTCAATAAGCCTTATCTTCCCTTGGCGTCAGGGGAATACTCATACAAAACTGGTTCACTGATTGTTGCCTTTTCTGCCATTGTAGTAAGTATTTCATTACTAAATTCCCTAAGCAAGACTTACATGATTATCTTCACTTATTTTTGCTGTCTTCTTTTCTGCAGAGTTTTTGCATTGGATGGACCGAGGGTTCATGGCCTTTATTTTTGGCCCTCTTCGGAGACTTCTTCATTGGCACTGTATATTCTGTCGATGTGGGTTCAATTCATTGTTACGTTATTTTCTGAGAAGGTTCACGGTAGTCTGATTTGCTAATGCTTAAATCGTCCTGTCAGTTGCCACTGCTAAGATGGAAGAGATCTGGTTTCCTCGCTGCAGTGTGTATGGTTCTGCTCTGTGGAGTCTTTCTAACTGTGCCTTACTATCTGCATTTTCAGGTAAATTTTCAGTAAAGTAAAAAAAATTATAAGCTAAAAATTGATTTTTCTGTATTGTTTATTGGCAAAACATGTAGACACACTTGCTTCAGAAACCAGCCATCTTTTCCATGCCTCTGATCTTTATTACAGCATTCGTGAGCTTCTTTTCAGTGATCCTTGCTTTAGTTAAGGTCTGTTTGCTCCTCAGTCCCCATCCAAATACCAGTAAAGATAGCAACATTCCATGCTCGAACATGTTCACATTTGCAGCTAAGTGTCTTCTATTACCGTCTGTAGGACATCCCTGACATCGAAGGAGACAAAATGTTCGGCATTCAATCTTACACATCGCGCTTGGGTCAAGAACAGGTTGGTTATCATTTCAAATCCTTTGAAACCCCATACCAATAGCCAGCTCTAAGGGACAATATGTTCATAACTACATTATTTATGAACAGGTCTTCTGGATTTGTGTCACCCTTCTCGAGATGGCCTATGGCGCTGCGATTTGTGTTGGGGCGATGTCTCCCAATCTCTGGAGTAAATGGGCTATGGTAATTACGATTTCTTTATAGTTCATTACAGAAACACAATTTATATGCCTGCATAGTCCTTGAAATGTATATTTGCGGAGCAGGTAGTGGGTCATACTATAATGGCAATGGCACTTTGGAATCGCGCTAAACAGACAGACGTAACGAGCCAGGATGCTACTCAAGCTTTTTACATGTTTATTTGGAAGGTAATTTTAAATACTTGCATCTGGTTCTTTACACGCTGCTGAACAGCATAATTCGAGCACCGATAGGGTATTAGGTGTTGAACAATGTGTATTGAAAGTGTGAAGAAAAATGGTGGTGCGTCCCATTTTGAGACCTAATTTGAGAGTGGAGTACACCTCAAAATGAGTTGATAAAAATCGGATTAAAATACCTTGCAATGAGAGGTATAGAATCGAATGCGGAAATGCAAAATTCGAAAGTATATCGAATGAAATATCGATGCACGAAGTTGGACCAAAACTAATGTTAAGATGACTTTGGTAGGAATGGATGTGGGTTGGATTTCACACAAGTGAAAACCAATTGTCCCACATTGGAACATTTTGTGAGGGATTGTATGGTTATATACAATCAAGGTTTTCTTACTTGGTAAGATCCTAAACCAAAGACTCACAAAACTCCTACGCGGCCGCCCAGGGGGGAATCATCATATCGACGATGTCGAATTCGGCTGACTTGTGCGCGCCCGCATCATGCGCCGTGAATGTAGGATCGAATTCCTCGCAGGTGTGCGGCTGAGTTTTGCAATGTGTCTAGACGGCTAGAATTAGCATTCCGTGAAGAGCTTGTGTCTCCTCTGTTATCTTCTTCCAGTCCGTGACTCATATGGTATCCAAGGCTATCTCCATACTTCTCTTCCAAGACACACAAGTACAAACACATAGTGAGAAGGCAGAGCAAAACACAGTTTGTTTGCCAGTTCAACTCTCCTCCTCGGTTCGTTTGAGTCTGTCATTGGTGATAGCTGAAGGTCATAACGGTTCGGTCGGTAAGCTCGGTGCTGAGTTTGTTACCGGCGATCGTTTCATCCTGGGAAGCATACTGCCACGGAATCCCAGCACAGTAGGGAGGCAATCTTGCTTTAAGGACAGCGTCCAACGCGACTCGATCAACTTTGGTTTGCAATTGATTTATTTACAGTTCTTGTTGTTCTGTAATATAGTCTTGTTAAGTTCAGTTTCATTAAGTCACAGTAATGCATGTTCAGTAACTTTGTGTTAACAACCTGTTTATTTCGGTATAAGATTTCCAACATTAGGATCAAAGGGCATCAACCTTATTCTGCGTGTAAAATTCAATATCAGTCCTAAAAATCCAAATTCCAAGTATTCTGACCATGACATTTTTTTATTTGCAGCTCTTGTATGCAGAATACCTGCTCGTCCCTTTCCTCAGATACTGATACAGCTTATATGCAGAAAAGGCTCCCGGAGTGATCATCTGGCTCTTTTCTCTACATCAGTCAGATTCAGCACTTGTGTTTTTCCTGCGATCATGTTAACATTAACTGTTGTCCTCGCAGTATTTGCCCACATAATCTTTTTTTTCGCTTTTCAAACCTGTAAGAATAAATCGAAGTTATTAGTGTTTTTTTATTGAAAATATTAAATTATATTTTCTATTTTTAGTAATTTTATGATACAGGCCTGCAGGCCATACACCCCGACCTTTGGTTGAGGATGTTGGTAGTGGGACTCGAACACGAGATGCCCACCACCCTTTACATAGTAGTTTTAGTATGCCACTATCACCAATTGAGCTGCAGCTTGGGTCAAGAACGGATTGGTTATCATTTAAAGTCCTTTGAATTCCATACAAATAGCCAGCCCTACGGGACAATATCTTCATAACTACATTATTTTTTAACAGGTCTTATGGATTTGTGTTACCCTTCTCGAGATGGCCTATGGCGCTGCGATATGTGTTGGGGCGATGTCTCCCAATCTATGGAGTAAATGGGCTATGGTAATTACCATTTTTTTCTAGTTCATTACAGAAACACAATTTGTGCCTGCAAAGTCCTTAAAATGTATATTGGCAGAGTAGGTAGTGGGTCATTCTATAATGGCAATGGCACTTTGGAATCGCGCTAAACAGACAGACGTAAAGAGCCAGGATGCTACTCAAGCCTTTTACATGTTTATTTGGAAGGTAATTTTAAGCATCGGGTTCTTTACACGTTGCTTCACTGGAAAATTCACTGAACATCATATAATTCGAGCACAGATAGAGTATGAGGATGAAAGTCCATAAGCCTATTCCGCGTGTAAAATTCAATGTCAATCCTAAAAATCCAAGTACAAGTATCCCACCATATTTCAAACTGTGACGTCTGACGACCATGGTATTTTTATTTGCAGCTCTTGTATGCAGAATACCTGCTCGTCCCTTTCCTCAGATACTGAAACAGCTTATGCAGAAAAGAAAAAAAAAGTCTCAGAAAGCATTACTTCCATCTCCAAGTTTTATATATATTATATTTTCTATCTTCATTTAAAGTTAGTGTAATGAGGGCATCCGCAGTAACAAAGCAATAAGCAAAAATAGCATTTTTTTTCACAAAAGTCGTGTAGCAATGCAGAGCAAAAAGCAATGAGCGAAAATGGCTCTTTGCTTTATATATTTCAATGCAGCAAGAGAGCAAAGAGCTAAGAGCAAAATGCAATAATTTATTATATAGTCAAAATGCAACATTTTCTTCCATAAATACGCATCCATCCAAAATTATCACTACTATTATTTCATCTTTTTGTTTTGCCCCAAGATTCTTTTATTATTATTTTTTTGTACATCTAACGTTCATTTTTTGACATTTCTAATTTTTAGTTCTTTCAAAACTAACAAAATAATAATTTACTTTTGTTTTTCTTCATAAATACATATGGAGCCCACTTATTGCTTTCCTATCTCACACCCTCTCCATTATTGCTCACCTATCAAGCATCGCTTATTGCTCTTTTTTTTGCTCCATTGCTGCGTGAAAGCAATAAGCAATAAAATCTCTTTATTATTGCTTATTGCTTTCATTACTGGAGATGCCCTGAGAGGACATCTTTTGTAGTGCTGATGGAAATGCAAGATTTGATCTTTATCATCTATATTTATTCATTTCAGTATGAAATCAATAGGCTTACCAGTGACCCAACTGAATAATTTATAAATTATAATTATTGGATATGCGCAACATGATCAATATATTTGATCAGAGATTTGGTGAACGGACGATGCCTGTTTATAAAGAGGATCAAGGGGCCAGGAGAGACTTTTTTTTTTTTGGGATCAAGAGGGCCAGGAGAGACTTGAGTGTGCAAACTTGATAAACGTAAATATTAAATGTATGTTCTTGATTTCCTATGTGATAATTATACATATTTGATATGCAGAAAAATCATAACTTTTACTATTTTGTATTTATTATTATGTGATAATTATACATATTTGATCAAGGGGACCTGGGCATGGCTGGATTGAATTGTTTGATACAATGCTATAAAAAGGTCGATAAATTTTACCCGAATTTCGGGAGGGATTGTTGGATATTTCTATAAATCTAGATATATTTTGGTCGCTGGTCACCTGCTCGACTGATGTTGGATGGTTGGAGGGAGTGGCGCCGCTTGGGTGGATCTGTTGTAGTGTAGGTTAGCTTTAGTTATCCAGTTAGGTTTAGTTAGATTAGTTTCGTTTCAATAAGTGGTTGTTCTTAGCCGTCTTTCGGACTGAGTTTGGTTTTTCTCAGTCGCGTGCGGACTGAGTGACGACCCTCTTTAGTTGTTCTTTTGCCCCGGGTTACGACCAGGGGCTTAGTATTGGCTGAAGAGGTTGCTAATCCATGCTCTTTGAGCATGTGTTCGCAACCTTTGTTAGTTGTCTTGACAAGGATGGGTTGGCCGTTTGAGACCTGGGCGTCAATCTGAATATCTGTACTGATCTGAGTCTGTCCAGTCTGTACAACTTTTCCCATCAAAAAAATAATAATAATAATTGTAATGAAACAAAACATTAATCTGTAGCAGCCAACTGAGCAATATATGAATTCATGTAGCTTTACTGATAATGAAACAGTAACATAACAGGAAACCGAGAGCAAGTAACAGAGCATTCATTACAGCAAGTTGCACATTACAGACACCTTCTGGCCCTAGTAGATGTGACATCTGAATTAGTTGACTAGTTCAATCAAACCAAATCACATGAATCTGCCAGATTTTAACCAAATGAATCAAATGAGAAAGGCCACAAAAATTGATTTCGCTTCAGGCCTCGGCAAGCATTGAGCCGGCCCTGCTTACACCTACACCCACTCCATCCATCTCACCTATATCTTGTACCCTTATGGCTGCATTCAACTTCATTTATCCCCAGCTAAGCCACATGGACTGCAGCTCGCTTCAGAAACCGTGGACCATTTCTACTCCGGTGCGCGGACCTTCAAACCTACCCAAATTGACTACTACTGTAGGTATGTTTTTGCTTTCTTTCTTTCTAAGGAAACTGCTGGTGATTCGCTTTATAACACATATATTTGCCACTTGAATGTTTTCTTGACATCAGGTGCCTGTGGAGCAGTGCAAGCTTTAAGATTCAGGGTGACCAAAAACTTCCAGCAGAAATTAAATGCAAAACTGTATCTACCGTGTAGTGGGGAATTTTCCGCAGGTCAAGGATCAGATAATGGATGTCGTAACTCGAAGTTTCTTGTAAAGGCCGGCTCAGGCCAACCTCTTCAATCTGGTCATGAATCATCCAGTCCAAGAAGCATCTGGGAATCTGCTGGACATGGCATTGATGTTTTTTATCGATTCTGCAGACCTTACGTCTTGATAGGGAGAGTAAGTGTTTTTTTTTCCCCAAGGGCAGAAAATGACGAAAAGGGGTTATCGGTGACTTCCATGAGTCAAATAAACTTCCATGCTTTTGACAGTGTATATGCATCGTGTCAATGTCTCTCCTTGCGATGGAAAAATTCTCAGACTTTTCGCCTTTATATTTCAAGGGTTTGTTGAAGGTACTGGTCTGCAATATTTACTGTTCTTAGTATTCCGCTGGATGAATCGTTAAATATGTGACTTATACGTATACTTGTCCCCTAGGCCTTGGTGGCTGCTAATCTTATGCATTTATATGTTACCGGGCTGAACCAGCTGAGTGATATAGAAATTGACAAGGTAACTCATCCAGGTATCTTTATCAGTGGCGTCCAATTAATCAGTGGCGTCCAACACAGATTTAACATTAATGTCATTAATGTTTTTTTTCCTCAGGTCAATAAGCCTTATCTTCCCTTGGCGTCAGGGGAATACTCATACAAAACGGTTTCACTGATTGTTGCCTTTTGTGCCATTGCAGTAAGTATTTCATTACTAAATTTACTATGCAAGACTTACATGATTATCTTCACTTATTTTTGCTGTCTTCTTTTCTGCAGAGTTTTTGCATTGGATGGACAGAGGGTTCATGGCCTTTATTTTGGGCCCTCTTCGGCCACTTCCTCACTGGCACTGTATATTCTGTTAATGTGGGTTCAATTCATTGCTCCATAATTTTCTGAAAAGGCTTCACAGTAGTCTGATTTACTAATGCTTAAATTGCCCTGTCAGTTGCCACTGCTAAGATGGAAGAGATCTGGTTTCCTCGCTGTAGTTTGTATCGTACTGCTTTGGGGAGTCTTCCTACATGTGCCTTACTATCTGCATTTTCAGGTACATTTTCATAAAGTAAAAAAAAAACTTATAAGCCAAAAATTGATTTTTCTATATTTTGTTATTGGCAAAACCTGTAGACGCACTTGTTCCAGAAACCAGCCATCTTTTCCATGCCTGTGATCTTTACTACATCATTTGCGAGCTTCTTTTCAATGATCCTCGCTTTAGTTAAGGTCTGTTTGCTCCTCAGTCCCCAGCCAAATACCAGTAAAGGTAGCAACATTTCCATGCTTGAAGCATGTTCACATTCGTAGCTAAGTGTCTTTTATTACTGTCTGTAGGACATCCCAGACATCGAAGGAGACAAAATGTTCGGCATTCAATCTTACACATTGCGCTTGGGTCAAGAACGGGTTGGTTATCATTTCAAATCCTTTGAATCCCATACCAATAGCCGGCCCTAAGGGACAATATGTTCATAAATACATTATTTTTTAACAGGTCTTCTGGATTTGTGTTACCCTTCTCGAGATGGCCTATGCCGCTTCGATTTGTGTTGGAGCGATGTCTCCCAATCTATGGAATAAATCGGTTATGGTAATTACCATTTTTTTTCTAGTTCATTACAGAAACACAATTTATGTCTGCAAAGCCCTTGAAATGTATATTTGCGGAGCAGGTAGTGGGTCATACTATAATGGCGATGGCACTTTGGAATCGCGCCAAACAGACAGACGTAAAGAACAAGGATGCTACTCAAGCTTTTTACATGTTTATTTGGAAGGTAATTTCAAATACTTACATCTGGTTCTTTATATGCTGCTTCACTGTAGAATTTAATTTAATGAACATCATCATTCAAGCACCAATCAGAGGGCATCGTCAGCCATATTCTGTGTGTAAAAATTAAATATCAGATTCAAGTATCAAACACATTTCAGTCTTTGACGCCTGACCATTGTATTTTTATTTGCAGCTCTTGTATGCAGAATACCTGCTTGTCCCTTTCCTCAGATACTGAGACAGCTTATGCAGAAATAAATGTCTCGGTATGCATTACGTCCACATCTCCCTGGTTGATCATCATTTGCTCTTTTCTCTAATCAGTCAGATTTAGCAGGCGTGTTTTTTTTCGGCATAGTTTTAGGCTCCCTGGTTGATCATCCTTGGCAGTCATGTTAATGCTAAACTCTTCTGTTTGCCTCACTCAGTGTAAAGTGTATAATCAGTCCTTTCAAACCTGTAAGAATAAATTGAAGTTATTAGTGTTTATTTATTGAAAATATCAAATTATATTTCATATTTTTCAGAAAACCTGCTAATATTGGCAATCGTTCGTTTTGCTAGGACAAAAGTCCTAGGGTAATTTCAGTATAGTGAAATATGTTTTGACACCGCATTTCGCTGGATGAGTGTATATAGAAATAGAATCCTAGTTTCAAATTTGATTTGTTCTTTCCATCAGTGTTTCAGTTGACCAGCAATCTGCAGAGTCAGCGTTCCGTGTCTGAGATTACATGATTGGTGATGGAGTTAGGGTTAAGAAGTAAGGCTGTGCTTTGTTATTGTCTGTTGTATTATTTTTCGGTTAATGAAAAAATTTATAAAATTTCAGTTAGGGTCTATTGTTGCCGTGAACTAACCTGTGCCCCTTGAGTTTTCAGGTCAGACTTGTAGTTTAGTAATACATAATTTACTTCTCTTTTTGTGAAAAATTATTTGAATTTGGTCAAGATTCGGACCAGAGGACATTGATTTGTAATTTTGTGTGCTGACGGAAATGCAAGATTTGATCTTTATCATCAGTACGAAAACAATTATGCGAAACATGATCAAATATATTTGATTTGGTGAATCGACGATGCCTGTTTATAAAAAGGATCAAGGGCCAGGAGAGACTTCCGAGTGTGTAAACTTGATAAATGTGACTACTAAATGTGATTTAAAGTTTGAAACAAACATAAGCTGCATCAAACTTGATTTAAAGTTTGAAACAATGATCGAACATATCTACAAAGTATAAAAATGAAATCAAATCAAATTTGGGGGGTTAAAAATCTCAAACATTAAAAAATAAAAAAATAAAAAACACATTAAACAAAACCACTGACATAGGTATGACTTGGAGAGACGATGTAGATGATGAATTGATTATATAATAATTCCGAAACAGAGTGGTTGGATCGAGGCAGCGGCACAGCTTGAAACAGCAACATGACAGATTAAAGCAACAGTAGGGACACATTGAAGCACCAGACCATCGGATTGAAACCAAAGTAGTAGTTAATTGATTTTGATTTTTGAGTGAATTATGATATAACAAAAATTAAATTTGGATGAAAAGTACTTTGGGCAATGGCCCAATATGCCCCCTTAGTAGATCCGTCCCATGCTTCACTGGCGAATTTACTGGAAAAACATCTGGTTCTTTATATGCTGCTTCACTGGAGAATTTAATTTACTGAACGTCTGAACAGCATCATTCAAGCACCGACCAGAGGGCGTCAGCCCTATTCTGTGCGTAAAATTCAATATCAGTCCTAAAAATTCAAATTCCAAGTATCAAGCACATTTCAGTCTCTGACGTCTGACCTTGGTATTTTTTTTTTAATTTGCAGCTCTTGTATGCAGGTTTGAATTTTGAAAGATGGCGAACATCTTGAAAATGAAACTGTGTCTTTGGCAGGTTTGATGATATACTGGCGGCTGGCCATACTTTAAGTTTTGAATATGTACTTTGAATTTAATGAACTCTGACAACCTAATTCTTTTGGGTTGAGGGGCCGTTAAGAGATATACCT
Organism: Rhodiola kirilowii; assembly: GCA_033675215.1. Taxonomy (NCBI): domain Eukaryota; kingdom Viridiplantae; phylum Streptophyta; class Magnoliopsida; order Saxifragales; family Crassulaceae; genus Rhodiola; species Rhodiola kirilowii. The sequence continues at coordinate 9,668,219 of CM066203.1, read as the reverse complement.
ACTCCATCCATCTCACCTACGTACTGATCCATCCGTCTCCATCAGCCCTCCAAACATATAAATGCATGGACGGTGGACCATCACACCTATATCTTGTACTCTATATATAAGTCACTCCATCACATATCAAGATCAACACACTCAAACCTACAGCTAAGCTAAGCTAAGCTACATGGACTGCAGCTGGCTTCAGAAACCATGGACCATATCTACTCCGGTGCGCGGACCTTCAAACCTACCCAAATTGACAACTACTGTAGGTATGTTTTTGCTTTCTTTCTAAGGACACTGCTGGTGATTCGCTATCATGTAACACATATATATGCCACTTGAATATTTTCTTGACATCAGGTACCTGTGGAGCAGTGCAAGCTTTAAGATTCAGGGTGGCCAAAAACTTCCAGCAGAAATTAAATGCAAAACTGTATCTACCTTTTAGTGGGGAACTTTCCGCAGGTCAAGGATCAGTTAATGGATGTCGTAACTCGAAGTTTCTTGTAAAGGCCGGCTCAGGTGAACCTCTTGAATCTGGTCATGCATCATCATCCAGTCCAAGAAGCAGCTGGGAATCTGTTGGACATGGCATTGATGTTTTTTATCGATTCAGCAGAGCATACGCCTTGATAGGGAGAGTAAGTGTTTTTTTTCCTAGGGCAGAAAATTACAAAAGGGTTATTCGGTGACTTCCATGAGTCAAATAAACTTCCATGCTTTTGACAGTGTATATGCATCCTGTCAATGTCTCTCCTTGCGATGGAAAAGTTCTCAGACTTTTCGCCTTTATATTTCAAGGGTTTGTTGAAGGTACTGGTCTGCAATATTTACTATTCTTAGTATTCCGGCTGGATGAATTGTTAAATATGTGACTTATATGTATGCTTGTTACCCCCTAGGCCTTGGTGGCTGCTTTTTTCATGCATTTATATAATGTAGGGCTGAACCAGCTGACTGATATAGAAATTGACAAGGTACATCATCCAGGTATCTTTATCAGCGGCGTCCAACACAGATCTAACATTAATGTCATTCATGTGTTTTTTTTCTTCTTCAGGTCAATAAGCCTTATCTTCCCTTGGCGTCAGGGGAATACTCATACAAAACTGGTTCACTGATTGCTGCCTTTTCTGCCATTATAGTAAGTATTTCATTACTATGCAAGACTTGCATGATTATCTTCACTTATTTTTGCTGTCTTCTTTTCTGCAGAGTTTTTGCATTGGATGGACCGAAGGTTCATGGCCTTTATTTTTGGCCCTCTTCGGAGACTTCTTCATTGGCACTGTATATTCTGTCGATGTGGGTTCAATTCATTGTTCTTTTATGTTCTGAGAAGGTTCACGTATAGTCTGATTTGCTAATGCTTAAATCGCCTTGTCAGTTGCCACTGCTAAGATGGAAGAGATCTGGTTTCCTTGCTGTAGTGTGTATCGTTCTCTGGGGAGTCTTTCTAACTGTGCCTTACTATCTGCATTTTCAGGTACTTTTTCAGTAACATAAAAAAAAACTTATAAGCCAACAATTAAATTTTCTATATTTTGTTATTGGCAAAACCTGTAGACGCACTTGCTACAGAAAGCAGCCATCTTTTCCACGCCTCTTATCTTTACTATAGCATTTAAGAGCTTCTTTTCAGTGATCATCGCTTTAGTTAAGGTATGTTTGCTCCTCAGTCCCCAGCCAAATACCTGTAAAGATACCAACATTCCATGTTAACATTCGTAGCTAAGTGTCTTCTATTACTGTCTGTAGGACATTCCTGACATTGAAGGAGACAAAGCGTTTGGCGTTCAATCTTACACATTGCGCTTGGGTCAAGAACGGGTTGGTTATCATTTAAAGTCCTTCGAATTCCATACAAATAGCCACAGCCCTAAGGGACAACGACAATATCTTCATAACTACTTTATTTTTTAACAGGTCTTCTGGATTTGTGTTACCCTACTCGAGATGGCATATGGCGCTGCGATTTGTGTTGGGGCGATGTCTCCAAATCTATGGAGTAAATGGGCTATGGTAATTACCATTTCTTTCTAGTTCATTACAGAAACACAATTTGTGTCGGCGAAGTCTTTGAAATGTATATTCGCCGAGTAGGTAGTTGGTCATTCTATAATGGCAATGGCACTTTGGAATCGCGCTAAACAAACAGACGTAAAGAATCAGGATGCTACTCAAGCCTTTTACATGTTTAGTTGGAAGGTAATTTTAAATTACTTGCAAGTTGCATCTGGAAAATTCACTGGAACATCATATAATTTGAGCACAGATAGGGTATTAGGATGAAAGTGCATCAGCCTATTCTGCCTGTAAAATGCAATATCAGTCCTAAAAATCCAAGTACAAGTATCCCAGTACATTTCAGTCTCTGACCTCTGACCATGGTGTATTTTTATTTGCAGCTCGTGTATGCAGAATACCTGCTCGTCCCTTTCCTCAGATACTGAAATAACATATGCAGAAGAAAAAAAAAGTCTCAGTATGCATTACTTCCATCTCCCATTTTTAGGCTCCCTGGTTGATTATCATTGGCTCTATTCTCTACATCGGTCATATTCAGCACTCGTGTTTTTTCCGCATAGATGTACGTCGCTGTCAGCTGCTCGGCAATTATGTTTATGTTAACTCTTCACTCAGTTTCAAGTGTATAATCAGTCATTTCAAACCTGTAAGACTATACACAATGGTTTAAGCAATCAACACCCTACTTTTTAATTTCCCAACACTCCACATCATTTTCTCTCTTCCACCTAATAATTCAACAACTATTCAACTTTTACACTCTACAATGGTTTTGTTTAATAAAATTTGACACCCTTCCAATTATTAAAAATAGTCTCTATTTATAGAGTACAAAAAGAACATTTTTTTGATGTGTCCAAATCAAATGAATTTAGTCTCTATTTATAGAGTACAAAAAATGATGAATTTTGGTATATAAAAATTTTAAAATAATAATAATTTACTATGCAACAATTGATCACAAATATTTAGGATGGGGATAAAAAGTAAAAAATCACAACAGCCAATCAAAAGGCGTCATGTGTCAGATTCAACATGTTAAATTCTTTCAACACCAATTAATCCAAGTGTATTCAACACTCATTTTCAACTCATCATTGCAACAATTCGTTGAATTTTTTTTCAATACCCCATTATTATAAGTAGTCTAAGAATAAATCGAAGTTACTAATGTTTATTTATTGAAAATTATTATATTATATATTTTATTTAAAGTTTTAATTTGGGTAAACTCACAAGGGTTTTGCTGAGGTTCATCTCCTTACGGCTTACACGGTCTCCGGCTCCGAATCGGGAAACTCCACAGGCAACATTTCCGGCATCTCCTCCACCATCAACGCCGCTGCATCTCCATCGCAAGCGGCGGTGATGCTCAATTCATCCATCCGCGCCGCCAGAAAACCCTCAACATCCGTTCTCAACTCCAAAGCTTCCTTCAGCCATTTAGCCATCCGCCAAATCAACCACACCCTACTCGCTCGAACTCCTGCTCCCACCAATCGATTCCCCACACCAAACGACCGGTGTCGGATCGCGGCAAACTTCCTCTCCCTCGACCAGTTCCATTTCCATTCCAGTTCGCTAGCGAGCCGAAAAGAGTCAGAGCAGAGTGAAGGGGCAGTTTCGGAATTAGGACAAAAGTCGGAGGGTAGTTTCGGTATCTTGACGTTTGGTTTGATTTGATGGGTGGGTGGGTATATAAAATCCTAGCTGCCTATTGATATGTTCGTTTTCTCATCGTCTCAGTTTTTTTTGGGGGAAAAGTACAAAAATGGTATCGAATTATCATTCATTTTAAATTTTTTGTCTTAACTATTAAAATTTTCAAAAAGGGTTAGAGAAATATCACCTAATTCTAATTTTAGTCAGAACTATTAAAATTTTCAAAATGGGTGTAAACTATATAAATTTTTTTTCAAAATGGGTGCGAACTACATCAAGTTTTTTCAAAATGGGTAAAAACCTATATAATTTAACAGAATTATAATTTTTTGCTTTTTCCAACAATTATTATATTAGATTACTAAAATTTTGTGTATGATTCATTATCTTAAGATTTAGGAATAATCTTTTATTTTCAATTACACAATGAACATACCTTAATATTCTTTTTTGAAATTTGAATTACTTTAATTCGACTTCATCTAGTCAATGACTTGTCCTTGGTCGATCTGGGAATGAAAATGAATTTTCATATGAGGGATAATCCTTTAACACATTATACAATAATCATTCGATTCTAATCAATGAGAAATAATCCCTTAACGCATTATACAATAATCCTTCGATTCTAACCAATGAGAAATAACCATTTAACACATTATACAATAATCATTTGATCTAATAACTATAAAAAAAGAAAATTACTTTTCACTCCCAGATCAACCAAGGACAATTCATGGTGCTAGATGAAGCCGTGTTAAGTAATTCAAAAAGAAATATTAATGTATGTTCGTTGAGTAATTAAAAAGGACTGCTTATTCACAAATCTTATGATAATGACTCATACATAAAATTCTAGTAATATAATCTAATAATTGTTGGAAAAAGGGGGAAAACTGGGTTATAACACCGTTAACGGTGTTTATAATTCCGTTAAATTATATAGGTTTTACCCCATTTTGGAAAAAAATTTATATAGTTCGCACCCATTTTGAAAATTTTAATAGTTCTGACAAAAAAATAGAAATGGGTGGTAGTTCGCTACCCTTTTTGGAAATTTTAATTGTTATGATAAAAAGTTTGAAATGAGTGGTAGTTCGCTACCCTTTTTTTGTACTTTTCCCTTCTTCTTCTTTTTTTGATGAATCATCATCGTCTCAATTGAGCGAAGTGTTGCCGGCGATTCCATGTCTGATATTACATCGCTGTTCGAATGCAAGTGATTTTCGTTTGAGTCAAATGGAAACAAAAAGCATTGAACTACAAACTACTTAAAAGGCCAACAAAATATGATCCTACTGTTTTACATTCTAGAGGCCGCCTTCTATAGCTTAAACTTTCTTGCCTATGGAACACTTGATGCCAGCCCTGAAACGCTATTCTCTTTGCTCCCTTCATGAAAACCATCCACCCTTATTATGTAAACCTGCAGTAAGGAGATGAGCATTCAAGCTGAAGTTTTTTCAGGTCCAGCCAAGTCTGAGAAAAATGCTTTAATAGGATTTTGTTGGAAAGTTCTTACCTGCTTGAAAGCTGTAGACCGAATCAGCTGGAAAACCAATGCGTCTCCATCGAAGAGTACATGAGCCATAGCCAAGCCTTTCCATCCACCGCTAAGCCCGGTTTTCCTAGGCAAGTATATATGCATGGTCAGTGGCGGATTCAGAGCTTCGTTCGAGGGGGGGCCCAATTTTTTTTTTTCAAACAACAATGATATAAGTCGGATCCGTCAAAAAAAAGATCCGCTAATGATACAGTGATTTCTTTCGAACAACAAGGTCCGCTAATGATCAACCAACCTTCTGAAGCTCATAAAGGTGTCATCTGATGTCCATTGAAGATGATCTACATATGGATCGAAAGCTAGTTGAATGTTCTATAACTTTCATGTTTAACTCAAGATGAAATTCGGAAGTTAAGCCGATAAAATAGCGACCGAAAATAGATGATTAATTGAAAGTTGCCAAAATTGAGGGGTCCGAGCCAATCTTCTAAAGCTCATAGAGGTGTCATTTGGTATCCGTTGAAGATGGTCCATATATGTATAGAAATCTAATTGAATGCTCTACAACTTTCATATTTACTTAAAGATGAAATTTGACAGTTAAGCCGATAAAAACAGTCACCAAAGATGGATGATTGATCGAAATTAGCCAAAATCGAGGGGGTCCGAGCCAACCTTCGAAAGCTCATAGAGGTGTCATCCGGTGTCCGTTTAAGATGTTTTTTATATGGATAGAAAGATAATTGAATGTTCTATAACTTTTATGTTTACTCCAAGATGAAATTCGAATGTTAAGCTCATAAAAATACTGACCGAAAATACATGTTTGATCAAATTTTACAAAACATATATATAATATTATATATATAAAAAATTTTGAGCAAAATCGAGAGGGGTCCTGGGCCCCCCAGGCCCCCCTATATCCGCCACTGTCATGGTAGGGTATTCTTCTTCTTTTTCATTGATCAAAGTCATGACACAGTGTCTTGTAAATCCACATGCCCACCTACATCCAAACTCGAAAGCTTCCCTTGCTTCTGAATAATGAGTTGTAACCCACTATCGACTAATAATATAAAACTCATAAGATATGAGATCCACTTGTATGAACTGATACATAGAAAACCACCCCTCCTATTAAATCCACACCAAACGAATATAAATCCATGTTTCCTTACCTTTACCGCTCATCAAACAACTCAATTAGTGGTCTGCCGGCGCCTCTTCCAAATTATTAAATCCACACTGCATCATCACAAAAGAATAAATCCATGTTTCATTACCTTTACTGCTCAAACAACTCTCCATAAGATCTATGTGATTTAAAAACTGAGACGAAATAAGTTTATAGTGACCCTATCAGTGATTCATGTAAATACGTACCCTTGTGCTGCATTGAACTTCGAGCTACATGGACTGCAGCTGGCTTCAGAAACCGTGGCAGGTTTGATGATATACTGGCCGCTGACCATACTTTAAGTTGAATATGTACTTTGAATTTAATGACCTCTGAGCTCTGACAACCTACTTTTTTGGTTGAGGGGAGGACGTTATCTCATTATTATTTATTTACTGTACATACACACCTCCACATACATTCTCCTCCACTTTTTCTCTCTCATTGTCATTTATTTACTTTTTTTAATTCCCGTACCCACTGTCCTTTTGGAGAAACAAAGTGGGACGGAGGGAGTACATACCAGTACTTCATCTCCATCCATCTCACCTACTCCATCACACCCTATATCTTGTACTCTATATATAATGGGGAGGACGTGAGGACAAATCTGAGCGACACATCTAAACTTCCGTGCTTTGTGGGTGCGTCACGTGTCCCACTACCAAAATCCATTAATAGTAAAAAGTAAACAGTAAAATTCCACTACCAACAGTAAAAAGCAAACAGTAAAATCCCACTACCTTTAAATCTCAACCATTAGATCAATATGATCAAATGGCCCAGATTTGTACACACGTCCTCCCCATTTTAGAGTATCCTCAATAGAACGCACCCCTATATATATATATAGGTCACTCCATCACATATCAACACACTCAAATTCATACATTCCTCGTTTCCTAACAATAAGTACCCTTATGCTGCACTGCATTCAACTTCATTTATCCGCCGACCGCAGCTAAGCTACGTACATGGACTGCAGCTGGCTTCAGAAACCGTGGACCACATCTACTCCGGTGCGCGAACCTTCAAACCTACCCAAATTGACTACTACTACTTTAGGTATGTTTTTGCTTTCTTTCTAAGGAAACTGGTGATTGGCTATATAATACATATATATATATATATATATATATATATACATATGCCACTTGAATATTTTCTTGACATCAGGTACCAGTGGAGCAGTGCAAGCTTTAAGATTCAGGGTGACCAAAAACTTACAGCAGAAATTAAATGCAGAACTGTATCTACCTTTTAGTGGGGAATTTTCTGCACATCGAGGATCAGTTGCTGCATGTCGTAACTCGAAATTTCATGTAAAGGCCGGCTCAGGTCAACCTCTTGAATCTGGTCATGCATCATCATCCAGTCCAAGAAGCAGCTGGGAATCTGCTAGACATGGCATTGATGTTTTTTATCGATTCAGCAGACCATACGCCTTGCTAGGGAGAGTAAGTGTTTTTTTTCTTTTCCAAATGACATAAAGGGGGTTATTCGGTGACTTCCATGAGTAAAATAAACTTTCATGCTTTTGACAGTTTATAGCCGTCTTGTCAATGTCTCTCCTTGTGATGGAAAAGTTCTCAGACTTTTCGCCTTTATATTTCAAGGGTTTGTTGAAGGTACTGGTCTGCGATATTTAATTACTGTTCTTAGTATTCCGCTGGATGAATCATTAAATATGTGACTTTTACGTATGCTTCCCCCTAGGCCTTGGTGGTTGCTGTTCTCATGCATTTATATAATGGAGGGCTGAACCAGCTGACTGATATAGAAATTGATAAGGTACATCATCCAGGTATCTTTATCTGCCGCAGATTTAACATTAATGCCATTCATGTTTTTTTCTTCTTCAGGTCAATAAGCCTTATCTTCCCTTGGCGTCAGGGGAATACTCATACAAAACTGGTTCACTGATTGTTGCCTTTTGTGCCATTGTAGTAAGTATTTCATTACTATGCAAGACTTGCATGATTATCTTCACTTATTTTTGCTGTCTTCTTTTCTGCAGAGTTTTTGCATTGGATGGACCGAAGGTTCATGGCCTTTATTTTTGGCCCTCTTCGGAGACTTCTTCATTGTCATTGTATATTCTGTCGATGTGGGTTCAATTCATTGTTCTGTTATTTTCTGAGAAGGTTCACGGTAGTCTGATTTGCTAATGCTTAAATCGCCTTGTCAGTTGCCACTGCTAAGATGGAAGAGATCTGGTTTCCTCGCTGCAGTGTGTATGGTTCTCAGTGGACTCTTTCTAACTGTGCCTTACTATCTGCATTTTCAGGTACTTTTTCAGTAACATAAAAAAACAAAAACAAAACTTATAAGCCAAAATTAAAATTTTCTATATTTTGTTATTGGCAAAACCTGTAGACGCACTTGCTCCAGAAACCAGCCATCTTTTCCATGCCTCTGATCTTTACTACAGTATTTGTGAGGTTCTTTTCGATGATCCTCGCTTTAGTTAAGGTCTGTTTGCTGTGCTCCTCAGTCTCCATCCAAATACCACCAACATTCCATGCTCAAAGCATGTTAACATTCATAGCTAAGTGTCTTCTATTACTGTCTGTAGGACATCCCTGACATTGAAGGAGACAAAGCGTTTGGCGTTCAATCTTACACATCACGCTTGGGTCAAGAACAGGTTGGTTATCATTTAAAGTCCTTTGAATTCCATACAAATAGCCAGCCCCTAAGGGACAATATCTTCATAACTACATTATTTATGAACAGGTCTTCTGGATTTGTGTTACCCTTCTCGAGATGGCCTATGGCGCTGCGATTTGTGTTGGGGCAATGTCTCCCAATCTATGGAGTAAATGGGCTATGGTAATTACCATTTTTTTTCTAGTTCATTACATAAACACAATTTGTATCTGCGAAGTCTTTGAAATGTATATTCGCCTAGTAGGTAGTGGGTCATTCTATAATGGCAATGGCACTTTGGAATCGCGCTAAACAGACAGACGTAAAGAACCAGGATGCTACTCAAGCTTTTTACATGTTTATTTGGAAGGTAATTTCAAATACTTACATCTGGTTCTTTATATGCTGCTTCACTGGCGAATTTACTGAACATCATCATTCGTGCACCGTTCAGCCTTATTCTGCGTGTAAAATTCAATATCAGTCCTACAAATCCAAGTACAAGTATCCCACCACATTTCAGTCTCTGACGTCTGACCATGGTATTTTTATTTGCAGCTCTTGTATGCAGAATACCTGCTCGTCCCTTTCCTCAGATACTGAAAGAACATATGCAGAAGAAAAAAAGTGTCAGTAAGCATTACTTCCATCTCCCATTTTTAGGCTCACTGGTTGATGATCCTTGGCTCTATTCTCTACATCGGTCATATTCAGCACTCGTGTTTTTTCCGCATAGATGTACGTGAGTACGTCGCTGTCAGCTGCTCGGCAATTATGTTTATGTTAACTCTTCACTCAGTTTCAATTTCAAGTGTATAATCAGTCATTTCAACCAAACCTGTAAGAAGAATAAACCGAAGTTACTAGCGTTTATTTATTGAAAAATATTAAATTTTATTTTTTATTTAAAATTTTAATTTGGGTAAACTCACAAGGGTTTTGCTGAGGTTCATCTCCTTAAGCGGTCTCCGGCTCCGAATCGGGAAACTCCACAGGCAACATTGCCGGCAACTCCTCCACCATAAACGCCGCTGCAGCTCCATCTCAAGCGGCGGTGATTCTCAATTCATCCATCCGCGCCGCCAGAAAACTCTCCACATCCGTTCTCAACTCCAAAGCTTCCTTCAGCCATTTATCCATCCGCCAAATCAACCAAACCCTACTCGCTCGAAATCCTACTACCACCAATCGATTCCTCACACCAAACGACCGGTGTCGGATCGCGGCGAACTTCTTCTCTCGCGATCAGTTCCATTTCCATTCCAGTTCGCTAGCGAGCCGGAAAGAGTCAGAGCGGAGTGAAGGGGCAGTTTCGGAATCAGGACAAAAGTCAGAGGGTAGTTTCGGTATCTTGAAACATGTTTTTTGACACTGCTTTTAGTTTGATTTGATGGGTGGGTATATAAAAGAAACCCTAACTGCCTATTGATATGTTCTTTTCATCATCGTCTCAGTTGACCAACAATCTGCATGCAGAGCGAAGTGTTGCCGGCGATTCCATGTCTGATATTACATCGCCGGTCGTTGGTGCTGGAGATGGGCCGAGCAAGAAGTAAGACTCATCCGCTTTGGTGGCGCAATTGTGTGTTTGCGAATGTTGATGTTTCTTGTGGTGCTTACGGAAGAGGTTCTTTATTGTGTTGGTTTATGTTGCAGTGCGAGAAAGACGGAAGAGAAAATGAAGAAGAAGGAGGATGAGCGGCTGAAGAAAGAAATGACAGTGTCATTTTCTGTGTTCTTGTGGTATAAATGCGGGTGCTTGTGCCATTTTTCTGTGTTCTTGTGCCATTTTTGTAGTATAAATGCAAGTATAATTGGTTTATTGGGCATTGATTTACACCCTCGGCCAGATTTTATATCAAGCCCGAGTCGGTAATATATTATTAGTTGGACCTTCATTTCGAGTTAGTGTCACGATCCGATAAAAGAGTCAAGACCGGCACTTGATATTTATGTCAATTGCCAAGTATGATATCGGTCTAACAAGTAACAAATATTGATAAATTATTCGTAAAAGAGATCATATAACTGAGTATCAGTGTCACACATCGGAAATAAAATAATAAAATCCAAAATCCTGCTCAAATACAACGGAACGAACATCTAAAGTGGAAAGAAAGAAATAGATGGGAGAACTAGTTGGATGACATCATACGTGAACGTGAGACTTTTGCACGAAGAAGAAATGACAGCTCTCGAACTTATAGATCACTTATCTGAAAATTAGGGAAAATAAGAGGGTGAATCAAAAGACTCAGTAAGTAAATAATATACTTTATTACCATGAGTTTGATTTTCTTTACATGTCTTTCCTTTTAACATTTATTATATTAATAATTAACTTTGTATCATTTAGTGCACACAAAATATATGATGCAGGAATGCGTGAATGCACGATGATGCACATGTCAATCGATCATATCGGTGGGCAAGCGTCACTGTCGGTCCAGACCATCAAATCGATGGGCGGGCTAAGCCTCGCCAAGTCAAATCTCATCTGTAACATATCAAACGGTACGTGGACAGTCGTCAATGTTGGTCTAGACCATCATATCGGTGGGCGGGCTGAGCCTCGCCAAGTCTCATATCATATCGGTGGCATGCATGTCATGGATGCAGCAATACGTGAATAATGCGTCAATAACGATCTGTTGCAGATTATTACAAATAGAAGGAGAGATTTGGGGAAGAGAAGACGAAAAGGATTAGGGTTTAGAGAAGAATGGGATGAGAAACGAGACGATAGAAATTGAGAAATTGTTTTAATTCATTAATTCCTTTTATCATTCCTGTTCACATACCGTATATAACAAACATGTGTATACCAAAATACAACTACACCCTCTGAGTTCCCAATGCGCATCAATTTCTCCCCATTGTCCGTTTCTTATAAAAAAGACTGGCCATCAAGATCATCAATTAGCTTAATCATCACACCAACATGTCTAAATTAGATTAAAGCCATTCATGATCATGTGCCCACTGCCGGCTGATCACCTTTGGTGTTTTCTTTTTCGTACTTTTTTTTGTTTCTTTGATTATTCCGTCCGCCACTAAAACTCTAAAACATCCAACTACCTCAAGCTTATCCCACTACATTCCTACACCAAACTTCTTAATATCATATAGGGCGAAGTGAGTGACCCTAGTGATTGTACAACCTTCTGATGTCCAAAACATTCCGGGTTCAAGTCCATACACTAACGAACAGATACTAATTGTCTAATTCTAACAATGAACACTCTAACAAAAAAAAACTTATTAACATCATTATGTTTGAGTCAAAGTCAAAGTCAAAAACATAAATATAATTATTTAAGTTTGGGATATAACATTTTAGTTATCTTGTCATCAATTTAACATGTTTGTTATGGACTTATGGTATACCACGGTCGCTCAAATGAGAATGATGGAGAATCTCTTATTTTTTTTAGAACTTGAGACCCCACTCTTCACCTTTCAAAATGTATCATCAACTCATTTTGGTGGTGACATGTGTCCCACATGCATCTTCCATATTTTTTTACTTTGCTTTTTGAACATGTGTCACCTGCTTCAAAAATGCATCATGATCTATCGGTGAGATTTGAGGGTCCTCTCGAATTTTTAAGGGTCCCTTTATGATACACTCCCATTAGCTCTATGTGATTTAAAAACTGGGACGAACTAAGTTTATAGTGACCCTATCAGTGATTCATGTAAATACTTTTTTTATATTTATTCTGTTTTATTTATTTTTTGATAGTCATGTAAATACACTTTATATAATTGAACTTCGAGCTGCATGGACTGCAGCTGGCTTCAGAAACCGTGGCGGGTTAGGGTTTGATGATATACTGGCGGCTGGCCATACTTTGAGTTGAATATGTACTTTGAATTTAATGACCTCTGAGCTCTGACAACCTACTTTTTTTTTTGTTGAGGGGCCGTTAGATATACCTAGTACTCCATGACCTCCATCCATCTCACCTACTCCATCCGTCTCCATCAGCCGTCCAACATATAAAAATGCATGGACCATGACACCTATATCTTGTGAGAGTGTTCAAATGAGGGAGTTAAAATAAGAATGAGGCAGTCAGACACGATTTCAATCACACATTTAATTTTCGTGCTTTATGGGTGCGTCACGTGTCCCATTACCAAAATCCATCAACAGTAAAAAGCAAACAGTAAATCCAACTACCACATCTTTAAATCTCAATCATTAGATCAATAATCAATGATCAAGATCATGCCTCACTACCTCATTCTTACAACCCTTCCTCAACCGAGTGCTCCCTGTATCTTGTACTCTATATATAAGTCACTCCATCAAACCCACTCAATTCATACATTATTCCTCTTTTCCTAACAATAAAGTACCCTTTTGCTGCATTCATCAACTTCATTTATCCGGAGCTAAGCTAACATGGACTGCAGCTGGCTACAGAAACCGTGGACCATATCTACTCCGGTGCGCGGACCTTCAAACCTACCCAAATTGACTACTAATGTAGGTATGTTTTTGCTTTCTTTCTAAAGAAATTGATGATTCGCTATATAACACATATATATATGCCACTTGCATATTAACTTGACATCAGGTACCTATGGACCAGTGCAAGCTTTAAGATTCAGGGTGACCAAAAACTTCCAGCAGAAATTAAATGCAAAAGCAAAACTATATCTACCGTGTAGTGGGGAATTTTCCGCAGGTCAAGGATCAGATAATGGATGTCGTAACTCGAAGTTTCTTGTAAAGGCCGACTCAGGTCAACCTCTTGAATCTGGTCATGCATCATCATCCAGTCCAAGAAGCAGCTGGGAATCTGTTGGACATGGCATTGATGTTTTTTATCGATTCAGCAGAGCATACGTCTTGATAGGGAGAGTAAGTGTTTTTTTTCCAAGGGCAGAAAATGACAAAAAGAGTTATTTGGTGACTTCCATGCTTTTGACAGTTTATAGGCGTCTTGTCAATGTCTCTCCTTGCGATGGAAAAGTTGTCAGACTTTTCGCCTTTATATTTAAAGGGTTTGTTGAAGGTATATATTGGTCTGCAATATTTAGTGTTCTTAGTAATCCGCTGGATGAATCGTTAAATATGTGACTTATACGTATCCTTGCCCCCCTAGGCCTCGGTGGCTGCTGCTCTCATGCATTTATATGTTGTAGGGCTGAACCAGCTGACTGATATAGAAATAGACAAGGTACATCATCCAGGTATCTTTATCAGCCGCAGATTTAACATTAATGCCATTAATTCATGTTTGTTTTCTTCTTCAGGTCAATAAGCCTTATCTTCCCTTGGCGTCAGGGGAATACTCATACAAAACTGGTTCACTGATTGTTGCCTTTTGTGCCATTGTAGTAAGTATTTCATTACTATGCAAGACTTGCATGATTATCTTCACTTATTTTTGCTGTCTTCTTTTCTGCAGAGTTTTAGCATTGGATGGTCCGAGGGTTCATGGCCTTTATTTTGGGCCCTCTTCGGCGACTTCCTCATTGGCACTGTATATTCTGTCGATGTGGGTTCAATTCATTGCTCCATAATTTTCTGAGAAGGCTTCACGGTGGTCTGATTTGCTAATGTTTAAATCGTCCTGTCAGTTGCCACTGCTAAGATGGAAGAGATCTGGTTTTCTCGCTGCAGTGTGTATCGTACTGCTTTGGGGAGTCTTCCTACCTGTGCCTTGCTATCTGCATTTTCAGGTACTTTTTCAGTAAAGTTTTAAAAAAAATAAATAAATCATATGCCAAAAACTAAATTTTCTATATTTTGTTATTGGCAAAACCTGTAGACGCACTTGCTCCAGAAACCAGCCATCTTTTCCATGCCTCTGATCTTTACTACAGTATTTGTGAGCTTCTTTTCAGTGATCATCGCTTTAGTTAAGGTCTGTTTGCTCCTCAGTCCCCAACCAAATAATACCAGTAAAGATACCAACATTCAATGCTCAAAGCAATGTTAACATTCGTAGCTAAGTGTCTTCTCTATTACTCTGTAGGACATCCCTGACATCGAAGGAGACAAAATGTTTGGCATTCAATCTTACACATCGCGCTTGGGTCAAGAACGGGTTGGTTATCATTTTAAATAATCCTTTGAATCCCATACTAATAGCCAGCCCTAAGGGACAATATCTTCATAACAACATTATTTATGAACTGCAGGTCTTCTGGATTTGTGTCACCCTTCTCGAGATGGCCTATGGCGCTGCGATTTGTGTTGGAGCAATGTCTCCCAATCTATGGAGTAAATGGGCTATGGTAATTACCATTTCTTTCTAGTTCATCACAGAAACACAATTTATATCTCTGCAAAGTTCTTGAAATGTATATTTGCGAAGTAGGTAGTGGGTCATTCTATAATGGCAATGACACTTTGGAATCGCGCTAAACAGACAGACGTAAAGAACAAGGATGCTACTCAAGCTTTTTACATGTTTATTTGGAAGGTAATTTTAAATACAAGTTGCATCTAGTTCTTTATAGTTTATACGCTGCTTCACTGGCGAAATTACTGAACAGCATCATTCGAGCACCGATCACTCCTTATTCTGCGCGTAAAATTCGGTATCAGTCCTAAATATCCAAATACAAGTATCCAGCATATTTCAATCTCTGACCATGGTATATTTGTTTACAGCTCTTGTATGCAGAATACCTGCTCGTCCCTTTCCTCAGATACTGAAATAACATATGCAGAAGAAAAAAAGTGTCAGTATGCATTACTTCCATCTCTCATTTTTAGGCTCCCTGGTTAATCATCCTTGGCTCCATTCTCTACATCGGTCATATTCAGCACTCGTCGGCAATTATGTTTATGTTAACTCTTCACTCAGTTTCAAGTGTATAATCAGTCCTTTCAAACCTGTAAGAATAAAATCGAAGTTACTAGTGTTTATATATTGAAAAATATTATTTTTTATTTTTTATTTAAAATTTTAATTTGGGTAAATTCACAAGGGTTTTGCTGAGGTTCATTTCCTGCATTTCCTCCACCATCAACGCCGCTGCAGCTCCATCGCCAGCAGCGGTGATGCTCAATTCATCCATCCGCGCCGCCAGAAAACATTCCACATCCGTTCTCAACTCCAAAGTTTCCTTCAGCCATTTATCCATCCGCCAAATCAACCAAACCCTACTCGCTCGAAATCCTACTACCACCAATCGATTCCTCACACCAAACGACCGGTGTCGGATCGCGGCGAACTTCTTCTCTCGCGATCAGTTCCATTTCCATTCCAGTTCGCTAGCGAGCCGAAAAGAGTCAGAGCAGAGTGAAGGGGCAGTTTCGGAACAGGAAAAAAGTCGGAAGGTAGTTTCGGTATCTTGAAATATGTTTTGACACTGCTCTTGGTTGATTTGATGAGTGGGTATATAAAACCTATGTAGTTGGATACGCAAACTCTGGAAACGGCAGGTTAGACACATAAATTATAAAAAAATATAATTATAATTAATTATGCGTAAATCTTTCGAAATTAAAAACAAAAAAAGTCACAAAAATGCATAAAAGATTCCTTATGCATTTTTTTGACCATCTTCAAAGAACACACGCGAGGTTTAGCCAGACGTGTCGCAGATTGGTCTAATTTTTTAAAATAAATCGGTTTAATTGCAAATGTCGGCCGATCCAAGTGTTCGAGGCGTGTCCGAGTGTCCGACACGGCAAGTCACCAAAATATGGAGTGTCTGTGCTACATAAAATCAGGCCCGGCTCAATCCTGAAGCCACTGAAGCGGTGGCTTCAGGCCCCAAAATCTGCATTTTTTTATTAGTAAAAATGAGTGTAAAAAATATTATTTTGATTAAAAAAAGGCCCCAATTTTATAAAAAAAAAGCTCCAATTTTATAAAAAAAAGATCCTGTTTTTATGAAAAAAGTCCCAATTTTATTAAAAAAAAGACCTCATTTTCATGAAAAAAAGTTGATGTGTTTTGAAAGACGGGTTTAAGAGGCCCAAAAAAAAAATTCGCTTCAGGCCTCACAATGGCTTGAGACGGCCCTGCATAGAATAAAACCCTAGCTGCCGATTGACATGTTCCTATCACCATCGTCTCAGTTGACCAACAATCTGCAGAGCAAAGTGTTGCCGGCGATTCCATGTCTGATATTACATCGCCGGTCGTTGATGCTGGAGATGGGCCAAGCAAGAAGTAAGACTCCGCTTTGGTGGCGCAATTGTGTGTTTATTGTCCATACTTTAAGTTGAATATGTACTTTGAATTTAATGACCTCCTTTTTTTTTTATTACAATTGTTAGTGTTAGTATGTCACTATGAAGAATCGAACCTCGGTCACCATTAGGTGCCGGGCGAGCACGAACCATCAGGATATATATCGAGCCTCTGAATTTAATGACCTCTGACAACCTACTTTTTTTTCATTCTGCTTTCCAGGGCGAATCATGAACAATAGATCTTCATCTTCGAAGCTTTTTTTCTATGATTTGCATGGACTGAACGCTAAAGTACAATTAATTGCTGACAAATATCGTTTCCAGCTACCTTTGAAATCAATAACGCACGCTCTTAGCATATCCTCCAATGTCTGTATCGTCCTCTCTGACTGTCTGTCTGTCTATGGATGAAATGCAGTGCTTAAATGCAACTGTGTGCCTAAAGCCTCTTGAACTGATCTCTAAAACCTGGAAGTAAACTGTGTACCCCGATCAGAAATGATCGATAATGGCACACCGTGTAGATGAACAATCTCATCAATATAGATGCGTGCATATTGCTCTGACGAATAGCTAGTCTTAACCGGGATGAACTGTGCTATTTTTGTTAGTCTATTAACGATCACCCAAATTGAATCATGACCCTTACGCATGCGTGGAAGTCCTGTAACAAAATCCATAATAATGCACTCTCACTTACACTCAGGGTTCTCAATACTCTGGAGTAAACCAGCAAGCTTCTTGTGCTCCGCTTTCACTCGCCGACAAGTCAAGCATCTCGAGACATAGTCCGCTACTTCACGTTTCATGCCACTCCATCAATTCATATCTCAAAGGTTATGGTACATCTTGATAGAACCCGGATGCATAGTATAAGGCGTACAGTGAGCCTCTCTCAGAATTTCTTGACGTAATTCACCACCAGAGACACATAATCGATCTCTAAATCGAAGAATACCATCATCATCGACTGAAAAATCTGCATGCTCACCTTCTCGAACTTCCCTGATCAACCTCCTCAATCCGGGGTCACTACCTTGGGTTGCTCCAATCCGAGAAGCCAAGGTTGGCACTACTCGTAAGTGCGCTATGAGACCCTTCTCGCTCACTCCAAGAGAAACACCACTATCTTGTAGCTGTGATAGATCTCTGACAAGCTTTCTCGTCGTAGGAAACACGAGTGCATACAAACACTCTCGTAGGGAACAAACTCTGTGATAGAAACACTCCACACTTAGAGTTTGTTTGTCCCGAACAAACATGAACGAAATCCTAATCCACTGTTGTAGGTAAAACGAGTGCATTTAGCATATGCACCAAGCATTTAAACCTCTAGGCTACCCTACATGACAAGTTGTAGTCTCGTGAGAGTTTTTAGAAAAAGGAATAATCACAAATCCCACATGCAACTAGCTAATATGCATGATCATGATAGTACTCCAATTATATAGGCAATGCACAACAAATTCCCCAAGCACAACAACTAAAATAATAATCAAAGACTGAGTCCTCTTCAAAATAATTTCGAACCATCGATGACCTTACAAAGATGCACATTCAAAGACAATCAATATTAGAGTTATCAAATGTCTAACCTAGTAATTCATTCAACCTTTTCACAAGATACTCAAAACATTATCCTTAGAAACATAGAAAGCGTGCCAATCGCGTGCCTATGTTATCAAGAAGGATAGTCCATGAGCTAACAATACAAAACTCATTTACAAGTTTTAGGAGCTAAGTCCATAATCCCTAAGGAAAGAGGAGTTTGGCACTTCATTTTCAAAACTATCTCGAACAAAGTCATGCTCACGTATACTAGTACAAGGGTCATCCCTCTACTCAAATCACAATGCATACACACTAAAAAATTATGGAAAGTACATTGACAAACTTAAGTGTGTGCCTCATCTTTTTATATGCTTCACAAATTTTTCTTTTGATAGCTTGTCTTATTTTGGCTTGTGCTTGCAATAACTTTTTGCGTTTTTTTAGCTTGCCTTATTTTTGGCTTGTGCTTGTACAATTTTTTTGTTGGGGTCAATTTTTCACCCATATTGACTCCACACTTAAGAGTTGGCAATGTACTGAGGATATAAATGGTGTGTGCATACAATGTGAAAGAATAAAGATCACCTAAGAACAATGATAAAATTTTCGAAGAGGAGAAAAGGATTTTCATGCTTGCTAATTCAATGTTCAAGTGATGCAAAAAGGTTGCCTAAATCATTAGATAGACAAAGATAACAACAATATTGGCGCCTAGGAATGATGCACTCATAAAAGTCTAGGCGATTCTAGATTCAAAATCAAGACGAACGAGAGTAATGAAACTAGACAATTAAGTAATGTGGTAATTCGGATGCCTTCGAGATTTGAGTACTCAAATGTAAGCTAGCGCATAAAAAGTGAAAGTGCCTAAACATGGACTATTTTCAATAAAATGCACTACACACAAACTCCACACTTAAAATGAAGATTAGTCCCTAAGCGACAAATATATGAAAACAAAAGTGTAGTGCAAAGGGCTTCCCTGAAAGTGTAGCTCATAGTGCGTAATACATAGATTGCTCATTCATTTCTCATGTATGACATTCAAATCTATAAAACAAACAAGTGACCACTACATAGAAATTATTAGTACATGTCACAACTCACAAGTATAATGTGTAATCATAGTAGGGACTCCACACTTAATTCAAAAACATCTAGCGAGTGATGATGTGAGTGCAAAATAAGTTTGATAAGGCATCATACAAATGGTTTTACTTCCCTTGAAGACCTATTTTAACATCTTGGAGAGACTAGCAAAGCGCCCCATGGATTTGCTTGCGAGTAGTCCTTTGCTTGGCTAACTTCTCGCGGGGCTCTAGATACTTGAGTCATCAATCCACCTTCAAATCCCATTTGAATTTCTGTTCATCAAGTCTACAGTGGACTTTCAGTTGTGAGTTTAACCCCTTCAAAAGTGTTGTTCCCTTTAGGATGGAGGGATTGTGGGAGCTCCTTGCTAATAATTTTGCAAATTAAGGTACAAATCTCCTAAATTTGTCTCAAGACGGCATGATGAAGAAAGGATCTTCATAATTCGTCTCGAGCTTGATGGGCACACCCTCCTTAAGTTTCTCAATAACTTCCTTCATAATTCGTCTCAACCTTTAATATATAATTAATCGATACGATAATAAAATATATTATAAACTTACCGTTACACTCCCGATCAAAAACTCAAATGCGATCGTATAATTAATGTACTTGAACAACTGCAAACATGAAAAAAAGAGCGGATGCCTTATCACTTTCACTTTCACCGTCACCCTTACCCCTTATTTGGTTGCAGGAAAATTTATGAGAAAGTAAAATTTTGGGGATAGAAAGTTAAATCGGACTGTTTGCTTACAAGGAAATTAAACATGAAAGAAAATTTATTGAAAAATGGTTGGAAAATTTGACCTATTTTCGTCAAAACATTTCCACCCGAAATTGAGAGGGAAAGAGATGGCTCATGTGGTGAGCAAAACTCACCCGGCTGCTGAAGAAGTCCGGGTTCGAAGTCCCCACCCACCCTTTAAAAAAACAGAATAGATACTGGGTATATGAGCTTGAGCTCACTATAAAAAAAGGAAATTGAGAGGGAAATCAAAATCCAAGATTGAAGAATCGACGCAATCAGGCGAGAGTGGATACTCATCGTTCCACGACTGGTGGATTATTAAGCCTCCCGAAAGGTTGGCCGTTGCAGGTTTCTCATCTAGAGAGTGAGTGTATGTTCTTTGTTGTTTTTTTTTGAATAGAAAGCGAATTTCATTCAAAAGAGGCAAAGCCCACACACCAAAAGCCAGAACTGCACAAAAGAACCCAGGCGCCCCATCGAGCAACACCCAAAAAACACTGCTCGCAGCAACACCAAAAAGAATCAAGGCAACATGCCTATACTACCCAGCCAATTTCTATCTATCTCTTTAATCCTCCTAACATCAATGGCACCCAATTTCATTTTGAGGCCACCAATAATATCCCTACAACTAGCACTAACATTTACCTCTTCGTCACCAAAAATTTTCTTATTTCTCATGGACCAAATCACGTACATGGTTCTTGTGGCAGCCGCTGCAGTGAATCTTGTTTGTAAATCGCCTTTGTTCCTTCTTTTAAACCACGGAATGAGCAAGTACCACTGCTCCGGGCCACTGCGCACCCCTAAAAAACTCAGAGCTTTGAACCACAACTCCGCTGCAATAGGGCACACGAAGAAGAGATGATCCCTGCTCTCCTCGGCTTGCCCGCACAGTTTACAGCTCGCCTCAACAGAGCCCCCCATCCGAATAATTCTGTTCTTAGTCATGAGCCTATCATGGCTGGCCAACCAAGCATTAACAGAATCCCTCGGCGCATTGTATCTATTCCACACTGACAGGCCGTCGTGGTGCCTGTGCAAAAACATTTATATTTCCACTACTGTTGACTCACTATGGATTAGTAAGCGGTAAGTAGGGGTCGAACCCAGAGGAGTTGTAATGGCTACTTGTTGTTCTATAAAGAAAATAAAGAAAAGTAAAGACAATGGGGGGGGGGGGGGGTTTAGAAATGGTTTTGATCTTGATGCAAAAAGTAAAGTAAAGTAAAAACAATGGATGGTGATCAAGAGAATGATATTCGGTCTAGGGGCCTTTTGTTGTGGCTCAACTCATCATTGACCTCTAATGATCATACTTTGTGTCATGAGTGTGGTTTACTCCATTCCAAGAGATCACCCAAAGTAAGGCCATTCCAAGCACTTACACCACAAGAACACAAAGAAGCATTAAGAGATGGGTCTCAAAACCGTGCCACAATATGGTGATCCCCAAACCGAATATGGAGGTTTAGCCACTCATATCCATGGGAAGGATACTATAGCCAAGAGAGAAGTAGAGGAAATGCTTGAAAGTAAATACAAGAATGTAAGTACAAGAAAGTAGAGAAGATCACAAGAACAAGTAAAGAGTGTTGTATTGAAGTGAGGAGAAGAGAGAGGAGCTCTCAACTCAAGTGTGGATCCTTAGACCCTTTGATGGATACATTTCCTAAGGCCAAGACCTTCTATTTATAGCACAAACTCAAGACATAGGCTCCTCTTTGTGGAAAACATATGCTCCTCTTGTGGTCCCTTTGTGAGTTTGTTTACTCAAAACCAACTTCCTTGTTTTGTGGCTCCTTGTTTTCTTTGCCTTTTGGCTCCATAATTTCTTCTATTTTTCATCATATGCACGGAGGGATGAATGTGAATTGTTGTATTTGTCTTGTCTAGCTCCAACAAGACCCCAAAGGAAGGCTCCTTAATGCCCCTTTAAAATATAAATCCCACAAGCTCTTTTATGCTACATGTGATGCAGTCAGCACTGATGTAATCTGAACTTCGTTGATTTGACTGCCCAAATGACCTCGGCTTCTCTTTGTGTCAACTGGAGAGTTGTAGGAAATTGAGCTATCTACGCGTGGGCATATTACTCATATTTTTCTGATCTACGGTGAATTCCCAGCTCTCCGTCGAACGTCCGAAGGTCGAATCTGTCAGTGTGCTGTTTTTGGCCTTAAATGTCATCTTTTATGCGCAATTCCTCTTTAGACTCCAAAAGGCCCTGAAATGTAAAACGACATTAACAAGCATATGTTCTTTGGGTTAAGTGTCGTAATTGGTGGGTTTTGATGTATTAATGAGTCGTATAAATACGTCTCATCAAACACCCCACACTTGAACTTGTTCGTCCCGAACAAGGCCTTAGTCATAAGAGGAAAATACTGAACACACAAGTCCTTCTCTGCACTCCTAGGTAGATGCTAGTCTAGATTTTTCCTTTCCATGCATTCTCAATCACTACTCAAGGCATTGCTAAAACATGGAATTAACTTGATACATGTACCTTTGAGTCAAGATGCAAACCAATTTGGATGAGTGGGAGATAGTCCTTTTTAGACCCATGATCTACACTCTTGGGTCCGGTTCTTGCTACATGGTTATACTTGTTGCTTCTTCTAGCACGTGATAGGTTCGAGCATCAAGGGTTGAATCTTTGTTAACTTTCTTGGACTTCTTTGTAGTGAACTTGGCCTTCGGCCTTTGTATGGCATTGATGTACTTCACTTTGTTTCGGGTGAATCTCCACATGAGTTGATTTTTCTTTGAGTTTTGCTCCTTTTGTGAGTTTTCCTTGTCCATTCCTTTTGGGAGGTCCAATCATAGCCCTCAAGCATATGGACATACCTCCCCGCTCTTTCTCATCCTTGTCCTTTTTGACGCGAGTCAAGATGGGAGCTCTCCACCTATTTTCCCGGTTACTTCGGACTAGAGATAGGACGGTTTGATTCCCGTCCCACCACTTGCATAAACGCTGCAATGGTGGAGTCACTCAATACCACAAGTCTCGAAATGTAGCCTCCACAAGTCCATATAACCATGTAATCTGAATCCCGGATCCTTGAGTGCTTTGTCAAGCCTCACCAGGATATTTCTATCAACTCCACATCCCCTATTTATCCCAACTCATAAGAACACATAGATAGTTAGATTCACATATTAGTCGCACAATTTTAATTTCATAAGAGTAATGCATGTACTTGGTTTCATCTATTTCACAACGTTTAAGCTCAACTCTCACATATTCTATCCTCAAAAATTAAAAATTTCAAAGGGAAACGTGCTGACTCATGCATGTGCAAGAAAATAAACGTGATGACACAACAACGACTCTCACCCCACACTTTTGAACAAAGCCGTGTCCTCACGGAACAACTTACGTTCAAAACACACTATGCATGCAAACAAACAATATGGAAATGAGAAGAGAGTAAGGTTGGACAGGCACTTCCCTCGTGCGATGCGTGATGTTCAGAGACAGCTGACCATTCTCCTTTGAGTTCGTGAAGAGCACCATTGTGCCTGCCTTCTTGTATCGCAACGTGGGTTCGTCACAAAATGAAAGGACTATGTCAAAGAAACTAAGGCAAATAGAGGATTCCCAGGAGATTGGAGGAGTCACAAACGGTCTCACTTAAAAACCAATCTCCTTAGACTCGTAAGTCTTGGTGACAAAATCCTCAAAAGCCTATGTTTCTCGACACAATTCTTTCAAGGTGTGAAATTACCCCCGATGGATAGCAGTCGCAAATATCTCAGTTGGTCTTGCGTGCTCGCATCTGTCCCCTATATGAAAATCGTCTTCTTTTCCCAAAATGCAATGAGGTGAGTATGAAATAAAAACTGGAAAATGACAAACATGCCGGGCTGCCTCCCGACGAGCGCACTTGTTTAACGTCGTTGGCTCGACTTTACCTCATTAAGGGATCATAAGGTAGGATCCCATGGTTGTGTGAGGTCAAACTTCCCAACTGCCCTTTTGATCTTTCCAACGTATTTATATGACAGTGGGCATGGTTCTGCCTTCAATTCGTCAGGTGGCCTTGCCTTTACATCTTTTCTAGGACGAGGAGGTCCCTTGATTATAGCCACTGATCCATCAAGCCGTGCCTTCTTATTTTTCCATCTTGGCTTCCATTGAAACATCCCATGCCTTGGTCTCTTTTTCGTGTATGAGTGGATGGCGCCCTTGCAATTTTGTAAGCTCATAGTCGCGCCATCACTCACTAGCGACATCAAGCTTGTCCCCATGTTTGATTTCACCTCTAACTCCTCTTGAACATCATCTTTGATTACTTGAGTTTCGGTGGTTGCGATTTCCATAGACAACGAGGGGACAAGTTGGAACTCTTCGGTTTGGAGGATAGGGCATGCCTCGGATTGCTCAGGTATGAGGATCGGTTCTGATTTGGTCTCCTCGGTCAGTTCGGTAATGAGCTCCCATGAAAACTTTTCCTCGTCCCACTCCTCGTCCCACACTGTATCGGTTTCTGGCTCTAAGTCTTCTGATGGCTCGGGAGTGAGATCCCATGTAGGCTCCTCATTGATGCTTTCTGTATCTGATTCGGCCATCACTTCTGGTGGCTCGGGAGTGAGATCCCATATAGGCTCTTCTAGTGCTGCCTCCACGTCCATTACTGCCCTTGTACTGATGTCTCCTTCCGGGTTTGCTACGGGCAAGCTTGTAATGGGTGTGATGTCGGGCTCGTTCTGCACTGGGTCGGCTTCTACCGTTGGCGCATTGTCATCAGTTGGGTGCATCGGCCCTCGTTTTGTGCTCTCTGCCAAATCGTCAATGAGTCGCCAGATTTGAGACATGGTTAGCTTCATGATCGAGCCTCCCGCTGCATCGTTAAGTCTTTTCCACTCAAGGGGCGTCATTCCATCAAGAAACCTTTGAATAAGATAGTAGTTGGTGAATCCATGGTGCGGGCAGCTCGTCACAATGGAGTCAAAGTACGCCAAGTACTCGTCCAAAATTTCGTCCCGGGATTGCTCAAGATTGAAAATTTTCTCGTGGGTTTCAAGTCGAAGGGATGGCGGAGAAAACTTCTTCAGAAATTTGGCTCGTAGCTCCTCATAATTGTCTTCATAGGTCGCACATGAATAGTACCAAGATATTGCGGGCTCAGTTAGAGAAAACTGAAAGCATTTTAGCTTAAAGCTCTCTAATGACTCGTCCTTAAGCTTGACTTGGCGGCAGATAGAGTGAAATCTTTGCACATGTTTTACGGAGTCTTCTCCAAATGTACCTCCAAATTGGGGAAGATTCCGCATCATCCAAAGCCTAAGCTTGCTGCCCTTGTATTCCTCTTCCTCATCATCAAAATTGCTACCGGCATGAGACATGGTTCACAAGGACCAAGCACGCAAGTAGCTAAGAAAACAAACAAAAAATAAGAACAACTTCACCAATGAACAACTCCCCAGCAACGGCGCCATTTTGACAGGCCGTCGTGGTGCCTGTGCAAAAACATTTATATTTCCACTACTGTTGACTCACTATGGATTAGTAAGCGGTAAGTAGGGGTCGAACCCAGAGGAGTTGTAATGGCTACTTGTTGTTCTATAAAGAAAATAAAGAAAAGTAAAGACAATTGGGGGGGTTTAGAAATGGTTTTGATCTTGATGCAAAAAGTAAAGTAAAGTAAAAACAATGGATGATGATCAAGAGAATGGTATTCGGTCTAGGGGCCTTTTGTTGTGGCTCAACTCATCATTGACCTCTAATGATCATACTTTGTGTCATGAGTGTGGTTTACTCCATTCCAAGAGATCACCCAAAGTAAGGCCATTCCAAGCACTTACACCACAAGAACACAAAGAAGCATTAAGAGATGGGTCTCAAAACCGTGCCACAATATGGTGATCCCCAAACCGAATATGGAGGTTTAGCCACTCATATCCATGGGAAGGATACTATAGCCAAGAGAGAAGTAGAGGAAATGCTTGAAAGTAAATACAAGAATGTAAGTACAAGAAAGTAGAGAAGATCACAAGAACAAGTAAAGAGTGTTGTATTGAAGTGAGGAGAAGAGAGAGGAGCTCTCAACTCAAGTGTGGATCCTTAGACCCTTTGATGGATACATTTCCTAAGGCCAAGACCTTCTATTTATAGCACAAACTCAAGACATAGGCTCCTCTTTGTGGAAAACATAGGCTCCTCTTGTGGTCCCTTTGTGAGTTTGTTTACTCAAAACCAACTTCCTTGTTTTGTGGCTCCTTGTTTTCTTTGCCTTTTGGCTCCATGATTTCTTCTATTTTTCATCATATGCACGAAGGGATGAATGTGAATTGTTGTATTTGTCTTGTCTAGCTCCAACAAGACCCCAAAGGAAGGCTCCTTAATGCCCCTTTAAAATATAAATCCCACAAGCTCTTTTATGCTACATGTGATGCAGTCAGCACTGATGTAATCTGAACTTTGTTGATTTGACTGTCCAAATGACCTCGGCTTCTCTTTGTGTCAACTGGAGAGTTGTAGGAAATTGAGCTATCTACGCGTGGGCATATTACTCATATTTTTTTGATCTACGGTGAATTCCCAGCTCTCCGTCGAACGTCCGAAGGTCGAATCTGTCAGTGTGCTGTTTTTGGCCTTAAATGTCATCTTTTATGCGCAATTCCTCTTTAGACTCCAAAAGGCCCTGAAATGTAAAACGACATTAACAAGCATATGTTCTTTGGGTTAAGTGTCGTAATTGGTGGGTTTTGATGTCTTAATGAGTCGTATAAATACGTCTCATCACACACCAAATCCCACCACTCAACCCTGCTGCCCTGAGTTCTCAGCTCTTCATACATGTTCTTTACAGTCGTCCCGTTGTCACTAAGGACCCCATCCCTATCACTGCTTCCTGAATTAACCCAACGAGTGCTCAATTTTTTGCAGTATGACATCCGTTGCATGATCCAAGAGTTTTTAGAGTCCACGCAGTCCATCCACCAATCCCTCCCCTTAGACCAATACGCCTTGAGCCAATCCACCCACAGATTCTGCTTGTTATCGTGAAAGTCCCACAGCTGTTTCATCACCAGAGCATCATTGAAAGTCTTTAGATTTTTGATGCCTAACCCACCTTCTACTTCAGGCCGGCACACCCCATCCCACGCCACAAGGTGCCCTCCTTTTCTAGAACTCCCGCCTTTCCACAGAAAGTTTGCACAAATGGCATTAACGGCGTTGATAACCTGCTTCGGGAGGATGAAGATTCGCTCCCAGTAGAGCACCATGGCTTGGAGGACTGAGTTAATCAGCACTGCTCTGCCAGCTCTAGATAGCATTCTTTGTTGTTGTCTGGCAACTACATATACAATTATGGTTAATGTTGTTGTTTGTTGCCTTGCTGCGTTTTTCAGGGGTAAGAGTAAGACTGCTTCTTCTTTTTTGATAAGCAGGAGTAGGACTGTTAGGGCTTTTAAATCTGCTGCGATTTCTAAATTCTAAGAGACATGACGCAGCTATGCTTGAAATAGCTGATGGTTTCACCATTGCGCTTGTTGGTTTAATAGACAAAGATTTAACCCAGCAAAATGGATTCTCTGATGAGGTGTGTGACCCCTTTTACTTTGATTTTCAGGGGTAAGATTTTTGGGCTTGTTGCTGCTGTTATTATCAACTTCAAGCTGATACTCTTCCCAATCCTTTTTTTATATAATCCCAATCCGGGGAGCGTTCGGTGACATCAAGGGTGGTAGAATGAGGCAGGTGAGGCACGATCTGAGTCGACGTGGCACGAGCCGCCATTTGCATTCACACTACGAAAGTAGTGGGTTTTACTATTTGTCACGTGGCGCGCCCACAATGCACGGGGTTAATGTATGGTTGAGATCAGTGGCGGATCCAGAGCTTCATCTGAGGGGGGTCCCAAATTTTTTTTTCGAACAACAAGGATATAAGTCAGATCAGGCAACAAAAAAAAGGTCCGCTAATGATCCGGCAATTTTTTTTCCGAACAACAATAACAACAAGGTTCGGTAATGATCCGCCAACCATCTGAAGCTCATAAAGGTGTCATCCGATGTCCTTTGAAGATGATATACATATGGATCAAAAGCTAATTGAATGTACTATAACTTTCATGTTTAACTCAGGATGGAATTTGGAGGTTAAGCCGATAAAAACAACGACCAAAGATAGATGATTAGTTGAAATTTGCCGAAATTGAGGGGGTCTAAGCCAATATTCTAAAGCTCATAGAGGCGTCATCCGGTGTCCGTTGAAGATGATTCATATATGTATAGAAATCTAATTGAATGCTCTACAACTTTCATGTTTACTTAAAGATGAAATTTAGTGGTTAAGCTGATAAAAATAGTCACCAAAGATGGATGATTGATTGAAATTAGCCGAAATCGAGGGGGTCCGAGCCAACCTTCGAAAGCTCATAGAGGCGTCATCCGATGTCCGTTTAAGATGTTATTTATATGGATAGAAAGGTAATTGAATTTTCTATAACTTTTATGTTTACTCCAAGATGAAATTCAGAGGTTAAGCTTACTAAAATAGTGTTCAAATACCAATGTTTGATCAAAAAAATTAAGAAAATATATAAAAATTTATATGCAAGTTTTTTATTGGGAAATTTGAGAGGGGTCTTAGACCCCCTAGAACCGCCACTGGTTGAGATCGTGCCTCACCTGCCTCATTCTATCGAAGGTTGACTCATTTGATCACTTCTCATCCCAATCTATCCAATTTGAATATAAGATGGAGCCAACTCTTCTCTACACTATACTGTCTGTTTTTTTTTGTTTTTATTTTGAGGTAACATTCATTCAACTATACTGTCTGTTGTTTACTCTAATCTATCCATTTGGTTACATTCCAATCGGTTCTATTCTGTTCTTTAGTTATATGTTGAATCTACTAGGAATCCAAAATAGCTGGATGATTTTTTTTTTTTGAGGTTGGAACAATTTACAAATCTCTGCATTGGGCGGAGCATGCAAGAAAAGGCGGATGCTCGAGTCCCTTCGCAGAGATCAAGTTGAACTCCAATAGTCGCTTCGTCTCCATCATCAGTCACCTACTTTCTGTATCTCTATTTCTCTTTTCTTTCTTTACTACTCTGTCCGTAATTTTCTTTCCATTTATCATCCTGTAAACCAAACATCCATTCATTTATTATTAAATTTTCCATATATAACCAAACATAAAATATAAAAAAATTCATTTTCCATTAAAAAAAATTTCTTACTACTTTCTCAAATATTTTATTTTCTCCGTACTTTCTTGTAACCAAACAGAGCGTTAGGCTTCTCTGAATATTGTTTTGCAAACCCATTATCATAGCAAAGGTCTGAAATGGTGAACTTTGGACATGACAACAACATATTAACCCCTTGATCAGTTGACGCTAATCAAACTCCTTCCACAAGAGTGGTACAATTTCCGGTAACCCAATAATCTGATAATCAATCACACTGTAGTCCCTCACATAAAAATCCTTCGACAAGATTTACTAGGTTGTCAAATAAAACCATCACAAATCTCCATTTCTCTTTATTTTTTATTTTTTATATAACGCCTAGCCATTATTGACTAATATAAAACTCATACGATATGAGATCCAACTTGTATGAACTGATATAGGCCTGGGCGTCGAGACCCGAAAACCCGAAAACCGAACCGAACCAAACCGAAAAAGCCCGAACGGGTCGATTCTTATAGGACCAAAAACCGAACCGAAAAAAAACCGAACCGATTGGTGAAATTCGGTTCGGTCTCGGTTTAGCATTGTTCTCGGACCGAAAGACCGAAAAAAAACCGAATGCCGAAAAAAACCGAAAAACCCGAAAAAAACCGAAAAAGACCGAAAAATAAAAGCCCGAAAAAAACCCGAACCCGAACCGAATCGAATTTTCGGGTTTTAGTCGGTTTTTGCTTTGAAAAAGACCGAACCCGAACCGAACCGAATTTTCGGGTTTCGGTTCGATTTTTGCAAAAATCGGGACCGAACCGAACCGAGCCCACCCCTAAACTGATACATAGAACACCACCCCCACTTGCATCATCACAAAAGAATAAATCCATGTTTCCTTACCTTTACTTTACCACTCTCAAACAACTCAATTAGTGGTCTGTCGCTTCCAAATTATTTGCCTATTTTGGAATTTTGAAACCCTAACGCGCTGTGTTTAGTTGCAAGAAAATACGGGGGAAAATAGGGAGAAAACTTTTTTTTTATGGAAAATAAATTTATTTCTTTTTTGTGGTTGGTTATATAAGGAAAATGTAATGCAAAATTTGATGAAAAATTATAGCGTGTTTGGTTCAAAGTAATATAACTTAAAACGAAAATTTAACAATTCTTAAGTGAACAATCGTTGAGTGCAACTGGATGATTGAGCGCAATTTCTCCACATTGTCCGTTTCTTATAAAAAAAAAGACTGGCCATCAAGATCATCAATTAGCTTAATATATCATCACACCAACATGTCTAAAATTAGATTAAAGCCATTCATGATCATGTGCCCACTGCCGGCTCACCTTTGCTGTTTTCTTTTTCATAATTTTTTTTCTTTGATTCTTTCTGTCCGTCACAAAAACTCCAAAAGATCCAACCACCTCAAGCTTATCCCACTACATTCCTACACAAACTTCTTCTTAACATCATTATGTTTGAGTCAAATTCATAAAGATAAATATAATTATTTAAGATTTAAGTTTGGGATACCGTTAAATATTTTGTCATCAATGTATCATGTTTGTTATGGACTTATGGTATACGAGGAGTGCTCAGATAAGAATTCTTATTTTTTCGAGAACTTGAGATCCAATCTTCACCTTTCAAAATGTATCATTAAGTAAGTTTGGTGGTGACACGTGTCCCAATGTGCATTTTTCAAGATGCATTTAATGCAAAGTCAAAATCACCTTTTTTTACTTTGCTTTTTGGACATGTGTCACATGCAGATTCAAAAATGCATCATGATCTATCGGTGAGATTTGGGGGTCTCAAGTTCTCGAATTTTTAAGGATTCTTAACCGTGCACTCCCTTATGATATACTCCCATTAGATCTATGTGATTTAAAAACTGAGACGAAATAAGTTTATAGTGATCCTATCAGTGGAGAGCTTTTGGTTGAGGCAGCTTGGTAGAATGAGGCAGGTGAGGCACGATTTCGGCCTTCCATTGTGACACATGGCGAAGCCACGTGAGTTGAGCCGCCAAACGCGTTCACACTACTGTTGGTAGTGTGTTTACTATTTGCCACGTGGCGCGCCCACAATGCACGAGGTTGATGAATAATTGAGATCGTGCCTCACGTGCATCATTCTACCGAAATTTGCCTCATTTGAACGCTCCTCCCCTATAAGTGATTCATGTAAATACTTTATATAAGTACTCTTATGCTGCAGTGAACTTCGAGCTACATGGACTGCACCTGGCTTCAGAAACCGTGGCGGGTTTGATGATATACTAGCGGCTGGCCATACTTTAAGTTGAATATGTACTTTGAATTTAACCTACTTTTTTTTTGTTGAGGGGCCGTTAGATATACCTAGTACTCCATGACCTCCATCCATCTCACCTACTCCATCCGTCTCCATCAGCCGTCCAACATATAAAAATGCATGGACCATGACACCTATATCTTGTACTCTATATATAAGTCACTCCATCAAACCCACTCAATTCATACATTATTCCTCTTTTCCTAACAATAAAGTACCCTTTTGCTGCATTCATCAACTTCATTTATCCGGAGCTAAGCTAACATGGACTGCAGCTAGCTACAGAAACCGTGGACCATATCTACTCCGGTGCGCGGACCTTCAAACCTACCCAAATTGACTACTACTGTAGGTATGTTTTTGCTTTCTTTCTAAGGACACTGCTGGTGATTCGCTATATAACTTTAAGATTCAGGGTGACCAAAAACTTCCAGCAGAAATTAAATGATAAACCGTATCTACAGTGTAGTAGTGGGGAATTTTCTGCATATCGAGGATCAGTTGCTGCATGTCGTAACTCGAAATTTCATGTAAAGGCCGGCTCAGGTCAACCTCTTGAATTTAATCATGAAGAATCATACAGTCCAAGAAGCAGCTGGGAATCTGCTAGACATGGCATTGATGTTTTTTATCGATTCAGCAGAGCATACGCCTTGCTAGGGAGAGTAAGTGTTTTTTTTTTTCTCTTTTCGAAGGGCAGAAAATGACAAAATGGGGTTATTCGGTGACTTCCATGCTTTTGACAGTTTATAGCCGTATTGTCAATGTCTCTCGTTGCGATGGAAAAATTCTCAGACTTTTCGCCTTTATATTTCAAGGGTTTGTTGAAGGTACTAGTCTGCAATATTTACTGTTCTTAGTATTCCGCTGGATGAATCGTTAAATATGTGACTTTCACGTATACTTGCCCACTAGGCCTTGGTGATTGGTGTTCTCATGCATTTATATAATGGAGGGCTGAACCAGCTGACTGATATAGAAATTGATAAGGTACATCATCCAGGGATCTTTATCAACCGCAGATTTAACATTAATGCCATTCATGTTTTTTTTTCTTCTTCAGGTCAATAAGCCTTATCTTCCGTTGGCGTCAGGGGAATACTCATACAAAACTGGTTCACTGATTGTTGCCTTTTGTGCCATTGTAGTAAGTATTTCATTACTATGCAAGACTTGCATGATTATCTTCACTTATTTTTGCCGTCTTCTTTTCTGCAGAGTTTTTGCATTGGATGGACCGAGGGTTCATGGCCTTTATTTTTGGCCCTCTTCGGAGACTTCTTCATTGTCATTGTATATTCTGTCGATGTGGGTTCAATTCATTAGTCCGATATTTTCTGAGAAGGTTCACGGTAGTCTGATTTGCTAATGCTCAAATCGCCTTGTCAGTTGCCACTGCTAAGATGGAAGAGATCTGGTTTCCTCGCTGCATTGTGTATGGTTCTCAGTGGACTCTTTCTAACTGTGCCTTACTATCTGCATTTTCAGGTACTTTTTCAGTAACATAAAAATAAAATAAAAAAACTTATAAGCCAAAAATTAAATTTTCTATATTTTGTTATTGGCAAAACCTGTAGACGCACTTGCTCCAGAAACCAGCCATCTTTTCCATGCCTCTGATCTTTACTACAGTATTTGTGAGCTTCTTTTCGATGATCATCGCTTTAGTTAAGGTCTGTTTGCTCCTCAGTCCTCAGCCAAATACCTGTAAAGATACCAACATTCCATGCTCAAAGCATGTTAACATTCGTAGCTAAGTGTCTTCTATTACTGTCTATAGGACATCCCTGACATTGAAGGAGACAAAGCGTTTGGCGTTCAATCTTACACATCGCGCTTGGGTCAAGAACGGGTTGGTTATCATTTTAAATAATCCTTTGAATCACATACTAATAGCCAGCCCTAAGGGACAATATCTTCATAACTACATCATTTATGAACAGGTCTTCTGGATTTGTGTCACCCTTCTCGAGATGGCCTATGGTGCTGCGATTTGTGTTGGGGCGATGTCTCCCAATCTATGGAGTAAATGGGCTATGGTAATTACCATTTTTTTCTAGTTCATTACATAAACACAATTTGTGTCTGCGAAGTCTTTGAAATGTATATTCGCCGAGTAGGTAGTGGGTCATTCTATAATGGCAATGGCACTTTGGAATCGCGCTAAACAAACAGACGTAAAGAACAAGGATGCTACTCAAGCTTTTTACATGTTTATTTGGAAGGTAATTTTAAATACAACTTGCATTTGGTTCTTTACACGCTGCTGAACAGTAAAATTCGAGCACGGATAGGGTATTAGGATCAAAGGTCATCAGCCTTATTCTGCGTGTAAAATTCAATATCAGTCCTTTAAATATCCAAATACAAGTACCAAACACATTTCAATCTCTCTGACGTCTGACCCTGGTATTTTTATTTGTAGCTCTTTTATGCAGAATACATGCTCGTCCCTTTCCTCAGATACTGAAATAGAAAAAATGTCTCAGTCCATCTCCCAGTGTTAGGCACCCGGAGTGATCATCTGGCTCTTTTCTCTACATCAGTCAGATTCAGCACTTGTGTTTTTCCTGCGATCATGTTTTTTTTTGTGAAATAATTTTTTATAAATTCCACTATTATTAACAAGTAATGGATAAGTCTCAAATTCATGTCGCCTGTACATCCGAAGCAATTCGAACCGTCAACCTCCTGTTCATTCGATCAAGACTGTAACCACTAGACCATATGCCCGATCATGTTAACATTAACTGTTGTCCTCGCAGTATTTGCCCACCGAATCTTTTTTTCGCTTGTCAAACCTGTAAGAATAAATCGAAGTTAAGGTACAAAAATGGGCCCTGAACTATCACCTCTTTCCAATTTGAGGTCCAAACTACCATAATTTCTAATGAAGAGGCAAAATGAAAAAAAGCCGTTAAAGTTAACGGATAAAGTTAACCCTGTTAGTCAAATTACAATTAAATATCATTTACTTTAATTTTATCTATGTATCTCTCATTCTATATATTTAACTTTTGATTTTATTATAATTTTATTATTCTTTTTAAATTTCATGTCACAAGTAAGTACTACATTTAAATTAATTATTTAGGGTTAAATAATTTACCATATAACATGTATGAATAAAAATTAAATATATATTATTTTGGTTCAAATTCTAAATGTTTTAAGATATTTCCCTTATATGATGGGTGAGTATAATATTTTAAATTTGTAAAGATTGGCCTTTCATTGCATAATATGTGTGGACAAAAGTAAAAAAAATTCTTTCAATTCATCCATAAATTTATATTCTTTTTATAGTAATACTCTTATGAACATGAATTATAAAAATAATAATTTAATCTTTTATCCATACATATTTTATGATCAATTGTGAAACTATGAAAATTTAAAATACTATACTCACCCATAATATTAGGGAAAGAACTTGAAAATTTTACAATAAAAAAAGTAATTATTTATTTTTATTTATACATATAATTGTTAATTATGAAACCCTAAACAATTAATTTAAATGTAGTACTTATATGTGATATGAAATTTAAAGAGAATAAAAAATGTATAATAAAATTAAGGGAAAAGTACAATTTGGTTACCTGAACTAGCGCTCTATTTCAAAGACAAGTACAGTTTGTTTTGTGAGTTTTTTAATTATAATTTGGTCCTTGGGTACTAGATTTGCAAAAATTCTAAGTTCGGTACTTGCCTTGAAATAGAGCGATAGTTCAGGTAACCAAATTGTACTTTTTCCTTAAATTAAAAGTAAAAAATTTAGAATGAGAGATACATAGATAAAATTAAAGTAAATAACATTTAATTGTAATTTGACTAACGGGGTTAACTTTGATCATTAACTTTAACGAAATTTTAAATTTTGCACTCTCATTAGAAATTATAATAGTTCAATTCTCAAATTGAAAAGATATGGTAGTTCAACCCTTTTTTAGGTACTTTTCCATAGTGTTTATTTATTGAAAATACTAAATTATATTTTCTATTTTTAATATATAAAAAATTTGACCAATCTATTTTTAATAATTTAAATTTGGGGAAACACACAAGCGTTTTGCTGACGTTCATCTCCTGTTATGCGGTCTCCGGCTTCAAACCGAGAAGCTCCACAGGCAACATTTCCGGCCTCTCCTCCACCATCAACGCCGCCGCAGCTCCATCGCCAGCGGCGGTGATGCTCAACTCATCCATCCGCGCCGCCAGAAAACTCCCCACATCCGTTCTCAACTCCAAAGCTTCCTTCAGCCATTTATCCATCAGCCAAATCAACCAAACACTACTCGATCGGACTCCTACTCCCACCAATCGGTTCCTCACACCAAACGACCGGTGTCGGATCGCGGCGAACTTCCTCTCCCTCTCCCTCGACCAGTTCCATTTCCATTCCAGTTCGTTAGCGAGCCGAAAAGAGTCAGAGCAGAGTGAAGGGGCAGTTTTGGAATTAGGACAAAAGTCGGAGGGTAGTTTCGGTATCTTGACTTTTTGTTTGATTTGATGGGTGGGTATATAAAACCCTAGCTGCCTATTGATATGTTTTTTTCATCATCGTCTCAATTGACCAACAATCTGCAGAGCGAAGTGTTGCAGGCGATTCCATGTCTGATATTACATCGCCGGTCGTTGGTGCTGGAGATGGGCCGAGCAAGAAGTAAGACTCATCCGCTTTGGTGGCGCAATTGTGTGTTTGCTAATGTTGATGTTTCTTGTGGTGCTTACGGAAGAGGTTCTTCATTGTGTTGGTTTATGTTGCAGTGCGAGAAAGAAGGAAGAGAAAATGAAGAAGAAGGAGGATGAGCGGCTGAAGAAAGAAGAGGAGAAGAAACGGAAGGAGGTTCGTTTTTTGTTCTTGTGCGGGCCGCATTTGATTGACGTTTTTTACTCCGTATTAACCAGTGTCATTTTCTGTGTTCTTGTGGTATAAATGTGGGTGCTTGTGCCGTTCTTGTGCCATTTTTGTGGTATAAATGCAAGTATAATTAGTGTATTGGGCATTGATTTACACCTTCTAAATGTTTTCTGTTTTTTAGGCTGCTGCAGGGGCCGCCCAACCAAAAAAGACTCAAGAAGCTGATGATGAAGACATGGACCCAACGGTATAGTATTCTTCTCTCTCAAGATTGACTATTTAAGAATATCATCATTCCTTTATTTTGAATTATATTAGCTTCTAAGTGTAAACACAATGTTCAAGTTTTTCTTACAGTTTAACATTTGGCTTGCAGCAATACTTTGAAAATAGACTGAAAGTGCTTGGGACACAAAAGGAAGCTGGACTGAATCCCTATCCTCACAAATTTCATGTAGATATGACTGTCCCACAATATGTCAAGAAGTACGAAGATTTGAAAGATGGCGAACATCTTGAAAATGAAACTGTGTCTTTGGCAGGTTTAATGATATACTGGCGGATGTCCATACTTTAAGTTGAATATGTACTTTGAATTTAATGACCTCTGACAACCTACTTTTTTTCATTCCGCTTTCCAGGGCGAATCATGAACAAAAGATCTTCATCTTCCAAGCTGTTTTTCTATGATTTGCATGGACTGGGCGCTAAAGTACAATTAATGGCTGATGCAAGGTGTGTTGCCTTTTTGATTTTCTACGTTGTCTTGTATGTTTTGCATAGTAAGTGCAGAATCCTTTCATTATTGGGATCTGTAATTTATAGAATACTTTCAGTACCAATGTAAATTGTGATTGTTGTTACTGCTCAATCTGGAGCCTGGATATTAGTTCACATTAGTCAATGACAAATTTGTTTTCTTTGGCAGAACGTCTGAGCTTGATGAAGCCGAATTCTCCAGGTTTCATGCTGGAGTCAAGCGTGGTGATATTGTAGGTGTAATTGGATATCCAGGTTTAGACACTTGAACCAGTTCTATGTACTACATATGTTTTTTTTATGTTCGAGTGGTGGATTTCCCGGGGCCTGTTTTCTGTGAAATGAGTGCAGGTCGCATGAAGATTACAATCCTAGTTGTTTCCCTGTATGCAAGTCATTGTGCATGTTATTGCTTAGTTTTCACATAAATCTATATGGC
This sequence comes from Rhodiola kirilowii, assembly GCA_033675215.1. Classification (NCBI taxonomy): domain Eukaryota; kingdom Viridiplantae; phylum Streptophyta; class Magnoliopsida; order Saxifragales; family Crassulaceae; genus Rhodiola; species Rhodiola kirilowii. The sequence continues at coordinate 9,630,116 of CM066203.1, read as the reverse complement.
AATTCTTTCAGGAAAATCTAAAAGAGGAGAGCTAAGTCTCTTCCCTAAATCATTCGTTGTTCTATCACATTGTCTCCACATGATGCCCAGACAAAAAGCCATTTCGGGCTCTGATAGTTCCAGTGTAAAGATGACTCTCACTCTCTGTTTACATATTAATCAGGGGATATGATCTTCATACTGATCAGTGTCCGAATTATCTACAGAAATCTGAAGTCTGGACACCTGGGAGTGTTAGGAATCCTGAAAAATATATTCTACGGGATCAGGTACTAACAGCTCATACTTGTGAAACCATTATCATAATGTTTATTTTAGATATACATATTAGACTTGCCATTTTTTCTATTCATCCATATAAATTGATTCATTTAATATTCTCTAATGACTTGATAATTTGAGTATTTGAATTTTGTGGGGTTGGTGTTTTGTTGAATAGAGGTATTCAAAGTTAATGATGCTTAATCATCTATAGCGATTGTTGATGAGGTGTATTACCCTTCAGAATTATACAGGGGGTCCTACATGTGACTTGGCTTGATCGGTTAAACATATTATATGATGAGGAACCTGCATTTGTTTGCCAGATGGTGTGCTTCTTACAATGCTTGTCGTCGGTTTATTTGAGACTAATGGAATTTGACTGACGGTATTTTATTTTGTGCCAGGAAACGAGATATCGTCAACGTTATCTTGATTTAATGCTGAATGTGGAGGTTCAAGAGATTTTCAAAACTAGGCGCAAGGTCATGGCATATGTTAGGAATTTTTTGGACAGTCTTGATTTCTTGGAGGTGGGATGCATGCTGATTATACGAGTGGTCATACTTTATGTTATTCTCTGTTGTATTTACCTATTTATGTTACTCAGGTTGAGACACCTATGATGAATATGATTGCTGGAGGTGCTGCTGCGCGTCCATTTGTGACCCATCATAATGACTTGAACATGAGGTTGTTTATGCGCATTGCACCTGAGCTTTATCTTAAAGAGCTAGTCGTTGGTGGGCTTGAGCGGGTATATGAGATAGGGAAGCAATTTAGAAATGAGGGAATTGATTTAACTCACAATCCTGAGTTCACTACATGTGAATTTTATATGGCCTTTGCGGATTATAATGATCTAATGGATATCACTGAGCAAATGTTGAGTGGTATTTGTGCTTTAACCCCTCATCATCCTCATCTCGTTGGTGTCTGCAAGCTTTTGCGTTAACGTTCTATTGAATGTGCTGTAGGAATGGTCAAGGAACTTAGTGGTGGATACGTCATTAAATATCATGCAAATGGACTTAAAGAAGACCCGATTGAGATCGATTTCACACCTCCCTTCAGGTAGGTTATGTATTGCTTTGATAATAGTTAACAGATCCAACCTTCTTTTTCATTTGCAGAAAGTAATCTTGGTGCTTGATTTTGTTGTAGGAGGATTGACATGATTGAAGAGTTGGAGAGGCTAGCAAATCTCGAAATTCCCAAGGATCTTGCAAGTGAGGAAGCTACCAAATATTTGATAGATGCTTGTGTCAAATTTGATATCAAATGTCCGCCTCCTCAAACTACAACTCGCCTTCTGGATAAAGTAAGTGTTACTGTTTTTCCCACCTCTTGTATATATGGGTCTTTATCTTCTTATGAACAATATGTTCTAGCTCTATTGTCAAGGAAATTATCTATGGAAACTTAAGCAGCCTGATATTATTTTGGAGATTTATGTACTTCTGTGTTACTTTACTTCTTGTCAGACCAAATGTATTTAAAGCTCATTCAATGCACCTTCTTTAATACCCTAAAATTATGAATTACTCTCCATACTTGCAGCTTGTTGGTCACTTTCTCGAGGAAACTTGTGTGAATCCTACTTTCATCATCAACCATCCAGAAATAATGAGCCCGCTGGCCAAGTGGCATAGATCAAAGCCGGGCCTTACAGAACGATTTGAGCTTTTTATCAACAAGCACGAGGTGTGTTTCCATTTTCCACTTACAAAACTTATTATGCTTTAAAATTCTCATCATTTTTTGACATATCTTTCTGGATAGCTTTGCAATGCATACACAGAATTAAACGACCCAGTTGTTCAGCGTCAGAGGTTTGCTGATCAGCTCAAGGTATAAAAAAATTATGACAATTTAGTTTCTTCTTTGCGGTGTAGCTGACCACATACATATGAACTTCAGGACCGAAATTCTGGTGATGATGAGGCGATGGCTTTGGACGAAACCTTTTGCACAGCTCTCGAGTATGGGCTACCGCCTACCGGTGGCTGGGGTTTAGGAATTGATCGGTTAACAATGTTGTTGACAGACTCGCAGAATATTAAGGTACGTCTGATTTTAGTAGCATTTGAAATATTTAGAGTGGGTTTTGTTGGTATTATTTGATTTCTCATCCCTACTCTCTTCTAATAACAACTTCATTGTTTCTGTTGTCAGGAGGTTTTATTGTTCCCGGCCATGAAACCTCAGGATGAACCTGCCAGTAAAGGTAATAAAAGAAATTTATTTCCATGAAGCTCTCATATTTTTAAGATTTTCTGAGTATAGCTGTAACTTAACTGAATTTAACTCCATGTCTTCATCTGTTTATCTGAATCCTCACTCTATTTTTGGCAGCTGCCCCTGCCCCTGCTGCAGAGCCAACTCAGTAATGTGAATTTCAAGTGGCCCATGTCCGCATATCAATTTTTGGCTGATGTTGAACATCATTTAAGATATATGTAACTGCCTTAACGAGGCCAAAACGATTTTTCTTCTATCATTGCGACTCAGGAACTAATTTTTATGTTGGTCAGAACAATAACTCTTTGTACCCTACAAGTTTTTTGCAGTACATGCATGTCTTTGGTAAAGTCGCATCGGTTGAAGTCATATACTTTTTCAAGTTTTATTTGATGAAGGAGCCTTCTAGTTCTATTGTACCTGTATCTAATACACACACAGGTCATCAATTTCGTGAGAACCACACTCAGGCTGTAAATCAGAGTTTCTGGTGAAATGAGCCTCTGTTAAACGTGCTCCGTGCTAAGGATCAAAGTTGAAACAGTTTGTTTGAATCCGTTGAACCTGAACCTCCCATGCATCTTCACTGTTGACGCAGCTCAGTATTAAATGGGAGCATATAATATTCTGAAAGGATTTCTTTATCTTATTTGCTAGTGCATTGGGAACAAAATTGACAAATGGAAGCTTCAACCTTTGATCTCACTGCTTCTCAGAAAGATCTTTTCTAATGTATTTTCAGGTACTAACAAATTGTCAACAAGCATTTCCTCTTGTCTGGTTTGTCCAGCTCAGAAACTTCTTTTTTATTAATTTCATTTTTTTTTCTGCAGTGTATCAGCAGAAGATGAACTGTGCAAATGGTAACACTTGCAATTATGATTGTTATATCAACTCAACTCCGATGGCATCCGGTGAATGGTTTCAGACAGTTCAATTATACCTGGCATAAGCTGCAATGACGATTTTACTTGCTTGTGTCAATGCACAAGGAATGCGATTGCCAAATTGGACCGGTTCAGTGCAAAAAGAAAAAAAATCGGTGTTTTCTCATTTGGTGCATCTCTAATATATTTCACCCAATGAAATTCAGTCACGAAAAATTGTCTAATGTTGGTATTCTGAGTAAAATAAGCGAGACAGAATGGAACAAAGGTGCAGGCCTTTCTTTTTCTTTCCCTTTTCTGAAGTGAATTTTTATTGGTACTCACTTTGTATATATTTGAAGAGAAGCTAATGATGAAACATTTGCAAATGGCACCAGTATCGTTGGAAGTTATATATCCCTCGGTACATGACAAAAGTGATTCCAAATCCTTCTATAAATATTCTCAGAATTGCAACTAAAAGAAATGACAGTCTCAGAGCGTGAAATCTAAGTTTGAAGCATCGATCAGTAAGTTTTTTTTAGGATACTGTGCTTCAGGTCCTGGCATGGAATCTAAGATTGTTGTTGTTCCATCTTTTTCTGTCTGTAATCTGGCATGTCAGAACCTCTCATCTGCTGCTGGATACGTGAAGTTGCCAACATTGACTGCCAGAGGTACCTTGCTTGCTATCTGGACATTCATATATGTATATATGTATCTTCAGCTTACAATGTATGATTATGATTTATGAAAAATTAAATTCGGAAGATACATGTATAGTTAGTTCTTCATGCAAGGTCATGGTTAACAAATAACGAATAATTCTATTGCTGCCAGGCCCAAATGGAGCGGTTCCAGGTTTGAGATTCCGAGTTGCCAAAAATTTCCAAAAATCACCTGGATCAAAGTATCTAAAGATTGGTGTTAATCATTTCCCAAAGCTAAACCAAACTAAATCTGGTCTTGATCATGATCAGAAGTTATTAATGAAAGCAGCCTCAACGTCAATTCAACCACCTGAATCTTATCAGGAACCATTTAGTCTGGAAACCACTTGGGAATCATTTAAAGGTGGCATAGATGCTTTCTACAGATTTTCAAGACCTCACACAGTTAAAGGCACTGTAAGTTGTTTAATTCGCAGCAACTGAGAAAATCATTTCAGCGCATGCAAGAAGATCTTACTGAATTAGTACCCTTGATTTGATCACGATACAACAGATTTTAAGCATTATATCGGTTTCTCTCCTTGCAATTGAAAGGATGTCAGACTTCTCTCCGTTATTTTTCATCGGTGTGCTGCAGGTATTATTTTGGTTTTACCCGAACATTGTTTTCATTTTCCAACTTTTTTTGCAAAATGGTTTTTTCTATAAATTGCTCGCGTACTCTTGTCATTCAGGCCGTTGTGGCTTCTCTTTTTATGAATGTCTACGTTGTTGGAATAAACCAGCTGACTGATATCGAAATTGACAAGGTATAAAATAATATCCATAATCCATAATACCTTCTACACGCTGTAAAGAACCCGTGTAGACTCGTGTACTAATGCCAAGCTTGTGCTGTTTCAGGTCAATAAGCCATATCTTCCGCTAGCGTCAGGGGAGTACTCCTACAGAACCGGGCTTCTGATTATTTCGTCTTTTGCCACTACGGTGAGATTTTTCACAAGTTTTGTGTAGCCAACAGCTCAAAATATTCAGGATGGAATCCGACCATGTTTTTATTGTTTTTTCTTAAACATTTCATTTTTGAAGGGTTTTGCGCTTGCCTGGACTGTGGGTTCCTGGCCGCTATTTTGGGCTCTTTTCATCAGTTTCATTCTTGGCAGTGCATATTCAATAGATGTAAGTTTGCGTTAATGAGTTCTGTATCAAATGACAGTTTAATCATATCAAATGACTTCGTGTCATTTTCATATGTTTTAAAACTTGTAGGCTTTTTGCTCTTTCAGTTACCGATGCTAAGATGGAAGAAGTCGGGTTTTCTTGCAGCAATGTGCATCCTGGTGTATCGGGCAATCGTCATACAAGTGGCATTTTATTTGCATATGCAGGTACTGTCAAAGTAATTGGTACCGGTTTTTAGTTTAAAAAGTAGTACCTGAACTTGAATAAATCTTTCATCTCACAGACATTTGTATTCCAAAGACCTGCTGTCTTCTCTAGGCCTTTGATATTTGCTACAACATTCATGACCTTCTTCTCCGTGGTCATCGCTCTATTTAAAGTAAAATCCTCTCCTATTAAATTAAACCTACGCAAACATTAGCAGCAATACATTTATACACAGAAATACTTTCTTAATCTTATCAAACAAAAATAAAGTTCATGAATTTTAGCAACAGCCTAATGTTTGAGGTACCCTTATGTAGGATATACCCGATTACGAAGGAGACAAAAACTTCGGTATCAAGTCTTACACGGTGCAGCTGGGTGTAGAGCGGGTCAGTCCTTAATTTCTGTGAGCCATAAACACAAGAATCGTGATATTTCATTGATGTGTCTGATCACAACTTTTTTCGATAGACATAATTGCATACATACAATTATACTTGTTGTACTGTACAGGTCTTCTGGTTCTGTATTTGCCTACTGGAAGTCGCTTATGTTCTTGGCATTTGCATCGGTGCAGTCTCTCTGAACCCGTGGAGCAAACTAGTTACCGTAATTTTCTCTCCAAATCGACTACTTAAATAGCTACTGTCAGAACGCCGTTGATATATACATATAAATAGTTATATACTACATTTGTGATTTTAAGTCTATAAAATCTGAGTATGGTTTTTTAAGGTACTCGGCCATTCCATCGTGGCATTGGTTCTCTGGAATCGCGCCAAATCGATAGACTTGAGGAACACAGCTGCTACTACTGCTTTCTACATGTTTATATGGAAGGTACACTGCATAATCCTTATATCCACATTTCACACTATTTTTGTTCTATGGCTGAATACCCAGTTCGATCAATTGACGAATCATGATACATACTTTATCATTGGTGGATCAATGAACTTACAAAATTCTCAGTTTCTAATTTGTGCACATATATTGGATTTTTGGTTTGCAGCTCTTTTATGCAGAATACTTGCTCATCCCTCTAGTAAGATGATGTTTGAAGAAGAACACGCTACCTATTCCGATCCATTCAGTTCAACTCAGTTCAGTTCGATTTACTTACTTTACAAATATATGTAAGTTGTCTAAATTACATGTTCAACAAGTTAAGATGGTAGCTTACTTTTTCAATAATTGAGTTTTGGAAAGACACCATGTGCAGTGCAATTGTAGAAAAAAGTTCTCACCATTTATTTGCCAGTAGAGTTTGCACCACCACTAGCTGCTGGCTACAGAAGGTTTTATTTTTTTAGTCAATCAAGTTTTCAAGTGAAAAGATTCCTTGTCTAATGAGACAGGCCGGATCAAAGTGCAATTGTTATCAGAATCTCTAAAGATAAATCTCATAATGTTGTTGGTCCCTCCATTTCGATCCAGACAGGCACTGGGCTCATTTTGGCCTAAAAACAATATTACCAGCAAGTTTGTTATTGTTTGATTTTTCGGTAATTTCAATGTCTAGAATCGTCAACCTCTTTGTTATCTGACTACGACCGTTAGACCACTACCCCTTCTGTAATCCAAATAAAACATTTGATTACAGCTTAAACTGCTATTTGGAGACTATTCATTAATTCCGGCTCAACAATTAGGCAAAAAGGGTAGTAGCCAAAAATCATCACAAGACAGGGCACAAGGGGCTTTTAATTTCTGGCCTTCCGGCAAAGTCACAATAAGCTGATAAATTATAAATGTGGCCTATTTTCAGTCAAAAATCAAAATACATAATATCTTTATTTGAAATATCTCCACACAATATCATCAAAAAAAAGAAAAAGAAATATCTCCACACAATATTAAGTATACACCATTTGAGGCACTTGAAATGGTAATCAGTTGAATGTTCTGCCATTAATAATGTTTGCAAGCATGTTCTATTAGCACATGTAAGCCAACCAAACAGTCCTAAGAGTCTCAGATCCGAGAAGTATTCAACTAGATAGAGCTTCAATCATTTGCCGTATTATTAATTACGAATATTTCGCCGTATATTTAAATTCTTTTTAATCTAAACTTTTAAAAAAACATTGTGTTAGTTTCATAGACACTAAACCTCAAAAATGACTACCTAGCTAAGATAATGTTATTATTTGGGGTTTTACTTATTGTGTAATTAACAAATCGTTAGGCCATTATTGCTATATTATGATGTTGTCCTAAGCACTTGTTGGCAACTTGTAGTTAAAAAATCATGTATGCAACACCTATAAAACTACACTCTAAATACACATGTAATGTTTGTACTCGAAAAACTAATCTTACCGTTGCAAAACGTAGTTATCTTCGAAAAAGTCAACTTTAAACATCGTTTTTTGTATCTTCATAATTACATTAACCACCATTAGTTTCGCAACTATCTATTATTTCTTCGACAATGGTGAGATAACATTATCTTTTTTTTTCTTCACACACGACCTTATATATAGAACATTACTCGTTTTATATAAACTCTCGATGATGTGCATTTTCAATAAGCAATTGACACGCCTTAATAAATTTAACTTAATTTTACTACGTTAAGTTGAATTGTATCTGATTATAAGAAAGAATGTTCATTGCGGCCTCAAAGATATAGTTGCTATTAGCGCAGAGAGCAGTGTTTAGAATTTAGTTTCAAGTGTATCTCTGTAATGTATTTGGTGGTCTTGAGTCTTGACCACATATGAATCAAAAAAAAAGAAGAAAGAATGTTTATTTATATCCGAATTAGACCATCTGTATAGGATAATTTAGTTTAAAACCTAAACCATATCCAAAACATCATTCACCATGCCTCATTGCATGCTGCAATAATTTACTAATGTTAACAAACTATATATTATAATGCGGGGTTGGTAATTTAATTTGATTGAAGCTAATCAAGCTTGATTATCATCACCAACGATAATCTTACATTAGTTACAATTTTCAACCAGAGACAGCGATAGAGATGATTAATTAATTTAATTACATTACACATTATTGTGATCAAAAAATGAAACAATATTATATTTTCTATAGCATGCTTACTCTCCTCCTCCCTAACATACATTTATATAAGATTGTGTAGTTGACTGAAATGCATTATTGAATTGCAAATTGTCTTCACAATATTTCCAAATAGTAATGTCATTTCATTTTCATATAATTTTGTAAAATATATACATACTAGAGTACTAGACTAAATATCAAGGTTGTGAAAATCGCTAGGCGCTAGTCGGGCGGAAAGGGTCATTGAGGATTAATCGGAGCCTAGGCGGGGATTAATCAGTTTTATAATTTTGTATTTTTTAATAATTAATAATCATATAAATACTATGATGGTATATATTTTATTGTATTTTAATATATATATAAAAATCTGATCATAAAGATATTTTAATAGTTTATCTAATATTAAAATGATATACAGACATATGTAAACTATGTAAAAATAAAGGAATTTTTTCATTTTGATCAAGAAGTTGGTCATCTGGTTAACGCTTAGGCGGATTTAAAGGACGACTAGGCGGGTCTAGGCGGCGACTAGGCGGATCAATTAATCGGACGGATTCGTAAATTTCGGGGCCTAGGCGGGGATTTTTAGAACACTGCTAAAAATTACTAAAGGTAAAATTCAAGTAAAAAATACGTCGTTTTGATATCAGTATTAAAAATTATATAATTTTTGTAGGGATATAAATTATGATTCATATAAAAGTGATATTAACTTCACGTATTGCAATGTGAAAATAATTTTAATTTAATTTTACGTTTGATTTTCCACCTATTATTGTTGTGCATCAAAAAGATATAAATTAAAACGATGTGTCGTAGTAGTATGATCTTTAATGTTCTTTATAGGAGTAATATCTACAGTACAAGTTAAGGGCACATAAAAAAGGGTCACAAAGCAAAATAAAAAGGGAACATGTAATTAGTTAATTAATTAAATATTTGAGAGGGCAGGGCAGGGGCTGTTTGGACAGGTACATGTACTTTTGTTTCTATGCAGGTTAAAGTTGAACTGCGCATGTTGTATCCCAACAAACATGTCCTTAAATAAATCAACATTATTTATTTATTTAATTTAGTTGGCCTCTAGCTGATTTAGGTTTGGATTTCTTGTAGTGGAATGCAACACCAGAAATCCTTCCATTTCTCAGAACGGCAAATTAACCGTTGAGTGAATCCAACGGTCACCTGGCAAATGCATATCAAACTCTACAATTTATCATATAAATACTGGAAAATTGAATATCTCATTTTAAAAGTAGTTCAATCAAAATTTTAAAAAATACATAATTTTAAGAGAAAATGACAAAGAAAATGACAAAGAGAGGGTATGAAATTACAAGTTTGAATGAGAGCGAAGTGAGTTGCCATGGTGGTATGGAGCTCCTCCGGTGCTTGTAGGCGGTCCGGGTTCAAGTCCCTATCAGCGCATCAAAAAAAGAACAGATGCTATTTTCTGAGCTTTAAGCTCCCATCAAAAAAAGAAAAAAAAGAAATTACAAGTTTGAATGGGTGCCCTAAAAAGTAATAACAGGATGATCGACTATTTTTATATATAATCTTAAACTATATAGTTTAGCATCATGGGTAGTGGTCTAACGGTCATAGTCTTGGTCGAATGATCAAGAGATTGGCGGTTCAAACCCTCTTAGATGCATCGGCATGAGTTTGGGGCTTGTCAATCCCTTGCTTATCATAGTAGAATTTGATATTTAAAAAAAACGTATATAGTTTCATAAATTGAGTACTTGAAATTTTTTTATCCTCATTTATCTGCTACTAGCATTATTTTAAAAGAAGAATAACACGAAGTTATTTACATATGCATATGAGGAGGAGCGCTCAAATGAGAATAATTTTAAATTCTGAGAACTTGAAACCCCAATCTTCACCTTCCAAAATGCAAGATGCATTTTCCAATATGCATTTTGGTGGTGACACGTGTCCTATGTACATTTTCCAAGTGCATTTAATGCAAAGTCAAAGCCACCTTTTAGACTTTGCTTTTTGGACATGTGTCACATATAGATTCAAATATGCATTGTGATCTAAGACCATCTACAATGTACAAAATATTCAACACCCTCCTTTTTACTCCACGTCATTTTCTATCTCCTCCACATAATAATTCAACACACATTCAAATTTTACACACTCCAATGTTAAAGTTTAATCAAATTCAACACCCTACCCCACATCATATTCTCTCTCCTCCATCTAATAATTTCATATTCTTATTTACTTTTCTATTTTTATTTTTGTAATTAAATTGAATTATAGTTATCGATTAAATTGAATTTTTATTTCAAATTCTATGAAATATAATCGATAACTATAATTCAATTTAATTACAAAAATAAAAATAGAAAAGTAAATAAGAATATGAAATTAGAGGAGAGAGAAGATGATGTGGGGTAGGGTGTTGAATTTGATTAAACTTTAACATTGGAGTGTGTTGTGTGTTGAATTATTAGGTGGAGGGTGTTGAATTTTAAGTTTATTGTAGATGCTACAATGGAGGTATTGAAAAAAAAATTAAACAGTTGAATAGGTTTAATGTGGGTGTTGAAATTGGGTGTTGAAGTGAGGTGGATTAAATTGTGTTGAATAAATTAAACATGTTGAATAAGTGGTGATGAGGGTGTTTAATGGGTTTAATGGGGGTATTGAATTTGGGTGTTGAATGAGTGTTTAATGAGATTATTCATTCAACACCCAAATTCAACACCCCATTAACCCATTAAACACCCTCATCACCACCTATTCAACATGTTTAATTTATTCAACACAATTTAATCCATCTCACTTCAACACCCTAATTCAACACCCACATTAAACCTATTCAACAGTTTAATTTTTTTTTCAACACCTCCATTGTAGATGGTCTAATGGTGAGATTTGTTTTGACTTTACTTTTTGGACATGTGTCACATGCATATTCAACGATGCATCATGATCTAATGGTGAGAATTGAGTTCTCAAGTTGTCGAATTTTTAAGGATTCTCAACCGAGCGCTCCCCTACCTATAAGACATGTTTACATATTTGGTTTTGAAAATTAGGTTTTATATGAAGATATGAATCATATATGGATTTTTTTATAACATTTGATGAATATCTTATGTTTGGTGATATATGACGTGTACTTATTATTTTAGTTTTGGATCATAATGATCAGTTAAAAAATAAATTAAAATATGGAGTCGCCCATACTATTTATCAAGAAAGTAAGAGAACAACTTTCAAAAAAAAAAGAAAGTAAGAGAACAACAACAATAGAAGAAAACATGTATAAACTATTATTAATATGTTTAGAAGAAAAAAAGAAATGTGATAAACATAGCATGATATCCATACAGTGGGTTGGACGGTGGACCCCCAATGCACATTATCTTGGTCAACCCATCCCAACATTTCATAAATGTTTTTTATTTTCCAAAAAATACTTTCACTAGGGGCTCACAAAGAATATCTAGAAAAATACCCCTAACATTGGATCTTTCCTTACACAACTCACAATGTCCATTTATAACATTTGCACGAGTTAGGATTTGCTGTTGCGCATACAATTATCGTGAGCATAAAAATGATATCATTTTTATGCAGAGTGACATCATTATGGTATGATTCAAAATTTTATCTCTTAATAAAAATCGTTATTTTGATTGAAACGACGTTTTCGTGTTAACAGTATTTTGAGAAAACGTGTCGCCTGAGTCACGCCGGAGTGAAACGAAGAAGATCGGAACGTGTGGAGGACGAATCGAGATCGGATTTGGCGCAATCGAAAACTAGGGTTTTCATTGCTTTTCTGTTATTTTCGTTACAGACTCAAACTGAGCTTGCACTCAAATATATAAGCTAATCAAGACGATGTCGTTCCCACGCCAAACGCAATGTTACACGCTGACGCTGAGAGAACGACACCGTTCGACAGCTGGACAACAAAACTCGTTACAACCACTTTTCCCGCCTAACTCAACTTAGCCTAATCTAAACGCCACACGACCGGACGCCCGAGAGCCATACGACCGGATGCACGACTCGACGCCCGAGAGCCATACGATCGGATGCTCGATCGGACGCCCGAGAGCCATATGACCGGATGCCCGAGAGCCAAATCTAAACGCCAGCTGATCGTACTCAAGCCTTCGACTCCCAATACCCCCCTTCAAGTTGCGGCGTGTAGGAAATTCGAAATGCCCAACTTGGAACACAGATGTTGGAGCTGATCACGCTGGAGAGACTTCGTGAAAATATCAGCCGGCTGCTCCGTGGTGGACACATGAAGAGGCGAGATGAAACTGGATAAAATGTGGCTGCGAACCAAGTGACAGTCAATCTCAATGTGTTTGGTACGCTCATGGAACACTGGGTTGTGAGCTATGTGGATGGCCGCTTTGTTATCACAGTAGAGGGGAATAGGACGAGGCACTTCGACTCCCAAATCACCCAATAAGCGAGCCAGCCACACCAGTTCACAACACGCCGCAGCCATAGCGCGATACTCGGACTTAGCAGACGATCTGGAGACAACATGTTGTTTCTTTGTCTTCCAGGAGATGATACTTGAACCAAGAAGCACACAATGGCCAGTAATTGATTTCCTAGTGATGGGGCACGTCGCCCAATCTGCATCACAAAAAGCTCGAAGATCAAGTGAAGACTGAGCAGAAAACAGAATACCCTGAGTTGGGGCACCCTTGACATATCTAAGCAGCCTTGTAGCAGCTCTCCAATGTTCTTCAGTGGGATTTTGCATGTGCTGACTTAGAATGTGAATAGGGTAGGCCAAGTCAGGCCTTGTAATGGTCATATAGATCAATTTGCCAACCAATTTTCGATAGGGAAGAGGATCAACTAACAAAGGTTCAGCTGATAGACTGAGTTGATGTTTGGAAGGCATTGGTGTCTTTGCAGGCTTGCATTGTAAGAGGTTGTGATCTTCAAGTAATTCCAAAGCATATTTTCTTTGGTTCAAGAAAATTCCTTCATCAGACCTGGCCACTTCAAGGCCTAAAAAATATTTCAAAATCCCCAGATCCTTTATCTTGAACAAATCATGAATGTACTGTTTAACCTTCCCAATCATAGAAGAAGATGTACCAGTGATGATAACATCATCCACATAGACCAGCAAAATCAGGAACTCACCATCCTTGTTCATTATGAAAAGAGAATAATCATTGAGGCTCCTTTGAAAACCATATGCAGTTATGGCTTCACTGAACTTGGCAAACCATTGCCTAGAAGCTTGCTTAAGGCCATATAAGCTTTTCACCAATTTACAGACTTTACCTGCTGCTTTTTCCTTCTTGTAAAATCCAATTGGTAACTTCATGTAAACCTCTTCATCAAGAGTGCCATGGAGAAAGGCATTGTCTACATCTAACTGATAAATGGGCCAATGTTTAACTGCAGCAACAGCAAGGAGGCACCTAATAGTGGTCATCTTGGCCACAGGGGCAAAGGTATCATGATAATCTAACCCTTCAACATGTGTGAAGCCTCGTGCCACAAGCCTGGCTTTGTACCTTTCAAGAGTGCTATCTGATTTGAACTTGAGTTTGTAAACCCATTTGCAATCAACTAAAGTTTTTCCTGCTGGTAACTCGGTTAGAATCCAAGTATTGTTTGCTTCCAATGCTTTGATCTCTTTATCCATGGCCTCTACCCAGTTTGGATCAGTATGAGCTTGATTATAAGAAGATGGCTCCTTGATAGCAGACATTTGCATGACAAAATGTTGATGTTGTTTGGAACACTTTGAATAAGAGATAAAGTTCTCTATCATATGTGGAGAAGTCATCTTAGTAATGGTGTTACACACATAATCCTTTGCCCATACTGGTGGTGCATGATGTCTGGAAGATTTTCTCACATTGACAGAAGGTTCAAAATCAGGTTGAATTGAGGTACAAGTAGTAGTCTGGGGAACATCAACAGTAACTTCATCAGACTATTCTGTTAGCACATTCTCAGTCAACCGACTGGTGTTTTGGTCTGCTGCGAGTCGGTCTTGAAATAAAGAAGCATCATCATCATCAAACATCAGATCACTGGGAAAGATAGGATCAAGAAGCCTTGTACCTTGATACTGAGCAGTTGAAGGCTTGGGCAATGACCTTTTGTAAGGAAAAACATCCTCCCTAAAAACAACATGCCTGCTAGTATAAAATTTCTCATTTGAGAGACAATATATACCTTGTAACCCTTTTGGCCTGCAGGATATCCCATGAATATGCACTCCAAAGCTCTTGGATCAAATTTGTCCCTTAAGTGAGCATATGTTGAAACATAGCATGAACATCCAAAGACTCTCAAGTGCTCAATATAAGGTTCTTCATGAAACAATTTCTCCCAAGGACTCTTCCCTTCAAGCACATGAGATGGAAGTCTATTGATGATGTGAGTAGCAGTAAGGACACTATCTCCCCAAAACACCTTTGGTAAACCAGACTCAAGCATTAAAGCTCTAGCTACCTCCAACAAATGCCTATGTTTCCTCTCTACTACACCATTCTGTTGGGGAGTATGTGGACAACTACTTTGATGGACACACCCCTTTGTCTGCAAGAACTTGATCAAAACATCACTGAAAAACTCACCCCCATTATCAGACCTTAGAACTTTAACAACCTTCCCAAACTGAGTGTGAACCATAGCAAAAAGTCAATAATCATGCCTGCTGCCTCAGATTTCTACTGCATCAAGAAGGCCCAGACAGCTCTAGAAAAATCATCAACTATGGTTAAGAAATACTTGGCACCTGTATGAGTAGGTTCATGGAAAGGGCCCCAAACATCACAATGCACAAGATCAAAAGAAGCAACTGTCTTGTGATTACTCAAAGGAAAAGATAGTTTTGTCTGCTTTGCAATAGGACAGACTGTACAGCAAGATTTAAACTGTCTACAATTCACCTTAGGTGACTTATTTTTCAACAAAATGTCTAAAACATCCATAGATGCATGACCCAATCTATTGTGCCACAGCTCAACTTCATTCTGCACATGCCTTACTTCCAAGCTACAAGCCTTAGCCTCATGTTCTTTATTTCTTGCCAAGCCAGCTGGTAGAGACCTTCAACAGGCTCCCCAGTCTCTAGGATGGTCCTGGAGAGATGGTCCTGTACCAAACACTGGGACTGAGTAAAAATCACTTGGCATTTAAGATCCTTTACTAGCTGACTTACTGAGATCAGACTGACTGTAAGCTGAGGGACTAAAAGAACATTGTTTAGCAAAATATTGGACTTCAACCAACACTTTCCCTTGTGCTTAATAATAATCTGCTCTCCATTTGGCAAAGTCACTCTACATTTTTCTTGTATCTCATGAACATCATGTAACAAATCACAATTATAAGTGAAATGACTAGTAGCTCCACTATCAATCAACCAATGCTCATTGTCAATAGCAAAAGATTGAGATTGAGCAATACCTGCCATATGTGACTGTCCATCAGATTTTGATGTTGATCCACTCCTTAACATAGCCATGATCTGTTCTAACTGAGAACTAGTTAACTGTGGTTCAGACTTATCTGCATTGCTCCTTGCATTATCAGCATTGTTCCTTGTCATCTCATGATTGCTAGAATCATTCACAACAGCTACAACATTAGCAGAAAATCTACCTCCACTATTTGCATTAGCACCAGATTTCTGATTTTTCCCATTCTGTGGATAACCAATGAGTTTGTAGCAATTTTCTTTCAAGTGGCCATGTATCTGACAATGAGTACAGAACATCCTTCCCTTTCCTTTGACAAAACCACCTCTACTGTTGTCTCTATTGAAGTCTCTTGTTCTGCCCTGGCTCACTTGACTATAGCTGGATTGACTGTTTTGAGTAAAAAGAGCTGAAGCCTCCACCTGCCTATCCTTAGTGGCCTTTCTTGTGGATTCTTCAGTCAACACCATACCATAAACAGTTACCATTTTTGGCACCTCTGCCATAGAAAAGACATTGGTTCTCACTGATGCATAGCACTCATCCAGTCCCATAAGAAACTTTACAACCCTATCTTCCTATTTATCATCCACCATCTGCTTACAACAAAGACAGTTAGCTGTAGTTGCATAACATTGAACTGTCTTGATTGCATCTATCTCTTGGTAAAGAGAATTCAATTTCCTGTTGTACTCGGACACAGGCATTCCGTTCTGAACAAGAGCACTCAACTCTCTCAACAAGGCTGATTTCCTTGCTAGATTAGTACCAGCATAACTGGCCTCAAGGTCCTTCCACACAGTCATCACATCACGAGCATGAAGGATTTCTCCCACAATTTTTTCAGAAACAGAACAAATCAACCATGACATTATCACATCATTACATCGCTGCCATTTGGCTCTCATCACCAGATCAACAGGTTTTGGATACGCACCATTGACAAACGACAACTTCAGTCTACCTGACAAAGCTATTTCCATCGATTTCCGCCAAGTACCATAGTTTTCTTGACCTAACAAAACTTTACTAACAATCGAATTACCAGTTAATTCGTTGTTACCTACATAATACGGATCATCACCACCACTTCCAGCACCAGATCCATCTGAAACTACGTTACTACGGTTCGCACTTCCATCGTCGACATTCGAATTCGACATGGCTCACAAACGACACAAAACAAAGAGCGGAAGGAGGAAAACTAACCGGATAGCCGATCCTGCTCTGATACCATGAGAAAACGTGTCGCCTGAGTCACGCCGGAGTGAAACGAAGAAGATCGGAACGTGTGGAGGACGAATCGAGATCGGATTTGGCGCAATCGAAAACTAGGGTTTTCATTGTTTTTCTGTTATTTTCGTTACAGACTCAAACTGAGCTTGCACTCAAATATATAAGCTAATCAAGACGATGTCGTTCCCACGCCAAACGCAATGTTACACGCTGACGCTGAGAGAACGACACTGTTCGACAGCTGGACAACAAAACTCGTTACAACCACTTTTCCCGCCTAACTCAACTTAGCCTAATCTAAACGCCACACGACCGGACGCCTGAGAGCCATACGACCGGATGCACGACCGGACGCCCGAGAGCCATACGACCGGATGCCCGACCGGACGCCCGAGAGCCATACGACCGGATGCCCGAGAGCCGAATCTAAACGCCAGCTGATCGTACTCAAGCCTTCGACTCCCAATATATTTAACTGCGCATCATTGAATCTTTTATAGTTCTTGTATCTCCCTCATATCATAGATTTAGTGTATATATGCATATAATAATTTCAAAAAAAAGAACAAATAATAAAAATGAATAAATCCCAAGCATATCTATGTCAGCTTTCAACAAATAAAAGAAACAAGTCCATTTTTTTTACTATGATGGTTGCTATTCCATTTTTTTTATCTTCAAAAAAAATAGAAGGAGAGTTGTTTTAATAATTCCAGCAAAATTATTGTTTCATTTAAATAATATAATGATTGAAAATCAATAATGATTATAATGAAATCACATATTCCCATTCAGTCCTCAACCCAAATCTATCTATATAAACCACTACCACATACACTCCCATTCCCAAAGCAAGTTTTATCTTTTTGTCTACTTCTCTCTACATCTCCATTTTTTCCGGCGACTCTGGTGGTGAGCAGCCTGCCGGAGGAGCAGCAATGGCCGAGGGGAAATCAGCTATCAGCTTGGAAGAAATCAAGAATGAGACTGTCGATCTGGTAATAATCTCTTATATTTGCTTTGCATATCTCATTCGTAATTTTAGCATTTAATTAAGCTTTTCGAGTTCAAATTAAAATTTTGAGTTCAAGAATTCACTCAGATTTGATTCAAATGTAGATAAAGAAAACCCAGGTCTAGAAAAACGATATTGTAGTATTGAAATCAAAATCCAAATCGAGATTGAAGATTGATTTTCAAAAGAGTCATCTGAATAATTGCAAGCCGGAAATTATTTTTGCTTTCAAATATTGGGTGGATCCAAAAATTGGAAATATTTATGGCTAGTGGCAAAATGGACCAAATCATGTGATATAAAGACGATCTGTCAGCTTTTCAAGAGGAGAAGGATTTTTTTTTCCAACATATAAATATATTTTTGTATTTTTAGTTGTTTATTTTTGTCAATAACGAAGGCTATATATGTGTGAATTTGACACCGTCAGTTGTGAATTATTGGATACTTAAATAATATTTTTGATATTTCAAACTTGGGTCAGTGAGTCAAAGGATCTGAACATGTTGATGGTGTTAGTTGACTTATTTGATCTTGCCTATTTGCTAACCTCAATGGCATCTTCCATTTCCATTTAAATAAATATATCTCACATAAATAATTATTTATTTTCAACCTGAAAGACTTCGGTTTTCTTAAAAAAATTTGATTATGAAACTTTAATTACTGCACTTGGAAACATGAAAGAGTTTGTGTGCAAGGCTGATCAGTGGTTAACGGAGGAGAGCTTCTGTAAATTTTGCAGGAGAGGATTCCCATAGATGAAGTGTTTGAGCAGCTGAAATGTACAAAAGAAGGTCTCAGTGGGGAAGAAGGAGCCAACAGGCTTCAAATCTTTGGACCCAACAAGCTAGAAGAGAAAAAGGTCACACATCTTTGAATTCATTGCCTCAATATCCACTTGAATTTCAAGTATCCATTTGGGAATTTTGTTCTGAAACATTTTGTGTTGGGATGGATTTTTCAGGAGAGCAAGTTCCTCAAGTTCTTGGGGTTCATGTGGAATCCTTTATCATGGGTCATGGAGGCAGCAGCTATCATGGCCATTGCGCTTGCCAATGGAGGCGGCAAGCCACCGGATTGGCAGGATTTTGTTGGTATCATTTGTCTGCTGGTTATCAACTCCACTATCAGTTTCATTGAAGAAAACAATGCTGGAAATGCGGCAGCTGCTCTGATGGCTGGTCTTGCACCGAAAACCAAGGTGCTTAGAGATGGGAAATGGAGCGAGCAGGACGCTGCGATCTTGGTCCCTGGAGATATCATCAGCATTAAGTTGGGTGACATTGTCCCAGCTGATGCTCGTCTGCTTGAGGGTGATCCTTTAAAGATTGATCAATCTGCATTGACTGGTGAATCCCTGCCTGTGACGAAAGTTCCAGGAGATGAGGTCTTCTCTGGCTCCACTTGCAAGCAAGGAGAGATTGAAGCAGTTGTCATAGCCACTGGAGTCCATACCTTCTTTGGCAAGGCTGCACATCTCGTCGATAGTACTAACCAAGTTGGTCATTTCCAGAAGGTCCTGACAGCCATTGGAAACTTCTGTATCTGCTCCATTGCCATTGGAATGGTGATTGAAATCATTGTCATGTACCCGATTCAGGGAAGGCCATACAGAGCAGGAATTGACAATCTCTTGGTCCTTTTGATCGGAGGAATCCCAATTGCTATGCCCACTGTCTTGTCTGTCACCATGGCTATTGGATCCCACAGATTGTCACAGCAAGGCGCCATTACTAAGCGTATGACTGCCATTGAAGAAATGGCAGGCATGGACGTTCTTTGCAGTGACAAGACTGGAACCCTGACACTCAACAAACTCAGCGTCGACAAGAATCTTATTGAAGTGTTCACTGCTGGTATTGAGAAAGACCATGTCATTTTGCTTGCTGCTAGAGCTTCAAGAATTGAGAACCAGGACGCAATTGATACCGCCATCGTAGGAATGCTGGCTGATCCTAAAGAGGTATAACAAGTTAGAACATATTTAACGCTACCCAAAAAAGAAAAGAAAAACAATAAAGTTACCTGAAATACAAATTTCTGATGTTGCAGGCAAGAGCTGATCTCAAAGAGATTCATTTTCTGCCATTCAACCCTACTGACAAGAGAACCGCTTTGACGTACATTGACAATCAAGGAAAGTGGCACAGAGCAAGTAAGGGAGCTCCTGAGCAGGTAACCTGTAGCAATTTGATTTTAAGTTCTAACCATTTTCTTCAAATAAGAATGATGTCAGTGTTGTTGGGTAGCTGATTTACTAGTGTTGTGGCAAATCCAGATCATTGATCTCTGCAACTGCAGAGAGGATGTCAGGAAGAAGGCTCATGCGGTCATTGACAGATATGCTGACCGTGGTCTTAGATCATTGGCTGTTGCACGCCAGGAAGTGCCTGAGAAGTCTAAAGACAGCCCCGGAGCACCATGGCAATTTGTTGGTCTGCTGCCACTTTTTGATCCTCCAAGGCATGACAGTGCAGAAACCATCCGTCAGGCTCTGAACCTTGGAGTGAATGTAAAGATGATTACTGGTAAAAATATTTTCCAGTTGAATGTTTGGCAACCCTTGACTCCAGCTTTATATAAATACTAACGGCCATCGGTGTGTTCGGTCAATATCAGGTGATCAGCTTGCTATTGCGAAGGAGACAGGAAGGAGACTTGGGATGGGAACTAACATGTACCCATCTTCATCCTTGTTGGGAAACCACAAGGACGAGTCGCTAGCTGGAATACCGATTGAAGAGCTGATTGAGAAGGCTGATGGATTTGCTGGAGTTTTCCCAGGTTAGTATCCAACACTACGAAAAAATTTCACTCTATTTCGATATTCCAATACTCATACCAAGTTACCTGGACTCTTTATGCAGAGCACAAGTACGAAATAGTGAAGAAGCTGCAGGAGATGAAGCACATTTGTGGAATGACAGGAGATGGTGTGAATGATGCACCGGCCTTGAAGAAGGCCGACATTGGAATTGCTGTGGATGATGCCACTGACGCTGCTCGTGGCGCTTCAGACATTGTCCTCACAGAGCCTGGTCTGAGTGTCATTATCAGTGCTGTGTTGACCAGTCGAGCTATCTTCCAGAGAATGAAGAACTATACTGTAACCCTCTCACACTCTTTTGCGCCCATCAACTGCTCTTACATGTTCCCATTTTCTGACGCTGACGTCTCATCACATTCTTTTGCAGATCTATGCTGTCTCCATCACCATCCGTATAGTGGTGAGTAGATTAGAAAGCAAAACACTTTTACAAGAAAAACATTCAGAGGTTTTCTTGCTTCTAACTTGAAGTCCAATCTTGCAGTTTGGATTCATGTTCATTGCTCTGATATGGAAGTTCGACTTCTCCCCATTCATGGTTCTTATCATTGCCATCCTGAACGACGGTAAGACCTCAATCTACTGCTCAGCCACTCCTAAATACCGGCTCAACAAGATTTGCTGAATCACTCTTTGATTTCTTTGTTCAGGGACAATCATGACAATTTCAAAGGATCGAGTGAAGCCATCCCCACTGCCTGACAGTTGGAAGCTGAAGGAAATCTTTGCTACTGGAGTTGTTCTTGGAGGCTACTTGGCTTTGATGACTGTCATCTTTTTCTGGATTGTGAAGGACACTGACTTCTTCCCAGTGAGTGACACTCAACTGTTAAAACACATTTCTTATCCTGGGCAGGAACCGAGAAAAGAAGACATGTCCGAGGGATTAACAACATTGTTCTTCATCTTACTTCTGCAGGACAAATTCGGTGTCAGACACATCAGGGATAACGATGAAGAGATGATGGCTGCATTGTACTTGCAAGTCAGTATTGTGAGTCAGGCATTGATCTTTGTCACCAGGTCGCGCAGCTGGTCCTTCGTTGAACGTCCAGGGATGCTACTTCTTGGTGCCTTCCTGATTGCTCAGTTGGTAAGTATTGTCTCAGCTCCAGTTGAATATTGCCCCCGACTCTATGTTTCTGTGCTCAATGGTTAAATCCTGTTTAAACTGAACTCCTGCAGATTGCTACTCTTGTTGCCGTGTATGCCAACTGGGGTTTTGCTAGAATTCAGGGAATTGGATGGGGCTGGGCCGGTGTCATCTGGATTTACAGCGTTGTCTTCTATTTCCCTCTTGATATATTCAAGTTTGGAACTCGATACGCCTTGAGCGGAAAGGCATGGAACAACTTGTTCGACAACAAGGTACTTAACTGGATAGTTCATAACAATCTGTTTGACAGAGCAATCATTTTAGCTCTTTACTTTATCCCACCTGACGATTCATTTTATTTCTGTAAAACAGACTGCCTTCAGCAACAAGAAAGACTACGGAAAAGAAGAGAGGGAGGCTCAATGGGCTACTGCTCAGAGAACCCTTCATGGACTTCAGCCACCAGAGGCTTCAGGTATCTTTCATGAGAAGAGTAGCTACAGAGAGCTGTCTGAGATTGCCGAGCAGGCCAAGAGACGTGCCGAGGTTGCTAGGTAAGCCATCCACCCACTCCAGCCCCTGCATTCCTTTTCAATCTAAGTTAAGTCACAATAGATAGCTGAAATCTCCTTGATCATTGCAGGCTTAGGGAGCTCCATACACTCAAGGGGCACGTTGATTCAGTTGTGAAGCTAAAGAACTTGGACATCGACACGATCAACTCGCACTACACAGTATAAAAAAAAAAGCAACAAGTTTAAGAAGATTGTTTTAAGAAAAAAGCTCAGCAGTCTGACAAAACTCTGATCCAAGGAAAAGAGAAAGCAAGTGATTACCACATTTTTTTCGGTTATTTTCCAACTTGTTGTTAATTGATAAAGCTGTATGACTTCAGCAAAGGGATGATGCTTTAAAGTCCCAGAGAATACACTATCCTGTATCTTTCACTGACATCAATATTTTTTTTGAAAGTTAACTTCTTTCAAGTAGTATCAGCCATTATTTTACACTACCAATAAACACAAATGATAAGTCAAACTGATTTTTTTGGAAAAAGCTGAGAAAATGCCTACTACAAAGCGACGGGTTGCCGGCGACTGGGATAAATTCCGGGGAGATGAACGCTGTGGGTTGGTTTGGTATTGGGGAGGCTTGAGGCGGCAGAACTGGTGACGAAGGTGGAGCTGCTGGCAATCGGAATCATCAACCTCCGGAGCTGGTTGGAGCTGGGAATCAGCGTAAGCCCTAGTTTTAATTTTTCGTTACTAGGAGTAGATAACAAAGGGGACTTGACTGTATTATATGCTATGTACTTTTTGATAACTGAAGGAGTCGTTTGAAATTTCTTGAAACTCCCCCAGTCACTATTTCGTGTTGTCCAAGACAAGGCAAACCCTAATTTACTTACTACTACGGAGTGTAAGAGATAAAAGCTCCAACTTGTTGATTATCGAATTGTCTTTAGATCCGATGTCGACGACGAACATTGCTCGAGCATTGTGCGCCCACCAGCGTTTTCGCCTTTCCGGATCCGCTGCTGCTACCTTCCCGCAGGTTTGATTATATATGCAGCTTGAATTGTGATTGTAAATAATACTAATAATTATTATTACTCTTCATTTTCAGAACACAAATAGGTTCAGCTCTGTGTCGGACGGAGCTCCTCCATCAAACGAAAACGGTATTTGTGACCTTCGCATCTTGTGCTGGTCTTTTCTTTTCTGATTTTGCTGATCTTATGTACAGTTTCTAAGGAAGATTTGGATTTGAGGAAAATGTTTGAGGAGTGGGATGATTAAGCACGGTCGCGTTTATTCAACCCCTGAATCAAAGGAATATATATCGTTTTGGGATATTCAAGCGAACCGTTGAAAATGTAAATAATCATAATGCACGTTCAGGAAATAGTCCAGATAGGGATTATTAACCAGTTCTCCGACTTGACCTATGAAGAGAAGTACCTACGGGCCTCGAGAATCCTTTCCTTCCCCCCTATCGTCCCCCTATGTTTTAAATAGCTTCTCAGTTTATCCTGATTTGCACTTAAACATATACAAATGAGTTGCTTTTTAGCTGAATTTTACCTTTTGATCATGTTGCACATCCACTTTGATTATGTAGTTTTTTATATGTTTAATTACTCGCTAGATATTAAAAAAAACAAGTTGATTAAAACTTTAATTATTTTCAGGATGATATCTGTTTTTTTTTATAACTTCAATTTAGTTTTCTTCATCTTAGAAATAAAATAAAATATTCTATTTTGTGTGTATGAAAGCTCTTATATAACCTTCTCATAATCAAAGACATGCAAAAACAAAAGTTATATTTCCGTTTGTCCAAAAAGAGGTTCAACTTTTGCATCTGGGGTAACAGTTAAGTTGGCTCAACTCTTGACTTTTTGTAATTAAGAGGGAGGAGTTCAACTCCCATAATGCACCATTCTCATCTAATTAAGGTGTGTAATTTTCTCTCACACCTAGCAATAGGTGTGTGAAGATTGTTGGTCCCGATCAAGCAAGGTCTTGAGGACAGTAATTTTTCTTCATTTCGCAGGAGATGTTGAAGATTTATTGGTCCCGAGCAAGCGAGGACTCGAGGACGGGTTTTCCTCCCTTTAGCAGTAGGTGTTGTAGATGGCTTCTTCTGTGTCGAGTCGGCAAAAAAAAATAAGGACATGCGTTGCGACCTTTGAAGATTTGCATCACAAAGGGATGAGATGAGACGTGGCATTGGCTCGTACTTCAGTTACATATAATTTACAAAATAATGTCAATAAAAGATGATGTAATGATCTCGTACAACTTGCTAATCCCAATAATAAAAAAAGTTCAACTTCAAATGTGATATGTTTCTTGGGCAGATGATTGTTGCATCACCAATGGGCCTAATGGGCCGATGTTGTATCATATTGGCCTTTGAGATACCAGTTACGGCCCAATAGATTAAACCCGAGCGGAAAGTTATTGAAATAAATTAAATCAAACAATTACTTTCATAGAACTTGGGCCGGTCCATTATAGGGGCTGGGCCCAAATCTGCAAATGGCCATGTGAACTGCTTCATCACCCTTCGTTAGGGTTTACATCACAAACTCTCTCAACTCCAAATTCACTCAAACTCTGCAAATCCAAACGCTCCAATGGAGATCGAGAACGGCGACTCCGCCGCCGGCCCGGCCATTATCAAAGCCCTAGCTTCCTGCAACAAGCCGTCCCGAGACAGAGCTCTTCGACTCCTACAAAAATGGCTTCCGCGCCAGTCCAAAGTCGCCGATGACGACATGAAGAAAATCTGGAAAGGCCTATTCTACTGCGCCTGGCATGCCGACAAGTTCCCAGCCCAATCCGAGCTTATAGAACGGCTCACGTCGCTCCTCTTAGCTCTGGATCTTCCGGTATCGATTCATTACTTTAATGTATTTTTACTGACGATGCGAAGGGAGTGGGCGGGAATCGATTCGTTGAGGTTGGAGAAGTTTTATCTTCTGATTCGGAGGTTTGTGAGCAAGATGTTTGAGCTGATGAGGAGGAATGGTTGGGATTTGGAGCTGTGTAAAAGACTGGTGTGTGTTTTGGAGCAAGGTACGTTTTTGGCTGAGGATAAGTATTTGGGGAATGGTGTTAATTATCATGTTGCGAGTTTGTTTGTTGATGAATTGAAGCCATTTTGGCCTGTGAAAATTGAGGTGGTGGAGGTATTGATTCAGCCATTTGTTAGTATTTTGGGGAAGACTACAGATAAAATTTTGGTTAGTAAGATTAAGTCTAGTGTGTTTGATGTATTGGCCAAAGCTGCTGAGGGATATTTAAAGATTAAGAAATTAGGAAAGGATGGCGAGGAGGGTGATGGTGAGAGTGGTGAGGTTAGTTTTGGTGTAATTGGGTTGAAGTTGGATTTGGCGAGTAAGCTCTTTGAGTTGGGGTCTTCGGTGAATTGTGTTCAGGGGAATAGGAAAGTGTTGTTTGCTCTGAGTGATGAGTTTGGGAAGTTAGATAGGGACTTGAAGTCTTCAGGTATTGAGATAAAGGTTCCGGAGGTTGAGAATGATGTCGCTGAGGAGGTCCCGAGATTGGTGGCGATGAGTGTTGATGGTGAAGGGGAACAATCTGATGGGTTGGGTGACCAGGCTGTGGTGGCTGTTGATTCTAATGGCTTTTCAGAAGGTAAGTTGTCCAAGAAGGAAAGGAAGGCTTTGAAAAAGCTTAGAAAGAAAATGAAGTTGAAAATGGCAGATGTCTTAGAGGAAGATATCAGAGGTGTTGAAAGCGACCGAGATTTACCAGTCACGGATGGTGAGAACTCAAATGCAGAGCCTTCAGATGAGGTGAACACTATAACGCTTAACGAGTCAGCGCTGTCCAACCTTCAGATGCAATTTGAAAAGGTTGCAGCTGAAGCTGGCTTGGAGGACAATGGGGCAAGTGTGCTCGGAACCTTTCAAGTGGACAATGACCAACATGTTACCAAAAAGAAGAGAAAGAGATCAAAAAGTAAGGATGCAAACAATGGTATCAAGGATGAAGGAGGAGATGCTGCCACAAATGATGGAGACAAGAGTGCAAAGAAAGTCCGATTTTCCATGAAGAACAATTTGGTCTGGAAGCCTCAGACTCCCTTGCCTCCTCAAAGCGTGAGAATACCGCCATCAGTCACTCCCAGAGGCAGTGCACTAAAAAAAGGCGTATCTCCTGGTCCAATCCGAGACACATCCTCACAATCCAAAAAGCTAAAACGAAGTAGTTCCGGAAAGAAGCGGCTCAAAGGAATCAAGAGCCCAGGCATTAAACGACCAAAGAAGCTTAAAAACACATCTCTGTGATGCCCGTCTCAACGCTACTAAATGTTTGTTACCGTCTGAAATGTGTCTGCAGACCGGTTCCACCAATTTTACTGTTTCTTTCAATTGTTTGAGTTTGAGTACTCCAGTACGAGATTTCTAAAATTTTTGTATTTTTCTTATTTATAGAATACATTATTCATCCTAGGTGATTGATGTTTTATGCATCTGTGAATTTCACCAGCTCACACAACCAGTTAATTTTTTTGTTCTATAGGCACTGTTAAGATACCTGGAACTGGAACACTAGGTGATTGACTTTTTCATTTGAGCAGCATTCTTGAAAAAATTTCAATGGTGTTTCTTTTTTTTTATGGGAGTTACTGGATTAAATTTAGTATCTGTTTATTTTGAGCTGGTGAGGATTTGAACCCTTGCCACCCTGGGCGCAGGGGACGTCCTTCCACTGAGCTAATCTCTTTGACTCGATGGTCTTTCTTTTTAAATTGTCAATTATTGAAAACATTTCTAAAATTAATAAAAAAACATTTCTAAAAGATTATTAGTTTTAGACAAATTGCTTTTTTCTTTTTATATCTGCAGCTTATATAAAAGAATAGAAATTTATAATGTTTCAAATAAGGGTGCGGTTCAGGTACAAACCAAATTATAAATAAAAACTACAAACCGATTATAAAGCCGACACGTGTCCCAGTTTAGTCGAAATCCCGGAGAAAACACGGAGGGGTATAATAGTCATTCCACACTAATGGGTATAAAACCTAATAATGTTATTTTCAATTTAGTCCAAAAATTGTTAGTGTTCAGACTTAAAATACTGATGTTCAGACTTAAAAATACTTAATAATCAGACTTAAATGGTAGTGTTCAGACTTAAATGGTAGTGTTCAGACTTAAAAATACTTAATAATCAGACTTAAATGGTAGTGTTCAGACTTAAAAAGGTAGTGTTCAGACTTAAAAAAAGTAGTGTTCATACTTAAAAATACTTAATAATCAGACTTAAATGGTAGTGTTCAGACTTAAATGGTAGTGTTCAGACTTAAAAAGGTAGTGTTCAGACTTAAATGGTAGTGTTCAGACTTAACTGGTAGTGTTCAGACTTAAAAAAGGTAGTGTTCAGACTTAAATGGTAGTGTTCAGACTTAAAAATACTTAATAATCAGACTTAAATGGTAGTGTTCAGACTTAAATGGTAGTGTTCAGACTTAAATGGTAGTGTTCAGACTTAAAAATACTTAATAATCAGACTTAAATGGTAGTGTTCAGACTTAAAAAAGGTAGTGTTCAGACTTAAATGGTAGTGTTCAGACTTAAATGGTAGTGTTCATACTTAAAAAGGTAGTGTTCAGACTTAAAAAAAGTAGTGTTCATACTTAAAAATACTTAATAATCAGACTTAAATGATAGTGTTCAGACTTAAAAAGGTAGTGTTCAGACTTAAAAAAAGTAGTGTTCATACTAAAAAATACTTAATAATCAGACTTAAATGGTAGTGTTCAGACTTAAAAAGGTAGTGTTCAGACTTAAAAAAAGTAGTGTTCATACTTAAAAATACTTAATAATCAGACTTAATTAAATGGTAGTGTTCAGACTTAAAAAAGGTAGTGTTCAGACTTAAATGGTAGTGTTCAGACTTAACTGGTAGTGTTCAGACTTAAAAAAGGTAGTGTGTTCAGACTTAAATGGTAGTGTTCAGACTTAAATGGTAGTGTTCAGACTTAAAAATACTTAATAATCAGACTTAAATGGTAGTGTTCAGACTTAAATGGTAGTGTTCAGACTTAAAAATACTTAATAATCAGACTTAAATGGTAGTGTTCAGACTTAAAAAAGGTAGTGTTCAGACTTAAATGGTAGTGTTCAGACTTAAATGGTAGTGTTCAAACTTAAAAATACTTAATAATCAGACTTAAATGGTAGTGTTCAGACTTAAAAAAAAGTAGTGTTCATACTTAAAAATACTTAATAATCAGACTTAATTAAATGGTAGTGTTCAGACTTAAATGGTAGTGTTCAGACTTAAAAGCTTAATGATCAGACTTAAAAAAAAAGCAATGATCAGACTAAAAATTCTTAATGATCAGACTTAAAATGGTAATGATCATACTTAAAAAGAATTCTATGATCAGACTTAAAATTAAAGAGTCTTGCCCTAAGAATTCTATGATCAGACTAAATTTTTTTTTATATTTTTATTTTTGATTAAAACATGAATTTGACCCTTCAGATGATCGAATTTGCCCTAAAAACACCGACCTCACCACGCAGTTGTGAGTCTTGCTCAGAATGCCGTTTCCACCCAAAAAATACTAGACTTTCATCAAATTCTGACACAGGCGCATAAACATCAAATTTTGCATAGCATTCTTCAGATGTTCCAATTTCTGCATGTAAGTCTGATCATTACCATATTAAAGTCTGATCATTATCAATTTTAAGTCTGATTATAACCATTTTAAGTCTTGTCATTACTGATTTAAGTCTGAACATTGTAGTGTTCAGACTTAAATGGTAGTGTTCAGACTTAATATGGTAAGACTTAAAAATACTTAATAATCAGACTTAAATGGTAGTGTTCAGACTTAAATGGTAGTGTTCAGACTTAAAAAGTCTGATCGTTAACAATGTTTTTTAAGTCTGAACAATGTTTTTTCAAGTATTGTCATTACTGGTTTAAGTCTGAACATTGTTTTTTTAAGTCTGAACATTGTTATTTAAGTCTGATCGTTATTGGTTTAAGTCTCATTATTATTTTTTAAGTCTGAACAATGTTTTTTCAAGTCTGAACAATGTTTTTTCAAGTATTGTCATTACTGGTTTAAGTCTGAACATTGTTTTTTAAGTCTGAACATTGTTATTTAAGTCTGATTGTTAATGGTTTAAGTCTCATTATTATTTTTTTAAGTCTGAACACTGTTTTTTTAAGTCTGAACAATGTTTTTTTGAAGTATTTGTCATTACTGATTTAAGTCTGAACATTGTTTTTGAAGTCTGAACATTACTGTAGCAAATTTTGGACGTTTATACCCCTCATATCGTTTATATATTTTTAAATAAGTCCACATGTAATTTTTTTTATTTACAAAAATAACCCCGACTGGATGAAATCTCGGCTGAATTTTAATTGGTTCATTTTGACACGTGTCGAATTTTTTATGGGTTTGTAGTTTTTATTTATAATATTGGTTTGTATTTGATCCAAACCCTTCAAATAATATGTCAGTTTATAATAATAATAAAAAGGGTCTAAATTTGAGAAAATTTACCAGATTCACGCTATTTTATCCAACTATCTACCATGTAATCACGTAATTTAATTCATTAAATGATACAAACCCTGAATCTACATAGGACATTACGCAACTATATGTGTCATTTGAAATGTATGTTGTATTTTTGTTAATTTAATGATTATTAGATCATAACAAATAAATTCTGTTTTGAGACAAATTAATGAATCCAGCAGCAGAACACAAAATCAAAGACAGACGTGGAAGCAAATTCAATGAGTGATTGATGAACACAAACCATAGATGGCATCATCTCAACCCAAGGATAGAAACAGATACACAGCAACCATCTTCCTCTTCCTCCTCCTTTTCCTTCTCAGCATCTTCCTCTTCACCAAACGAGCTCTCGAGCCAACACTCTACCCCTACTCAGATCCCAATTCGCAGGACACCCTCATCACAACCGTCACTCAAAATGTCGAAACAGTCGCAACGGAAGAGATCAAAAAGGAAGAATCTTTAGAGGAGAGTGACGAAAGGGTTGCTGGGGAAGAGGTTTCTGACGAAATCGAGACAACCCCACGTCCCAAAAACGAATCTTTAGCCGACCCAGATGATAAAAAAACCAACTTGACGGAGTCACAGAATGATGAGGATAACAACAACTTCGCCGGTGATGAGTTTGACGGTGGATCTGAGGGTAAAAAAGAGTCAAATGTTGAATCTTTGGAAGATAATCTTGGGGAGAGTGAGGTTGGATTAGGGCAAGGGTGTGATTTGTTTAGAGGAAAATGGGTGAGGGATGATGAGTATCCAATTTACAAACCTGGGACTTGTCCTTATGTTGACGAAGCATTTAGTTGTCAGGAGAATGGCAGGCCTGATACTGATTATTTGAAATGGAGATGGCAGCCCGATGGATGCGAGATTCCTAGGTATGCCATATACACGAAGCTCCATTCATTTTTTGGTATTTAGTTGGTAGTACTTAGATTTGTGTGGACTTCGGAGTAATTCTGATTTGTTCTTCACTATTTGTCATAGCTTTGAGAAATGCGGTTTGGGGAGTAGGCCATTTTCCCTACGTCCTTTTTAGTTGTTTTGGCCATTTTAGATGTATGCATGTGTTTTCGATGCGGGTAAGAGTAAATGTATGTATGGTGCTCTAATTTGAGATTGCAACATTGTTTTTACTTTCCTATTTTTGCAGTTTGATCTTAAATGCTTGGATATCTTCACTTTTTGATAATTATCTGTTGCATGGTAGGACTAGAAAAACGAGTGAAATGTGAAGTTGCTGACAATGCGGCAGCTTAGTTGGTTTATTGCTGCATTTTTGTCTTGTATATTTTGGACATCGACTATGTGTTTGTTTAAATTCTTACGATGTTTAGTGCCATTAGCTTTTGTGAGATGGATTTGTGTAAAGGTAAACCAACAGTTGAATGCGTAATCTCAGGTTCAATGCTTCAGACTTCTTAGAGAGGCTGAGAGGTAAAAAGTTGATGCTTGTTGGCGACTCCATGAATCGAAATCAGTTTGAGTCCATTTTGTGCGTACTACGTGAAGGCCTGAAAGATAAAAGCAGAATGCACGAAACCCATGGCTACAAAATTAGCAAAGGAAGAGGCTACTTTGTCTTCAAATTTGTGGTACGCGGTTCTGTTTGATCTCATCTTTAAAAACTTTTTCTCTATTAATATGTTCAAACCAAACTGTGTCTGCATCAGGCGGTTCGTATCAGCAAGATATTATTTTACTCATCTCGCATTTTCCAAATGTATGTTGTTGCAGGATTATGATTGCACGGTGGAATTCGTACGCTCACATTTCCTGGTGAAAGAAGGGATACGTATCAATGCGCAAGGAAACTCAAATCCAACTTTGGCAATAGACCGAATTGACAAAACCTCAGGCAGGTGGAAGCGCGCAGACATCCTCATTTTCAATACTGCTCACTGGTGGTCCCATGGAAAGACAGCTCGAGGGTACTCTTTCATTTACATTTTAAGAATTACCGAAATGCAATTATTCACTTTGTTTTCTTCATGTCACTCTATAAATTATCTCCAGTTGCATTTTGCATATAGGCAATGATCATCAAAAGGAAAGGCTAATAGGTTTCGGACATTTTCTGCAGGAAAAACTATTACAAAGAAGGCGACCACATTTATCCGCAGTTTGACGCTGTTGAGGCTTATAGAAGAGCGATAAAGACATGGGCAACGTGGGTTGACAGCAATGTGAATAAGAAAAAACAGTTGGTTTTCTATCGCGGATATTCCTCGGCTCATTTCAGGCAAGACAAACTCTAGATTATTATCAAACAAAAATTTTGACCTGAAAATGACACTGACGTGATGTGCATATTTTATCCAGAGGCGGGGACTGGGACTCGGGTGGTACATGCAACGGCGAGACTGAACCAATTAAAGATGGAGCCGCGTTCCTCAATACTTACCCCTTGAAAATGAAAATAGTCGAGGAAGTCATCAAGGACATGAAGGTTCCAGTGATTCTCCTCAACGTTACACGACTAACAAATTTTCGTAAGGATGGCCATCCATCGGTCTATGGAAAGAAAGGGACAAAGCTTTCACTAAGACGCCAAGACTGTAGTCATTGGTGCCTTCCTGGAGTTCCTGACGCATGGAATGAACTCATATATTACACTCTTATGTTCCGACAGACATCTAAGAGGAATGTATAGCTTCTGCCACTCGTCATAACATCCTTTTACGCGACAACCAAGGTAATTTGTTCCATTTGATTGTGAAAATCTTTCCTTTTACTAGTCAGATTTTTCTACCGGCAAAGGTTGGACATCACGGGATTGCAAACAATCCCACCTTTAGTGTGATTTTTTAGCTGATGATTTTGCAGTGATAAGTTCCATTTATATGAGTTTACACATGTCACTTCTTCATGTATCTTAGATCAATATTGTTTTCTTGTTAAATGTTGTGAGAATACTACTTTGCAAGATGTTAAAAATGACATTACAATTGTCAGATTAAGAATTATTTTTCTGTGAACAAGCAAACAGTAATGTAAACCTCCTCAACTGTTAGGTCATTTCCTTAGCATGCATGACCTCTGAAAAACAGGTCAAATGCTCATTTCACATGCCATTGCATTTTGAATGTTAGCCTGACAAAAGAAAAGTGTTTCGAATATGAAATTTCACCTTAATTGTTAAAACAGTGCAATGAGAGCATCCCCTTGGTATATTGTTTCCTGGCCTTCCTGTACTTATCCAGCAACATTTTGTATTTCACTACCACATCTGCAAACACAATACTGTCACAGAAATTGGACTTCGTTTGCATAAAAGCAGCTTCAGATAAATGGCAGAGATCAGACAATTCTGTTATAGTTGGTGAGGGTCCATGTATACTGCAAATGTCCTGGTTGAGATGCTCGAGCCATTTAAATGGGTCTTTGTCAATGCGTAAAGCAGCTTCAAGTTCCTTGATAGCACCTGAGTAACTTGATTGGGTGCTGATGACATCCATAATATGAGTGAAATTAGTTGTCTGACTGTTCTGCAGCAAATTGTCAGTTTCCGATTGAGTTTGAATTGCACCAGCCAAGCAAGCCTTCCTAAAGTCAGGATTTGAGTGACTAATATGCCTGATCGCAAAGTGCAGCAGATGCAAAGACAGGGGATCAACTGCAGAGTCCTGGTTGTGGCTCCAACAATGAAGTGCTACATGAGCAAATCCCTCCCACCTGCATCAATATCAAATGATGAGGATATAATATAGATGATATAAGCTGAGCAAGCAATATAATTATCAGCTTTTTAGTTTTTATGATGAGATGAAGCATTAAAATTCTTTTTGTTAAGTTCTTAGTATGGAATTATATCATTTAGCTGTTTGTGCAATCACTTCGTGTTAGATGAAGAGAGTTCCATATACAAGGGATTCTGCTACGGTTACTTGGAGAATATTTAATGATATAGTAAAGAATAGCACTATTATGAGTGATACATAGAATGGAGAATATTTAATGATATAGTATAGTAAGGAATAGCACTATAATGAGTGATACATAGAGCTTACTCGAATGGTGGTTCAACCTCAATTCCAAATGTCAGGTGCAAGGAGAACCCATTGTTTGCATCCAGTTCACCACCACGAGTCATGGTACATGCTTCATGAGCTAACCCTCTAGGTATGTATAAAACATCCCCTTCCTTTAACAAACAATTCATCTCTTTTGAAACATTCTCAACATGTGAGCAGCAATCACTTTGAAGAGGCTCATACAAACGAGGTAACCTTAAAGTTGGCTGCTCCGCTATTGTCCATTGTTTTTCACCAATAAGCTGGCACACAAACACACAATGGTCATCATAATGACGAGCCAAACCCTGAGAGTTGGGAGGAGTCATATATAAATTTACACCAACTGATGGCTGTCCAAAAAGAGATGCAATGGCATCCGCTACAGCAGCAATTAATTCAAAGCGGAATTCCAGACCACGAAGTGCTATGGTATAACCCTGTTTATAACCTTCTTCACACCTCAAGATATCATCAGAGCTGAAAACATCAGAAGACTCTATACGATCAACTGAACCTGTTGAGAAGAAGTGCATCTCAATTTGATCGTCAGTTTTGACAACACGTATATCTTGCTGATAAATTATAGTGCACCCAATAGTTTCTTTCACCTCCCTTAAAAAATCAAGGATGTCTAGATCATCTGAAGCAAAGGGCAGGCAAGACACCATTCTTCGAAGTGAATTAGAAAAGAAAGATGAGATTGCTTCTTCACAGTTGAGAAGGCTTGCAAATGAACCAAAAATGTTCTCTTTACCATTCAAACACTCGGAGCTTCTCAAGACAAAGCTCGACTCCTCCCAGTAATTCAATATAAAATTTTGGAAACAATGATCACTTTTGCCAAAGAAACTTGGAAGAACCTGCTCCAGAGGGTATGTTAAATATTCTCCTGCAATCATGGAGAGCCTGAATATGGTTTCAGCCAAATTGTTGGCCTTAATGTTACTCAAATGCCCACATCTTTTGCCTTTAAGATCGTGGGAATCTCCATAATTGATTTTGAGATACACCTTTCTCCATATATCCCTCATGTAAACCAGAACATTTTTGGAGAGTTTGCTTTGGATCATATCTAACTGCTCCAGATTGCAACTATTAATGAGAGTCGCCATTATATCAAATATCACCTTTTGAAGCTCATCTCCAACAAACACTATCGACACACCATTAGAAGTCTCATTGCCCCCATTGCATGAATCAACTGTCACCGTTGGGAGTTTTAGCACCTGATAGAATCGAAACCTACTGGCTGCTCAGTCACGAGACATGCAAGTGTTTAAAACTGCAATTTATGATGGCCAAAAACAGCAAAATAAATAACCAATATTAACCTAGACTGAAAAGTCTGATTTAATCAGCTAATTACTCTCTAAAACCGATTGACAAATAGATTGATAAAATATTTCTGTTACACATCAAACATTGTTCCGAACATGGATGTCCACTAATAAAAAAAGAGCACCTTTCGAGTGCAACCGCCATAGCTTCTCATCCTAATACAACAAGTTGCTACTTTTGAATTCCCATTTCCTTGGTTTTTGAATTAAAGCTCACAAAATGTCATTTTTATAAAGGACTGAAGGAGTCTCATATCATTATCTAACCGTAATTCAATTTAGACCAGCAGCAGATATAATACAACCTATGTACATTAAATCCCACAGACGAACAAAAGAAAAGAAACGCAAAAACTTACATAAAGGTGTCCACAGCAGAACACTCCAGCAACCGTCGCCGTCCAATTTCAGTCGCCGCCAAATCCAATACTGCATTACAAGCAGCCAACGCCACGCTTCTCCTTCGATCAACTGCGGAACGAATCAACCCACTCACGATCTCTCCATCCATCGCAATCGTCTCATTAATTTCAAAAGACGACAACGACGCCAATCCAACAATCTCCGCTGCAGACGACGAGATCTTCCCACTCCTGCAACTCACACAAACCCAAATCAACACTATACTTCACCATCACACATACGAAAATATTCTTAAAAAGTATCAATTAATTACTCGTTTTTCATCAGAGCTGGAAGCAAAGCGATGAACGTGGACGGAAGCGTTTGATGATTTTTCGAGACGA
The DNA here is from genome assembly GCA_033675215.1 of Rhodiola kirilowii. Taxonomy (NCBI): domain Eukaryota; kingdom Viridiplantae; phylum Streptophyta; class Magnoliopsida; order Saxifragales; family Crassulaceae; genus Rhodiola; species Rhodiola kirilowii. Next base: position 9,593,834 of record CM066203.1, on the reverse strand, counting down.
GCGATTGACGGAGCTGCTTAAGCCCCTTCCTGAGAAACGATGGGGCGTAGGGATGGAAACTGAGAGAAACGGCAGCCAATAAAGACGCGAAAATATTCTCTAGGTTTTCCGACTCACGGCGGAGCGACGACGTGGCAACGCTTCGCTTTCTCTTCATCTTTTTCCGACAAGAGAGAAATGTTGCTGTTGAGCTTCTCAAGGTCTAAACGCAGCAGTACGTGACATTTCAATGCGTCGGATCGGGTCGGTCATTCTGGGTCAGGCTTACTCGACCGGCCCATTAAAAGCCCATCGACGGCCCAAATTTTTTGAATGAGATTAATCTAAGAGGTAATTAGCACTGTTAATTTAATTAAAAGGTGATTAAAAATTATAATAGCTGGCTTATTAAAAGGCTTACTGCATGTTGCACTCTTCACAGGCTTCATCTTTCTCAAGCCTCTAACACTTCTCTGACTTCAAATCTTTCTGAAAGATGATCACTGGGAAGGACATCTACGACGTACTAGCGGCTATAGTGCCGCTATACGTCGCGATGATACTCGCCTACGGATCGGTCCGATGGTGGAAAATTTTCACTCCGGACCAATGCTCAGGCATAAACCGCTTCGTAGCGGTGTTTGCCGTCCCGCTCCTGTCCTTCCACTTCATCTCCACCAACGACCCCTACGCGATGAACTACAGGTTCATCGCAGCGGACTCGTTGCAGAAAGTGGTGATTTTAAGCGCTCTGTTTCTCTGGAACACGTTCACCAAGCACGGGAGCTTGGAATGGATGATTACTCTGTTTTCACTATCGACGCTTCCCAACACGCTGGTGATGGGGATTCCGTTGCTGACGGCGATGTACGGAGAGTACTCGGGGAGCTTGATGGTACAGATCGTTGTGCTGCAGAGCGTGATTTGGTACACTTTGATGCTGTTTATGTTCGAATATCGAGGAGCCAAGCTTCTCATTTCGGAGCAGTTTCCTGAAACCGCAGGGTCGATTACTTCATTCAGAGTGGAGTCTGATGTGATATCGTTGAACGGGCGAGAGCCGTTGCAAGCGGATGCGGAGATTGGCGAGGATGGGAAGCTACATGTCAAGGTCAGGAGAAGTTCGAATTCGAGTGTTAACTCGCTGTACAGCAAATCAAAAGCTATGAACTCGATCACGCCTCGGGCTTCGAATCTAACCGGAGTGGAGATTTACTCAGTCCAATCCTCTCGAGAGCCGACGCCACGCGCTTCCAGCTTCAACCAGACTGATTTTCTAGCCATGTTCGCGAGTAAAACGGCGTCGCCTAAGCACGGATACACGAGCTCGTACGGCGGAGATGTTTTCTCGCTGCAATCGTCGAAAGGAGCTACGCCGAGGACGTCGAATTTCGAGGACGAGGTGATGAAGATGGAGAAGAATAAGAGAGGTGGTGGGAAGAATGTGAGTGGGGAATTGAAGTTCGGAAGCGGGTCGTACCCTCCTCCTAATCCGATGTTTGCCGGCTCAACGAGCGGCGGCGGTGGTGTGAGGAGAAAGGAGAGTGGGAGTAATAAAGAGCTCCATATGTTTGTATGGAGCTCCAGCACTTCGCCCGTGTCAGAAGCTGTCCAGATGCAAAATGGTGCTAATGTGAACAGATCGGCTTCTTCGGATTTTGGACTTCTTGATGCATCGAAAGCTGCTCTTCAGCAAGAGATTGCACACTCCAGAGGTATCTGAAATTCTGATAACGTTTTTTATTTTTTGAAATATTTTCTCACTGATTTTCCTATCTGAATGGAGCAGAGAATGCTGGCTTTGATCAAAATGGGAAGAAAGGGGAGCTGACTGACATCGGTGAGGCGGTTTCTGCCAAATTCGCGCCTCGGAGCGGATCGCCATTCACAGCCGGTAAGAAGGTGGATGACATGGAGGAAGGCGGAGGTGAAAACAGGAACCATCAAATGCCACCAGCCAGCGTCATGACTAGGCTTATTCTGATCATGGTGTGGAGGAAGCTTATCAGGAATCCCAACACTTATTCCAGCCTGTTCGGACTCATTTGGTCCCTTGTTTCCTTCAGGTATGTGTTCCATTTCAAATTCAGACTTCTACGATCTTCCTTAGGTGGTACCTTGAGTGCCAAGTAACCTCATCTGCTGTGTTATCCGATCTATGCGCCTTCATGTGCAGCTCTGGTCTGCCGTGCATCCCGGAGAAAATATCAGTCATCGACCACATGATATACATGACCTGTCTTTGCTGCAAAAATCAATCAAGATGCATATATTTTATAAACCATGTAGGATGTTCTAGGAGACATAAATCTCAGAACTTGAGCCATATTTATTACTCTACAAGTCTAACTTCAATAATAGTCTCTAATAATATTATTGTATAATCCTTCGATTCAACATCTCGATTCCTTCCAAGATTAGTAATCGTGTAAAACATACCTGGAGCTGGAGGTACCAACGTAATTACCAAAGATTGCTAAAATGTGCCTTGATTTTGTACATATTCATGATGGTGCAGGTTTGGAATCAAAATGCCATCCATTGTCCACGGATCGATTTCCATACTGTCGGATGCAGGACTAGGCATGGCCATGTTTAGTCTCGGTAAAAACTTAAACATCCCTATTATGATATTCTAAAGCTGTTCGGAACTATTCACAATTTCAGTTCTGACATTGGTAGTGCTGCAGGTCTGTTCATGGCATTGCAGCCGAAGATCATAGCTTGTGGGAACTCTGTCGCCACATTTTCCATGGCAGTTAGGTTCCTAACAGGCCCAGCAGTGATTGCAGCCACCTCCATCGCTGTTGGCCTAAGAGGCGTTCTTTTACATATTGCAATTGTTCAGGTAGTAATTTATACGCCAAGAGTTCCTTGCTGTCTGATCTCTGATCTAGCTTGGTGCTTGGATTTCAGTTTCACTGACAAAAAAACCACATTTGCAATATGCAGGCAGCTCTTCCCCAAGGAATTGTCCCATTTGTGTTTGCAAAAGAATACAATGTGCACGCTGACATCCTCAGCACTGCGTAAGTACTTACATTTCTGTCTGATCAAATCATGGATCTTTTTACGACTTGTACCTTGAGTCTAACACGGAGATTCACATTTTTCTCTCGCAGGGTTATATTTGGTATGCTGATTGCACTGCCAATTACTATACTTTATTACGTGCTTCTTGGGCTCTGAAGTGAACTGAGAACTTGCAAAAGTAATGTATCTGGTAAATTTTCAGTAAACAAGAAAGATACAGATCAAGTAAGCCGCGCATTTTAAACAAGATGAGGAACAGACAAGTTACAGAACGAACTGAGTAGTGCAAAACAAGGTCACTTGGATCAATTTCTCTACAGCATGTGACTGACCTGTATCTGGTCGAGCTTCTTGGCGTCTGGGGATCTGATTAGGATTAGTTTTTAAGTAGTAGATTCTTACAATTACAACCCAGTAAGGCATTTTTTTGTTTCTAGTCAGCTGATGGATTAAATTAAGCAACCTTCATTGGAATCCCAATGAAACAGTTGACTTGTAATCTACTGAAATACCTTTTTTCCCCTTGATTCAATGTTGCAGGTTCACTGCATAAACTGCAAGCTGAAGGATGCTAATATAATACTGTTGCCTGTCTCCACCAATGTAGCCTTGATCAGTTTCCTTCAATACTTAAAAATTAAAGCACATGTATCTTCAGTACAGTCTGATTCCCCAAAAAACTGTATTAAAAATGTCGATGCAAATTACAAAATAAGAACCAGGTAAGTGTGGCATGGCTCGACGCAGGCCCATCAGTTCACTGTATCCGGCTGCAGCTGCAGGCAATGCTGTGATCAGCTATCAATGTCGGTACCTGTAGATTCACTCATTATACAGATTGTGTCCCAAATAATAAAATAAGCACGCATCAGCATGCTAGAGTTTCAATCTATTATCATATCACGGTTCTGCTCCATTTAGTTCTTGTTGAGAGTATATAAAGAGATGAACGATGGAATAATACGCTTCACTCCAGTTCACAGCTTTACATCTAGTCTAGAGTCTACATTGGGTCATGTGCTAGCTGACGGGAAAAAACAAGTGGACAGCTTTAAAATATAGTTTGAGATCCATCTTTAGGATCCCGAAACTAATACAAGACTTTGTTTTGTTACTCGCTGGAAGACAATGCACATGCTGCTTGCAATTACAATTTCAAAAACAAAACCTGCATATTGCAGACTGTGGAGAAGGTCCAAATCAGGTGACAAGTTTATTTCAAAGATAAAAAGAAGCCCGCTCTGAGTAAAGTTAGCGAGACTGAAGGAACTTGGGAGATTTTAGCTGCTATAATTGACATGAAGAAATTATTTAGTTACTACTTTAAATACATTGATCTCATCAGGTTTCCTACCAATATTCATTGGACTTCATTCAAGATAATACCACATACATAAATACATATTTCATAGTACATATGCATAGAGAAACTGCAGAGGACTAATGCATTGAATATCAATGTATACCCGAATTTGTTGGTATAGTAGCTATCTCTAGCTAGGCCTACTCAGACCAAACGACAACAAATCATAGCTCAAAACTCGTAATCTATGACCAACATCAACATAAGATGAAGCTATAGTTGTTTGTAAATGATGAAGTTAGTCACTTACAAACAAGGAGGAAGCATGAAGAAACCCTTTAGACAGTCTATATCCAGTTCATCGTCATGTCAGATTAGGGGAAAGGACCACTTAGGCCAGTGCAACTATTACAGTAACCTACAGCCATCCCCAGATACAAATATGGTTCAGCCTGCACAAAGAAATATACAGATAAACTTCTTATTGCTTGTGAAAAGGCACGCAGAACACACATTATAATTTAAATCACTTGAACAATGGTTTTACCGGCACCCATCTTGCGTTTAACATATTGTACACAGCCATGAATTTTAGAAGTGCCAGTCAAGTATCTGACCAAACCAAGATTTTTCTGCCAAATCTTATACCATCGATCTACAAAATGTTGTGAACAACTTGATAAGTGAAGGGCTTACCTTACGATTGTGACCGTTAACAAAAGCATAATAAAGGCACCAACTAAACTAATCAAAGATGAAATGCCATCTGATCGAGCCAATAACATTGGATAAATGAAATAATGAGTACAATGTGGAACATGTAGAAAAAAAAATCCTACTGAGAAACTAAATGGTACTTATCCTAAGAAATGGTGTTTGGTCCAAGAAAGCTGCAGTGGTGTTTCTAGTTTCTACATCAATATCCTAAAAAAATACTAACCAGTAACCATCAGCATTTTCCGTTCAATATTTATTCCTGACTTATTAACTACATACACGTCAGCTCAGAGTATAAAGAACCAGAATAGCAAAGCGGAAAAAAAGCAGCGAGTGAAAATGACATAGTTTTATTTCGAGTGCTCAATAATAGACGTATATTTGTTTGTCAAATCAAATTTTAAATTAATCATATTCAGCAGACAACACTTTAGTTTTGTAATCAACACTTTGCATTTTTTGTTTGGCTACTCAGGATCGTAATCCAAAACTTATAGTCAAATAACCTAATCGAGACAAGATAGGTTTCACTTAATTTACAACAAGCCGCTTCATCCACACCACGCCCCTTCGGCCTTCCTGAGTTCCTCTAAGATATTTTCTGAAAATCAAAAGAAAATCCTAAACCTAAAACCTCCTATCAACTTTAACAGGCAACCTGCTTACACCAAAAGCAGGACAGAACAAAAAGTAGCCCATCCAAAAATTCAAAAAAAAAACAAAATAATGCATGTATCATGTTACCGATTTTCAATAAGCTGTGAAGAAGCGAGAGACTCCGCCGGAAGACAACAGCGCGTGTCTTGTAAAGGTCTCCTTTTGTCGAGAGTCGCCTGTGATTTTTAAATTACTGTTTAGTCCCTCACTTTGGTTGTCTAACAAGTTAGTATTTTTTCGATTAAGATGCCAAACTGGCAACAGAGCAGTACAACTTCCCAAGAAAGGCCCAATATAAAATCAGCTGATTGGCCGAAGTAGACGATACTATAAGACCAAATGAAGACCAGTGAGCACTTGAGAGAAATCTGGTCCAGTCGAAGCTAACAGTTTCCGATCATAGCCGAAAGTTTCTGGCCGAAGCCGACAATTTCCGACCGAAGCCGACAGTTTAATCAACAACCACTACTGGAAACATACAAGCGGTACAAACGGTAACAAACCCTAAATGAACAACTAAACATAAAAACCCGGACGAAACCGGTCAAAACACATCACGACTTGTAGCACCGTCCACCACCAGCAGAGCCACCACGCCGCCGACGAGAGCTCCAAGCTACCCTGCCAAACAGCAGCAGCCACCACAGGCCGTCTCCGACCCACACAACAACCGCCAACGCCGTCGCAACATCCCACCAGCAGCCCAACGAAGTCGCAGCAGCACCAGAAAAATTGTACACAAAACTCTTTACCCTCCCCTCCCATCCCACACCTCCACCCGCGCAGACCACAACCCATCCCACCCCACCCACCTGACCCTATTAGCCCGAAGCCAAGCTCCGGACCGACAACGAGAACAGGGGAAAGGGGAAGGCCAGCCCGCAGCAGGGCGGAATGAAGAAAAGGAGAGGAGCAAACGGAGCTAGAAGCTAGAAGCTAGGGTTTTGTTTGGAAACGGTTAGCAAGTTAGTATATAATTCACTATTTGTATTTTTTTTCAAAAGAAAATTGATCCAAGTTATGAGAGATATATTAAGAATATTAGAGGTCAACATGGTGGTGGCATGTTGATTAAGGAGTTACATATGATTCTTTACATCCGGTCTTACAATGGTAAAGATATCAAATGTGATCTGAGCTCCAAGTGTCGATAATGTACAGGGGCTGGGCTGATCCACATGGTGGGGAGGGGTCAACCGCCCCCGATCGATTTTCTAAATTTTCTTTAATATTAGACTAATGCAATGTATTTTTGAATGATTTTTACATTTCGCCCCAGTCATTTTGATTATATGCCCCCAGCCCCCTCTAGTATGAAAATAATTTTGAGTTTATTATTATGGGGGAGAGATCGAAAAAGTAATATAACTTATTCGTAATAATTTTGAATTCAAAGGATCTTGGTGCTCTTGCTAGAGTGTGATGATGGATACGACAAATAGGGACAGAACTAGTGAGGAAAGAGGGTGACGATGTTCACAGATCCACATCCACAACTATCGAAGTGCCCCATTGATAAGGATGACGATGTTCAAAAATCTTATATTAGTTTCAATCTGAATCATAACAAAATGGAAGATGGTTTCTTATTGGATTGATTGGTTTTCAACACTGAAAAAGAACTAGATGAAATCTTTAGCACGTATTCGATAATAGATGATTTTGTGACATGAAAACCATATTTTTTTTATAATGTATTACAATTTTTTGAACCGTAGTCTAATTTTTATTTGCCACCCCATATCTCAGTTCCTGGATCCGTCCCTGACGACAAAACATCGCACATCTTTTTTAATATTTCAACTCTTGAAGCTAGTCTTGATATAACCTTTCACCAGCGTAAATGTTAACAACTATATATTTTTCTAGTTGAATATAAAAATAACGCTTCATGAAACTGAAAACTTGTAAAATATAATAATATATTTTTATTTTTATAAATAAAATATTTATCACTCGCCCCCGGTCAGAAAAATTCCTGCATCCGCCACTGCTAATGTACCGATGGTGATTTGGGGTACATGTGCGGATCCATGCATGGTAAAGGGTGCCGAATCCGGCCCGCGCTTCAGAAGTAGAAAAATGTACCCTATGATTTTGAATCCAGTCAAGATGTCTTACTAAAGCTTCGAATATCAATATAGATGTAGTAGATAACAATTTTCATATTTGTCATGTACATTCATATATAATGGGAGCCTAACTATTAGCCATAAAATTCAACTCATCCTATTATTCACACTAAGTAAATGGCATGTGAATGGTGAATGGTGAATGGTGAATGCAAATATAATCATTGTAGAGAGAAAGACAAGCAATGCTGATGCGTGGTCGAGGTCATATTTATGGCAGTGACCCCATTGAGCCAATCTCATCTCCACCTTTCACAATTCTCATTATGTCTCCTATCAAAAAAAAATTAGGTCTCCTTGTTTTCGATTATTGAGAAATGTTGTTGCTTTTCAAGAAATCTCGATACGGAAAGCTATAAATGGTCAGTCAAGTCGGGTAACATGGACACACATTAATCAACGGTCCTTTTTCAATTTGGGGACATTCGATAAAATTGAAACAAGTAGTACTATTAATTATGGTGAGTGTGTAAGGTAGGTAGTAAACGCCAATGGGTACTTCTCAAAACATTAATGTACATAATGTTGGAATTTTGTTTTGGCATGACAGTGTGCACTGTGTTGTGTCATGTACTCATGTGTAGTGTAAATGTAATTATTTTTGGAATTTTTTTTTCTAAAAAAAAAGGACATAATGTTGGAATTTTGTTTTGGCATGACAGTGTGCCAGTGCACACTGTGTTGTGTCATGTGTGGTGTAAATGTGGTCACTAGGGGCATTCGGTTGAGGTAGCTTGGTAGAATGAGGCAGGTGAGGTACGATCTCGGTCTTTTATTGTGACAGGTGACGAAGCCACGTGAGTTGAGCCGTCAAACGCGTTCACACTACTGTTGGTAGTGGGTTTTACTATTTACCACGGGTGCGTCCACAATGCACGAGGTTGATGGATGACTGAGATCGTCCCTCGTTCTTATTTGTCTTACCTCATTTGAACACTCCTATATGGTCACATGATTATGTGGTGTAGTATAGAGGTGCAAATTATGATAACAAGACAACCAATCATTTTACTTTGTTTTCGTTTTCCATAATAAATGAAAACATATATACATTCTTTTTAAATATATTTTTCCATTTCCCAAAATTCAACCCAAAACAACCATTAAGTAAAAATTTGTGGCAACAAAGTACTAATTTATACTGATTGTGAGTTTACTAAATGGAATCGAACTTTCACCTCCTGATATATAATTAAAAATTTAAATAAACTCGATTAAAAGCTCTTTTAAAGGAATCTTATTGGGAAAAAGTGTGTGAATTGAGATACGTGGCTGTTGGGCTGAAATGGGCCCAACGACCACAATACTCTGAACTAATATAAAGTACAAAAAGACAAAGAAAAGGAAAACGGGACAAAATGTCACTATTTTCTAGCGGTGGGCAAAAAAACGTTTTTTTGAAATACCGCTACCGATTTTAAATTTTTCGTATCACACTGTAAAAGTGTGTTTGATTAATCGTACGCTTATAACCAAAACTCAATTTATTAAAAATTGTACCGCAACCGAATATAGCGATGCGAAAGCGATTCCATATCTCAAACTATCCTCTTTAAACCGCACCACATATATAAATAAATAATTAAATAATTAAAAAGTTAAAGTTATTTAACAAGACAGATATGATGCATGATGAGAAGGCCCCAATGAAAGAGGTTAAAGAGTTGCAAAAAAATATTTTAAGCCAAAGCCTAATTTAAAATTAAGTCGTAATAAAATAACACAAATTCAAATTTGATTCCGGTTGTTGCTCTTTCCGTTGTTTGTTCTTCGGTACAACATATCTTCGACTTCCCCCAGCGGCCAAGCCACGAGAGTCTCGATCGTTATCGGGTTGGTCTTATCTTTGTTCGTGAATTATGGAATCCGTAAGTATTTTAGTTCAAAAATTAATTGGATTTTGGTCGGCTCTTCTCTTATGTAGATGTTGTTGTTTAGGTTACTTCCAGATATTAATAGTTTTTTTCTAAATTCAATTATGATCTCAACTGATTTGAAATAAAAAACAAAGTCTCTACCGTGCAACTTATACTTTTTTTTTGCTAACTTTGAAAATTAGTTTTTAAGCCAAACCACACCGCACCAAATAAAGTGGTGCAGTGCAAATTGGGGTACCTTTTCTAATGCGGTACCATGGAATCGTTTGCCGTGTGAAACGTAGATCATCGTCGTTCTTAACCGATACTTAGGTTAAGCTTCGTCTTGAAACCTTGTGGGGTTAGGAGTAAAGCACCCCGGGGTTGGCGCATCTCGTTGGGCGTGGAGAAGTATTGGGAACCCCAATTTATATCTTCGGAGCGGTTTCTTTTCCTGTCCCCCGTCCTGGCATAGCGCTCGCCTCGGAAGAATTAACTGACTTCCCTCATTCTGTATTGATTTGGGGGAAAATGAACCGTCTACCAATTGGGAAGCTAGACATCGAAATTTATAAACAAGTTAATGTAGTACGATTGTGTATTTACTCTTAAAACCGTATCAAACCGCACTGCGTCCACTCCTATTATTTTCCCATCACAATCAACTCTGCCTTTCTGCCAACCAAACATAACAGCCCACATTTATCTCTTTGCAAAATCACTCACCTTTTTTTCTTTCTCAAACCAAATAATATATAAAACAAAATATATATTCTAATTTGAAAAAAAAAGAATGAAATGGCAGATCAATAAACAATGTTATTCCACATACTGTTGCTTAAGTTTCGGAGTATCCGTACGGCTGGTGTTGTTGAAAAAAAAAGTGGTGGCTGAAATACAGTTGTTCTTAATGAGAATGATATTGGTAATGTTTATCATCTATCTGAAGGGCATATGCATCCATGACTTGAAAAATGTTAGGGGAAAATTTTTTTACCTAGCATTTCTTCCAAACAAATCACAGAAAAAGATTGGAAGTTCTCTCACACATTCTCAAAGATCATTTGTGAGAGAACTTCCTACCTTTTTATGTGCTTTATTTAGAAGAAATGCTTGATTAGGAAGTTCTCTCTGCATATGCCCTAACCACACATGCACCTAACTTGAAAACTCAAATTCAAGTACAATAAATTGAAACTCCAACTAAATAATAAGGCAAAAACAAATTATTCCAAATTAGACACATCGATTTTATTAATACCATAAATTTAGTTTTATTTTTGTAATAAAATAAGGTCAATTTACAATTCACTATTTCTCATCATCTGACTGAAGCTTAATTATTTGTTGTCATTATTAATGTTTAGTGATAAGAAAATGAAATTGTAAGAAACGGTTGCAGTCGAGTCACGTGGGTGTCACTGTTGCTGTGTACGCTGAACTCCCAGTAGCACCCCACCATGATTTTTTGAATCGTAGAAAGTGATTATGGGAGATGATTAAAAAAATCATGTACTCCACCATGATTTTTTTATCATTAAAAAGATCATCCTATGGTTTTTTCTAAAAAAGATCATCCCATGATCTTTTTTGTGTGTGTTTTGATCATGTGAATGAGCCAATCGTAACGCGACACGTGTCCTGTGTACGAAACAGTACAATTTTTATTTTGATCTTGCAACGAATATATATTCTAAATTACAAATTAAAAAAATTAAAATAAATACCAATATTCATAATTTTTTGAACTCTATAAAACGAGATACACTTTGATATATTTTTATTAATCTAAACATTTATGAGCTATAATTTATGTAGTGATGAGATTGATGATAAGCTTTTTGTTTGGATCATGAGTGGAGTACATGTGATTGAAAAAACAATGAGGAATGATTAGATGAGAGATAAAAAGGATAAAAGAAAGTGGATGATATGAATTTTTTTATCATGGTGGAGGATGCTCTAAGAAACATCAAAAGAAGTTGATACAAACAATACTCATATTTCAAAAAATATCTGACTCAAAATGATCACCAGAAAAATCACACGAACATCAACAATTACACTGATTTCAAATCATCTGAATTTTCATCAATGAAATCCTCCAACATGCAACACCCTCATCGACTGATCTACTAGCTAATTTTCAAAGGCACATTACAAGGCGTTTAGAACAGAGCGAGCAGAAATACTTCCGCTTGATTTTGTAACAGAGTGGCAGACAGCAGAGCATCCTCTGGCTCTCTACATCCACTGCTTCAACCTTTCCGCCGCAGTAAGGACACGCTCCCGGCGCTTGCTGCCTCCCCAGCTCCTTCTCCTCCGCTCCACATAGTGTTGGTAAGAAGCACATTCTCTAGCTCTCTGATCTGCGGTTGAAAGGAGTTTTTTGGAAGTGAATTTTGGTGGAGAGAATTGCTGTGATGTTTTTGTGTGTGGCTAGGGGGAGATTTTACTTTATAGAAGGCGACAGACTGATGGGATTGAACCGACTGCACCTGGCGAGTTGAACCGGTTTATTGGACCGAATAATAAAAATGCTTTAGAATGGAGTACGTTTTATTCAGTGTTGTTAAAATCGAATCGTGAATCAAACCGATCAAATTACCAGGTCAATGGGTTAACCGGTTTGACCCGCACATATTAAAAAATAAAAATAAAATATTTATATATGATATTATAGAGAAAAGTTTAAATGAGGCAAGACAAATAAGAATGAGGCAGTGAGGATCTCGACCGTCCATCTAACCTCCCGTGCATCTGAGGCGCGCCACGTGTCCAAATAATAAAATCCACTACTTTTGCAAAAGTAGTGTGAACGCGTTTGGAGGCTCGTGACACGTGGTTTCGCCACGTGCGTCCGATCAAGTCGATGGATGGCCGAGATCGTGCCTCACTGTCTCATTCTTACAACCTGATGTCGCCGAGCGCTCCCCTGATATTATAATTTAACATAATTATGATTTAAATAAATATTACATGATGATGATCTCATTATAACAACATACTATAACAAAATTTTTTTTATACACATACCATAACAAATTTAGAATTTGATAAAGTACAAATCAATAATACAAAAATAATAGAACAACAATAAATTTTAGTCAATTTGCAAGTCACAACAATAAGAAATTTCTAAGACTAATTGAATTTCCGACTAAATTGATAATAAGTACTAAATTTTATAGATTTGATAAATGAATATACATTATTGAAACAAATATTAATATCAGAATTATGTTTAGCTTGGTGGAAAGAAATGAGATAATTATAGAGGAAGACTAAGTTCGAGTCTTATCCAAGTCAAAATAAATAAATATTTTTCATATCAAATCGAAGCGATTGAACCGATCAAATCGTGTTTTAATAAAAAATTAAATCGATCGGATAACAGAACCGAACCGATCCAGTGACCGGTTCCGAAAATCAAACCGGTTGGATCGGTCCAAGTTTAATAACATTGGTTTTATTCATTATTATTTTAAAAGTAAAATGATTAACGTTTTGTACACGTGTTCAAGACTTCAAGTATATATATATATTTTTCAAAAATGTGTAATATATATAAATAACAGCTTTGATAGCTAATATCTGGACCTTTTCAATTTCCAATTAATAGAAAATGTCAGCAATGGCGCCATACTTTGTATTCTCCATCACTCTGATATTCTCCTCCAATCTAATCTCAATCAACTGTTCCGAGCACCCTTAATGGTCTTCTGATGCACGAGTTCAGTATAACAAGAGAATTGAGGTTTAGCACGAACTAGCTCAAGGGCCTGACCTGCTTGCAACTTAGTAGTGACGCGTAGTTTCCTGTACTCTTCAAAAGTGAATGGAACATATTGCCGAGGGTTCTCAGAGCTGATAAGTTCCGCTGGGGCTTCAACCACCGTGCCCTTTGGTCCCAATAGGAATGATGCAATTGAAATGCGGACTTTAGCTTCCTTACACTGGACCCGATGTTGCACATTGCAAAGCCTTCCATTGCTCCATGCCTTTGCAATGTCACCAAGATTGACCACGAATGACCCTGGCAGTACATTAACAGGTATGAACGTCCCACATTTGTCCATTACTTCAAGACCACCAACATCCTCATCATCTTGTAGTATTGTAAGAAAACCCGAGTCAGTGTGGATCTGAACCCCTGATGTACCGATTGTTTCATGGGTGAAACTGTACTTGCTGATTCTGAACTCAGATGGCCACTCCTTGAATTGGTATTCAACCAGCCCCATGCCTTGAGCCAACTTCTGTGCAAGATCCATGGCCAGCTCGTGTATTGCTTTAGCAAACTTTTTTATGATGTCCCTCTGGTGAGAAGTGGCGTCGAGCTGAGAAGCGAAATCATCAACGGCCAGAGAGGAGGCCATGTCATACAAGCCCAAAGCTTCGTACAAGGGATTAGCAGCAGAGGGAGGCATGTAGCCACTTCCGACGATGACGTCGACATTTCGGGTCTTCACATGAGTTGGAAGATCGAGAAGAGATCTAACAACTGCCTTCATTTCCATCATCAGAGGCAAAGGTACATCGTGGTTGACTAGCCTGAAACATCCCCACTCTTCGCACGCCTCCACCAGTTTTGCGTGGCTAAAGTCTCGCAAATCGATTACTGGGATCGCAGCAACGTCTTCACCGGCCATCGAGATTGCTTTTTCTTGTTGTCTACATGAGCAATTTGATAAGGAGTGTGTGGTTAAATAGATGAGGGTGAAGAAAAGCTTCGATTTGTTGTCTCTGTCATTGATGAAGAAATGAAAACAATTTCACCGCTTCGGTTCGAAAGGAGGAAAAGAAACCAGATTTGAATACAACTTCTAAGAACTTGCTGTCCTCTACCCAGCCACCAATGTTGACCTCAATCGCCCGCCATCGTTGGAATTGCACGTCCTTGTTCATTGTTCTACCCCGCCTACTTGAGTTTCTTTTTGTTGCCTTTCTCCAAACCCTAACCCATAAAGACCTATTTAAGCTTTTCAAGTATATGATTCGCAATTAACCTCAAACAGTAAAAAACCGGAAACATTGAACCAACTAATTCATATCTATTCACACAATTATAATAAACCAAGCTATTAAACCAACGGATAAAACGGTTCAATTTACGATCTGTTTCGACGTCAGTGGCTGATTCTCCGGCTTCGCTACAATCCTTTTCGCTGTAAGTTTTTTTACGAGACCGGATTTGATCGGAAACATTCGATTTTAGTAGTTGATTCTGTTGTGCTGGACTTGATGTTGGATTATAGCCGTTTGATGATGTATTGATTGCAAGAAGTTGATACTGGATTTGTCATACGATTCGTGTGGGTAGGATTTGGATTGGGTTTCGATCGGATGAGCTATTGAACTCCAAATTGCTCTTTATAATTTTTGCTACGTTTCTGTAAATTGTTATAATTTGGAAAATTGTTTTGTGCAGGTAACAAATGTGGAGCTGAAGCTGCATCTTAGTTGCCTTGTGCTTGTAGATTTAGTAAATGAGAGTAGGATTTTAGCATTTTAGAGAATTGGTAAGAAAGATATGGCCTTGGTGCGAAGAGTGTCACCAAGTTTTTCGGTAATTCCTGGGTTTGCAAGGTCATATCAATCTTCAAGAAGTCTTCTTCAGCCATTTGATCAGACGTCATTGCCAAAGAGTGTCCTCGGAGTTCATGTTTTCCATTGCGCTGTAAGTCATACGTAATTAATCATTTTTATTTACTTTCGTAGTTTAGGAGAAGCCTTGAATGCAGGCATGATGACTGCTTGAGCAGTTGAGGATTTGAGATTCTTTTGGTAAAATTAGGATGATGTTGGAATTGTTGCAAAGCTATCAAATTGTATTGCTTCTAGAGGAGGGAACATACTTGATGCAGATATCTTTGTTCCTGAAAAAAAGAATGTCTTCTATTCTAGAAGGTCTTTTCTTAACTTTTGTTCCATCTTCATTGTTATTTGCTTGATTGCGATTTTTTTCCGAAGATGCTATTTCCAGTCTTCCTGATTACAAAATCAAACTGCAGAAAATTGGAGGGTCAATTTTAGTGGAATGATTCATTTTGAACCCGAATTCAATGTGCACAAAACTGTTCTCTTTTTATTTTGTAAGATGTGCTTTGTTTACTTTCGACCATGATAATGTAAGCATGGTAGGTTAAAGTGTAGAATAATGGCATGCTAATATATCTACAGGGTGTGGGTTTCATAGGATATGATCATCTTTGAACTAATAAGAAAAGCTGAACTTCTATTATGTCATCTGTTCATTTAAGCTTGCCATTGGGTACTATTAAGACACCCAGAAGTCATTTTGATTTACGAACATAATTTTAGCAACATCATAGTCATTGTGAATATTTGCTGACCATACTGACATGACAAAAATATTAGTGAGTTTGTTTTCGACCCCCTGAAGTGGCCAAGGGCACAAATGGATGAAGACTTTAATGAGTTGGCCAAGACATTCAATGCATTGAGGTCTATTGTCCGGGTACCCGATCTGGATCCCAAATATAAGATTGCCATTCTTGCCTCAAAACAGGTACATCTTAGTACCTGAATATTGCAAGTTCTGCGATTATGTGAATACAGTCACTGATGCACATCACAATTGTCACTTATCATTAAGTCTACTTGTTTGTTACCCACAGGACCACTGTTTGGTCGATTTGCTGCATGCATGGCAGGATAGAAGACTACCCGTAGATATTACTTGTGTCATAAGGTGATGTATACCATATACAGGAAACAATAGATTGTCGAATCGACCACCTTATAATGCTTCTAATGTTGCATTTGAATTCCTTTGCATTTTCAGTAATCACAATAGAGAACCAAACACACATGTGATGCGATTTCTTGAACGGCATGAAATTCCTTACCATCAATTATGCACGACCGACACAAGCAAAAGAGAAAATGATGTGTTAGACTTGGTTCGCGATACAGATTTTCTTGTTCTCGCCAGATACATGCAGGTGACGACGGTATCTTCTATCAAGTTTTGTAATGAAGTTTTAACATTGACTCATAAATAAGTTCATGGTTACCTCCAGTTGTAATTTACTATTTACTGCTATGTAATGCAGATACTTTCTGGCAATTTTTTGACAAGTTATGGCAAAGATGTAATCAACATCCATCATGGCCTATTGCCTTCTTTCAAGGGTGGTAGTCCATCTAGGCAGGCTTTTGATGCAGGGGTCAAGTTAATTGGTGCAACCAGCCACTTTGTCACGGAAGAACTGGATGCTGGGCCAATAATCGAACAAATGGTGAGTCCAATCATTTATAAATACGAAACAGGACCCTATGATAAGATGAATTTATGACTGCAGGTGGAGAGAGTTTCCCACAGAGACAATTTGAAAAGCTTCGTGCTCAAGTCTGAGAACTTGGAGAAACAATGCCTTGCCAAAGCCATTAAATCATACTGCGAGCTTCGGGTTCTGCCCTATGAGCAGAACAGGACTGTTGTCTTTTGACCGGAAATCCCAATTTTTAGTTTCATTCTTTTATTGAATTGAAGTAACCCCCAGTAGAAATTCCCTATTTATTTTATCGGAATCCCTTCTTTTTATGCTCAAGCAGGGTTATGTTCAAGTTACAAATTTCAGAAATTTCCTTCAAGTGGTTTTTGCAGAAACCCACAGAGACAATACAAGGCCAAATAGCTATCTTAAGGCTCAAGGTAGAATTGCTAGACAGCTAATATATATTTTTATTTTATTTATGGAAGTAATTAAACGCTAAAATCAAAACAAACAACAAAACACTGCGTCGAAAGGGCTTACAAATCGAGGCCCAAATACAGGCCCATTCACCGACCCGATTGCGATGACTGCATATACGTTTATGAACGCATCTCCAGCGATTGTAAAGCTTTTTCTCAAATGGATTCTCTGCTAGCAACGTACGCTTCCTCCGACGAGGACGAAGTCGACCTGCCACGTCAGCAGTCTCCTCTGAATCCCAAATCCGATCCGAAGGCTTCTTCATCATCAGTATCAACTTCTTTCTTTACCTCCCTCCCTCCGCCCAAGTCGTCTTCTCTCTTCGGCTCCGTGCCGCCTCCAAAATCGCACAATAGACAAAACCCTAAAATTGAGGCATCGCCACGCGAAGCACCGTTAGGCGATCCGGTTTCGAGATCGGGTGGGCTCTTCGATTCGCAGGTCTCGAAAACCCTAGAAAATCGGAATCTGTCTGGCGACGGAGAAGATCAGGGTTTGAGTATCGACGCAGCAGGCAAGAAGCCTTGTTTGTTTCCTGCGCTTCCGGCGCCCACGTTCGGTGACTCGAATTCCAAAGCGAGTTTGAATTTACCTGCGCCCAAGAAGGTGGTGCAGTTTAAGCCGCCGGTTATGAGCTTGACGAGAGACGAGGACGATGATGACGAGGACGATGAAGAGGAGAAGGAGAGGAAGAGGCGAAGAGAGCTTCAGTCGTCTATCGAGGCGCCGACTGTGAAGTCGTTTTTGTCTAGCATTCCGGCGCCAAAGAATTCGAAAGCTGCGTTGGGTGCGTTACCCACTTCTGGTTCGGGGAGGAGGTCGATTATTGATGCAGAAGTTCCGTCCCTGAAGCAGCAGCAGCAGCAGGATCAGGTTAGTATTGCTGTTGATAGTGGTGCTGTGGCTGAGGACTCTCAGGATGGGTATGTTGATGCATCTGGGTCCATGCCAACTGGTGTTGATAGCTCAACTTGGTATCATTCTGCTGAAAGTTATGGGGATTTAGCTGGTGGTAGTCATGGTGGTTATGAGAATTATGGTGGGTATGGTCAATATGAGAGTAACTGGATTGACAGGTCAGGTTCAAATTCAGTGCAGGAGGCTCCTGTTGTACCTGAAGCTATGGCAAGAGTGATTGGTAAGAGAGGAAGGAATGATATACCCACTGATATAACTGAGGTCAAGCAGGATGAGTTAATGAAGAATAGGCCTAGAGAAGATCAAGTTAAGACTACAGGAATAGCTTTTGGCCCTTCTTATCAGGTATTATTGTCATTCAAATATATTTTTTTGAATTTATTCTTTAGCTATTTGAATGTGAAGCCATGTTTACCTTTGCATAGTGATTTTGTGTGCCATTTCTTTTGTTGGGGCATAGCGAGAAAGGACTAGATCCTACATGGTTATGGTTCATTGGGCATTATATGGAACGTATCCCACAACTTTGAATGCTGAAATCTGGTTGAAGAATCTTTAGCTACTACTAGTACTGACATAATAAAGATATCAATAAAAATTTCAGTTTTCTCTTTTTGTTGGAGAAAAGCATGTTGCACTTGCATTATGAGTATGCCGAGTTTGCATGCTATCATCAATTTTTTTTACTCCAATTGAACGATAGTGCGCCGCCTTTCTCAAATAGTTCAGCTGAATGTTGTAATTGGACCAAGTCACTCTAACACACCATTATGAATATGGATCTTTCATGTTTGTTCTATGTGAGTGTTTCTGACAAACCAGTCCATTTAAACACTTAAAATTCCTCTTTGACCTTAGAATGTTGGTAGTGTGATGTTTTTATTGTATCATCTGTGCTCATTTGTCCTATGATCAAGTTCCATTTTTAGCTTCCTTTTTGTAATTGTAACATAATTTTTCCACTATTATATAAGTTATGGACTGCTAGTATGGGAAATTGTCTTTCTGTGGGACTAGAACAAGTTTAGAAGTTTTATTGTGAACGAAAGGTCATCTGGGTTTTACTTTTAAATAATTTTTGACAATCTGTCTATGCAGTATGGGATTACTGTGGTTAAGGATTTTAAAATTTTAAGAGCAAACTAGATTCCCTTTGGTTCTCAAGACAGTTGTAGGTAACTATATGGAATCAGGACAATTATCTCCAATAAAGCCTTGATGCGGGCTATTCATTCTCGTTATTTAGTAAAAGATTTCTCAGTTTTCTTTTGTTCTTTTGTTGGAATACAATTTGCCCAGCTATCTGCTTGCCAATTTTCCATTCCATAAATGGGGTGTTTTTATTGTTGTTGCGGTCTATGCTAGATGACTGAAATGTTTATTTGTATTAGTATAACTTTGACTGAATACGAAGTGGATGTCTGTTTTATTGCAGCCAGTTTCCGCGGCAAAGGGTAAAATATCAAAGCTTCACAAAAGGAAGCACCAAATTGGTGCTCTATACTTTGACATGAAACAAAAGGAGCCAGAACTGGCCGAGCGTCGATCTAGAGGCTATCTCACCAAGGCTGAAACTCATGCCAAGTATGGTTGGTAGCTGGTTGAAAGTGCAGTAGTTTGCCAAATTATGAAGGCTTGTGAAATGAAGCACAAAATGTAAATTTGGGGCCTCCACGGTCTCATATATGGTTAATGCATCTATCTCTCATCCCAAAGGATATTAGTTGCTTGTATTAATGCATTTATTTGTCAGGTCTGGTACCCATGCAAGTTCATGAAAGCCACTCTTGCAATTTTAGTCCTTAAGAAGCTCGAATGCCACTTATCTGTGTGACTATATTATGTTTTGTTTTGTTTTATTGTTTTTTACGGGCTTTATTAAATTTACGTGGCTCTAAATATGCATTTTGAAATTTTGATAACATCTATAGTAAGTAAATTATATTAATTTATACAATAATATTTTATTAATTTAAAATTAAGCATTTTTATGATTCCCCTCGTGTCTATGTTCTTTTAAAATAAAACCCCGCTTATAATTCTCAGTAAATAATTTCCTCAGCTGCAGCTGCAGTTCACATTTTCTCTCTCCTCTGCGACTCCTCTCTCTACAAAATGGCGTTGGAGATCCCCCGCTAGTTGATCTTCCCTCACCACCTGATCACGTCCGATTCACACTCACCCTCACAGTCTTTCTCTCGCTAGCGCACGCACTTCATTTGAGCTGTTACCAGTTTTTGAAGGCTGTTGGTTGTGTATGGGGTTCTCATCTGTGTCTGATTGCGTATGTCTCTCTTATTTAATTTTTGTATTTGGAGTTGGAGCGAGTGGTTGAATTACATAGAGTAGCAGTTTCGCTGACTGTGACTGTTGTTTGGTGTGTTTGTGTGTGTGTGACGTGGTTCGGATCCGTAGCCTGAAATCCGGATCCGTGTAATCGGCCGCATTTCAAGCGCTGAATGTGCTGCGTTGTCTCTGTCCTCTGTTCTCTGTTGCTCGCAGTTTGAAATTTGTGGGAATCGTATTAGTTTTCTGCCTAATGTGTGTGCTTGGTTTGAACTGATTTTGTGTGGGGTTTGGTCTTCTGCCCATGTGGTTTAAAATGCACTGGGAACTATAATGTTCAACAGGTTATTGATCTGTGTCACGCAGTTTCTTGCTTTCTATTATATTTGTAGTCTACTTGGTTTTGTGATATGGTATTGTTCTGTATGGATGATTACCTTGGGATTATATGAGTCAGTTTCCAATTTGGAAAAGAAGAGTAAGGTAAATTTCAGAAGATGTATGTGTTCCTTAGAACTTTTAAGTGACAGGTGTATGTCAATTTTAGATCTCCACCCCTCTCTTTGGCGCTATATCTTACCATTTAGTTTTTTAAAGTCCTATCCTATCATTGATTTTATTTTCATGAAATTTTTATTGTGATAGAAATGCGTACTGTTCTTCTGAATGCTTAACTTCTGTGACTATCATATTAACTGTTACTCGCTTTCCAGCCGATTCAGAAAATAGGGTTGATATGCTAAATCCACTTTTATCAAAGGCATAGGCTTGATCACGTGAGATTGTTTCATGCTGGAGTTCATCTAAATGCTACCAATCAACAACTTGAAATTATTCCATGGGCACGGTCATCAAATCATAATTCAATATTGGTTTGAATTGCAGAAAGGACTTTATAGCATCAAAACGCGGCCTGATTATTACGTAGCCGATGATGGCATGGCTTGAGCATTTTGATGCTTTCATAACGTAGAAAAGTGGAAAATAAGTTGCAGCATCTTGTCAGCTCAAGTTCTTTATTGTGTCAGATTCCTGCAGTCAGACAAATGGGTTCTCGGTTTCCATCACATCAGCTTAGCAATGGGCTTTACGTATCAGGTCGTCCTGAGCAACCCAAAGAAAGAGCTCCCACTACATCCGTGTCAGCAATGCCTTACACTGGCGGCGATATCAAGAAATCTGGTGAGCTCGGGAAGATGATTGAGTTGCATGCAGAAGCTAGTAGGTCAAGGAAGAGTGGGCCTGTTAACAATGCATCTTCAAGGACTGGATCTTTAAGTGGGGCGGCAGCTCACTCTGGCCCTCTCATTACTGGTGGGTCTGGTCGTCCAGGGTCTCATTCATCTGGAATTCCAGGTTCAGTGTCGATGAAAAAGACCAGTTCTGGACCACTTAATAAGCATGGAGAGCCACTGAAAAAATCATCTGGGCCTCAGTCTGGTGTTTCACGCCATAACTCTGGTCAGCAAGCTCCAGTCTTACCTGCAACCGGCCTCATCACATCTGGACCCATTGCTTCTGGTCCCTTGAATGCATCGGGAGCCCCTAGAAAGATATCTGGTCAGTTGGACTCCACGGGGTCGGTTAAGATACACAATGCTTCAATTGTTAACAACCAGGCTGTGACTAATTTAAGCCAAATGGAGTATACTTTCCAGAAGAACTTTCCAAAGCTGGTACTTTGGTCGGTGATACTTTTGTTTCTGATGGGATTCATTGCTGGTGGGTTTATCCTTGGTGCAGTTCCCAACCCCATTCTTCTCATTGTCGTTGTGATTCTCTGTTGTGTTGTTATCACATTATTCATGTGGAACAACTATTGGGGAAGAAGGGCCATCATCGGTTTTATTGCGCAGTATCCAGACACCGAGCTCAGAACTGCTAGAAATGGCCAGTTTGTCAAAATCTCTGGGGTAAGTAGTACTTCCTGTAATACTGACTACTTTCTTTCATTTGGTCTTAGAAAATTGCATTTAAATCCATAATTTAAGATGTCATGATCCACATTAATAGAAGTATTATAGTTTTGAACTGTTGGAGTATTGTCCTTATGATTCTAAAGAAGGAAGTAGTTTTTTATTTTGATTTTGTGCCTTCAACTTTAAAAAAAATGGAACCTCACAAACTGTCCAGTAGTTTTGCTTGAGGTGGAAATGATGTTCCTTGTACCGGGCTCATTGATTAATCACTTGACATTTCCCTTGTTCCCGCATTAACTTGAAAGAGTTGGAATGTTGCAGGTTGTTACTTGTGGAAATGTTCCTCTGGAGTCTTCTTATGGAAAGGTCCAAAGATGTGTGTATACATCTACAAGTTTTTATGAATACAGAGGGTGGAACTCAAAAGCAGCTAATGGTACTCGCCGTTTAACTTGGGGTCTGAGGTCATGTGAGGTGAGGGGCTTTGGAACTCATATTTTAAAAATTAAGCAAAACAAAGGACTAGTATTGAAATATTTACTTTTGACTCACAAAGATATGCTATGTAGAACATTCCTGGATTGTTTCTCTTATGCACTTAACGTGAAGGTTCTGCTGATTATAGGATTATGGAATTGTTTCTTTCTGGATGGGCAGAAACTATCTTTAATATACATTTGTCCTGTTCTACTGGTTGATTCAAGTCTGTAATAGTATTTGGCCAAGTGAAGTTATACTCAACGCATGGTTTAAAGGTGCTAGTATGCCTGCTATGGTGCTCGATACGGATTCTAATCTCTGATTTGCTGTTATTTTCAGAGATACGTTGTCGACTTCTACATTTCTGATTTTCATACTGGGTTGAGAGCATTGGTGAAGACAGGATATGGTGCTAGAGTGACCCCTTATGTTGATGAATCTGTAGTTGTCGATATAGACGAGACTAATAAAGATATGTCTCCGCAGTTTGTCAGGTGGCTGTCAGAAAGGAATTTATCCAGTGATGATCAAATGATGCGGCTGAAAGAAGGGTAAGCATTTAGTGATCACAGATCTTATTACCATTTAGTTATTCGTTCTGTGTGCTAAGTAGAATCAAACTAATGGTTCTTGTCATGGTGCGTGTCTACTTATATGTACTCTACGTCTGTATCACTACCAGGGTTATAACTTAGAAGGCATATCTGATGGTTCATATGGATTAGGTATAGTCGAGCTTAGGGACTGGACCAATGATGAGAAATGTGTTCCAACAGCAAGAATATGTCTTCTATAATCTTATATGAGTTATTTCTTGGTTGGTAGATACATCAAAGAAGGAAGCACAGTCAGTGTGATGGGCGTTGTCCAGAGGAATGAAAACGTGCTAATGATAGTTCCTCCAACAGAGCCGTTCAATAAAGGGTGCCAGTGGACCAAGGGCATCATTCCAGCCAATCTAGAGGGCATTGTTGTGAGGTGTGAAAATTCTTCCAAGACTGACAATGTCATTCCAGTTTAGAACTGAACTCCTGGCAGTGAAGCTCAAGTCTTTATACAGTTTCTGACAGTAGCATCGATAGAGCAAGGGCAGGGGCTACAATCTTCTCGTGTCCAGGGGGGTTGTGTGGTTATGTGATGTATAGTTGGGGTGTGCTTCCGTCACCATCTTTTTCCGTCTCTAGGCTGGGTTCCTTGCTGTTCATTGTTTTCCAACAGGGTGGGGCTGTGTAGAGCTGTTAGATTATTAATATAGGGGCGAGGAACTTTTTTTTTTTGATGGGGAGTTAGTGGTTAAGTTAGTATCTGCTCATTTTGAGCTGGTGAGGACTTGAACCCTGGATCATTTTGATACACAGGAGAGGTGCTAAGGGCGAGAAACCTTGCTGGGGATGTCATTGTTACTTATTTGTTAGGGTGCTTGATATTGAGATCAGAACTGGATTGGGTTTTTTTAAAACAATGTTGTGGAAATATATATTCTTCATGTACTTATTTGTGAATCATATCATACACAAGGATCAATTCATTAAAAAAAGGGCTCGTTCTCCTTCGCGAAGAGAGAGAAAGCGAGGGCGGGCGGTAATCAGCGTGGAAGAGAGGCGACAGCAAGGGGAAATCGAGGGCGAGTAGCAGACGTAGTGTTTATGCTTCTCTGTGGAATTCTGCTTTTTTCCAGCTGTGAATGACGGGGATGACGTGTTATGCCACGACGAAGTGGAGCTGCAGACTCCCTTTTATTCACGTTTTTATCTGTTTTGTCTGAAATGTTTCCGACTAATTAACTTGTCCCAAGACCTCGATTCGCCATTGTTTGTTATTCACAGCTTATATCGAAAAAATATCATACACAGGATCAAGGAAGATGGCTAAATTGAAAACCCGATCCGTTTCCTCTGAATCCAAAACCGATCTCATTCTCCTCTTCTTCAAATGAATCTGTTAACCCGACCCGACCCGACCGACTTGCCCTCGTCTAATCCATAGATCTATCAGTCTGTACTCTGTAGTCCCGAATTCGATCAAAACACTATCTTTCGATATTTTAGGGTTTCGATTTAGCAGCCCGCATCGATTCCTTCTCTCGTTAAAATGGCGGATGAAGCGAACAGAACAGTGAGTTCAAAATTCAACACAAATCTCTTTTTCGCTTGGTTTTATTGGCTTTCGTTAATTGAAATTTTATTGCAGGCGTTTCTGGAGATCCAAGGTCGTATGATCGAGATCACCGGGAAACTCAAGCAGGTATTTTTGTATCAAGCTTATTTGCTTGGTGACTTCCACCCAGTTACATTTATTAATATTTCTTACTAATGATATTTTCAAATTTAGCTATCCAATATTTGATATAGATGGGAGGAACCTACTGGAACCAACTGGTCTTAACATAATTAGCTGTGCTGGTTAGGTTTACAAATCGTAATTGGTGCACATTTCGATGCTCATCTCGTGAGGGTCATTTCCGCAGATAAATATTGCTTTCTAGGAGAAAGTTTAATTTGGTGTTTAAAACTGCATTAGGGGGTTCAGCTGTTTTCTCATAATCAAGAATTTGAGTTATATGTTCTGATCTATAAACATGAACTGATAATAGGGAACTAATCTCAGGTGCAAACCCAAATGCGCAACAAAGAAGGGGAAAGGAAGCGAGCTTTCTTGACCTTGGAGGAACTGAAACAGTTGTCTAGTGATACAAACACTTACAAATCAATAGGTACCTGATCTCATCATACTTTATTATTCATGATGAAATTATGAACTTGCGAGGTCTATAAATTCATTTCCTCTTCTTTTGCCTCTTGCAGGACGGACGTGAGTTCTACAACTATTTATATATATTATATGGTGAAAGCATAAATTACAGTTTACATATTTCTTGAGTTCTACATTATTTGGACAGGTTTGTGCTAGAGCCTCCATCTGTGTTAATGGGTGAACAAGAACAGAAGTTTAAAGATAGTGAAGCTGCTATTGTATCACTGCAGGTCTAATATTAATTTTTTTTGCTTGTATTACATATTCAACATTTTTTCACAGTGCCTTCAACAAATACTTAATTTCTCATTTCATAAAGAATAGGTACTACGTATTAGTAATGCGGTTGGATTTATCTAGATTATTCAGTAATTTTCCCAGTTATATAACCTTGCTTAGGTTTACATTTTGAATGTGGTAGTTGTTTTACATCATGATTTTGTATAGAATAATTATTTCATTTACACTAAAACTACATCCCACTTGCTAAGTTGTATTTATTCATTCTGTAACTTAAATGCTTCTTTGGCCACCTGCAGTCTTCTAAGGAGTACCTGGAGAAGCAGCTAAAGGAGGTGGAGACTAATCTCAGGGAGCTGCTACAACAAGACCCAGGCCTTGCTCGCCAAATTATGTCTTTGTCTGTGTAGCATCGGCCATATTATACTGAAAATTTATCTCCACCATTAAGATTTAAGACAGTTACTGTCTGTATCTGTATTTTAAATGAATCAGCAAAACAGATAACCAGACTTCGTAGATATATATCTTGCGTAACTTGTTTTGATCTGATCTCAACTCAACTTGATTATGAATGTATTTATTAGTTACTCTCTTGAAGATGTCCTTAAATTACCTTATCAGGGGCGAATGATGCAAATTTGTGTGCAAGTCAGAATATGGAGATTCAAGTAAAATATTTGATTGTACATTAATTCTGTCATGTACATATTCTGCTTCAAAACTCGCTGATGGAGGATAGGCAAGAAAACAGTAACTTAAAGTTTGAATTCACAAACAAGAAATGAGACTCAAAAGTATAATGACATTGCACAATTATTTGAACGCTGTTAGCCAACAGCTGAACAGCATCAGGATGAAACTTCATGTTTAATGGTTGAGAATAAAAGAGTAGACTCGGAGCAGACACATCATTTCCGAGTCCATCAAGCCTGCAAAATGTACAAGAGAGTTCATGAGTAAGACAAGAAAGAGCCACCAGTTAGCAGAATATGGATACTGGAACTGGACAAGTTTAATTTTTAAGATCCTCTATACACAACATCTCTTTAACACCAATAACATCCCTGATAATAATCTTGAAAAAAATTATTCTGAATTCTAAGCACATGTTGTTGGTTCTAATCCCTTGATTATAAACTTTTCAACAGGAGAAGCATTAAATGGACACTCGAAATGGGCATTTTGCACGATGTAGAAAATAAGAAAACTCCACTATTGAGCTTTACCTCCAGACTGCACCTTCCAGGCAAGGGGCTAATTTGTTTTTTTCTTAAGCAGTTTGCTCAACATCACTTACAAACAATTGCCCAGTCATATCTCTTTGCCATGTAGAACTATATTCTAGTGACCTTCATTCAATACTAATTTATAACCCAGGCCATTTTTCCAGCATATAACCTTCCAAGCCATTACGTCTTTTAACCCCCTAAGCATTATTAGGCACATTAACTTTTTTCTTACAATAAATGAAACAGATAAAAGACTCGAAATTTTCTTTCTTGACACACAACCAAGTTACAAATAAGGTGAAAATTACTAACGCCAATAAAAAAAGACCTAATCATTCCAAAATCTCATTTCTCAACAACAACAACAAAAATCAGCATAATGTTCAACACAATCTTTGCCAAAGCTAAATTTCAATCTGAAAGATGAAAATTGATCATCAGTTCAATCAAATCACGACGAAACCAAATTAACCAGAATCAATCAAAACTTTACCAACATCATTGTTTTTCAATGGGCACCGTGCTGCTTCGCATGCTCCAGATGACGGCGTTCCTCAGGGAGCGCAATAAGATAAGAAAGCGCCATCCCACCGTAACAAACATGAAGAAGCGGATCAATCGAGCTGGTCTGGATGTACTTCGCATGATAGTTGTCCAATCCTCTCTCAACCGATGATTTCACATAATCGATAGAGAGCTTCTGCTTTAAATGCGTCGGTAACTCCCTCACCTTCATGTTCTTGATCCCCTCGTAGAAACCCCTCATCGCCATCTCGCCGGTAACTCTATCGGAGACTCGGGAATCGATTCAAATTCCGATCTGATCAACCCTAGCTTCCTGACAAGATCGAAATGTCAAAAGCAGAGAATAATTCGCTTTGTAGTCCGAAAATTCATACTGTCTACAATATCACCCTAAAACAATACATATATTATATTAAGACCCCTACTTCTTTTTTCTTTTTTTTTGATACTAGACCCCCCCTACTTCTGTATATTCAATATTGTGTTTCGACTGGCAAGAATCGACGTGCTAAACGACGGCGTTTTAACGAACCTTCAAGTCTTCGACACATTTTCTTCTTCCCCAAAATCTCTATCCAACTCTGTATTGGCGAATTCTTTCATCTTCCTCAAAATCAAAATGTCTCGCGTCCTTTCCCAAGCCCTAATCACCCGCACAACTCACTCCTCGTTGCTCGCAAACCGACTCGCAGTCTCCTTAAAGCACCGACATACCGTCGCCGAAGGGACTTTGATCGAGATCGATTTGGAAACGTCGACCGAGACCGGAGAATCTAGCGCCGTCAGGATTGTTAGGCTTGAGGATTTGATGCACACAATTATGGCTCAGCGATCCGCGCCTTCATGGATCCCTTTTATACCTGGATCCTCGTATTGGGTGCCGCCTAAGCTCAGCCCTAAAAAGGTCGCCAATTTGTTGAATAAGTTTTCTTTGGGTCCGGCGTTGTCTGTCGAGGAAGCTATGTCACTTACCACTGTAAGAGGCTGGCCTTCCTCTGATCATCTCCTGAGAGGTAAGTTGTGTGATTTTCTTAAAAATATCTGAAATTTGATGATCAGTGTGTTCTGAGAATTCCGATTTATGTTATGGTGTATGGAGTCTGTGAATTGGTTGTGCTTGCTCTGTAATGACTTGCATCTGATTGAAATTCTCTTTTACGAAGGTAAACGATTTTGGGTTAGTGGAAAAATTGAATCTTGATAATGCGTTGAAGTGTCTTACGAATATTCAAGCACCCTGTTAGTTAGTTTTGCCTCGCAATATGATTAGGTCATCTAGTTTCCTTGTAGTTATTCCAAACGTGGTGAAATTGGAGCTGTAATAATGTCATTTGCATTTAGTTGTATCTGAAGATTCTTATTATTAATTGCAAGTCTCAGCTAAGGTTCCTGGAGAACAATTCTCCTTAAAGCTAAACTGAAGTATTTTACTTTTTTCATGACTAATGACAGATGTGGCATGAATGCGCTTTTGGACTATGTGAACTGTGCAGAAAGATGATTTAAATCCGAGTATATGAATTATCTGTTATGTGTGTTATGTTTACATTTGACTCGAATTAACTTATATATCTAAGAGTTTGCCCAAAAATAGAAAATAATGAATGTACCCGCATTGTTTGTGACAATTAGGTTAAATGCAGATAACCTGCAATACTTGCAGTGGTCTAATTTGCCTTGTATGATGGCCAACAGGACAATTATCATGGTTTGTATCATGCAGTAGTCGTTCATAGTTGCTTTCTGCTGAGAAGTTGTTTCACATGTACATGATTTAGGATTTAAACTCGTACTACTCCTGGCAATTGTGCTTGTGACTTATCTGTAAATTGTCATGAATAGTTTTGGGTTTTTTTTTCTACTGAGATTGATATTCACATCTTTGGCACCCCTTTGTTTTTTGTACTGAGATTGATAATTTAAACTCACTAATTGTTGTTCCCCGCACAGGCAACAAATCGCAATCACAGAGTGAAGTGAGAGCGAAGCTAAAAGATTCTAAAACAGCTAAAACTGAAGTCCAAGTGAAAGTTGTGGATATCGAATCAAATGATTCAAATAATGAGGAAGATTGATGTGAGGCTTATATGGGAGTTAGCTACTTGGTAACTTTTGCTATCAAATTGTTTGCCTTATATTTATTTTCTGGTAGACATAGTAGAAGCCAATGATGAATAACACACATTTATGGTTGTTTACACTCTACTTTGCAAACCAAACGTCTATAAATCTCTACTGTCATGATTAGATGTCCTCACTCCTCATCATGGTGATTATCCTCAACTTTAAAAGTAAATAAGTTTATTGACTGCCTTCATAGATCGAACAAGCCAGTTTTACAGCAAGCTGATTACAGCAGCGGAAATGCAAAAATGCTTGTTTCCATCAAATCTGAACTTTCACTTTGTACAAGTATACAAGTATAGTTGATCTCTTTTATATGAAATTCTCCCTGTAGCTGTTGCGTCTTCATTCGTTTTTTGTGTTTTTACACTAATCAAACTATCAATATTCACAGGTTTGCTTGGAAATGTAAATACGTCATAAATTCAAGAAACCCATATATCAGCTGAAGTAGGTCAATGAAAAACAGACAAATGCAGGATGCTTGTATTGTACAGTGTTGATACAATTTGGCGTAGTTGAAGAACTTGATCACGACTCAGGCCTCTCTCTTTACATGACTGTGGTTGCATCCTGGTTATAAAATTATTTCACAGATTCTTCATTTGAAATTGATTGCTTTCATATTCTCATTCCATACATTTAATTATGATGATCATGATGAGCTGGACCTAAACCGTCATTTAAACAAGATCCGACCCGCAATGAGCTTGGCTCTAAACCCTGGCATACCAACAAGAGTCGACCCACTGCTCGAAACCTTGGCGTATCAACAAGATCCAACGCCATTCTGTGGGCCTCGAATCTAGTCGTAACCCGATAAGCCACGAGCCGGGTCTAAACCCAGTCATATCTTCAAGATCCGACGCTCCATGGGCCGGATCTAATCCGAGTCATATCAAGACATTCCATGGCTCTGAGGAAAATTTTCCAAAATGCTTAAAATTGAAGATTGAATTCCAATTTTACTCCATCTCCAGATTGGTTTTTTAATTTACACTAGTTTTTTAAGACGTCGTTGTCAACGGCGTCTTAACATTAAAACGCTTTAGCCAACAGCGGCTTAAGCCTCGTGGCATTTTTGCGCCAAAATAAACAGTCATGTGACATAATATTGTCAAACAAGCCTTAACCGCTGTATCCAACAGCGTCTTAACTTCAAACGCTGTTTGTAGCAGAGCAGCGTTTTAACTTAAAATGGGTAATTCTCCCCAGTGCTCTGTCCATCCATCGTTTTATCTCTCTAACTTCTCCTCATTATAAAACCTTAAAAATCATCCTCGTCACCACCTCTCCATCTCTCTAACTTCTCGCCATTATAAAACCTCTGTTTCGCTCCTCACTTCATCCATCATCATGCTCTGCTCCACCACCTTCATTTCATCTCTCTTTTAATCGTAGTGGCCGCTGGTGGACGCATCGGATCGAACATCTCAAGCACCACCATCAAACACCTTCGCAATCCTCTCCACCGGAATCAATGGCACAACACTCGCTACTGCATACCCTCTCTCCGCCGCGCCATCCACTGCCTGGTTATACTTCTCAGCCCAATACGTCGTAGTGGATATCACGACATGCGCCACGTGCGGAAACAGAGGAAGCTTGTTCATCGTCCGCCAAGCCGACACTGCGTACTGCTCCGCAACCGGCTCGACGCTTTTCACAACATTTTTTGCAGCGTCGATAGGCCGAGAGCGCTGGACTTCCGAGGCCATTGCGCGAGCCTGGGTCGAGGCTTGTTTGAGGAAAGACGGGACGAGATGGTCTACTTCGTGGATCGAGTCGTCGACCTTTTGGTCAATGAATCTGAGGAGCTCGAAGGGAAGGTCGTGGAACTTGTCGTAGAGAGGGCTGATGATGGTCTTGACGGCGTCTTCCACGGTTTGTACGCCTGGCTTTAGCGGATTGAAGTTGTCCTTGGCGCACTCGTAGAGGCTTGTGAACAACGACGTATATGATTGTTGTTTGAACGAATTCCAGCGTTTTAAGTTAAGACACTGCTACCAACAACGTTTTAAGTTAATACGTTGTTACCAACAACGTTTTAAGTTAAAACGATGTTGGAGACAGCGGTTTAGGCTTGTTTGGCAATATTATGTCACATGACTGTTTATTTTTGCGCAAAAATGCCACGAAGCTTAAGCCGTTGTTGACTAGAGCGTTTTAATGTTAAGACGTCATTGACAACGGCGTCTTAGAAAACTAGTGTAAATTGAGAAATCAATATGGAGATTGAGTAAATTTGAACTAAATCTTCAATATTAAGCATTTTGAAAAAATTTCCGGGATGTGATACGTTATGTGCCGGCCGCTTTCTTCTCTCTCGCTCATCTCTTCGTAAACGATCCATCAAATCCAGATTGCAACGAATAAAAAGAAGGAGAAGGGTAATTTCATATTCCAAATCGAGTGCAGATCTCCAAATCCCTCAAATTTCAGTTCTGGAATTTAGTTTTTAGTTTCTTACTTTCCTCATGTTGCTGGCGATCGATCAAATCAATTTTAGCTGTTTTCCTTCGTTCTTCTTGAAATGTGTTCTGCATACAATTCTTTGACAGGTTTGTCTTTAATTTAGCATTGTAATTATTGGAGTCTTGTTGATATAATGTAATACCTCGTCCCACATCGGCTAAGATAGCTGAATATGATAGCTTAATAAGTAAGCCTACTAACTATATTGTCACCAACATACCATGGTTTTTCTGATGAACTTCAGGATGTGGTGACCTGAAGGATGGTGTTGACAAGAGACAGTTAAGGCAAACTAGACTTATAACGGCCGGATCGGCCTTCCCGGTCGAGTTGTTACAGATGGTATCAGAGCCGTCACACATCAATGCCTTCATCTCAACAGGGGGTATGCTTCTTTTACTTACTTTCTATCGTTTCAATCAGCAATTATATATGCTGTGAAATTTGTCAGAGTTTGGGAAGCTCATGAATATTAAATAGGAGGAAGTACTGAAGAAATATGGTCTTAAGCCCAAGAAACCGCCACTTATTTCTAAGGTCATGATGTTTTTGAGAATGGTCGCCGACCCACTGTACTCAAGATCCTGGTTTTCCTGAGATTTTGCGAGTTGTGACATCTTCCCTGTAAATTCTGAATTATACCATGTTTGTATACAGGACCACGAGCGTGCCCAAGAAACCGCCACTTATTTCTAAGGTCATGATGTTTTTGAGAATGGTCGCCGACCCACTGTACTCAAGATCCTGGTTTTCCTGAGATTTTGCGAGTTGTGACATCTTCCCTGTAAATTCTGAATTATACCATGTTTGTATACAGGACCACGAGCGTGCTTACTTTGACTCTGCTGATTGGGCACTAGGAAAGGTATGTTCCTTTTTCCTGAATTTTAGAATTTAGTTTCGAACAAGTTTGATTTCTTTGTTGCTCACTGCAATCATTTTGGTTAATATAGCAAAAAGGGACTGAGAAGCCTAAAGGACCACTTGAAGCTCTTCGGCCCAAATTACAGGTAACTTCCCTGGAATGTTTCTTACTGTGCCACTGAAGTTGTGGAGTGTTACTAGTGTAATACAATTTTATTAGATGAGCCTACAACTGAGAACTGATTTATAGCATACTTTTATGACATTTTTTTCTTCGGAAACCTCTTGAGGATATTAAAAAGCCGCTTGATTTACCCTTTTACCAACACATGACATTGAAGCGTACATCTCTTTTTCCAAAGAAAACTAACAGTTTAGATGCAAACAGTGATCTCCTAGCACGCATCAGAACCTTAAAAATTGACTCTTGACAACATCACAAAACTTGAGGTCATAATAACTGTCACTCTAAAGGATTTACTGCTTGGCACAAGAAAGGGTACAACCCCTACGTTCCGTAGCCAAAATGTATTTTCACGGAAATCCCAAGTTATGGCATTGCCGTGAGTGAAAGAGAAGTCTCAGGCTCCCACATAAAATGCTTTGTAATATGTTGTTACTCTTTGTGCTGAATGTATTAGTCAAGGTTGTGACTTACGATAGTGTGTTTCTTCCTCTCTGTTTTAGCCTACCCAACAGCAAACTAGATACAGGAAGTCTGCATATGCCCCAGGTAACGGTGAAGGCAAGGCTAACAGAATCCTTCATCCTGTGGTCAGAGTTGTATGATGCAGTGCATCATGAAATAAAGTATATCAACTGTTTGTTTCGAACAATGCAGGAGGTGGAAGCCGGGATTCTGGTGAACAGCAGTAGTATTTCAATAGACCGATTGGGCGTTTTCCGAAAGCCAGCCATAGATACAGATAGCACTCGAATTGCTCTTATAAAGGGTTGCTGCTGCTATGTGCATACTTCATTCTTATCAATGAACCATTTGGTACCCCAAATCAAAAAAAAAAAACTTGATTCATATTTCCGACCTGGCTATGTATTTGATCTTTTTATGACAAAAGTCATTAATATACTTTACACGTGGCAGAATATGATTGATCGTGCCAGCAGTCAACACGTAAGATGTCCAAAATCACCAAATCTAGGCCCCTGAACTTTCTGCGTTTTTTCGAAAATGCCCCACGAGTATATACAAATACAACTCTAGCGTAATCGATTCATAAAGAACGAACAGGAAGGACTACGGTCTCAATTCCAATCGAATTCAGCTGCGATCGACACGACCTCGTAGCATGGCGGAGCATTCTGAAGGCTCGACCTCGAACTCGAAGGTATTGTGCTACTCCGTGCTAATGATATTTTTTAGTAGTTGTTAATTTATTCAAATAGGGCTTTTTCTGTTTAGGATTTGGAAATCGATCGATTGATGATCACGTTCATGATCCGATAACTTTTTTTAAGTATTTGTTTGTTTGTTTTTGTTCATGATCGGGTTTGAACTATATACAACACTAGTTATCTTATTATTGTTTGTGAGATTTTCCTCTTCTTTTTTTCTTTTTTTTTTGTTGATATTTTAGGATCCTGATATGGCTGAGCCATCCATCGCTGGTATGCAAATGTTGTATCCTGCTTTGATTCCAAATTTTGCTACTAATGGAAATCAAGAACACTCAAATAGAGGAGCTGGGTTATATGCTGTTCCTGTTCTCCCCTTTGCGGGGTCGGTCACTGGACCCATTCCTAACAATCTTATTCCATTCACTTATACTGTGCCTACGTAAGTGTATACTTTTCCATATGATAGTTTCTGTTCCTGTTTGTCCTTGTTACAGTAGTCTTTTCTGTCAGTATTATCCAAGGTGATTGATTCCATCTAAATAATCTGTAATTCAGCAGATTGCCTTTATTTTAAATAACGGATTTAGCGAATGCTGTATCTAGTGGAACAAAAATTTTGAACACTTCAAAAACAAACTTGTAAACATGATATTTATTGAATGACAATTTAACACCGGTTAGTAATTGTGTTAAACAGTACCACTAGTTCTTCGGGAAGTGGAGAAAGTAGCCAAGAAAATGAACCAGTGGGTCAGCAAGGTGTACAACCACAACAGCAAGGGGGGCCTGAAGGGCAAGTAATCGTCCGGCAATTTCAAATTGCAATAAATGTTGATCTTCCATTGTTGTTGAAGCTGGTGGCTGTGATATACTTGTTTCACCAAGATGGATCCAGGAGAAGGCTTGCTCTTCTTGTGTTTTTTGCCTCCATTGTCTATTTGTGAGTCCCGAAACTTTCAGCTACAACTTCGAGCATGAACCATTAATATCAAATTCGTCATATTCTCTTGTACACGGTTATTGTTAGTTAGGAATGAAAGCCGTCAAATTTGCTAATTTTGCTACTGCAGGTATCAAACTGGAGCCCTTGCGCCTCTTACTCGTTGGCTTTCAAGATCATTGAATAGGGTACCCCAACCTGCAAGACCTCCTAGGGATGCACTTCCTCTTGATGATGCGAATCTAGGCAATGACAATGCTGCACTGGCAGGTGATTAAAGCTGCTAATCAATTTTAATTTTTCCTCCGTAATCTGTGTCCTGCATTTAACCACTTGTTGACTCTGCCAGAGAGCTTAGCCAAATACTAATTTTTTAAGAAATTGAGTGAGACGGCCTGCTGATGTATCATGACTTTTTGGAGTGCTTTGAATGACCTTTCTTTTAAGTTATAGTGTTATACCTCTAGTTTAAAAGAAGTTTTATAAGTACAGATTTTTCCTTCACTTCCATGAAGTAATTTTTTATAGTAAAATAGTTACAATAACCCCTTTGCAAGGTCTTTTGTTGTGGCTGTTTCAACCTTTCCTCAACTAATTTGGCTTTCACAGGGATTTAGCTAGTAATTGATATTGTGCTTTTACACTAGTCTTCCATATTATCTAGTATCTACCGGATTTTTCTTGCTATGACTACTCTTAGTTCCTCTTTTTCTTAGCCTCTGGATCTTTGGATCAGGATCTTCCTCACACTTGCATGAAGTAGTTGGGCTATTACTGATATAATTTTCCATTCAATACTACATTGAATTTCTGGTTATATTGCGACTTTGATGTGGAAGTACTAATGGATCGGTGACGGTATCTTTTTTCTTGTTCTTTATTATTCTGACATAATATCAATAGTATGCGGAACTATATCTCGTTTCTGAAGTCGTAGTTGTTTGTGTAGGCTCAATGTTAATGATATGTGCAGCTTATAACTTTAACGCGTCAATGTATGAGTTATAGAGGCCTGTAGATGACGATTTTCTCATTGAACTCATGCTTTTGTGTTGTTCAAATATAGTAACACATTGAACGCTCAAAATTAAATCCTTTTTAATAGTAGTGCCATGTCTCCCCGTTACAGAGAGGAGGCTAGATGGTGAGAGAGTACTAGAGGCTGAAAATCATCACCAAGCAAATCAGCCAGGTGTAAACAATGGTCCTGCTGAGGAAGAAGCAGCAGGCCAACAGAATGCCAATCCATTGTGGGGACTGATGAAGGAGATTCAAATTTTTGTGCTTGGGTTCATCACATCCCTCCTTCCTGGCTTTCAACATTTGGATTAAAGTCTATCAAAAGAAGTGGAGTGGTAAAGAAGAAGAAGGCAATAGCAAGGGAGAATTTTTTTTTAAAGGTTGTTGATTCACATAATCTAAACAAACTTCCGTCAGTACTCATTTGAATTTTATAGATCAGATTGTATGAGTCAAATGCTTGATGGACGCACCCACATCTATTCCTATGGCGCTGTTGCTTTGGAATCAGGCGGAGAAACAACCAGGCAATCGCTTACAAGTTATTGGTTTCTGCATTGTCAAGGGAGGTTCAATCTTCTGGGTTTATGATATGGAAGAATTGTGTATTGTTAATGTTGCACAATATGGCAAAGGAAGACAACAGCCATGGATTCCATTTTATCATGCAAATTACAAATTTAAAATAGCCCTGTGCTTCCCAAATTTTAACCGACATTTTATTTTGGCATCAAAAAAATTGTAATGTACAAGGCAGTTGTTTATATAAATGGGATGAAAATAAATAATCACATATCAGATAACAGATTGCTGATTTTTCTAAGCTCTCTCAGTGCCGCCACAACGTCCATTTGTCCCTGGTCTACTATTTTGCTGGTTGAGGTAGCACGGCCATTATCTGGTACGAGAACTGACTCTATGACCTGCAAGCAAGTAAGGCACAAACCACATGAGAAAACCAGTCTTATCATATCCCAAAAAGTGCAACTCTGAGTAACTCATACGGAGTACTTGCTAATAGTAGTGGAAAAATACCACAGTCACAAAACCCAACTTTTAATTGATGTCCAAAAAGTGCTCATGCTATTCTATATGTTTCTTCAAAAGGGTAATTAAGCTAACACCAGTACCGAATCTTTATTCTTTTAACTTTTGTACCACCTCTCTATATGGTCCATATCCATTCAGTTAAACTATTGTTCAAGTCAAGTCCAAGACTTTCAACAACGTGCTAAATAGAAAAATAAATCCAATGTTACCTGGATACTTTCCACCATAGACTGGCCGAGGTTCTTCAGAGTTGTGATTTCCTTATGGATCATTGCATGATTCCTACCATCAACGTACGATTTATTACTATTAGTTGCTTTCAAGGGGCCTATCACTTCAGTCGAAGATTTTGAATTTTCAGGGCTGCCTGTTTCTGATGTCTCCTCGCCAGCAGCATTTCGTCCAAACCTCCAAAACCACGGAAACTTCCCAGAAGGTTTCCTGTCCTTCAATTTTGAAACAGATGGTACTTCCATGTCATTGTTATTTTCAGAAGCTGGAGGAGTAGCATTTAAAGGACCAGAAAACAAAGAAGGTCCAACTTCTTGACCAGCTTCACATGTGCCATTATTCAATTCAGCAAAACTATCATCGGCGGACAAATTTGAAGCAACACTACTTCGTTCTGAACCAGTTTCAAGGTCATTAGCTTTACTGCAAGGACACGCTGAAGCTGAGAAGAGGAAATTGTTCTCCTCGCTGACACTATTTCCACTCAAACATGTATCTTTGTCTTGATTTGTGCAATTAAGATCAATCACATCGATTTCCACTACACTTTTCTCTGAGTCACTTTCTTGCTCGTTAGGTCTTCCGCAAGTATTTGCAGAGACTGAAATCGCATTCTCTTCCTTGTTATATGAATAATCATTCACAGAACACCCTTCGTTTTGAATGGTACAAATTTTACCTTTCTCCTCTTTTCGCAACCTTGGAGAGTCGTTGCCCATACAATGTGATTCGTTGATATCAGAATTGCAGTCGTCTTTGTCTAATCCAAGCTCAGTGGACAAGTCTGCTAGCAAATTCCGCCTTAGAGACGAACTTTGTTCCTTCATGCCTTTCTTCACCTTTAAAGAAGATGGGTCTGACTCAGTTCTGGACAGGCTATATTTCACCTTATCAGACCACCGCTTTTTATTGCTTGGGACTTTTTTCGCTGAACTATTTTGACTAATCTCTTCTGCCTTTTGAATGAATCTCCATTTATCTTCCCAATAGCTTTCGGGCACCACACTTAAAGCTGTTGTTGGAGAGATAGAGTTAGACAAAATATGCCCTGTTACAAACATGGACTTACTTCTGTAATGAAAACCCTTGGTCATCGGCGATGATGCATTGGCTTCCATAGCAAATGTTTTTAGTGATTTTGCCTTCCCAATAAGTTTATTAAGACTAACATTATCGGGAAAATTTAGCAGCCGCTGAAGACATGAAGTGGCAGTTTCAGAGGCAAGTAGAGAAGATCTCAAATGAAGTATCATGGAAAGTCCAAGGGCAGCAATAAATGCTCCTCGAGGTGAAGTAAAAATTGCGAAGGTAGATCCTGTGTCTTCAATTCCTTTGTTCAATTTACTGTTATCAGAAGCAAATATCTCATCCCAGATTTGTAAGAGATTTACAAGCGAAAATTCCCTCCCGAATAAAACCCTCAGCCAGCGAAGCGCGAAGTACTGGGGTTCGACCCCCAGCTCGATAAGGTGACTGTGTAGAGAAGAATCGGCAATAGAAAGCAAATGGTATAGAGCTGATGAAGCCTCAATTATTGGAGGAAGGCCGGTGTGAGACCCAACAGCAGGAGCCGGAGAAAAGAAGTCTGACATGGCAACCGTTCCATGTGATCCACTCATCAACGCATCAAACATGCAGTACGCATCATGTTCCATGAACTTCAGGGACAAAACAATACCCAATTCACCTTCGGCTCCATATGCATCACTTAGTGATATAATTGTCTGTACTTTGGGATCAAGGCCATCAAAACAGCTATGCTTTGATGGATGTCTATGTGAGTCTGGGGCCTCTGGGCGATCATCCTTGGAATTCGAAAACCTTTCCATACCAGCATCATTTATGGGATCATAACTTGGAAATGCCAAGTCTTCAAAGTGCTCTGTGAACTGATCCTTGTACTTATTTCGCACATCAGAAAGTTGTTCCGCGTCAACATGAAGAACATATAAAAATGGAGCAAGGAGTTCATGCATACCTGTAAGTTAATATGTTCAAATAGAGAATTAGTTTCAATATCAGATAATTTTGAATGAGTGGTATTAGTATGATAATATATCGGCCACCAGCAATAATGGTAATAATGGAAAGGAAAGCAATAATGGTATTAGTATGATAATATATCGGCCAAGTCTTCCTGTAAGTTACCAAAACAATATTATATTTTTTCATTGGGTTGGTACATGAAAACACATGGTTACTTGTAACAGGAGTGTTGTATGAATAAAGAATACCTATCGCATAGCAACACATCCCCTAACATTTTTTTACTAGTGCAAATGTGCAATAGTTCTGCTTAGCAATCAGCCAATACAGAAGAAAACAGATATGAAGTAATTACCTTGTCTATAACCACATTCTGGATGTCTAAGGCACCACAATAGCAAGATTCGCCGTAACATACTTTGACACATTGGAGTCTGAAAATAGCTTCCATGTTCTTGGTACAGGCGTGACAAATCCTGGTCTACCGTTTTTTCAAGCTCGGCACTGCGAAAGAAGCGCCCCCACATGCTATCTACAAGAATCACAATCAATGAGTCAGACCAGCATGCGTACAAGGGGAAAATAATATCGGCGACAGATGCTAAACGCATAACAAGAAGAAACAAGCATTAAAACAAAAATTCACCAGGATTCTGAGATAGCGGGTCATCAATGACAACTTCTGGAGTACTATTAACATCCTTGCGAAAATGAGGGTCAACGAGGAGAGACCTTCGAAGTCTGGCGTATCTGGCAAAAGAAAATAAATACTAACATCAGCAAACACCGAATAACATCAACTGCAACAAAATTGTAATTTGCAAGTATGGTGCATCATTTCCTGATTCATGATTCCTTCATACCTAACTCAACTCATTTCCTCAAAACCCAAACCTTGCATTTTTACATGTACATAATTCATTTACTCGTTTGAGAATTATACACGTCTCAGTGATCAAGCTTGAACACTATACATTCCTAACATCTCATGCTAGCTTAACATTAACAAATCACAATCCATAAATTAAAAAAATCCACAAGAAGCAGCATTAGTGCATTACCTCCGCCGACAATTAGCCGTAACGCGGCGAAGCTCATCCGTCGAGCTCGACATCGGTAGAATTCCAAGATCAATACGCCATCGCACACCTCTAAGATCCGCAAAACTCCGATTCTCCTCTCCATCAACCAACCTCTCCCTATCAGAGCCCGAAACCCCGATTGCTTCCGTTCGAGGCGTTTCAGGTGACGCCGACTCCCTCGACACTCCCGGCCGCATTCTGTCCGACTACCAAACAGTATATCAACACAAATAATTCACGCCAGCAACAAAAACTACTTCGTCCACCAACCAATCCGCAGCAACGTCCGTCAATAAACGACAACCAACTCCGAATCTCGGAGCCGCCGGAGCTGCATGAAAAACAAAATCCCTAGGCGGATAATCGGAGCGAAAAATCTGGAAAAATGGAAAGAATCAGTGCAGTGGATGGAAGCAGAGAATTCGGGGGAGGAGAGAAGTAATGATGATGATGGAGAAGATCGATCTTCAGATCCTCGCGAAAATTTTCGCATCAAATGTCGCTCGCTGCACTTTTCCTCGTTTTGCAATTTTTGGTTTTGGTTTGTTCTTTTTCAAATTAATTTATATATTTATTAATCTCTCATCTGGTTGGTGAGCAATAAATACAAACAAAATATTCCATCAAAACAAAATAAAGTAGACTAAAGAATAAAATTATATATATGGGGATTTTCCAGGCAATTTCAGTAATGAGAAATAAGAAATTCGTCAAAGGTGCCAACACCAATTTTCCTTCCTCCTCTTCCATTTTCATTTAAAGTGGTTATAAGAAACAATTCTGAAAAAAATGCGAGTACTAAGTTAATAAAAATAAATAATTAACTATCATTTTTTAGTACATAATTTCGTGTTTATTTATATAATCAAAATTTAATTGAATTTTTATTTTGAAAGCATAAAATATAACTCTTTGCTTACCCTCAATTTCTTATTTCAAGATGTGAATTTTTGTTTGGATATTATAAATAATAGTGTATATTATAACTCCAATCAATTTGGTTAAGCTAGTGTTTAGTTTAGATACGCTAATACATAGTTAACTACATTGAGAAATGGAGGTTATGTATGGGTTGCAGTTGACCGAAAGCAACATTTTGCGTGACTTGGACGCCAATAGTTTTTTTTTTGATGGACTTGGACGCCAATAGTTGATAATATGTTTGGAAAATGAATTCAATCATTTTTCTGATAATAAAAAAAAAATTGGATGATGTATGATATGATTGGGCGGTGTCATTAACTCATTATTAATACAATAATGACAAAGGAAAATGTTACTATTCTCAGTTCTGCTGAGGTTGGGCGAGTCGTGCGGTCCGCGGAAGTGAAGTGGAGGTGGGGAGGGATGTCTTCGCCGGCGGTTTTGCTTCCCAGCCAGTGGCGGATCCAGGACTGGATCAATGGGGGGGCGAACTTCAGGGCCGTCTCCAGCCATTGTGAGGCTTGAAGCGAATTTTTTTTTGGGCTTCTTAAACCCGTCTTTCGAAAACACATCAATTTTTTTCCATGAAAATGAGGCATTTTTTTATAAAATTGGGGCATTTTTCATGAAAATGAGGCCTTTTTATAAAATTTGAGCCTTTTTTATAATCAAAATAGCAATTTTATACTTATTTTTATTAATAAAAAATTGCAAATTTTGGGGCCTGAAGCGGATGCGTTCGCATGCTTGTGACTATGCGAGCGCATGATTTCTTGCAGGCTGGGAGTGTGAGCGCGCATGGCCTTACGTGCGAACGCATGAGATTTCTATGCGTCTGGTCTGAATCAGTGTTATCCGGTACGGAATTTAATACGATACGGGGAACGGGAACGAAAACGGGGAACGCTACTTATAGCGATTTGGGTACGATGAGTATAGGTTCATTTTTGTTTTTATTTAATAAAATTCATATTTATTAAACTAAAAAAATGAAAAAACAACTAATTATGCATGATCAAACGTGCACTGTTATAGAAATTTAAATATTTATTTCTTGTGAGGTGCACCATAAGAACCGTGTTCCTCGCCTCTGATTGGTTCCTTGTTTTTCATCAACCAATCAGAACACCGTAACACATAACACATTAGTAAGCCATAACATTTGAGCGCGCCCCTATATATATATATATATATATATATATATTTCCTTATAACTTTGTCTTAATATATTATAGAAGTTTGATTGTTTGAATGTATATATAATTTCTAATTTTATTGTATTTTCTTTGAAATAGATATGTTGTCAATTGTTATGATTCAGCATATATTTGTAA
This sequence comes from Rhodiola kirilowii, assembly GCA_033675215.1. NCBI lineage: Eukaryota > Viridiplantae > Streptophyta > Magnoliopsida > Saxifragales > Crassulaceae > Rhodiola > Rhodiola kirilowii. The sequence goes on along the minus strand of CM066203.1, from coordinate 9,550,693 downwards.
CAAAATATATCTTTTATTAATAAATGGGATACAAGTGTATTATTCTGAACTTCAAGGATTTATGTGTTATAAACCAAAACGACACTATTCATCATCATCAACACAAAACCCTAATCAGCCGCTCTGCGTTTTCTCTACCGATTTGGGTCGTTTTCTCTACCAAAACAACACTACCGATTTCTCTACCCTAATCAACTCGCATCTGATGATCATCTCCTGGGCGAACGTGGGGGCGGGCTAAGGGGCGGGGGGAATTTTATGCCCGTGAGCCTTGAGGATTTGAGGAATTTGCCGGCGAACGTGGGGGCGCCCCCTGGATCCGCCACTGTTCCCAGCTGTCCTGCTGGACTGAGGTACTTTTTGGCCAGCTCGTTTAGGGGTTGAGGCGGACGGCGTTGCAGGTGGTGGTTGGCCGGGTTTGTACATATTTGTTTGTTTATAGTTGTAGTTTAGTTTTGTCCCTATAGGTGTTGTAGTCACTTATGAGAATTGTACTTTCAGTCGTTTAGGACTGAGCTATTGTTGTTTTACTGTTTTAGGTTTTTAGGTCTCAGGAGTTTGTCTCCTGCTCTTATCGAAGGGCACGACGAGGTTTCACTACGGTCGGCCGGTCAGTATGTTTTGTCGTGCCCTTCTTAGGCGTGGTGCCCTTCGTGGGCAGCTCGTTCTTGCTTGTAGCCTTGTTGGCGGTTTCTGTAATCGAAAAAAGTGTTTTTTATTTAATTATAATTTTGAGAATACAATTTGTTATTATCAGATAACTAGCTGATGGGAAAAGAGCTTTGATCGCTTGAATTTTTGATTCACTTTAAGAAGTTAAGAGTTCGATTTCCCTATGTAACATAATTTTCTCCATAACTGGTCACTGGATGATGCTTAAATGGACAAATATAATCGGTGCGTACATTCTATATTTTTTATTTAATAATTTATAATAAAAAAATAAAAAAATGAACAATCAGAAACTCATATATTCCGTATGAAAGTAAATTTATAGCCATTCCGAAGGGGCGGTCCCCCAATCTTTTTTCTATTTTTTTCTCTCTAATTTGCTTAATATTTTTGAGATTTTAACATTTTGCCTTAAAAGTTTTCAATAATATACCCCCAGGGCCCGGTGGTCGAAAATTAAATTAAACTTAAATAATGATATGTAACTACTGGAGTAAATATCATATGGAAATCATATTTTTGGTATAAAGCCTATAAATTTTAAAATTTGTCAAAAATTGACTATAATTTGTTATTAAAAAATCAAAAATTCCACATAGTTAGTTAAAAGTGAGTTATAACTCGTCGTCGAAAAATAATCTATACGACGGGATTTAATATTATCCGTCCAAATCACTAAATCAAGGATTGTCATTGATTTGTATTTTTTTACTGAATGTGTTATTTGCACCGGATCTTGTCTCATAACTTCCAAATATAATCTAATTCTATCTTAAACATAACTAATACGTTTCTAAAATGAACTAGGAGATGATGAGTTTTTTTTATTGTGGGTTTTTACATCTCATACAAATCAAGTACTACATGAATACATTATGTACATATTACATGACACTTTGTACTACTCGGGTACATATGAGTCACTATAGGAGCACGGGCCACGCAAGACACCAATCCGGATTGATACTTGAATCGTCCATTGAAGCAAAGGCATCATAAGGCACATCTATCTTGAAAACCTACGAACAAACACTTCCCATGCACCCATGACGGCAACAACACGTCCACGCTGAGGTGGGACGAAGAACACCTCCACGAAATAGGAACAACGTGACCACGCATATACGGGACGAAAAACAAGCCTCCATAAAAAGTGAGAGAAATATGCTACTCAGAAAAGTCGAACACTGGACATCTTAATTGACCGTCAAGAGTTCAAATTACTCGACCAAACATCTAGATGATGATATGAAAACATAATTTATGAGTATTTGTACAAATTGGAAAATCTTCCGTTTTTGTTCCACATGTTTTGTGTGATGTGGAATTTAATGAAATTTAAGTCGGAAAAGTAATGCGCGAAGATTCTCGACGCCCTTACGTGGATCCGTAGGCAGCTGGCTGATGCTATACTTTAAAATTATCCGATTCTTTGTGCGCACTGTGGTTGTATGTCATCATATTTTTATCCAGTCTCATTGCGAGCTTTTTCAATCACACTTGTCACAAAATGTAAATGTCATCAATTTTATGTGGATAGGGCTTGAAAAAACGATTTTTTAAGTCATGAGACAGCTCAATACGAGTGGGCTTTTTTGCGCCCTCAGATGTCAATTGGGCTCTCGTCTGGAGGCCGAAAGGCTTTGCATAAAAGCCCACCGACCGTGTTGACAGTAAATCTAGCCTATTTTTTTTTGCAGCCCATTCCTCTCTGAGTCTTTTGCCAAATCCCTTTTTGTTTTCTCTTTGCTCGGAATCGGATGGGTATCCTGCACAACAAGCCTCTTCTCCGCAAATCGCGCCTAGTGATCATTCTTTTATTTTTAGTCAAATGTGAATTGACCCAATCCTCATTTAATTCTCTCTTTTCAATGCCTCCTCATACTACTTTTTAACTAAGATAAGAAAAAAACTATAAATAAATAAATATTTATGGACCATTGGTCTGGATTCAACCAAAAAAAAGAAGAAGAGAGAAAGATCCGATGCACCACATCTATTTGCTGTGAATATCTCGTTCTAATTAAAATGACATCGTTTTCCTTTATTATAAATTTATTCCAATCAAACCGTCGTCGTTTTAATTAAAACGATATTATTTTAGCACTCGTCAACCAATAACTTTGCTGCACCGGATTCGGTTTCAACATTGAATGAAGATAATAAATAATTTTTAATCAACGATCAAGCTAAACACGATATTAACGGTTATTAAATAAAAAATTAACATTTGTGTCAGACATGTTATATATGTACAAAAGAGTAAAGATCACATGAGAAGTTGTAGTTATGGTGAGAAATGAGAACTAATCTCATCCGTTCATCTTTGTTATCAATGGTTAGGATTAAATTTAATTAAATTACATTAAATTACATAATTTGTACATTTTTAAAGGATTCTTCGTAGCAGTACATTATTCGTACATTTTCAAAGAATTCTTCATAGCATGCATATATACATGAAGCTACGAAAAATCCTTTGAAAAAGTACGAATAATGTGCTAGTTCTCATTTCTCACCATAACTACCACTTCTCACCGGAACCGAACTCATGTACAAAAATATAGTTTTTTATTGGACTTACAAAAATAGAGTTTGATAGTATATGCGAGGAGACCGTACAATTGAATAGTAAGTTGTCATGCATAATAAATTCTTTTTATTTTTTTGATTGAACACGCATAATAAATTATTGATTGAAGGGATGCAGATGAAGATTGCAGCATCAAATACAGTAATAAATAAAGCTCAACCGTCCTATATCGGTCCAATCCCTTCATCGCATAATCAACCATAACCATGTTCATCGATTAACTTTTAAAGATGCTCACACATTTTTGATGCTGACATATACTTAAGTATACAAAAATATAAATCATTATAAATAAATTTATACATCAATCAAATTTAATATAATTCAGCAAAAATAAAAAACATTGATAAACCTTTCCATGATAAAAACTTGATGGAATAAAGTTGAGAGAATATAACTTTTCTTAAATAAATTTAACGTTAGTTTCAATTGTGACTTATTTCAGTTTGAAATAAATTGTTTGAAAGGCTGTTTACACGTGATCTTTTAACAGTTTCAATATTTTTATCTGAATTTTCCTAATAAACCAAAAATACAATTTCATTTTATTTAAAAAATCATCCAATTCCAAAACTAGAATAAGCATACAATATTTATTTGGACACTGGTGAACATAGTGCAATTTAAAATTAAATATCATGGAATTGTCGACAAATAATAATAATGGACCGAATGAATGAGAAAAAAATAATTAAGTTGAAGGGGGCCATTTGAAATGGACATGAATGAAACAATCACATGCAGTGTTGTAAACTTGTGATGTTAGGTTCTGTGGGGCAAGAGTTTCACATGTCTGATGAATTTAGAGAACTTGTCAAACGCTCCATTTATTTATTTAATTATGCACTTCACGAGAAGCGATTAAATGAGGCAAGTAAATTAGAATGAGGTAAGTGAGGCACGATCTCAACCACACATCTAACCCCTCCATGCATTTGTGGCGGGCCACGTGGCAAATAGTAAACCAACTATCAATCGTAGTGTGAACGCAAAAATGACGGCTGTGAACGTGGCTTCGCCACGTGTCACAATGAGTGGCCCAGATCATGCCTCACGTGCCTCGTCCTACCAACCCTACCTCAACCGAGTGCTCCCGCACTTCACAATCTCATTCATGTAATATCAGTTCATAATCAATCTTCAATGTGGAACAAAAAAAAGCACACTTGTATTGCAAGGGACGTCTTGCTTTCCAAATGATGATAGAATATCTAACTTTGCTTGAAACAAAATTTAAATGATAAAAGATTTTTTTATTGAAACACATAGTCTCGTAAGACATATCTAACTTGAATTTCAGCAACCTCTGCCTCATGAAAAAATATATACCAATGGAAGAGTCAAATCATTAACCTATTAACACTGCATCAAGAATTTAAACGGAAAATGCCATGAACCACACCTTCTGAAGGTAGAAATTCAATCACTAGCCTTTTTTAATGTCACATTAGAGCATCCACAACATGGTTTTTTTTATCATAGAAAAGTATCATGAGAGATGATCAAAAAAACCATGCACCCCCACCATGATCTTTTTGATCATAGATTTGATCATCCCATGATTTTTTGTAGTAAAAAAGATCATCTCATGATCAAAAAAATGGATTTTATCATGAGACGTGAACCAATCGCAACGCGACACATGTCCTGTGTAAGAAACAGTACAATTTTTATTTTGATATTGCAACGAATATATGTTCTAAATTACAAAGTAAAAAAAATCAAAATAAATACCAATATTCGTGATACACTTTGATATATTTTTATTAATCTTAATATTTATGAGCTATAATTTATGTAGTGATGAGAGAGACTGGTGATAAACTTTTTTTTTGATCATGCATGTGATTGATTTGGTCATGAAAATAATTAGATGAACGAGAAAAAGAATGAGATAGATGAATGACATGATTATATACCAAAAATAAAGGTTCAGATTCAGACAATGTTAAATCTAATTGGATTTCGGTTGACCCAAAAATGAATTAACTAAAATTTAAGAGGCCGTTCGGTAGTGAGTTTCTCCATCATCTTCGTCATTTTGTCTGCAAATTGAATACCACCAAATTCAAAAAGGTGAACAAAACCCTAACTACCCCAATTTCACTCTCACTTACTGTACACGCTACACTCTCTCTGATCTAAAACCAACCAATGTAGCAACCAAGCAGATCTCTTTGCTCACTCACTCACTCTCTCAACTTCATCGTTTCATTACTTTACTTACTAGGTCGCCACTCTTCTTCCTTATTTGCTGCTGCTGCTGCGCTTTCTCGCGCATCGGCTTTATTCCTTGCTTGCGTGATTTGCGCTTTTGGTTTGCCGAATCGCAATTATTGTAAGCTCTCTTTTGATGATTTTTTATTTTATTCTGTTGATACTTAGCTTGGATGAGTGTTTGGGATACCAGCCGATTTGATTTTGTAGATACTGATTGTGATGCTTTTTTGTTTTGTTTACTTTTGATGTAAGTGGAAGGCTGTGGGAGAGGATTCAGATCCACTTTTGGTCACCTCAATTTTGGTATGTACTGCAATCCAGTGAAGATTTTTGTATTTTGCTTGATTTGAAAGATGAGATATTTTGCTCTTGGTGATTGTTTAATGCTCTGATGTAGTGTGGTGAGGGGTTACTTGAGTTGGGGTTACAATTGATGTAGACCAATTGCTGATTTTGTAGACTTATTTATACCGAGTAAACACTTAAGACCCATGTTGCCTATCCTCTCCGTAAGTGGTCAGTTAATGAGATGGCTAGTATTTGGATTTTCAGTACTCTTCAACTATTTCTGTTTTTGGAGGCACTCTTGTTTGTTCAGCTTTGGCCCTCAGCAGTAATTACTCTGAAATTGTTAGATATGCTAAGATAATTGCCTTTTTGGAAAACCCAGTCATGTTTGCTAAATCATTGTACCTTTTAGCCTTCCATTATATCATACGTTTCTTGTTCGAAATTTGACTCGATTTTAGTGCAGTTAAACAGGCTGTGTGGAGCTGCTTCAGTGAGCATAATCAGTTATGATGAACCCTATGAAGTCCGTATACGGTACTGTTTTAGTTCTACTTTCCATAATTTCTTATGGAGAGGCAGAAATTTACATAGTGACAATGGAGGGAGAACCTGTGATAAGTTATCAAGGTGGACTGGTTGGTTTTGAAGCAACGGCTGTGGATACTGATGAAAAGGTCGACTTTGCAAGGTATGTCAACTTGAGATTTCTGCATCTATATTGGCTGTGCTAGTTACGATTATCGCAGTCCTGGAAAATCACAGAGTAGGCTGAATACATTCAAATATACATTAGATCTTACGTTGAGCTTTGATGATCTGAATGTAAATCTCATCTTTGATTCTGAATTCTGTTGTAAAAAGCCTCAAAACTCGAGTTTCTTAAACAGAACACAAACCTTTCAGTAAGAAACAGAAAATTCAACAAGTGAACTTTCTAACACCTTTTCCTCTTTCTGAAGTGATATCGTTATTGCATACTCTCGTCACCTTGAAAAGAAGCATGACATGCTTCTTGGAATGCTGTTTGATCGTGGGACTTACACAAAGCTATACAGCTATCGTCATCTTATAAATGGTTTTGCAGTTCACCTTTCCAGTGAACAGGTGAACCATTTCATCTGTAGTTTCAATGTTGTAGCTAGGCCTCGTCCTGCGTACCTTGGAAAAGTCATCCATTCACTCTTTTATCATATTTTCTTAACCATTACTTTCTGCGAACTGGCAGGCAGAAGTCCTTAGGCGCGCCTCTGGTGTGATCTCTCTTGAAAGAGATTGGAAGGTTCGGAAGTTGACCACACATACTCCTCAATTTTTGGGACTCCCAACAGGAGTGTGGCCAACTGGAGGAGGCTTTGACAGGGCTGGTGAGGACATAGTAATTGGATTCGTGGATTCTGGGATTTACCCACACCACCCGAGCTTTGCAAATGACCCAAGGGACCCATACGGACCTGTCCCGAAGTATAGAGGAAAGTGTGAAGTTGATCCTGACACTAAGATAAGCTTCTGTAATGGTAAGATCATAGGAGCCCAACATTTTGCAGAAGCTGCAAAGGCAGCTGGTGCCTTCAATCCGACGGTTGATTATGCTTCTCCACTGGATGGTGATGGACATGGAAGGTTAGACACCACTGTTTGTTACATTATTATTTTTTTATCTGATCAAAACTAACCTCCGTTAGGTGGCGATATGGTGGGGGTGTAATCTTTGTTCGCGGTTCTACGTAAATACCCCCTTATGCTGTATATCAGCTTTTGTACTCTTAAGCAGATTTTCAGATCAAATCTGCCTTATTTCGACTGGTTATCGTTGATCGTTGTGGTATTTGAATACAGCCATACGGCAGCAATTGCTGCTGGAAATAACGGAGTTCCTGTGGTCATGTGTGAGCATGAGTTTGGCAGGGCGAGTGGGATGGCTCCTCGTGCTAGGTACACAAATGCAAAGAGTATTTCTTTATGAATACATAGGTCATCTGTGCATTGGGCTTATTTGCTAATTGAGTCTTTTTTAAACCTATGTTAGAATCGCAGTATACAAGGCACTGTACAGGCTGTTTGGAGGATTTGTTGCCGATGTAATGGCTGCCATTGATCAGGTCTCTAGTTGTACATTTGTTCTGATATTGTAAAGAAATTTTTGATTTCTAGTTGAAGCATTATGGTTGTCAATTGTCATGCAAAAAAGTATTCATATATTTGTTTCACTTAAAAATAAGTAAATGACTTTCTCCACCGATGGAAAACGACCCCCACCAGTTTCTTGTCCCGTTTGCTGCTGCTGAGATTATCAGGCATTGATTGAACTTTTAGCAGTATGAATAAAAGAATAGCACAGCATGCATTTGGATAAATGAGTCTAGAATGATCGATATTGAGATGTCGGAAATTTATTGTATAGGGCTGTTACTCACAGTTATTACACCATCACTTGAACTGTTGAGTATGTGAACTCCGAGTTTTGCTGTTATTAATAGTTCCCCATCTCTCCTCATGGAAGGCAAATGATTAGCCTCCTGATCTCTGTATATTATGCCAACCATACATTACAGCGAGTAAATTGTTTGAGGAAGGTGGTCGCTATTTTGATACTGTATACTGTTTGTTTGTTTTGTGTGTTTGATATATGCAAAGAAATTTTAACAACCTGTTCTGAAATTCGAAATGCAATATTGGACTAAATTATTCGCATTTCATATAAACAGGCGGTGCATGACGGTGTCGACATTCTCAATCTCTCTGTTGGGCCAAATAGTCCTCCATCGAATACTAAGATAACATTTTTAAATCCTTTTGACGCCACGCTCCTTGCAGCAGTGAAAGCGGGTGTATTTGTTGCCCAGGCAGCGGGAAATGGTGGCCCTTTTCCAAAAACCTTGGTGTCTTATAGTCCATGGATAGCATCTGTAGCTGCTGCGTGTGATGACCGCAGATATAAAAATCATCTCACACTGGGTAATGGAAAAGTTTTAGCTGGATTGGGACTTTCTGGTAAGCTGAGACTTCTAATTAAAATTTTCGTTTGTACCATGCCCCCCTTTGCTTGCTGCAACAAAAAGAAAAGAAAATGAGAGAATACATGAAAATGCTAACTACATGATGCCACTCAAACTCAACAATATTATGAGTAGTAACCTACTCTATCAATCTGTAATTTGGGTGTTGTGAAATTGAACTTAATGGTACTTTTTGAGTCTATGAAATTGACATATTATTATGGCTATGGGCAGCTTCTACACATCCAAATCAAATATTCACTCTTGTCGCTGCAAACGATGTGCTACTGGATTCATCTGCTTCAAAGTACAGCCCTACAGACTGCCAGAGGCCGGAAGTGTTCAACAAAAACTTAGTTGAGGGAAACATTCTTCTTTGCGGTTATTCTTTCAATTTTGTTGTGGGAACATCATCAATATCAAAAGTAGCTGAAACCGCAAAGAGTCTTGGTGCCATTGGATTTGTTCTTGCTGTGGAAAATGTTGCCCCAGGAACAAAATTTGATCCCGTGCCTGTTGATGTACCTGGGATTGTTATCGTTGATGTGACGAAGTCCATGGTAAATTCGTCAACTCCTGTATTTTCCTAAAGTTACATGGCATGTTATGAATTATTTTATGATCTCATTGATTCCATCATTATAATACGATGGTTTCTTTTCCACCTTAAACTGAATTTGAAATCATGTTTCATATCTCAGGAGCTGATAGACTACTACAACGCATCAACCTCGAGAGATTGGACCGGTCGAGTAAAGAGTTTCAAAGCAACAGGTAAAATTGGAGATGGCTTGATGCCTATTCTTTACAGATCTGCACCACTGGTTGCACTGTTTTCTGCTCGAGGGCCCAATATAAAGGATTTCAATTATCAAGACGCTGATCTTCTGAAGCCAGACATCTTAGCTCCTGGATCTCTAATATGGGCTGCGTGGTCTCCTAATGGAACTGATGAAGCTGATTATCTTGGTAATTCCTCCCGTGCTCTTTTGTATAAAAAAAGATCACGTAATTCCTCCCGTATTTGCTTACAAAACATTATTTTTTGTGTTGACCAGGGCATAAGTTTGCCATGGTGTCTGGAACTAGCATGGCTGCGCCACATATAGCAGGCATTGCTGCTCTTATAAAGCAGAAGCATCCTCGATGGAGTGCAGCTGCTATCAAATCAGCCTTGATGACAACCTCAACAGTACTTGATCGATCTGGGAGGCCTATTCAAGCGCAGCAATACTCTGACACAGAATCCATGAAATTTGTCAAGGCTACGCCTTTTGATTATGGCAGTGGACATGTGAGTCCAAGAGCTGCTTTGGATCCGGGACTTATCTTTGATGCAGGTACCTTCGACCGAACCCCCTGTTGCAAAGTTTAAGCTCAAATTAAAATTCTTTGTTAGCATTATTTGCTTGAACTCGGGACTTTTTTTTGTAGGTTACCAAGACTACTTAGGATTCTTATGCACAACTCCCGGAATAGACTCCCACGAGATAAAGAACTATACAAACTCCCCTTGCAACTACACCATTGGCCATCCTTCAAACTTCAACAGCCCGTCAATAACAATATCCCATTTAGTTGGTACCCGTACAGTAACACGGACTGTCACCAACGTCGCGCTGGAAGAGACATACACGATTGCAGCCCGGATGGATCCTGCAGTATCCATTGAGACCAACCCTCCAGCCATGACTCTCAAACCTGGCGCATCACGGCAATTCAAAGTGACCCTCAGCGTCCGCTCTGTGACCGGAATGTATAGTTTCGGAGAGGTTTTGCTGAAGGGCAACAGAGGGCACAAGGTGAGAATCCCTGTGGTTGTTATGGGTTATCAAAGATAGAGAGGCGTCGAGCTTAGCGAAGCCCAGCATATGTGATGATGCTCAACACTGAATAATATATAAAAATGTAATGGCTTATTATTCTTTTGTAATCTGTAGTAATAAGATAGATTCTTATATATATATTATATATATGCCCTTGAAGGATACATGTTTATTAAAGCAAGAAGAAATGTAAAATAGAAGAATTCTGCAGGAAAGAGACGCCTAGTTTCTCCCTCTCGTGCCTGAGTTTTGTTATATGCAGTAGCTCCTATCTTTTTTCAGTTCAGCTAATTTCAATTTTTTAGAGTTCAGTTCTATTTAGATTAATTTTAATCCAAATTAACACATATCCATTGAATTTGGAGGATTGACTAATACAAGTGTAAAAAAGTAAATTGACCTTGAAATGCTTGTCAAGCCACTGGATAACTCTAATAAAATTAGATGTAAAGTGTTTTAAGGGTCATACGTCATACCTATTTCAAAAAGGGTGCACTTTGATTGATGTATGGAGCCCCTAATCTTTTGTCACCTTCCCCTCGTCACTATTATGATCTTGATTAGCACAATTTAAGTTCACTAAAAATATAATGACATATAAGTTCAATGATCAGATATTTTGTAATATGAATATGAGGTTGTTCAATATTCCTGCTTATCTTTCAAAATGAAATGAAATCTATAAAAAAGAAAAATAATAAGTAAATTTAATTGGATCCAATCTTAGTGAAAATATAATTAACGACCTAATATTTGGAAATATATACAAAATTTAGTTAATGGATCCAGTGTTATTAAAACCGGACCGGTCATCGAACCGATCAAGTCACAGGGTCGATGGGTCAGTGGTTCAACCGGATCGAATCGGTTTGACCCGTACAAATTAAAAAAATAAAATATATATATATATATATATATGCATATCTGTTTGACCTGCAGTAGCACTGAGTCTGAGACAGTCTAAACCCTAATGATTGAACAGTGACCTTGTTTGATTCTTTCCATGATCTCCCAACTAAACCCTAATGAATGAACATCTTTGACCTTGTTTTGTTGGTTCATGAGTCTCCCTAAGTAGACAAGGGCTGTGAAGGACATGCATTAACATCTCTCCTCTAATCCTCATTTAATTAAGTAGCTAGCTATCTCCCCCAAATTTGAAAGTCACGTACAACAATAATGTATTCAAGTTGATTGAGAGATAGCATGTGGGGTTGTAGTTGGATTGGTTCAATCATTGGCTTTGTAACCAATTGGTTATGAGTTCAATCCCCCCATAATGCATCATTCCCACCAATATTTGGTGAGGAATTTCCTCCCTTCCCAGGAGGTGCTTTCCTCCCATCACAGTAGGTGTTTCCCTCCCTTCACAGGAGGTGCTCTAGTTGGCTTCGCCTTCGCCACGACTCTAAAGAAAGGCTTCGCCCATGAGGCAAGAAGATTGCTCGGAGATATACTTCGAAGTGGATGAGTCAAGACGACGCAAGACTTGTGCTTCAGTGGAGATAAAATATACTAGATAAGCTTGAGAATTTCAGTAGTCTTATACATACATGTAAACATCCCCATCAAAATAAAAAAAAGTTCGTTGATTGAGAGATAGATTCATCATTCAACTACACTACACATTACATCCAACGTTGAGTTGCAATCTCCATCATATTCATATATATATCCTGCTGGCTGCTAGCTAGCAAGTAGCAACTCATATATCAACAATGCATTGTACAGTATGTGTCTGTATATACAGACTTTATACATGTCAAGAGAGTTCAACCCATACCTGAGAAGTGACTTGGATCAGAGGAGGAAACTTCACACTTGAAGTTGACACAACATATAAAATCAAAGACATTTATTCCGTTTGGTTCCGGCAGGCGGCATGGTGCAAACAAAATGGGGCCACATATATAGTTGGCATTTATCTTAATTAGCTACGGTCTTCATCTCATCGAGTCATCAGCTTTGTTGATGTTCAGCTTAATTAATACCGTATTTATGACCCGGCCAAATTGTAAGATTTGTCGGTCATAATTTTGTAACTCAATATAAGTTTTCATTCTTCTCCAGATAATCCAATTGAAAATATAATTTCAGCAATTATTAAACAACTAATGATTGAAAAAATATTTAGTGTAATTTCACGTACAAACGCAACCTAACTTTATTTGAAAGAAAAAATTTCGATGCAGTGCAGCCAGTAAATTTCAAAACGTCATCGTTTCAATAAAAATAATGTTGTTCAATTGATATTTAAAAAAAAAAGAAAACGAAACTGTTTTGATCGAAATGAAATTATTTTCATATTCATAGCATTTTGATGAGCTGAATCGGATCCGAATCCTGTTGAGAAGATGAATTCAATGGAAAAATAAGTCGTTCAGTGTACTTGAAATAATTTACTTCCCTATACAAATGTGTCACTGAATATGTTTCACCATTCCTGGCTTTAATACAAATAAGCCGTCTAAAGCTACCATTTCATGACACATGTTGTCTGTTGAATTGGTCTCCTTAAAAAAACATAGTTGAAATCGTACTGTATTTTTTATCAATCAATTAAATGACATTGAGATTTGAACCATAATTAAGTGAATCGTTGTCCGAATGTGACTAAGGTTTGATAAAATTGGACCGATCATTAAGCTAAACATTCCTTATTTTAGAATCTTATATAGATATTTCAAATAATGTGAAAGGAAAATTAGAAGGTTCCAACAAGTAAAGTATTTACTTTTAGAAAAAAAAAGCGAGATACTCGGTGTTAAATAATTAGCCATGACTTTTTTTTTGATTAGGAGGCTTTTAAAAGGAGGTTTTTTTTATTATTAATCAGCCATGACTTTTAAACAAAGGAGGCTTTTAATTTTTAAATAAAGCCATTCACATTAAACTGGAGTTCGATCAGATTCTTTTTATTTATTTATATGCGAGTATTTAATCTAATTTTCGTAATATGCACACGTATTTTTTTAAAATTTTTGTGTGCCTTTCCAGACTGTGCATATTAGTTAGTATGTTGAGACTGCATATTAAATCCACAAATTATATAGAAGATGCTAAGATTTGAGACTGCATATTAAATCCACAAATCATATATAGAGTGATGCTAAGATATCCACAAATCATATATAGAATTACAATTTAGATAAATCTACATTCGAGTGATGATATTTGATAAACTAAAAATGTGCAGAAATTGCAAAAAAATTATACATGTCTGGGAAGGCAGTAAAAAATAAAGGGCACATTTGGAAAAAGTTGATAATAATTTTAGGTTTTACCTTTGGAAAAATTTTATATAGTTCGCACCTATTTTGGAAATTTTTGTAATTCGGACAAAAATGTGGAAAATTCTATATAGTTCGGACCCATTTTGGAAATTTTAATAGTTTGGACAAAAATTTGGAAAAATTTTATATAGTTGGCACCTATCTTGAAAATTTTAATAGTTCAGACAAAAAGTTAAAAACAGATGATAGTTCGGTACCCCTTTTGAAAATTACAGTTAGGACAAAAAATTGGAAACATATAGTAGTTCGTAACTTCGTATCCTTTTTATGTTTTTCCCTGATTTTTATACCAAATGCTTCATCTCACATCACGTCATCACCGCCAATTAAAAATCTCGTAAAAATTCATGAAAATATTTACTTGTACAAAAATTGAAAAATAGTACTATAAAAAGGCTTCTCAAACCGCAACATTTCTGCAACCATTACTAGCAACACCTTCGAAGCGTTCTTCATCTCTCTCTCTCTCTCATCAATTCGTCGATTATCGTCTACTCCATTCCGATGGTACATTTCTCGCTTTCGTCTCTGTTTTGACTCACGCATGTTTTGTTCGCGCTTCATTTTTTTTGTAATTCGTGGCACGTTACTGGTCTGACTTTTGAGAGACGATTTTGATTTCTGTACTTTGTGGAAGTCGATGCTTGTACGTTACTGGTCCGAGAGATGATTTCGACTCCGATTTCTTGTAAGGGAAAAAAAAGGATTAGTTAATGAATGATTTTATCTATTACAAAATCTTAAGCAATCGGGGCGATATTTTCGGTATTTGTAGAAAGCGTGTGGCGGTTTTAATTTTCGTGGATTTTTTATTGTTTTTTGGATGTGAATGAAATATTCAGGAACACTCTGCCGCCCTGGAAACTATGATTCTGAGAATTAGATATTTTAATTTTGCTTCGATTTAAATGAGGATTTGTGTTTCTTCTAGTATTTTTTAGTGGAGTTTAAAGCTAGAATATTGTCCCAAAGATGCTTGTTATACCATGCCTTGCTGAATTCAAGCCTGCTGCTGCTGATTTTGATAATTTCATAATATGGACAAATTAATATTCAGGCGGCTGCGTAGGGCACTCATAGCCGAATTGTTTTAGTGCTGCATTATAACTTGGATGGGGTGGTTGAAGCTCTTTTCGGGTTTATACTTGCTTTTGCTGTCGAATAAGATGACCTTTTGACTGTTTTTATAGCAATTTGGATATGTTGTCTATGCAGGTCCAACAAGGCAGAGTTGACAAGGTTGGGAAGAAGGATGATGATACTAGAGGTATCACAGTCTTGTCTTCGCCACTGGCACTAGACGGAGAGTTTTCAACGGGCTCGAACGGTGGAGCGACGAATCTTATGCAGCGTATTTTTAGTCTATTTAAGAATGTTAGGCCAGGATCTGACTTGACTAACTTTCAGGTAAAACTTCACCCCTAGCGTAGTATTTTTAATAATGTTCGGTCAGGAACATTTATTATCAGATGATGCTACGTAGTCAGTGGAGAGCCCATTCAAATGTTCATAATTTATTCAATGGCCGGCTTTTCCCTTGTTTCAGCTTCCTCCACAGTTCAACATTCCAAAGTCTCAACTTCAGTGTTATGGTGAAAGTATCTACTGTATTGGCAATGACCTGCTGCACCAGTGCAGCAATGGGAAAACACCACTGGATAGGATGGCAGCAGTTGTAGCGTGGAGCATCTCTACCGCACGTCCACTGATATTTGGCTTTGCTCCTTACAATCCAGTCCTTGGAGAGACTCACCATGGTTCAAGAGGGACTCTTAACGTGTTAGTTGAACAGGTTGTTTATTTGTCCCTTATACGCACATCCACCTTTATTCATAACTTTGTTTTGGTAATCTTTAAAAAGGGATAGTTGTGGGCCTACTATAAGAAAACTCAGCTCTCATTCTAATTAGTTTATCATGACACATTAACAGGTTTCCCATCACCCGCCAGTATGTGCTCTACATGCTACAGATGAGAACGAAAATGTTGAAGTGATTATGTGCGAACATCAGTCTCCAAAGTTCTATGGTATTTGCTCTCTCTCGCCATTCTTTTACGAATTTAAATTATAAGCCTTGCCTATTAGTAATAGTCATGCATGAAAACTTACAGAAGATCATCTTGACTTCCAGGAAATTTTCTTCTAAGAAACATTGTTGATGACTGTTCTTTACCTCATCCTCACGTAACAATTATTTCATCTGATCAGGTACTTCCATTGAGTGTCAGCCCAAAGGAAAACGGATACTAAACCTCTTAAACCACGGAGAAACCTATGTAATGAACAGTGCAAAACTATCCATTAAGTTTCTGCCAATGCCCAATATCGAATGGGTTGGTACTGTGAGATTGCAGTGTGCAGAATCTGGCCTGGAGGCAGAATATGTGTATAAAGGCAGCTCTTTTATGAATCGCAAAGAAAATCAAAAGTCAATAAAAGGGAAGATCTTTGAGTCATCCACCTTGAAGACTATCTGCGATATCAATGGCCATTGGGATAGGTATATAAATACATTCTCTCTACCTATTCCAAAATATATAGAAAATAACTAACATTTTTTTTCACTCTGTAAATTCAGAACTGTTTCAATGAGAAATGTTGTTGACGGGAAGCAAAAAATTATATACGACGCAAAGGAATCCATATCAGGGTTAAAAACTCCTATTGTTAAGCACCCAGAGGTATATCACATCTTACCACAGCCACCTAATCAAAAGACCGGTCATGGCTGTTTTGTTTGATACATAATCTACTCATGCTCCGAAGTTTAACTCTAGCGCATTTGATTATTGAAATTATAGGAAGTATGTGAGAGTGAATCAGCTCGAGTCTGGGGAGAGGTAAGCCAAGGAATAATGAGTAAAGAATGGGAGAAAGCAAGGGAAGCGAAGAGGAACATTGAGGAAAAGGAAAGGGAACTTGCAAAAGAAAGGAAGGGAAAAGGAGAGATTTGGAGTCCCAAACACTTCAATGTAACTTACAGCAAGGAAAATGGATGGGATTGTTCACCTAGACAAAAATGGGTTCCTTCAGCCCCCATTGTATATGCTACTCAATTACTGTAACCATTCCACTTAGCAAACTTCACCCACATCTGATCAAGTTTCTGATTGGATTGGGAGATGTGTATTTATTAATCTTGTCACCTGAAAGTTACAAAAAGAAAAGAGTATGTTTGTTACTTGATATTTTCAGATCTGTGAGAGCACACATTTTGCTAGACTTATTAGTGCTAACACAAGTCCTCTGGGACCTTTTCCGCCCCAGCGCCTACCGTTTTATACAACTTTTGATACAGACTCAAAAAACTGGTGGAATGAGAATCATACAGCCAATCCAAACTATAATGTTGCGTTCAACAGTACAAAACATCCTAATTTTTAAATTTTTTTCTTCAGATTTAACAATTATTTTTTTTGAAAGAGGGTTTTTTTATATACGAGTACATCTTATAGATAGAGAACTCACTCAGTTACATATGAAACAACTTTTTGGAATACACAGCACCGTCCTCGGCACTATGGAGGAGGCACCTACAATACATTCACGAGAGACGAATATAGCCTTCACGAAAAACGAACAACGACTTCATGATGAGTATCAAGTTAATGCTTGGCTCAATAAGATATCTACTCCGCTCGAGGAAGAGCTTAAAAAATTGTGTTCGAGCTAGGCTCGTTAATTGTTTACATTGCTCGAATTCGGCTCGATAACTAATCAACTTCAAGCATTATTCGAGCAACGAGCAATAAAATGCTCGAATATTGATTAACTTTGTGTGGATTAGTTTTCATGTTCTGTTCCGGTAGTCTTTGTATGTCATTTTCTTCTATCAAAAAAAAAATATATATATATATATATTATAATTTACTGCAAGGTCGTCTACTTAAGGCCAAACTTGTGATTTAGCCCGTAATCATATATATTGTTTTTTTATTTGAAACAATCAACTGTTTCACTACTGAGTGAGCAATGTGGGACTGAAGTGACCCCAACTCTATTAAAGTTTTTTTTAAGAACTTCATTAAAGCATCTAATACACATGGCAGTAGCAAATCTTTATTTGGACATACGAAGATATTAAACTTGTGATAAATATAAATGGTGGGACGCAAAGACCAGATACTTTGTAGTGGGATTAACCAAAGGTCAACTACGCCGGTGTTTCGGCTAATAATTTTAATCGGGTAATAATTGGTGTCGTAAACGAGTAATTTTCGAGCATATAAACAAGTTGTTCACGAACATAAACGAATTGAGCACCAGTCGGCTCGGTTAATAAACGAGTCTAAAAGTTATGCTCGTGCTCGGTTCGTTTAAGATCAAGCCGAACTTGAACCGAATATGTTTACGAGCAGCTCGCGAGTATATCAGCTCGTTTACATCCCCTATACTCGACCAAACCCCTTTTTCGTAAACCATTTTATTTAATTTAAACATGTTATATCTGCTGGTTTGATTGCAACAAAACAACATTATAAAATTGCACCAGGATCGAGCGAATACACAATAGAGCTAATTGATAGTAAAGTATATTAACTTAGTTTTGATGGATAATTAACTGCAATGAGTTTCTACTGGTGGTGCGTTCAACCAGAAAAGATGGCGTATAGCACACGGAATGTAAACTGTTGAGAACACAATATCCTACTAATAATAGTAATAATAGTAATAATCTTCTCTAGTACGAGTAGCTGCCCAATCTGGACACGGTTTGATTGACAATACTGCTAAGTCATAAATTTTTGGTACGGGGTCTGAGCTTGACCTAGATTGCATTGCAATGAATGTACACAAATCTATCCGCTCCCAACATTAAATTTTGGAGATAAATTTCTACAGAATACAAAGTCAAAGGTTTCATGATCACTCTGACAATGTCCGTTCAGTCAGGCAAACATCCTAAAGAACCAAAGACCCTCATTTTCTAAGTCAACAAACATGCACATGTGCAATGCAAGTTGCAGCTGTTAGTTGGATAAATGCTACTGTAAGACACAGGAGTTGTGGGAAATTGTGTGCCCATAAATGATGGACCACTTAGGCATGAATCAAATACTATTGAGAGTTTCAAAAATTTAGGTTGGATAGGTGGCGGTCTCATTCGCTACTGGATTTAGACACAATGAGAGTCAGCTATGTTTCCTTGTTCTTTTTTTTTTTTTGCAGTTCAATAAGAGTAACTAGCAGCTAACAAAGCATACAAAATTACAACTCAGCGTTAATTGCAGAAACATACAGGTGGTGGTGTAGTGTAGGTCACCTAATGTTTTTGTTTGCCATATCAACATCTAAAGCTAGCCCTTTTATTGAAGAAAAATTCACCTTATGATTTATTATATGACATGCAATGTGTGTCCGGCCCATCAAGCAGGGTGTTGACTGTTGAGCCTTGTAGTTTCTCCTTTCTCGAGGCCTTGTATATGACATGCAATGTGTGTCCGGCCCATTATCAGTAAGCTTTTACATGTACTGATATATATATATACATATCGTTGCTACGAGGAGTGTTCAAATGAGGACATGTGTTTTTTTGTGAGGATGTAGGGACAAATTTGAATCATTTGATCAAATGATCTAAATGTGCATAACAAATCCATAAAGTCAAAGTTGTTTGTCATTTTGCACTTTTGTCTTTTACCTAAAAGACAAAAGTGCATAACTCCAAAAAAGCACTTTTTGACTCATTATGCACTTTTGGATCATTTGATCTAATGGTTTTAGATTTGTCCCTACGTCCTCATTTCTAGAGGTGTCCTCAATTGAACGCCCCCCTCCTTGCTACAATTATACTTAGGGCCTGTTCTGTATAGCTTAAATTTCATGTTTTTCAGTTAAGTAAAGTTAAATTAAGTTAAATTAAATTAAATTAAATTTTTCAGATTTTAATTTTGTAGTTTAACATGATTAAAAACTTAAATTAAACACCTTTATCCAAAAAAAATATTTTTTTTAAGTTCAGTAAAGTTAAATAAAGTTAAATAAAGTTAAATAAAGTTCAGTAAAGTTAAATAAAGTTTTTTTCAGCTCTATCAAACAGCACCTTTGACAAATTTCCATAACAGTACAGGAAAGTGACCACCAAAAAACGGTATTAGTGGTACATTAGTCGTTCCATGACGTTTTTAAGAACAATAGGCAATTCCTTTTCTCAGCTTCAATTTAGGGATTCATCTTTTGGCACGACGATGAATAATGTGTTTTTTGCCTATATTTCTTAAGTTTATATTATTTCTCATATAAACTGAGAGCAAGGTATAAGCCTGCCTGAGAATTATGCTCATGCTTTAATAAGGCCTGGCAATTAAATTGCAGCAAAACATAGCAATACAAAGGTTACCTTCTGCATGCGGCTCAATAATCCAAAGTCGGCCGCAATGCCATAAAAGTATTGTTGAAATATGTGTAATAAGGTGTGAAGAAAAATGGTGGTGAGCCACATTTGAGACTTAAAATTGAGCGTGGAGGACATCTTGAATCGTGTTGATAAAATTAGATTAAAATACCTTGGATTGGGAGGTATGAAATCGAATGTTGAAATGCCAAAAACGAAGCTATATCGAATGAGAAATCGATGGCCAAAGTTGGACCAAAACTCATTAAACTTGACTTTGGTAAGGATTGATATGAAGATGAATTTTTTCCGAGGAAAAAGTGTATATTTAATGAAGAAAAACAAAAGGACACAACAGAAGCACCAAAAAACACACCAACAAGACCAGGCAAACTCAGCAACGAAACAACCACTCACAACTGACCCTGACAAACCAAGAGACACTAAGCACAATACCACTAATCTGCAGCAATGAGAAACCTATCCACAAGGAATTTATGCATATAACATCCTGTTTTAGTCTTCTTGATAAGCTCCACTTTCATCCGGAGAATTTTCAAAATAAAGCTCCATATGTGCTCCTTGCTAGTTGTTTCTTCTCGAAAAATTCTGTAATTGCGAGCTTTCCAAGTCTCATATGTAGCAACTAGCAACTGAGATAATGAAGAATAGCACTAACTTTTCTCCTTTGGATCTCCAATGTCTATTTAGCTGCCACTGAATAACATCCTCCCAATTATTCCAATGAGCTTGAATCCCTACCATCTCCAGAAATTTATATAATGGTATGAGACCTCTGCAATGAAAAAATAAGTGATCAACACTTTCATTCTCACAATGACAGCAGCTACAGATTCTTTGGTCCACCCCCAAGCCTCAGATTCTATCTTTTGTAATCAATCTATTTTGTATAGCCAACCAGGTGCAGAAGCTGTGCTTGGGGAGGGAAACACCGTTCCACACCAAATGCGCCCAAGGAACTTCAGGATAGTAATCAGCTAAGATTTCATACGCACTCTTTGCTGAAAACGGGTCATTGTTGTGTGTCCAAGTGTAGACCATATTACCATCTAACTGAATACACCTCTGTGCGGCGTGTCGAAGTGTCAAAAAACTTTTGAGAACCCATGCATGATGGATCTTCTCTTCTACATCCCATAAGCTGAGATTGTTGAAGAAATAAGTGTGCAGCCACCTTATCCACATAGAGTCTTTTTTAAGAACAAAAGTCCCACACTTGTTTAAGCATCAAATCACTTGAGTGAAATCTTATATCCCACATTGGAAGCCAAAGAGGAACATGTTATGTTCTTATATGATTTCAAGATCATGCATATTAAGTTGTTAAGCCAAGGTCTCCAAAACGCCTACGCGGGCGCCCAGGGGGAGAATAATTTGGTCGACGACGGCGGATTTGGCTTGAGGCTTTTCCGCGCATGTGTGCGCCCGCATCATGTGGTTAATGAATATGCATCCGGATTAATAATTGTTATTATTGCTGCATGTGTATACAATAATATTATTCAGATTAAAATTCAACAAGTATAACTACATACTTGGCACATTCAGTTAGATTTATATAAAAGATTCTAGCTGTGAACGTGTATCTGAAGTTTGTTTGTGCAAGTGCATGAACAAGATACACCAGACAAACAATCAACTGAAGCCGCAACCAAGGAGGAAACCCATGCTCCATGGATCTGATTAATAGCACCACCTCAATCTTATATGGAAACAAAAATTAGGTCATCTTTTTATCTAGCAACTTCTTAGTGAACAGCTAGCTAGCACGAATATCAACCTCATTAAAGCATGTCTCCTTCAGCAATCAGCATGATCCACCAAATAAAATGAAAGTGATCGAATAAATAAATGATACAAATTCCCAGTCTAAGAAATAGAATATGTTGCATATTAAGTACTTGGTTCATTTCCTCGAATACTAAACTGGCGTCAATTTTCAATCTCCTGAATTCAAAAAATGTTTAATTGGCAATCATCCTTATCTTGCTGCTAAGTTCGCATCTTATTCTTTATTAGCTGCCTACTGCTCCAATCACACTCTACTGAAAAAAAAAATGAAAAGAAAAAAAAAGAAGAGGCTTGTTGCTCACAGTCACAGCCTCAGATTCTCCCAGAAAAAAGTTACTACAACGCCTACAACGAGTCTACCATTCCATTCTTCGGGTTTTCACATTCAATCCACCAACCGAATACCAGAATGTCAACGAAGAAATCAAATCATGACATAACCAGATACGCAATAGCTACAAATCGAATATTTCCGAAATGAAAAGCAGTCACTCATATTCTATTACATTTTTTATATTTGATTTTATATGGCTATCGATTTTGGGACGACAATGCTGTCGTTAATTCTGATAGGGGTCTGAGTATTTCTTTGATGGATAAAATTAGAGTGGTTTGAATATGTATAAAAATTGAGTCATGGGGTTGTTCAATCACGTTCTTTAAAAAAATAATTAGACTTATATTTATTTTCAACAAAAAAAAATCCTTATATAGGTATAGGAGAACAATCGTTTGAGGGCTAAGACATAAAACTTCCAATATCCAAGCGTTAAAAATATATGAGTGATGTGTCAATATAGTCATTTTAGAAGACTCAAACGCCATGTTCATTGCCCAGTCCATAGATAGTGTGTATCGAAGTATATATAATGAAAAATAATACTTCCTCCTTCCCTTGATGTTTGTCAAAAAATGATAATTGGCACGTTAATTAAGAAGAAAAGAAAAGGTTTAAAGTGCATTTATTGGGGTACAACATATAATTAAATTTACAATTTCAAATTATTTCATCCAATAGGAATTTAGGATTTTGAGCGCATAGATCACCAACTTGAAAATGATTGAAATTAATTATAATTTTAAAAGAAAAGTGAACAAACATTAAGGGACACTAAAAAAAATGGTACACAGAGAGTTATTGGGAACAAAAATCCACTTGATACATGACATCTTGTAGCTGTATTGATTCCCACTGATGAATCTAATTCTATCACAAACAAAGTCAAATCATAACTCATCAAGACATTGTTCTAGTGGTCGAGAGAAGAACAACGTAAAAATTCCGAGTCTCGAAGGCGCTCAAGTTCGGTTCCTGATGGGTGAAAATGGATTTCCTCTGACAAGTAGTGTTTGTCAGATATTGTCTTATAAGAAATTCACAAATTTAAGAACAAAAATAGTGTTATATGTTATTTTTACTATATACATAATATGTCATAAAATAAATTATTTTAGACATTAGACTATAAAATCATAAAATTTTGGATTAGTACTCCACACAATAGATAATCAATAAAAAAAACACCAATAGATAATAACAATGTTTTAAATGTTCTTTTTACGGATATAACAATGTTATTTTTAATTTCTTATCATTTAATTAGTGTAAACGAATCATAAATCATGACGGATTTTTCAAATACTTGCTCATAGTCGCGAAAATGAATTTGGTCGAGTGACTTGAACTCTTGATAAATTATCGATTAGTTTATGTATAAGATATATTTATATGATGATTGCAATTGCAAAATGTTTTTTTTTTTTGAAGCAAGATCGCTAAATGTTTCAGTTTACATAAATAAATAAATAAAATCATCGAATGGAGTCTACAATGCAAATAGTCATCAACGGTCCAAATAGCTTAGGATCTTTTTGCCTTTATTAAGCCAGTCAACAAAAACAGCTCACCAACAAAAAATCTAAACACAATCAAAAAAACCTACTTTCTGAATATGTCGACAATAATTTGCAATGCAACAAAATCAATGAATGACAGAATGAATAAGGAGCCTAGCTAAGATCACCATTTTGAAGCCACTAGCTCATCATGGAACGTTTTGGGTCACTTAAAATCGGAATATAAACACGAGTCACACGACAAATAATATTCTCTATCTCTACTATAAGTACATACTATGATTTCCAAGCTAAAAACCACAACACAATGTCTGAGAGGAGTTGCATGAAGCGGTAGAGTGTGGAATGCAGCCAAGGATGACTTGCCGGAAATATTGCCTTTTGGGCAAACTAGGTTTTTTTTTCGGGCGAGACATCTTTGGCTACACTTGGCTCTCTACTTCTCATGCCACTATCTACCGGACACAAAAATGTAGATCGAACAAGGTTGAGATTCATGTTTGGTACCTGCGTTGTGCCACATTTTGTTACAATCTTTACTTTTGGTTGAGATTTCTTATTTTCGAATGATTAGATCTACCCATTAAAGTTTAATTTAATATCAAGAGAAGAGAAGTCGTCATAAGAATCAATTTTTCATTTAAGTACTCGAGCAGTTCGAGCTTTGATGGGCAGAAAAAAGCATGATTTGAGATCCATAATAGATTATCTTTAATAGGTCAACATAAATTGTCTTTAGAATTTTGTGTTTATAGCATTGCAACTATATGTATGAAGAAGCATTTCTTACTCGATCACAATCTCTGAGAGTCCTGTCTTAAAATGGCCGTGGTTGTGAGCACAACACTCCTTTCTGTAGCTCTTGCAGCACCCTCCCATTTCTCTCTTCCCCAACCTCTCACAGACGTGCCTCGCAGCAGAATCAGAAAACACCAAACCGATCTCCGAGCGTTGGTGGCAATGTGGTACTTGGTTTTTGTTTACACAACAATCCGTCTTTGAATGATCAGTTTCTTCATGGGCCTTGCAGGCAGGCACGATCGGCTTTTCAACGTGAGCGTGGCAGTGATTCGCTTTCGTCACTTCTCCGCATTTCGTTGGCTTCGAATGGAGATGCTTGTGGCTGTGGGCTGCTTGTGACGCTGAGTGATCATGATGCGCAGTTTTGCTGCTGCAACTTCCATGGCTGTGGCTGTGGCTTTTGGTTTTAACTTCTTCATCTTCTACAACGATGATGCTCTCTTCGATGGCCTTTGACGAGTTTTTAACCTCGATTTGATCTGATATCTCAGGACGGGAGCAGATCGATGTGTCGCATTTTGCCTCACAGTCATCAGTTTGATCCTCATGATGGTGATGATGTGCTACGATGACCTTATTAGCGCAGCAATCATCCACTTCACCGCAGCAGTCTTTGACGTCATGGTTCACGACCTTATCACTGCAGCAATCCTCGTCGTGATGGATCACAGTCGCATCCGCGCAGCAATCCTTGTCATTGTGAATCACAGCTGCATCAACGCAACAGTTGCTCTTAGCCTCAGAACTGCAGCTCTTCTCGCAGTGGCTCTGCTTTGTGGCTAAAGTACATTCTTCCGAGCCACATTCCTTCTTTGGTTCACAAGCTTTCAAGACTGAGCCACAGCCGCCTTTCGCACAACCTTGGTGGACATGATCTTTAGCAGAAGTTTTCTTACAAGCTCCGTTATGATGATGATGATGCTTTCCGCCATGGTGATGCTTGTGACCGGCTCCAGTGCCTTGGAGAAGCAACATACTGTTAAAAATCACCAACAAACACGTCCCAACATCTGCCAAAACCGCCGCCCAAACAAGAGGATGCCCAGCAATAGCCAAGGCCAGAATCGCGCCTTTGGTGACTATAGACAATATCACATTCTGAATCACTTTGTTCTGTGCTCTTCTTGCCAGCTTGATGGCCTCTGGAACCTTTCTAATGTCATTCGTCATCAGTATCACATTGCCCGTCTCAGTAGCTAAAGCTGAGCCAGCAATACCCATTGAGATCCCAATATCGGCCGTGGCCAGTGCTGGAGCATCATTGATCCCATCTCCTATCATCGCCACCGCCCCTCTGATCTTCAGTCCTTCGATGATCCTCGCCTTGTCCTCAGGGAGAAGCTCCGCGTGAACTTGCTCTATAGCATTCCCTAACTGCATTTACATAGTTGAGTTTGGTTAAGATTTTTAGCCTACTAGGAAATATCAAATGTAATTTAGCAGCAGACCTGAGTTTGAGCATGAGTGGCAGCAGCTTGGCTATCTCCAGTAAGCATCACTGTCCTAATGCCCATCGACTTCAGCTCATTCACAGCCTCAGCCGCGCCAGACCGGCACGCGTCTGAGAGACTAAACACCCCAGCTAGAGTTGTCCCTGTGTAAATGTACCCAATTGTCTTGCCTTCCATAGTTTCGACTTCCGGTATGGATCCTGAGTTCAAGTAAGTTAGATCAGTTAAATGCACTTTATTAAAGGCCTGTTAAGGTTTTAGACTGAAGTGTGTGTCTCACCTGATTCACAATGAGCCCTTCCAGCCATTCTCCGGTTACCAATGTAG
Organism: Rhodiola kirilowii; assembly: GCA_033675215.1. NCBI lineage: Eukaryota > Viridiplantae > Streptophyta > Magnoliopsida > Saxifragales > Crassulaceae > Rhodiola > Rhodiola kirilowii. The sequence goes on along the minus strand of CM066203.1, from coordinate 9,524,219 downwards.
ACGTCTTCGCCATCGATTTTGCCATGAATCCCTTCTCCGGGGTAGCTATGGTACTCCTCTACCTCATCTGGCTTTGGCTCTACAGAGTTCGATCTGCCATAGTCCACCAGGGCCGTCGCCATCGGATGGCTTGACTTGCTCTCAATGCTCGAAACCCTTCAAGAGATGACCATCATGTTTTTAACTAGTACTTCATAAAAAAGAGACACTAAACTTTGCATAGGGGAAGTTACTAAATGTTACCAGTAGAGCAATGTGTTCAAGCGAAGATCAGCCCGAAGAGACCTGAAATCGGATACCACAAATTCACCTCTAGTAATAGTCCCAGTTTTGTCGAAAGCCACAGTCTTGATCTTGGCCAGTGTTTCAAGATAATCCCCTCCTTTGATCAGAAGCCCCGATGTGGCTGCCTTGGACAGAGCGCAAAAAGTCGCTACGGGCGTAGATAAAATGAGCCCACAAGGGCACGCGCTCACCAGCACCACCAGAGCCAAGTGATACCACTGAGAAGTGTTGTGAACTCTCAGAGCTGCAGGGATCACAGCTACACATATTGCTATGAGCAGAACAGCTGCACAACAGAGGAGGCCAATTAGTCCTGGAAATCGCAGAAAATGCAGGGAGGAAATGCTGGGAGCGAACCTGGGGTGTAGTACTTGGCACACTTGTCTATGAACCGTTGCGTTTTGGACTTGCTGTTCTGCGCTTCCTCGACCAGCTTGGCCATTTTGGCCACCACGCAATCTTCCGCAATGGCAGTGGTCTTCACACTGATATAGCCTGAAACCAAAGCGCCAAAGAATCATCACAGTGTATATATTCTTGTAGCTGAGAGACTGATTTCTATCGAAAACGAATTTAACTTACCGTTGAGATTCATGGTACCGGCTAAGACAGTGGAATCTTTCCACTTGGGCACCGGGTAGGACTCTCCGGTCAGCGTCTTCTCGTCCACTTCAGACTCACCCTCAACCACAACTCCATCAATTGGCACAACCTCCCCTGCCTTGACAGCCAATATCGTGTTGATCTTCACATCATCAGCATCCACCACTTCTCCGGTCTCAGCTATTACCGCCTTCTGCGGCGCCATGTTCATCAATGAGGACATCACTGCTGTGGCCTACAGCATAACAACCAGTTACAACACTCAACAAACAAGTATCCATTTCTGCTTAAATACCCGGTTAGAAATTAATCTTTACCCACCTTGTGGCTCGCCCTCGACTCGAGCCATTCTGCAATGGTGAATAAGAACACGATTGTGGCTGCCTCCAGGTAGTCACTCAGCACAATTGTCCCAACAACTGTCAAAGATTCACCAAACTAATTTTAAATTTGAAAAAAAGTTAGATTTATTTTATATTTCAGTTGTTTTTAATTTGACTGTATCGAATATAATTCGAATGGTGAAGTATTTACCTGCAAAGATGGCGAGGATGTTGATATCAAGAGTGAGGTTCTTCAAGGCGATGACAGATCTCCAGGCAATGGGGAATATACCGACAGCCACGGCGGCAAGGGAGACCCACCGGAGGGGTGGAAAGACAAACTGGAAAAGGGAAATCACAAGTAAAATTCCACAAAAGACTGCATAAGGACTAGGCAATTTGTTCCTGTAGTTTGTCTCTCCACGGTTCCTCACGTTTGCCTCCAGCCTAGCTTGGTTCAGAGCCTTCACTATCATGTGACAAAAAACCACACAAACAATCATCAAGTAAATTCAACACGAATTTTTCGCTGTACATGTTCAATTATTTGAAATCACTTGACACATGAGAAAATGCATGACATTAATTATTTCCCTATTCGAGTTCAGATGTCACATTTTCCATCCAAAGACATCCTGATAGGTTATATAAATTATAAAGTAATAATGGAATGAAAAATCAAAAATAACATTACGATCAATGAAAGATGACTACAACGTTTTACAAAAAGTCGCTTTTTTCTTCTTCTCATTTTCGGACACGCAAACGCGAGTATTGACCCTCAACTTGTTTTCAGGCCATGCTTTTAGTGTTTGGTTAGCATGCAAAACTCCAAATGTAAATTGTGACCTTTATTTCGGCACATATGAATGCAGCAAGCATTTTCTTTTTCGGTCACATTTTTTAGACTTCTATGTTCATATCGTTGTACTTTATATATACTGAATCATCGGTTATATAAAATAATACGAAAGCTAAAATGCTAATAGTATAATGATTGTGCAGTATTGGAAACATGTACACAACAAATTCCAATACCTAATTAGTAAGAAACTCGCAATAAATTCCATTTCCCCTACACGCAACTTACTCGGTGATAACAACAGGGCATAAAGCACATGATTTTGATTGTTGGCAAAGAAGAACTATGACAGATTAATATGTGAATTTGAGAGGGGTAAAAATGTCAGACTAACCAATTTGCAAGGCGGAAATGAGCAGTTCATCATGAACAACTATGACAGTTCTTGAAGGAACAATGACCGAAATGTCCTTCACACCATTGAGGTTCTTCAGTATGTTTTCGATCAGAGCCACCTCTGATGAGCAGCATAGTCCCAACACGTCGAAGTAGCTTTTCTGAAACTTGGCTGCAGCCTTCTTCTTCCCTGAATCCTCAGCTGCCATTTTTAATTAGCTGAGAGCTTTTATGCCTTCTTTTCCTTCACTCAAATTGATCTGAAACGAACACACACCCATTTCAGAAAAGTTGATTTCAGAGATATACCCAACAACCTAAAACCTCAAATTGAATTGCAAGATTGGGGACTCTGTCAAAAATTAAAAAAAAACATTGGATTGACAAAAACAAGGAGAGCCCATCAGAGAGAATATGACTAAGAAAACTGTTGAGTAAAATAATTGGAGTGAAAAATCTGAAGGAATTGAATAAACCTGGGGATTCTTGAATGCCTGATTTTGGTGAGAAGCTTGAGAGGGAGAAATAGAGGTTGGAATGGGCAAAGGCCAAAGGGCTTGAGTGCTTTATAAGCCATGATACTGAAAGGTAGTCGGTAGATAGGTAAGTAAAATTAAGTTATTCAAATAAATAAACAAACCATTTTTTAAAAAAAATGTATTGTAATTGTAAGTAAAATATTGATGTGTACTAATTGAATTGTGATGTACACTTGTACTCCATTTTATTCTACAATATGTCAGTGGGTTTATCCTCTAAATGGTACAATGGAATCCAAGTAAGAAAGCATCCAAAACCCAAATTGGATTCTCATTGTTTTATTTAAACAAGAAACAAATCAAATTTTAAAAAAAAAAATACATGTGTGTTGTGCTTGTGCCCACTTTGGTTCTCATCTTAAATAAGATTTCTTATTATCTCCTTTTTTTTACATAAGATTTCTTATTATCTTTGGTGGCTGTTAATCCATTTCAAATAAAGCCCATTAAGTTTCACTAATTCAAAGATCTACATTACAGTTTACTGGATTATTTATTAATATTTGAGGGAAATAACAAACAAACTCCATTTTATATGGTGTGTGTCATTTACAATTTACATATATATAACACTTATTGTCATTCCTAAATTCCGTTTAATCAAAATGTAAATTGTGTTGTCCATTAAAAAAAAGGTGTAAATTGTGTTACAAAAATTATCGTACAATATTTATACTGAATTGTGCGAAAGGGGCTTTGGTCGAATGGTTTGATCCTTGGCAAATTATCAAGAGGTCAATGGTTCGACTCCTCCGAGTAGCATATTTCTCCTCACTTTTGTGAAGGAATGTTATTCCTCCCTCGCGGAGGTGCTTTCGTCCCGCCTCGATGCGGACGTGCTATTCCTCCCTCGCAGAGCTGTTATCTGTCTCTTGTGGACGTGTTGTGCGTTGTAGGTGGATGTTGCTGCTTGCTTATTTCTTCCATGTGCGCGTGGAGGTGCTGTGTTTCTCGTCAATGCTCGTGGGTTTCAAGCTAAATATGCTCTTCAATGGACACAATTCAAGTACCTATTCCGGGTTGGTGTCATGTGTGGTCCGTGCTCCAAGAGTCTAAGTTCATATGTACCCGATGAAGTTCTCATGCAATATGATTGAGATATAGTTGTGTGATAATTGAGAAATATGAGTTGTATGAGATGTAAAAACCTATTACCAAAAAAAATATTTATACTGAATTGCTTCTTCAACACAATTAACTATTAAAAAGACATTATAAATATGGGTAATATTATCAAATTGTATGTCATATTTTATAATTAGTCTGTTTTAAATAATGGGAATGGAATAATTGTGAATCTAGTTAGTATTGCATGTCAGATTCAGTTTCAGCTGGCCATGTTATAAAATTGAATATAATGGAGAGACGACCTTGGTCAATGTTGAGCCTTGACTGCTTTTTTTAATAGTACGAGTGATTGGTACATTTGGTTTTAGTATGTGAAATTATGGATTGTGTCAAAAAAAATAAGTTAAAACTTAAAAAAGGCCTTTAATTGGTGCTTCTGACCACAATTTGAATTCAAAAAATTTTGACATGATGAAATAAATAAGTTCTCGCAACCATAACAAACTAGTTTTTTCCATAACAATTTTATCTAATTAAAATCTTGAGCTAGTTTTATGAAAAAGTATTGAAGGCACGTTTGAGTAGGCAAAAGAGGGGGGTTACGTTATATATCAAGACTCTACTTTGTGTGGTGTATATATATAACTACATAATTGGATATATATCTACCCAATAATTTAGGCTTAACTATAATCTCCAAACCCACCTACCAAACATTACACAAAAGCAAATTGCTACTAGTAAAAGTCATAACCTGCCAAATGCCATAAGGCCTTGTTAAAAGAAAGGTCACTAATCTAATTTATTGTCAAGCACTATTAGACAGACACTCCAAAGCAGGGGTTAGCATTTGGCCCTGGGCTAAAATAAGCCTTAGGACCGATGAATTTTTTAGGGCCCGGCCTGATCCGGCCTTAATGTGTAAATGGCTAGGGCTAGGGTTCACCTTAAGTTCTACTCGACCCGGCCCGGCCCATTGCTAACCCCTACTCCAAAGGCCTCCCCTGGTTGATCTTTTCTCTTGCCTTTTTTTATAGTTCATTTGAGTTCTTTTTTGTTTTTAGCTTCGAAACAAATCATTTTCTTTGTTGAGACATATTTATTTGGATTGGTTTTACCAAAAAAATGAGAAAAATTAAAATTTATATTAAATTATGGGTTTGGATCAAATACAAACCAATATTATAAATAAAAACTACAAACCCATAAAAAATTCGACACGTGTCAAAATGAACCAATTAAAATTCAGCCGAGATTTCATCCAGTCGGGGTTATTTTTGTAAATAAAAAAATTACATGTGGACTTATTTAAAAATATATAAACGATATGAGGGGTATAAACGTCCAAAATTTGCTACAGTAATGTTCAGACTTCAAAAACAATGTTCAGACTTAAACCAGTAATGACAAATACTTAAAAAAACATTGTTCAGACTTAAAAAAACAGTGTTCAGACTTAAAAAAATAATAATGAGACTTAAACCATTAACAATCAGACTTAAATAACAATGTTCAGACTTAAAAAACAATGTTCAGACTTAAACCAGTAATGACAATACTTGAAAAAACATTGTTCAGACTTGAAAAAACATTGTTCAGACTTAAAAAATAATAATGAGACTTAAACCATTAACGATCAGACTTAAATAACAATGTTCAGACTTAAAAAAACAATGTTCAGACTTAAACCAGTAATGACAATACTTGAAAAAACATTGTTCAGACTTAAAAAACATTGTTAACGATCAGACTTTTTAAGTCTGAACACTACCATTTAAGTCTGAACACTACCATTTAAGTCTGATTATTAAGTATTTTTAAGTCTTACCATCTTAAGTCTGAACACTACCATTTAAGTCTGAACACTACAATGTTCAGACTTAAATCAGTAATGACAAGACTTAAAATGGTTATAATCAGACTTAAAATTGATAATGATCAGACTTTAATATGGTAATGATCAGACTTACATGCAGAAATTGGAACATCTGAAGAATGCTATGCAAAATTTGATGTTTATGCGCCTGTGTCAGAATTTGATGAAAGCCTAGTATTTTTTGGGTAGAAACGGCATTCTGAGGAAGACTCACACTACGTGGTGAGGTCGGTGTTTTTAGGGCAAATTCGATCATCTGAAGGGTCAAATTCATGTTTTAATCAAAAATAAAAATATAAAAAAAAATTTAGTCTGATCATAGAATTCTTAGGGCAAGACTCTTTAATTTTAAGTCTGATCATAGAATTCTTTTTAAGTATGATCATTACCATTTTAAGTCTGATCATTAAGAATTTTTAGTCTGATCATTGCTTTTTTTAAGTCTGATCATTAAGCTTTTAAGTCTGAACACTACCATTTAAGTCTGAACACTACCATTTAATTAAGTCTGATTATTAAGTATTTTTAAGTATGAACACTACTTTTTTTAAGTCTGAACACTACCTTTTTAAGTCTGAACACTACCATTTAAGTCTGATTATTAAGTATTTTTAAGTCTGAACACTACCATTTAAGTCTGAACACTACCTTTTTTAAGTCTGAACACTACCATTTAAGTCTGATTATTAAGTATTTTTAAGTCTGAACACTACCATTTAAGTCTGAACACTACCATTTAAGTCTGATTATTAAGTATTTTTAAGTCTGAACACTACCATTTAAGTCTGAACACTACCTTTTTTAAGTCTGAACACTACCAGTTAAGTCTGAACACTACCATTTAAGTCTGAACACTACCTTTTTTAAGTCTGAACACTACCATTTAATTAAGTCTGATTATTAAGTATTTTTAAGTATGAACACTACTTTTTTTTAAGTCTGAACACTACCTTTTGAAGTCTGAACACTACCATTTAAGTCTGATTATTAAGTATTTTTAAGTATGAACACTACTTTTTTTAAGTCTGAACACTACCTTTTTAAGTCTGAACACTACCATTTAAGTCTGATTATTAAGTATTTTTAAGTCTGAACACTACCAGTTAAGTCTGAACACTACCATTTAAGTCTGATTATTAAGTATTTTTAAGTATGAACACTACTTTTTTTAAGTCTGAACACTACCTTTTTAAGTCTGAACACTACCATTTAAGTCTGATTATTAAGTATTTTTAAGTCTGAACACTACCATTTAAGTCTGAACACTACCTTTTTTAAGTCTGAACACTACCATTTAAGTCTGATTATTAAGTATTTTTAAGTCTGAACACTACCATTTAATTCTGAACACTACCATTTAAGTCTGATTATTAAGTATTTTTAAGTCTGAACACTACCATTTAAGTCTGAACACTACCATTTAAGTCTGAACACTACCTTTTTTAAGTCTGAACACTACCAGTTAAGTCTGAACACTACCATTTAAGTCTGAACACTACCTTTTTTAAGTCTGAACACTACCATTTAAGTCTGATTATTAAGTATTTTTAAGTATGAACACTACTTTTTTTAAGTCTGAACACTACCTTTTTAAGTTTGAACACTACCATTTAAGTCTGATTATTAAGTATTTTTAAGTCTGAACACTACCATTTAAGTCTGAACACTACCATTTAAGTCTGATTATTAAGTATTTTTAAGTCTGAACATCAGTATTTTAAGTCTGAACACTAACAATTTTTGGACTAAATTGAAAATAACATTATTAGGTTTTATACCCATTAGTGTGGAATGACTATTATACCCCTCCGTGTTTTCTCCGGGATTTCGACTAAACTGGGACACGTGTCGGCTTTATAATCGGTTTGTAGTTTTTATTTATAATTTGGTTTGTACCTGAACCGCACCCTTAAATTATAAGTGTCTAAACTTATGAGTTGGATCGTTTAAGTCAGAACCAGACTAAAATAAATTGGACCGAATTTTGACAATGATATTGGAGTTCATAATTTCATGAAATGCAAAGTCACTACATATGTCCATTTTTATGAGACATACATGCTTGGCCTCTTTTCCAGTGTTGCCCATATCATGTTGGATAGTGGCAGGGGTCGGTAAAGGGCCGGGCCGGGTTGAGTAGCATTTTTGGTGAGACGTAGCCCTAGTCCTTTACACATTAGTATTGGACCGGGCTCTGAGAAAATTCATCGATCCTAAAGTCGTTATCGGCCCTTCATTTCAAAAGGGCTTTTCGGGCTAGAGCTAATTTCGGTCATGAATGGATGACTAATTAATCGTCAAATAATTTTTTTAACGCAAATGCTACTAGTTTGGGTGTTTGAGATTTGATGGATGTAAAAAAACATATTCTATTTATATCAATAACTTCCTTAAATCAATGAATATGCAATTTTAAATCAGACGCTCGTATTTCGGACAGTGTCCAATAATCGAAACTTTAACCCGACCCTAAACCATTCGAATCGAGACATAATATTACATGCATAAGATTAGAGTCGGACTAGGACCGCCCTAGGACTCTTTTTGGCCTCAGGCCAAATGGTAAGGTCTAGATTGTGGTGGAAGGTTTTAGGGATTATTAAAGGACCGGATAATATTACAGTGTCCTTTATTTTTAGGGCATGACTAGAAAAGGTCATGCATTGAATGCCAGAACAAAGGGATTGAGGGCGGCGGGATTCGATTATTGTGGTATTCATTATTGGTGTTTTTCTTTTCTTTCTTTTACAAACTTTTAGATACAAAAAAGTGACCAAAAAAGAGAAGGGAATTTAATATGGTGCCAATTTAGGATCAGGATACGAGTATGTGTTGTACGTTTTATTGCAGGGTACCCCCCAAAGGATGACATAAGAGAGATTTATAAAGTAATGCCTCACACATAATGCTTATTTACTTATACATATAGAGAATATGCTTTGTTGGATCCTCACTTTTTCTCCATTATTGATAATCATTCGCTGCTGATTATATGAACCATATTGCTCATCTTGTGCTCGTGGAAAATCGACGAAGAAAAGCATTAGGTTTTACTGCTTATATGTCGACCATATTGACAGATGATGAACTTCATCATATTAAAATGGAGTTTTGACGAAATTTACTGATTTGATGGTGTAAAAATCTAGAGGTATCAAAGCAAAGTTTTTGTTTTTGTTGCTTTTAGATAAAATTCATAATTGTGATTTTATTGTTCAAGAGGTTTGAGTACTCCATATTCAGAGGGCTATCAAATCAAAATAATTTTCTGAAAAAAAATACTCCCTCTGTCCCTCAATGTTTGTCCACTTTCCTTTTTAAGCGTCCCTTAATGTTTGTCCACTTTCCTTTTATATACATAACTCAATAATCAAATCAATCTTCTCTTTCCTACTAAAAATATTATTTTTATTAAAAAAATGTACTTTCCTCCACTTTCCCTCTCTTATTATCATTTATTTACTGTACGGGACCCACTTTCACATACACTCTCCTCAACTTTTTCTCTATCATTGTCCTTTATTTGCTTTTCTTAATTCCCGTGTCCATTGTCCTTTTGGACAAACAAAGTGGGACGGAGGGAGTATATTCAGAAGCTCGCTTTCAATGTAAGTACAATGTTTCGATTTTGCTTCTCACTTAAGAATGTGGGGTTACTTCTAACATTCACATCAATGTCTTCGGCCGCTTAAATGTGTGACGTCAGTATTTTCATGTGGATGTTTTTTTATATATATTTTTGATAACAAATGGTGGATGAGTTCGAGTATTTTTTTCTTCTTCTTTTTTGTCCTACTTCCAAATTCGAATTTCGTTTTATCGTGCTCTACACTTAAATATTACTTTTGCTCTGTTTTTAACGAAATCGTTTTCTCGCAAAACGGTATGGTTGATTTTTAAACAAACCGTTTTGAGAGGAAACGGTTTGATGAGTAAGTGTATGCGTGGCAAACCTTTGGTCCCACGTGAACCAAAGGTTTCGTACTCACTCGACCACGTAAGAAACCGTTTCGGGAAAAACAGTTTTAACTTAAAGAAAACCATTTTTCGGGAATACGGTTTTAGTTGAAATAGATAATAAGGTTTTCTCTTTCTCTCCTCCCCATCGGCTCTCGTCCACTCAGAATCGCGACGGACGGCGACGACGACGGCGATTTAACACTGCGACACACTAAACGGCTATCCTTTTCTCGGCGACGGCTCCCTCCCCCTCCACACACGACTGCAACTCTGAAAAGTCTGTGGATTCTGAAAATTGGAAATCAAACCGGTCCCCGGGAAAATGGTTTCACTGATTTTTTTAATGAAACTGTTTTTCCGAAACACGATTTCACTGAATTTTAATAATGAAATCGCTTTTCCCCGAAACGATTTCATATGTGGCCGAGATATATAGTGCGTATCCTTTGGTCCACGTGGGACCAAAATTTGCCACGCTTACGTTTACTCATCAAACCGTTTTTTCCCAAATCGGTTTGATTGAAAATCAACCAGACATGAACAAAGCCGTTTTCTCCCAAAATGGTTTCGTTAAAAATAGGGCATAAGTAGTAATTGAGTTTGGAGCATGATAAAAACGAAATTCGAATTTGAAAGTAGGGCAAAAAGGAAAAAAAAAACTCGTGCGGTTCATGATAGTGCAATTTAACTTGGCTTTTTAGAACATATGTTGGTTGAACACTTTTTTCAAAGGAGAATGTGTTCAACTAGTACATTTTTTCAAACTTTTTTTTTAATAGTAGTACATTTTTTTCAAACTTTAATTTGGAGGTGTTTAATGAATAATTTATGCAGCGGTTTCAAATTGAAACAATTTCTCAAACTACTCATCGATTAAAAATGTTATATTATAACTTCTCTAAAATTGAATTATTGTCTGAATTAATTTTTAACAAACTATATTAAACTTCATTTTATTCATTTCATTTCGTATCAAAATTGAATTAATTCTGATAAAACTGAGCAATAATTATGATTTGTGTACTGTCAATTTCAACTCAAATTAACCCAGAATTACCTTCTTCAACCCCAACCCAGCACCTCCTTCGAGGCCATATCCTCCAAAACCTCATCCAGCACATCCTCAAATCGTCGCGAGCAATCCACCAATACACACCCACATTGTGCCTTGTAACTCTACACCAAAACATGTACCGTTGCACATGCTCTTATAAGCGGCAAGGTAACGACGCCATAGAATCATTGTGTCGGTATAGTATATACAGTATGTAATAACAGGGGAGCGCTCAGTTGAGAACCCTTAAAAATTCGAGAACTTGAGAACCCAAATCTTACCATTAGATCATGATGCATCTTTGAATCTGTATGTGACACATGTCCAAAAAGTAAAGTAAAAAAGGTAGGTTTGACTCTGCATTAAATGCATCTTGGAAAATGTACATAGAACACTTGTCACCACCAAAATACATATTGGAAAATACATCTTGCATTTTGAAATATGAAGATTGGGATCTCAAATTCTCGAAAAAAATAAGAAATTCTCATTTGAACGCTCCTCTGTAATAACATAATGACACCAAATCAATTTTTGAAGTTGTTCTTTATTTCTTGGCTGCTTTGAGTTTTGGTCCTTGAGATTTATAAACCAAATTCCAAGATTGGGCAGTGTTTATTTTAGTTGTTGATAAAAGTCCCATGAAACCCCTACAGCCACTTCTGTCCTATCCTATGAAACCCATAATTTATGTTTACACAACTATAAAGGGACACATTCGAAACCAGATGTGTGTTTTTCACCTTTGGTGCTTGTTCTTTCTAAGGTCTTAGCTTAGCGTTCGGGATTCCTATGACTGGATCGCCGCTGTAGTACTAGTTGCGCTGACTTTCATCGGATAAGAGTCCTTGCATGTGGTTTTTTCAACAACTCGATAAATCTGAACATCCAACGGTCAAGCATTCCTGGAGACATCAAGTGTATTGCTTAAGATTGATACATCAGATTGATGGTATGAAAAATGCAAAGATTATGAACAGAATGTCGGACCCACCTGTCAACGCAAATGTTCCTCCTAGTACAGCAGAAAGGCGAGTGATGAAATGAAGAAAGCTGCGCTTTTCTTCTTTGATTGTCACAGTGATAGGTGACAAGTCATAGAGGAAGTAAACAGCTGAGCATAGAAAGCCATGCATTAATGCTAACAGATTTGGAAATCAAAAACTGATTTTTACGATATTAAAAGAAAAGGAAAAAAAAATGCATAGACTGACCTGGCCACATTCTGTCAAACTCGTTTATAGGGGAAAAATATTCAGTGACTGAATATTGATTGGTTGGCAACACGTCCTTGGAGGTATATCTATACTCCGTTGGAACAATCTGCAAATTAAATTATTGTCATCAAAAAGCAAACTTTCAAACTTCGAAGTAAAAAACAGGCTCACTTTGGTTAACAATCAATTTAAATCAAGTGATGGGGTATACAGTTCAGAGTAATCGTAAATTATCCATTATAAAATTCATTGGGTTATTAAGATGCCACTTCTAGTTCCAGCTTCCTACAAGAATACCAACTCCGGCAAAAAAATTGTAATTTGTCATTAAAACATATGAAGCAGACCTTAATGTAATATTTGAATGTACCACTAGCCTCGTGCAAAATCCTTTCTGTCCCATCAAGAGGATTGTGTATTCCTGGATATTTAGGCCCAAACGATAAATCATGAATGATGTGGCTGACATTCACGTTGGTAGATTTCCCAAATATCTGTAGTCAGGGAAGATGTAAGACTATTAGGCTTCATCTGAAAGATAATCCTAATTAGGTAATCTACTAGCTTAACATAGTTCTATGAAATAGCGCAGTATGGAAACTGACCATTTGAGCCACCATAATGTTCAATCCATGAACTGACATGTGAAAGTTCCCTGCAACTCTTTGAACATCTAAAACTCCATAAATCTGCATAATCTTAAGTCAATACACTTGAACTCAACAGATCCGATACAAAAACTCCATATGATGTCTTTTACCCGACATCCTTCTCCATCAACCAATGCTTGTTTGACTTTCTTTACCATTTCTTCAGCATTGTTGTCAAAACCGAGTGCATGAATTTTGTGGGAATCATCGTTGTGATCTTTTTCTTTATCTGATAATTACGATAAATTTACATGAGAAATCTTGGAACTACATGCTACAAACAAAAGCCAAAATGGTGCTGTCATTAAATTCTTTTCTTGAAGATAAATGTGTTGTACCATGCGAATGACCATGAGAGTGTCCCTTTTCCACAAGGTCACCCAAATACTCAGTGCCAACGATATGTCCATCACTATTCAGGCGTAGCTGCATCAGGTATCTTGACAGGTTAGCAATGATGTTTATAAAAAAATTGCAAGTAAATTTTGTACGCATCTTCATTCAACTAGTTGTAACAGGAACGATATAAACATCTAACATCATTTTGCAAACTGACTCTCATTTTCTTACAAATTATTTTGGACTAACTAACGCTTAGTAAATTCTAAGATGCTATGTAAGTGCAACATGAAAAAAAGGTATTTGAAATACAAAGTTTCACAACCGATGGAAAGATTGGATAATACTCAACAAATCTAAACAAAGACTGCCTTATGAAGATAAGCCAGAATGAAAGCTAGTATTGATTGAAGTTCCCAGCCTTCACAATTAATCTTGTATACTGAAAGGTTAAATTAACAAAATAAAACTAGAAGGCTTACTTTCCAAATATTTGTGTCAAGATCAACTTCATGCTTTCCTGACATGTCAATAGCATCCACGCTTAAAACTGACAAATAAAAGTTAACTGTCAAGTCAAGTTGACAAATAAATGAATAATAACAACAGGCTAGCAAACATTAAAATGGATACACATACTAACCATCACATGGCAAAGAAGGGAATGTCATATTTATGTGGATTGGAAGTGTCTCTCCTCGCTTCAGATCTACGGACATCTGATGGAAACAAGCAGCATGAGCTCAGATGCAACAAAGGATATTACTTGTACCAAATAACCCTTATAAAATTTTCTTAAAATAATTTACACCTATCTATATATCGTGCAAATTCCTAACTTGTATCACAGTTTGTTTACTGTATTGCAGATTGACCTCTCCACTTGAAGAATTTCATATTAAACCAAGCATGATATGAAATGTTTATTATGGACATCCAAAGCATTATCCAGACTGAGGTCTATAACTTACCTATACCTTACTAATTTATTACCCGTGTCATGTCAAGATTCAAATATAACATGTTAACAAAGAGGAAAAGTGCTGGTTTTCAACGAATTCGTACTTAAGACCAACCTGGTGCACTGTATATGTTGTAAGGTAATACTGAAGCTCGTGAAGAAAAAGCGTCGCCATTATGAGGAGACCTATAATCGAGACTGGAAAAAGAAACCAAAGATGAAGAAAAAAAATCAAACTGCATTAGAATAGGATACAACTTGACTTGTATGTATGTAAACACTGGGGAATAAGCTCTGGACTAATTTTCACTGAAACACAAAATGGTCACAAGGTTGTTGACTAGGGCTTCAGAAGCATTACAATAACTGATCATTTTGTGATTGAATGTTTTATGAATAAGCAAGTTTGGTGTTGGAGAATAATGAATAAGTAAATGGAAAAAAGAATCACATACCAACTGCTCCAGACCTTGTTTTCTGCAACAAGTGTTCTTCTGGACGAGGAAATGCATCTAGACTCTTTATAGCTTGTTTCACACCCATTTTTTGTATCTCTGAAAATAGAAAGATTACACCTTTGTCTATCAAGGATCCAAGAAAGGCCACAAACCCCCCAAAATCCACAACAAAACATCAGAACAAAGCTCTTTACTGAAGATCATGAATACAATTTTCAAGCATACAAACACAATTGCAAATCAGCGACGCATTTCGGTGAGTAAAATAGCATCGATACATATGCATACCTTAAATCGAAACCCCAATGATTGATCCGGCCTATCGATTTGGACTAAAAGTTTCTTAATTGCCTGAAAACCTCGTCAAGATCGATGCTTTCGACCCAGACCTCACCGGCGCTCGGGCATGGGGTACCGCGGGAAAACCCTAAACCGAAGTCTCGCTTGTTAGGAACCCGAAGTTGTCGCGAACACAGAGAGAGAAACAGCCTAGCGGTCGACTATATTTCTTAAATTAATTATTCTCAAATAATTATACTTTTTTTTGGGTAGTGAAATTGAGATTAGAGGCTGCTGACGTCACTTGGTTTTGCTAATAGAAGCCCTAAGCCGCGACTATCAAAATATAATCATTCTCAAATAATGATTATCTTGCTGTAAGGTTTGGAGGTCGGAGCTGACAATCAAACATCTTACAAGAACAAAAGCAATGCAGACATGCGTCCATTACAAGTCCGGGTGTTTCTCATGATAAGTTTTTTCAGTTTCAAAATTCTTGTCTATGGGAGTAGTAGCATTGCATATATAGTTATATACAGAATAGAAGACGAGGACGAAACATGATATCTCCCATTCTTTAAGATGATGGTACATTCCCATTTATTGATAACTTCTTAGCCCGCTTCTTTGCAGGCTGATCAGAAGAGTTGCGAACTGGTGTTTCAAAAGACGAATGGAATGGCTCAGCCTGACCAAGGTGCATATCATCATTGTCACCCGGATTCGCCCATGCTACTGGACTCACTGCAACATAAGAATTTATGCACGAGTAAAACAACAAGTGATAAATGGAGACTACTTCGGTTATTCACCCTCTTTGTTGCTAAAAACTGACCACACTCTACCCAGATGATGATGGTTTTTACAAAGCGTGTATATAAAAAGCTTAACCTCGAGCACTTGAAAAACGTATTGATTTAGGCAAGACATACTATAGTCACAGATTTTTGAGATAAAAATATCCGAACAAGAAAAATATATTATAGCAATATACCTTCATCAGATTCCAGTGGTCTTGATGACTTCATTCCACTAGGCCGCTTTCTAACATAGTCTTCCTGCAAAGGTTTTGGGATTTGGAATGTGAACTGTGAGATATTGAGATCAGCAGTCAGCTCCGGATTCTCCGCAAAGTACCTGTTTAATAGAAATGCATTACGAAATCAGATGCAAGTAGGAAGAGAACAAACACCATTGAATGTGAATCAGTTGAACATCAATTGAAAAATGGAATACTGCAGCTACCGGACACAATACAATTATTTTCCAATCTGCAGATTTCTTTATGATTTGTTGCGTCAAACACATTGTTCCTTTACAAATGAGTGGTTATACTGATAACTAAGCAAAATCGATATATGCTAGAATGCATAACTTAGCAGCTTCGCAACAGACTGTTGGTGCCTAATACAGAAGGAATCTAACTCCAACTCGCCTGGAAAAAACACATGGCCAAAAAAGATACTTCTACCATGCCACAAAAAATGAACGCCTGATACGATAGTATGTACTTAAAAGACTAGGTATTCGAGCCAATATAAGTTCTTTCAAGTGCATGTTTGATTAGACGAAAATTTCACTCCGAATTCACAACACAGCAATTATTCTCTCTAATCTCTTGAGTGAATACAACTCATGGTACGTTGTATTTATTAGTGTCTGAGAATTGACTATCCCACTCGAAAAATCAAATTGGTTGATGATGTAAGACAACTTATATAATAAATAAATGTAAAACGGCTGATGCAACCAAGTAAAGCATACTTTTGGATCTCAACCAATGAGCGAAATCTTTTGCCAGAAGGTGCCACATAGTACCTGCAATATTAAACAAATGGACGTTTTAGAGTCTATCACAAAATTTTATGACACGAGGATACATGACTATTCATAATATCTAATGTGCGATCACAAACAAATATATAGTTGATCTAAAAGAAAGATTTAGCTACTTATTATTTAGTCAATTTCTCCTTTCATAATATCAGTAATAACGAAGTCGTTTTTATTGAAACGACGCCGTCTTCATACTCGCACCAGATTTTTTCCCCCCTATATAATGTTTATATGCAACAATGTGTATGTAACGTTTGTTTTAAATCTCATTGAAGGAAGCACATATGTGTAGCGTTAATGCGTTATTCAACTACAAATTAAAAGATAATATCATTCCTTTTCACAAGATTGATAGAATAGCCAGAATTTACAATATACAGCCATACAGGCGTCAAGTGAGTAATAAAAGACTTACACATCTGCAAATTTGCTGCTTCCTTCACCTCTTATATGTAACAATCGCTGCCATCCAGGAGGGGGTCGAGAAATGTTAGGCTTGTCAATTGCCCAAAGCCTGCTGTTGTCTTGCTGTATGTCCCCTAGATCATCACATGAAACACCTGGTCGCCACTCGCTGGCTGTCTCACAATAGAAAGGCTTTTCTATTATACTTTCCCGTATTTCTTCATATTTTTCCTTCGTTGGAATTAACCTCCACTGATAGCAATTAGCACACTGAACTGTGAAGGCTCCTACAGCTGGCAACACTCTAGGTTCCTTTTTTGACAAAGACGGAGGCAGGGAATTCAGAGGTTTAGGAGCATGCACAACTTCTCCCGCACCGTTTGTCATTGGATCATACACAACCAACTGATTTTGAGCATTTTCTGAAGAACAGTTGTTTTCATCAAGTGAACGACCAACATCCTCTGATGAAGAAACTTCAATGTCTTCCTTAGTGGTGCTATCTGATTCACCAGGCAGATTGGAGCCAGTGTCGTTGATGTCAGTTGTCTCTTTCGTGTCGACTTCTGGAGAATCTTTCTCTAAAGACTGCATCTTCACTATTCTAGATTGCCTGCAAAATAAATTGGCATTTAGTCAAAAATCAACATACGATTGAATCAGAAATAGTACATACTAGGCAACATATAGAGAAAGTGAGAAATCCCAAGCCCTATGCTAAAGCAACAAACTTTACGACGAAATCACAAGTCAGAATACAACTTGGATCTTTAAACACCACACCATTCCATAGAAGAAGGATCAATAAACACTCAAATCCACATTTTACAACAACAAATCCGAAATGAGATGCTTCTCGGCAAGTATTCTCACACAAACATATCAAATCTGGTAATTAAAATTCTGTCGACCCAAATTCCAGAGACGCATCAAATACAAAAATAAAAAAAGCAAAAATCAACCGAATCCATGTATCTAGGAATTTTCACATCACATGCCCTCTTCTGAGCCCCAAAACAAAACATACAACAACATAAACAAAACACAAACACAAACAAATACACATGTTCATGCAACAACAACAAAAAAACATACCACTAGACCACATCGTAAAACTTCCATAAAAACCCACATCAACAAATAAAAAACCGATTAACAGGAAAATAAAACATTGATAAAAGAGATCTATTTAAATCCAAACGCCTTGAACCTCGCCGATTCACAGCAAGCCGATTAAGCAAAACACGCGCAGATCCTCCTCGTCCGAAACTTCCCAAGCATGTACTCAGATTTCGTCACAAACGCAGAATCTGCCTCGCCAGGTTCTAAGGATTGTATTTTACAGCAATAAATATCTTAAAAATAAAAAATCTAAAATAGATAAGACAATTAAGGTTAATGAGGCTATACTTAATTTCCCGATAATTTATTTTACACCCTATACTTTATGGTATGTTCAAATTGTATGAATCATTATTTTAAAATTGATGTACGAAGTAATAAAAAAAAGTTACGGTCAAGGGCAAAACCGGAATAAAAAAAATACACCATCCAGCTAGCTAAGACCAAGTCGTCACTCTCTCTCTCTGCTCGTTCGTTCTTCTGCTATAATTCGTCTTTCTCTGTCACTAGTCTTCGTTTGAAGTCTCTTTTTTGACCACAACACTCTCTCATCAACGCGTTCGCTTCACTTTCCTCTTCCCTGTCCTCCTCTCTTCGCCGACCGACTCGCTCCGTTTGCCGGGCTTTGCTCTCCAAATCGAGGTTCGTTTTGCTCCGATCAGCTCATTTTTACCCCCTCTTTATCTGCTGCTAGGGTTTGGGTAATCAGGCTTCGATTAATGGTAGTGTTGGTGATTTGGTGTATTAAAGGTTGGTTTTTTTATTTGGGTGTGGAGATGAGGGTTTTGTGAGGTGGGAATGGGATCGGGAAGAGGGTTGTTGGTTTGGTGGATGTGGGAAATGGAGCTGAGGGATGTCGTTGTTGACGAGATTGTGGTGGGTTTTGGTTGTTGAGGGCTGTCGGGTTCGGATTTGGAAGAAATAAGTCCATTTTTTTTAGGGTTTTGTTTGCTTGTGTGGCTTGTTGATTAGGCTGAGTTGTTTTGATGAATGGGTTAGAGTTCTTAGTGCTTGGACATCGATTTGTGGAAAATGAACACGGGCTTTGTTTGTCTGAAGGTGGTGTACTTTAAGCAAATTCTGGAGTAGAACAAGGAAATAGTACTTAAGTGTTGGTTACAAATTTTTCCTGATTTGGAAAGGGTTCATATGAAATGGGTGGGACTTTGGATGGAAGAAGGGAAGAGCTTTGTTGCTATTTTCATGCATGTCTGATTTTTTAAAAATAAAAATCCAGAGTCTTATGTTGTTTTGTATTATGCCCTTGATCGATGAATATTGTCTGCTAAGGCGTGTGGAGGTTAAAGATCTAGAATTTCGTGAGCTCTCAGTTTCATTTATTACAGTTTTCTTTATATGCGTGGTGGAATCAATGACTATTATTTTGGTTTTGCGTAGGTCTTGGCTCCTGTCAGCTTGACATTGGATTTGTCATGCCGTGATAATAGAGAAGTAAGAATAAAGACTGACCTTTTGTTGAACATTGTTGAAACCATGTTGGAGGGGGGCGCCAACTTCCATGGGAATATAAACCTTAACAAACCTGAAAGAAATGTTTTTGAGTTGCCTCAAGGATTTTACCACAAGCTGGATGAGGGTACAAACATGTCTATTGAGAGTATGCAGACAAGCGGGGGCTCAGATGCCATGTCCGTAGATAATAGTAGTCAGGGGTCAAATGATTCTCGTACTCGGATATTGAATCATGTAGGACTGCGCAGGCGCATCTCTGACAACTATACTCTTGGGAGTGTAAATGACCGAGGTGGTAAAGTTTCGCATGAGCTGAGTGATGATGCTTTAGTTCAAGCTCTGATGGACAACAAGTATCCTACAGAGAGTCTTCATAGTTACGAAGATTGGACTATTGATCTGCGAAAGTTGAATATGGGGGCTGCTTTTGCTCAAGGAGCTTTTGGAAAATTGTACAGAGGTACTTATAATGGTGAAGAAGTTGCTGTTAAGCTATTGGAGAGGCCAGAAAATAACCTAGAGAGGGCACAATTGATGGAACAGCAGTTCCAGCAGGAAGTTATGATGTTGGCTACTCTGAAGCATCCAAACATAGTACGTTTCATTGGCTCATGCCGAAAGCCAATGGTTTGGTGTATAGTCACTGAATATGCGAAAGGGGGCTCTGTACGTCAGTTTTTAATGAACCGACACAACCGCGCTGTGCCTTTGAGAACAGCTGTGAAACAAGCATTAGATGTTGCGAGAGGGATGGAATATGTGCATGAACTTAATACAATTCACAGGGACTTGAAATCTGACAACCTTCTCATATTTGGCGACAAGTCTATTAAAATTGCAGATTTCGGCGTGGCCCGGATTGAGGTGCAGACTGAAGGAATGACTCCCGAGACTGGAACCTATCGCTGGATGGCTCCGTAAGGCTTCTTTATAAAACTTTCAATGTTTCCATATTTTCCGGTCATATCTTATTTTTAATTGAGTAACTTTAACCTCTCAATTCACATCTTGGTTCTTCCACCTCAGTGAATATCTGTAGTATTTTCACTAGCTGTCATTCTGTATAATGTATTGGTATGCTGCTTGTATGGTAGGATGAGAGTTCCTAAGAGGTGTTAATAAACTTGTTTTTGGATAAAATATTGTGACTGCCCTGGTATTTCAGTTGTGGACACAGTGAATAGTTGAAAGCTCCTTCTAGTGTGGACACAGTTAAAAAAACGGCTAAACCTGTTAGGATCCGACCAGTAATGTTGAAATATTCTTCTTGGTTTTCCTGATATATTTTTATTGATTTCTCTCACTACATTAATGTTCAATGTTTGTTGCTCGTTGCTTGCGTGGAAGGTGTCTGGTGTATGTCTTATAGTCCATTTTGTGATTGCGAAGTAAAATGGAGACTCCTTAATAATATTACTTTTAAAAATCTATATGAGTGCACGTATCAGAATAGTAATATGTACATCTCATGAGCATGTCCAGAGTCTAGACATTGAGAAATAGTTTACCGAGGTTGTAAAGCCTGCTATTGGTTTGTGAATGGTTCCACCTAGAGGTTAAACATAATGTCAACTCTCACAATATTTTCTGTCTGTTTCAGTTCGGTCACACGTACCTTTTATTGCTGTTAATTGAACCACATTAATTCAATAAACTTCCAACTGAAATCTTCTCATCTCCTGTGATCAAATTGTAAATTGTTCAGCACATTGATTGAGTAGCATAAACTTTGTATTTACATGTTGGATGAGTGCCAGTCACACTAGCGATTAACTATTTCAAAGAACGCGATGGCTATTGCTTGTGTTGTCAGTTACCGTTTTCAAGTCATTATAGCATGTTGCTAGTGAGACCGTTTCTTAAACGGTGTTAACCAAATATGTATGTATTGGAGTCAGGTATGCGTGCCGTTATGATATTAACTGTATATTAGGTAAATGGCACCGAAATAATGTGATATTACATATCAATTCTTCTTTAATTACTTTCCTTCTTTCACTATTTTAATATTCAATGTGTGCTGCTTGAGTTGTACTCTCACGTTATCATGTGCAGGGAGATGATTCAGCACAGGGCTTACAACCAGAAAGTTGACGTCTACAGTTTTGGAATTGTTCTCTGGGAGCTGATCACTGGGCTGCTCCCTTTCTCAAACATGACAGCAGTGCAAGCAGCATTCGCTGTAGTGAACAAGGGCGTCCGCCCAATCATCCCCAACGACTGCCTTCCTGTCCTCAGTGAAATCATGACTCGTTGCTGGGATGCAAATCCAGATGTCAGGCCATCATTCAGTGAAGTTGTTAGAATGCTTGAACATGCTGAAAGAGAGGTCGTTACCAAGGTGAGGAAGGCTCGCTTCAGGTGTTGCGCCCTACCAATGACGACAGACTGAGAAGAACTGGTAAAGAATGGGACTCTGCCTTTATCTGGTTAAGTTGCTTAGTCGAATAGAAAACGATGGTTACTGGTATTCCTATATAGTGCTTTACTGAATGGTTATATGTTTTGTATTAATAGCTGAAGCTGAGACTTCATTCTGTATCAAAATTGTAACATCATGTATCTGTTGAGATTCTGGTTATTCTCTACTCTACTGTGTTTATTTTCAACTGCTTGGATGGCAGAACCCTCTGATGCCTTCCCATCTTGTTCACTAGTCATTTGTTTCACTGGCCAGTGAATTTTAAGAAGCCGAATTTCAATACATAAGACCTTTCTATACAGAATGCCACCAACAGTCAGTTTTAGTCTTTTAGACACTTACATGATTGGTGGTGTGATGATGGATTCAGAGTATGGACGACCCTGGAAGACAAAGACGTAAAAAGATTGGATAGATTGTGAGACATAAATAAGAAATCCAAATTAACAAGTTGCAATTGGTGTATACAAAAATGGCATTGAATAGTAATATATAAATCCCAAATATCGTTGAACAGCTGTTCTACAGGATATGATTGTTCGCGATTGAAATTGACCATGACCAGGCGTTGAACAGATGATGTCTCTGGATAGTAGATGAACCACCAATATTGTCGAAGACAAGTCTCTTCTTCATCCGAGGAAGTTCATGATGACCAAGTGCAGCACCAGGTTGCATAAAACAAAATCTGCAAATGCGCGCTCAGGTGCTAGGTCCTGCAAAATGACAGGAAAAGTTTACTCAACTAAAGATGAACATCAGATAAAAACTAAGAAATGGTACTATTTACAAGCAGTGTACTGGCCATTGCATTCACTGCTGTGGCGAGGTATACAACACTAGTACTCAACAAAAACAAATAATCCAGGCAAGTTCTTCCGTGTTGTAGAGGGCAAGGCATACCTTAAATTCCTTGTTCTCTTTGTTAACTTGAATACGCAGACAAACTGTAAAAGAGAGAGAGCTTTTATTTACTGTTAGTCATAAGGTTCATGCATGGGTGTGAAAACGTTAATGCTTACCAGCAAGGACCGCAGTCCCAACACAAGAGAGTACTCCTGAGAGGAACGAGTTGAAAGGAAAAGATCCAACCAAAGCCATGTAAACCACCTATTATTCACCGGCGGACAAAAACATGTATGGCATCAGCACCTCGCCACCTCCACTATTTTTCAAAGCTTTTTGTTATTACACGTATGTGATCATTAAGTGCTTCAAAAACCAAGTGTCATGTAGAATGGTTATGTGAATTTTCATGGTTAATTTGACGCTTAAACTTCATTTTCATATACAGTAGTGTAACATATTTCACATATAATGAGCAAACGACAGTGACATCATTTGACAGACCTGGAATTCCTTTGAACTCTCTCCTAAAGTCCTAATAAAAAAGATCAACTTACTCAGCTGTGTTCACTTCCCTCAATAATCTGAACACAGTGCTCTAAGATCAAAGGAGAGGAAAGCAGCTTCAAAGCACAGCCTAGATATCCCTTTAGCAAGATGCCTTGGAATATAAAAATGAATTACTAAACTGCTAGAATGTGACTGGGAACATATCCACCCATATTCACTGGCAAAAAAGAAGTCACATTATATCTAACAAGTTTCACTCCATGAATATTCAGCTTTCAGAATCAAAATAAAAAAAATGGCTTGCCTGAAGATCAAAATCACAATACCTAGTACTTTAAAGAATTTAAGCTATCAGTCCACTGGCGGCTCAAACACAAACTTTTAACACCAAAAATTGATATCAAATCCAATGTTCACCTGGATAACAGCAGTCAGGATCGCAAAGACCACGTACAAATCAATGATCTGCATATGACAAAAATAACACAAATCAGGAATCCGATCTCCAAAATTCGCACTCTCAAAGGCATCGCAAGCAGTCAAAATCGAGATACGGTTCGAAATACGACCTTCAGGTTCATCGGAGCGGCGGCATAGGCAGATCGGAGTGACTGGATCAGCGCTTGCGCATCCTTCGTGGTTGATTTCGCCATCGCTCCCGCCGTCGTCTCCGCTAGTCACGTCTTCTGCTTCTCAGTGTGAGCTCGTCAAGTTCATCACCAAGGACAAATCAGCCCAATTTACTGTGGTGTGGTCCATCTTAATTGATCAAAATTAGAACTATAGGGATCAAATTGTAAATAAAGGAAAAGCCTTAAACTGGGGAAGTACTTTTCTCGGCTAGAACTAGAAGGCCTCTAATCCTCATTGGGCCGTAAAGCCCATTAATCCTTCTATTTGTGATGGAAAGAAAATGACTGTCGAAGGGTGCCCCAAGAATATGTGGTGATGGATAGTAGCTGATGTGGCAAGCAACATTGAAAGACACGTGTACGAACTTGCATTACAAAGGAGATGAAAGGAGCACAAACATGAGACGTGCCATTATAATATGAAATAGGCTGTCTTCAACAAAATAAATAGATGTGATCCCTTACAGCAAGAATGCCTTCGTAACTAGAAGGTTATTTCCATCAAAACGCTAATTGAACAAGTTGTAGTATTTGAAGAGTAAAAAAAAGAAGAAGCACTGGAGTCATTTATTCGAAAAAGAAATAATTCATTCCTTCAAATGGATAGGGGAAAATGATTGGCAAGTAAAGTTCCATGCATGGCGACATGTCTCCACTGCTACGAACCTTCTATCACGCAGTTGCATCCTTGAGGTATGCAATTAGGTCAGCTCGGTCTTGGGGCTTCTTCAATCCAGGGAAAACCATCTTTGTCCCAGGGATGTACTGCACAATCCAATCACTATCTCAAAAATCTGAACATGACAAGATAATCTAATTGCAACGCAAAGAACATTAAATGAGACCTTGAAATGAAGAGAGCGACAATACTAAGAAAATTACTTGAGCAACAACAGTAAAACAAATGTCCAAAAAGCTAATCAAGTTAGATAGATATCAATTTATCCTGATTGGTGAAGTGTTAAATGTATATAGTTGCTTATCATACAAGCAGCTTAAGTTGGACCAATAACTGCAAGTTTGCAACACATAATACTGTATATCACTGATATTCAGCACAAGTTAAAGATATAAAGTGTACCTTCTTGGGGTTCAGCAAATAGTCATACAAAGTATTCTCTCCCCAGGTAACAGCCATGTTCTTGTTGGCAGTAGAGTATGAATACCCAGCAGTAGTACCAGACTGCCTTCCAAAGAGACCATTCAGATTTGGACCTGAATCCCAACAACAGAAATCAAAACTCAATCTGCACAAAATCTTAACTTTAACACGTTAAAAGATTGCCAAAACACAATTTTTCAACTCACATACTCTAATCCCAAAGCATACATAAATCTCGAAGCAATCAACCATCAACACAATTTGTTCCAATTTATTACATGGAATGAACAAAGATTAGTTAAGGCCGACTGGTAGTCAATTTATTGAAGACAGTGGGTCACGAGAGCACATCTACACAGATCAATTCATCAATTATATTTCTCGGTGATTCATCCAATAAAATATCTCAATTTCACGTCGGCAAACAGAAATCCGTGTCGACCGACTAATCGGTCAAACTCTCAACCACAACAAACAACAATCAGATTAAAAAATACCTCCAAAAGATTACAGATCCGGCATCGAAGACTCACAATCAGTCACCGAACATCGAATTATGCAAGATCGGGAAAGAGTATACGTACCTTGCTTGTGACCAGCGCCTTTGTCGACGGTATGGCACTGAGCGCACTTGGTCCTGAAGATCTTCTCTCCAGATTTAGCGTCACCGGGGGGCGCTTGCTCGAAAGTCGCCATTTCACGAGCTCGGGGACGGAGGCGAAACCAGAGAAATCGAATTAAGTCTAGGGTTTGCTAGATTGGAGGTTTGGCGTGTGGAAGAAGCACGGCGTTTTAAAGTCGGTTTGTGCGAGGATCAGTAATGGATTTTATACTAACGATCCCAATTAAATGACCAAAATGCCCCTTCTCGAAACCGCTTAATCAACCAATACGACAGCGTTCATAAGGACGGAGAAAGTTAGGTAACCTCAGCGCAACACCATACGCTCACCATTGGCCGCTCGACACGTGTCAGAATTTTTTTTCCCAATTAACATTATTTATATCTAATTTTTTCCCTTCATAAACCCTTCGCCCCCAATTTTCCTTATCTTCTCCTCTCTCTCAAATTCTCAATCTCACAATACTCGCCGTCCTCTTTCCAATGGCTTCCGCCGCAGCGCAAATCCACGCCATCGGCGCTACGCCGTTCACGTCATCCACCAATTCCAAAACCGCGTTTTTCGGTGCGCGGATGGGAGCGAGCTCGGCCTCGTTCGCGCCGCGTGTGTCGTTTGTGAAGCTGAGGAAGAGCAGCAAGGCGTCGAGGAGAGTGGGACCGGTGAGGGTCGTTAGTGAGAAGGTCGTCGGGATAGATCTAGGAACTACCAATTCGGCTGTGGCGGCTATGGAAGGAGGCAAGCCGACGATTGTGACTAACGCTGAAGGGCAGAGGACTACGCCGTCTGTGGTGGCGTATACGAAGAACGGGGATAGGTTGGTTGGGCAGATTGCGAAGAGGCAGGCTGTGGTGAATCCTGAGAACACGTTTTTCTCGGTTAAGAGGTTTATTGGGAGGAAGATGTCCGAGGTGGATGAGGAGTCTAAGCAGGTTTCGTATAGAGTTGTGAGAGATGATAATGGGAATGTGAAGCTGGATTGTCCTGCTATTGGTAAACAATTTGCTGCTGAGGAGATTTCAGCTCAGGTATTGCTGCTGTGAATTTATTGATTTGAAGACCATTAGGACTTGAAAGGAATATTTTTTTTGTGATTTGATGACTGCTTTTTGGATGCAGGTGCTGCGCAAGCTGGTTGATGATGCTTCCAAATTTTTGAATGACAAGGTCACAAAGGCTGTTGTTACTGTGCCTGCATACTTCAATGACTCTCAAAGGACGGCTACGAAAGATGCTGGGAGAATTGCTGGACTGGAAGTGCTTAGGATTATCAATGAACCTACTGCTGCTTCTTTGGCATATGGGTTTGAGAAGAAGAACAATGAGACCATTCTAGTGTTTGACCTTGGAGGCGGTACATTTGATGTTTCAGGTATATTATATCAATTGTACTTTTTACAGAGCTTTTTTACTAAATGCAAATGGTAAGTATGTAACTAATTCATTAGTCCATTTTGGTGTTTGGGTAGGTTAGGATTAGTTGACCCCCTTGTGCACCATTTGAGTGTTTGAATGGGATAAAGAAAAGAGTTTGATTGAATTGAAGAATTTGAAGTGGGAAAAATAGAGAGTAATGTAAAAGCTGGGTTGAAATTTGATAATAATTGGACAACGGTAGAAAGTATTCATAACATAAGGTGATAAGCAGTTGAGGCAGGATACTTCATTGTATTCTATGATCCAGCTGCTTTTGATGTATCTTACTGAGCTTAATTATTATTTGCAGTGCTCGAGGTTGGTGATGGTGTCTTTGAGGTGCTGTCTACTTCAGGAGATACACATTTGGGTGGTGATGATTTTGACAAGGTTTGAATCTATTATTTTGCCTACCTGTCTCTTATCTTATCTAACTGGATTGTTTTTTATTCAGACTAAATGATTCATAATTTCTCATGTAGAGAGTTGTTGATTGGCTCGCTGATGATTTCAAGAAAAATGAAGGCATTGACCTTCTAAAGGACAAGCAGGCTCTTCAGCGATTAACTGAGACAGCTGAGAAAGCTAAAATGGAACTTTCGTCCCTAACACAAACTAATATTAGGTTATTAAATTTGCCATTGCCATTTTTTCTTTGACTCTTTGTTGCCAATGTGTCAGCTGTAAGTGATGTTAACTCACGATTTTGTGCAAACGTCGCAGCTTGCCTTTCATCACAGCAACTGCTGATGGTCCTAAGCACATTGAAACAACCATAACAAGGGCTAAGTTTGAAGAGCTTTGCTCAGACTTGCTTGACAGGTAAAAATTTACTTTTTCTTGATCAAGAGTTTACTTATATCTCCTTGCCATCTGAAAGAAGCTGCTTCAATGTCTTTGAAGAATGTGATTGTTTTACATTACATATGTCACCATTGCCCTGTCTATATCTTAGCCTCCTCTTTAATAATACTTTTTAGGACACCATTATATTTCTGAATTGATTGTGGCAAATGCAAATTGTTTGGTCACAGGCTTAAGACACCAGTTGAGAACTCACTAAGGGATGCAAAACTTTCATTCAAGGATCTGGACGAGGTCATCCTTGTTGGAGGGTCGACACGTATTCCTGCTGTGCAGGAGTTGGTAAAGAAGCTTACTGGAAAAGACCCAAATGTCACTGTCAACCCCGATGAAGTTGTTGCTCTTGGAGCTGCTGTCCAGGTTAGCTCAACACTTCAAACTTTCATCGTTTACTTATTGTTCAAAGTTGATGACCCGGTCAAATGCACGCCTTCCCGAGTTTTATGGCAGTAAACACTTCAAATATTGCAGGCTGGTGTGCTGTCTGGAGATGTCAGTGACATAGTGCTATTGGATGTAAGTCCTCTATCCTTGGGTTTGGAGACTTTGGGTGGTGTTATGACGAAAATCATTCCAAGGAACACCACTCTGCCCACATCCAAGTCAGAGGTATTCTCAACAGCTGCCGATGGCCAGACAAGCGTCGAAATCAATGTTCTTCAGGGTGAAAGAGAGTTTGTCAGGGACAACAAATCTATTGGAAGCTTCCGTCTTGATGGCATCCCGCCAGCTCCTCGTGGAGTTCCACAAATTGAGGTGAAGTTTGACATTGATGCCAATGGTATTCTTTCTGTCACTGCGGTTGACAAGGGCACTGGTAAGAAACAGGACATCACCATCACTGGTGCGAGCACATTGCCAAGTGATGAGGTATGTGATACTGTGCAACCATAATATTGTATTGATTGCTGAATTTGTTGCTGCATTCTCGTTATTGTTATTTTGTGGAGTTCTGGTATGGAACTGACATGGCTGCCTGTGATCAAACAACTGCAGGTAGAAAAGATGGTGAGGGAAGCTGAAAAATTTGCCAAGGAAGACAAAGAAAAGAGAGATGCCATAGACACAAAGAACCAAGCTGACTCTGTAGTCTACCAGACTGAGAAACAGCTAAAAGAGCTGGGAGACAAGGTTCCAGCAGCTGTGAAAGAGAAGGTGGAAGCAAAGCTGGCAGAGCTCAAAGAAGCCATCTCAGGAGGCTCAACTCAAACTCTGAAAGATGCCATGGCTGCCCTCAACCAAGAAGTTATGCAACTCGGCCAGTCCCTCTACAACCAACCTGGAGCTGGAGGAGCTGCCCCAGGCGGTCCAGATGCTGCAGGGCCATCAGAGTCATCCTCAAGCAAGCCACCGTCTGATGGAGACGTCATCGACGCAGACTTCACTGACAGCAAATGAAGTGCAAAGAAAAATTGTCCATAACAAT
Organism: Rhodiola kirilowii; assembly: GCA_033675215.1. NCBI lineage: Eukaryota > Viridiplantae > Streptophyta > Magnoliopsida > Saxifragales > Crassulaceae > Rhodiola > Rhodiola kirilowii. The sequence continues at coordinate 9,494,735 of CM066203.1, read as the reverse complement.
GTCCTCTGGCGGCTGGTCTCTGAACTCTGAAGAATAAAAATGCAGCAATATTTTTTTTGACTCCCGGTTTGGTTGCCAGTGAGATAGTAAGGATATGTTTATTAGTTAGTGGAGTAAATTTTTCATCACCACATACTAGTACTACCACTGCAACTGCAACTGCTACTAGTCCTGTCATTTCCATGCTGTTTATCCTTTTACTAAAACCTAAGTATCTACTTGTCTTATCCTTGATAACCCTGGAGTATGTGCAACCAGATAGTTACTAGATGCACTTGCCCTCCATTTTGTTGTGTACATAATTCAGCAAACATTTTCATGACTGCAGTATGAACGCCAAAACTGAATAGCAAGGCAAGAATTCCACAATGTGGAATCAACAATCAATCAAAGTGCAATCTTGCAGAATTTCAACAGCCTCAGCACGCTGCTCATCAGCTAACTCTGATGGAAACTTAATCCTGAAGTCTCCTCTTCCTGGGCTGCTTCGCCTTAGGCATTCCCTGACCTCTAATTACCTTTTCATAGCCCGGATATATCACATAATCAACGTATACAGTCATTTCCTCAGTTTCACCTAGCAAAAGGTACTCGTAGGACACAACCAGTGAGAGCTTGCACTAAAGGGACCTCGACCTCGACCACAATCTCAACGTCATCCCCATCTCTCTCGAACAACGGATGCTTCTTCACTGTTGAATTGCGTACAGGCATGCACTCCAACCCATTCTTAAGGCCTAACTGCACATGGCTGAAATCTGGTATTATTGGCCCAAAGCACATGGCATGAAATTTGGGAACATTGCCGGTTGTTGGTGGGGATTGAACACATGATCACTCACCCTTTAATAACATGCACAACGCAGGCAAACATGTTAACCATATAAGCTGACAAGGTTCCCAAATTTGATGTCATATGCTTTGGGCCAATAATGCCAGATTTCAGCCATGTGTAGTTAGGCCTTGAGAATGAGTTTGAGTGCATGCCTGCAGGCAATTCAACAAAAGTGCAATGGCATGAAATTTGGGAACCTTGCCGGTTGTTGGTGGGGATTGAATACATGATCATTCTCGTCTATCAAAAATATTATATCTGCAGGTAGAGTTCCAGGCTTCTCGTCACCTTTGCTCTCAAAGGTCACTTTTGTTCCCTTCTTCCACCCCGGCTTTATCTTTATTCTTAGTATCTCCTTTTCTTTTCATATCATCCTATAATATAAAAAAACAAAACAAAATTAATTTTTTTTATCAAGTTAGCACTGAATATATAGTTGGAGAGGTAAAAAGTTTTACAAACCCAAAGTCACCGATGACATGTCTGGTGATCTTAATATTTTTTACAGATCCATGGCAAAGTTGTTCCAGTGTGCACTCCAAGTTTTTCTCTATAGGAGGAGGCTTCCTTCTGACAGTGGTAGATTGCGAATAAATTATGGGATTGCTTCCTCCTCTTCTGCTCGTAGTCTTTCGAAGCGAATCAGGACAAGATGACTGACATGGTGTGATTGGTGAGCTGATATTCCAGCTAGTGATATTTTCGAACCCAGTGTTCCTGCTAGCATTTCTGTCCAACCTTCTCATGAAGCTCCTACTGGAAGAATTTCGGTCCAGTTCAGGAGTGGGGGTCTTGCTCCGACTGTGTTTAGGATTAGGACTTTTGCTCCGACGGCTTAAACTCCTGGAAAGAAATGAAGGCTTTTTCAAGAAGAAATTATCATCCACGCTCCTACAAGGCTCGAACTCATGGTTGGGGTTTTTTTCATACATATTTTTCTGATTCAACACCTGGAGATATGGAAACATTCAATGGCAAAGCGATTGTAACTGGAGAAGAATATTTGGCAATTTGGTATTAGATTATACCTTGTAAGCTTGGTTGATGGCATGGAATTTGGCCTGTGCTTCGGATTTGTTGGACGTGTGTGCTTGTCTGGATGCCATTTTTTAACAAGAGATTTGTATGCTTTGCAGATTTCTTTCACAGTGGCGTCCTTGGAGAGGCCGAGGATGATGTAGGAATCTGAGGTGGGAGAGTAGGGATGATCTCCCATCAGCGCAATAAAACAGATGGTGTTGTAGGAATTCTACAAGGAACAAATGATTCTTTTTCATTTTCTTTTTTCGGATGAGATGAGAGGATAGACATGGAAGCCATCTTCCTCAAAGAGACAAGGATTTCTTTGCTAAAATTTAGTTGTTGAACTGGTCCTGAATTGCCTTGCCAATTTATTGTCTTCTGTTTGTATTTCTATACCTCTTTTTTCCAAAATGAGTCCTTAGGCATAGTCAGACTGCAGGAAATACTTTCAGTTCACTCTGAGAATTGTATGATGATTCTGATTCAGAACTTTTTCTTCATCTTCAAGTTACAGTCAGCTGGCAACTTTATCAGGAAAAATTGCTTGTATTGAAAACCATTCACCTGAAGAAATGTTAAGACCTGACATTGCTCTCTGGGTGGATGGAAATGTATGTGTATATATATAACAAAATTAAGGAGTTAATCTAACACAATGCAAGCTCCACAAAAATATAGAATCTCTGCTGGCCTAAAGGTAAATTAGAAAATGTTGTTTGTCTACATTGAATTAAACAGGATATGCTTCTGATTTCCATTGCCATAAACTGGGTACCTTCCCTCCCTCTCGTGTGGCTCTAAGTAACCAGTTGATGTCTCATACACCTTACTGAAGTGTGTTGTTACCATCCGATCAGAAAAGTTTAGGAGACCAGCAAGTGGATTCTACTTTCTTCACCCCCCACAAAGAACTCTAATCGCATTTTATGTTTCTGTAAATCCTTCTGACAAACAAGTTGGAGCCCAATAAACCAACAGCACCTGTAATTCAGAAATCATACAACTGGTTAATTCATGGCACTAAGATAGTTTAATTACAATTAAATTCTGGATAGATAAACAGGTTGTGGCGGGCATTGCAAGTCTAGCGTAATGCGCTTCTCTGCCTTCGATCTCCATGGCTTTGCTATAGAATATTGAGTGTCAAGCATAAAAGGAAAGCTAAGATTATCAAACTTACCACAAAGGATTCCTAGACCAAGACAGAACATCAAAGTGTACCCAAAGTAGAAGCTGGTCTGGAAAAAGCCAGACATCTTTGTCTTCACAAAATAGTAATAAATTGAGTACAGGTATACATAGACTGCGGTTGAGGCAGCAGAGAAGAATGAAGTCCACTTCCAGTGGTAATTTTCAGCATTCAGTAAGAAGTATGTCCCCACAATTGTTACACAAACGGTAACAATTACAAGTATTATGAACACCAATAGCATGAAGCCATACACATAGTACACCTGCAATCACGAAAAGAGGCTACTTCAGAGAAGCATTCCTATGTCATTTAAACTTCTGTACTCATTACTGGTCAAAGAGTTGTCCGGTCAAAATTCAAAACTGAAAATTTTATTAACGCGCAAATGAAAAAACATATATCACTGTATTTTAAGAGCACAACAAAGAAGATGAAACTACAACTAATGAACACATAACATTTAGTTAGCGTCCTACTGATCCAACAAACTTAATGCCAGAACTCAGAAGACTGATCTTTTATAGTACTTGATGGATTTTAGATGACTGCTAAGATATATAGAGTAAATATGAAAAAGTTATACACACATGTCAGCTACACTTGCAGAATCTTACTCATTATGGCGATGTACCAACCACATATTGATATCAAGTATATACTTTACCTTGTAATTCCAGAAGGATGTGAATACAAAATACATCTCAATGAATATGCTGCCGAATGGCAACAGACCCCCCATCATTGAGACCACAGAGGGGGTTAGGTACCATTTTTTCTCAGGGATTGGTCGGGGAATGGTCTTCACACGACATGGATTATTAGGTGCCCCACTCCAGTTCCGTCCCACAACAGTGCCAAGAAGAGCCAATGGGAAAGAGATGAAAGCCCAAATGACAAGAACAACAACCATAGTACCAAATGGGATAGCAGCGAGAGACCCATAAAATATAGCGATGGTGTTCAAGACAAAGCCAATTCCAAAACACAAAAATGGGAAGAGCGATGCTGTAAGAATCATTGCTTTGATCCAACTTTTACCTAAAAAAATTAAGAGCCACGAAAGCATAGTAAAAATGCTGAATATTAGTTGTGAGTGTAGCATGATAATATAGAGCAGTATAGCAGCCAAGAGTCCCAATACTCACCCCCGTTACGCGAGTACATTCCACCACTGACGTAGCCAGAGATGAATGATGTAAGTGCATAACATACAATGAATGTTGTCACAATTGCTCCCCTCCTGAACCACAAAATATAGTGAAGATATTCAGTTAAACAATTTGGAAACCCCAACAAAACGATGATGGCAACGACAAGTTCTTATACATGAGGCTTCTTGAAACTTGAAAGACATATATTGGGACCTAGTTCCTGAGGTAAGGTAATCATGAGATTGTAATAATATTAAAGTCAATGGCAACCAGAGGACATGATCAACTGACACCGTATTGTAAGTAAAAAACTGGTTAAGCATCATAAACAGGGTATAACAATTTAACCGTGATCTTCAGGAACCATTACAAATCAAAATGTCCAGAGTTGATTTCAAGTAAAATATGGCATACCCAATGTATAACATCCCAACAATTGCCAATAAGATTACGAGCAGAACCAGCAATGCTAGCTGCGCACCAGTTCCAACAACAGCTGAAAGCAGAGCCAGGTTTCGAGGAGGACGAAACACATCCCCATGAACAAGTTTCCACCCAGATTCTTCACTAACATCTCTTTCCTGGAACACAGAATTTTCCATCAACATTTCAGTGACTTAATATAAAGCCATGAACCTGGTGAACAACTACCTTTGCGGTTAAAGAATCTACAAAAATGGTAGCACGTACCAGACTCTCGAGATCATCATCTTCTCGGGCATATTTCGCATAGTCATTTCTGAGAGTTCGCATAAGTATCATGGATACCAAACCAGTCAGAAAGATAACCATCATAAAGGAGTTGAATATGGAGAACCAATGGATCTGCATTCAGATGTTACACGATCAGTAATGATGTTTAGCATAAGAAATATAAACAAGATATTAGGAGCTAACAGCTCTCAGCATATATTCAGATCTACTAGGATAGCACAAACCAATATATTGTAAACATTATTTTGATTTTAGACTAACAAACTTTAATTAGAAAGATTTTCATCATAGTTGATAGTTCCAGTGCTATTAAACGTATCAAACTGAGCGGTACATACAAGGCAAGTCATTAAGAAAGAATGAAACATAATGGATCACCTGATGCTCAAAGAAAGGGTAATCCAAATATACATCAAATCGCCGAGCAAAAGTTACATTAGTTGGAGTCCACTTGACACTGTAAGTAAAATCAAGAGTCCTTCCTGCTTCCAGTGGTTTCGGGTTGTCTTGAGTGAGATTGACATGAATAATCTGCAGTGAAATAAACTTAACGACATAGCTCATATTCATGGAAGATGGCATCATCAACAATTAACAAACCTGATCACTGTTGTACTGGATGTTGATATTTCTGTGTGTATACAGAACATGCTTGTGCTCGTTGGTAGTTTTATCTTGATGTAGCTCGCCAACATAGCCTGAAGCAAAGTGAAAAGCTATGTTAAGCGATTCTATTTTATTTAGTTTTCTCTTCGCACTAAACAATAAATAGCCTGGGAAACCAAAACATATCAAACTGGACTCTTTTGGAAACTTGAATTTCTTGTAATAATAATTGTGTAGTGTAAGAGCTTCAAATGAAAGTCATGTATCATTTATAAGAAACTTACACATAGCACTTTATAATTATAAAATGTAAAGATTGGAAGCTTACCCCAAAGTGGCAGATCGTCTGAGAGTATGATTGATGCATTGGGATCGTGGAGGGTTGAACACCGCACAAAAATAGAAAAAGATTAGTGAAACAGCAAATCCCGTTGTACAAACAAGACGATCGAATATCCAACTAGTTTGGCTAGTTGTTGAAATGGACTAGGGTCTAGGACTACTACTCAGATGGTACAATGGATAGCCACATACCAATAAAAAATTCAAACCAATAACTACTTTCAATTGCATCCTTGAACTGATTGGCCTTTGATTCATCAAGCTCCAACTCACATATGGTAGCCTTTTCTATATTCTCTGTCATGACCGAAAAGAAACACAAGGTCAATGATTTGAAGACCTTTCAAGAAATAGATTACACTATTTAATGGAAACCGTACTCTGAAACTTGATGTCGATCTCGCCATCAATGAGCTCATTTCCACCAAGGACTTCGCCAAGTCCACCCCATTTATGAGCAGGATTTGAAGATTTATGGCAAAATGGGAGACTGTAGTAATTGTAGGTTTCTTGTGGATTGTTGTAGGGGCCAACTTTGTTCACCCAGAGAGTCACTGGTTCATCAGGTTTATACTGCAAGACGTAGACAAATTAGAACCTGCTTTAGTTAAACCAACATCAATCTACTGAAGGGGTGATCGTGGGACGGGTTAGGTTCGTCCTTAACCCGACCCGAAACGACGACCGGGTCATTTAGGTCAACCCGAACCCGTCACTAAATATTGACCGGGTCGCATTTGATAACCCGAACCCGTCGTAACGATAGACTTATAACATATTAAGTAGCTAAAAGCCTAAAACAAAATAATCTACGAAAAAAGAAAGTGAGCTTAAACATGTTAACCGTCCAACATTGTTATAACAAAATGATGTGAAGCTCATATTGAAACAAAATTCAAGACAAAACGATAGACTTTTGTATTGAAGTTAAATTATTTATTCTATATTAATATAGTTATAGGACCGGGTCACCCGAGGAGCAACCCGAACCCGACTTATTTAGTACCGGGTCGGGTTCAAGTTCGTCCAAAATGTCGACCGGGTCATGCTCACCCCTAAATTATTTTACTGATAAACATAAGATTCAGATAGGTCCATACTGTCATAATACAGTTACACAACTCATTGAGAAATGGAGAAAAGGAAGCATTGTGTACGAAATTAGTCCCACAAGCCCATGTGCATGCACCATATGAGACAACAGTACAAACCTTTAGATACTAAACACATTCTTTGTTGTCTTTACACGAGTACACAATGCTTACTTCATACGAGTGAAGCAAAACCAATCACATATTATTCATGTAGATGTTACCAGAATTAAAACATAAAAAGATAATAAAGAGCTTGTGGGTATGCACAAAACTGGGCGTAACCAAACCCTCACCAAACTAACCAAATATCTAATAAGTTATAATCCTCTTCCGGAATCTATACTCTGGGTGACACATCTCTCAAACCACCTCCACAATTGACATGAAATGTGAAGCTTTACACATCACCAATACACCAGTGCCAACCTCAGCCACTCGCTCATGCCCAAATCACATCAATGCAGCTAATGGAACACCCAGAAAACAATTACCTCGCTATCTGAAGCCGTATCACACAAACTACGTTCCTTAATCCAACAACAAAGAAACACAATTAAAATAATCCTCAGCCAAAACACTAATCAAAACGTAAGGCCTGGTCAAAGCAACACAACACGGCCACCGGAATACGAACGGAATACACAGATCTGAATCAAACGCGACGCAGCAGAACCGAGATCAAATGCGTAATGGAAGCACCGCATCAGATCGACTGAAGCATTAATAAATAAATTGAATACACAACTGAGCTTGGAAGCTGTTACCTTGTGACCGTACTCCGATGCGAGCGCCGGTGAGATGAGGAGTAAAGCGAGGGTGAGGAGGAAGGCATGAGAGAGTGATCCGACGGCGGAGAAGGTTGTCGCCATCGCCGGAGGGAGAGATGGGATATACGGCGGTGATTTTCGGAAACTGGGGCTTGAAATGGAGAAGAGGGTCGGCTTCGCGAGCAGAGAGACTCTGAAATTGGATCTCCAAAATATTTATTTTTAATATTTTTAATTTAATTCAACGAACAGTTTCATTGCAAGGAAGATGGGCCTGGGCCGAGTTTTCGGCTAAAGCCCACCCGGAAGGACTGCAAAGAAGTTGAATCCTTGGCCTGGTGTCATTGCTCTGTTAAAATATCCTTCTTAAGTTCTAAAGTTCTATTCCTGCTTTGTTGATCTGTTCTTCAATGAGCTTCATCTTCATGGCGAGTGAAGTTAACAACATGTTCACCAAACATCTCTGCAAGAACAAGCTCCGTTTTTGAAGTGATGGAACCTATTCACGTCTCTAATAAAGATCTCTTTACCACATAATGATGATATCAACTTTGTAAATGTGTGACAGTCTCCACAAATCCGAAGATTCTTCGTCACTCGGAGCGTTGAGCCATGTGGTGAGTTGAGAATTCCGAAAGCAATGGCCAGCTTCTCGCTGTGGCTTGTCACATTATATAGTTTCTCCTCTTCACTGATCTCGTATGGGACAATACCCGTGTCTGGTGTGTAACCTGCACCTTTGATTTTCTCTATGAATTCCGCCAACATTGTGTGGATTTCTTTGATCTGAGGATGAGATGTATCTCCGCTGACAAATACAGTGCTTGTACGGTTTACTTCGATCCAACTGTACCCTAAGCTCCTCTTCATGCCTTGACTTCTCAAAATGGCTTTTAGGCTGTTGCCTTTCTCCCACATGCCCCTTTCAGCAAACAAATTTGAAAGTAACACAAAGCTTCCAGTGCATTCAGGATCCAGAGTGGAGAGTTTCTTAGATGCAGTATCTGCAATCTCTAAGTTACCTTGACTACAGCAAGCGGATAATAAAGCACCCCATATGTTTGCCCCTGCTTCAATAGGCATGCTATTTATCAATTCTAATGCTTCGGACAACCATTTAGCACGAGCCATTAGACTGACTATACACGAATAATGTTCTTGCCCTGGTTCCACACAGAATACGGACTTCATACTATTAAAGTACTTGACGCCAACTTCAATCAGACCTGAGTGACTGCATCCGGATAAAAGTCCTACAAATGTGATGTGGTCAGGTCGCATTCCTGTTTTGATCATCTCCTCGAACGTACTTACACATTCGCTCCCACAACCATGGGAGGCATAAGCAGTAATCATAGTGTTCCACGCTTCCCGGTTTCTTTCCTTCATTAAGTTAAAACAACGTTGAGCCTCAGAAAGACTACCACATTTTGCGTACATGGCTATGAGAGCTCTCTGCACTGGCGGGTGAGACCCCAACCCAACACTGTCTGCATACCTATGAACCCATCTCCCACTTTCAAGAGCAGCTAAATTCACACACGAGGACAACACACTCACAATGGTTATCCAGCGAGGCTTCACCACACTGCCCTCCTTACAAATCTCATAAAACAAGCTCAATGCCCTATCATCAAATCCATTCTCAGTGAACCCTGATATCACAGCTGTCCACGACACGATGTTCCTTAACGGCATTCTCTGAAACAAGTCCATACCCCTATTAACTTCTCCATCATTCATATACCCAGTAATCAGACTGTTCCAACACGCCACATCTCTCACAGGAATTTCATCAAACACCTTCTGCCCGTCCCGAGTATCGCCACATTTCACATACATCCCTATTAAAGAAGCACCAACATACATATCCTCCACCAATCCGGTTCTCAAACTCTGCCCATGCACACTCTTCCCCATCCAACCCCACCTCAAATCCGCACACGACTTCAAAACAAACGGCAGCGTGAAATGATCTGCTCCCAGGCATAAATCAGGCATCTTTACATACAATCCGAGCGCTTTATCACAAACCCCAGATTTAGCAAAAGCCCTAATCATCGCATTGTACAACAAACCAGAGGCAACCCCAACTCTTTCAAACACCGCTACAGAAGCGTCAAGGCACCCGCAGCTGGCGTAAAAAGATACCATCTTGGCACCTAAGAAAGGTTTCAGATTGATACCACGGACGGTTAAATGAGCGTGAAGTTGCTGTCCCAGTTTGAGGAGATTGCGACCGATGAGTAGCTGGAAGATGTACGCGTATGAAGACGGGAACGGCCAGGGCTGGAGGACTCCGTGTATGAGGGTCTGTAGGGTCGGAGCTGAGCAGTAGTTTGACTCTCGTTTGGGGTTCACGGTTGGTGAATCGGAGAGGGCTTGAAGTGGATTTCGAATTCGGCATTTCATGGAGAGCGACATGAGTTGCAGTTTCAGATGCCGGAGAAGTCTACAAATTTTTTTTATGAGAGTCTACAAATATTGAAAATTAAAATAAATCAAATTAAATCAATAAAAATTCCCAGAACCATTCATTCCATTCCGCCAATTAAATTACCGATCTGCCCCTACCTTCAACCTTCGCTTCAATAAAACCAATCCACACTGTAACGAGCTTCAATCCTCAGCAAGCTTGGCAATGGAAGATCTCATCGCTCAATTCACTGTCTTATCAAACCGAGCCTTAACCGACAAGTCCTTCGATCCATCCACGATCGAACATCTCATGGAGCTCTTCGAGCTCGAGTCCTACAAAGCATGGGCAGCGGCGGAGCTCGAGCTCACTAACGAAGCCGAGCGAGCGGAGATCGAGCTCCGGGAAGCGGAGGAATATCTCGATTCGGTCATGGAAAGCGCCATGGATGAGTTCGGAAGGTTCGAGGCGGATTTCGATCGGATGGCGATGGTAGAGATGAAGAGCTTGAAGGAGAAATCCGCCGCTAAGAAATCCGCTGCCAGAGGTAAGAAGAAGGTCCAACCTTCTCCTTGAGTCCGCTGGCTGCCCTGCGGCTTGAATGTGGACTCATTTGCGAAATTACGAAATTCGGACCACCGAACTGTACTATTACTATAATTGGAGTGGTATTATGTAATTTCCATATCAACGGTAACTTCGCTGTAACAAATTATCGACCCAAACTTCTTCAATCGTCAACGAATTATGTTAAAATAGATACTTACCGTTTTATTCAATCTCATACGTAAAATATTAACTCAAAATGAAATTAATATCCTTAATCAAAAAAAATGAAATTAATATCCTTAATTAAAAAAAATGAAATTAATATCCAGACAAAGTTTGATTTTGTTTTCTGAATAAACAAAAAAATGAAATAAATATAAATATAAATAACGGCTCACTCCACAACACTATCACCACTCTCCCCACTCGGTCACTTTCGGTCTCTCTCTTTCTTTGTATCTGAAAAGCTTTGCCGGGGTAATCTAATGACCACCGAGAGCGGCATCCACCGCGGCGGAGGTCCTTCCGCCTACCGCCACTACCGCCCACGCTCCTCCTCCTCCTCCTCTGCCTCCTTAAAAGGTTGCTGCTGCTGCCTCTTTCTCCTCCTCTCCTTACTCCTCCTCCTCGCCTTGGCCATCTTCCTCATCCTCTTCGTCGCCATCAAGCCCAAAAAGCCTCAATTCGACCTGCAACAAGTCGCCGTCCAGTACCTCGGCATCACAAGCGGCGCCAACAGCAACATTCCTTCTCCCACCACCGCGACCGCTTCTGTTTCTCTCAACTTCAAGATGTGGTTCACCGCCGTCAATCCGAATAAAGTCGGGATCAAGTACGGCGATTCGAGATTCACCGTCATGTACCGCGGCATCCCGCTCGGTAGAGCTATCGTGCCTGGGTTTTACCAGCCTGCGCACAGCGAGCGGGCGCTGGAGACGACTGTGGCCGTCGATCGAGTCAGTCTGGCCCAAGCCGACGCGGCTGATCTGCTCAAAGATGCGACGGATAACGATCGGGTGGAGCTTCGGATCCTCGGCGATGTGCCGGCGAAGATTCGATTCATGGATTTCACTTCACCTGGTATTCAGGTCCGTCTTTCGAGACTGATCATCATGTATTCATGTTGCTGTGGTTAGTTACATAAGCATTCTGGACTTGCCTATGAAGTTAGGAACTAGTTCTGTTGATCTGCTGTGGTTAGTTACATAAGCATTCTGTCACACTAGAGATGGTCTTAGGGTTTTGCTAATTAGTGGTAGATTGGAGAAGATGCAGGCGCATTTTGATCTGCTGCACATCTTTTACCTGCTTGACTTTTGATAACGTGCGATTCTTGCTTTTGGCTAAAATGAGCTGGTTGCTACTTGGTGGTTGCTTTTGCTTCCTTATTTTTCAAAGGTACAAGCTTCCTTTAGCTTTAGCTTTACTGCAATTCCAGTGATCTTTATGGTGGTGTCATTGTTCTTATCTAATTTCACTTTCTGTACATTTTTTATATTTTAGTTGTCTGGAAACTGTTCATGGTCCCTTCTCTTTTGAGAATGATGAGGAATTGCTTCATTTCTTTTTTTGGCACATGAATACTATTTGCTTAGTGTAGTTCCGTTTCCATGTGTCGTGCATTTAGCTAAAACCTAATACATACATGGTCATGATTCAGTAAAACAAAAATGAAGTAACTTGTCAATATGTTCCTAGTGAAAGTGTCGTATACAGTGGCCGCAAAATCAAAAAGTGGATGAATGAGACTAGATTGAGAAAATGTACAGGTAGTTCCAAAGAAAGATATTCTGGTGGCATATACATTTATTATTGTCTCCTTTGTCTGTGCTCAACTTACATGGTTCATTTCCAAGTTTTAATTCATTGATGTGTGTGACTTCTGATTTTACATTTTATCTCACATCTGGTAAACAATGTGCAGGTATCAGTGGACTGTGCAATTGCTATAAGTCCATCAAAGAAGGCTCTTACTAACAAGCAATGTGGGTTCGATGGGCTCAGTGTGTAATGTAACAACCATGATTCTCACCACCATTATGTTCAGTGTCAGTTTTCTTCCTCTACTTTGAATATGGGAAAAGCTCAAGATATTGTCAAATGGAGAGGCCACAAAACCTACCTACAAATAGAAGGGAAATACAGAATCATTTCTTTCCACCACGAGTCTCATTTTAGTTGCTTTTCAGTTTCCACTCATTTCCTCGATCTTATATATGTATGTCTTCATGGGCTCTCTTGTTACCCACACCGCAAACACGGTGCATATACTAAAGGTACTTGTATGCAGCCTTCAAATTATTTCTCATGGAATCTTGAACAATATGATTGTATCAGGTCCACTGGAAAGCATGTTTTAGTTCATTAGTTTGCATTAATTCTGATTCAGTAAATAGTCATGAATAAAGATCGGACTTTTGGACTTTAATGGTGGATTATTGCATCATAAAGATCGAACTTTTGGACTTTAATGGTGGATTATTGCATCAATGATGCAATTTTTTTTTGTCTTCTGTGTTGCCTTTTCTATTGTATATTCTCCAATAGTATCCTTTGTTTGACATTAACTCACTTAAATCCATGGAATAATCAAAATCCTCATTTATATTGATTATGGGCATTTGGTAGTTATTTGTTGTATACTTTTGGCAGACACATGCAAGATCATTCTTACACTGAAAAACTTTTAAGATGACAATAGCATAATTTTTCCTTGGATAGATTGGTGATCAAGAACAGTACACTGCAGTAAAGTTCTAGTACCATACCTAGTGCTATGAGACTCGATGTTGTTGATGTATTGTAGTGTTTATGCTATACAAGATAAACAAAATATGTATTTGTTGCTCTACTTGTTTTTCTTGCACTGATGTGTACAAGATAGAAATGCTATATACTTTTCATTTCTTAAATCTTTGGATTAATTCTTACCCTTTTCTTAATTTATATAATTCCTTCCTGCAGCTGCAGGTTGACAAGCCCAATGCAGCATTCTTCAGAGATGAGACTCTCAATACAGTTCTATTATCCGAGTGTTGCAGCACCTAAGGCGAACATTCCAGTGAAAATGAACATTGATGTCACTTTTCAGCAATAATAACGACATCACTGATTCGGTGATGGCTGATGATCAAGAACCAATAAACTAAGCTGAAAGCTGATGGGGATTGCTAGGACGATGATGGAGGCTTCTATGAAGGTTAAGAAGCTTCACAGTTAGGTTAAAGTCCTGCTACTTCGACTATAACATTTAAATACCCTGCCCAACCAGCATAACCATTTCCACTGCCTAATCTAACCATTAGTTGGTAGTACATTACAGGTAAGCACATTCGAAATAAAATGCTCTGCCCACGTTAATATATGATCCTCATTGACAGTTCATATCAATAGTAATAATATATGACCCCCATTTTTGACAGTTCCATATATCATATCGTTGCGTTAGCTAAAGAATCTTGTAGTGTGATTGGTATCCGCTTTGTTTAATACCCTTTTTTCGACATGTATGCTTGTAGGTCAGTTCAGGAAAATAGAGAAACATTTGTCAGGTAACAGGTGCCAAAAATAGTTGACTTATGCTCAGCAAATTACAACCGGTGACAGACAACATGGTTCCCAAATAAGGTATTGCTGACAGCTAATTTTTGTATTCAGGGAATTGAGATTCCAACCATGAGGTCTCCACAAACTCATCTACACCATTGAGAAATTAAAGGGTACCCTCCAAAATAAGGCCTATATAACCCTGAGGCCTCTGAATGCCAAAATGCTATTCTCACCAGCTGCCCTTGTGCTTTCGATTTGGATTTATTTGCACAAGGGACCATACAGTTTCGTGCGTGCTCCTCTTTGGGAATTCATAGACAATGGGTGCCTGCGCAAGTACTCCCAAGACCCGTGGCGATGATGCTGGCAAAGAACCAGTACCGGAGCAGCCCAAGGAGGAGACCACCACCACCACCGAGGCTGTGGTTGTTGCTGACAAGGCTATTGAGGAAGTGAAGGCTGATCAGGAGGAGCCAAAGGAAGAGGTGAAGACGGCTGTTGATGGAGTCGAGGAACAGGAAAAATCCCTTGGCTCATTGCTCGAGGTACGTCTCCATTCTCCATAAGCTTGCAGGTTAGGCTCCTTGAAAAGCTATGTCCCTTTAAATGCCATTTATATCCATTGTTGTGGCAGACCACTGAGGAAGTGAATAAGGAGACAGCGGAGGAGCCCAAGGAGGTTGTTGCACCAGTCGTGGAAGAGAAGGAGGAGGTGGCTGCACCGTCCGTGGAGAAGGAGAAGAAGGAGGAGGCTGCCGAGGTAGAGCCTAAAAAGGAGTAACTTAACTGATACAACATCATGAATTGTCTCACAAGGCTCATCAAATTTCTATGAATTGCATCATCAATATCCATGATGAGAGCTTGTGTGATCAATTTGTTGAGTAAAAATGGGACGAGATTTAGTGGTTTGATTGTATCCAATTTGTTATAAGCCTCATTTTTCAGTCACAAGCTCTAATACGTACACAATCATATATATGTTCATTTTCATATATAGGTTGTTCCTCTTCTGCAAAATCAATGAGAAATTTGTCGCATATTTCAACTTCAAAATGAACTTTCAAGTCTGTCTGAATTTGGTAAAATAACTTATATAAATAAGGTAATTATTCAGCCCCCATATCTAATATATAAGTTGTTTCAGAACTCCTTGCAACTTGTCTGGGTGGTGTAGTTGGTTATCACGTTAGTCTCACACACTAAAGGTCCCCAGTTCGAACCTGGGCTCAGACACATACCAATTTTTGACTTTTTTTATTTCCATTCCAAAGCGGAAAGCGATCAGATTTTTCAATAGTAAACATTTTACATTTTGACTCATCAACTTATGATATAATTTCCTCTTTGAGGAGCATAATTGAAACTTAAACAAAACAAGCCATCACTCTAAAAACAAGAATATCAGTATCAGTTGATAGCTGAGCAGACCTTCCTAATCTCGCCCTGAGTAGTCCCAGTCTTGACACCAATGTTTCCCATCTTCACCATCGACCTCCCAAACTCCACTCCAAAGTTCAACCCCAACAACCCTCTGATGCCCAAAAACCTCTGCACGAAAGGTTTCATGGTGGTGTCACTCCAAAGCATCTGGTCAGACTCCAGCACGCTCTTCCCACTTCTTAAGTTGGCGTAGAACGACGTGTCGAACCGGTTCTGGCTGCCTGTGTCCAGCGCCACCCGCTTCGTCCCGTCTCCGTTTTGCGGGCATAGTGTTCTTAAAGCCGTGACGAATGTTGGGTCGAGTGCTGGATCTGCTCCGGTCGATGTTACCGTTGAGAAGTTGTAGAGACGGTGCGAGAAGAATTGACATTGGGTTGTGCCGATGGTGTGTCCTCCTGTAAAAATATAGCCTTTCATTTGTCAGACATGACTTCTATATATATATCAGTTTATTTCATTTATTTTTTTCTATATAATTTATTTACATTCTAAATTTAGTTTTGACTCGAGTTGACGAGGGCTACGGATCAGATACCGCGTTTAAAAAGTATTGCGAGTGCCAGAACATTTGTCGTTTTGATGTATTAAAAAAGAATATCAATCAAAGCGACGTAATTTTGACACTCACAATATTTGATTGTCATGCATCTTTTGAAACTTACCAACAAGGGTGACCAGATCTTGAGCAGTTAGACCTTTGTCAGTGAACGTTTTGAGTTGGGACTCGATGGAATCGGTCGGGCCAGGGAGGTTAACTTCTGATGCAAGGGAGACGGTGCCGTCACGGCGACCGGTGGGCACTGTCCAGCTCAGTCCACCGCTCTACATTGTATCAATCAAGCACAAGTCAGCAGCATGCAAATGAAATGGACCACAATAACATTAGTGATATGAAACATTTTAGGCTTACCATGACGACAGCATCCCTAGTAGCAACAGTGATGATATCAGCACAAGACACAACTCCAGGACATGCAGCCTCGAGCTGACTTTTGGCATCATTAATGACTTCGTAACCTCGGACGGAGAGGTTAGGAGGTGAGGTCTTCTCTGCGTTCGATCCGTCGAGAAGCAACGATGCGTCGCATCCGCGGACAAAGCAATCATGGAAATGCATTCTCAATAGGCCAGGTGCTATGGAAGGGTCAGAGCTGAAATGGGTTTGGACTGTTGACTTGATAATCGACTCGGCTCTAGGGCAGGTGGTGGCGTAGAACCCGACTCGGGTTTGGCCGTGGACGGTTGCGGAGATGGATATGGTGAGAATGAGGAGGAGGAGAGTGGAGGGAAGTGCCATGTTAAGTTTTTAGAGAGGTTTTTGTAACTAAGAGTTTGGAAGCAAGAGAGGCCAAAAAGGCTTAAAAGATTGTTGTGTGGGATATTGAAGAAGAAGTAGCTAGGAGATTTTATAGGCAAGGTGAGGGAGTGTTGAAAATTGCATTACATCCAATTATGATGAGGTAAAGGTGATCCAAATTTAGTACATTGAACCCAAAATTTCAACCTAATTTGTCCCCTATAATATGACAATGCAACTGTTAAAATTTAATAAAGGCTAAAGGCCGCTATAACATGCTTGTGTTGAGAACGTTCACAGACAGCTAGCTATAAAAGATAACGTTCAGATATTCATACGCTATTTTCAAAGTAAAATCATTGAATACTCTTATATTTCGTTATAAGTAACGCGATACGCGGCTAGTAATAACTTTATACCTGAATATACATCATCATCGTGTATCTATTTATATACAAAAATACGCCATAATATGTAAAAAGGGCTCTAATAACCTCACATTTTACTTAAAACAAGACCCCCATCCATCTATAGTTCAATTATTACATATAATAATCAAGATCAAGGTGGAGGTGAGTGCATGAAAATCTAAGTCAATAAGGCCTAACTCCACAATGCATGATGCATTTTGGTCTTCAAAAAATGTATATAAAAAGTGAAGTTAGTAAGCAAAGGTGGGCACAATAAAACCAAAAGGGGATAATCTTCAATTATAAATTACTTACTTACCACAATCCATTATTACCAAGTCATGTAGAGTCAGTGAGGCTGCTGCTAGTCCAAGCTCTGAGCTGGGATGCAATACAAAACACAATACCGCGTGTTGATTTTCTTCATGTATACACTCTGAAATTTATAAATTAAAATAAAGAGCGTAAGCAAGTCCACAATTGCTTACTATTTTGTGCATTGTGGATTGACTAATTGCCAAGAGTAGTGGGTTGGCCACACGTGACCAATAAATTTGGATAAATCTAAATAGTTTATATGTTAATTTAAATTAGCGTTTCAATAATTGTGTGAGAGTCGTTTTGTTCAAAATAGGTGTGTGTTTTGTCCTAGTAGGAAGACTTGGGTGCTTGCAACGCGGATGATTTGAGTGTGGACTTTAGGAGTTTCTTCCTTCAGGCTTTCAACATTGTACATAGAGTGTTGTTGTCTTGTGGTGATCACAATCAGTGTAGCAGTGTTTTGCAGCTTGAACTAATCATTGTTTCGTTACTGTTAGCAAGGTATGTTGTGTTTATCAGAGCTAAAACAATATCAATAATCTGAGACGAATGAGTTTATGATTGATGTCTTTCATATTTCAGATTCGAAATCGAAATCTTGCACACAAAAATTAGACACTTAAATTAAAAGTGACATGGAAAAAGTGACTATTGATTTCAATTTTGATGTTTACACCTTCAGCATCTGTTGTTACAAGCACAACTGCGTGTGTATTAGCAGCTACGAAAATAAATAAATAAATAAAGGCAGTTTGTAGATGAATATTCAAAAATGTAAAACAGCTGAATTTGATGAATGAGACCAAGAGAGAGAGGCATGCTGCATCAATCTGCCATTTCAAATAGGCACTACCACAGGTATTGACTGAGTGTAACGAGCAGAATTGCACAACGTCAACCCAGCTTGCCGATTTCCATTTTTCTTCTAATTGTCTTCTGACCATGGTAAATGAAGGAATCTATTATGCCAGCCATAGTAAATATACCTGGAACAGGTTGATTTCACGCATATAAAATTAGTTCATTGTTGCATGGCAGACTATCGTGTTTGTGTTTCTGAACAATACAAAATCCAAGATGAAACCTCAATCTACCTCCAATTATGGCACACAAGTTTGTCAAGAAGTGCAGGAAAGAAATATGTTCCTCCTTGAAGGCAACCTACAAAATGCATAAATGGGCACAGCAGGAATTTAATTTAAACACAAACAACAAACCTGGTAACTCCAGAACCATAGAAAAATAGTTCATATTGATAAAGCCATTTTACAGGTGAGGTGAGCTTCAAAAAGAAAGCACACCTTAATTGGGGATAAATCGTAGATGAAGAGAACACCCGGAAGAGACAGTCGACCAGGATCTGGACCTTTATAATGCTCTGTTACGGAGAACTGTACCAGATGATTGTAATGCATGTCATTAATCCACCAAGTAATATCAAGTTTATCCCAGAAAAATAATCTTTGGTAAAAGGTATATACCTGGTTTGACTTTATAGTGCGACCTCTAATGTCAGTATATGTCGTAGGAACAACCTGAAATGATGAGAAACCTCATAAAAGCCTCTTCTAACAAGAGCAAAGTCTTGAGCTAAGGAAAAACAATAACAACAGACAAAAACATCGAGTGCCAGTGATATCAGATGCTGTTTAACATTTTGACAGGGGATGGAGAATAGTGCGAATTTATCTGGTCCTCTAGTTATTTTACAAGTATGTGCAGACATATATTTGATACAATTAGCGAGAAGTAAATACGTTTATAACATTAAATGGTTCCCAATGCATGTTTTTATATATTACAAAATGGCATCAATGGGTCACCTATTGTTACATACCTTTATGAAATATTGATACATCCCACCCGGAATTTCTTGTACCCAGTTTACCCTGATGAAAAACAGGCAAGACAACTATGTAACTTTGATGACACAAAACCAAAATTCAGCCATATGAGATAGATTGTATGATTCATATATATGAAAGTGATGATACTGTCATTATTTCATAATCAAATGACACATGAAATTCACAATTCTATTGGAGTGAAAGAGTAAGAAACCCTGAACAAGTTCATAATCATACACAGAGATCAACATGACAGGGATTCGGTGACCTGGAAAAGATCCATTACCCATCAAGAGGATTCACGACTCCTGGGAAATAATCGCCAAAGGCTAACTTATTGATCTTGTGGGTCATCTGTAGATTACATAAAACATGAAACATTGAGAAAATTATACAAAGAGTATCATCATTGGGAATACTCTTTACGAGCCTGGTATGTTAAAAGGTTTCTTACGTTGTAATCCTCGTGCTGGAATTCCATCAAATCAAATATGTTGAAGTTTGACAAGTGAAATCCTTTCCCTGGGGAAAAATGGAAGTTTCCAGCCACTTTATTTACTTCCAGGAATCCATGTATGTTGCATCCTTCACCTTTTTCTCCATTAACCTTTTGAATATAACCTTCGCGCTTGCACTGAACCAAATAACAACTAATGATTAACAGAAAGTGAAATGTCTTATTTATTATTGTAAATACTGAAGGTGAAAAACAGTTCAATCACTTATCTAAAAGATAAGATAACTATAAAAATACGGTGTTGCTACATCAGCCCCTAAAGAAATATGTTCATACAACTGATTACTGAAAGTCGCTTTCACCATATCATTCGCCTTCATTCTCATCAACATATCTGGCTATACAAATAAGAAATTACACAGAAGTTCCATACCTGGTCTATCACTTCAGGATTGGTCACCCCCCAACCTTTCTTCAAATATGCATCACGAACTTCTTCACATGAGTTGCAACAATGATCATCTGACTAGAAAACAAGAAATAAAGAACAAGAACCCAATCTATTAGTTTTGAATCCTCCAAACAATAAGATGGTGGCAATTGGCAAGAAAGGATGACGTGTCATGATAGAAATTGGAAATATGGTGATGTCTTCAGAACTACTGCTGACCAGCATATACTCGTTATTTGATTAGGATAATAACTTTATCATACTAAGACAGCATTGAGCCATTAACAATATCCTGACGGAATTAAGATACAGAAGTGTCAAGTCCTTTACCAGGCGATCAGCTTAACGTGGATATTTAGCAAATACTTCAGAGTTATTTCAACTCTATGACACTCATAATCAAGAGTTGATATCATGATTTGTAAGTCATCATATGCCACATCTTAAATATAATAAGATTGCAAGGCAAACTACAATCAAAACACAACTAATACTCTAAAATTCATAAACAGAAAGGCTATTGAGAAGGAACATACCGCTTCTGCACCATAGCATGAACCACAATATGTTTCGTTGTGTTCAAGTCTGCCACCATGCTTTTGCAGAGGCTTTTCAATCTACATGTATATATGTGACAAAACACATTCAACTAATCACGTACAAAGGCTGAGAATAACTGGACATAGTGGGGGACCTTCAACAAATGTGTATCAATTGGTACATCCAAAATCTTACTTCCTACCTTAGGTCCACCGATTATGTCTGGCCTGCTCTCAATTACATTACCATTTATATCAATCCTTTTCTTCGTTATATCATGTCTCTGCAAGTAATCAAGGTGTCATTTGTCAGCATGAACAACTATTACATCCAGAAAGAAGCCAGGCATGAGAGTTGACCGTAAGCATCCTTCATTACATGAGAATTAACTTACGATATCCAGATGCTGCTCTCCACTGATGTCTATAGCATCTAAGCTCAGGAGTGAGCATGGGACGGCAGGGAAAGTTACATCAAACTACACAGTATCATAGAGATAAAGGCATTGATCAATAGGAGGTCATCAGATAACCAAGTAAATATACACATCAAGGACATCAATACTATATGGAACTAGAACAGTTGTTATAGAATGGTGAAAAATAAATTAAATGAGTTCTACAAGACATAAGCTATTGCAAAAATTAAGAATTGTTCGAGCTGCATAAGAATAAAAGGTTTGCATCTTGAATTGAAACAACTATGGATGTGTATCCAATGACTAAGCAATTACACATCCCCTAATAATAGATACATATCTTACATAAATTTTTAAGGTCTCTCCTCTAGCAGTATCTACATTAAGTTTTGTGTCAGTCACAGTGTGGAGGTACAAACCTGCATAAGAAACCATACAGCAAGTGAGTGACGTTGGAAAAATAGGTTGCCAATCAAAATGGGTTAAAGCTAAGCTAACTACACAAATGGGAGACATACAATAAATGAGAGGGCAACAAAAGTGCATCCATTTGCGCTACACTCTAAACACTTCCCCAGCAAATTATGGTAAAGCAATGTTGTACAGATTATCTTTTGGCATCCATCAAAATTCAAGCCCTAATTGCAAACCACTAATAATTCAACAGAAATAAAAATAAAACTGCATCTCGAAAACGATTCATACTGAGCTCGGAGAAGAAGAGGAGGAGCATGACGATCGACGAGGCGAGGGTAAGAACGCCACCGGAGAAAGTCCGGCTGTAGAAATCCTCATTGATTTTCGGATAGGCGTCCAAGTTCCGAAGCTTAGTGAATACGCTTTCCATTGCTGTAACCCCTAGATTTGTGGAGAGTAGTCAACTCAACCACTGAGCACGCGACTGGCGCAATTTCGAAGGGATCGATCGCGAAGCCGATCGCGATTTGATGGGTGATAATTCTAATTCTGGCAAGTGTTGAATTGAGGAGGAGTCAAAGAGAAGATTGTTTGACCTTAAAATGACTCAAATAGCGTCCATTTTATTTTGTTTTAAATTTTCTTTGAAAACTAGTATTATATATTATTAAATATCACTCTATTTTTAGACCCAAGAGATACCACATTTAAAAAAATACAAAAGATTTAAATAATTTTCTCTACGGGTTTAGCTATTATAATAAATAATTTGACACTTCCCATTAAATTTTTTTTTTTTAATTTTGACACATCCGCTTCTCAAAATCTACTTATATATATATTTTTGTTAATAATGAATAAAAAGAAATATAAGTGTGTATTATATTACAATCATAAATGGCGTCATAAATAAATTAGCGGAATCTTTCTCAATCTAATTTTCGCTTGCGCTTTACTTCCCCTCCACAGCGCTGTTCGTTATTAGGGTTTTTGTCTAAACCCTAAAATTGAGTTTCACCAGAATCTCTCAGCCTTCATCCACTGCTCGTTCAATTTTCGAACACACACTCTCTCTCTCTCATCAGATCGAGCAGTGACATCGGAAAACTATGGCAGGCACCGCTCCTTCTACGTTCGGTATCCCGACCCCGCCGCCAGCTTCTGACAAGCCCGCCGATGAGAAAGTCGATTACTTGAATCTCCCCCGACCTGTTCCTTATGAGGAAATCCAGCGTGAAGCCTTCTGTGAGTTGGATTAGGCTTGCTTTTTGCATATTTGGTTTGCAGCATTGTCAGAATTGTTTATACGGTTGTTAGGACTGTAGTTTGATGTATGTTTCGTTTTATTAATGTATTATTGGAGTCTGTGGTTTGTGATTCCAGAGGTTAACTTAGTGGAAGTAGATCATTTCTATTGATTGAAGAAGCTGATCATGCTATTTTGGCATTTTGTTCAGTGGCAGTTTATGGACAAAAGAAAAGTTTTAATTTTTACATATAATCAGGCAGTCAACTTTGTGGTTTTGGTGTGTTTTGCAGTTTCTTTAAAGCCTGAGTTGTTCGAGGGTATGAGATTTGACTTCACTAAAGGACTCAACCAGAGATTTTCTCTTAGTCACAGGTAAGTGTAATCCTATTGTATTCACTTCTACAATCTTGTTTTCTTCACCATTATCTTTTGATGATATTAGCTCTTGTTTGTTTTGTCAGTGTGTTTATGGGACCAACAGAAGTCCCTTCTCAAGGAGCTGAAACTATCAAAATTCCCACATCACACTACGAGTTTGGAGCCAACTTCTTGGACCCGAAGGTATGAGTTATCTGAAGAAGGAATGCTGTTTTTTTCTTTCTGTTCCTCTATCAATCTCTGTATAAACTGTTGATATACTCTGCAGCTGATGCTTGTTGGAAGGGTACTTACCGATGGAAGGCTGAATGCACGAGTGAGGTGTAATATAACAGATAGTTTGGCGTTCAAGGCCAATGCACAGGTGAATTTTGTATATGTGTTTGATTCAGCTAAGTAAGCACACTAATATGTTGTCTCTCCCATTATCTCCTCTTATTACAGCTGACACAAGAGCCCCATATGTCTCATGCCATGTTTAATTTTGATTATGAGGTATGAACTTGAATTTGCTCCTATTGTTTAGTCCTTGCGCTATACTTACTGTGTCAGATTACTGGATGATATATGAAATCCCATGCAAGGTGACAACGCACTACATGGAACATGTTTTTAACTTTCACAGATTGTGTAGTCTCATGCATGTGCAGGCATATGCATTTGAATACAATACCTTTTGACATACTGTAAACTTGAATATTTATGATACATAACTATTGTTGGTGATTATGTTTTCAGGGTAGCGATTATAGGACCCAATTTCAGTTAGGAAATGGTGGCCTGTTTGGAGCTAATTATATACAGGTGAAATTTGATCGCCCAATTGACTAACTCATCCTAATCCGCATTTCTGTTGTGAGAATTCGTTTTTCCAAGCCCTCAAAAATTTACCATGGCACCTTTTAATCTTTTTCAGAGCGTGTCTCCGCATCTATCCCTAGGTGGTGAAGTATTTTGGGCTGGTCAGCACCGAAAATCTGGTGTAGGCTTTGCTGCTCGTTACAATACACCGAAAGAGGTATTCAGTTTTTTAGCTTACTTCTTACTCAGTTTCCAGTAGCAAAAATGCTTATGTTTGTAGAAGTGGCAGTTTAGTATTATACAAGGCCAATCTGGAGTCAGCCACCCCTCTGCAATAGCTAATTTCTACTTTTTGCGCTTCTTGTTACTTGTTAGTACAGAAAGACTTTACTCACCCTAGGTTGATATTAAACTAAAAGAACATTTTTTTATTGTAGGTTTGGACTGGTCAAGTTGCAAGTACTGGAATGGTTGCTCTCAGCTATGTTCAGAAGGTGTCTGAGAAAGTAAGCTGTGCCAAGCCTTACTGTATCCGGCATCCGCAACTCTTTTCGAGTCTTTACTCTGTTTTTATACCAACAAAAACCAAACCTAAAGTGAAGCTTTTATGCAGGTTTCTCTAGCATCGGATTTTATGTATAATTATATGTCGAGAGATGTCACAGCAAGTGTTGGATATGATTACATTCTTCGCCAGGTAATAAAATACTTGAGATGCTTAGATTTTTCGTTGGTGGGATCAACATTTAGTTTGAACTGTGAAGTCTCTAGATTAATGGAGCCCTTTGCTATGGTGATCTGCACAAATTCCATTTTAGATCTATGTAATGTAGGAAGTAAGAAATTGCTTATAAATCCGGATCGCTTATTAATCAGAATTGCATATACCATTCAGTATTATAGGATCGAGGCCCCTCATCTTTATTGACTTCTCATGAACTGTTATTGTTCTTGTAGTGTCGCCTTAGGGGGAAGCTTGACTCAAATGGGGTTGCAGCAGCTTATCTGGAAGAGAGGTTGAACATGGGCCTCAATTTGATACTTTCGGCAGAGGTAAATGCTTACTACACTTGTGGATGATCATTTGTTACTGCAATGATTTGTTAAAACCTTGCTGTTGCAGGTAGATCACCAAAAGAAAGACTACAAGTTTGGATTCGGGTTGACAGTAGGAGAGTAAATTTATTGGTCCGCCGCATGCTTCTGTATTTTGGGATATTTATTTCACTATGCAGAGTTTCCGCAAATCAACTTGGTCTCAGCCATCTCCAATAATGAATACATTTCTAGGCATAGCGAGTTGCTGCAGAAGATCTTCAGCTTTTGTATTAGATCATATTACCCGTCTTGCACCTTTTTTTTGTTATAAAAAAAGTGCCTATTGAACCAGACAAATTTCCTCTCTTAGGCAAATTAGCCCTTTTCACTATTGCTTTTTTGCCCATTACAATTTTTATTTAAGAATTAAGACTCCACCAAAGACACCGCAGCTGAATGGTTTGGCATAACAGATGAATAGAACATTGATTGAGCGAGTTAGATGTTTGCTCTCACATGCAGAGTTGCCGAGATCCTTTTGGGGTGAAGCTTTGAGTACAACAGTACATGTTATTAATCTAACGCCTTGTGTTCCCTTACATTTTGATGTTCCTGACAGGGTTTGGAATAGTAAGAATGTCTCATACAGTTACTTACGTGTCTTTGGGTGTATGATGTATGTCCATATTCCAAAAGATGAAAGGTCGAAGCTTGATGTCAAATCCAAGTCATGTGTATTCCTTGGTTATGTCCAAAATGAGTTTGGGTACATGTTATATGATCCGGTTCAGAAGAAACTTGTTAAATTAGAGATGTTTTTTTTGTGGAAGATCAATTTTTAAAAGATGTTGAGAAGGAGGAGACGGTTCCTCAACATACTAATGATCTTATTGATTTGGATCCAGTTCCTCCTCGGCTTGTCGAGTCACATGATGGAGATGATGTTGAAGATGGTGAACAACATAATGATGTTTCTGAGCAAGTAGAGATGGAAGAAGTTCATCCTGAGTTACCAATACCGAATATGTCATCATTTATACCAGTTAGGCGGTCTTCGAGAGATCCTCATCCCTCTATAAAGTATCCTCTTAATGAGTATGTGTTACTAACTGATGGGGGAGAGCCTCAGTCTTATATCGAGGCCATGGAAGACGAGCATAAGAATGAGTAGCTTGAAGCTATGCAAGATGAGAAGACTTCCTTGCACGAGAATAGTACTTATAAACTGGTGAAACTGCCTATCGGTAAGAAAGCCTTGAAAAATAAGTGGGTCTACAGAATGAAGAATGATGAGCTTACTTCAAGATCCAAGTACAAAGCCAGATTAGTGGTTAAAGGCTTCAGTCAAAGAAAATGTATTGACTTTGATGAGATTTTCTCACCAGTGATGAAGATGAGTTTTATACGCGTTGTTCTTGGTTTAGCAGCTAGCCTTGCTCTTGAGATTGATCAAAAATGGATGTTAAGACAGCTCTCCTTCACGGTGATTTGGACAAGGAAATCTACATGGAGCAGCCTGAAGGTTTTCAGGTTGAAGGCAAAGATGATTATATGTGTTATCGCATTGTTCACTCATATCATGACATGCCTATCATTTTTGAACGAACACTTGCATTCATCATGCTTTATCCCAATTTTATGAGTGTTATACTACTAAAGGCTTGTGACTACCATTTCTCAACTTCTATAAGTCACATCTAGCTTGCATTTCCCTTTTACATAATTTAGAGTCCAAAACCAAACTAG
Organism: Rhodiola kirilowii; assembly: GCA_033675215.1. Taxonomy (NCBI): domain Eukaryota; kingdom Viridiplantae; phylum Streptophyta; class Magnoliopsida; order Saxifragales; family Crassulaceae; genus Rhodiola; species Rhodiola kirilowii. The sequence goes on along the minus strand of CM066203.1, from coordinate 9,467,684 downwards.
CTCTATTGAATGCACATTCTCGTGAATCAATTTTCATTGCTATCTTGTGCCTATCTAGAAATCTAAGTATTTTTTGCGCATGCTTTGAAAAGTTTTTAGCAAGCACACATTGAAACCTTTATGAAAAACTTAAACCTCTCGATTGCTTTTAGGTGAATTTAGTTCTCTTGCCTCGTGCCTTGTTTGTGGTTGTTTCTCACACATTCCATATTCACATTGGGCATATTGTCAAGTTTTAAGTGTGGAGTCAAAAGAGGGCATAAAAAAAGAAAAGAAAAAGTCCCATTCAAGAAAAATTTACATGGTCAAAGAGGGCAAAGCCCCGACTAAAAACTTTCTCGAAGTATAAGAGAAGTTTTGCTTCAAAAATATACAAATGCCGGGGGTTAGAAAGAAAAGTTCCCCCTCGAAAGCATTTGTAGGCCAAAGGCCAAATAAAAACCACTTAAACTTGACTTTATGCCCTTCCATCATCTTTTACATGTGTGAGTTCACCACGTGCATTGTGTGCTAGCAAGTTGAGCTTTAGGACGACCCTTGTGATTTCACGTAAGCTATTGATTGGTTTATGCTTGTTTTAAGAACTCTTGTTGTCAAACTCCTCTTTCCTTATGGGTTACAACTTTAGCGTCTAAAACTTGGAAATGAGTTTATATCGTTAGCCTATGGACTAGCCCTAGCTAGCATAGGTGATCGATTGACACTTTTTGTGCAAAACTATTAACCATTTTTCAAAAGCCTTGCTTCAAAAATGAATAGACTTCTAGGTTAGGCACTTGATAGCTTTAGTATTGACTTCCTTGAATGTGCACCCTCATGTGATCTTAACCGGTTTGAAAACTCTCTTGAAATGTATAGTGATTGTGATGCTAGCTTGGGATGTGAAGTAAGTTTTGAGAAATCCATGCCTTAATTGTTAAGCACTCTTGAATTCATTCTTATGGGATAAGTGCATATGTGATTTGTGAGTATTCCCTTTTCTGAAAACTCTCACGTGACTATAACTCGTCCACTAGGGTAGCCTAGGGGTTTAAAGGCTTGGTGCATATGCTAAATGCACTCGTAACACCTACGAAAAGGAGTTAGATTGTAAATATGTGTTAGAATAGTTAGAAATAAAAGTTTGAGACATTAAATGGATGATAGGAGCAAATGGGCGTTAAACATAACGACTTATCTTTTTGCCACTTGCTTCTCTTTGGCTTGATTTTATTGTTTGCTCGGGACGATCAAACTTTAAGTGTGGAGTGTTTTAATGAGTCGAATTCTCGACTCATTTACATACCCGTTTACGAAGAGTTTTGGTCCATTCCCGATGCTAATTCGATGCCATTTAACCCTTATTATTGCATTTCAGGCTAGAAGCAGTCATCCGTTGAGTTCAGAGCCTAAACACAAAAACTCAGGAGAAAATCGGGATTTTGGAGCAAAAAGTGCCGAAAATGGAGTTTCACCCGACCGGGTCTCCCTTGCAACATGCTCGGATGAAGGTTACACCCGCCCGGGTCCCGTCTCACCCGACCGGGTCTCCCTTGCAACATGCTCGGATGAAGGTTACACCCGCCCGGGTCCCGTCTCACCCGACCGGGCCCCCAACGTCCTGCGCCTCAGTTAGCCTTAGATCCGCCCGGGTATAACTTGACCCGCCCCGGGTCTTCACTGCATCCCCTTCGGTCTCCTTCGCACACCCGCCCGAGTCCAGCCTCGCCCGACCGAGTCTCCGCAATCCCATCCGAGCCTCAGCGATCATCCAGTCCAACGCTCGCCCGGGTCTCGAGTAGACCCGCCCGGGTCTTTGATGATGATCAGATTTTTAGTTTTGTGCTATAAATAAAAAGTTGAGATCCGATCGAAGACTATCAAGGATTGGGAGCTAGGGTTTTGGAGCACGAAAAATTGAAGGTTTCTAGAGAGAGCAAGCTACCAAGGCTTCAAGGGGATCATCCATTGAAGATTGAAGATCATTGGTTTATTCTTTCCATTGTATCTTCATCTATGTACTCAATACAATTTGTGTTTGTCTATGAACATGATTTGTGAGTAGTGTTTTGTATTCTAGGTCCTATGGATCTCATGTGTGTTAATACTCCTTATCTATTATGAATGAATGCTAGAATAACATGTTTTGGATGATTGTGGTTTACTTTGAATGAATGATCAAACTATGCACTCTAGGTGTTTGAGAAAATGTCTAAGTGAATGGTTTTGGTTTATGACTTGAGTTAAGCACTCTAGGTGTTTGAGAAAATGCCTAGATGATTAATTTCTATGGTTCTTTGGTCAAGTAGCCGAGAGGTGGAAGCCAAAGTATCTAGATATTGAGTCATTAAGGAATCTTAGGCTAAGTAACCGAGAGGTAGACGCCAAAGGTTCTCGAAAACAAGTAAATCACCATTGTTAATTAGGCGGTGTTGACTAGCGTGACCCATCCTAGCATTGAGATATGCTATAACTTCACCTCCTCATAAGGATCGATTATGCAACGAGAGTTGACAATTGAGAGATATGAGTAGGACGTGAGTCAATAATATCGAAAGATCGAGATTCGTGTGTATAAGGTATATCTTCCTCAAGTTGGAGAAGTAACCGAGAGGTGGAATTTGACTTGATAGATATACGGGCCGTAATCTAATCATCTAGGACAAGTATCTTGCATGAAATTGAACTCTTGGAGTCTAAAAACACACATGAGTGAAGTACTTCCCTAGAGTACACATTTTGCCTTGATAGTGACATTTCTCTAGATCCCTTAGTTTGTTTACATTGTTCATATTCATTTTCTTTAGTAACTTCACCAATCAAACCTTTTGCAATTAGGATAGACTTATCGGAACGAAATCGAATAGTGCTCATAAGTTTGGACTTGCTCATTGGACGACCCGGTACTTACCGGTCAAATATAAATGTTTTTGATCATGCACTAAAAACTTACGTCGGTAGGTGTTTTTGACCCATAAGAAAGAGTCCATCAAAGAAACCCTAGCTAGAAGAAGAGATTGAGATGGGGTGAATAAGAGAATTTTCGGATCTGCAATAAATAGCCACGAAGATCAGTAGATTCCCAGAGATTGAACCGTCTGATCGTTCTGATATTTTGGCAGTAGCTTCACAGCGTCTTGGCCTTCGTTTTCAACGGTGGAGATCGGTTTTGGAAGTCTGGAAGTATTTGATTTGTGGCCTGAACAGAAGCAGATTTTTGGGTGAGAGTATTCCTCATCCTTGCTTGGTGTTGATCCATATAACTTGATGTGATTTGTTCCAAGTATATGATGATGATTGTATGCCTCTAGTATATTTAGAGAAGACTTGTATTGCCCTCTCATATTGGTGATAGTGGATTTAAGCGGTCTAAGAGGTCTCGTGGATTTTACTCTCGTTTTGAGAAGTTTTCCACGTAAAATTTTGGTGTCTCGTTTGTGATTACTTTTCTATTCATTCCCTATTTTTGTTCCCGTTGAAGTATGCTATTTATTTGCATCTTCAAATGATCATTCAAGTTGGGAAAGTTTTGTCAAATAAAATTTATTTCGCTATGTTTGTTTACCGTTGTAACTGATTTCATATCACAAACCACTTTAGACAGAAGGCATCTCGCAACAAGCCAACAACCACTGTACCCATCAGACAACAGCCACCGAACCGCCAAAAATGAAACAGGGCTGCTAAAACAGCTCCGACGACGCAGATGAGAAAACCCAAGAAACAAATATACACACCCAAAGAAAACCAGAAACTGGCCAACTTCGCCTTACCACCCCTCCAAAAAACCACCACAACAAACACCAGCCCCCGCCATATTCACGAACAACACCTCCACCAAATCAGCCCAAACCAAAATCAACCAACACACCGACAGGAACGACTAGCACAGCAGCCATAGCCACGAAGCCTTCGGCGACCCTCACGAATCCTACCGACATCAGACCTGGACAATCCATGTTAAGTATAAGCACTTGACAAGTTATCCCACATCGCCCGTTTCAAAGAAGAATGACTACCATATATTGGGTTACACCACCACAACTCATAAGCCAAGGCTTTTGAGTTGAATGAGGGTGTAAGTCGGCATATGCTAGCATTTCCACATGGTATCAAAGCTGAAGGCACACGACCTAGGCCTTGTACGTGACGCGAGGGATGCGCCTATGTGCGCCAAGTGCATGACGAGACGCCCGTTTGAGCTTATGCGTAGGTTAACAAGTCGCATATGCGCGCCTACTGCTTTCTGCTACAATAGTTAGCGAGATTTCACGGAGCACGTCCAACTTCCCAAGTGAGGGGGAGTGTTAAGTATAAGAACTTGACAAGTTATCCCACATGGCCCATTTCAAAGAAGAATGACTACCATATATTGGGTTACACCACCACAACTCATAAGCCGAGGAAAGGGAAGAAAAAACTGCTGGATTTAGGGTTCTGTAAGTTTCAGTCGAAGGAGATGATGAACAGTATGTAGAGAGATTCGGGAGAGTTCTGTCCTTTTTACTTTTCACTGGTTTAATTTAGCAATCAAACACATGATCGAAAATTCTGCAGAGCTCGGAATATCAATGAAGAATATCTTTATGTCGACGGTGTATAATTTTGTTCCCATTTTATTCTGCGAATCAACTCAAATTGAGTTTCATCAGAATCTCTCAGCCTTCATCCACTGCTCGTTCAATTTTCGAACACACACTCTCTCTCTCATCAGATCGAGCAGTGGCAGCGAAAAACTATGGCCGGCACCGCTCCTTCTACGTTCGGTATCCCGACCCCGCCGCCAGCTTCTGACAAGCCCGCCGATGAGAAAGTCGATTACTTGAATCTCCCCCGACCTGTTCCTTATAAGGATATCCAGCGTGAAGCATTTTGTGAGTTGGATTAGATTTGGTTTGCTGCATTTTAGAATTGTTTATGCGGTTGTTTTTTTTGACGGGTAAAATTGTACAGATGTTGGACACTGACTAATCAATGACTCAAATCAGTACATATACTTAAATTGAAGCACATGCTTCCAGGGCCAACCGATCCTCATCAGAACAGCTATCAAAGGTTGCGAGTTCATGCTCTGCGAGTCCATGCTTTTGAGCATGGACTAGCAACCTTTTCAGCGATCACTAAGCCCCTGGTCATAAACCGGGGCACAAGACAAACTTAAAAGGGGTCGTAACTCAGTCCGCAAGCGATTGAGAAATTCCAAACTCAGTCCGACACTCGACTGAGAACAACCACTTATTGAAACTAATCTAAACTAACTAACTAACTAACTAAACAGACTACAAAACTCGCCGAAACCAACACCTAAATTACTACGTAAAAACACAACTAAAACCACCACCAGCGCCGTGGATTTGTGATTTCCAAGGTATTATTTAGATGGAGGAAGTAGATCATTGCCATTTTGGGATTTTGTTCCGTGGCAGTTTATGGACGAAAGAAAAGTTTTGAATTTTTATTTTTACATTTGATCGGGCAGCGATCTTTGTGGGTTATGGTGAATTTTTTTGCAGTTTCTTTGAAGCCCGAATTGTTTGAGGGTATGCGATTTGACTTTACTAAAAGACTCAACCAAAGATTTTCTCTTAGTCACAGGTAATTGTTATGCTATCGTGTTTACTTTTACGATCTTGTTTTCTTCACCATTATTTTTTGCTGATATTAGCTCTTGTTTGTTTTGTCAGTGTGTTTATGGGCCCAACAGAAGTGCCTTCTCAAGGAGCCGAAACTATAAAAATTCCCACATCACACTATGAGTTTGGAGCCAACTTCTTGGACCCGAAGGTATGAGTTATTTGAAGAGGGAATGCTGTTTTTTTCTTCTTTCTGCTCCTCTATCAATCTCTGCTTAAATACTCTCCAGCTGATGCTTGACGGAAGGGTGCTTACCGATGGAAGGCTGAATGCACGAGTGAGGTGTAGTATAACAGATAGTTTGGCGTTCGAGGCCAATGCACAGGTGAATTTTGTAACAATATATGTGTTTGATTCAGCTAAGTAAGCACACTAATATGTTGTCTCTCCCCTTATCTCCTCTTACAGCTGACACAAGAGCCCCATATGTCTCACGCCAGGTTTTATTTTGATTTTAAGGTATGAACTTGAATTTGCTCCTACTGTTTTGTCCTTATGCTATACTTCCTGCATCAGATTACTGGATGATATATGAAATGAAATCCCATGCAAGGTGACAACACATTACATGGAACATGTTTTTAACTTTCACAGATTGTGTAGTCTTATGCATGTGCAGGCTTATGCATTTGAATACAATACATTTCGACATACTTAAAACTTGAATATTTATGATAAGCTTAACTATTGTTGGTGATTATGTTTTCAGGGTAGCGATTATAGGACCCAATTTCAGTTGGGAAATGGTGGCCTGTTTGAAGCAAAAGCTAATTATATACAGGTGAAATTCGATTGCCCGGTTGACAAGCTCATCCTAATCCGCATTTCTGTTTTGAGAAATCGTTTTTCCAAGCCCTAATTTTTTTTACCATGACACCTTTTGATCTTTTTCAGAGCGTGTCTCCGCATCTATCCCTAGGTGGTAAGGTATTTTGGGCTGGTCAGCACCGAAAATCTGGTGTAGGCTTTGCTGCTCGTTACAATACACCGAAAGAGGTATTCAGTTTTTTAGCTTACTTCTTACTCAGTTTCCAGTAGCAGAAATGCTAATGTTTGTAGAAGTGGCAGTTTAGTATTATACAAGGCCAATCTGGAGTCACCCACCCCTCTGCAATAGCTAATTTCTACTTTTTGCGCTTCTTGTTACTTGTTAGTTAAGAAAGGCCTTACTCACCCTAGGTTGATATTAAACTAAAAGAAACAATTTTTCATTGTAGGTTTGGACTGGTGAAGTTGCAAGTACTGGAATGGTTGCTCTCAGCTATGTTCAGAACGTGTCTGAGAATGTAAGCTGTGCGAAGCCTTTGTGAATCTGCAACTCTTTTTGAGTCTTTACTCTGTCTTTATACCAACAAAAACCAAACCCAAAGAGATGCTTTTATGCAGGTTTCTTTAGCACCGGATTTTATGTATAATTATATGTCGAGAGATGTCACAGCAAGTGTTGGATATGATTACATTAATCGCCAGGTAATAAAATACTTGAGATGCTTAGATTTTTCATTGGTGGGGGATCAACATTTAGTTTGAAGTCTCTAGATTAATGGAGCCCTTTGCAATGATCTGCACAAATACCATTTTAGATATATGTAATGTAGGAAGTAAGAAATTGCTTATTAAGCAGGATTGCATATAACATTCGGCATTATAGGATTGAGGCCCCTCATCTTTATTGACTTCTCATGAACTGTTATTGTTCTTTTCTTGTAGTGTCGCCTTAGGGGGAAGCTTGACTCAAATTGGGTTGCAGCAGCTTATCTGGAAGAGAGGTTGAACATGGGCTTCAATTTGATACTTTCGGCAGAGGTAAAGGCTACTACACTTGTGGATGATCATTTGTTACTACAATGATTTGTTAAAACCTTGCTGTTGCAGGTAGATCACCAAAAGAAAGACTACAAGTTTGGATTCGGGTTTACAGTAGAAGAGTAAATTTATTGGTCCGCCACATGCTTCTGTAGTTTGGGATATTTATTTCAGTATGCAGAGTTTAGTTTGATTGAGCTGAAATTTATGTTATCTGAATTTAATTTATGTTATATTAGCTGAATTTAGTTTTATTTAATTTATTTTATTTTAATTTAGGTTAGTTTAGCTGAATTTAATTTAATTTAATTTAGTTTAACTTAGCCGAATTTAATTTATAGTTTAATTTATAGTTTATACCAACTTAACATTACATCATCATCATCATGTCACCATCATGTCACTATCATCATCATCTTCATCACGTCAACATCAACATCATCATCATCAGATTACTATTCATCATCATATCATCATATCATCATATTACTATTCATCATCATCATGTCACTATCATCATCATCTTCATCACGTCAACATCAACATCATCATCATCAGATTACTATTCATCATCATATCATCATATTACTATTCATCATCACCATCATCATATCATCATGTTACTATTCATCATCATCATCACAACCATCATCATCATATTACTATTCATCACCATCATGAATAGTATGTGATGATGATGAATAGTAATATAATGATAATGCGATGATGATGATGATGATACGATGACGATGACGATGATTATGATGGTGGTGGTGATGGTGATGGTGATGGTGATGGTGATGGTGATGGTGATGGTGATGGTGATGATGATGGTGATGGTGATGGTGATGGTGATGGTGATGGTGATGGTGATGGTGATGGTGGTGGTAATATGATGATGGTGGTAATATGATGGTGATGGTATGATGATGGTGGTAATATGATGATGATGATGCTGGTGGTAATATGATGATGATGATGGTGATGGTGATGATGGTGGTAATATGATGATGATGATGATGATGGTGATGGTTATGATGATTATCATCATCGTCATATGATGATGATAATGATGATGATGATGATACGATGACGACGATGATGATGGTGGTGGTGATGGTGATGATGATGTGATGATGATGATGAACTTAAATCAAATACAATTTATTTTATTTTATTTTAGTTTAATTTAATTTATGTTATGTTAGCTGAATTTAAGTTGTAAAGCATAATTTATGTTATATCTATGCACCACTTCATTTGATACTTTAACACGAAAATGCGATCCATCAATTGATCCAACACAGTCTTTGAAATATGGCCAATACTTTGAATTTCTTGATATTTTCAAAGGACATTCAGATCCATCAGGTTGTTTAAGAAACAACCTGATGGAGTGATATAATAGCTCTAAGGACATTATGAAAATGCCGACTCACAGTTTCACTAGATCTCATGAAGTAAAATTTCATGACTCGTGTCCTCAAATTATGTCCGATAATATGAAGAAATTCAGCAACTTGCTCTTCAACGCTACTACGACAATTGTCCTTTAATCTTCCAGTTTCTCTTAAAATATGAACTAATCTACATCTACAAAATGCGTCTTTCCCCATACGCAATTGATTCCTACAATCTTCATCCTCCATCATTGTAAGCCTACTCATTAGAATTTGTCTTTGATAATCCCCATCTGTTGAGACAAACCGACCCACATTAAAGCAAAATAGTAGTGAAACTAACGAAGTTACATGTGCCGAGTAAATAACATTACAAACTGCGGCCCATTTTCTATATTCTTCTTCCTCAGTTTGTATCTACAAATCATCAAATCAGCAGTAGCAAAATATGTTTAAAAGCATCAAAAACAGTGTAATGATAAAAAGAAAATAAATCAGCATCAAAACATGTTTAATACCATCAAAAAATGAGTGTAATGATCAAAACCAGTGTATACATGTGATGAATTTCCAAGAAAATGTCCTCTATCCATCATATTCAGTATGCTATCTCTCCCGTTCATATTATCGATATTTTCCTGCTTTGATATTAAAAGGGTAAAAAAGTTAGTGATAACAGTGATAAAGAAGATGACCCAATCAACTATATCAATATATTACCTAGACCAGCAGTATTTTACCAAGCAATCAACCATATATGTAAGCCTCAGTTGTAAGCAATCAACTATGTATAACATCTCAGATTACTAACCCTAACATCTATAACATCTCAGCAATCAAAAGCAATCCAAGTTGTAATATCATATTTTTCAAATGACTAACCCTAACATCAATAACATCTCAACAGATGAATCATACATGTGGAGTATGTTGCTGAGATCTTGGCGAAGAGTATAGCGGCATTGGAGGATGAAATACCCGTCGAGCCATGAGTTTTGAGGCAGCTGTTTGGACCCGACTGACGATCGGATTACGGCATACATCGCCTGATTTCGTCAATGCGTCGTTCGCGTGGATTCGGGATTTTGGTTTCCTCTCGTTTTAGGGTGGATTTCATTCGATGAAAATCGGATCAATTTTTTAATTATTTTTCTTTCTCGTATGCTTTCTTTGTAACCAAACAGTCGGATTTCATTTTCCATCTCTAAAATTTTGTTTTCCCTTCCTTTTTCCTGCAACCAAACATGGGGTGATAATGATGATGATGATGCGATGATGACGATGATGATACGATGACGACGATGATGATGATGGTGGTGGTGATGGTGATGTGATGAACTTAAATCAAATATAATTTATTTTAGTTTAATTTAATTTATGTTATGTTAGGTGAATTTAATTTGATTTAATTTAATTTATGTTATATTATGTTAGCTGAATTTAATTTATAAAGCATAAATTTAAAGTCAACTGGACATGCCCTTGGTCTCAGCCATCTCCAATAATGAATACATTTCTGGGCATAGAGAGTTGCTGCAGAAGATGTTCAGGTTTTGTATTAGATCATATTACCTATCTTGTGCGTTTCATGTTGGTTGGTTGGTTGGTTGGGTGTCTTGATTGTGGTGGTTTGGGTACACTGTTGGTTGTGGTGTCCTTTTTGATAGTTGGCTGTCGATGAGTCTGGTGTGAGTCAGGGAGTGTTGGCACGTTGCCGGTGCTCGTTTTGGAATTCTTGTACAGTCTTTTGTAGAGGTTTTAATTGTAGCTTTAGTTTTTAGTTTTTTAGTTGTGGTTGTAGTTGTGGTTGTAGTTGTAATTGTAGTTGTAGTGTAGTTTTAGTGTTAGTTTGGCTGTACTTGTAGCTATGTCCGTTTTCCTGTCTTTGGTGGTCTGGTCTCCTCTCTTAGCATGAGGCGAAATGGAACATACCTTTGTTCCTGGCTAGTTAACTTGTTCTAGCTCTGAAGTCCTCTTTTTAGCCTTTTATGGAATTCAGGTGATCTTCTACCATTGATTGGAACCTGGGTTATTGTGACTACAAGTGTAGCCTCTTTTCGCTTTCAAGGAAATTCGACCGGAGCTATATTGTTGTATGAAGTGGGTTGCTGATTCGCTTCTTCAGTTTGGCCAATTTGGCATGGATCGACTTTGAAGTACTTCATGGCGTGATGATCACTTCCAGCGGATGGCCTGTCTAATAATGCCTGGATTGCGGTTTCTTGTTTGCATTTTCTGTTCCTATTGTTGTTAGTCTGTGGAATTGCTGTGGTTGTCTTTTTTTTTGAGTCGTTGTATGCTTTTTCCCTTATCAAAAAAAAAGTGTCACTAATTTCCTCTCTTAGGAAAATTAGCCTTTTCACTATTGTTTTTTGCCCATTACAATTTTTATTTAAGAATTAAGACTAGCATTATCGGTGATGAATTTGAAACTACATAAACTCAAATGAAAATAGTAAATTTTAAAGGGGTCAAATGGAATTTCCTTTTTTCTTTGTACGCTTCATCAAAGCTCTCAGCTTTCCGTTTTTACTCCATCCTCAGCTGCATCCCCCTTCCGAGTCACTCCGCGAGCGCCGGTGAGTTTCAATCGGTCTTCTGTTCAATTTTCAGCAGAAATTGATAGCTACCGATGCCTGTTAACTTCCAGTTCTCTTAAATTATTGATGATATACATCGAATTATGTAGACGTAGAACCAAGTTGTGGACTTTTTTTTTGTGGTGTTGAAATTATTTTTATTTTCTGAAAACTTGTGTTCGCATTATTGATTGATTTTGGGTTAGAAATGAAGCATTTTGTTGTAGATTAATTTGGTTGTGGACAAGCACTGGGAAGTCCTGGGATGAAGTATTTTTAGCATAAAGTCTATTAGGGTTAACTAGCATGTTGAGATGATTTTTATTCGTGCAAGTTTTGATTAGTTTATCAAAATGTTTTTTTTTCTTTTTTCATTTCTCTGAGGTGTTTGTGGTGTGTAATGTGTATAGTGTTGTATGTGTAGTGGCGAAAAATTGAGAATCTGACCTGTATTTGTTTGATATTGATAGATGATGTTCTTTGCAAAGTGAATAGAGTGAGTGATGGTAAATGCTCCTTCTGTCTCTGCTTCAAAAGCCATGGTTGCACTGATTTCAGTTTCTGCACCTCTGATGCGGTATTTCCCTTGACAATAATGTGCATGGGCGGTTCTATTTTCCGTCATAATGTGCCTTGTTTTGGTACCTGTGTAGTAATATGAGAATCTTGCCGCGAGCTTATTGGAGAAATAAAACATCCGTTCAAGGAGTATCGACTTGTGTCACTTTGTCAGCCCAAACCCGAAACTTTCACTTTCGCAGGTAATTGAAATATGATATGTATGATGTTCTTCCACAAGTATCAGATATGAGCCTTGGTCTTCTTATATAAAATATTAATATCAACCCATAAGTGATAGTATTATATATGTCATATTAGCAACCGAGAGTCCCTGTTTCTGAAACAATCTTTTCATCTATTTTAAAATTAATTGAATTTCTCGGTGGCATATGTATGAGTTCCGGAAATGCATGGAACATCTAGTGTCCTTTGTCATATGGACTGTCATTGAATATAGCGTCTGTACTAAATATATTGTGTGTGTATATCCTAGTTGTTATTGAGGCATCTGCAATTGACAAGTTTCTATGTTTCTGGGTTCAGGACTGTACCTTGTATGAATGCTGTCAACAATGAGGAGGCTGCAGCAAAGGCTGCTGCATTTGACACTGATGGTTCTACAATGTACCATATTTTGGCCCTCTATTTGATAGCATGTATTCGGAGTGCAATTTTTATTTGCATCATTATATCCTTAGTGTGCATATGGATTGAAGTAATTATATATTATGATCTGAAATCAAATCAATGTGGTCTAGGATATGAGCTCAGCACTTCACCATATTTGTTTAATTTGATGTCCACTTCACAACCCTTCACTTTTTTGAAGAATTATTTTTTATGCATCGCTATCTACTCCATGTAAAGGGAGTGGGCAGTGAATTATTTTCATATAAACAATGATTATTTTGAATTAATTATTCTAGTATTATGAATTTCTGTTTCATCCTCATTAGCTGTACGGTCGTTTCATTCTCATTAGACGTACAGTATTTGAGTCTGATTTCTCTAACCGGATTCTTATGATTTAGCAACCTTCTTGTTTGTTGCTGTCATGCAGATTTGACAAAATCATAAGCAAGGAAATACCATCCGCTGTGGTGTATGAGGATGATAAGGCCCTGGCTTTCCGCGACATTAGTCCCCAAGCTCCTGTTCACGTTCTTGTCATCCCCAAGTCCAGGGATGGGTTGACACACCTAGGAAAGGTTTTAACTATTACAAAGTACCATATACTTCACTATGGATATGTCATATAGAAGTACACTAGAGTTTGACTCGTGATCGTGAATACATATGTCACCTTCGTTGCTGATCTCACTTGCTCATATCAGGCTGAGGAAAGACATGAATCTATATTAGGCCACCTGATGTACGTGGCAAGAATAGTAGCAGAAAAGGAAGGGATTCTGGATGGTTTTCGAGTAGTTGTCAACAGCGGCCCATCTGCTTGTAAGTTATATATATTCTTAACCCATCATTTAATTATGCATGATGTTCCTTTCTGTATTGCATCCATCTTGTTTGATGGTTAATTAATAATAAACCATCTTATCGTGCTGGCTCATAGGTCAGTCCGTCTATCACCTCCATTTGCATGTACTAGGCGGAAGACAAATGAAATGGCCACCAGGCTAAAAGAACACATCCATGATCTATCCATCTGTCTGTATTATGAGCGAGTGATTGATCAGTCGGTGTCACGGTTTTTGTGGTTTGTTGGCAGCTCTCTCACCTTGTGAACAATTTTCTGCCGTGCTTTCCTTACATGCTAAGTATTAAAGGAAAGCAGTGTACTCAGTTAAAGGAAATGCAAGTATGTACCCAAATCAAATAAAATGGTTTTACAAGATTTTTCATATATTATGTGGAGTTCTGTCGAAGCCTGTAGCCTCTAGCCTGGGGACTGTGGGCTTCTCGGCCCAATGTAAGTTTGCAGGCCCAGATCGAGAAGCCTATCATAACCACAGTTTTCTTTAATGCTTAATTGACATCTTAAAATTTGGAAGTTCCAACTTTTTTTGCTCATAAGTTATCAAATATAAGCAAATCTCAAATGTTCACATATAAATAATACATGGCGGTCCTCATAAAAAAAATAAAAAAAAATAATAGATGGCGGTGGGACACTTGAGTAGTTGAGTTTAAATAAAGAGTTGGGTACAAGCTGTTGAGAAATAGATAAGCCCAGTTGTGTTATAAGTTGATATGGGGACCTTGTCATGTTTATTTTCGGTCCAAGTTGCATATTTGAGTTTGCAGGAATTCTTGGTTAAGTCCATAGGCAATTTGTTAGTTTTGTGCCAAAAGGCACAAAACGGTGCCGTTTCTGCTGAGCGGTAACATCTGTATTTGAAGCCCAAATGAAGCGTCGTCGTTTGGCGAAAAGGGAAGACGTTCGTTTAATGGAACGAAGTCGTTCCATCCGCGCGCCGAAATTCGTTACCTCTATTACGCTTGAGGCGGCGTCATTTTGAGGCGGTCTTCAGCTCTGCATATAAGCTCAGTTTCAAATTGGGGCTTAGGGCACGAAATCAATTTCTTCTTCCGAGCAACACAAAATCGAGAGCTTTCTTCGAGTGATTCGACAAATTGAAGACAGCGCAAGGTTCACAGACGTCCGACGATCGTAGTGCATCCGTGTGGTGCATCAACTCCAAGTGCTGAGGGTCGAACATACCGGGTGTGTTTGGTGAACGAGGGAGGACGACTGGAACAACTTCTGGGCGCGGATTCAAGTGGTTCTTCTACAAGAAAGTCCCACAAACTTGTTGCTTGGATTGTGTTTATGCTCGTATTGATTTGGACTGGATTAATTGCTTGTTGTTGTTTGATTTGGTTTATTGGATTGAGTCAATCCGTTGCTTGTAAACCTAACATTTGATCCCGATTATTAATAAAGATAAAGTTCAACAAGTACAAATCTTGTAATTGATCTCTACAGTCTACACAAGCCAACAAAAAATCTGAACCAATTGTGTCAACTATTCATCTGAAAATCAATGAGTGGAAATTTAGTATAGTTTGAATTTTAAACAAATAATCTAAGTCGAGCAATAGTATAAAGGAGAGACTGATAGACGAAATGGGCAATAAACAAATTACTGAACCAATAATGAAAATATAAAAACATAATCAATCATTGAGATCTGTATTACACAAAACAAACAACCAATTAATAATAAAGTAGAGTAATTAAAAGTAGCTTTATTGATTTAATGGATAGGAACATTGATCATATAGATTATTAAAAACCAGACCCAGCAGCTAGACTAGATATAGTAGATCGCTTTTAGAGCTTGCCAAAATGTCCATCTTGGCCTTTGTTTGATTTTTTCTTAGCACACAGCCGCCCTTCAGAAGCAGATTGAACAGCACTCTTCGACGCAGCAGCAGCAGAACAAGGCCGACAAACTGGAAACCAAATTAAAATTATTGCACAAGATTTGGTATATAAACTGTAAAAGAAAGAAAAAGCAGAGAGATTTACAAAGCCTCGAGAAATCCTAAATTTCCTTTGGAAGGAGGTTTTCCTCCTCCCCTAGACACAGTTTCTGGAACACTATAATTTGGAACTTGTTGTGCAGAAGGAGCTGCAGCAGCTTGCTGAGGATTATTAATGTACTGGCCTAAACAAACAAAAAACACAAAACAAAGTGATCATGAAACATATATAAGGATGAAGAGAGGGATGTGTAAAAAGGAATCAAAAACACTAATGACTGTTATTTAACTAACTTAATTAACTACCTTGGGGAGCTGGATAGGGTTGAGCATAGTTTGCTTGTTCACCCATTTTTCAGATCTTCAAAAATCATATATACAAACAAACACTTGCTTGCTAAATGCTAGTAATGATATGAAGAGTGAAGGAGCGTAGCTGTAGCTAGCCTGTATGAATATGTTAGGTATAATGGCAGATAAGTGCTTGTTCTTAATTTATAGGAACAAAAAAAGTGGTTGATTGACGACATTTACACACCATGACCCCCCCAATCTCTGCAGAGTGCTAGCTATAAATGAATGCAGTTGGTGATTTTGTGAAAAAATTAAGAGAGCAAATTCTAGAGCCCTAGCAAGCAGCCAGGCGCACTTGACAATTTTGAAAAAGCTCCACTACTACATTTGGCAAAGGACAATGATTTATTGACTCTCAGGTCACAAACCAACCACGTCCGATGTTCATATGGACTGTTTGGGACTGTAGTATACACCCAGAGTACTGTGTGATACATATATCGTGCAAGTTTAATAAGTAAAATTATTATAACCATCTTTGAAAGCCCAATTGCAAGTTTAATATCGACTTGCAATTCAAAATTTCACCGCATAAATTGTAACGAACACAAGATGCACTACAGTTTTTTTTATCAGTACAAGTCCCAACACGGCAACGAGGGAAAACAAGCTGCTCACGAAGGGATCGGCAAATTAATTGGTCGGTCGACCGCATTAACCGACACTACAAAACCAAATAAAACACCATCGTACCCTTCAAACGCGATCAGGAGTCTAAGAGCATCTCCAATCGTGGACATTTGACGTTTTGGGGCGCGTGCAAGTGTCCACCATTTAGAGCATCTACAATGGTGGTGGACATTTGACATGGACACTTGGGGTCCACTTTATACTTTAGAGCATCTACTATGGTGTGCATGGACACTTGGCCATGGACACTTCCAATGGTGAGAACATCAAGTGTCCATGGACATGGACATTTCACGCGTCCCAAAGCCACTTTATGTCAAAAATAAAGTATATGTCAAAAATAGATTGAACTTTTAAAAATGTTAAATTCGATCTTTGAATTGAGTAGTCAAATTCGTTAGAATTATGATAAAGTATTATGATCAAGTGGTAAGAGCAATGATCATTATTGCTTTTCTTTTCGGAACATACTACAAAAAATCGAGTAGTTAATATCGACTTGCAATTCAAAATTTCACCTCAGTTAGGCATGGTTTGTAACGAACACAAAGATGCACTACAGTTGTGCATTCTGCATTGTATGACATGTATAGTCAGATATGGACAAGCAAACGTCTCGGTTGTTGTTCTGTTTCTCATGTTATGTCGCTCTCTGAATTGTATTTCCCATTACTGTATCAAAAAAAAAAGATATGGACAAGCAAACTAAAAAAAGCAGGGTCAAAATGTTAATTTAATGGTCAACTATGTGGATAGGATTGAAACAGCAGGGACCAATTTATTAATTAAGCTACACTTGCTGGGGATCTGAATTATCATATAAAAAGATGTTCCAGACCATACACAGATATTCTTTCATTAAAAATACAAAATTGTAAAACACAGTTTAGGTTTGGTCCACATTTTAAACCTTAACAAAAGATCAACTGGGCTGCTGCAATGACGACATGAGCTGATAACACCATAGCATTGGGCTTTCAAAGATGATGGGTATAATAATTTTCGGCCAAACAACTGGTGGGCCCCTCGTCAAACATATGAAGTTATGAACTGGTCGGCAGCAATTAGACTCAAATTATTTTTTTATTTTAATTTTTTGATTACAAGTGTTAGTATGTTAGTAGGTTAGGATGAGGATCGTGACTTAGCTCAGTGGATAGGTGCTTACCCGGCGCGGTGCCCGGGTTCGATTCGTCATGCTCATTAGACTCAATTTTGGATTCAACATGTTAACAATTTTCATAATTCAAACAGTTGGAGAGTTTGCCAACATCGGTCATGGCATGTTTCTGTTTGGTTAAGAAATCTGTCATGGATTCTTACATTCCGGACTTGAATCATGGAATTACTAATTATTTTTATAATTTTGTAAGATCATTTTTTTCTTTTCCTGTTGGCGCCTCTTTCTTTACATGAACTTTGGAGTTTGGACAATAATAAAAAATAGTATCACTATTTGTGAACAGTGATTTATTGGCTGGGATCTAAAGTGGGGATTTTTGTTGTTCCTTCCAGACTCCAGTAGCTCTATTATCCAAAAGAAAGCGAAGTGGGCTGATGCGTGTAGAAGTCAATAGAAAAAACACATAGAGATTAAACATTAAAGTATGATATATAAATTTCAAAATGGACATAAATGTGATCATCTATGATATAGCCAACCTTTTTAAATTTTATTTTTGTTAGCAACACTTCCCAAGGAACTAGTGACAACTTTTCGGAACAGATAATCATGAGATTGACAATCATAGACTCAATTATTATATATTCTATTATTCTAATCCTATCTGTCCGACAAAACCCGCTCTAATCCCGCCGAGAGAACCACACAATTTATTGATTGTTAGATAAAATTTGTAACGGCTAACTAACAATGTTGTATCCAATATGGAATTATTAATTTCAGGGGAGCACTCGGTTGAAGTAGGATTGGTAGAATAAGGTACCTGAGGCACGTTGTGAGCACTCATTTACATGATGTGACAGAGAATAGTTGTTTGTTTTTTGCTTTTTGATGAATTTTTGATAGTGTGACACATGACGCACTCACAAAACAAGTAAATTATATATGTAGCTCAAATCGTGCCTCACTGCCTCATTCTAATTTTAGTGCTTCATTTGAACGCTCCTCATTAACTTCATACTTAAAAGACTTGTAACTTGAGATGACCAAGTCAAAACCAAACAACTGCTGATGAGCTACTGATGATCATAATTTTCATTTATGTACGCCATACTATAATGTCTTCCATCCTCGCCAATATGTGTCACACTCTACGGACTACGACAGTGACACTACCCTAACACAACACCATAATGCACTCCTCTCGGCTCTCTCTTTATCTTCTTTCTCTGTTCAATCAGCTTTTACCTTTCAAGTTTCAACATGTGTCTATCTGCTACTGCTCAGTCGCCCTGAAAACCACGGCAACTTGGCGGACACATGTCTTATAAAAAAACTGTATATTTCCCCCAACCACAGGGCGGGGCCCCTCCTCCATCAATTTTTTCAGAACCCTAAAATTGCTGCATTCATTTCTTCCAGAGTCTAGTTTATCGTGTTGTGACATATGTCGCATTGGTTGGTCAATCTTTCTATAGACACGTATATGTAACGAACCTAACCCAATCATCAGTCATCCGCAATATCCCAACTACATACAGATAGACCTCAGAAGTCGGACGCCACCTGCCCCATATCCCTGCCCTAAATTTGAGGCCAGTTTTTATATATAATGTATTTGTCCGAGGGAAAAGTACATATTAGCTTGCGTTATAAATTATTGATTTTTTTCTTCAATCAAAGGCAAATAAATTTGACAAATTTTCGAACACAAACGCCTTAGTTATACCGTAATTAAATTACGAATGTATTTATGTGAGTTTCGTTGAAAATAAACAGACGATCTCATTATAAACTCATAACGTAATGAATCGATCTTTCTTCTGTAACACTAATAGACTTTTTTATTGAGTCGTTAATTACATGATTCATATGATTGAATTTGTTGGAACCCTCTGGTTTTGATGATTACAAACACTTAGCCGAGATTTTGTCTAAGTGTGCAGAAATCCATGGACATATTTGTTGATGCAAGTTTCAGGTGAGGAAACGCATCAAGTGAACCTTGATTGAAGTTCGAAGTTAGGACGAACGAATTGCGGTTCAAGAAGACTGAACCAAAACCAACTAGGGTTGAGTTGGCGTGTGGATGATTTGCGAAGATTGTGCGCCAGAATTGGAAGATCTTGAAGATATGTTTAGAGATATTGATTGCAGATTTTCCAATCAAGAAAGATTCAAGAATATCCAGTGAAGATATGTTTAGAGATATTAATTGAAGATTTGGGAATCAAAAAATATTCAAGAAGATCAAGTAGGGATGCACAAAATTGGCCCGGACCGGAACCGACCGGATTTTCCGGTCCGGTCCGGTCTCGGTCCGGTCCCGGTCCGGTCCACGGTCCATATTTTTGGAGGATTACGGGTTCCGGTCCGGTCCGGTCTGGACCGGAATAAACCGAATTTTTTTTATTTTCCTAATATTTTTTTAATTTTCTATTTTTTAACCCTAAATTACGGTCGGTCCCGGTCCGGTCCGGGTTTTGGTCCAAGTTTTCACACGAATTCCGGTCCCGGTCCATATATATCCGGTCCGGTCCGGTCCACGGTCCAAGATTTTAGAAAATTCCGGTCCACCGGTCCGGACCGGACCGTAAATTCCGGTCCGGTCCGGTCCGGTCCGGACCGGATGTGCATCCCTGAGATCAAGTGAAGATTTGATAGATTAAAGATTATTGAAGATATATTCTGCAGACCAGATTTGGAAGATTATGTGTACCCAATTTGGAAGATCTTGAAGATATTGATTGAAGATTGGAAATCAAGAAAGAATGAAGAAGATCCAAAGAAGATATAATTGATCAAAGAATATTGAGGATAATATTCTACTGATCAGATTTGGGAAGTTCGACTTTATGAAGAAATTGATTTAGGAAAGATTACGGATGGAATCTTGACTAATCAGTTAAGTATCTACCTTGTTTGGAAATTCGGATTGGGCCGTATCGCTGGGCTCAGATTTTGAGATCTGTTAAAACCATATATAAGGAATTAGGGTTTGCCCAAGAGCAGCGGCGAGTTCTGGGAGAATCAAGAGCCTGCATTCGAAGAGCGACGTTGCTGAGATTGCACGCACGGAGGTTCAAGGTTCGGATCAGATTATTTGAGAGTCGAATTGAGTAGAGGTCATCAAATAGTATTTTGAGTAAAGACCAAGTTTGTAAACCCTACAAGCATATCTGAATAAGAAATAATCATGTTTGGAAATCCTTTCAGAGAAATCTGAAAGGTAGTGGTTTTTATCTTGTCACCATTGTGATAAGGTTTCCACTCTAAATTCGTGTGCAATTACTTTCAGTCATATACTTTCCTGCATACTCATATTTCCGCTGCTGTCTGACCATCTGACGAAAAAATACTTCGTGAATTTACCGTTTGAAGGAAAGGCTAACACTAACGATCCAATAGAATTATTATTGAATTACGATGTAGCTACGGTACTCGGTGTTCCAAAAATGTTACATTTTTTTTATACAGGCTAATAAGAGCATCCCCACCATGCTTTTTTGAACCATAGAAAGTGATCATGGGAGATGATCAAAAAAAATCATGCACCCCCACCATAATTTTTTTGATCATCAAAAAGATCATCCCGTGGTTTTTTTCTAAAAAAGATCATCACATGATCTTTTTTTGTGTGTTTTGATCATGAGAATGAGCCAATCGTAACGCGACACGTGTCCTGTCTAAGAAACAGTACAATTTTTATTTTGATTTTGCAACGAATATATCTTTTGAATTACAAAGTAAAAAAATCAAAATAAATACCAATATTAATAAATTTTTGAGTTCTATAAAACGAGATACAATTTGATATATTTTTATTAATCTTAACATTTATGAGCTATAATTTATGTAGTGATGAGAGAGACTGATGATAAAATTTTTTTTTGATCATGAGTGAGATGCATGTGATTGAAAAAATTATAAGGGATGATTAGATGAGAGATATATATGATACGTATGATTTTTTTGATCATGGTGAAAAATGCTCCATTCAGATTTCAGACAACACACAAGCTTACATAACTTTTATATAAAAAAAACCAATAGTTCAAAGCACGGATATACTTTCCCCTTATTTAATTTAGCAATCAAACGCATTGATCGAAAATTCTGCCATGCTTTTTTTCTTACTTTCACTTTTAGCTAGTGACTTCACTGACTTGATTGTTTATTCTGCGAATCAAACTCGAGTAGAGCTCGGAATATCAATGAAGAATATCTTTATGTCGACGGTGTATAATTTTGTTCCCATTTTAATCATTACCTTTTTTCCTATTTTGCCCCACTCCGAGAACGGTCGTATTATTAGTTTATTACCAGGTGACGTTCCTACTGGACCGTTATAATTTTATTAAAGATCATCTTTTGCAACATAGATAGATTGATTTATAAAGACAAGATATTGTATATTACAGAATAGTACTTAGATGATACAACATACAACCAACTTAACTCAACTCAAGCATCAGTCTCTTCAGCTTATTCTGCACTTAAATTTAGAAAGAAAACTACACTTTTAATAATTAAGATTCTTACCTTAAAATTCCAGAAAAAAGGCAAGTTTAAGGGACTTTTGTAATGACAACTTTACCATCCTGCCCTAAGCCGCCAGCTGACCTCATGTCAGGATTAACCGACATCCCCTGCTGCTGCGGATGATAAGTCGCTTGCGGCATCACGCCACCAGGCGCAGCGTAGTACACTTGTCTTCCGCTGCTATCGTACGCCACCTGCGTATAACCGCCACCGCTTTCCGCCACGTTATGCCTCACCATTTCTGGCGGGTACGCCTGCACCATCTTCGGCGCTGGTGGCTGTGTCACAACGTTGTACATCTGCTGCTGGTGAACCTGTTGCTGTTGGAGTTGGTGTTGGGGTGGCTGGTCGCGGTAGAGCTGCTGTTGCTGTTGCAGCTGCTGCTGCGGTGGAGGCTGGGAGTAGAAGCCTTGGGTTGCTGGTGGTGGATTCTGAGCGCGGATCGGAGCGTGGTAGATATTTCCTTGAGCTGGAATCATGTAAACTGGTTGTTGCTGTTGCAGCGGCGGCGGTGGTGGCTGGTCTGGTGGCGCTGCGGTGGTGATGGCGGCGGCGTAACCGCCCACGCCTCCGCTAGTCGGTATCTGTTTATTTTCCTGCCAGTATCCAGGCTGGACGTTTTGAGGAGGGAGCTTTTGATCAGGAAGCCACATATTACCGTTGTTGCCATTGTTGTTGATGACGTCAGTCCTTGGCTGGTTCTGTTGGTGGTTCGTTTGCTGTTGTTGATAAACAGCAGCTTGCTGCCGCTCATGCCCGATTTGCATCCGCTGCAGCTCCTGGATCCTCCGCTGGATTTCAATCGGATCCGACCCGACAACCCGCTCATCCCTCCGGATCTCGGGTTGCGTTACCGGCAGCACCGCCACAGGCGCCACAATCGGATGCACCGCCGGGGGCGGCGGCGCCATCCCCTTCTCCATCGCAAACAGAAAATCGACATTATTATTCCCACGCAGCATATTCGCCGGAGGCGATGACCCGTCAACAGAGTTCGGCCCAGAGTTCAGAGCCTCGACAAACCTCTCCCGATCCGTCTTCGGCTCCGTCGACGGTGCCCGCTCCTGCTCAATTCTCCCACTATTCACCGCGAACAAAAAGAGCCGGAGCCTCGCCGGCTTGGCCATGCCGCGAAACAGGCGATCATACTCATGCATCATATGCTCCAAATCATCATCGTTCGTGACGGAAATCAACGCGTCCAGATCCTCGCCCGGAAGCTGATACTTGAAGCAAACATCCGTGTCACAGAGAGCAGACAATTTCGCGACGAAAGGAGCGAACTTTGTGTTCCGTTCGACGGAGAGGATCTTGGTTTCTCCACCGACGTACGAGAGTTGGTTGTCGTGAGGTCGTGGCGTGATGTTACCGCCGTAGCTGCACATTAATTTGACTTTGTAATTGGGTGAGGGCTGCGACGATTGGTCTTCCCACGGAGGTGGATTCTCGAAGTCGATCTCCCGGGAGCGCGGAGAGGATTCGCCGGAGTCGGGATAGGAAGCGGCGCCGTAGGAATAATTCTCCATGGTTGGGGAAAAAGTTGCAGAGAGGAAGTAAAGTGAGGAAGAAGATTTATGAATGAAAGGCGTAAATCAAGTGCAATGCGTGCGTAGATTATGTTAGTGTGGGCTGTAGACGTGTCGGATGGTGATTGGGTAAGGTGAGCATTTAGTGATAGTATTTGACTTTAAAGATAAAGGGATACTGTGGACTTTATAGGTTTTTAGTTTCACATGGAGAACAGGAACTGGTGTTACATGGAGATTGAACAGGATTAGATAAAATCTGAACTGAACCAAATAATTTAATGTAACGATAATGTTTTAATGGTGTAACGTGTATGCTACGGTAGTTAATGAGTGGGGAGTTTTTAGTTGGTGGTATAGTGTGATTAATTTGAGTTAGGGGATATGTCTTCCACGTAGAGTAGATGATTCCTATACACGTACACACTCCCCATCCCAATTCCCATGTTGTTGGTTGTGTTTTAGAAATTGAGACCAAGTCAATCCCGACTAATTTCTGAATCTGAGTAAAAATGGAAGATAAAAACTTTCTTATATCATTTGATGAGGTTACAATGATGTTTTACATCGTTGATCATTTGAATTGATGATAGATGATAACCTTGCACTACACAAACATATATACTTGCCTTTGCCGTCACTCAAAATTTGCTCAATTCCCCAAACTCTAAACACTAACTAAAAATCCCTGTGCTGTGCCTGTGAGCGTGAGGCAGCATTTAAAGGTGTTGCTGCTAATCATATGACACCTACACCTAATACAACAACATCATTCATGAAGCAGAATCTTGTTGTTCGGTGCTGTCGTATTTATTTTGAAGTTAAATTTTGATTGATTTCTTTATTGTGAGACTGTGACTTGGGTCTCCGTTCTATGTTTTCTTTTGGTTCTTGAGAAGACAGATGATGCCTCAGTGACCAAAAAACACACACACATGACAGTATTACTAAGAAAACTGAATCAATGTTTCTCTGTTGTACCTAGCCAGGTTTCAATGAACGAGAGTTTCTGCTACGTACATACAAGCTCAGATTGTCCAACATACCAATCACATAATATTTTTTTCAAAAGTAGACAGTCTTGTAGCCTGGGGGAATAGTTACGGTTGAACAGATAGGACATTCCATTTCCCAATTGTTGTGTTCAGAAGCGTAGTAAAGGATGGTCCGCTTGATGAAAACATGGCCACATACCAGTGCTATTGGAGGGTTAACGCCAGCTTTCATGACTTCTCCCGTCAGAGGACACACAAACTGTGAATGAATCTTGAACTCATCCTCTTGCATTGCATACAACGGTACGTCCATGAGTGATTTACATTTCACGCGACCATCATCCCAAAGAATATCAGCCGCTTTACACAGACCAGACAATACTTTTGCACCAGCCGAAGTAACAGCCCTTAGCGGGCTTGTGCAACATTGTCCCGACAAGATATAGAACTGCCGCCCTATCTCCTCTATGATATTAAGCCTGTAAGATTCATCAAATAGGTAAGCATAGCGACGATGGACCGGGCCGACCCTACCCCTTTCGAGTACCAGGCAGCCCATCAGCTTCTGAATCTCGCTCATGTGAACATTACTGTAACGACTGATGTGGTCTCTTGCATACTGCAGCACTCTGGTATCGCTGGGGCCTGAATATGTTTTCAAAATTTCTATGAACTTTAAGACGTGAAGTTTGAATTCCAGTTCCGAACCTGCTTGCCCTAACCTTTCCCTGTTATCTGAGATCCACTCCAATGGAAGCTCAACACTCATGCCCTTCACTGCATTAGTTATTTCCTGCAGCTTCTCGAATTGAGATCTCAGATCGGACATCTTATCCACCGGCTCTCCATATTCAGTTAGGAGGCTGTTCCCAATATCAAAATCATATTCGCGATATAATTGACTTACAATCATCTCATTTATCTCTTGTTTGTGGTAATCCGAGATATAGTTTTGACATATATCTAAATGCACAGGGTGGGTATCCTCGTTGATCTCACGAACTCTGTCCCAGAACTCAAAACTGTTCAAAGGAGTAGTGAAACTATCATACTCCGCAATAATCGCTGCGATGAGTACCTCGATGATTGGAAGATGATCAATATCAACCGCATCTGCCACTTCTTCAAATTTGTCCACTGCCGACTTCAAGTGAGAAATAACATTATTGTTGAACCTTTGGATCTGATCTGTGACCTCCATTTGCAATTCAAGCGCCTGGTCGAACAAAATTTCAATATACTCAAGCTTCTTCATCTCATCTGAGGGATCACCTGCAAATAAATGAAACAAGAAATGATGACACTATTATTACAGCTGACGGGAGAGCGTATTAAGATTACCGACTATGCATACTTATTACTTTCCGGTGGATTTACTTCCATAAAAATCAGTAAGCACTGAATTGTGCAACCAGGGCCTCAAGAAAATACACGAGAAAATAGAGCATAATCTTTAGGGCTACAACCACTGAAAGTAAACAATAAAGCTGGATAGAACGAACAACATCTTTGTTTTCTCATCCGATTATGCTCTGACAATACCCATATAAACAAATCCACCGAACCAGACATCAGCATAACAAATTGTGCACTAGAAAACATCTAAATCCCCAATATAATCAGCACATGATTCCTACCCATCAGGAAACCGCAACAACTTCAAATCTTGAAATCCTCGAAACTGCTCCTGTCTAAAATCACAACCTTATAGCACTTCGCTAAAATCCTAAACCATAGAATCAGACATCAACGGCACAAGCTGTGCCCTAAAACCACGTCAAAATCCCTAATGTCATCAACAAATTGATTGTCGCCAAGAAACCACAACAAGTCAAATCTTTAAGAACGAACTACAAAAACCGCCCACAGCAAAAATATCTAATTAAACTCAAATATTCACCATTTTCACATCAAAGTCACACATATTCGATAGAAATCCGTAGTCGATTTCGCAATCGACACAATTTGAAATACATTTCTGGAAACGGAACTCAATCGTAGTAAAATCTGACCGTACCTGAACAAAATGCGCATCTTTCAACCGGATGGCCAAAGTGTTTAAGCCTTAACGACGGCGGCATAGTGAGAGCTTCGTGCGCAACGAATTTCAGGCGCGAGAGGGACGATCGCGATCAGGAGAGAGAGTAGGAACGTTTGAACTGTGACTGCAATATGAACCGAATGACTCGTGGAATTGGAATTGCTCCTACCAATTATTAAAAACCGAACGGATGTCCAACCATCAAATAGATAATTCGGTTCGTGCGAGCATTGAACCAGAACGGTAGGTTTAGGGCTTTCGGCTCAGGTTCAGTCAGTTTGTTTGGAAATTGGATTAATGATATTCGCACTAAGAAAAAGGATCATGTACAAAGTTAATTTTTTGGTACAAAATATAAATTAATCATAGTCATTGATCTTGTGATTTGAATGAATAAGATTAAATCTTGATTTTTGGTATTTTTCTTGGTGACGAAGTATAAAATGAAACTGACGAACTATGTCGTCTTTTCATTTTTCGGTTCGAAAAGTGACGAACTATAAAATAATTTTGACGAACTATAAAATAAACTGATGAACTATATAATGATTATGACGAATTTTGTATTTTGTACCAAAAATTAACTCGGTACCTGATCTTGACCATTCGTACCAGTTATAAATGCTTATTAATTTTTAAAACAACAAAATACATCCAATATCTTAGACAATTGAATTAAATTTAATTATGCAGTTTTAAAATATCAGCAGTTTTTATATTGAGGTTGCATAAGTCACACATATGACAAGTTTGAGACATTTTTTTTACAAGTAGTGTCTGTTGAGAAAATTTTACATGAGCAAGAACTTTGTCTTCTGGACCTGAGTTTCAAGGTATATTCATTCTTCAGACTTTTTGAAGCATTTTTATGCTGAGTTACTTCCTTATGAAGGATGCGCCTTTCTCGATGCTGCCTGCGAGCTCTTTCTTCGCCTTTTCCAATCCGCTCCTGTCAGAGCATCAGAGAATCGAATAAAATGTGGAATTTTGAAAATGGAGAAAGTTGCGATATTCGGTATTGGGTGTTAGGCTGCTTGGTACCTTTCGTATTCGTTTAATGGTCCGAGTTGGAAAACCTCTTCTGCTCCCGTACGTCCAAGTCGTACCTTGGAGGCAAAGAATGGGAGTTCCGTCACCTGCAAGTATCGACAGTTTTTGAATAAAAGTGTTTGCTGATGAGAACTTGAATCAATGATTAAAATTTACCTGAGATGCTAAGAAGGCACACTCGATAACTCCTGCGTCTCCTCGCAGTCCTCTTAAGCATGCATCCGCAAACTTGACAGCTGCATAAGCCTGCAAATGAGAGTATTTTTTAGATTGTTTTTTTTTTGAATATTCATAGGCCAAGCCAATGTATGTACATGTCAGTTAAGCTGACTAACCATCGACAAAGTTGCTGAACCAGCACCTGCCTTAGCCTGCAGATTAAAATGCGCAATAAATTGCTTGAATCAGTTTTTGCAGAAATGACTGAAAATGGAAACTTGGAGAGTACAATCTTACCTCGACTACTTCTGTTCCACCGTTTTGAATACGATCAGTAAGGTACTCGGTTTCTTGCTGGGTGAATTGGCATGGAGGCTTGACCTGCATAAGTTGTTATTACAACATAAGAGTGTGATCGATGTCACCGGCATTCATATGGAAAATGTCGAAATGGGTAGGTTATATTGAACCAGACCTGAGAAAGGAGAGGCAGGATTGTAACTCCAGCATGACCTCCAACGACAGGAACATCCACGTCCCTTGGATCAAGTCCCAAAACTTCCGCCTGTCAGATAAAAAATCTTCGCATGAAACTGGGTAAACGAATTCAAAGCAGAAACTGGAAACAGCATCATATGGGAATGGATATACCACAAAAGTGTTGGCTCTGACGACATCCAGCATTGTGACTCCAAGGAGTTTCTTGGGCTCATAGGTGCCGGCCTTTTTAAACACCTCAGCTGCAATGGGGACAGTTGAGTTGACGGGGTTGCTGATCAAGTTGACGATTGCATTTGGGCAGCATTTGGCGATTCCTTCACAAAGGGTTTTAACTATTCCCGCGTTGATTTTGAAAAGATCATCCCTAGTCATTCCCGGCTTTCGGGGGACACCAGCTGGAATGACCACCAGATCCATTCCTGTTAAAGCATTCTCCAGCTGCGGTTGTCCTAGAAATCCTCGTACCTGAACAAAGTAAAAATTCAAAAAAAAAAAAACCGGGTCCCAAAAATTAGAATCTTATGTACTCTGCTATCCTTGTGATCATTTCTAGGTCATCAAGTGAAGTAGTGCAAAATGAAAGTAGAAGCATCGTCGAAAGAGACAAGATGACAGACGTACCACAGCGCCTGTGTCCATGTGGCTAATATCAGCAGTGACACCAGGAGCGTTAACAACATCATATAAATGAAGAACTGAGACAAGCGGATTCATCTTCATCAACATTGCCAGAGGCTGGCCAATGCCTCCTGCAGCTCCCAGTATCGCAACTTTGAATCCTGGTGCCCCTCCTTTTGCTCGACAATCAGCTCTAGACACTTTGCAACTCTCATCCACCATCTTCCAGTTTTAACGCACATACCCCAAAAGTACAGCAACGCAAGATCAGTTCAACAGGAAAATTGACAACAGAAGGAACCCAAAAAGCCAATAATCATGCCCGCTCCATTAAGGGATAACAACTTGAAGCATAACTATGAAACGAGGAACAGAATACCTGAGATTTCGAAGGGTAAAGATGAGCTGAGATCATGGCGATCCGATGATGAGCCTCTGAACTGTGCTCCATTTTTCCTGAATGAGCTTAAACAAGGGAGTTAAAACTAAGAGTTAGACTAATTTTATACAAAAGGAAAGCTGGATACCGGCACTCCTGCATCCTTGGTTCCTTATCCAACATATCTCCAAAGATTGTGGCTCTCAAAAACTTAAAGATAAAGCCAAGAATGTGGATCAATAGGTGTCCCTAACAAGTTCTTTAACAACAACGATGTGGGTTCTTGTTTAAGGGCAACATATGCAAGTTGATACACAGATAACACTTTGCATAAACAACCCCAGTATCATCCATCCAGTTTGCCAAACACCTAAGAAAATCCAGTACGACAAAAAGAATGACATCTCGCATCATCAAAGCACACAACTACCCATAAATCAAATACTCGACCTAAACATGAAAAAGCATATCTTTATTAAAAAGTCTTAAAAACTGATGAAAACACCCAGATGTAATTTAGTTCAAGGGTTTCTGATCTGGGAAAATCGATTATTACTCAATCAATTTGGGGATAAGCGCGCAAGAGGATACCTGGGAATTGAAAGGCGGAAATGGACTGAGCTTCGAGCTCGCGACAGGGGGAAGGGTAATCGATGATGTGCAATTAAATTAAGGCGATCAGCAACCGTTTGAATGGCTTCGATTGCGATTTTATGCAGGGGATGTAAACTAGAAAATAAAATAAAAATATTTATGTTCTCTTTTTATGTGGTGCGCTCATTATGTTTATGAGAAAATTCATCAAATCTCAACATTATGATCATATCATTCATATGTAAGAGACCAGTCCAACAGCATTGATTTATTGGAAAAAAAAATCCAATATTCAGAGGCAATATAATGCCGATCGATTTCTGCATGTAGTGTTTGAATTGCATATACTTGAAATCCAAACCTAATGAAAATCGATATCAAGTTTGAATCAGACTATAATAAGTTCATGTCGAACAAGTTAAGGCATAGGATCAAGGATGATTAAACAATTTGTTGCTTGCAGACAAACAATTGACTTTATTTTATATTAATTGGTCAAAGATAATTAATTTATGCTTGTAATGAGATTACCTCACATATACATATATTATGTTTCTCAAGATATTGTGTATTGCCGTTATTACCCATTTTTTTAATAAATCGAGTTATATATAAAAGATCATGTGCATCGTTCCATGTTGAAACGACACCTCCACAACAACACAGCTGTTGTGAATTTAATTAATTTATATTCATTCTTGAGTAACTGCTGACTGATCTTATTTCTAGCTAGCAAGTTAATTAGAGGTGGCTGATACATTGTGATTTACTTTGAAATTTTTGCAGCCCAGCTGCATCGACCATAAACGCGATGGCTGATGCTCTATACAAGGTGATATCTCCGCCACCTGACGACCCTGCCGCTCAGACGATGCGTAAAGCCTGTTTCGAATACCTCAGGCTTCCAGGCCTTTTCACATTATTCCTCGGCGTCTCCTTATTCTCCTGCCTGTCCCCTTCCCCATACGCATTAGTTCTCCATTTTTCAGCCGTGGCCTTATTTGCAGTAGGCCGTGAGCTTCTTCCATATCCTTCCATATCCTTAACCATGCACAATTCTTTTGAAATTAAAAACAAATATTCAAACATTAAAGTCACAAGAATGCATAAAAGACTCATAATGCATTTTCTTGACTATCTTCAAAGAACACATGCGAGGTTGAGCCAGACGTGTCGGCCGATTGGTTCAATTTTTTTTTAAAAATTGGTTTAATTACAAGTGTCGGCCGATCCAAGTGTCCGAAGCGTATCCGAGTGTCCGACACGGCCAGTCACCAAAAAATGGGGTGTCCGTGCGACCTTCGTCCCACCGCCTTCTCTCTAGCGCTAAAATGCTACAGGTTTATACGAAAAACACACGCGCTAATATCAAAAACTAGTGAAACTCATTTTTAAGGCGCGCGCTAAATTTAATCTTTTTTTTATATTTGATAGACTGCATCGAAAATCGTGTTCGACAGCATATCAGCG
Organism: Rhodiola kirilowii; assembly: GCA_033675215.1. Lineage (NCBI taxonomy): Eukaryota > Viridiplantae > Streptophyta > Magnoliopsida > Saxifragales > Crassulaceae > Rhodiola > Rhodiola kirilowii. Next base: position 9,436,299 of record CM066203.1, on the reverse strand, counting down.
GAAGGTGTCAGGAAGATGTTTTTTCCAGCTACCCTCCGGGCTTATTACAGAAAGCCTCCACAGTCGCTTACACGTGAAGTTGAGCACAAATCCAGCTTTTGTCAGTCATCTTTCACTTGGTTTCAAAAAATATATATATATATATTCTTAATTATTTACATTTAAATTGTTTAATTTGATTTTTGATTTTTGATTTTCTTGGAAATGCAGTATACATAATAAATTAATAAACATTGATTCTTTCCCATTCGAATTTCTTTGAAAATTCCTATGATTATCAACAATAACAAAACTTGATCCAAGTGGCTGAATCAGTAGTTTGAAAAATTTTCATTGCGTGCGCAGCCCCCCTTGTTTGATGTTTTCTTTATCAGTAGTTGATTGGTTAGGCGTAGTTTATCGGATAATATATAATAACAAGCCATATAGCCAGCAGCCCATGTTTTTTTAAAAGGGAAAAGTTATCATCGGTGCCTTGAACTATCACCATTTTTCAATTGAAGATTTAAACTATCAATTTTTTCAATCAAAAATATAATAAAAAATAAATTGACCAATTTTCAATCACCGAGCACCGTAACTTCACCGTAATTAAATTGCAAACTCAATCATGTGAACCATGTTGAAAATAACCTAATGATTTCATCATAAACTCTTAACGTATTAAATCGATCGTTCTTCTTTAACACCAATACACTTTTTTATTGAGTCGTTATTAACGGGATTCATGATTGAGTTTGTAATCTAATCACGGTGAATCTACAGTGCTCGGTGTTCGAAAATGGGTCAATTTATTTTTTATTTTGCCCTTGATTGGAAAAATTGATAGTTTGGATCTTCAATTGGAAAAGTGTGGTAGTTCAGGGCACCAATTTGTACTTTTCCCCTTTTTATGAGGGGTTTTTAGATTTCATACAATTTATACACATCAATCATCACTCAAATACATCTTAATTATATTGCATGAGAACTTCACCGGGACTTGTGAAACTTAGACTCTTGGAGCACGGGCTACACATGTCATCAACCCGGATTAGGTACTTGAATTGTGTACATTGAAGCACATCTCTAACTTGAAAACCCACGAACATTGACTTGAAACTCAGCACTTCGGCAAGGCAGCAACATCCACCTGTAGTATGACAACAGGTTCATGAGGGACAAATAATGAGTCCTCCGCGAAAGAGGAACAACACGTCAACGAATGACGAAAATACTCCTACACAAAAGTGAGGAGCACAACACCTCCGCGACGAATGAAAACACTCGACCAAATCCCCTTTCGCGCCAACAGCCCCTGTTAAACTTCAACATCTCTATTTACTTGTTGACGTTTTCTCCATGGTTACATATTGTCATATTGGCCACAACTGCTATGGCTAGTTAACATATGGTCAAACGCCTGCGTAATAAAATACTTCCATAGACTTAGGTCCCGCTTGGTGTGTAAAAGGTTTTTTGGGATGAAAGAAAACTGCGAGAAAAATGAAATTCTATGTTTTTCTTACCATGAAAAATCTTAACAGAACAAAATGATTCGATACAAACTTTTCATTAACATTTTCTATGAAAAATGATTTCTCTGTTCATTTTCTTTCCACACCACATTTGCCATGATCCAAACGAAGGGTTAATATATAAAGTCTGTAGTTCTGAATTATAACCGGATTATATTTTGTGGCATATCCTAATAAGGATTAGAGCTCATGTGTTTGTTGTACCATGTGTTGATACTTATACTGAATTTCTGTTCCTTTTAAGAGATTTTTTCAAAAGAAAGATTAGTAAGGATTAGACCAATTCCGGACTCGTATCGTAAATATGTCACGATGGAGTTCGAACGATTGACTTTATAACTACAAGCGAGGTCTTAACGCTACTAGAGTCTAGACCATCATTCTGCTTTACAGAAAGTAAATTTTCATTTGTTGAGCTGACCATGACCATGATGTTTGCCTAACCATTTGTCCTTCTCTTAATTATGGCCCTTGATTTAGTTAACTTGCCCCATTAAAACTTGGATGTTTTAAACTGTTGTTGAATTCTTCGTTTGTTTTTCTAATATAAAACATCCATTTGATTCAATTACAGTAGATTAGATATAGCTGAGATGACAAATTCAATTGTATCTATCCCAAACTTCTTGACTTGTTAAATTCCTATAAGTACAGGTCTCAAGTGATGGCTGCTCTTCTAAAAAAAAACATATTAGCCATGTACAAGGTTGTCAAATATCCGGTTTCTGTTCTACACCTTGCAGTCCTGGTTATAATCCTAATGCACCAAAGCAATGCGCAGCAAGCACAAAAGCAATTCCTCGACGCACACAACTCTGCCCGAGCTGCCGTTGGCGTCGGGCCCTTAACATGGGACACAAAAGTAGCTAATTATGCACAAAACTATGCCAACTCGCACCGTGTGGATTGCAAGATGGTGCATTCCAAAGGCCCTTACGGAGAAAACCTTGCTTGGTCATCGGGTGATATGTCGATCCCAGCAGCTGTGAAATTGTGGGTGGACGAGAAAAAATTCTACGATTATAATTCCAACTCTTGTATTGGTGGAAAAACTTGTGGGCATTATACGCAGGTCGTGTGGCGCAGTTCGAAGCGACTTGGATGTGCTAAGGTGAGGTGCAGTACTGGAGGAACTTTTATTACCTGCAACTATGATCCTCCTGGTAACTGGAATGGACAAAGGCCCTATTCGATGGCAGAGTAGTTTCAGTTTCGAGTTAACTTGTAATTCGAAATAAAATAAAAATAAAGTCATTACAAGTTTGCTTAACATTTCTTCATAAGCAGATGTGTGATATTTATTTCACTTGCCCTTCATTAAAATATTTAGTATGTTTTTTTTAGTTCAGTTATGACTTGGAACTCTAGAGTGCGCGCTCAAATGAGAAATTTGTATTTTTTCGAGAATTTGATATCTCAATCTTCACATTCTAAAATGCAAGATATATTTTCCAAGATGCATTTTGGTGGTGGCACGTGTCATATGTGCATTTTCAAAATGCATTTAATGCAAAGTCAAAGTCACTTTTTTTGACTTTGCTTTCACATGCAGATTCAAAGATGCATCATAATCTAATAGTGTGATTTAAAATTTTAATTTCTCGAATTTTTAAGGGTTTTCAACTGAGCGCTCCCCTCAAACTCTATATGTCCATTTATAGCAAATTGCAAATTGTGAGTATTTAATTTGATTGGGGTCTCCGTGGTTTTTGCTGTACCAAATATTTATCGCTAGTCATTTTGAGGACACACAAGTCCTACAAAAAGGCATGTCCTGTGATCCTGTCTGAAGCCTCATTCAGAAAAAAAAATATGAAGTTTTCCCAATCAAGGCTCAACTTGGCTATTGCTCTAATTTTTCTAGCCATTGCCAACTCAGTCAACGGTCAGGACGACTCGCCTCAAGACTTCCTCGAAGGGCACAATGCAGCCAGAGCCGAGGTGGGTGTGCCACCACTAACATGGAACGACGAAGTGGCCATGTACGCGCAGCAATACGCAGATCAACGCATATCAGACTGTGCCTTGATGCACTCAAGTGGACCCCATGGCGAAAACATAGCCATGTCCACAGGTGAATTTGCGGTAAAAGATGCTGTGGAAATGTGGATAGGTGAGAAGCCTAACTATGATGTGGACTCAGGCTCATGCGTCGGAGGAGAGTGTCTGCATTATACCCAAGTGGTTTGGAGTGGCTCGACGAGTCTGGGCTGCGCTAAAGTCCGGTGTGACAATGGTGGAACTTTCATCACATGCAACTATGATCCACCTGGGAATTATGAAGGCCAGAGACCTTTCTAAAAATAAGTTCTTCAACTTCAACTAGCTAATCTCTGCTGGCTTCTACCCTATAAATGACTCAAGTGTCCTACAAAACCTGATATTTCTGCATCCGGTTTACACCCATTTTCTCAATAATATAAATTTTTTTCCATATCAAAATTTCCACAAACCATCAATTCAGGTACATTATTCCTGCAATAAGATTTAAAAAAACTGTCAAATGATATACAAAATTTTCCATATCAAAATTTCCACAAACCATCAATTCAGGTATACTACTATTCCTACTGTAAGATCCAAATTTTCTCGATGCAATAAGATTTAAAAAAAACTCTCAATGATATACAAAATTTTCCATATCAAAATTTCCACAAACCATCAATTCAGGTATACTATTCCTACTGTAAGATCCAAATTTGCTCGATGACATAATTTGTTTCTAATCAAAATATTTCCACAAACCATCAATTCAGGAACATTATTCCTGCAATAAGATTTAAAAAAACTCTCAATGATATACAAATTTTCCATATCAAAATTTCTACAAACCATCAATTCAGGTACATTATTCCTGCAATAAGATTTAAAAAAACTCTCAATTATATACAAAATTTTCCATATCAAAATTTCCACAAACCATCAATTCAGGTATACTATTCCTACTGTAAGATCCAAATTTTCTCGATGACATAATTGTTTTCTAATCAAAATATTTCCACAAACCATCAATTCAGGTACACCATTCCTGCAGCAAGATCCTTCAGGACCTGAAAATTCCAAAATGTTCTGAAGAAAAATTTAGGACACAAGTCCTACAAAAAGGCATGTCCTGTGGTCCTGTCTCAACTCTCAAGCCTCTCTATAAAAAAAAAACTCTCAAGCCTCATGTTTTAATCACTTCAGAAACAAAAAATGGAGTTTTCCCAATCAAGGCTCAACTTGGCCATTGCTTTAATTTTTCTAGCCATTGCCAACTCGGTCCACGGTCAGGACGACTCGCCTCAAGACTTCCTCGAAGGGCACAATGCAGCCAGAGCCGAGGTGGGTGTGCCACCACTAACATGGAACGACGAAGTGGCCATGTACGCGCAGCAATACGCGGATCAACGCATATCAGACTGTGCCATGATGCACTCAAGTGGACCCTACGGCGAAAACATCGCCATGTCCACAGGTGAATTTGCGGTAAAAGATGCTGTGGAAATGTGGATAGGTGAGAAGCCTAACTATGATCTGGTCTCTGGCTCATGTGTCGGAGGAGAGTGTCTGCATTATACCCAAGTGGTTTGGAGTGGCTCGACAAGTCTGGGCTGCGCTAAAGTCCGGTGTGACAATGGTGGAACTTTCATCACATGCAACTATAATCCACCTGGGAACTATGAAGGCCAGAGACCTTTCTAAAAATAAGTTCTTCAACTACCTAATCTATCTCTGCTGGCTTCTACCCTATACTGCGTTCATTGTTGGTATGTATCTCTGCTGGCTGCTACCCATCACATGTAACTCTGCTGGCTTCTACCCTATACTGCGTAACATTTCTGAATTATTCAGAAATGTAAAATAAAATAAAATGAACCATATGTCATATATATGTATGAACACCTTTAGTTAATTCAAAAATGTAAAAAAAAAATGAACCATATGTCATATATGTATGTACACCTTTACTTTTCAGTAATACACCCCACCTTTAATTAAATCAAACCAGATTTAATTAATTAAGTATAACTGAAACCAAAATTTGATTTGAACCGCATAAGTGAACCAGTTCAAATCACTTGAATTGAATCAGATTCAATTGGACCATGAGATAATCTTGAGTAGTTTAACATGTGCAACGAAACAGCATTTTAACCTCAGATTTTGGCGTTAATCTCTTGTTTATGATGTCTCCAACTTGGTCATAGGGGTGACTTAGATTTCGGCGTTAATCTTGTTAATGATGCTCTCCAACTTGGTCATATGGGTAACGTAGTACATTATCTCACACAAGGGGGTGTAAGTCAATGGTGACTTTTGGGTCCCTAAAAAGATACATTTTCCAGGCACTTTTCTGAATGAAGAGAACTCCGCCCCCATCAGCTTGCATTGCTCTATAATTGCTGATAAAAGTGCCACTTAATGCAGTAAGTTACCAGACAACTTAAATCAAATACAATTTGAACACTTAACATTTTAAAGGTACAATTTAAGCATGTCCAAGAGGGAAGTTCTTGCCACTTTTTATGGCTTTACCAGCAATATGAAAATTCAACCATACCTCATTTTTTACCTATAAATACTTGTCTGAATTGCACCAACATTTCACAGAACTAAACACAAAACAACACAGTACATTATCTTCGGCGCAAAAATGAGCCTCTGCAATAATGCTTCACTAGCCCTGATACTTGTCGTCGCAGTACTCTCCAACCCCATCAATGCCCAAAACTCCCAGACAGACTACGAAAACGCGCATAACTCAGCAAGAAGCCTAGTCAGTGTCCCCAACATCATTTGGAACACCACTTTGGCAACTTATGCCCAGAACTACGCCAACTCGAGAATAAGCGACTGTAACCTCGTCCACTCCAACGGGCCATATGGCGAGAACCTGGCAAAAGGGAGTGGCTCCTTTACTGGTCAGGCTGCCGTAAATCTATGGGTGGCAGAAAAGCCTTACTATACATACAGTTCAAATACATGTCAAAGTGGTAAGGTATGCGGGCATTATACACAAGTGGTGTGGAAGAACTCGGTGAGATTCGGGTGTGCCAGGGCTCAGTGTAACAATGGGTGGTACTTTGTTATCTGCAGCTATGATCCTCCGGGCAACTATGTTGGCCAGTGGCCGTATTAAGTTGCGAAAAAAAAGTCAAGAAGGCTGCTGAGATCAGAATAAATAAGGTTTAGAAAACCATTTGGCTGATTCAAATAAATGTATGCTATAAAGATACGTAGTCCTTGAGCTTTGTAAAAGACTAAAAGTGACTATACTCTTATATTGCAGAAGATCCAATATATAACTTTTCTTCAGTTAACTCTATCACTTCTTGTCAAAAAAAAAAAAAAAAAAACTCTATCACTTGATCAATTTTTTTTTGATTTTTTAAATTAATTTTTTATGATGAAAAATGTTGTTGTTGTTTTTTTCAATGAGAAACTAAAAATAGGCAAGAACAATGAATAGACTACTACCGCGACGTCGTTTTTTTTCTTCACAACAGCTTTTACCTTTCGGGCGAACACAGCGCGTTAGGATGAGAGCGTCGTTCACTTTCGCGGTCTCACTCGTCAATTTCTTCTTCGCATTCATTTCGTCTCACGAGATTCGAAGACGTGGTTCCTCGGCCTGCCGGATCACATGCGCCAGCACTACGCCGAGGGTCGGACCGTGAAAGTCCCGACGAGCCCTAACCACTAACCTGATTGATGTGTTTGCTGTAGAGTAGCGGTCGTATTCGGATGAGGGATTGCTCCGTTGCAGTTGTCATTTGTGCATTTAGTTTTGCATGATTCTGCGTTGTGAATGTGTGCGAATTGGGTTGTGTAGAATTTATGATGTATCAATTGGGCGATGTGTTCATGACAGCGCCTAGCAATTGCGGCATAAAGTAAGTATTCTTGTAAAACAAATTGATACACTGAATTTTTATTAAAATTTCACAGTTAGTTGGATAAGCATCTCAGGAAGGCTCGGCTCAACGCTGACAGATCTACGATCCTTGATATGGCAGCCTCTGTGGGATGGAATGCATCCCATGTTAAATATGGGTACCTGTTTTGGCCTGGCAACTCGCAAGCATGTAGTTTGGCCATTATTGTTCCTACCTACTCCACAGCATCCCGCATTCACTACATTAAACCCATTCACACTTGGCCTCCATGGCTCCATTTATGCATGAGTATGTTACATATTTATACCTCTTCATATATTTAAATGTGTTCAAAAGAAAATAACAGTCTCAGGACTCAGATTCAGCAAGCATGGATGCTTATATCCTTGCTGTTCTTGCTCAACTCTGGAGCTCAAGGAGCCAATTTGGTCCGCAGGCTGCCTGGATTTCCTGGAGAACTTCCTTTCAAACTTGAAACCGGGTGTGTTATGATTAAATTAAACCATATAAGATTTTTTGAATTACATTTTTGTTTCTGATTTTTTTTTCTTTCAAGACCCTTTGGAGGTGTTAATTGTCATCTTCAGAGAATGAAATACCTAAAAGACTTGAGTTTTTTGATATATTCAGATATGTGGGAGTTGGGGGTGAACATGGGAAGGTTCAACTTTACTACTACTTTGTGGAATCTCAGAAGGATCCAGAGAAGGATCCTTTGTTTCTTTGGCTCACCGGAGGCCCGGGATGCTCTGGTCTGTCTAGTATGCTCTATGAAAACGGTAAGTACTTCTCATATATACATATAGCTTTTTATGTCTACCTGCTACCAATACAGAAACTGATAGTACAGTTGGTGATCAGGTCCTTTTCAGTTTGATTATAAAGCATATAATGGAAGTACTCTTCCACTGTTGAAATCGAACCCTTACACATTTACACAGGTGCTTATATTATAACTCGATCATCGCAGTTCTTTGCCTGGAAACTAATATTTCTATCTATAGTAACATTTTTGCGCAATATGTCTATTCAGGTAGCAAATATGATATTTCTTGATGCTCCTGTTGGAACTGGATTCTCATATTCAGAAACTGATGAGGACTATAATATCATGGATGATATTGCTGCTGCAGATGCTAATCATCAGTTCTTAAAAAAGGTGAATTAAAGCGCAAAATGAATATAGCTAGTCACTTCATTTTACGAGCCAAAAACTAATACTTTTTTTCTTACTTTCTGTTTATTAACTAGTGGTTGCTAGATCATCCAAAATTTCTAAACAATTCGCTTTATATCGGCGGAGATTCATATTCTGGAAAAATAGTTCCGATTCTTGTCCATGCTATGCATGCAGGTTTGCACTTTGCAACCAATTCTTTTTCAAATTAGCAAGTTTAGTTATAAAACCGAATAATTTTTTTACAGGTCAAAAGGCAGGACAAGTTCCAAAAATGAACCTGCAGGTAACTTGCAATGACTGAATTACTCTTATATCTTTGGACTCGATCTGTTAACTATGCATTTGGATACTACCATTTCTGTCAGGGTTACGTCCTTGGGAACCCTCTAACTGACAAAGTTATTGATGAAAGTGCGGTTGTCCCATTTGCTCATCGTTTAGGGTTCATATCAGACGAATTGTATGAGGTGATTCAGAAAATCTGTAACTGTATATTTTTGTTCCAGTAGTCCATGCATTTTGAAGAGCCTTTGAGATTTTTATGCTTAACAAATTTGTTTGTTTCTTCACATTTTCAAAGTCTGCCAAAGTAAATTGTGGCGGTGAGTACTTGTACCCAGACATAAACAGCGCGTTGTGCCTTAAGGATCAACAAGCCATCAAAAAGGTGAGCCTATACTGATATTAGTTTCACATGAAATGTGTGTCATATATACTCAGAATATATGAGTTATGACTGACTCGAGTATTGATTTTTTTTTTCAATTTGCAGTGTAATGAACTAATTTTACCGGCACATGTTCTTGAGCCGAACTGTAACTTTGCTCCGGAGGTGGATGCTTTGGGAAGGGGAGGGACTCTGATGGATGCAAATGTCTCTATCAACAATGTTGTAGAAGCTTTACAAGGAAAAAAGCCATGGTGTAGAGTGAGCAAACTAATTTGCAAGATATTGATTTTTAAGTTCACTACATGAAATGAATTTTCTCTTTGATGTTCTTGTAGGAATTTAACTATGTGCTTTCCTACATTTGGGCAAATGACCCCGGAGTGCAAGAAGCTCTCCATGTTCGAGAAGTGAGTTCTTCTAATTTCCTTATAAAACTAGATGTGGTGACAGACTCAAAAAACACGAACGCCTTTTTAGGGTACGAAAGACTATTGGAGAAGGTGCTATCGAACCCTTTATGCAGCTCCCCGATTTGAGGTCGTTGAAAGTGTTGTAGACTATCATCGAAGTTTCTTCAACTCAAACTATCGCGCATTAATTTACAGGTCAAATCTGTTAGGCATATAATTTGATAACAATTAAGCTCTTTTGTTCTTCAATAAACTGACATTTTCGAAATGCAGTGGTGATCATGGCATGTTAATTCCATTTCTGGGAACATTAAACTGGATATCGGCTCTGAATTTGACACTGACTGATCCATGGAGGCCGTGGATCGTCGAAGGTCAAGCAGAAGGGTTAGTCTCCAATTCCCGAGCACATTCCTTTCGCATGATGATTTACATCTGTCTTCTCCACACGTCTAACTTTTCGTTTTTGTATTTACAGATTTACAAAAACATTCAAATACGAAGACGCTTATGAATTAACCTTTGCTACGGTAAAGGTATGCAATGCTAATATCAATCACAAGTCCCAATAAGCTCACTTCGCGTCATGTCTGATTTATGCAGGGTGCAGGCCACACCGCTCCTGAGTACAAGCCTAAACCTTGCCTTGAAATGCTTGATCGATGGCTCGCTCGTTCCAAACTGTAATTAACATTCTGAGGGCACTCTGCCAAACTATTTGGATTCTTTGGTTACAGCACAGAGCCAACCTGTATATGTCTCAATCATGCATCCTATGTCACCTAAAGTGTTCCCATCTACACCTGTTTTGTACCTTCTTTTTTTGGTGATGCTCTGTTTCATTGTCATCTCATGAATGATAAATAAAAAATTGTAGTAATAATGTGTCAATAGCAAAACTGTGTAACTTACAAAACGACACCGTTTACGTCTCATGTAGTCCAGAAAACCAAAACCACCACAACCTTCTTTTCCGCCAATATAAAAACAAATCCAGTAAAGAGCAAACGCTCACACTCGATCATCCCAAGAATCTCTCATCCTCACCGCTCACGATCAATCCCCGATCGCCGACGACGCCAATCGCCATGAGTTACTACAACCAAGGTCAGCCGCCGATCGGCGTTCCACCGTCTCAAGGTACGCACAAATCAACCGATCAAATCCATCCAATTCTACATCTCCTTGTTGCTTTTTGTGTCGGTTACCAGTCTAGGGTTTAGTGTCGGATCGGATCCGATTTGTTCTGAGTTGAATCTTGGTTTTGATTTTATCAAGGTTACCCTCCGCCGGAGGGATATCCGAAGGACGCGTATCCGGCGCCAGGGTATCCTCAAGGAGGAGGCTATCCGCAGCAGGGATATCCTCCACAAGGATATCCGCCGCCGCAGTATGCTCCTCAGTATCAGCAGCCTCCGCCTCACCAACAGCAGTCTGGCTCTGGCGGTTGTTTTGAAGCCTGGTAAGTTATTTGATGGCTGATGCCATTTTATTTTCTTTCCTTTTTTGGGTATTCAGGTTGGGAATTGTTGATCTAAGTTTATGGCACATGTGTCTTCAGTTTGCTTAAAATTTTGAGTATGAAATGTTCTTGGACGTTTGAGTATTTAGAAAAAGTAGAGAACTTGTAGTTGTAGCCAGTGAAAAGAAGCATGTATCTGTTGCATAGATGAGTTAAAAGTAGAAAAAGTAGAGAACTTTTAGTTTCACGGGTTACAGCAGATACCATTTATGGCGTTCTGGTGTAGTGGTGTGAGGAAATGACCATTGCAGCTCATCTGGTCTTCTATAAATTTGTAGTAGTAAATTACAGGTACCAAGATACTTCCCGTTTTGAGTATAATAGTTTACTTACTGGCTACGCAACGATAACTTGTTAGCCATTGATTTTACTAAAGCTAGATATTTGTATGTGCACAGTTTAAAACAGCTAAATAATGGATTGATATCTTAAGTGGAAACAGTAGAAGTTGTGTTGTTCGACAATTAGAAGTTTTCTTTGTGGTATGCTGATTTACTGCAACACATGACGAGCTTCCTTGTTAATGCAGTTTGGCTACTCTTTGCTGTTGCTGCCTCTTGGATGCCTGCTTTTAGACAGAGTTCCAGAGAGCAATCAGATTCCACGGGATGCACATTGGAAATATCAGTTTGTTAAAGATGCATTCAGTGGAGCTAATCTAATCGGCTGTCTTCTATTTAAACTTCTTTTAGTAGGTTCAAACTTCTTGTTTGTGTGATCGGATCTTCTCACTGTTACTTTAGCCGGTGCATGCCAAATAAAAAAAGAATACAGATTTCACCAGGGTCTTGTTCATCTTATCAATGGATGAATTAGAAATTTAATATTAGTGTTCTCAAGATTCTTTCTCTGCCCCAAAAAATCAACAAATTTGACACCTTCCGACACCCAACACAACATTTGAATGAAACTCAGCATGAAAATGAGGAAAAATAGGTCTCAGGGAAAAATCAGGTTCAATAACGGCCGTTTTATGCCACTGTGTCTTTGTTTGGGTATGTTGTGGTATTCTTGCAGTCGAAAAGTCCAATGTCCATCCCACTATAAGCCAACGGGGCATACATCCACATGTCATCAGAGCTCAACAGCTGCCCGGCCAAACCAAAAACATAATCAGTTGAGAATCCATGCATTGACATTTGACTGTTATTTATTCAGATGTTTGGTCTTTATTACCTTGATCTGCAGTTGTAAGAATTTCACATACTGCACTGCCTCTTCAAGCATTGTGCTTATGTCCACCTTTGTCCCATTAGGAACAAGGCTCTGCAGAGTTTTCAGTCTCTCATTTATTCTTTCTCTTCGCTTCTACAAGACATGAAAGTATAAAATTCAGAAATGATGCTGCTATGATGTTGCTAATTGAGTTTAGTATATATATTAATATATATACCCTAGCGTAGAGGCTCTGGGGATCAGTAGCTGACCCTCTGCCAGCTCTTGTCCTGCCATTCAAGTTTAGAGCTGGTTGGACTTTGTGGCTGGATGAACTCTCTCCACCATGAGAAGCATTGTTCTCATTCTCAGAACATGTCAGGCTTGAGCTCTGACTGGTGTTCGCCCCCCAAGTCCCATCCTCATAAACGTCGCTGCTGATTGACTCTGCCTTCTTATTTTTCCTCTGTTTCACATTCCTCTTGATCTTCACCTACAACAGCAAGTACGTAACATCAATTTACATCTGCTGCCTGAAATGTGTTTTATTGGACATTTTTCCAAAAAAGAAAGAAAGACAAAAACTTACATCTGCTTCCTTGCGTGATTTCTTTCCTGAGATTTTAATAGGACTTAGATACTTGTCCTCCGTGGAATTGCCCAGCACTCTGATTTCACGCATTTTGTGATCTGAAGCAACAGAAAGAGACAAGTTTGCGCCACATTCAGCTTCAGCCTTCATATCGCAGTCCACCATTGATTGGTCCAAGCACTCATTTGTTTGCATCACATCATCATAACAAAGTTTAGAGATCATGTCGTCTGTCCCCAAAGCCCGACCACCATGACCTTCCTGATCGCAACACCTTTCCTGACCAGAACCCAAGAAAATGCATGTCTCGTGAGTTAAGAAACTAGAGCTGGGCTCATTTGTATCAGCAGAATCAGAAACCAAACTGCCTCCATAAACAAAGTTCCTCGCTGCATTATCTGTAGCCGGCCTAGGCTCATTTTTAAGCCAAAACCGAGGCTGGTTTGCCACCGGAGGTTTATCATATGGGACTGAAGCTGAATTAAGGCCGCCTAGCAACTGCGCCATGAAATCAGATTCTTCAGTTGTGGTGTACATTTTGCTCAAACAGCTCCATTCACCTTCGTACATTGAGCTGAGATGCTCCATCAGGCACAGTTGCTTCAAGTACAACTCAAATCCTAATGTATCTTCAAATGTATTGAAGCTTGATATGTTCAAGGCTTGCACATTATATTAAGAGACAGCAACATATATATACTGTCCATCCAAATCAAGAAAGAGTGCAAAATTGCTTTGCATATTGTAAGAAACGTTAAAAAATTAAAACGCGGATTAATGTCAACGAGACAAAGTTATAAAGATATGAACACTGAAATTCTTTTAACCCGTTTGCGGAAGTTAGGAAATACAGAGATACAACTGTACACTGACTTCAAATAATAAAGCCTTTTAAGGAGATTAAAAAGAGTTTCAAATCGCCTTAATAACACGGAAATACAGACAGACTGAAAGCGACTGGGAGCTTGATTAATGTAAGCAAATGCAGTTTAGATAAGCAAACACATAGGATTAAACTATTGTCATTGCACGTAGATGTGAGATTTGAGACAACGTGCAGGAGTGTCCTATTCTGCATAAAAATGAGCATGGAAATCAAAACTTAATAAAAAAATTCAAGTGGTTAGGGATTATGTCGATCAGCCTGGGTTGTATAGATGAGAATCTAATTCTTCTAGTTCCAGGACTAGACAGACACATTGATGTCTGTTGTGTAATGGATTTTTCTGACCTTCAGATACGAAGGCCACTCTAGCCCTCTACACTTGTTCATCCACACAGACACATTTAAAGCAGTTAAGTAGCTCTGAGTAAAAGCACTAGTGAACCTAAATACTGATAATCAAATAGCAGTACATCAAACTGAAGAAAATAAAATTGAAATCCAAAACAGCAACCATGTGAATAGATCAATGACGAAGAGGCGATAAGAATTTGACCTTTCGGCATTTTCAGACTGCCATGGAATCAACCGGCAGAGAAGACGCTGTAAAAATATGATACAATCGCGCGAAGATGGATGGAATTCAAATGGACGAAAATCCTTGGTTACGAACTCGATAACGGGATTTATTGGGCCCATTAGTAGGTTGGAATATGTTATTGGGCTCTGTTTTGGGCCGTCGTGTTGCCAGTATATCTTCCACGGAGATACTAGGAGTGAAAATATTTTTGGACTAAATTGCAAAGAACAAAGTTAAATTGCATGAAAGAAACTGTACGTGGACTAAAATTGAAAACTATTTTACAAAATCTCATATAAAAACTGGACGTCTGTGCTGGCAATCTGGTCAGCTAAATGTAAAAATTAAGTGTTTGTAACGTATCTAAACTTACAAGAAATAAACAGTGAGGTAGAGAGAATGCCAATCATAAATAAACTGATACATTCCAAAAGCTATGTTTCCTTCTCTGATGCGTTAAACCTTCCCTACAAGATAGATGCTGCTGCTCTCTTTAACGCCTCTGATGCTTTAAGCATGTCGGCTTCAGTATGAGCAGCAGAAACAAGTAATTTGATGCCCACTGGAAGGGGACATTTGTCTAGAAATGATCTTTTGGTGGTCACTACGAAAACTGAGCTCTCGTTCAACATCTGCAAACACGAGTTAATAACTAAAAGACTGATTTGAGAACAGTAGTATAAGTATCTCACCCATAAAAGAAAAAGGTGCGACTCACATGATCAGCTATTTTTTCAAGCAACCGTAGATCATCCTTGGAGGAACCTGTTGAGGCCTTTAATTTCAGAAAAACAACCGGCGACAAGGGATCACTTGTTAATGATAAGCCGGGTACATCAGAAATTCCTGCAGTAGATCATAACAGTTTCAATATGTAACACAATAAAATAAAATATTTTTACATAATATTGAAAGATTTTGTACATCAATTAAGTTAGGTGCAGCAAGAGTTTCTCAATAAGACTATCTAGAATTACCTTTTTCACATTTGCATTGGATTACGGATTAGTCTATCATACCTTTCCATAATACAGAAATATTTTCCCTCAGCTTCATAATGAGATCATGATTAGAATCAAGAATGTCAATTGCAGTTATAGCGGCAGATGCGAGATAAGGGGGCAAAGATGCTGAGAAGACATATCCAGCACTGCTTAACCGCTGACAATAGAAATTTCAATTAGAATTTTACCATAATGGGTATGGCAACTGTAATGTGTTTAAGTCATAATCCATGAAAACATAAACAAAAGCATTTTATTTTCAAGTTTCAAAAAGCTTCCATACTTGGTGATCAATGACTCGCGTACTTCCAGTGCAAAACCCTCCTTCGGTGGCTAGTGCATGTCCCATTGCAGCAGTGACTATATCAATCTTTTCAATCTGTGAAGCAGTATGCATTTGTGTTGGTTAGTCGATATGTTATCCAAGATTAACATTGCCAAATGGCTTCACAATCACTGAGGCAGGTCAATGATTTAAAACGTACTGGAACCCCAAAATGCTCGGTGATCCCTCTTCCTGAACTTCCAAGCACCCCAAACGAATTGCTCTCGTCCATCAAAACACGATAGCGAAACTCCTCCTTTAATCTGACGATTTCATCCAAGGGTGCAAGTTGTCCAGAATTCTGGAAGACAGAAGACGTATTAAAATGTATAAGCACTCCACTTTTTATAATGTTTTAATGAAAAGTGACGATACACTAAGAGGACAAGACCTGGTAAACAGCTTCAACAATAATATACCGCCGCAGTTTTTTAGCCCTCTTATACTGCACAGTGATTTTCTCCAAAGTTCTTCGTAGTGATTCCATATCATTGTGTTTGAAATACACAATTGTGCTTCTAGAAAGGTAAAGACCATTCTGGATTCCCCAGTGAACTCCTTCATCTCTGAGAAATATTATCTGGATTAAACATGTTGGTCTTTGAAGAGAGCATATCAGACATAGTATTACAAATAATATCAGTGGATCTAGTTCCACTTATGAACATGTTCAACATGGCACATCCGAATTTGCTTGGTGTACAGCTCAGCCGTGGCACATGCTTAACTTTCTATACAACTAGTAATGGAACAGAACCTGCAACCTTCACAAATAGGTATTTAAAACAAATCTCGCTTCATCATGTCTCGACTCTCGAGCATTGTCAGAAATATGAACACCAAGCATTTATAGACTCATAGTGTAATGAAAAACGTGAATGCCAGAACTGGACAGCTGCAGGTTGTCTTATTTATAACAATTAATTTAGTGTGGTGGCAACAGGGAATGTTGCAGCCTAACTCTTAATGGACCATGACGAGCATACCATCTAGAAATTAATTGGCTGGACGCAAAGAAAGTCTGTAACCAAGGATATAGGCTAACACATGCTATATTAGTTTAACACAACACATAAGATCAGAAAAGTAGTGAGGCGAGAAGATTTTCATCACATTTAGTTTAAGTAACAGGAAACTATACATTATGTATACTTACGCAACTACTATGTCTCCTTTTTTACAAAAAGCTGGGATTGCACTGAACATGGTGGAAAGTCCATATGAATAGAGAATCGAATCCGGAGTACCCAAAAATTTTGCTATTCTCGCTTCACAGTCAAGGTGAACATCTATATGAAAAAGAACCAAAGGGGGGAGGTCATGTGAAAAGTTGTACACCAACTGATGAAAAAAGTATATAGGGTACATTTTACTGCTGCTTACCAATTGTTCCATAAAAACCACGTGGGCCACATGAGCCAACACCATACTTCTCCAATGAAGCCGTGCATGATTCCTATATTATATGCATGCAAAGATTATAACAAAATATACCGTATATTATTGACAAGTGACAGCAAAGACTGACGGGGTCAGAAGTTTACCACTAGTTTCTCATGACCAATTAATCCAAGATAATTTGCTGATGCAAAGTTCACAACTTCTTTGCCATTTACAATTGCATGTGGTCCAGCGGCACTGTGTGTAAGTAAAATCTTGAGAAGAAATGAACAGCCATACTTCTTCAATAGATACAACTTTTAAATGGGTTTTTAAAAGGAAATGAAATAGAGTGAAAGGGAAACAAATCACCCAGTCTAAGATGTATAAATGGCGGCACAGAAACAATGAAGGATAAAGAACTGTCCTCCAACGTGACTGCGGAACAAAAAGAGACTTATTAATTACCTTTCCAGAACAGGTGGCTCATACTGCATCTCTTCAGTAATACGTGGAATCAAGGATTCTGGCTGCCATTCATCACATAGCTCGTCTATTTCCTGTAGATGGAGGAAAACGTTTGAGGGAACAGAATAAAATATGCAATGCACAAGTAGGAGTAGGAGGATAACATGGAGACTAATATGAGTGTTACTGAATTTCAAGACTAATGCAGCCATTGTATTATAACGCTTAGAAAGTGGCATAGTACTTAACTCAACTGTATATCCGGAAACAACATCAATATGCATAAACTATTGGTGATGAGGCCCTTTGGTGACACACTTAGCTTGTAAGGATTTGAGCACGAATTTAAGCATGCAGTATAAGGATTTTATCCCCGTCTGAGACAAGCACGAGTGTTACTGAATTCCATGACTAATGCAGTCATTGATTTATAACACATTAGAAAGTGGGCAGTGTCATAGTACGCGAGTGTATATCCAGCAACAGCATCATATTGCATAAACTATTGGTAATAAGCCTTTAAGCTACACACTTAATTGTAAGGACTTGGGCATGACTTAAAGCATGCAGTAGAGGGATCTTATCTGAATCTTAAAGCATTGGTTGATAGAAACATACAAAGAGAATTGATTTAAATAAACTTATTAATAATTGACTGTAACCGCACTTTCTTTGTCAGTGGCCGCTTTGGAGGTTTGTAACTCTTCTGAGAAAGTAAAAAGATAATGACCACAAGAAGTAGCCCTTCAACATATAGATGTCCTGCCAAACAGGTAAAAACACAATGTATTCAGGATAAACCAACCTGCAAATGAAAACTCAGATAAATTATTTTAATTGAAGAAGCCACCTCCTATATGCACTCCGAACACCACAGCCTCAGCAGAAGGAGCATCAAATGCCATCTTAACCCATCTTAGGGTAGTATTCATTAAATTCATAACAACTGTCTCCATTGCCACGAGTTCACCAATGCACCTATGTCAGCCCAGCTGTAATAAAACACTCCTTCCTTTGCAACTTATCGTTTATGTCTACAAAAACCCAAATAATCCGATATATGTATCAAAAACATAGTGAATCAAGAGCTTGCACTGTATAACGTACTTACTGTAGATTTCACAAAATGCTAATAACAGTATCCTAAATATACAACAACTCTTCCAAAGCACCTCGATCCATTTGCTGCTTATTCATTCACATAGAAATGCCTAACCTTTCTGATTCATTCCCACTCATTCCTAGCTAGCCAAACTAGCCAAAATTCTCAAAATAAAAATAAAAATTGGGAGGCAAATACACAGGCAGAGAAGATATACAAAAACCTGAGTTATCTGATCCAAGCGCAGCCAAGCATCAAGGTTCACCTCTCACGCCGGATCGACAATTCTGCATTAAACTACGTCCAAACAACACGATCCAGTAAGTAGCAACGCTATCTAGATTCAGCAGAACAACAAGCGAACTACTTCAAATCCAAATCCGGTTCCGGCATCGTCGCACAATCAACAATTGATCCAAATGAATACAAATCGATACAAACAGAGATACGAAATCTCACCGGAGATGCATGAGAGAGGACGGCGAAGTTTCAAAGCTGATCTGATTTGATTTTGATTGATTTCCGCTCATCCCAAAGTTTACATATGAATCCAAATTTGTCTGTACAATAATCAGCAGGGGTCTACTTCGACACATCCAATACTTGGTACGTTACTTCGTAAATATTAAAACGAGAAGGGACTATGATGTAAATGCCGTGTTTGGTAAAACTGGTAAACCGGTCCAGAAATAAGTCACAAAATTCGATTTTTGTTTTCATTGGACAAACAGACCTTTGTAAAAGAGTGGCTGTTCGGATTGACTAAAGCTGAAAATCACGATAAAGTTGAAAAACACGAGTCGCCGATCTCCGCCAAAACTGAAATATTGGCGCTCATACGACGCTGACGGACGACGAAGCTCGAATTGGGTGGTGGTTCGAGTCAATTTGGTTCGGATTTCGTTATCTCGATTCGTAAGTCTGCTTGTAAAGTTTCTACCTTTGTGGTTGTCTGAACGCAATTTGGACTTGTGGCTTGATAAACAGCTGAGCTCAATTGGGTTGATTTACTGTTGTTTAAGGTGAGATTTGTTCGGAATTTCAGTTTCTGCTAGAAATTGGATGCATATGGTTGTTTATCTTCCTGTTTCCGAATTAAATATTGTGGCTTTGAGTTGCTTGTGGTCAGTTTCGAGCTGGGATTTGATGGGTAATTCGTTATTTTTGTTTGCAGCAATGTGTACATTCAGGCTGTAGTTTGATATAAGATTTTTGGATGAAGGAGGTGAAGGAATACTGGGATTAGGGTTTTGTGCTTGGGATTGTGCTGATTTAGGTCGGATTACCAATTTACTGTTACTGTAATTTTGGCTTGTGAAATTGAGGAGGTCATAATGAACAAACAGCGCTCGACTCGGGTCGATACATTGGAACTGAAAGCTGGTATTGTTAAGAGGATTGGTCATCAGAGAGCTGAGAAGTACTTTAATCAGCTGGGCAGATTGTTGACTTCCAAGGTTAACAGGAAAGATTTTGGCAAATATTGTGTTAGAATACTTGGGAAGGAGAATGTGCATCTTCACAATCAGTTTATCGCGGCTATTCTGAAGAATGCTCATGTTGCTGAAGTTCCGCCTCTGAAAGGAAGATGCTTTACTCATCAAGTGAATGACAGATTCAGCAATGGTACTCAGAGAAATGTTCTCGGACCATTAAATGCGGATGTTTTTCCCATAACCAATCAAAATGATATGGCCCATGATGGGAGCAATCCACTTGAAGTTTTAAAGGCAAAAGAGCAACAAAGTGCAACAGAATTGTTGTCTCTTGGTAGCAGACCGCCTGTTGAAGTTCCATCAGTAGAAGATGGGGAGGAGGTTGAACAAAGAGCCGCTAGTCCAAGTATACAAAGCAGAAGCCCCGTCACTGCTCCTCTTGGCATTTCTGTGAATGTATGCGGAGCTCGTAAAACTCTACTTAACGGGTCAGAGAAAAATTATGAGCATGAAACTTGTCAAAATACCGGTCAACTACCTGATACCGTTTCACTGAAAAAGCGTTTGGCTCGTAGTTTGGAGATGGAGGGTGTTCACATTTCTACGGATTGTGTTAATTTGTTAAACAATAGTTTGGATGTGTATCTGAAGAGGCTAATAGATTCTTGTGTGGAAATCGCTGCTTCAAGAGCGGCAAATCAGCACATCAGACAAAGAGAAACTCTGCCGTTGAGTGGTTCATTCCAGACAGTGTATGGCAGGAATATTCAAGCCTCAAACAGGTCAGTCAATGCATCTATATCAGACTTTTATACTAGTGTGGAAATGAATCCCCCTGCTCTTGGAGCAGAATGGGCTCTACAGCTTGAAAAGATTCGCACACGCGTATGGGATGAATAGTTCATGTGCTAGCCGAGACAAATTTGGCCATGACCTTAAATGGGATCAATTTCTGAAAGGATTAAATTGTTATCGGTTACGATGTACGTTTTCACCGTTACCCTCAGGCCGTTAAATACGTGTGAACATGCTGATCTAAATATGCTCAGGGTCAGAATCAAAGAGCCAGAAAAACGAACATGTATGCGTTCACAGAACCAAAATTTATGTTCAGATCAGATCAAGAACTCCTCTTGTTCAACCATTATTCTTCGGATTGGCATACACTTCCGATAAGCCACCATTTTCCCCACAAACAAAATATACACAGGGATTTGTGGTGTATGATTTGGCCACAGTGAGAAACAGCTCACTGTTTGTTGTACACTGAGGAGACCAGTTAGATAATAGATATTCTATGGAGCCTTGCTGCTCAGGCCTCAGGTTGTTGAAAACTAAATTGTAGTCAATGTTTTTATCTCATTCATACAAAATAAAAGAAAACGATTTTGCTATGAAGGACTTTTCATTTTACTTTTGTTCATTTTATCGCTAGGCCTTGGACAACTCTGTGCTGCTAGATTGTTTTTATTCTTAATTTATAGATATTGGTCAAAATGATACAGTGCAGTTTCTGATGATACTATTCTTTGAAATCTTTGCTTCTTTTCTGATTGACAGTTTGCTATTGTCATAGGCATAGTTTATGCTTCCATATTCAATTCTCTGCAAGAAGATTTATTTTCTCAGGTAAAGCGGTGAGCGGATTTATTTTATGTAAGAGAATTTGTTCTTCCAGGGAACACATAGTCTTCTAGAGGTACGTTAAATATTGCTGGTCTTTCACAAGGGATCTCATTCTATATGTCTTGATATGCCCTTAACTTTTCTTTTACTGTTTATATATGTGTGTATCTTGTTTCTCATGTTGCTTAAGCTGTGCTTTACTGCTCTTTTTCTGTCGACATTGTAAATGGAATATATGTGAAATATAATATTAGAGCATTAAGTTTCCATGTGAAAGAAAACTCAGCTATTTATGAGTGCCTAGGAGCATACTTTTGTTCTGTCCAGTTGAGAATCTTAAAAACAAATTCCCAGTACATCCTCCTTCATACTTTTGTGTACTTCAATTTTGTTTCTCATAAAGATGACATTTTTCTCCTATAAAACGGACACCTATATTTCGTGGTAAAGAGCAACAAATATACACTATCTTTTAGCATTTAGCTTCTACTTGTAAGAGAGCTGCCTTGGTCGTCTGCTCTTCATGGCAAGATTTTTCTCGACTCCAACCAAAATGAGTTTGATATGGTATTCGCTCTCTTTGTTTTTTTGTATATCATTGTATATAGTTCTCACAAAATTTAAATTTACTACACATGCCGATTCTCCTTGCTTAAAATCCATCTACATGCAGGACATCGAAGAACTCCCGAGTCCATGGACATCAATTCTTCAGGAAGTTGGCTTCACCGGAGCTGGAGATTGACAAACACAATGCCAGGAAAACCGGAGTACAGTTAGGTACTGACAATATTCTGATGATGAGCCACGAAAGTGGTGCTGGAAATTCAAACTCCGGTAGCAGCAACAGCAGCTGGGTGCCACATCCACGAACAGGCATATATGTTCCGAGAGGACATGAGTCGGTGATGGAGGGTGTTCCTGATGGTGCTGCCACCTTCAGTCGACAGCAGACTTGTTGGTTTAGACATGTTGAGGGGGTCGATAAAGCATATCCAGAAACTACTGCTGATCATTACTTAGTCTGAATATGTATAATAACAGTATTGTTCCAAAGCCAGAGCTTTGCAGAATGTATCAATTACCAAGGCCTGTTTCGAAATAAATACATCTGCAGAAATTTCCTTTATCGCCTATATCAAGTCTCAAATGAATCCTAATTAAACCTTCCCAAACTATATCAAGGCCTGTTTGGTTCACGAAAAGTTTTTGGGTGGAAAGAAAATTTAAAGGAAAATGTGATTTGAGGTTTGGGTACCATGAAAAATTCAAACAAAGTAAAAGCATTTAACACAAACGTTTCCTTGCTGTTTTCATGGTAAAATGACTTTCCAGTCAATTTTCCGTTCTATTTTCTTTCCACCACATTTTCCATGATCGAGACATAGAGTAAGGAAAACCGAAAAAACAAGTTATGCAGAGGTTCTCAGTATTGAAGAAGAAACAGCAGAATTTGCAGAAAAACACAAGATCTCACTCAGAAATTCATTTCAGTCATAGAATGATAGAACAACGAATGGAAGTGAGATTATGATGCTAGTGATTATCAGACATCGTCTGAAGTTCCAAACTGAAAATAAATCACTACTGCCTGTAGATTTGCTTCATAAGGATTAAAGTGATAACCCATGAATGAACACCCTGAGCTGCAAAAAAAGTTTACTGAAACCGACAAGATTTTTCGAACTGTTCAAAGTCTCATTCTGACTACAGTAACAGAATCATCACTCATTTTTTATGTAATAATACTGTAAGCAATGACTTTTAAAAGAATCATATTCGACATCATTTGGAAATATTAAAAACTCATTAATTAACCAAATATAACACATGCTACCGGCATTAAGAATAATATATCTTCGACTCTCCAATCGATAACTGACACATACGAACTAATGAAGCTTAAAGAAACATAAAACTACGCAACTTTCAACCAGAAGCAATTCCAATCAATCCCATGTTTAACAAAACAAACATGATTTATTCTCAGTACTTAAATAACCAAAAGTAGTCACTAGAGATCATCTCATTGATCTGCAACCTTTCTTTTACAGAAATTTCCACGACGATGTAGATTCTGAAATCAGCGATCACACACTATCAGTCTATCATTATTATTCATTAGGATGGCATAAGCTTAAAGTGGTGCTTTCGAAAAGAAAATAAGTTCTGTTTTTTTATTTAATCTACACCTTAAGTTACATTTGAGAGGTTTGAAATCGCGTCCTTTGATTCTCGGCATACTTTTGTGTCTACTTACAATTGTTGCTCAGAAGAGCTGATCGGCTTTTTTTCTACTATAAAATCGATACTAATGCACTCCAAAACCTCATAACACATTACTTATTTCTAAGGAAGAGTCTGTAGAGCCTAAATCCACTTCATGACAAGATCATTTAGTCCTCTTTGGTATTTCGTTTAAGGCCATTTTTCGCGTTCTATCGTGTAATTTCATTATGATAACCAGTAGTACAAATCTGATCATATGAACCTGTTTGCAGGAAGTTGATCAAGACAGTGCAAGGTCATCGCTGCTGCCAATATAGCAAGCTAGCTGTGCAAGAGTTAGAACTCAAACAGCAAGAAGTCACGAAATGTAAAGCACGAACATCAGCTCGCAACAGCAACTGGGTGCCACATGCGCGCACTGGCATATACTTTCCTCAAGGACACGAGCGGGTGATGGAGGATGTGCCAATTGGTGCTGCGACTTTAAAAGGTCACCAGACTTACTGGCTTAGGAATGTTGAAGGTGTCGATCAGGCCTACCCTGAGACCCCAACAGATGATTACTTGCTCTAAAAACCACAACATTTTCAGCCTAACTTACTCGAAATAAATGGATCATTTAGCCTGTTTTTGAGTCTGACATAAAAGGGTTTTACCCCTAATGGTTGACCAAATAGCCTGCAAATTAGGACAATCAGGTGCGACTGTCCAATTACAAGGTGGCAGACTCCACCGAGTTATCAAGGATCTTTATCTACGTGTAAGTGTTTAGTGGGAATTGAACCTCTGACATTGTCCAAGTCAATTGTCCACCCACCCACTCGGTTACCAACTATATTGGCTTTTGAGTTCCGACATTACAATCAATACATCTAAACCAACAAGACAAAAGAACATTATAATATTTATCAAATGAGTGATTTAGCTTCAACAAGTCACGAAATGTGATAAAGACATTGGCAACACGTCGCAACATGAGACAAACAAATTTTGTTGTAAAAGGGTATCAACCAGGTTGATTCGAAGCCTCAACAAATATCTACAATGCTACAAAATTGCAGCTTCAAAATCTGTTAACTGGCAGCAATTGCTTGAGCCTTTTTTTTTTCTGTTTCCAAAAAAACGTCATGAGAGTCAACTACTAGAATACTGATTAAATAGATAAATAATTTAATATTGAAAATAATGTTTCAATTAATATATCTTTATTGAGTATTAGGACCAACTATAATACGTATAACTTAACATACATAAATGAATAAAGTAAGGGAAAAGTACACGTTGGTGTTTTGAACTATTGCTATTTTTCAATTGAAGGTCCAAATTAAATCAATGGCAAAATAAAAAATAAATTGACCAATTTTCGAACACCGAACACTGTAACTTGACCGTGATTAAATTGCAAACTCAATCATGTTAACCATGTTGAAAATAATCCGATGATTTCATCATAAACTCTTAACGTATTAAATCGATCTTTTTTTTATTTAACACCAATAATACACTTTTTATTGAATCGTTATTAACGGGATTCATAGGGCAAAGTGAGTTGGCTCACTGGTTGAGCGCTCCACCCGGGCATGAGGATCCCGGGTTCAAGTCCCTATCTGCGCATCCAAAAAAAAAAAGAACAGATGCTGCAACTTTAGTGCTAAAGCACTCAATCAAAAAAAAAAAGTTATTAACGGGATTCACATGATTAAGTTTGTAATTTAATCACGATGAATCTACAGTGCTCGGTGTTTGAAAATTGATCAATTTATTTTTTACTTTACCCTTGATTGAAAAAATTGATAATTTAAATCTTTAATTGAAAAAATGTGTTAGTTCAGGACACAAATATATACTTTTACCATAAAATGATTATGTCAAAAAGCGAGCATGAACATGAAGTCACGCGTGAACGATGTAACGAAGCATCAAATAGCAGGGTCAAATCCGTCATTTTGCGCAACGCGTTTTCTCCCTCATTGACTTGACTGAGTCCTCCTCCTCTCCGACTTTCCTCACCAAAATATTGCTTAACTTTCATCAAAAAAAAAATATTGCTTCACTTTCTCTCACTAAAAAGCACCGATCAGTCTCTCCGATCATCTGCGTCGATCAGTGCGTGAATCATTAGGAACGATCCTTTTTATTTTTTGAGATGCTGCGGTGGTGCGCGAAGCCGCTGGAGAGGTGTTTGGGGAGGAGAAACGGCGGCGGTGGTGATGGGCTGCTGTGGCATACTGACTTGAAGCCTCACGCTTCTGGTGATTACTCGATCGCTGTTGTCCAAGCGAATTCTTGCCTTGAAGATCAGAGTCAGGTGTTCACTTCACCGTCCGCGACTTATGTTGGTGTGTATGATGGACACGGCGGTCCTGAAGCTTCTAGATTCGTTAACAAGCATCTCTTCCCATATCTTCACAGTAAGTCGACTGCGCCGTAAGCAGGTCAATTTCCTGAATTTTTTGTCGCAGATGTTTCTCGTTTTAATGGTTCGATTTCGTAGCTTAAATTTGCTTGTTGGAAATGTGTCAGTTGTTGAGTGTTGAATACTTGAGCTGCAGATTTGATAGCAGTGTTGATGAAAGTTTGATTTTTGACTTACTGATTCTTATTTAAGTTTACTTTGATGATGAATTTCTGATGATGTGATTGTTTTTCGGTAAACCAGAATTTGCCCTGGAACAAGGGGGATTATCAGCAGATGTGATAAAGAAGGCTTTTAGTGCGACTGAGGATGAGTTTGTACGGCTGGTGAAGCAAGCATTTCCAATCCATCCACAAATTGCAGCTGTAGGGTCTTGTTGCCTTGTTGGTGCCATTTCGGATGGTACATTATATGTGGCTAACTTGGGGGACTCTAGGGCTGTCCTTGGGCGGAGGGTTGGGAATGGGAAAAAGAATGCGGCAACAGCTGAGAGGTTGTCTACAGATCATAATGTTGCGGAGGAGGAAGTCAGGAGGGAGGTTAAGGCTCTTGACCCTGATGATTCCCACATAGTTATGCTGTGCCGGGGAGTGTGGAGGATAAAGGGTATCATTCAGGTAATTATCCCTGACATTTCTCCGAGCTTGTGTTTATGTCATATATCTGAAAATTTATTCTTTTTTGTCTTCAGTTTAGTATGGATTATGAACAATTGGTGTTTCAATTCATTCGACAATTAGCATGCAGTGGCATATTTATTTTTGGACATCTCACTATTACATATTCGCAGCAATTCCTTGGCTTCATGAGGGTGCTTTGCATTTGTATGTGTTGGTTGCTGTTAGTCTCATTTTTTGTCCTTGTTCATTGTCTTTGCTTGTTCTTCTTTACTTTTGATGTAACAGGGCTATTCATTTTTTCTAATCCGCATTACTTTTAAAATAAAGAAACAGTAATGCATCCTTAAAACTGGACTATGCTCGGAATAAATTCTTTATCTATCATTGTGAAGTGTATCTTAGTGTTAATAATACTATGCTTGGCCCATATGCATGCATATTTTTTGCAATGACCTGAAATGACAACCACTGTATTGGTTCTCCTTCTCCAATATCATTTATATGAAGTTTACATAACTTAACTATATTTATTGAACTATATAGCTTTTTACTTTGTTTTTTTTCTGTGGCATGGTTTTTTTAGTCCGATAATGTGAATATTTGATACGAAGGTATCTGATCCCGTGCAGGGCATATGTGAACACCCAACTTTTGTATTCCTGTTTTTAAGTAATTTTTACTTTGGCATGTGGTTCTGGACCTTCTGGTAAACTTACTTAAAATCGGATGTCTATTCCTGTTTAGGTATCAAGATCTATTGGTGATGTATATTTGAAGAAACCTGAGTTCTACCGGGATCCAGTATTCCGGCAATTCGGAAGCCCTGTTCCTCTAAGACGAGCTGTCATGACAGCCGAACCTTCAATCATTGTTAGAAAGATCAAACCACATGACTTATTCCTGATATTTGCATCAGATGGACTTTGGGAGCAACTGAGTGACGAAGCTGCTGTGGATATTGTTTATAAAAGCCCAAGAACCGTAAACCATCCACAACTTTATTTACATCAGTTCTCTATCTACTGGTATTTATTGTTCCTCGCCTCATTTGTGCTTGATCTTATTATATTTACAGTATTATGTGTGATGCTTTACAGGGAATCGCCAAGAAACTAGTAAGAGCTGCTCTTCAGGAAGCTGCAAAAAAGAGGGAAATGAGTTACAGGGACATTAAGAAAATTGCCAAGGGTGTCAGAAGACACTTCCACGATGACATAACAGTGGTAGTAATTTATCTAGACCACCATAAAAGCTCCGCCAATACCAGAATCAGCAATTGTAGCATTGAGAACTTAACTGCACCGGTAGACATCTTCACCCTCAATTCCGATGAACCTGAAGAGCCCTTGCTGCATACAGCAAGACGATGATGGTCCATAGAATAAATAAAAGACACGGATGACGCCAATACAACTCTGACCAACACTGTAAATGTTATATAAAATATATTATAAATCATACTAGCCATCCCATGGTCCAGTTAATGGGTAAATTTTGGTAGATAATCAAGGAACTCCTCGGAATCATCAGCCTGCCCCTCTGGGCTCTCTCGAGTAAGAATCCCTGTTTGTTTATTTATTTGCTTATGATCTTGTAAGGTGCAAAATGTTACAGTCTCATTAGTGTAATTGAAATTGAAGTACTTTTGAGTTTTGATGAATGCTCTCTAGCATGAGTGCCTTTGGGGCGAACTAAGCTCCAAGGGCAAGCCCAAGTGCCCTTAAATCAACTACTATAATCTACTGCATGTTCTGTCGTTGTTTTTTGCAGTGAAGTTAAGCTTGATCTTTTTCGACGAAGTAAAATTCATTGAAAATGTTAATGAACCATCAATAGACGAGGTATTAGCTGACTAGTGGACTACACTACACCATATGATCAACCGTGACCATTATAATGAAAATGAACCACCTTCAGTTATCAAAAGGAACTTATACATATAAGTTATCTTGCACAACATGCATTACCAAGTCCAGTCACTCAGAATCCGAGGAGTCAGCTGTTGAGCTTTGTCGTACACTCCTCTTTTTAGCTGCAACAGGCTTGGAAGATTCACCTTCGTGGAAAATAACTTGAGCTTTTGCCAGCCTTTCCTCCAACTCATCAGTGGTGAAATCATCTGTCCCTCCCAGCTCATCAAATCCCACCTGAAAGAGGAAGTTTTGTATGTACCTCCAATTTTGATTGAAAGCATGTTTTTTTTTTGATAGATTGATTGAAAGCATGTTGAGTAGTATAATTTCTAATTATATCTTACCACATAATCATCCACTTTTGCATTTTTAATAAGGGCAAGCGTTGGAAGAACGACTATCTTGAGCTTCTCAGCTAAGAATGGACTCTTCTCAGCATTGATTTTCACAAAACGCGTTTCTATATGTTGTTTTGCCAAGACACCCAAGTGCTTGTCCATAACCTGAAAATTAAGTTGTTACTCAAAACATCCATCAAAGTGCTCAGTTATAGAAATCACAATTCATTCTCCAACAGGGCATATTTATTAATATTTCGAGAGACCAGTAAATCACATTCTGTATCGATCTAAAAGAGCTACTTATTATATCAGACCTAGATTGATCTACATCTACTGAACGCAATCCTTTTAGTTAAATGCATTTTCACTACCGGATAAATTCAGAAGGCTCGAATATATGCACTGATGTTGTTCACATGGATTCTCTAGATTTAAGCTCGTTCAAAAAGGCTCCAACTTTCCAAACTTTAATAGGAAGAACCATCATGCTTTCGCCAATCGGGTACCAATTCACTCCGAGGCTCCACTCATGTAATTCTATTCAAAGCTGACAACTATTAACTAAGGTATTTAGATGCTTAAAACTAGTAATGGCAGTGGCGGATCATTCAGATTCACATGCTTTTCTAATACCATTGTGGACGAGGAGCATGGGGCATATAGAGCAATGCACATACATATGCAAGCTTGTTCGAAATCAATGAAAGTGCCCAAGTAGACAAATACAGTTCCTGGACACAAAAAAACCATCTATAACCAGACGCAAGATGCAACTTCTCTGGCACTAGTAACACCAAGTAACATAATCCAAGATTCATTTTTTTTGAAGATAGAAGCTACCAAACAACCAAGAATACTTGAATCAGATCAAACCTAATCAAAATCTTTAACTAATAATTGAAAACCAAAACCACAAAAAGCAGCTAAAAACAAACAAAAGACAGGTTCAAGTTAAAATACCTTACAAGGCCAATTCTCGCGGTAGAAATGACACACGACCCGATCGCTAGCCTTCACAACAGTGAAGAAATCCTTCTCGACCGGAATCTCAGTGTACTCGCCATGGCCGAGCGAGATCCAGCGGTTACGCTTCTCCGCCATCTTTTTCATCTGCTGCAGCCTCTTCTCCCTCAACGCATCTATATCGTCCAGGTCCATCCGATCCATCGCCGCGATTTCCTCATCGATCTTGTCCTCCACCGCCTTCGCAACCGTCAGAACTTGCTTCGCTATAACCTGAATAAAATCCAATATTTTTAAAACAATTTGTAAAAAATATTCGCTAATTTTGGTGAAGGGATTATTCTACCTCTTGCACTTTCTCCATTGTCGATTTCGAGTGAAGATCTCTCTCTCTCTTTCTCTAGGCGCTCGTCGCTGGTTCGAAATTGCTTTGTTTGGAATTTCGAGTGAGCTGAAGATGTAGAAGAAGATGACGCAAAACGGCGCCGGTTTGTTGCAAAAGCCGTTCGATTGGCCCAATTGCAGTCCGAGTCGAGATTTACATGTTTCACTCCATATTTTGAAGGGAAAAGTACAAAATGGGGTTCCGAACTACCATCCGTTTCCAAATTTTATGTCCGAACTATTACATTTTCCAAAAGAGGGGCGAACTATATATAATTTTTCCAAATTTTGGGTAAAAGCTAACAAAACTAACGGAATATTGACTCTGTTAATTCCCTACCTTAACTCCATGGTTATCATTAACAGAAAAATAAAAATAAAAAATAAATTGTTTTTTTAAGGAAACAAAAGAACAAACGCTCCTTTCAATCGTGAACTGCGAAGCCCTAAATCTAAACTTCTTCAATTTTCACCTTCTCAATCTCAATCCATCGACGTTTGACGAACAAGAAGCCGTTCTAGCCAGATGTGAATCAATCGATTTTTCCAATTTCTTGTCAAAATAGCCAAGTCAGGTGCTGCTAATCAAAATCGAAACAGTAAGTCTATTTGTGTCTCCCTTTGATTACATCAATAGCAAGGTATGTCAGCGAATATTATGTTGAGTATTGCTTCTGTCTCCCAAAGATTTTCACGAATCGTCAATCTGGTGCAGCTTTCAAGTCTTTAGGGTTTTGTTGCTTTGATAGGAATTAATTTGAATTTTCTGCAAGTAACATCAACTTGTTTTACACTAACTGATTTTATCATTTTGAAGGGTATAATGGAAGGACTAGTGAAATTCAAAATGAGATATGGTGGTAAATTCATTGCAAATCCAAGTATCGAATATGTGGGAGGAGTCACAGAAGTAATAACAGTGGATCGTGATATGATTTCCTGCGTAGACTTTGAAAAATTGGCGGAGGAAGCTGGTTATACAGATGTCAACTTGTATTACCTCCGCTTTTTAAAAGACAAGCAGGAAGACCAAGGCGTCGTCGTATAAGAGAGGCTAATGAGCCAATAAACGTGCATAAGAAGCGAAAGGGTGGTATCACAATGACTTGTTGTCGTTGCGGGAGTGCAGGCCATAATGCACGACGATGCAAGGGAGATACAGTTGATCCTAAAAAGGCAGAGCAAAGAAAAAAGGATGCTTCCCGGGCTGCAAGAAATAGAGCGAGGAAAAAGCAAGCTACAACAGAAGTGATGCAATCGCCCGAGGTAACTGCTGAAAGTAGGGATGCGGGTGGAAAGTTCAAGAAAGCTACTGTAAGGTTTCTAAATACAACATGATCCATTTTTCTATACTAAAGTTCAAGAAAACATCACTTGATATGATCCATTTTAAATGATAGGTGAAGAGGAAAAAGACATCTCAGGAGCCATTTATCATTAATGAAAGTCAGGTATGATAGTTTACTATTATCATTAGGGTTGATTTTTTACAATTTTTTTGTTGCGGCGATGAAAAGCTTAGCTATTAAATGTTGCAGGTTCTCAGATTGTTATCTAGATTATATGAAAAGCTCATTTTTTTGTTATTGTTGATGAAACTGAGCATGTTAGGGTGGTATCAACATTTTATATCCTTTGATTATATGTTTGTGAATTTGTAGAGCATTCATAGTAAAGGTATGTTCAACTGAGATGATAGGTTATTTGTAAATCATGTTGGTTTCTGTAAATATTTTATACTCCACTGAGATAGCCGTTATGCTAACTTTTCTTTATTCATTCTATAAAGGTTTCTACAAAAGAGCAACCGTCACGAAATTGGCATCCAGGATACGATATTGTGGGCAATGCAGTATCGTATGAGAGGCCAGTATTCAATGGTCCCCTACAAATTTCAGTGCGGGGAGGACAAGCTATGTTTAAAAGAGGTGCAGAAGGTCCAAGCTCAAAAGATTTGCTAAATGATGTCCAAGGCAATTCAACAAATATGCATGTTGCTGCTGCTGGATGGTTTAGGCAACATTCTTAAGAATTATTTTTTCTTGTTAAAATGGTGATTTATTGTTATGGGATGTTACACCATTGTGTACTTCTAGATGTGTTTTTTGTTGTTGCTTTCGGTTAGTTTAAAGAGATGCACACTGTAATCTCATTTTTGTAACTCATTTTTTTGGCAAGGAATGAAGCTATGGGTCTGTGTCGTTAAGTGATGTGCATATCTTGTTGAGGTTGTGATAAAAAAAATTAAGTTTAATTTAGTTATAAAATTAATCAAATATTAACTATTATGTAACAGTAAATTAATGACAAAGTAATAACTTAACGGAGAGATAACGCTGTTAACGGTGTTTGTCACGCCGTTAGTTTTGTTAGCTTTTACCCTAAATTTGGAAAAAGTATACATAGTTCGCCCCTCTTTTGGAAAATGTAATAGTTTAAACATCAAATTGAAAAAAGGTGATAGTTCGGTATCTTTTTGTACTTTTCCCTATTTTGAAACGCGAAACACTAAACTAAACATAATTTGGCCACGTAGGCCCATGGACAAAGCTAAGCCCAATGGTCTCGTAAAAGCATATGGGCCTAAACGGCCCAGTTGATACGCACGTTTTTCCGAGAAGAAACCGAGCGTGACGTCACAAGCAGCCACCAACCCCCAACGCTCAAATCTCACTGGAGTATATAAACGACACCATTGTTAAGCTGACGCTGCACAAAACTCCACTGAATCCATGGCGGCGTCCAGCTTCTTCACCGCTCAGCCGCTAGCGAAATCTGACTCATCAGCTTCTCTCTCATGGAAGATTCCAACAGCTCCGGCGTTTTCGCTTTCCATGAAGCGGAGATTATCGGCCGCCCAGCCGCGGAGGTTCATCGTGATGGCGATGGATTCGAAGCCGACGATTCTGGTGGCGGAGAAGTTGGGAGAAGCGGGAGTGAAGCTGTTGAAGGAGTTTGGGAACGTTGATTGCTCGTATAATTTGAGTCCCGAAGAGCTATGCACGAAGATCTCGCTGTGTGATGCGTTGATTGTGCGAAGCGGGACGAAGGTGAGCCGTGAGGTGTTTGAATCATCTGGTGGGAGGTTGAAAGTAGTGGGAAGGGCTGGGGTTGGGATCGATAACGTAGATCTGTCGGCTGCGACGGAGCATGGGTGTCTGGTGGTGAATGCTCCGACGGCGAATACGGTTGCGGCTGCGGAGCACGGGATCGCGCTGTTGACGGCGATGGCTAGAAATGTTGCGCAGTCTGATGCGTCTGTTAAATCTGGTAAGGCTCCTCTTCGCTTTTCGGTCTTGTACTATATTTTCTCACATTTCTGGCATTGATCTAGCGATTTGAATAAAGGTGGGCATCTGTATTTGTTCTGATTCTTGAAATTATCAATTTTTGACACATGGAAACATTTTGCCAAAGTTATGTTTCTAAGGAAGGAGCCCACTGGGAATGGATCTCTTGAAAAGTTCCAAATTTTGAGATTTATTGTCAATAATTCTCAGTTTACTGTGAAATAGAACATATTGAACTGCAGGAACACATAAAAATGAAATAAGTATCTCAGATAATGAAAAACTGGAGGTTTGCTTTTCTTTGGCACCTAATCTTGTGAGCAACCATGTCTTATGACATTTTCATATTCACTTAGTGCAATGTTCATATATATACCAGGTAAGTGGGAGAGGAACAAGTACGTGGGTGTTTCTCTTGTTGGAAAGACACTTGCAGTAATGGGGTTCGGGAAAGTTGGATCGGAAGTGGCCAGGCGTGCAAAGGGACTTGGTATGCATGTGATTGCTCATGATCCATATGCACCAGCTGACCGTGCTCGTGCAGTTGGTGTGGAACTTGTGCCATTTGATGAAGCTATTTCAAAGGCGGATTTCATTTCACTTCACATGCCTTTAACTCCTGCGACAAACAAGATTCTCAATGATGAAAATTTCGCTAAGATGAAGAAAGGAGTTCGGATAGTCAATGTTGCTCGTGGTGGAGTGATTGATGAGGACGCTCTCTTACGAGCATTGGAATCTGGGATTGTTGCTCAGGTTACTGCCTTGTAATGTGATTTTTGCTGTATAGCCAGCCATATTAAAAATTGCTTATTTGAAAGTTGTTTTTTTCCTTGTAGGCTGCACTTGATGTTTTCACTAAAGAACCTCCATCAGCTGACAACAAATTAGTGCGACATGAGAGAGTTACTGCAACCCCTCATCTTGGTGCCAGTACCATAGAAGCCCAGGTATGCTTCGGAGCTGCAATAATATGAGATCATGATTTTTCGTATACATGAATGGCTCTGATATTCAACATTCTACAGGAAGGAGTGGCAATAGAAATAGCTGAAGCAGTTGTTGGAGCTTTGAAAGGAGAACTTGCTGCTACTGCCGTCAATGCTCCCATGGTCCCTGCTGAGGTATTCTTTGCAGAATTACATTGTTTAGGGCATAAGCGTATGCTGACGGGTAGGCTTACTACTTATTCCTTTCAAATGTGGCCACTTTTTAATGAAGCCCTCGCTACCGTCACAAAATTGCGTTTGTTGGCTGTAGTTTTCTTTTCTATTGAAATGCATTTGCTGAAGTAAGATCATTCTGCTTGTTAGACCATGTTCCTCTTATATATCACATACAGTAGTGTGTCCATTAATGCTTAATCACTGAATGAAAATGTTAAAACTGAATGTAGTGACTTTCCGTGTTTCTACATAATTCATGAGGCTCATATATCCGGAAATGGCAGGTTTTGGCAGAGCTCAAACCATATGTTGACCTTGCTGAGAAACTTGGTAGGCTTGCTGTTCAGTTAGTATGCGGAGGCAGTGGAGTGAAGTCTATTAAAGTGACATATGCCTCTTCTAGGGCTCCTGATGACCTGGATACAAGACTCCTTCGGGCCATGATAACAAAAGGTGTTATTGAGCCAATATCCGATGTTTTCGTTAACTTGGTCAATGCAGATTTCACGGCTAAACAAAGAGGTCTTCGCATAACTGAGGAGAGGGTTGTCCTTGACGGTTCGCCTGAGAATCCCCTGGAGTCCATCCAAGTACAAATTGTCAATGTGGAGTCGAAGTTTGATAGTGCTGTTTCTGCGACCGGAGACGTGTCAGTGGAAGGTCGAGTTAAAGATGGAGTCCCTCATCTGACAAAGGTTGGGTCCTTTGCAGTGGATGTCAGCTTGGAAGGCAGCATTATACTGTGCAGGCAGGTTGATCAACCAGGTATGATTGGAAGTGTTGGAAGCATCTTGGGAGAAGAGAATGTAAATGTGAACTTTATGAGTGTTGGAAGGGTTGCACCCAGGAAGCGTGCTATTATGGCTATTGGAGTTGACGATGAGCCACGCAAAGAGACTCTGAAGAGGATAGGGGATATTCCTGCTATTGAAGAGTTCGTCTTCCTCAAGTTGTAGTTTGAGCTTAAAAGATATGTAAGAGTTTTGTGTTCCTCTAAGTTGCCGGAGGCTGAAGAAGAGCAAGGATTGAACATTTTGCCTTCCTCAAAATGAAGTGGGGTATTGAATGACCCCATTGTTTGTTTTCTTGAATTTTGATGGTATTGTAGCAGAATTTCGATGGTTTATCCCAATAATATAAAGTATAATGTTTGTATCGGTATTAAACTATAATCTTTTATCCCATTTCCACTCATTTTATGGCGGCAGTTGTCGGTATACATTACGTACATCCAGCTTTGTCAGGAAAATATGATAAAACCATTGTCTTAAAAGAAGAGATGCAGGAGGAAAGTGATTGTAAATACTACATTCACACTTTTTCCATTAGACAAAAATTCAAAACACTGTCATCCCAAGCTCAGGATATATTTGTAAACACGCCTACTAATCCATTATACAAAAGCTAAAGTGATGATATCTGGCTTCAGTAAGGTGGAGGAGGGTACATTCCGTAGGGACCTGTAAAAAAAGGAAAAAAAATTATGTCCTAAACCGAGTTACTTCAATAGCATTGAAAAACATAATGGCAAAAAAATTAAAATGAAAAATTACCTGGAGGAGGGTAATTCGGTGCCCATTGAGGTGGAGGTGGGTAATGGGATGGAGGCGGAGGGTAAGTCGAAGGTGGAGGAGGGTAAGTTGAAGGAGGAGGAGGATAAGCACCTTGAGACGGAGGAGGATAAGCAGATTGTGGATGGAATGGAGGCGGCTGTGAATGGTATGGGTAAGCCTGGGGAGGAGGAGGCGCAAAGGCAGACTGTGGATAAGCAGATGGCGGAGGCGGTGCATATCCATATGGAGAGTTTTGTGAATGAGACACGTGCGAAACCCCATATGGCGGTGCTGAGGGCGCATGGCTTGTCATAGGTTTCTGCAAGGTTCAAAATGCAGAAGGCCGGTTACTTAAACAATCTATACCAGGTACGGCCAAAGTTATAATCTTTTGCGAGTAAATTATTTAGTAGGTAGATATCAGCAACATACGTTGGCGTTTGAGTAGTGCATGATCAGACGAACTTCTCCAGCATGCCTGATGATGAAAAGTAAAAATGTTGTTAAGATTAAAGGACAAAGTGG
This sequence comes from Rhodiola kirilowii, assembly GCA_033675215.1. Lineage (NCBI taxonomy): Eukaryota > Viridiplantae > Streptophyta > Magnoliopsida > Saxifragales > Crassulaceae > Rhodiola > Rhodiola kirilowii. The sequence continues at coordinate 9,399,170 of CM066203.1, read as the reverse complement.
GTCGGTTAAGCTGTTACATCAACTTGAAAACATAGTAGCTGTAAAAACTTATACGTTACAATCACATTTTATCTAATCTATCATAGAGTCTATGTTAAAGTCTTCAGTTAATTCAATCTGCCATTTACAAAGTAAACACGGAATGACTCAATCTGCCATTTACCGTCAATCACGTTTTATCTAATCTTGGTTGACAAGCAATAAGCTATGCGCTAAGTCTCGTCTTACCTGCCATTTTTTGTCTGTATCGGCCAAGAGCTGTCATCAAAGCCCGTTAAAAGAACCTTTTGAAGCTGAATCCTACAAGATCACGACAATCATTCAATAAAGAACTCTGAAAAACTTCCACTGCTATCCAAACTTACGAAAAGCTAACTACCACTTACTTTCCACTACCAATAAAATCATCATATGAAATGGTGTTGCTATTCCAGACCACGACATTAATCTCACGCAGACCTTCAATCAAGGTGAACACAAACTTCTCTTGAAAAATCGGGTTCTTGCCTCCATCTACACAATCCACAACTTCAATCAACAACACACAAAAAGACCCCATCTTTTATCCATCGCCAATACAAATGGCAAAAAAAGATGTTTACTTTCCCCAAATCTCAATCCAAAAGACAAGATTAAAGCCAAGAACAATGGATGAATGAATGAATGACTGACCAGTGCAAGTTCTGGTGCGAAACTTGGAGCTGGCATATTCGAGACAGACGTAGGGATCCTGCCTGGATATCCACTCCGTATCCCTCAGCTTGGAACAGCCCACAACTGCATTCGGGTCGGGTCAAACTCAGATTAGTATTCCCACAAAATCGAAGCAGTTCGAATCAAATTCACAATTGCATACGAAATTAGTCACCTGTGATTTCAAGAAGCTGGCCTTGAATGCCAGAAACAGCCATGAACGATGACCGAAGACGACGATGGTGATCAGAGAAGCGAATGTTTTTTAAAAAAAAACTCCCGATCTGGGAATTTGACTTTTAATTGAAGATAAAGGCGACGACTCTTTTAGAGTAATTGAATATACCCAGATGAAACGGCCTTCATGGTTTTTATATAGGATAGTATGACGGTTCTTAATTCCCCAATTGCCGATTAGTGACTTAGGGTTTTGTCGACCGCGTTACGAGAAGAGGAGCCGATAATGGAAGGTGTCTTGTGCCGTGTCGTCGTTGCTAAGTTTTTAAATGCGCGTCGGCGCGGTTGACGTTTTCAACCATAATCGGCGTAACTCATGTGAGTATCCCGAATGACATCGGTAAATACCGAATTTGAGTATATGAAGATGAATAATCAAAGTTGTTCGGTGTTTGGACGTGATGAATATCAGAGCATATACATCTGTGCTCATTTTGAAAATTTTTTTATTCAGAACTTCCTTCTCGATTCTTGTAAATAAACATGAAAAGTTTGTATTATATTGTAGAATGTTGTATGAGAATTGCTCCGGTGAGGAGGAGTAGTACTTCTTCACATAAAACTTTCTCATCGATTTTCGCACTCACTCACAAAATGTTGTAGGAAGTTCTATCAAAAATGCTAAAGTAGATAAACTCTCAAAGTATCAGAATCAGCCTACTGAAGCTCAACTCTGGGCTTTTCATATTAACTAAACTTTTGTGTGATACACAAAATTTGGCATAGATATTGTGATGCATCAAACTGCCAACAGCTCTCAAAGAATTAACATGAATGCGTGTGAGCAAGAGCGGATCTAGGATTCGATATTGGGGGTGACAAACGAAATGAACTACATTAATTATGCAAAAGATGAACATCATTTAAAATTACATTATTACATTAAGTAAAAAATGTTTTATTTCCAAATCATGCACTTTCATATTGACCTTTCTACACGCACAACTTCTTAAAATTTCAATTAAATTTCTCCATCCATCATCTGAAAAAGGATGTATAACAGTTTCGGTAAGGAAAATGTAATGCAAGAGAAAATGATGTTGTAACTTTCATTTTGGTGTACTTTTAAGCAGCACCTCCGCCTCTCTCACGTGGTGATTTTAGAATGTACTAGCATACGAGAGAGGAGTTGTTACTTAGAATAGAAATAACAGTAAAACTCCCTTCTTGCAGCAAGCGCTGCACATGCTCCGAGATTATAAAGAAGAAATAAGTGACATAACGTTCAAAATATATTGTGAGTTGTGACTGAGGTTCCAAATCTAAAACTCATTTAATCAAATATGCATGATGAAAACAAAGTAAAAATAAATCGTCCACTCATAAGTTGAACATACTTCACCACATTGGCTACAAGTGTTTTTTTTAGGGAGCTGCTAATCGCACCCCCCCCCCACGACAAAAACCTCCCTCCCAAATGACTCAAATGCCCTCCCCTTTCTATTTAATTACATTCATATGCCATATTCAATTAAATAATAATTAATATTCTATAAATTAATTGTACTATATTTATTTTTTATTATTAATCAGAAAATATTCTATAATAATTAATAGTAAAAAATTAAAATAAAAATACAACATGTAGCAATTTTTTTAAAAATTATATTGTACTTGATTTTTTTAAAATTTTAATAGAACTTATAATTAGGAGTGAGTTTGAGTAACTAAATAAACAAAATTTCCATGGTAGAACTTATAAAATCTCTTCAACTAGAAATGGAGGTTTGTACTTCCCTCCTCTTTCACAAGCAAGAATACACTTCAGCATCTTACCACCTCATTGATAATACATTAGATTTGACAATACATTACGATAGACAACTCATTGATACATTACGATACACAAAATAGACAACTCAATGACTAGATTCTCTTTCAAAAGCAAATTATACTATTCATTGATGTACAGACAACTAGATTTGACAATACATTACGATAGACAACTCACTGATACATTACGTAACACAAAATAGACAACTAGATTTGACAATACATTAAAATACAACATGTGCCAAATTTTTAAAAATTATTGTACTTGATTTTTTAAATTTTAATTGAACTTATAATTAGGAGTGAGTGAGTAACTAGTTTTATTTTATTTAGGGCGAATAATAATTTATTTCGTTTAGTTTGGATTTAGGACGAATAATAATTGATTGGATAGCTCAACATTAAATTAGATTCAACAAAACATGCAACGGTGCTAAAAATAAATACATAAACAAGTAGACATATTTAATCAATATTTCCTCCAAATTGTGCTCCTGGAGGCCCCATGCTTGTGATTTCGCGCCATAAATCATCTCGTACTTGATATGAGGATGCCCATCCTTTAGCTTCGTACGATGAATGATTCCACCACCATGTTGGTATAGGTGGCACCGGATGATAAGGGTGCAAAAAAAGTTGTACGAAGTGATTGCCAACGTGTCCGATAACTATTTCCATGCGCTCATTGTCTCTAATAGTTAAAATTATTAACTATAATATATGTAATATATTAATACTAATTTTTAAATATTTTTAAATCATCATTTATAGTATATAATATATATTATATTAATACTAAATTTTAAATATTTTAAAATTATTTGTATATATTAATACGAAATTTTAAATATTTTAAAATCATTTTTTAGAAATTTTAAATATTTTAAAATCATTTTTTATAATATATATAATATATATAATATATATAATAAGTAGAAGGGCATAATGAGAAATTTACCTGGGCCCCACATGGGGGGTGTGGGGGGTGGGGGGTGCAATCAGACTACAAGTGTATTTAACTGATCTGATAATCAATTAAATTTACTTATTTCACATCTTGATCAGATTAAAAATTAACTTGAAATAAAAAGTCATATAAGGATCTCCGACTCTTTACGAAAAAAACCTTAACTAACATATCTTTTTGTTACTTTCAAATTTGTTGAAGTCAAATTTAAAGGTTAAATTAATCACAACATATAATATTTAAATAATTTTATTATATACAATTTACATTACATTCATAATATAAAAATAACTTTTTGGAAACATGTGGGGTGACATCTGTCATCCTTATGTGTACAGTTCCACTTCTGCTCTTAGCAACGAGATCCCATTCCCAGCGCCCAGTGGCGGATCCAGAAGCATTAGTGAGGGGGGTCCAAATATGTATACAAATATGAAGAAATTTTTTTTTGAGAAAATAAGAAAAGTTAAATTTGATGGTGGTATTTCATGTATTTTAAAATGTTATTATTAAATTTTTATTGAAATATATTATATATATTTCATAATATGTATTAAAACAATGAGAATTTGAGTATTTTTCTGTCAAATTTTTTCTTAATATATTATTGTAATTTTTTTCTGTATAATATAGGGTTTAGGTTCAATTGTACTAAAACTTAATTTTGCTGGATCAAATTGTAATATCTTTTAAATTAGAAACATTTAATAGCAAGTTCCAAACTTTAAGGGTTAAATTGAAAATTTTCAAAAGTAAAAACACTATTCATCATCTTCTCCAATAGAAAACCCTAAATTGCTTACACAAACCCCCCACCAATCGTATTTAGAAAAAATGATTCTCACTCGAAGCAATTGGGTCGAAGCAATTGGGCGCTAATATGAACGAAAAGCAATAGCAAAGAATATGATTTGAACAACTAATTACTAGATTTGAGAAATTCCTTATTTTTTCAAAAAAAATTTACTGAAATTCGAGAGGGGTCCTTGGACCCCCCAGGACCCTGCTGGATCCGCCCCTGCCAGCGCCTATTCCGGTAAATTGTTCTCCGGCGGTGTATCAATGTTTAGCCGGCCCGAAATGTCAATCCGGTGAGTCTCGCCCGAAAAACGGGGCACGATCGGAGAACGGGGCACGATCGGAGAACGGGGCACGGTAGATTTCATAATTAGTAAATTTCAGTATAATCTGATCGGCAGTTAAATCTCATGTTGAACTTCAATTCAGTTTAGTTTTCATGCACCAACAGTTAAATCTCATTTTGAATTTCAATTTGGTTTATTTTTCATGCATAGTACAATAGCATTACATTACACATCTAACTGTAAAATTTCAAAGAAAGGGATTTCTACTGTCATTCAAAAAACATTATTTTAGCCCTTATGTATTCAATTAGTCGTTTATCGAAAGAAAAAAAAGCCGTTCCAATTCAAATAATCGCGCAATTCAGGGTCGTTCCAATCCATCGGCGATCGCCGTTCAAATATTTGCGCAATTCAAATATTCAAATATTCGTGCAATAGCCGTTCCAATCCATTAGCAATGCGCAATTCAAATATTTTCAACACAACTCAATTCAGTACAGCAACACGATTCAGAGAAACGCAAGTAACGCGATTCAAATCATTAAGAGAAAGGCAAGCTATACAATTCAAATCAAGAGCAACTATAAGTCAGAGCAACCCAACTCTGAGCAATGCAATTCAAATCAAGAAAAGGATTTCAGAGTTGAATTTCAGAGTTGCAATACAAGTGCGAGGAATCGATGTCGAAAATGGATCCTGCGTCTTTCATTGAACTTAACAGGATAAAGGGAATTCTACAGCAAACTGTTCGTTTGAGATTGATCCCGATACGATATCAATGCGAAATTTCTTTTATTTATCCCAGATTATCAAAACAGTGACGACACAATACAGACGAATCCTACCACTTTAACCGTTAGATTGAGGCTTTAGTTTTTATTAAGATTTTATTAATTTATTTATTAGTTTTTATTTCCAAATTTAGTTTTTGTATTTTTTTATTTAAGGGTTTCGGAAACTCTATCTCTTATTTGAATAAAAAACCGTAACTTTGCTATTCGTTTCTAAATTCGGACTGAGTCATGCGCGATATGCTATGACAACATGATGGCGGGAGAGGTGACTGGCGGAATGCGCTGCTATCATGTTTTTCACTATACCTGCATCAAAATTTGACTCAGAAAATGAGTATTGCTCAGAAGACACGACTCGTGTCCAGTTTTTAGGTATACTCCTCTTGATATCAAAGTTATGCTGCGACATTAGTGTACTTTTAAGAAAAAAATGCTTAGAACAAAATGGGGGTAATAGGTTAGTTGAAAATCATGATCTCTATCAGTTTGACACTTCTGCCTAGTTTGTACATGAGGAAGGCCTTGTTTGCTTCAGTCTAATTATGTTTGGTAGTGAAAATGAAATCTTATTACAAATTTTTTTATAGAGCATATACATGTCTAAAGAAGAAATCAATTTACATTATATGTTCAACATTTGACAATTGACCAGTTTAGCTGAACCAAAATTGTCTAGAAGTAATTTTCTTCCAGATAACTGTATGGCATTCTGTCTGTGGATTCATATCTTTGTCCACAATATTCAACAACAATTGACATGATGGTGATGGCAAAAGCGAATCAAATGACTTGTGACCCACATCTGACTGAATGACTTGAATTTCGTGATCTCAGTTACTACTGATGAACTGACCTTTCCAAGAAAAACAGCAAGCAAGTATGGAGACTCGAAGATAAAAATAATAACTATACGAAAAATGTAGGTAAGATAAAGCTTACTCGTAAATTTGAGAGAGAATCTGTCGTAATTGCTAGACAATTAAGAATAAACAACTGTCAATAATACAGAAACAGTTTGGCAAAAACATCATGGAAAAAACTATGTATCACGGGTTTGCTCGAAAATATTTTTTAGAATATATTAACAACGACGAATTATAGCCAAAATGACGTTTTCAACCATACACGTGGGGGAACTTTGAGTACGGGAACACACAAAATCGGTGCAACTCATGTGAGTATCCTGAATGAGATCGGTAAATACCGAACTTGAGTATATACTAACGTCCTTTAAGCATTAATATTCCAAGCCCAATGATTCGAATATGAATATGAATATGAAGAATCAAAGTTGTTAAGAGTTTGGAGGTTCCTTTCAGATGATGAACATTACTGAGAAATAGAGACAAAATCAGAATCAGCCTGCTGAAGCTGAACTCTGGGCTTTTCAAATTAACTAAACTTTTGTGTGATACAAAAAATTTGGCATAGATATTGTGATGCATCAAACTGCCAACAGCTCTCAAAGAATTAACATGAATGCGTGTGAGCTACGAAAAGAATATGCACTAAAACGAATGGGGTACCCTGTGTGCTGTATACTGCACGCATCTGTGAATTGTGATGAAGAACGTATAATTTGTCTAGGGAAGTTTTTTGCTGGTGGCTTTGAATTGGCGAGCAGCTCGAACGACATCCTCCCTTGTGATGATTCCAACCTAAAGAAAGTAAATGAAAAATGAGAAAACAACGATTAGACGCAAGTATCATGCTAGGAGTTCCTGAGACTGAGAGTGCTCACCAACGATCCATTACCATCTACTATTGGGAGTCTGACATATTTTGTTTCGAGCATCAGCCTGGAAAGGAATATAAAGCCAGTCAGAAATTAAGTAAATCTACTTCATCCACTTAAACCAATCAAAAACTTTTGCTAATTTAGGATTTGAGAATATGAAACGAGTACCTTGTAGCATCTTCAAGGCTGGTTGTTTCATGAACAGCTAGTGGAGTGGATGTCATCACGTCACTCACAACTCGACCATTTGTCTTGCAGAGAAGTTTCTGTATTTCATGAAATGTCTGTGGCAATAGCATTATTGGGTCAGACCAGACTGAGAAGCACTTAGAGCAGTTCATACTCTAGGATCATAATTGTAACATCAGAGGGAATAGCAAAATTTTCAAGTTCATTTCAGTGTTAGCATAGCATAGCTGATGAGCTGACTATCATTCAGCTTTCAGCCCATAAAACTCGGGAGTTATGACTTTGAAACACACTTTATTTTATGTTTTCGTTTATCGACACTCTGTTGTACTTTGTAATCACTTAGACGAGTAAATTGTTGCTGGATTATAATTTCTACGCGCATGTAATATAATAACAGTGAAGCCAAGAAAGTACTCACCTTCCATGAACTATTAACATCCGGAAACATGTTTGTATCAGTCTCTCCACCTGTGTTCAGATGATAGATAAGCAATAAGCATAATATGAGTTAAAGATGACGACACAGACCATGGCAAGAGTACAACGCTAGTTATAGCTTATAAGACACACGGCTAGATAAAACTGTGGTTAACGCTTAGTGCTTAATGCTCTAACGTAGATGAGAGATCCTGTGACTGTGAATCTGTGATTGACCAAAGAATCAGCATGTTTCATTTCTTTGAGAACAGATGAGGCAGAAACAAATCATATTACTGAGCAATCTGCACTTGAACTGGTTTACGAGGCTCAAAAGGTAACATATCAGCACTGCAAACAGTGTGTGAAATGTAGTTTCAACTGACTGCTTTGAACACACGAGGCGGCTATGAAATAATGATTAATCTGCAATCTGGCCACATCTGATTGGGATGGAAATCAGCCAACATAAATTTGATACTATCTATCATATGCTCAGCATGTGACATTGACACGTCTATGGCTGACTGGAAACTTGTTGCAAAAAAAAAAATCTTTTAGTACCTGGTAGAGAGGCAAGTGCTAACAAGTCGTAATCAGTAACAATCCCAACCTGCGCGATAAAGAAATGTCACATAGGCAGATAAATGACCAGCTAAAAACTGCATATCGAGTATCGACACCAAATACAAGAACTTTTTAGGTTATATTATATTGAAGGGGCATGGGCATTGTATCCCATTTGATCTGCAAATATGGTGCTATATGAGGTGCAAGCTGAACCACAAAGTATTATGTGATTCTTTTGCTAGCCATTTTATTAGAGAAGTTATTTGCGGAATATATATCTGACAATTACCGGAGAAGTGATCGATAATGGTTGCAAAAAATCTTTGCACAATATGTTGAATCTATAAAACCAAATTTTCACAAAGGAAACTGTAAAGCTACCCATCGAAGAAACAGATACACAGCATAAGAATGGAATTCAGATTTTTCATACCAAGTTCCACTCTTCATCAATAACTGGAAAACCAGAAAGTCCCTCCTCCACAAGAGCTCTCAGAGCTGCCCAAAATATGTTTCCAATATTAGTACCGATTTATCAACACAAATACACAAATCATTGCAAGGCAGCAAAAAGATCAGCGTCTTCATGATCTTTCAGCTGATTCATACAGTGACACAAGCAGATCCGATGACAGAGATACATCACATATCCAACAGAACATCAAACAGACAGATATTAAGAAAAATTGGAATACCTTCATTAACAGGCGTTGATGGTTTCAGAACATGTAAATCTTCCTTCTTTGTCATGAATTCAAAAACCATACACGATGTGTTTCTTGACTGCACATTTCAAAATTAAATAAAAAACAAAAAATTCAACTGAACTTAATCACACACGCATTCGATAGTTTTCTTCTGACTAATGAATAATCAAACTAAACCATATATAACATGCCAAACCCTACTCGAAGATTACCTGAATGGAATCGGGCAAGCTGGTCGTAATCGGCAAACTCTTGCGATTTGATTTCGCCGACTGCACATGGCGGTGATTGGCAGCCGAAACGATGGGGCCAGATCGTATGAAGGCAGATCGAAGAGCGAGCGAATCCATTCCGAGCCTTAGTAAATTGCTACTGAAGATGGTGCTGATTATATGCTGCAACGTTTATGCTTCCTGTTTCGCGTTGACGTCGGTATAAATAGAGCAAGGCGAACGAAGAAAGTAGGGTTTAGCGGAGGAGGAGAATTGCGCGCCAGAAGAAGACGACGGACTAGTTGGGTTAGGTTTGTTGCTGACAAATTTGAATGCCTTCCAAGAAACGTGGAGTAATTGTGATGAAGGGGATGACGACACCTGGGGGTCGGCTTCTGACGTGGTGGCTGGAGAAGAAGTTAAGGTTTTGGAATGTTCGACTCCGTGTCTAGTTTGACCATACTGGTCAAAGATATTTATACTGCGGTTCACGTTTAGGGCGTTTTGAACAGACAAGTTTCTATCGACATTTGAGAACAACTGAATCCGGCTCATGACATTGCCAAATTCCCACTTCATACATCCCTTAAACACAAGTTATGGAATATGAAGGAGGCTTTGTTCGATACATTGAGGGTCACTAAGAGAATATGCACCAATGAACTGCCTATGTGTAGAATTAGATTTGCATGTTTAAATCCAATTTCGAGTTTAAGTTTGGAAGATTTTCAGCCCCTCAGACAGCCACTGGTGGTTGAATCCGCCACCGCCGAGCCTCCACTCCGCACACTCATCTCCAACCCGTTTTCATCTCCCTCCGAATGAAATCAGAATGATATAGCCTTTAGGTTATCTTCATGCCAAACTACACTTATGATTTAGCCTTTAGGTTATCTTCATGCCAGAACAATGCAATTGCATCCCACTACTTGTACTTCAAGTTTAACAGTGTGCTTATTTCACTAGACAAGCAAACACAATGTACAAATAGGCTATTGCTTGACCAACAAATTAGATACAGTCACCAGAACAATATGAATATCAACTCGAACAATTTTATAATTTATGGATTTGAAACTTCAGACACAATCAATGGGCGGAAAATGTAACCTTTTACAAAGTAAACTCATAGATATTCAGAAATTCATAACATTTAATGATTCAAAGGGGAGACGAGTCTAATGTGACCTGAGTATCCAATTGCTATAGCTTCTTTTAACGGTAAGACTTCTGGAACCTAGCACGAGCACCACGACCTCCAAACTTCTTAGGCTCACAGCGCCTTGGATCAGCAACAAGCAAAGTCCTATCATACCTGACCAGAATATCCTTTATCTCTTTTTTAGTCTGCTCATCCACGTACTTCTGGTAGAACGCAACAAGCGCCTTTGCAATGCTCTGACGGATGGCGTAGATCTGAGAAGTGTGACCTCCACCTTTAACACGGACACGCATGTCGACTCCAGCGAAGCGGTGGCGTCCGAGAAGAAGGATCGGCTCGTATGCCTTGAATCGGAGGATTTCCGGCTCGACGAGCTCGATCGGGCAGCCATTGATCTTGATCAAGCCGCGGCCGCGCTTGCAGTGAGTGACGGCGACGGCAGTCTTCTTACGGCCGAAGCATTGGACAGACTGGGTTGGAGCGGGGGCCGCCATGGTTAGGGTTTTTCTGAAGCTCGGTGAGTCGCGTGAAGCAGAGATGAAATTACGTGTCACTGGTGAATGAGACTATTTATATGATGTCATTGTAGAGGTAGGGTTTTGTGAAATGACGATTTTACCCCTTGGGCTATTTTCGGCAACGAATATCTCTTGCGCTACTCTCTTCAACAATAGCCGTTCCATTTCACGGCATCGGTTCTCCATCGTCCTCTCTCTCTCTCTCCATCACATCATCTGCAACTCGTGAATTTGGCATCAGCCGGATTACGGAAATCCGACCTCCGATCTGATCGTTTGAAAGCGTCAGGTGACTTACTCTTGCAACGGTTCGTTGGTCTTTTCCTTTGTTGCCATTTTTCTGCTCCATAAGTTATGGTTCTGTGGATCGGCATCTATATTTCCTTACTTCCTTTACCTTTCGGAAGAAATCAATTGATTCTTCGATAATAGTTCTTATTTTTCTGTTTTTTTATTAAGTTCATTTTCATTTTATTGTGGCTGAAACTGCTAGTTTGGTGATGTTTGTTAGTTTGAAGGAGTCATTAGCTTGTATATTTGATTGAAATTGAGCTTGGTTGATGATTAACTTTCCTGGGATTTATTCATTTCGATCAATGTATCTCTGGCAGTTTGGCTGCACTTGAATTTTCTGAGGTTGCCATTCATGTTGTTGGGCTACATCAATACTTGTCAACTACAAAAGTTTATATTAAATTATGTTGCTTTCTGGTCCATCTTTATATCCTTGTAGGCGAAAATTAGTCAATTTTCTTTCATTGAATCATATGAAGCCTCTTATGGTAGATAGAGGACAAGGTGGGATGAAAAATATTTAGTAGAAGAATTGCAAGTATTGCCTTTTAAAATTCTGTTAACCTTAATAACAATTTGATTTTGTGAAATATTATGAAGAAGATGATGATTTTTTGTTTGTTTCTGATTATGTCTTCTGTCAGGAAAGTCTGTGAACTGCTACGCCACAGCTAATTGGTTCAGATGCAAGGTCAAAAAAAAGATTTGGACTCGTACCCCAATGCTGTCGATTATGAGCAGGGCACGTCTTCTGATAACACCGATATCAATCAGTCAGCTTCCCGGCGGAATGTCTTGAATTGGCATGCTTCTCCCCATCCTAATCTGATGTCTTATGCTGGGGCTAACCAAGATGCTCGAATGTTAAGAGGGAGGGGTTCTAATGAACCTTCTTCCAGTTCTAAATCAAAAACTATAGCCAATGATGATGGATTGAAAATGGAACAAGGCTGGCCATATTCATTCAGGGCTGGCCCAGGATCTAGCTCTAGATCAGAAGATGTGGAATTTGAAAGTAGGATGAGCTTTCCCACAACTTCTACTGTTGGCCATAATGTCTGTTCAAACTCAAGTCACTGTTCATTTGCGCCACATGCACGATCGAATTCCACTACTCAATGCACTGATCAAAATCCAGGATGCATGGGGGGCAATCATAAACATTTGCAAGCTTTAAGCAATGATGTGTTTTCAAATTTTTTGGATAATTATAACAGTACAAAACCTGATCCGATCTCGCCTGCTTATTATAATCATTTTGGATCCTCATCTGGAAGTTCTAGTTACTCCTTGGAAGAAATGGATGGGTCGGGTTCTTCTGTTGGTTGTTGGGGGCAATCGAGTAAAAGAAAGCTCCATGAAGGTGCATCTAGCCAATCATATCCTAGTGGTACTTCTGGGAGCTTCACACATAACCAAAACAGTAATGTTGGACACTGTAACAGTGCATTTGACGGTATTAATTTTCCTCTAAACCCCCGTATACGCACTGATGGTTCAGCAGCACAGCTGAACCATGGTAATTCGGCACAACCTGATACCTGTCCCCCCCTCCATACAGATGAAGATACAACAGAACGCTCCCTGAGAAATTTTTACAGTGTAAGAAATTTGAGACAACCTCAGGATATGGCGTCGTTTGATTCCTCGCTAGATGAGAATGGTAGGCAGTCTAATGTTCAAATGTTTGAACCATCTTCTCAAGCCGGATCATATAGTGGCTCACTGAGAATGAGATCTGCAGCTGTGGTCAGACCTAATTCGAGGTCTCGACATATCGAGTCTGAAGACATGTACATTTCTCCCCCATCAAGTGGTCTACATGCTCCAAGGCAAAGTGGAAGCTCATTTTCAAGACCTGATCATTCCTTGCCCTTACTAAATTTTGGTCTCAATTTGGATGTTGCATCTCAAGATGAATATAATGCTTTTATATCCGCGACAGAACTCAGAAATCTTGGACAAGATCCACCTAACTGGAGTTTAGCAACTGGACATGATAACCCTGCGATGTTCCCTTCTTCATCTCGCACGAAAACTTCAATTTCACGCCCCTTGTCTCCTCCTCCCTGGGTTCGTCACCAAAACCCTCCTTCACAGATTCAGGAGAGGATTCCAGGATTTGCTCCTTGGACATTGTTTCCGTCCTTTGATGACGAGGTACGGAATCAAAGTAGTCATTCCCCTCCATTACCTTCATTATCTTCAGGTTCTCCATCAGAAGTGATATCATCTAGACCGAGTAGCCACAATGTGCAGCAAGCCCATAGAAGACTGGGGTTTATGTCTCAAAGAGTAGATGATGCTGTCGTCAGGTTGCCCCATCCTTTTCGAGAAATGGCTGCGGATATGGAAGGAAGACGCCTGCTCTTTTCTGAGGTTTGCCTTTATTGAAATTCATGATGACATATTTCTGTGCCCCCTCCTTTTAATTGCTTTCTTTTTAAATCTTAAGTCTAACCAGAAAGTTGTATATAGGTGGCCAGTACCAATTTGATTTTTCTTTTCTTTTCTTGTTTTCGTACTCAAAACCCTGAACCCAAATGATTTCTCTGTAAGTCTATTTAATTCTGAGGTTGATAATTTTCTTAAATGAAATATGTTTTTGTGAGCTGCTCCATATTGTCAATCCCACTTGGTAATATACACTAATGTTGGTCCTCGAGTTGATTTTCTCGTGGCTGTTACAGATACGTCAGGTATTGGGTGGGGTAAGAAGGGGTGACAATATACGAATCGAGGTTGGGCTACTTTTCATTAAATTTCCACATCCATATATTTTCATTCCTCTGTATTAGTTCAGAGGAATGTTACTGTATCGATGTATGCAGTAAAGTTTATCTCACATATGTTGCCTGTGCATCAGGATTACATAATGTTCGACCCATTCATATATCAAGGATTGACTGAGGTGCATGACAGGCATCGGGACATGAGGCTAGATGTTGATAATATGTCCTACGAGGTAAAATTGCTGAATGTGTAAGTCACGCTGGCTTCTATCTTTGATTGAACTAAAAGTTATTCGTACCGCAGGAGTTGTTGGCATTGGAAGAACACATAGGAGATGTCAACACTGGTTTGAGTGAGAAATCTATCAGGAAAAATATGAAGCAGCACAAATATGTTTGTGTAGCAACACCGAACTCAACAGATGTTGAGCCATGTTGTGTTTGTCAAGTAAGATTTTTATGTGTAACCTTCCAAGGAAACGAATTGAAGTTTATCCCGAACTAAGATCTTAATTATGGGACTCACACTTACTTTAATGTGGCAGGAGGATTTCTTTCCAGACGATGATCTGGGGAAGTTGGACTGTGGGCATGACTTCCACGTCCAGTGCATCAAACAATGGCTACTGCTGAAGAACCTCTGCCCTATCTGTAAAACAACAGGCCTGGCCACTTGACAAGGAATTCGAAGGTCCTTTCAGTGCTCCCCCGTCACCATCGGCCTTCTTGAAATTCATGATTCTGGGGCTTTTCTCGCTTTTTACTTTGTGCCAGCATCAATAATGAGTATAGTAGCCAATTGTGCTTCAAAACTCATACTAGAACTTGTGAACTTTAATTATGTCTTTCTACAAGTGATGTACACCATTTGCTATTCCTCAGATAAGTTGTATTGCTTTGTCAATAAATGCATATACACTCCATACCACTATGTAACCTAAATTTCATGTTCCCAATCCCAGGTTTCATTAGTCATCTTGTAATTGGAGTTTCGCATTCACTCACTTCAAGAAATTTACTTGTCCATTCCACTCAAAAGCCCAACAAGGAACTCGTATGTACCTCTTCGGCCCTAACATGTTGTAATTATTGATTTATATTAATGGAAGGCAATTTCTCACACTTCACATGGAAAATGGTCACGCGTGTAGGACCCGACCCCCATGCCCCGGCCCACCCAACCCTTGTGAAATTGACTCAGGTCAGATCTCAGTCAGACACAACACACAATTACACAAATGTGCATCAACAATTCACATAACACAGCGTCACAGCCAAGTCCACTTCTCATTTCCTAAATTTTATATATAGCATTCGGCCAGTCGATCGGTCTTTGTTCGGCCTTTTTAGGGCGATTGTTTCTCTGTATTTGACATCTTGATCAAAAAAAAAATTTATATATTGCATTTAATTATCAATTATTTGGTCTACAGCTCAGCCGCACTCACAAGTCACAAATGCCAAATGGGGTTTTCTCATTTTCTCTAAAAGAACACTCCCTTTTGCCCCTTCTCCTCCTCCATTTTCTCTTCTGGGTTTGCTCCGCCATGAGGTCACTCAGCGCCACCACTGCCGTTGTGTTGGTGGGTCTCGCTCAAATGCTTGTTGTCAGCTCGGCCATGGCAGGTCAGTTGCAGTCAATGTTTGTAATTTTGCTCTTCCAAGTTATCTATTAAAAATGTCCGATGTTTAAGTTGTTGGAAGTTCAACCCTCATTTTATTTTGGGTGTTTGTTTGTTGCTGATTAGGGTTGATTGTGATGTTTATTTCTTGATTTGGCATGTTTCTGTTCTGTTCTGCTCTTGTGTTTTGTTCATGTTTGGAGCTTATTTTTACTTTTATTTATTTTTTTATGTTTATCAGTTTCTGTGTATGGAGATTTCATCATGGATTGGTGGTTTATAATAATGTTGTTAAAGCTGAGCCTGAGCTTGATTCCTCTTTAGGAGTAGAATATTGAACTATATAGCTCAGTTACTACTTCAGGCTTGCATTAGTTTGAAGCAAGCATCTGTAGACAAGTCATTGTGAAGCAATGAGAATATAGTGTTTTTCTTGGGAGATGGTAGTTTAAATTCCAATGTTTATCATGAATCAACCTGGTTATATGAACACTATCGGAGGATGCATGTCGCTGTTAGAAGCGTGAAATGTTATCAGATGATGTCTTAGGTCTTGAAAAAAATGTTATGTTTGTACCAATCAGTAAAGCAATAGTAGTGTATCGTGGTGTTGGTTTCACGGTTTGTTAGTAAATCTGGTGATTACGTGTTCAATAATTCCAAGTTTCTCTCTTTCTGTCGGTGCAATAAGCCATAAGGCAACTAGCTTTTACATAATGTTCTATGCATTGTACAATCTTGCTTCTGTTGGGTGCACTTACTAGCGTTTTTACTTTGCTTGTTTTTTGGTGACTGTTATTATGTGTTAGTTTATCTGTTGTATATGCTCAGCAGTCATTTCATGCCACTACAACTCTACAAGAGCTTTTGTCTCCCCAGTCTCTACAATATTTTACTGATGATATGATGTACTTCTCAACCTCATGCAGCATGCCCCTTAGATTTGAGTAGCTCAAACTTTACCATGGCAGCCTCTCTATGTTCAAATAAGGAGAGTATTGGAAAGTGCTGCCGTTACATTAATGCTTTTGTTGCGATTTCTGTGGCAAGATATGCAAATACATCTGGTACTCTCGGAGTTACGTCAGATTTATCAGACATATGCCTCCGGTCAATATCTCAGACATTGGCGCTATATGGTGTACCCCCAAATGCTACGGTTCTTTGTGGGTTTGGAGCTAAAATTCCTGTCAATTATGAATGCATGGATCAGAAGAAGGTGAAGCAAATGCTAGATTCTCCACTATTTGTGAATGTTTCAGGAAGTTGCAAGGTGCCAATCTTGGCGGAAAATGACTGCAAGAAGTGTGTTAATGCTGCCATCGTGTATCTTCACAACTTGGTTGGAACCAAAGATAGTATGACCTTCAGTACTTGCCGGGATGCCACTTTTGCTGCACTTGCAAGCCAGCTCAATATTTATTCGACTGTTGATCTCGCGAGTTGCTATTTTGGAGTTCCAGGAATCAGTTCTCTTGGTATGAAATCGAACGCCATACTTGATTGTTTGAATCCTACCATAAAGTGAACTGATTTCTCACCGAGTGTGTAACTAGTTTTTCTTTTCTCCAATATGTCTTCTAGAGCTGTTGACATCCCCAACGCCCGAAGCATCTCCTAGTCCGGTTGACCCTGCCAATCCGAGCCAATTTGTGGTGGGCATGCCCCACAATAAGAATCACCACTATCGTCCCTCCGTAGTTTCGAGCATAGGTATTGCAGTTACTGCGGCTGCAATAGTGCTGCTTGTTGTCTTGATTTTCCTTATAAGGACAAAGAAAAAACAGTTACGTGATAACGATCCTACTGATAAAGCCGCCTCAAAGGTTATGCCCCCGCCACGAACTGTCAGAAAATTCCAGGAAGGTAGATGCAAGTTCTCGCAACGTCATTAGCTCTTTGATATCTTGCATGTTAAAATCATGTTTACACCTTGCAGGTCCAACATCTCTTTTTCGTAAATTTAGTTACAAGGAGACAAAAATTGCTACCGACAATTTCAGCACAATTATTGGGCAAGGAGGTTTTGGAACTGTTTACAAAGCACAGTTTAAAGATGGTTTAGCGGTTGCAGTGAAGCGAATGAATAAGATTTCAGAGCAAGCGGAGGATGAATTCTGCAAAGAGATAGAGCTATTTGCTAGACTCCATCACCGTCATCTTGTTGCATTGAGAGGATACTGTATGGAGAAACATGAGAGGTAAGCTTGCAGTAATGAAATTCTTTACGCCGATAAAGTAGCAAACATGCCTGGTCATGTTGATCTGTTGGAACTGAAGCATAAATGACGTGATTGCAGGTTTCTCATGTATGAATTTATGGCAAATGGGAGCTTGAAGGAGCATCTTCATGGTACTTCTCTTTTGTATGCTTTGAAAAGCTGCTGATTTTAGTTTCTAAATTTTATGTGATGTTTCATCGGCACTGATATCATTTTTGCTTCTGTTATACTTTGCCTAGACTACGGAGCAGTTCAGACTTCAACTGAAATTAGTATAACATTATTTTTGCATTTTTTCCTCATCATAAGTTATGTTGTCGATCTGCAGCTGCAGACAGGAGTCCTCTAAGTTGGCAAACCAGGATCCAAATTGCCATTGATGTCGCAAATGCTCTGGTACTCACAATAACGAGTCATTAGTTTTGTGTCCGTTGAAGTTTAGTCGTGAAGTTTCAGTTTTTTAACATCATCTTTTACCGAATGTGCAGGAGTACCTACATTTTTATTGCGACCCTCCTCTGTGCCACAGGGATATCAAATCGAGCAATATTTTACTGGATGAAAATTTTGTTGCAAAGGTAGGCCTCCAAGTTGTCAGTGCATGTTTTACGTCGAGCTTTTTATTATTATTATTATTATTTACTTTGAGCTTGAGGATATACGATTGAATGTGGTTTAGAAAACTGAATATTTTCTTACAAAAAAAACGTAAATGAAGACGAGATCGGCTGAAGAAAAGGTCCAGTGTTTCAAGCTGGAGTAAAAAATGCAACACTCATACAGATGACGTTCTTACATTCTTGCTTGCAGTTGGCAGATTTTGGTCTTGCGCATGCATCCAAAGATGGCTCTATATGCTTCGAACCAGTGAACACCGAAATTCGTGGAACTCCAGGTTAAACTTTAGACTCTCAAAACATGTACCTTGCATACCTGTTAACAAGAACTTCATTTATTCCGCTGTTTTCCAGGTTACATGGATCCAGAATACGTTGTAACCCAAGAGCTCACGGAGAAAAGTGACGTGTACAGCTACGGTGTATTACTTCTGGAGATAATTACAGCACGAAACGCTATACAAGACAACAAAAATCTAGTCGAATGGGCTCAACCATTTATGTCATCCGAATCGACAATACACGAATTAGTGGACCCAAATGTTGGAGGCTCATTCGACTTTGATCAGCTTCAGACAGTCGTCACAATTGTCAAATGGTGCACTCAGAAAGAGGGAACAGACAGGCCTTCAATAAAACAAGTTCTACGGCTATTGTACGAGAGTTCAGACCCACTGCATAGCGGATTCATAGAGGCAGTTGAAGACGAGGATTTTGAAGGAGGGGAGGGGCGAGGACGTACAAGTAAAGGCAAGATCCATTACAGCGCAGATGCCAGAGGCTTGGCTTCCTCTTCCAGCACTACTAGGTCATATTGCAGCAGAAGCTTCCTACTCGAGTCCGGCTCCCCAATGTCTCCTCACAATAACATCCCATTCTGAACTGCTTCACAGCCCGATCTTCATATCTATGTTCGGTACTCGAAGACACGCAGAGCTTTGCGAAACAGCAGAAACCTTAATTCTCCTCTCAATCAGAGGATCAAGCTGGACAGGGACTTGTCTGGAAAATGTATATGTTTTCAGTTGGAAAATTGTGGACTTTAACTCCAGACGGCACTAAGCAGCTCCCTGTTTGTACTCACTCTGTTGTAAAATTTTGTATCTAGAAGAACATTCCACTTGAATCAAAAAAAAAGAAAAAAAAGAAGAACATTCCACTTTTGATACCTTCCACGTGTCGTCACGTGATTAGCTCCCTATTGCAAACAAACCCAGCTGCTCACGTGGGGCCCGATTGCGTCTCTTTCTCTCTCACTCGTTCCTCCCCCAAAGCCATCGCGAAGCGCAAATCTTCCTGCGGAACTCGGCGACGCTAAGAGCTCCAATCTCTGGCCGGACTGCGAATGTATGTTGTCTGAGAGCGTTTGAGACCGCGCCGATTCGGAGACCGATCGGAATTCGGCGGAAAGCATTCCCGGTGAGAGGTTTGAATCTTTGTTGTTGATTGATGCGTTTGGATAACCATATGCGATTGGCTCGATAGATGGAGTCGATTTGGAAGAAGGACAATGCGTTTCTGTTAGCCGGTTACTTCGCCGTTGGGTTTGTGGCGGCTAGGTTTTTGCTCGACCGATATGTGTTCCGTGTAAGGATATGATTACGTATTGCTTCAGATGTTTCTGTTTCTTTTGTTAAATTTGATTGTCTGTGGATTCTTGCAGGTTGTGAATGCATATGAATTGTGATGAGATGAGTTTTGATGTATTCCTCATTTGGTCTGATTTATTTCCAGTTTATTGTACTTCTTGCAATAGATCAAGTTGCGGATTAAAATTCCTGTTTTGAAAGCAAAGGATTGAGTTTGTATTGAAGAGGAATGATCAGATGGGAATGCGATTGATTGTTAGGTAGGAAGTAGATACTGTTTAAGATCTGAAGAAAATGATGAGAGTGGCGGATCATTAATTATGTACTTCTCAGCTTGGATGCTCCTTGTGTGGGTAGTGGAATAATGTGCTCGAGTTCAGTGTTAATGAAATGTGTTTAATTTCTTGTAGAGTATTGCTATCTGGTTGTTGAGTTGTGGAGCTAGGCCCTTGAAGTTTGATGATACTACACAAGCGAAAATTGTAAAATGCACAGAGTCAATGTGGAAGCTGGCATACTATGCTTGCGTTGAAGCATGGGTTCTCTCAATTGTTTACAGTGAACCATGGTTCAGTGACACTAGGGAATATTTCCATGGTTGGCCAAATCAAGAGCTAAAGTGAGCAACTCTTATTACATTGAAGTGCTGTTTTTGCATTTGTATATGCATGATAGATGTATCTCGTGTCTTAGATTAGGAATAGACAACAACTATTCAACTCCTTTCATACTTTTCTAGACATTTGAATATGAAATATCCCAGTGAGCTGAATTTGAATGTATTTGGTCATGAACAGTGGAGAGAAATGTTGATCTCACTGACAAAGGGTTCTGATTATCCTATATATCCTAAATATTGAAGAGATAAGCCTCAGAATCGGCCAATGCAAGTTTGAGTGTAAAGCTTTGGAACTGTAGTAGTAGACTAGTAGTATATTTAGTACGAGATATGCGGGAATGGTATAATTATGAAGGACTGGAAGGCTTTATGTTGTTTGGATACAGCAGCCTCAGAGCTACTTCTAATGGCTGTTTATTAATGAATATTATACCTCTATTCTAAATTTACATCATTCCAAGATGTTGAACTGTTAAAATTGTGGAAGCTTATAGTAATCAATTCCTTTGCCTGGCCCAGTTCAAGCATGATTAAACTCAACAATTGAACAGTCATTTATCTTGTTATGATTTTCTTTTCACCTATACTTATGAATCGATTTGTCTTGGATGCACCATCATTCATTACAATGCTATCTGATTGTGTTATCTTATTTCAGGCTTCCTCTGAAACTCTTTTACATGTGCCAATGTGGGTTCTACGTCTACAGCATTGCCGCACTTCTAACTTGGGAGACTCGAAGGAAAGATTTTTCGGTCATGATGTCACATCATGTTGTGACAGTCATCCTGATTAGCTATTCATACTACTTGGGGTATATACAATCTTATTAATGCATCTAATTGGAAATGAAGATTTGTTTAGATGCTTAGTTTCTCTGTGGCCTCTTTCTTATAAATTTTACTATCTTTAGCACTTACAATGACACTGATACTCAAATACCAAGTTTCTTTATCTTACACACAACAATATGACTTACAAACTTTACCATTCCTAGGTGCATAATCAGCTTTGTAGGAAACCTTATCCAGCCCTTTTGTCACAATTCTTAATTTACCTAATATGTTGGTTGTGACTGAACTGTGGTCTGTAAATGACTCTCGGTTTCACGTTATATTTAATACCAGTTGTGTGTAACTAGGCAGAGGTAGATGTCATCATCATGTGGTTTGGTATTCTAATTTTGATCAGTTACATGGGAATATAGCATGAGTATATAATTTTGGATTCAATGTATGCCTGTTTCTAAACGACGGCTTGAGAAGCGTGTTTCCTAATCATATCAGAAAGAGGAAATCTGTGGTTAATATCGTGGAGTGCATCTTTTTTTGTTACCTGTGTAATACAAATACTGCATTATGAAAGATCTTGTTTGTGTTTGGTCTCACATGTCACTGGAAGTGGAGTTGCAACACTTACTAGAAACAATTTGCAGAATGATATGAGTATTGCGTGTAAAGCAAAGGGGTTCATTCGTTAGAAACTCATTGTTTTTGCCCTCTTTTAAAAGTGGGTTATGGAATCTAAACCTGGCTGGACTGATTTTTAGCCCTTTCCTGCCAGTCATTAACTAATAGTTTAATGTTTTAGATTTAAACTTGTTAGTTAATATTATTCATCCTACAGGTTTTTCAGGATAGGTTCGATAGTCCTTGCCCTTCATGATGCTAGTGACGTTTTTCTGGAAACTGCTAAATTGTTTAAGTATGCTGAGAAAGAGCTTGGAGCAAGTGTCTTCTTTGGAATGTTTGCTGTTTCATGGCTAATTTTACGGCTGATATTTTTTCCATTCTGGATTATAAGATCCACAAGGTCTGCTTCCCATTGACAAGATTACCTTTTATAATTATTTTCATTTATTTTTCTGGTCTATATGTCTGACTTAACTGTTGATGTGTTTCAGTTACGACCTCATTGCATACATAAAATCATCAGCCCAGTACCCCAAATTGTTATACTATGTTTTCAATGGAATGCTGCTTACTCTACTTGTATTTCACATCTATTGGTGGTATCTGATCTATGCAATGATCGCACGCCAGCTTCAAAACAGAGGAAAAGTCGGAGAAGATATTAGATCTGGTAATTGTTTATGCTAACCCAAGATTTTTTTATAGAATTCATAAGCCTTCCTTGCAACCTAACATTTTCCTGCTTTCTGTCTCATTGTCAAACATTAGATTCAGAAGATGATGACTAAGAGGAAGATTTTCTGTACAACCTGTATACTTACTTGAGAGATGTAGCCAGTAGTTCCATTGGTTTCTGCACTTTTTGGATCGTATACTATAGACTTGGGACGAGGTCAGATATAATTGTTCGCAATTTGTTATGAAAATGCAACATCTATTGCTGATTTGTTCCGCCCAAGCGAGTTAAACATATTATTGATCAAAATACTCTCTCTCTCTCTCTCTCTCTCTCTCTCTCTCTCTTTATCTATTATGTACATATACAAAAGTGTATCTCTGATTCAAATTAGCCATGGGCTACAGATATTCTAACTGCCATTGTCTCACGTCAGGCCACCCGAGTCTTTTGAATCAAACATGCCATGCGGCGGAGTTCACCCATTTCTTTGCTTGATTAAAACCAAACAGTGTTCTCATGAAAAATTGTACTAGTAAAAATATTCTAGTATTGTATTATATTATATTAATTTTTATTCTTGATAATAAATCAATCCATAAAATTAAATTTTCTTCATCTCGAGGTTGGTGAGATGGTGCTTGGACGGATTATAGGAGGCCATGGCCATGTAGCTGTATCCCCAGTTGACAGTCGAGACAAGGTGGTATAATATGTTCTTATTACTACTATATGTACAGTCCCGCATCGTATTGCATTAAAGTTGACAGCCTCATTAACCCCGCCTACAGAATCAAAATGTTCTTAACAACACATGTACATGTAATTTACAGCACTCCCATGTCTCATGGGATCAACTAGGATCGATTGGCTGGTGCTTTGACAAGGTTTGTGAAAGCTGTATGATCTCAGTGGAAGGTTGGTTTTATGTTGCTTCATAATTTGGAACGCAGAATGCTTTTAATCCCTCGGGGTGGTGGTGAAGAACGTCGAGAAGCAGTAGCTAGTGGCTGTCCATTTAGTGTACCCGAGAATTTGATATCCCACCCTTCGATGTTTTTTGGCACACATGCATCGAATAGGGCTTGCCCGAGTATGCTGTGGGCATTTATGCTTGGTGGATTTATGAAGTTTACTGATAGCTTTCTTACTTTGTCTTGCGAAGGGCTGGAGTCAGCCTGCTGGGTTTCTGGACTTCGAGTGAAATATTGATCGCCACTACGGTCAACAGCAATCCTACGCATGCTTCGGCTTGAATCACCTGCTGCTTTCTGTAGGTTGCAGAATAATTCTGAGATGTCATCGTGTGTAGCATCCATTCTACTTCTTTCCATGTCCAGTTCTCGGGTTTTACAAGAGAATATAATTAAAGCCTTCTCCAGAAGTCTAGTCACGGCAAACTTGTACCCTGTTGGATGATGCTCATAGTGACCTGAGGCAGTAACAATAACACATTAAAATATGTCAATGGCCCGAAAACAAGATGCCAACACTATATGCACAGAAAAAGAATGACCTCCATAAGGTGCAAAGAGAACAGGATCAGTGATTATACAATATGAACGCAGTACACATTCAAAACCAATACTTAATTGTTTTGTTCCAGACCAGACAAATACCACATTAGAAACAATCAGAACTGCAGCATACAATCAACCACATTTTTGCAGTTCATTTATTCATTAGCTCATGAGATGCGGGAATGACTGACCAACATGAGGTGAGAGATTCCACTTCACAAGTTCAACATGTCCACCAAGATTTTGCAAACGGTGAGCAAATGAACAAACAACTCGAAACGGCGCAAGGTTGTCACTTTCTGAGCAGAATATGAGATACGGAGCTCCCAAGTGCTACCTCACCCAATAGAGTAACAATTAGTGAAACTCCTGGATAAAAGGGCGGATTGGCATCTTTGATAGCTATGATTAATATAAACTTACAGTTGATGAGTACAAAGCCTGCCAATACCCTGCATGTTGTGATCTGAACTTAGTAAGGAATAATGCGTCTAAACTTGATGAAAGCCCCTTTGCAAACCATGACATGAGTTTAGAAGCTCCAGGAAGTTTCAGAATAGTAGGGTGCAAAGCAAACTGGGCAGCAAAATCACTTGAAAAATCAAGTGGGCCAGAATCATAGATATGCCCGGACAGACAGCTTCTAACCAGTTGATTGTCATCCTAAATATAAGACAAGCATAACATTATTGCAACGAATAGTATTAATGAATACATAAATAAACACTCAAAAAGAGCATACCGGAGTCAGTTGTCCCTCGCAAGTTCCTTGAATAATCTGCACATCAAATGGATGGAAACATGGGTATGAAAATGGTATCAAAAGTAAATTTTGCTGCAATAAGCCAATAACATTTTACATAAGTGACATAGTTAAAATCAGAATAAACAAACCTGAAGGGCCTTATATAAACAAGCTTTTGAACCGCCAGACAAGGATATTAAGACTACAGGGTGTCTCTTGATTCTTAATTCCTGCATCACCAAAGCAAAAAAAGCCTTCCATGGATGAAAACAGAAAGGGAAGTAACCCAAACTGTATATATCAAAGAATATGATCGGTCCTCTCTCCAGACATTTTTCATGGCTTAGCAATAATCTTAAATGTATCACTGGGCTAAGAGCGTCCATTAGAATAGTCATTTCTTTTACATTAACAAGAGTGATACAAAATTTTGAAAATAATCAAAATATAGGGTGGATTCCACCCACAAGATCCCATAGTAAGAAATGTGTGGTACTATAGCTGCACATACCTCTATAAGCTCGGAAAGAACAAAAAAAGCCAAAGCAGTTGCCTTCTCAGGATGAAATCTGCCAAATTTGTGTCAAATATTATTCAAAATTGTTGAAATGATGGCACTTTTGGTTATACCAGAAATTGGACAGTGAAGTTAGTAGTCTATCATTCCCTGGATTCCAAAAATGGTGATGTGTAACCGTGTGTATCAATCTGCACACATGGTACAGGATCCTATTGAAGATATAATACATTCAATGGGGATGACAAAGCAACATTCACGTGCATGTTTCAACTTTAAGCAAGGAGAATTTCTTTTCAGAAACCATTTAAGCAGAGAAACAATAATGCATAAACAGCGCCGGAAAAATAAAAAACAAACTACATGCTGAATGAAACAAATAACCGCATCCCTTTTCTTCATGTCAAACTAAACTGAGTAGCCTTTATCCACTAAGTTGGCATGAAAGTCCACAAAAAGCAAACATCAAAGCTTGGTTTCTTAATACATGCTTTCCAAATTCGTACGAGATCTCAAAATTTACCAGTCCATCAGCATTTTGTTTGAAAAAAGACTCATAAAGAGGGAAAGGCATACGTTGGCAGCCTACTTTCGACCCTATGCAGTATAGCATATTCCATATGCGACAAAAACCTATTTCAACTGATAGGTAAACACATAAACAGACATCAAATAAAAAAAAAGGGAAATACGCCCTGTCATTTCCACAATCCAGCTAATGTGAATCAAATCCATCACCAAACAACAACAACACAGAAAGACATCAAAACACAATCCAGCAGGAAGCAAAACACAAAACATATAAACACAACTCCAGATCCAATTCCAGCTCGAGCTGAAACTTACGCGCTAAGAAAATCAGCGCAGCAAACGAGGCAATTCCATCCAAGCGATGCGTATAAATCGACTTGATTCCTCAACTGCTGTTCCTGAACCGAAACCCAACCGAACAACACCGCAACCCCCTCAACCTCCTCCTCCTCCTTCCTCGCCCAATAAACTCTCCCTCCGTCCACCAACATGTCTCCGCGCAGCTACTCCGAATCCCGATCGGTTCGACGACGATAATCGAAGAAACGTGAAATCCGAATTTGGAGAATTAGGGTTAGGGTTTTGTAGCCATCTGATGAAAGAACAGCGAAGAGAGATTATTGGATTAATTCTGGTGACGGAAAATCTGTGATTGACGAATGGAGACGAAAAATGAAGACGAATGTGATAGATATGATCCTGCGCATATTCGGCGCACTTTAGCATCGTGCGCCGAAGGTCGTACCTTATCCACACTTGCCGATGATTTGTCATCTTCTTGTAATTTATTTTTTATTATTTACAAATTGGACCCCAAAGATTGGTTAATTCACTTGACAGTTGACTATACGTCTTCTATACGAGTCAGGCCACGCGTTAATGTTCGATTTTAGACCACGCGTTAATTGTTTCTGTTTGAAGCGCAATCAATCAAAATTTCTATAAATAATTTAATCCATGATTCAAAAATCATAAACAGTTTTTTCCTCAACTTTTTTTTTTGATAACAGTTTTTTCCTCAAATATAAAAAGCATAGTAGTGAAGTGGACTCAAATACACTATTGAAAATGGGTGTAATTTTATGAACAGAATGTATCATAAATAAATAAGTAATATACTCCACAATAAAATTGTTTTATTTTACAGAATAATGAATCCGTTTTATAAGTAATATTTACTCAATTCACCGAAAAATGAACAGTTTAAATGACTAAAACACCCCTCAGATCCACTCCATTAAAGATTCTGCTACGCAGTCAAAATGACGATACTACCCCTGGATCTGAATGCTTCATCGCCTTCTCCCTCTTAAAACCTAAACTCAACCCTTGTTCGATTTTCTCCCCATTGGACTCGGACTCGGAGTCGCTGTAGGCAGTTTTCAGATTGTGTTTGATTTAAAGAGAGAAACGATGCAGCCAGTGTCCGGAAGCGGCGGAGGAGGACGAGGAGCGGATCTGAACCAGACTCATCATCATCAGAGTCCTCATCCACATCAGCATAAACAGCAGCATCCGAGTCCGCAGTACCAGCAGCAATGGCCACCGCATCAGGCGTACCATCCGCAGCAGTGGATGGCGATGGGAATGCAACCGTATCCCGCGGCAGCCATGGCGATGCAGCAGCAGCAGCAGCAAATGATGATGATGTATCCGCATCACTATCTGCCGTATGTCAATTACGCTAGACACTATCAGCAGCCGTATCAGTTGCAGCAGAACGAGTATCACCAGCAGCGGGAGGTGGATCGGCAGAAGCATTCGGCGATGAAGAGTGGATCTGCGGCGGAGGATGAGGTTAAGACTGTCTGGATTGGGGATTTGCAGCCGTGGATGGATGAATCTTACTTGCAGAGTTGCTTCGCTTCTGCTGGAGAGGTATTATTAGTCATTGAATCTTAATTTATGCTTCTGGAGAACTTGCATCTACTATAAGCCTGTGTAAAACTGTAAATAAGCATATTATTGGAATCTGGATTCCTTTTTGAGTGGTTACACTTTTCTCTGGGAGGTTTGTTTTTCATCAGTGGATGGTACTTAAAAGGCAAACCATTCATTTCAAAGAATGAATTCTTATCTTTACAAACATATTATCTCTGTTCCTGTAAACAATCCATGGCTTTTAGTCTCTTTCATAAGTAAGTATATACTGGGTGATGCTAACATGAAATGTTGAATGGATTGATAGCCAAAACAGCATATGTTTTGTAGGTGCAGCGATACATATACACTACAATGTCTTCAAATTAGAAATGTACTTGTTTGTGGTTATAAGCTATTTAGTAATTCAATGGGGTTTGTGCGTGTATCAAATCTGAAAGTGTCTAATAAACTTCAAGTTTAAATCACAGCTCTCATCTTGTGACTATATTCGTCATTTGTCCTTCCTTAGTTACTAAATTAATGTTGTGTCTGCAGCTTTTATCCGTGAAGGTCATTCGTAACAAGCAAACTGGTCAGTCAGATGGATATGGGTTTATTGAATTTTTATCACGCGCAGAAGCTGAGAAAGCTCTACAGTCTTATCCCAGCACTACAATGCCAAACACAGCACAGCCATTTCGTCTAAATTGGGCAACCTTCAGTCCAGTTGAAAGGCGAGCAGACCCTGGTTCTGATCTATCTGTTTTTGTGGGAGATCTAGCTCCTGACGTCACAGACACTGTTTTACAAGAAACTTTTTCCAGCAAATATCAGTCAATAAAAGGTGTCAAAGTAATTGTTGATCCAAATACTGGCCGTTCAAAAGGTTACGGCTTTGTTAGGTTTGGGGATGAAAATGAGAAGTTGAGGGCAGTTACTGAAATGAATGGAACATTCTGTTTAAATAAACCAATGCGTGTTGGTGTGGCGACACCAAAGAGATCACCAGGATATCAACATCGTTCTTCACAAGGTATTAGAGGTTAGATCTAAATAAACCAATGCATGTTGGTGTGATTTTTTTGACTCCTCGGTGGGTGTTACCTAACGTATACGATAAGTATCACACCTCATGTTTTCCACTTCACGCTGTAGTATATTACGATAAGTGAGTCTCTACTCTGCAGGGAAGTATGAAAGCCTTCTGATTGTTGCATTTGAAGTAGTTCATTCTGCAGTAGACATTTGTGGTAGCTACGTTTTGTTTGCATATTTGTCTTCAACCCCTCTATCACATTTCCCCCGCTTGTTTTCACTGATGTTTAGATGTTCCATAAAAGGCAATGAACCTAAACAAGTGTAGAGTTCTAAACTAAGTTGTTCTCACAACAATACGATCCATTGTTAAGATTTGGTACTGCCTCCTTTTCATCATCCATTTTGAAACTGATCATTAGCTGCTTGATTTCTTGATTAAAATCTCCTTCTCACTGGAAGGTTTGTAATACTCAATTTGCCTTCTCTGTATTTCATGATTCAGCTCCTCTTGCATCTGGGGAAAATGGTCACCAAGGTAGCCCGATACATGGTTTTCAGTCAGACAATGACACTAACAGAACAGTAAGTGTAGCGACCCAGATAACCGAATTGTTTCTGCTTTCATTTGATTTTGGAGTTTGTACTATTTCCCCGGGCTCTTTATTTTTTAGATATTTGTGGGAGGAGTTGATGCTGAGACAACTGAAGAGGATATTAGACAGCCATTCTCCCAGTTTGGGGAAATTGCTTCTTTGAAAATTCCTGTTGGTAAAGGATGTGCATTTGTGCAATTTGCTGAAAGGTATAATCTCTCAGGCTTCTGAAGATCGCTAGCTAGACAAAAACTAACTTTCTGTGTAAAGTTAAAGTATTTCAACTAAGATTGCTTGTTCATCTGGTATATGAAATTATGAATACAACCAGTGGAACCATTACATTCACCTGAAAGTCTGGAGTATCATATAAATACCATTCCCTTTTTTATCATAGGAGCAATGCTGAGGATGCTATCCAAGGTTTAAACGGGACAGTAATAGGCAAGCGAACTGTACGCCTTGCTTGGGGTCGTACCCCAGCGAACAAGCAGGTACGTAGACAATATAAAAGTGCAGTGTCACCTTAAAATAGTGCAGAATATTATCAACTTGTAATTCATGACAGTAATGTATTGCACGAAGGATCATTACTAAGCTACTTGTAGTAACTAGTAACTCGAGATTATATTCACAGCCGGACATTGCAATGCAAAGTATCCAGTCTTTGGATCTCAACAGTGACACCAAATCGTAGACTAAGACTAGTTTCACATGTGATTGTACCTTTAATTTTTAGTTTTTTTTCATTATATAAAAAGTAGGCCCTTTCTAGGTCATCTACTTTCTCATTTGGTTTTCGTTGACTCAATGTTTGGCAGTGGAGAAACAATGACCAACACTGGAGTGGAGGTGTTCACTGGGGACACTCTTACAGAGGCCACGGATATTCTACACCTCAACGCCATGACCCTAGTATGTATACTGCTGCTGTCTCAGCAAATGGCGAATCGTAAAACAGACCCTCCGGCATCAAATCTGAAGGTCACTTTCAGATTACTGTAGAATGGAAATAGCTGCTTGCAGCTACTAAAATGTTGTTTGCTGACTTCTGGATTGTAAACCTTTATCAAAAAGTTTTGGAACTTCATGAATTCTCCATTATTTGACGTTCTGTCGTGCAGGTTACAGCTATACTTCGACTCTATCCGTCTAACTTATAATTCGTAACAGTAATCGACAACCATAGAATAAACTAAGAAACCACTGAGGAAGCATAGCAACTCAAAATCTCTCCACTTTTCAGATATCCAATTTGGGAGAAGAAATTAAATGATTCTCTGCAGTCTGCACCATGTGAATAATTTTTGAGACAAAAGGAAAGTTTTATTGAAACTTTAAACAGCAAAATTCACTGAAGTTTACATGATCAAAAAGAAATTTCAAACGCGTAAGCAGCTCCAAGCTGGTCAATGCAACAATTGCTGAGCTGGGCTGATTTGTGTAATGTGCTATCGCTATGAATCCATATTCCGAAGTAAAATTAACAGGACAATCCTGAGAAACCAAAGAAAACAGAAGGGAAACGAATGATGAGGATTCGTGGATGTTGTTGTTGTTGTTGCTGTTGTGTGCTGAACGGGTGTTATGGTTTGTTTAGCTGCTAATCGGTTTTCCTCGCCCCATGGCGAATCCTCTAGTTCCATCTGGCATCTTAGGTCCCTTGGTGATGGGTTTGCAGGTTGATGGATCGAGATGAATTGGGTTGATGGATAGCGCACATGAAGCCTGGCCGATATGATTATGGGTGCTTGTTTTTGCTTTGCCACGTCCTCGACCCCACCCTTTCCTTGTAGCTGAATTTGGTTGAGCCTGCAATAATGAAGTCACATATCAAAATCCGAAAATCATTGCCAGTGAACAAATTCCGGGATACTTAACAGGTGACAAATTAAGTGTTCTAATGACCGATATTGGTGAAGGTACTTACAATACCCTCAACAGAAAAATCTATATTGTTAGGGAGAGAAGAATTTGCTTCGGGTGATGATGGACCGTCAAAATCTTCCAAACAGCCTTCAAACTCACACTTTCTGTTTTTGAGCACAGATTTCGGCTGTGGAATCAGAAAACAAATTCAAAATCATAAGGTGATGGTGAAGGTGTCATACAAAACCAGTAAAAGTGTGAGAACAAAGAATTATGAAAGACATACCGAGCATCTTAGCAGCAATCTTACTCGCAGACCTTTCCTCCAATTTCTCTCATCATTTAACTTTAGGACCTGGAAAATATTATATTTTGAATAGTTAATTAGCTCATGTATGTATGTCAGTTAAGGTAAATTTTGGCACACAAATGTATAGAACTTACAGCTTTCTCAGCTATCTCGGGACTCTCATACTCCACAAGTGCATGGATCTATAATAGAACAAAACAACATATAAAAATAATATTGATTAGTCGAACATATTATAACACAATGACCGAATATAACGTTGTTAACCCAAATCAAGACAGTACCTTGTTGCTCACGAGAAAATCTCCTTTTGAGCGTGTAGAATTACTATCTGGGGGATGGCATATCCTGATCGATTTTACCCTGCCCCCAGAAATGCCTTTATGTCAATTTTATATAAAAATAATTCATTTTGAAAAAACAAATAAAATTAAAAAAAGAATTCCGTTTGAGTGGCAACCAAACATACTTCCCAACCACATCAAGTATCTTCTCAAGATTTTGATGAGAGTGATCATCAGGTAAATTCTCCACCACAACAGTGCGTGCCTGTAAAAACAGAAGACAATGATTCAGTTGCATCATACAAGTACATAAGCTCGGAACTTTTCTAAACTACATCAGATATCAAAGCATGCCGTGCGCTACCTGTAAATCCTCTTTATCCCTCTCAGTATACGGGTGCTTGCGTTTAACCTTCTTTCCGTCACTGCTAACAACCTGAAACCCAAAAGACGATGAAAATGAATTTAACCTTATTCGAAGTCCATTATCTTATACGCAATAGAAATCAAAAGCATGTGTCAAACTTACAAGCTTGGTAGATGCACGGAGTGCCTGTACAAGTAAATGATTATTCGTAACAAGGGCTTTGATTTTCTTCGAGTTCGCAATGACAGGCATTGGTACTGTGACGGGAAAAAACAAAAATATTTAACTCTATAAGGTCAGACACAAACAAGATAAAATACACAGGATGACACTTATGTTATTTACCATATCCTTCAGGATCTTTGCTCATGTGCTTCGACAATGTATCATTAGCAAGCAAGCTCATATCACTAAGCTGATATTCTACCTGCTCATCAACCAATCACTTCACTCATTCACTATTTTTTTTCCTCATAAGATGCAAACTATTTCCTAATTTCATGTTTACAAATTAAGAAGAAGAAGAAGAAAAAAAATCATATTTAAGAATTGTAGACACCTGTTTAATGATCTTCTGCTTAAGATCTTCAGTGAGTACATTCTTCGAATAGTTGGGGAACACAACGCCGCTTGAGCTCGAAATCAACTTCAAAGGATCCTGATCGGAAACATAGAACCAGTTGGCGCCACTTCCGCATCCTCCAACGAACTGAAAATAGGGATGAATATACCCAGGCATGATCGGTAACTGGGAATGCGACGGCGGCACAAACTCAGGCGCCTGCACATTGAACTTAAACGGCGCGTTACTCGAATTGCTCGATTCTTTGTCTTTCATTTCCGACGCTGCTGCCTCCGGTGGGTCGTCCCGCTTGGCATAAGCTTGAGCCATGATCTCATCAATGTCGGATTGTGAAACTGATTTCTAAGGATGTTTTGGGTTTGGATTGGAGTGGGCTATATGGGTGAAATGTGTGAATCCGGATGATTTGGGGACTGGTGATGCTTCTTCCATCCGCCTATTTTCTGCAAAATTTGACCCTTGCATTGTGCGAGTTTGACTCGGTTTTTGGTGGCACAAAAACGGAAACATTTCCTTTTTGCTCTCGCTCCCGTTCGCTTCGCTCTCCATCTATTCTGGGTTGCGGTTGGAATTTCGATTGGATTTTATTCACAAGCGTCCATCGCTAGTAGTGATCATACTCGAAGCCCTAATTTTGGATTCTAAATTCTGAATATTAATATCTCGCTAATTATTATTCTCGCCTATCCCATCAAAAAAAAAATTTATTATTATTCTAGCCTATAAAAAAAGATCGTACAAAATTAAATTTTTATAAAAAATATGAACAAATCATAATCCTTCATCTTGTGATTTGGATGGATAAAAAATCCTGATTTTTTTGTGTATTTTCTCGGTAACAAATTATATGGAAAAGTGATGAACTATGTCATCTTTTTCGTTTTTCGGCGACGAACTATAGGATTTTAACGAACTTTATCGTTTGTACCAAAAATCAACTGTGTACCTGCTCTTAACCCCTCGCTATAATGTATATTTGTCACTTAATTTTATTATTATTAGGTGAGTGTTCTAAATTTTCTCCGGTTAGTGTGGCTTAAAAGGTAAAATTAATGAATGTGTTTCGATTTTATACGAATCGGTCCATCAAAAGGTCATCCAGCTTTCTAGACGTCTAGTCTTCCACTAACTTAAAATACATAACCGATTAATCATCATTAACATTTTTGTATAATATTTAAAACAACGCCCAAATTTTTTTTATAATATTTAAAACGATGTCCAAATGAGAATTGAGTTGTGGCCTAGTGCTCGACACCGCTGGTGCTTGGGTTCGAATCCTCACTAACACTAACCACTAACAAACTAACTCATGTATAAAAAAAACGACGCCCAAATTAGTTCGCAACTATTTGGTGGATCCACAAATCTTGATATGTATTTTTGGATCAAGTGATTTAACGCCCAAAAACTACTATGTGCACAATTTCAAACTCTTAAATCTTTTGATTCAAAAAGTGCATATAAATTTAAAACGTTAACATTAATAAATTGCATGATGATTGAGCTTATGGATAAGTCTTGAAGAGTCAATCATTAAATATTCACTCTTTTCACGTTCGATCCGAATACACATAGGCCTCTTCTTATTCTTCTAATGAAAATGATTGGTGAATTTGTACTTATGTTCATATTCAAATCCAACCACTACCAAAACCAACCCAAACAAAATGTGTCCCTTGATGCCACCTAAAAGCCATTTTTGAGCTCACTGAATTCTCCTACCCATTATTGACCTCACTTTCAGCTTATAAAACCAACACAAGACGCGGTGTATTGAATAAATTTCAAGCAGGCTTAACTTAAACTGTGTAAGGATGGTGATGCAAAAGATTGGAACTTGCATTGAGATGGTCAGGCTAGCGATAGACTTCGTCGTCGTCTTTGCTCGAGCTGTGGACCTTGTCGCCAGTGAAAATTCGTCCGCTCTCGATACCCAACGGAGTCCTCGATACACCGTCTCGTCGCCTTTGGTGGGCATCCTTTAGATATTAGTCTGTGCAGAGACTATAGAGACATAGATTTGAGATTTACATTTTTTTTTCGTTACGAAATAGAATTTTTTGAAGCTTGAGGACGTCGTAATGAAAATGTAACATTCCGCATTCGGTCTTATTTCATATCAACTGAAAGATGAATACTTGCACAACATTGAGGTTGCCATACTTTAGAAGAATTTCTTGTTGA
Source organism: Rhodiola kirilowii (assembly GCA_033675215.1). Taxonomy (NCBI): domain Eukaryota; kingdom Viridiplantae; phylum Streptophyta; class Magnoliopsida; order Saxifragales; family Crassulaceae; genus Rhodiola; species Rhodiola kirilowii. The sequence continues at coordinate 9,363,915 of CM066203.1, read as the reverse complement.
GTATATCCTCAGTTTCGAACCACAATCCTCTGGTTATAAAATTAAATCGATTACGCTAAATGTTTAACTGAATCGGCTCAAATTACAGTCAATTGAACCACGCGAAACCGAACCAATTGGATTCATTCGAGTTACAGACAACTGAACCACGACACATTCGACCAACACGTGTAAGGGAAGCAGTAAACACGAATTTTGGACACGTGTCAGTATGCAGTGAGCCGCTGAAAGTACCTGCAACTACAGTTTACAACCATGCGACGCTGCAGAGAGTGACTGATCCAAGCAAAAATGGGGAGAGATGAAGATGAAGCGATAGATGATGATCGCACAATGCCGGACTATGAGCCACCGCCGTCGTCCGCGCGCAGCAGGCCTCTTCTGTTTTACAAACTGATGGTGGCTTCGATCCTTCACGACAATAAGCTGGTTAGCTACAAACCGTTTTTTGTTCGATTATCTTGGGTTGTTGGTTAATCGAGTCCAAATCGATCGTTTTAAGGGCTTGTTGGTTGCCGCAGGCAGTGAATCGACGCTCAATTTAAGTGTGCTTGAGAGTACCGGTGTTGCGTTAAGTTAGGGTTTTGATTGGAATTTTCAAATTGTCATGGTTTTGTAGATGTGTGATCCTATGATCTATGAATTGGCTCCTGGAATATTGTTTATGTTCTGGATTGTACTCATTCTGGTATAGGGTTTTATGTATTGCAGAAAATTCCAGGAAAGGTAATTAAGAGGATCGAGCAAGAGTTGTCAATTGTGGTAACATTGTCAGTTCCGGATGGAAGGAAGTGGAATATGAAGCTTGGGAAAGATGGTGGAAAGTGCTGGTTTGGAGATGGGTGGGTTGAGTTTATGAATTATTATTCTGTACGAGTTGGGTACTTGCTGATATTTAGATATAAAGGGGATTCCACGTTTGTTGTTAATGTATTTAATCTTAGTAATGCCGAGATACAGTACTCGCCTGATTCGGTTGATAGCTCTGAGAAGGTCATAGAGGAGAAGCAATGTTTGGAGTCTACAGAAGTTGAAGAAGACAAGCAGTGGATGCTGAGCAAGAAGTTGGCTTCCATGCAAGTTAATGAAGACACGCTGTGTTCCGTGACCAAGGATAAGGAGTTTGGAAATGATAACTACAAGAAGAGTTCAGGGTCTGAGGAGATCAGGCAGGATAATCAGTGTTCTGTGAACAAAGGTAAGGAGTCTGGAAATGATGTCACTCAGAAGAAATCGGATTCTGAGAAAGCTGAAGAAGACAAGATATGTTTGGTGACTAAGGATAAGAAGTCTGCAAATGAAGATGATAAAAAGAAATCAGAATTGCCTCCCCCAGGATGTACTTTTAAGTCTTCACCACACTCAACTGGAGTGGAAAAAGAAATGAAGCCTTCTGGCGCAGCTGGCTCTCAGGGTTCCTTTTTGTTGGTGAAGGATGTAACTCCTGGGAATTATAGAGCCAGCGTCATGTCGTGCAAGAAGACGAAAAAGCCAAGGGTGAGGAAGGTAAAAAATTTACAACCTAAGAACCAGGAGAATGATCATTTGGGGTTTGTAGCAGATGGAGAAAACTCAAATTCCCCAGATAAAGAGGACACACATTCATCAAAGATGGCAGTAAATGTGCCACAAGCCAATAGGGTATCCTCAGCAGCAAAGTCTGAAGGTAGTGTGATCAGTCATATGGGATCCATAGCAGTTGAAGTAGATGTAAAACTGCCAGAAGCAGAGAAACTGACCTCAGAATCAGAGCTACCAAAATATGTTACAGATTTACCACCAGGGGGGAAGGTGGTAGATTCACCCTTCAAAGTCAGCAAGAAAGATCAGTTAGGAACAAGATTGATTGCAGCTGAAGTTGATGTAGAACTCCAGCGAAAAAAGGAACTGATCTCAGCCAACAGTACAAGCCATGCTGTTAGATGCAGTAAGTTCTCTATCGTTCAGATGCCAACTGATAAAGACTAAAGTTTTCTTTTGTGATTGATTCATTTCTACATTATAGAATTTGACTTTCACGTAAACATGAATGCAGCTCCAGTAAAACGTAAGATGGAAATAAACACTGCCAATCTCCGAACTATGACGACAGCAGTTTCAGTCGAGCATAAAGAGGACGCAAGCACAGCCGATGTCCCCAATTATACAACAGAGAAGACTGCAACGGTGCAAAAGAAACAGAAGACAGTTCAACTATCAACGATTTCCAATACTCCTGGCAATCCCTACTGTGTGGTTCATGTGCGAGCTTCTCACGTCAAAAAGAAGGGTTTGCTGGTAAATTCCTGAATAACTGAAACATTTCGAGCTGCTACACAATGTTTTATTTTCAATTTTAAACCTGTAAATGACTATTTATGCAGCATATGCCAGCTATCTTTGCGTCCAAGTATCTGAAAGGAACATCAGGCTATGCCACACTACAAAATCTAGAAGGAAAACAATGGAAGGTCCGCCTCCTTCCCTCACATGCTAATATCAAGTTGAGTAAAGGATGGCATCAGTTTGCAACGGATAATTTTTTGAAAGAAGGTGACATTTGTATCTTTGAGCTTCTCGATTCTCTGAACACCCTCTTAAAAGTTACCTTCATCCGTTATCGAAAGGACCGTCCAACTGCAGATCAGGAAGTCCTAAGGCTCTAAATATGCCCAGTTTGGACCTACTTCAGCATAACTTTTTCAGGCTTTACAGAGCTTTAAGACATAACATGTTGGAATGTATGACAACTAATGGAAGATGTGGCCATGTACAAATAGGTTTTTGAATGCCACTTGCACTTCATATATTTTGATCCCTTTGAGGTTCTTGGGCATTAGATTTCATTGACAAAAGTTCTCATAGGATTCCACTTTTCGGAACCTGCCCCAACCCATATATGTTGCAATCAAGGCTGTGAATTTCATAAGACTGGGTCAGATCTGACCTGACTATGTGCATCTTTACCAGCACAGACTTTTCCCGTGTCACATTTGTGTGCCAAGTGCGAACATACAATTGTTATCAGGAAAAATTCCAGCATCAAAGAAATCCTTTTTATTTTTATTGAGCTACTATTGTAAATATCTGGCACGAAGATTTTGGCTAAAATTGAAACTAATTTATGGCAGCAGAGATCAATTCGAACAAAAAGCCATGAAAAAAGCTTGACTATTTTAAGGCGCGGAAGAGTTCACCACACCTGGTAACCAAATTGTGAATTACCCAGTAATCATGGTTCCAGCCCCTTCATCAGTTAAGATCTCCAAAAGCAAAGAGTGAGCTACTCGCCCATCAATGATGCTAGCAGTCTTAACCCCTTGCGCCAAAGACCTCACGCAGCAATTCACCTTTGGAATCATTCCACCACCTATCTTCCCCTCAAGCATCATTTTCTTTATCCCTTTTATGTCGACCTCTTTCACTAAGCTGGCTGGGTCATTGCGATCTGCCAATATGCCTGGCACATCAGTCAAGAGTATCAGCTTCTCCGCTCCTAATGCAGCTGCTAGTTCACCAGCAACAGTGTCTGCGTTTATGTTGTACGCTTGCCCTGTCTCATCAGCTGCAACCGATGCAATCACTGGGATGTGGTTATTATCCAACAATGGCCGCAGGACGGCAGGGTTGATGCGAGCAACATCACCTACAAACCCAAGCTGTGAGTTTGGCTTGGGACGAGCAATGAAAAGATTGCCATCTAAACCTGACAGCCCAACAGCAGTAGCATCAGCCTTGTTGATTAACGACACCAAGTCCTTATTCACTTTTCCAACCAATACCATTTTCACGATTTCCATTGTAGATGCATCAGTGACTCGGAGACCATCAAGGAAGACAGGCTCGATACCCAGTCGGCTCAGCCATTGATTTATCTCAGGGCCACCACCATGTACAAGTACGGGGCGGAGGCCCACAACAGAGAGTAAAACAATATCATTGATCACAGACGCCTGAAGTTCTTCCGATTTCATGGCTGCACCTCCATACTTAACCACAATAGTCTTGCCTCGGAATTTCTGAATAAAAGGAAGCGATTCTGAAAGAATGTCAACTCGAGTTTGCGCTTGCGAGGGTGTCAAGGGTTCTATAGATGTGTTTGTGACTACAGACTTAATACACGACCGGTGATGGACAGCTTTTCTAACGGTGAAGGGGAAGCGCCGCTGAACATCCTGTTTCTTTGAGTACTTTTCAGAGCACGGGGAAGGCGAAAACACCGGAAGAACCTTGGCCGTGGACAACATCACCGATGAATAACCCAAGGTCTCTATAGCTAATGCAGCCCAACCGATTAAATTGGCAACCAACTGGATGTGGAAGAGCTTATGGGTTTCCAAGCAACAGTCTATTCAACTTCACTCTAATCCACCCTGCCACATATCATACACGATATTGTTAACTCCTGAAACACAACATCAAAAAGAACCTTGAAACCAAGGTAACCGGCATTTACATGCCATATTCGCAACCCACAAAGCAATGCAATAACTAAATAGATCACTATAACACATTTCCATGATCATTAGATCATACCATGAAATCCCAGCCCAAGTAAACTGCAGTTCCAAATAAACATAACATGCTTCAACCAAATGACAAAAATACTACCAACACCTACTCCACCAACTCAAAAAGATTCAAAATTTGAGATTCAAAACCCCATCAGAAGCATCACGCAATCATCACTGAGTCAATAGGTTGCAAATGTAGCCATTCCAAGCCAAATTCAAAGACTTTTGCCAGCATCTTCAATCTATCTCTCCCTATTTTAATTTTTTTTTCAATTAACAAACAAGCATACTTTATATTAAACACATTTCATCTTTGGACTTTCTAACATTTCCAAGTAATCAAACACTCAAAATCAAACTCTAAAAATTCGGCAATTACGCATCTGGAAATTTCCCAGAACATGCAACAATTATGAAGAATTCCTATAAATTTTTTATAGGGAAATATCAGCACTGTTGACCATACCAATCTCTATGACGCAGCCTTGGTAGGCGTCGACGCCGTCCGTCTCCGTTCCCTTTACTTTCCGCAGTTGGAGTTTCTTGTTAGGGTTTAAATTTTTTACCAGCTCAGATTTTTTGATATTCCTGAATCTGTAGTAAATTAAAACTAAGAGGACTCTTTTTGAATTAAGGTATTCGTAGGGGGGGTTAAAATAATTTCGAAAATAGTTGGAACTTGCACAGCACGTCATATATGCGCTTCTTATGCAACTATATATGAAAACCCTAGAATTTGATTCTCAGCAAAATCATATAAGCACGCGAAACAAACGAGTAAGTGTTAACAAGTGTTGCTTTCTTTGCCGTTCGATTCGATAGTGAGGGAGGGAGGGAGGGAGAAGATGCTTCCAGTAATTCCGGGAATGTTTGCGGCGAAGCTGCCAAGCAAGGAGGCGGCGCTGAAGAAGCTGAAAAAGATGAAGAGTCACGTGAATCACGTCGCGATGTTCGGCGCCTTTGTTGTAGCTGTTCGAGTCGCTTCCCACGTGCTTCAATACTTGTCCGCCGAGGATGTAGATGCAGATATCGATATTGAGGATTCATAATCATTGTTTTCTAGTATTAGGTTTTCCTTTTCCAAAAATAAAAACTTATTTTTTTTACTGTTTTTGCAAACATGCGAACTCACACATAATAATGATGATTTCTTATTTATTTTGGCAGAAGTTTCTCTATGCCTTTTGATTTACATGAAGCAAGCGGATGGTAAATTACAAAAATATTATTTGTATATACTACGGGTGGTTAAGATTAGATACAAAGTTGATTTTGAGTGTAAACGATAAAGTTTGTCAAAATCGACTTATAGTTCGTCTACAAAAAAGACGATATAATTCGTCAATTTTCCATATAATTTGTCATCGAGAAACATCAGGATTTAATCTCATCAATCCAAGTCACAATATCAATATCAATATCAATGACTATGATTTGTTTGTATTTTTTTACCAAAAATTAATTTTGTACACTTGATTTCAAATTATATAATCAATTTTTTCAATTTTGTATTCAGTGATTTTTTTGCATATATTTATACTTACATTTTATTAATCAATTACAGTCGACCAAATTAAAATAAGTTTTCGACTTATTCCTCAAAATCTCAAATTCGTATGTATGTGAATTGCTACAAAAAAGCACTAAAATAAAATTGTAAAAAGTTGTGTTAGTAAATTTTTTATAATTTCCAAAAACAATAAATGGTGAATGTGAATAAAGAAACTTCGGGCCTCTTCATGTGAATTTTGGACACTGGCCCAAATGTAACCGCAGAATTTCAAATCTGAATAAGCTCTTGCGTAACGGTAACTTCTTCTCATGATCAGAGCTCTGCTAAGAATATGTCTGAACAGCATCATCTTCTCGAATCATCCCACATCAAAATCTCACAATCTCTTGTCGCTGAGACGCGGCTTAGCAACACAAGTTTCCAGATTGATCCCAGAAACGGAAACCCACCTCAGCCCTTCAACTTCAGATTTCAGCTCACGTTCTTGCGCTGCTGCACTGCAGCAATGTATACATCAGTTCGATTTCGACAGAGGAAGGAACTTGCACTGCTCCATTTTAAAAAGAGGCAGTTGCGTGGATTTGTTTGCATGGAACATTCTTATAAACCTGTATGTTCAGGCGGATGAGTTAAATAATGCCTGCAAGCTGTTTGCTGAATTGCCACAGATAAATGTTGTTTCGTTTGTCACGTTGATTCAGGGTTGTAGAAGAGCGGAGAGGTATGAAGAGGGTGTGGAGTTTTTTTCGAGGTTGCATAAGGAGGGACATGAGCTTAATACATTTGTGTTTACTACGATTTTGAAGTTTCTTGTGAGCATGGACTGGGCTGGAATGGGTTGGTGTGTACACGCTTGCGCTTATAAGATTGGTCACTGTGGTGATGCGTTTGTTGCTACTGCACTTATTGATGCTTACTGCAAGTGTGGTTTTGTTGATGATGCTAGAGAAGTTTTTAATGGTATTGGGTGTAAGGACATGGTTTCTTGGACTGGGATGGTGATGTGTTATGCTGAGAATGGTTTTTTTGAGGAGGCGTTGCAGCTGAATTCTGAAATGGGTAGGGTTGGGTTGAAGCCAAATAATTTCAGTTTCTCAAGCGCTTTGAAGGCCTGCGCTGGTTTAGATGATATTGGTGCGGGGAAGAGCATTCATGGGTATGCTTTGAAAGTGAACTATCAGGTGGATCAGTATGTCAGCGTCTCCCTTCTAGAGTTGTACACTAACACTGGTAGTGTTGATGATGCGTTGCAGGTGTTTCAGGATATGCCAGAGAAGGATGTGATTTCATGGAGTTTCATGATATCGAGATATTCTCAGAGCGAAAGAAGTCAGGAGGCTATTAATATGTTCTGTCAAATGAGAAGAGCTTTTGTGGTTCCAAATCAGTTTACTTTTGCCAGCGTGCTTCAGTCTTGTGCGACCATCCAGGAGCTTGATTTTGGCATGCAAATTCATAGCCTGGTTTCCAAGGCTGGCCTGGACGTAGACATTTTCGTTTTGAATGCTCTGATGGATATGTATTCAAAATGTGGGGATATTGAGAACTCAATGCAGATATTTACTGCCTCGCCACACAAAAATGATGTGACATGGAACACGGTGATTGTCGGCCATGTGCAATTAGGGGACCAGGTGAGTGCATTTCGTTTGTTCACGAACATGATCAACGACCAATTGCAGCCAACGCAGGTCACATACTCTAGTGTCCTCTGTGGCTGTGCAAGTTCAGCTTCCTTGAAACCAGGAACTCAGGTTCATTCCTTGGCCATCAAAACAGTGTTCAACAAAAATGTGGCAGTTGTTAACTCTCTGATTGATATGTATGCCAAGTGTGGAAACATCAAAGATGCTCAGAAGGTTTTCACCAAGATGAATGGGAGAGATGTCGTGTCATGGAACTCTATGATACAAGCTTATTCTCTTCATGGCTTGGGTATGGAGGCTGTTAGAACTTTTGAAAGTATGGTGGAAGGAGGGTTCAAGCCAGACAAATTAACATTTGTTAGTCTTTTATCAGCATGCTGTAACTCTGGTTTGCTAGAAAAAGGTCAAGATTATTTCAATTCCATGGTTAAAGACTATGGAATAGACCCTTGCATGGAGCATTTCACTTGTATGGTGTGGCTTCTAGGAAGATCTGGCCATCTCGATAAAGCTATGAAACTGATAAAAGAAATTCCGTTTGAGCCAAGTATAATGATTTGGCGGGCCTTGCTTGGTGCTTGTGTTATCCACAAGGATGTTGAACTTGGGATAATATCAGCAAAACGGGTCCTGGAGATGGATCCTCAAGATGATTCAACACATGTCCTGCTGTCTAACATTTTTGCCTCAGCGAGAAGATGGGACAATGCAGCATCTGTTAGGAAAAACATGAAGAAGATAGGAGTGAAAAAAGAACCTGGACTGAGCTGGATTGAGACACAAGGAATTGTTTATTATTTCAGCGTTGGTGAGACTTCACACCAGGACTTGAGACTAATTCATGGAATGCTGGAGTTGTTGCGGAAAAAAATTAAGCTGGCAGGGTATGCACCTAACTGCAGCGTCATTCTTCTTGATGTGGAAGATGATGAAAAAGAAAAGCTCTTATGGGTGCACAGCGAAAGACTAGCCCTTGCATTTGGGCTAATCGCCACTCCATCAGGGAGCCCCATCCGCATTTTGAAAAATCTTCGAATATGCTTGGATTGCCATGAGGTTATCAAGTTTATTTCAAAAATTGTTGACAGAGAAATTGTTGTTAGAGACATTAATCGATTCCACCACTTCGAAAGCGGAGTATGTTCTTGTGGGGACTACTGGTAAATTTGTCTCTAGTATGTCCTCTGTCTGAGATTGTAAGACATCTTCATTAGAGGAGCAGACAGCATAGTGTTCTTTGGAGTTAACAGTTTAAGGATTGATTGTGTGGAAGGGCTCACAAGATCAAAGAATTCTCCTGTTAACTAATGTCATAATATTCAACTCTGAATGAGAAATTGATTTTGTCTGATGCTGGTGTTGAAGTTGAAGATGATATGCTAGGAAGCACATCTGAGAATTTAACCACTGAATCTCTGTAGGAAGGACAGTGAAAGAGCATGGGTTTTGCAGCAATTTTGGATGTTTATGATGACAATAAAACTTGGTACTCAGGCAGAAAAATAACTGGTTGGGGTCCAGACAGCAACAACAACAAAAAGCACACAAAAATATGAAACCACTAGAGATTGTCCAAACAGAAGACAACAAGAATACCACATACCAAACTTCAACTTGTAGCACATCACCTTTTTTCAATCACTTTGTGATGTATCGGAAGGAGCGTTCACTTGTTTTTTCCTATCTGACATCACATACCTTGTGGACCATGTATTTATCATCCAAACAAATATATTTGACAAACCAAAATAAATGATATGACAATCGAAGTTGAGAGTAATTATTGGAATATTGTGTAGCTTCAGAAAATGAAATAAAGTTCAATATTTTAAAATTAATTAATTCTCACTTCCCATATAGAGAGATTACTTATATTCAATTTTATGAAAGTCAATGATTTCTCAAATAGGTTTTTATTTATGCCCAACTATAGTTCAAACGCTAGTTTCCATATAACGTAATTATACATTTCTAAACCATAAAAATGATTTTTGACCTAAAATTGTGATTTCTTATCTATTTACTGTAAAAGGTGTTAAATTTCCATATTTTTAAATGTTATCCAAGTATGATTGCAGCTTTGACGTCTAGAGCAACAAATTCGATGAAATGTAGCTATATATTGCAAGTGTTAAAACAACACCGTTCAATTAAAATAGTATAGTGTTGACACTCGCGCAACGAATCCGAATCCTTATTTTATTTTAGGTCATGGAGATATGGAACGGGCGCCAGCAAACAACTAAAAAAATCCATCTAAGTATGTATTTTTGGTAAGCTCTTGCTAATGTTTTTTGGCATATATTTTGACGTATCGTGATAAATATGATAGACGAATTCACCAACAATGAATTTGTAGAAAATTTGGAATCCACCAAAGAACGAAAATTAGGGTTTATTGATATGATAAAAGATGTTTAACAAAAACCCTAAGGTGGGTTTAAAAAGGTGGATTTAAATAGAAAAACATAAAATGAAATTAGGAAATAAAATAAACAGAAAATCGAAAAGATAATAAAACGCTGATTTGGCCTGCTAAACGATCCCGGATGCACAAAAAGCCCATATGTCACGGGCGTAAGCGGTGAGTTGCGTTCGCTGGCTCGTTTCCACTCGAAATAAGATCCCATGGCGAATTTCTGGACACCGAACGCCAAATCTGCGTTTTCTTGACAGTGCCATTTTTACACGCCATCTGATCTTCAATCTACACTGATATCTGCCATGCATCCAGGGACGGAACCACAGTCATACGGGGGTGACACATGTCCCCTTTAGATTTGTCGGAAAAAATTCATTTAATATAATATAGAAAAAATACATATATGCATATAAATAAATATATATTATTTAATTCGAATTTGGAAACATAATCTTTGTAAACCAACCCACCTACGTTATTGTATCATTCAAGTCACAAAAAAAGAAGAAGTTAATTTGACTTAATCGTCCCGTGGAATTGTGGAAAGCAAACAGATTCAACGATGATATTGTGAAATTAATCATACTCTCTTCAGTATTAGATCCTAACAAATTGCGTACAACACTCATTATATATGCAAACTGGTAGAGAAATTTTATCCAGTAGACTTTGATGAAGATGAAAGGACCTCGTTGCGCATGGAACTCCAACATTTTGAACTAGTTCGACAACTTCCTGATTTTAACACTTTGATCGAAATTTCTGAACTATGACAATGGTTGACGAGAATGAGAAAATCAAACATGTTTCCTTTGTTATACAAGGTGATAACTCTTATTCTGACTTTTCCCGTTTCCACTGCTACTACCGAACGCTCTTTTTCAAGAATGAATATAGTGAAAAATGCACTTCGCAACAAGATGGGAGATGACTTCTTATCGGATTCTTGGTTATCGACATTGAGAAAGAAATAGCTAAAATGTTTAGCACAGATTCAATAATAGATGATTTCCGTGATACGGAAACAATGCACTCTTTATTTTAATTTAACCGTTCTTTTTAAATGATGGTAATCAACAACAAAAATTGTCACCCTCTACCAAAATTTCTGAGTCCGTCCCTGCATGCATCATATTTTAAGTTTTATTATTGGTTCACTCAAATTAAGCATATTCAGTAATAATCTTAATTTAGACAGTTATCTTTTTTGTAATACACAATTGAACCTATCAATGTCGTCGTGCATGTACCAAAAGTAAATCATTTTATGAACACAAAAAATACAGTATTTGTACATGTACCTGGCGTGGCGTGGCTATAAATCCAAGTTCATTTTGATTAAAGAATCCCAATTTTGATAAATTAATGGTATCTCTCTCTCTCTACCAACTATCAAAAGAAACAAAAATCTCTATACCAAATTTTTCCTTTTTTCTATATAAACAAAGCCATAACCAGACCTCCTGCCTCCCTCTCTCTCTCTCCCAATCCACATTTTATTCCTTATTTTTCTGTGACTCCATATTCCTTCCATAAATGGGGAACAAGATTGTGTCTCAATCGAGGTCGAAGGAAGTTTCCATGTCCTACCGAGGACAGACAAGCACATCAGCAGCCTTAGTTTTCTCCGTCGTGGATGGGAGGTTGAAGGAGTTCAAGCAGCGTATTACAGCTGGGGAAGTTGTAGTATCCAACGAAACATTCCTCGCTAGCTCCGAGTGTTTGGAGGTCGGATGGCACGTCCCGCGTGTACCGCTGGATGAGGTTCTTCAGGCTACGCAACTTTACCTCCTGTTGCCAGTCTCCTATCTGTTATCTCCACTCTCCCTCCACGACTTGTGTGATCTGGCTGTGAGGGCAGGGGCTGCATTAGGGGCCAAGGAGAGGAGTCGACGCTCAAGGGGTGGTGTAGATCCATCCAATAGGTGTTTGCCAATATCAGAAGTCAGCCATTTGGTTGATAAAGTGGAGAAATTGAAATTCACAAGTGTTTCCTGTAGAAAGTAGTAGTTTATCATCAGTGTTTGTAACTGTTGATATATCTCGTAATAAAATGGTCATGGAACATTACCTGAGGCAAGTTAGAAATTGATCCCCTGTCTTTCTTACACACGGACCCTTACAAGAAATGGGCAGTGCGGAGGTTGAAGCTGAGCCGACGGAGGGATCCTGTGGAGGAGACTGTTGAGTTGAGGTTGGTTGTAAGGATCTTGGAGGCAATTCGGGCAGGTAATGGTTGAGTTTCTAAAGGCAATTAGGTCAGAATGTCAGAATGCATTTAGCCCAATAGCTGCTGGCAGAGCCATTTGGATGCTTATGTCTGCCACGCCCACTGGTGGGCACAACAGGGTCTTCATAGCTGGACCAAGTTGAATGTTGTTGTCTGAAGTCTCCATTTTCATCCCATTCCTGCAAATGGATGAAATGTTTAGCCCTCAATGTTGTAAAATCCTCATAGGACTGATATGATCTTAATACCCAATATTATATGGTAATTGGTACACTAACACCTATCCAGAAGCCAACTACTGAAAGTGATCCTCTTCAGGTTCTCTCTATCTATACTAACCCGTATTGCTAATAATACATAATACACGCGTGAATGGTTAGGCACAGTCAAGCATTGCTGCTGAGAGGCTTTTAGTTTTAGCCAATCTTTGTTGACATAGCTGACAGATACTTGCTAAAAACTGATCAATAATGAAACCTCAGGACAACTAAAACGGCAAAGAGGTATTAATGTGATCAGCATTTGAAAATGTATAGACTAACATTGCTTACAACACTAAAAACAACTAACCATTTGCAACATCTGATGTATCCAAAATCCATCATTTGTTGGTTGGATTCTTGATGATCCTCTGGAGAACCACAGTCCTAGCTCTTCTAATATCACGGCTGCAAGCATCAGCTTGGGCACCTAGGCCTTCGACGTTATTCATGAATGTTCCAAGTCTCTTTCTTAAGTCCGCAATCCTAAATCTTAATTCACCTTCCTCCAAGGCCAACTCAGCATTGTTCAACATTGATGTAATGTCAACCTCCAGTCTTTCAGTAAGAACTCGGATATTGTCCAAGTCTTTGATGGCCACATATGTTCCCACTTGCATAGAGCTGATGATAACCTTCTGCCCTTTTAAGGCTTTCTCGTAGTTTTTCCAAAGTGAGTCTACCCATTTCCCCACTGATCCAATAGGAATAGAGCATGCAGCAGACAAAGCAGCAGCAACTGGAGGCGCAGCTATAGCAGCTGCCACTACGGAACTTATCAAGACAGCAGCAAATGCAGATAGGAATATCATATTGGACACTTTTCTCCAGGCATGTACGCCTTTGAGCTTCTTGTCGAGCTTCTTCTTTCTGCGTTGCAACTTTTGAAGCATCTTCATCTGTTGCTGATATACAGACTTAAATATCACGAAAAATTCCTCCGTAAAAGGATCCCCAGCCGCTCTGAAATTCTTCAATTCATCCAAAGTATTTGAATATGTCTCACTGGCCATCTCTCTTTCCTCGTCAAAATGATTCAGGGCAGCCAAAACAAGAAACTGGCTATCTTTAGCTCGCTTCAAACACTTCTCTAACGCAGCGCAAAAATCCAGAGTCTGCAAACTGTTTTCGAAATACTCTTCAACTAGTTTAAACAGCTCCTGGTTTCCCCAAATATCCTCCTTGCATTGCAGTACAACGTTGAGAACTTCCTGATTCATCTCCATTAGGCATTCAGTCACTCCCGTCAACGATCCAAATGAAACTGATCTAACCTCTACGCCGATTGCTAGGTTACTAAAGGCTCGAGTCATTCTAGCTTGGACGCGTGTGTCAAACGACTGTAAGTCAGCATCAATTCTGCATGCTGCTTCATATGAACTCAGTTCAGCTCTACAAGGCGAACTTATAGCAGCTGAAGTGCTCATCCGCAAATGATTCTTACTCACAAAACACCCCATAGCTTCAAGTGCACAGTCGCCAATCGAACGAGTTCAAATCCCTATGAATAGCTAATCAAATCCAGAAATGAACAACTTCAATCAAATCAGACTTCACAACCAAATTTGATATATCCCTTAAAATCCAATGAGCAGTTGATAAAACAACAACAGCTGAACAGCAAAAAAGGATCAACTTTCGGTCCCCAAATATCACACTAGTGAACTCCAATCACAAATATCTCTGGATTTTACAGATCGAAAACTCCAAACTCTCAAAAACCCTCCAACTGTTCGACAAAATGCCTCAAAGAAAACTAAGCTTTCTGAACCAAAACTCAACCTGGGATTAGCTATATAAAGAAAAATAAACACGCAGAAGACAACAAAAAATCTTGTGAAGAGTGTGAAAAGATGAATCTTAGGGAAGATAGAAACCGTTGAGGACCAAAGAAATCTAAAGTTGGGTGTGAACGAGAATGGCTTGCACGTATGCCAAACAACTGGAAGAAAATGGGCATTAATAGACGAAGATATCCACAAGCTATTGCCTCCGAATTTACGCATCATAATTTGTGAAGTGGTGATAAGATCAATTGCGGCGCTGCTTCAGATAAAAAACGCGCGAAGCTAACGGCTAATGCGGTGGAGAGTTTCGGATCAGAAGAAGGTGGCTTCTCGTGAAAGACTCGTTTACTTTTGTGGCCCAATTGCAATTATGGTTGGAATATTTATGAACAAGGGACAAAGTCTATTAAATTCTAAAATGGCCCCTGCTGATATCAAGCATCACAAACCTCTTCCAAAGTAGTGAAGATTGACGCGCCTTTTTTTTGTTGGTAAGGCAATAGCAACAATACATTATACAATGCCAAACAAAGAGAGATCCGGACAACAAGAAGTTTGACTGGATTGTTTTCTTTTTAAAAAGAAAATAATTAAATTTTATTATGATAGTTCAAAACATCAAAGTCATGAATATTTAATCAATATTATAACCGCTATATCACTACCACTTCTACTGAATGAACTTATACTCACTAAATTTTCAACTGCATCCCTGAGCTAAAATACAAATTGGTCCTTCCCTCAAAATCAGCTGTTTTCAGCTGATGAGATTGCTCAATAAAAAGCAATTCAATGACAATGAGTATAAAAACCACAATGAGTATAAAAACAGTCGAGTAACTCAAAAAATTAGAGCAAAGGCCCGTCTGAGATTGACGCACGTGCCGTGCACGGGGCACGTAACGACTATTGGCCTCTTGCCGCTTGGGGTGGATAACAGCAGGTTTTTGCGTTTCCTACCCATTCAAGTTGCTGACCCAATCGAAAAAAAAAAAGAGTTGCTGACATGATGACATCTTCAACCTCTCCAAGCTTCTACGACCGCATGTGTGACGTGTCTGTCAGATAGTGGTCGACTGCTGTAAGATCTTCATCTTCTAGAGATATTTGGACGTTGGCAGCATCATAACCACGTGATGTATATGTGGTCTGTCCAACATTTTCACCTGAAGGAAAAGACAGAGAACGCCCCAGTTGGCACAGCCAGAAACCAGTTAGTTAGTTAGTTAAGAAAGACGAGGTTCGACTTTTGGGCTGAGAAGTTGGTGTGGCCGGAAAGGTCGGAGGGAGGCAGAAACAATCTGCACAAGTCCAATAACCATTAGAAGAGAACATCCAATACAAGAATAAGATTGCTAAAGGTTTCATTTCATAGTTTACATACAATGACATTACCAGGTAATTCTCCAAATTATACCGCTCAGATGCAAAATTTACCTTAATTAGCAGATAAAAATTGAGATCGACCCAAGCTGGTCCTCAATGTCTTGACTCTTGCGATATCACAGTTTCTAGCTATTTGTGATACAGGTGGACAATTGAAAAGATGAAAAACCCTGCCATCTGAACGAGGGGAAAATTATAAGGAAACTATTCAGTTCGTGAATAAACAATTGGCATGAATTTGACCACAAGATGGAAAGCATGCGGAATTGAAAATGAAGTCGAAGAGGTTGAAAGATTACCATGAAAAATGCTCTGCCATAATAGGGATATGCTGCTGGAATAAATCTTTCATACTTATTGTGCCTGAAGGGCCGAACAGGAATCTGCAATTGAAATATTTTTACAAAGACATGTATGATTCCGTAAATGGAGTGGATCAATTTCACTGCTAAGATCTCATTTACCTGCTTTGATAGGGACAAACTAGTATATCCAAGACTGAAAAACACCATATACATCTGGAACTTTGAATGAAGTAAAAATATAAACCCTGCAAGATACAGTTTATTCCATAACAATAACAATCATTGGGGAAAACTTTGAAAGTAAAATAAAACAGACTAAATTAGAACTATAAGGTGTTTGATCATACCTTGTTGTCGGTAGTTAGTGTCTTCATCTTCAGCACATATGTGCTCATCATGTAAAACTGCACTTGCACATTTTCAGCTACATATGGTTCCCAGCTTGAGCCAGACCACTCATATATCTCTACTGAATAATCTTAAAACAAAACTGAAGCACTTAAGTAACAGCCAAAGTTTAATGCTTTGTTTTGTATGCTCCAAATGAGTCCAAATGACAAGGGCTGGGATTAGATACCAGGTCATCGGTAATCCGTAATCCTATATATTGCAGGTTCGTTGTCTTCAACAACTTTGTGGTGCTTCACATTTGCAGCCTACAGATGAAATGCTTATCAGAAGATTGTATTCTGATAAAATAAATAAAAATATTGTCTAAAGGAGGAGTGTTGCTCGCCTTATGATGACCCCCCCTCATGGAAAACCCATTTACTGATTTCCGACAAACTGCTCATTTCCAGATTTCTCATGCCTATTGTAGTAAAAGACATTTAGAAGAAACAGTGTAATCCAAACCTAACCAGAGTTCTAAAAACAAATGGAAATTTCATGATCTCACAATACAATGGAATTTAGCTTAATATAAAGACTAAAGGATAAAACACTCACTTGGTGGCACTTCCAGCTTTCTGCACACTGAATCTCAAGAATCTGCACAGCACAGAGCACACACAGCAATACCTTGTAGATAAAGAAAATGAAAATAAAAGGAACCAAGCATTGTGCGTTGACTTGTGGAGTCACAAAACATACCTATCGCTAAACATACTCAATAATCCTGAGATCAAAGTGCGGGCATTATTTCGTGCCTGCAGCATAACAAACACATGCCAAATATGTATTGAATTATCATCCGAACTTAGTACTTGGAAGTGCCATCAGCCATGGTAACAACATGTGGAAGGAATAGCGAAAGGACCCTTCACTAGCAGAACATGAACAATGGGCCGCATACCTGCACAACTGATACCAAGGAGATTGAAGATCCATAAAGTGAGGGAGGGTTTGACAGCTTGGAGGCAGTACTAGCAGAATACGCCAAAGGTGAGGCTGAAAGAACCTTCAGCGCCTGTTTTGTAAAAAAATAAATTACAATACTTGTAACATTCTGTTCTTAAAAATAAAAATAAGGATTCACCATTAAATCAACTTTGAGTTCTTTATTGAAAGTGTAAGCAGCTTGTATGCAGTTGGAGCTTACCAAACTATTTGCAGGGTTTAGTAAGTGGCCAATTCCCTGAAACAGAACTGGCGCCTGTCCGACATTGTTAGAGGCCTGTCAGATATTGCTCAGTTCCAGAGAAATCAACAGAATAATTGATCGCAAATGCCGCATAATGGATCCTTTACATATAGTCGACAACTAAGTGGACAAGTTTCAAATACGAGGCAATAAATTGAGGGATGCATTCAGGTAACCTGGTACGAAAACAACACAAGGATTCCCCACACTTCAACACAAGAATCATAGACAATACGGTAGTAGCAGAGGAAGTCACCTTAATTTTCTCTTTTCCTACAATTACTTCGGATTCAATCAAATCATCAGCAGCAATCAATGTGTGATCTCCTCCCGAATCAGAAACTGCATAGCTGGTATGATCAATGACCAAAGCTGAGGCATCCTATGCACCCCCAAAAATCAGTAACCAGGACCAGGCCATGAAGCACAGTATGAGGAAAACCAATATATATCCCTTGAATCTCACCTCATCAAAGTCTACTCCACATTCAGTGGAAATTTCCTTAATCAAATCAGAGGCAAATGCATCAGCAGCAAGGATCAAATCATGGCCAGAATCAACAAACTCCAAAATGCTGGCTAGGTCTATGGAACCTCCAAAACCTATAGATAAAAACCCACATCAATTTCCAAGATTTAAACACACCATAAACTCTCCACTATACTTCATTAGTTCATTACGAACAAAACACACATGAAAACAAAAGCAAGATCATCGATCTCAATAAACACGATCTTCTTCACTCAAAAAACAACCGCCACAACAACAACAACTTAAGCTCGATCGTGGGAGCTAAGATGACCAATTCATCATAAAAATACTCTACAAATCTTTCCAAGGCGATCTTCGGATCATCAGCTAGTTTGAAATCGAGCTCGAACCATCTCGCTTGGAGCGATTCATAGTACATCGAGTGAGACGATTTGATGGCGAAGTCATCTAGCAGAACAAGGATTCGACGATCCGTTGGATTGTCAGTGGAGAATACGCTGCATGAGATCGCTGACAGTGAGAGTGAAGTGACGACGACGACGACTCGGCTCGCCATGCTCGGTAGGATTTCGGCACCGGCAGTACCGTAAACTGGTGAGATAAATGGTCGAACCGGTCTCGAGTTGAACCGCACAACGAACCGAAGTGTCAATTTGGTCTTCAAGTGACACGAGTAATTTCATAATTTTTTTTTACTTTTTTTGTAGTTTATTCGATCTCTGTTAAGAAAAATTCATTAGAGTTAAATACATTAAAAACGTAACAATAAATATTTTCAATATTTAGAATTAATACATAAAATAAATATAACCGAGCAATTGGTTTACAAAAAGTGTGGCTTAGTGAGTTTGTGAGCTGAAATTTTCTTGACAATTGTGGCCATGTATTTTCCATGATGCTCCGCTAGCTCAAGCTCCGTTTGGCTTGGCTCCCGGCTGCCATCACCGGAGAATGCTCCAGCGCCGTAAGGAGAGCCGCCTCGCAAGGCCTCCATTTCAAACATGCCGGTTCCGAAGGTGTATCCGATTGGAACAAAAAGCATCCCGTGGTGCACCAATTGCGTTATTGCCGTCCACCTTTAAAAGAGCAAATAAACAAAATACTTAGTTAGCAAAAATGCAATTATTATAGAATTTTAAATGATTTTTTAAAAATGGGAAATAATAGTATTTAATTTGGAAATGATTTTTTTCGAGGAAAATTTAAAAAAAATAGATTAACAGGCTTACGCAGTGCTCTCTTGACCGCCGCCCTGAGTGCCGGTAGAGACGAATATACCGGCAGGGATTCCGGCAAGTTTCTGCTCCTTCCACAAAATTCCAGTGGAGGCAAAAAACGCCATCATCTGCGCCGACATCGTCCCATACCTTGTCGGGAACCCAAACAAGATTCCATCTGCCTCTACCAGCTCTTCCGCCTTCGCCTCCGGAATCTCAGTCCCCTTCGCCGGCACATCCATTTGCGCCAGCACCTCATCCGGCAGCGTCTCCGGCACTCTGTACATCGTCCCTTCGACTCCCTCAACCGAGTCAACGCCCTTCTTTATCCTCCTGGCTACAAGCTCCACATGTCCGTACATGGAGTAAAACACGATGGACACTCTCAGGTTTCTCCTTTCCTCGATCTCAATTGCGGTTCCGTTATTGTTCGCAGTTGGAGTTTCGACCGGGATAGGATTTTGGGAGTTCACGATTTCGTCGGATGAGATTGGTTGTGGGGTTTTGGAGCAGCAGCTGCCTCCTCCTTTCCCCATCCGAGATTTGAAATAAGAGTCAGAAAGTTGAGGGCTTTCAGAAGCGGATGATTGTTGCGGGCTAGGTGTTTGATGTTTTGTCTAAAACAATCAATCATAACGTTTTCAACAGTTAAAGAAAGGAACTGAGAGGACCCCATTTATGAGCTGTAATGTAAGGGTTGCTTTCTGTCAGACATTACAGATGGTGTAGCTACTTTCTTCTCTTTTCCCCAGAAACGCTCTCCCTTCTCTCTTCCCCAGAAACCCAGCGAAAGCGTTTTCGTTTTTCTCCGTCCGTCCGTTCACCTCTTCTCATCCTCCTCTCCGGCCGCGCTCCTTCCAACACACTGTCTGACTTCGTCCGGTGCGTCGGGAGTTCGGTTGTGGTTGTTTTGAGTGGAGGCTGGAAGGGGTGGCGGGTCGGCTTGTACATAATTTCGAATTGTTTGCAATTCGCCGGTGAAGCTGTAGTCTGAGTGGTTGGAGGCTGCCTGTCTGCTCAGTCGTCGGCTCGTTTTTTTGGTTGCCGATTCGGTCGTCTGTGTTCATTTGGAATCGGGGCCTGTTTCGGTGCTACGGGGATGGGCTGACGTTTTTGGTGCTGGCGCGGAAGGTGGCCGGTGAGTAGCTGCCGGTGTTGTAGGATTTGGAGGCTGCTTGGCGGATGTCGGGTCGGAGCTTCGGCGGACGGTGGTCGATTCTCTCGACGTCTTGGGAGTGGTCGGCTGTCGTTGGGTGGTGTTGGGAGGGCTGAGTTCGGCCGGATGTTTTTGCTACGCGGCTGTTTGTAATTGTAGGGTTGTTAGATTAGTTTTGGACTGGTGGCTTTTGTCAATTTGCTGCCGGTTTTAGATTAGCGTTAACGGTAGTTTTAATTGAATAAGTGACTATTCTCAGCCGGTTTCCGGACTGAGTGAGTTGATTTTCCTCAGCCGTTTACGGACTGAGTTATAGTCGCATTACTTGTCCTAGTTGCCCTTTTCCCCGGCTCTGGCCAGAGGATGTTAGTGGCGTTGAAGACGTTTCTGACGAGGATGGGTTGGCCATTTTAGGCCTGTGCGTTCACCTGAGTATACGTACTGAATCGAGTCATTGAGTCGTCGATGTCCGAATTCTGTACAACTTTCCCATCAAAAAAAAAAAAAGATGGTGTATGGATGATTGACCTTGTTCAAGATTTTTCATGGCTAAAAATGGTATGGACTGAGGGAGGTTTCACACAGTTGTTTAATGTATAAACTCATGTCACAAGCCCATCAAACATTTTAGTGTTGAGGTATACTGTACTACTTACAGAGGAGAACGAAACACTGAGCAAAAAAAGCATATGTGACAGATAAGACTCGATGCACCAATTGGGGCAGTGTGTATGTGTTCTTCGATATTTGTCTCTTTGGCAGCGTCAGGGCAATTGACAGGTTTTAAGGGGCAGACACACACTTGTCGGAGCAGGAAAGCCGATCTCAAAGGGGAAGAATGAAGGGGAAATAAGGAACCGTCGCAACAGGCGAGCTCGCAAAAAAAAAACAAGCTTGCATTACAGCATTAGTGAGTGCTTGCAAGTTGCATCAGCTGAACGAGATTCTAAGTCTCTTGGTTTCGGAATTGTCATCTTTTGCTTCTGAATTATGGCATATTTGGTTACCCTTGAGGGACTTCGGTAAAAGAGAGGTACATTTTGACCCTAAAAACAGATGAGAAAAATGTTGGAAACATGAACTCCTGTGATACTGGAATTGTGTCAGGGAAGGCATGAATGTAAGCATTAGGTTTTATCGATTACCTATTTTAGCCAGTCGATTCACCCATTTTGGGATTGAATTCCCCGTCAGCTTTTTGCATAAGTCTGCACTGAAATGGTTGCAGTTTTTATTGATCAGGTGGTATGTGTTGCCATGGTACCTCTCAGAGTGGAACTCCATCAAATCTCTGACTTGGTCATCATTTAAACTAGTAGTCCCCATCAGTATTGATTTTCTGAACTTGAAACCAGGACACTCATGTGGATCAACCTCGAAAATGCCACTTGCAGGGTATGCGTGGGCTCCAAAAGCATATTCTGTCTCATGAACTGCAAAAAAGCTGTGCGTTATAAACCACAAGTGGCATGCTTTCCTGTACAGAATGTGGTCTAACATATTATACAAGAGCAAAAGATTTATGCAAACTGCTAGACACTGTCTGCGAGATGACCTTCGATTCCGGTATGAAAGACGCCGATGCCTGCCCAATATAAACAGTCGTTTACGGGAGTCAAGTCATAGACATTGAGGTAAACAGGTGTTTTTCCAGGACTGCATTCTTCAGACTCCACTTTCGAAGACGTGCAAAAGCCATTGGTTGA
The DNA here is from genome assembly GCA_033675215.1 of Rhodiola kirilowii. NCBI lineage: Eukaryota > Viridiplantae > Streptophyta > Magnoliopsida > Saxifragales > Crassulaceae > Rhodiola > Rhodiola kirilowii. The sequence continues at coordinate 9,341,719 of CM066203.1, read as the reverse complement.
TCCATTTTTCCGGGGCAGCAGCAAAATTGAACACCAATTAGTTCTGCATGAGGCCTTCATGCTTGATTAGAACTCCCAATGCCTTGGTTTAGCCTGTGAATAAAAGATATACCATTTTATATCTACAAAACATTTGTTGGGACAGATCTGAAAATAGCAGGATGGAGATCTGAATGATACTAATGTGCAGCCTAGGCAATCGTTTCCTGATTTTATCGTTCTATGGAATACATGGCGCATCGATTTATCCTAGCTGAAGGGAAACGTCTCGCAGGGAACTCCAGGCAATCTTTATATCTTTAATTCATATAATATAATTCATGCATAAATAAGAAAGAGCAAAAGATTAAGCGATGGGAGGAACCTTACATAAATAGAGATCACCGGCGAATCAGATTAGAACTGAGAACTGACAGCTGACACCAATCCCTTCGGATGCTGTGATAAAAGAATTCAGGTACCAACTGACTAAAGATCCCCAAAAACTATATATCGTCAGTCATCAAAATTTCAAACCAACAATACCCAGATGCCATTGTTTTGTCCTGATTCCAAATACAAAATTTCAAAGATGGAAGACAATAGCAGCGTCCCAAGATCACATTTTTAACTTTACCCACTACACTACTTTCCCTATAAATCAAATCCAAAGAAAGCTAAAACAGCTCATGCCAGTATAGAGACCAAAATAAGATGATCGAAAAAGGAAATCAAAATAAAAATAAAAATCTAGAGTTACCTAGTAAACACAAAGTCAGCAGAATCTCAAAGTCAGTGCTGAGCCATTGTTGGCCTGTTGGTAGAGGGAGCTGATCAGGTTTGTAGGAAGGCCGAAAGTAGCTGTGGAATGGAGAACTTGAAAAAGGTGGAATTTTACAGCAAATGGGCGTCCTTTTCCAGGGACCCAGTTTGGATAAAGAATAAGAATAACGATCGATTAAACATTAAAGTGAAGAAGACAGATCTGACTTGTGGAATCTCGTGGGACGCGTCAATTTTTGCTGAATTTTTTGTTTGAAAGAACCGATGTTGACAGACAGCCTGGTCGGTAAAGAATCCAATGTCGTTGCTAAAGACATTCGTTTCGTAGCTAAATATGTCCGTTTCGTCGCTAAACACTGAAAACTACGATCTTTAAATTTGATTTTAGTGGTCAACGAGAGAATTCTAATGAAAAATGATTGTATTCGTATTTGTTTATTGTCAGACAGAGTACTTAAGCAAGTACTGACTCTAGTTTTACATTTGACATCTAAACCCGAACAGGAACAGAGCTATTCTCATTCCCAAACGCACTCATCCTAAATCCGAACAGGAACAGAGCTATCCGCATTACCAAACGCACCCAGAAGCGTTAAAGAACGACGATCTCAATTGCTGCATCACATCGCAGACTCGAAATCGAGAAGGAAGACAGATCTCCAGATTCCACCAGGTAAGAAAGTCGCCGACGAACTCCCAACTCAATGTTGGAATTCCGATCAGTTATTTACTAATTCGGTTCGATTCATTTCCAGATTCAAACGCTATGGCTCAGCCGCTGGTGAAGAAGGACGACGATCGCGATGACGAAGGTTCGTTTTCCCGATCTCAGTGAACCGACTGGTTTCAAGCCTTTGTTTGCTGTGAAATATTGTATATGGAGGGTTTTTTTGGATCTGTCTAGTGGTTGATTACGAGTGCTGTGGTTGTTGGTAGGGTTGTGTGATTGGTGGATAGTGTGGGAAGTTATCGGATCTGGTTGTTATGTTATGGATTGGAGTCAAGGGGAGTTGAGTTTGGGGGATTTGGCTTTGTGGTGCATTATGGTCTGAGAGTGAAAATGAAATGCTTATTTGCTGATTTAGGGTTGTTTGTGATTTATAGTGGTGTTTGTATTGTTTTGGTACCTGAGTTTTGAGGGTTGTTTTTTTTATGATTGCAGATGAGTACTCACCCTTTTTGGGGATTGAAAAAGGTGCAGTGCTTCAAGAAGCTAGGGTGTTTAATGATCCTCAGCTGGACCCGAGGAAATGCAATCAGGTTAAGTTTGTGTCCTTAATATCATTTGACTTAATGTTTGAATTAATGAGCTATAGACTTTATCCCATTTGTGTCTGTTTGTAGGTCATCACAAAGCTACTGTTTTTATTGAACCAAGGAGAGACTTTCACCAAGGTATGTTATTATGATTTACATGGCTTTCTCGGTGAACTTGGGAAATGGAAAATGAGGTGCATTTTCTGATTATTTGTCTGGATTTTTCTCAAAGGTTGAGGCCACAGAAGTTTTTTTCTCAGTGACTAAGCTTTTTCAGTCCAGAGATATGAGTCTGAGAAGAATGGTTTATCTCATTATAAAAGAGCTCTCTCCATCAGCAGACGAGGTTCTCACTTTGATATTTGAATGAGTAGATTCTCGTCGGCTTGTTATTTCTGAATACAAACTCACTTTAACTATATGTTTGAATTAAGGTTATCATCGTTACAAGCTCACTTATGAAGGATATGAACAGCAAGACAGACATGTACCGCGCAAATGCCATTCGTGTTCTTTGTCGCATAATTGATGGGACTCTTCTCACACAAATTGAGAGGTACTTAAAGCAGGCCATTGTGGACAAGAATCCTGTTGTAGCTAGTGCAGCTATAGTCAGTGGCATTCATTTGCTCCAGGTGCAGTTTAACTATCATTATCCTACTTAATTTATTAATTGTCAGCTGTACGTTAGATAGCGTGATACCTCATGAACTTCTGTTGTTTGTTGTTTATATTAAAGTCACTCATGTTTTAGACTTACTGACAGGCAAACCCGGAGATCGTCAAAAGATGGAGCAATGAGGTGCAAGAAGCTGTTCAGTCTAGGGCCGCCCTTGTACAGTTCCATGCTTTGGCTCTGCTACATCAGGTATGCCAACATATGTTGCTCTCATTAGTCATTAGAATATATAGTGTGGTTATGGCAGTAAGTATTCCACAAACCTGATGATGGAAATCATAATGCATTCTGTCAGAGTTCATAGATATTGTATGAAATATTTTAAGTGGCGGCATCAGTACTTCGTAGTCCCAAATGATTCATTTTAGATTCTTCTTTGATGATTGACACTTTTATTTTACGGCGTTGATCGATTACATCAGTACTCCATAATCATGGGTCATGTCTTCGTAGGCCTCTTTGATCAGAGGTTGAAACGTTATTTTGAAAGGTTATCTACCATTTGCTGAGATATATACCACCGTGTCATTGTATATGCAGATCCGGCAGAACGACCGATTGGCTGTGAGCAAACTGGTTTCCAGCTTGACCAAAGGCAGTGTTCGGTCTCCTTTGGCCCAATGTCTATTAATTCGCTACACAAGTCAGGTGACTCATCTTACCATTCATAAGATTTTTTTTCCATGGACAACGAGATCACTGACATTTATATGTGGACACCAGGTTATCCGTGAGTCGGGTAATAATTCTCAGACAGGGGATCGCCCATTTTACGACTTTTTAGAGAGCTGCCTTCGCCACAAGGCAGAAATGGTTATTTTTGAAGCAGCAAGAGCAATCACAGAGCTTAATGGTGCTACCACCCGAGAGTTAACCCCAGCAATTACTGTTCTTCAGCTCTTTTTGAGCTCATCCAAGCCAGTTTTGAGATTCGCTGCTGTTCGGACTTTGAACAAGGTATTCTTTGGGTCTTAAGGTGTTAAATAATTTTCTACATTTCTGGATTTGATGATGGTTTAGATGATAATCGACATCTCAATTTGTGATGAAGGTGGCAATGACACACCCAATGGCTGTGACCAACTGCAACATAGACATGGAGAGCTTGATCTCTGACCAGAACCGTAGCATTGCCACTCTTGCCATAACCACTCTTCTGAAAACAGGAAATGAGTCTAGCGTGGATCGTTTGATGAAGCAAATTACAAATTTTATGTCAGACATTGCTGATGAGTTCAAAATTGTTGTAGTAGAGGCAATCAGATCATTGTGTATCAAATTCCCACTGAAGTACAGAGCACTGTAAGTGATTCTCATGCTTGATCGTAGTCGAGTGTTATTTTGTTGCGACTGCTACATTTTTCCAACTAAAGTCTAACAAGGACTTCTTACTTTCCAGAATGAACTTCTTAAGCAACATTCTCAGGGAGGAAGGTGGGTTTGAATACAAGAAAGCAATTGTGGATTCAATCGTCATTCTCATTAGAGACATTCCAGATGCAAAAGAAAGTGGATTACTTCACTTGTGTGAGTTCATTGAGGACTGTGAATTCACTTACCTATCCACTCAGGTGCTTCTGTTAAGCTTGTGAATAGAGATCTAAATGTTTTGTTGTGCTATTCATATAATAGTTAGGTAAAATTTGTTTACATTCATAACCTCTGGTTTTACCAGATACTTTATTTTCTGGGGATTGAAGGACCGAAAACGTCAGATCCCAGCAAGTATATTCGTTATATATATAATCGAGTCATTCTTGAGAACCCAACTGTTAGGGCCAGTGCTGTCAGCACTTTGGCAAGGTTTGGTGCAATGGTTGATTCTTTGAAGGTATTATGGCTCTTCATATTCAAAGCTTAAGTATGAAACTGGATTCGTCACCTCAAAGGTCATAATAACTGTACGTTTTTTATGCAGCCACGCATTTTTGTTCTCTTGGGCCGCTGTCTGTTTGATAGTGATGATGAAGTAAGTCTTTCTATCTGTTACCGTTTTATGACATTTTTCTTCAGCGATATATAATATGTCATCGTGAAAATCATGCCTGCTTAAATATGATTTCACCAAATAGATCAGTCATGTTATGTGACTAAATTCCATGATCTGCAGGTTCGTGATAGAGCTACCCTTTATCTCAATACACTAGGCGGTGATGGTGAAGTTGTTGAAACTACTGAAGATACCAAAGATTTTCTGTTTGGGTCACTGGAGGTTCCACTGTCCAATTTTGAGACAAGTTTGAAAAATTATGTAAGCATTCTTCATTATTCATTACTCAAGGTAGGTTTATGTGGTTGAAATAATTATCATCTCATGCTGGACTGCCTGATACAGGTTCCGTCTGAAGAACCATTTGACATCAATTCTGTACCCAAGGAGGTTAAATCACAAACAGTTGGTGACAAGAAAGCTACTGGTAAAAAGCCAACTGGTCTGGGTGCTCCTCCAAGTGCTCCCACCTCTTCTGTTGATGCTTATGAAAAGCTGCTTTCTTCAATACCCGAATTCTCAACCTTTGGGAAGCTTTTCAAGGTTTGTACACTTGCTTCATTGGCTTTATCATGTATACCTATTTGGACGATGTAATAGCCGTATACTGTCTTCAACAGTCCTCGACGCCGGTGGAGCTTACTGAGGCTGAAACTGAATATGCAGTTAATGTTGTCAAACACATATTTGATCGGCATGTGGTGTTCCAGTACAACTGCACCAACACAGTTCCAGAACAACTATTGGAAGAGGTATTCTTGCTTCAGTGGATTATTATAGTTTATATTCTTCCAGCAGTCACTAAGTCTATATTTAAACAATTTTTCATTTTATCAGGTGACTGTCATCGTAGATGCTTCAGAAGCAGAGGAATTCTCTGAGGTTGTGACAAAACCTCTGAGATCTCTTCCCTATGATACTCCTGGACAAACTTTTGTCGCTTTTGAGAAGCCAGATGGAGTTCCTGCGGTTGGCAAGTTCACGAATACTTTGAGATTCATCGTTAAAGAGGTATATAACATTGTTTGTTTTCTTCCATAAAAGTGGTGTGTTTGATTGTGAACTTGGCTGGATATGTATGTGTTTTTCTGGTTACACCAAACCACAAGTCCACAACACCTGCTGCATCTGCATTGCATGTTTGGCCACAATCTACTTTGCATCTGTTTTGTGAATTGATCAATAAAGGAAAGTTAAATGAGATTGCCTCACGAATTAAATTTTACATGGTTTATTTTCTCATATGGAATATGTGGGATTCTCAGGTTGACCCATCGACTAATGAGGCCGATGATGATGGTGTTGAAGATGAATATCAGCTTGAGGAACTTGAAGTTGTAGCAGCTGATTACATGTTGAAAACAGGTGCTTCCAACTTCAGAAATGCCTGGGAAAGTATGGACCCAGAAACTGAAAAGGTAGACGAGTACGGCCTTGGTGCAAGAGAAAGTCTTGCAGAAGCTGTGGGTGCTGTCATTAGCCTGTTAGGCATGCAACCTTGTGAGGTAAATTATACTTAGTGTAACTTTGTTTTCATGATATGGGGGGTACTAGAACTAGAGTTAGCATTTCAAATAAAGAGGCCGGAATAAGAATTTGACACATAAGCAATGATAAGGGATTCTCATGGGGTAACATACTCTAGCCTTCAAAACCTTGCGCATGCCAGAAGTTGAGTTTTAGACTCTAATCTCACTCTTTGATGTTTTTCCAGGGTACTGAGGTCGTCCCAAGCAACTCCAGATCACATACCTGCCTACTGTCAGGAGTATTCATTGGCAATGTTAAGGTCCTGGTTCGCTTATCATTTGGCATAGATGCACGCAAGGAGGTTGCTATGAAGCTAGCAGTCAGATCCGATGACGAGTCCATTAGTGAAGCAATTCATGAAATCGTAGCAAGCGGCTAGACTATAACCAAGCATATACGCCTCAACAACCATACTCAGTCTAGAGCTGTTTCCGCCTTTTTATCGTAAACACTATGTTTTGAATGCTGGCAACATATTTGCTATGCTTGGTGTGCTTGTATACAAATTACAATGAGTTTCAGTTCATTTGATTGTTACTCCTAAAAAAGTAATAATTTTTTTGAAGTAGTATTTGGACACATATTTCTTTGACTAGAAGAAAACCCATTTGCTGGATGTGATGCAGTAAACTTTTCTTCTATTTCCATTTGGCATAGAATTTATCATCTCCCCACATAAGCATCCTCTTCAAAGGTACCTTAACATTCATTTTATCCAAATGCAGGTGCCTTGGAGCAACTCTCTTCTCCAAACTGAAACCCAAATACTGAGGAAACCCATTCAACACCTCTACAGCACTCATCTTCATCACCTTTAGAAACTCCACCTTCCTCCTCAGATTATGCTCCACACTATACCCAAATATCGCCGGAAACCTAGCACACACTGCCGCCGCCTCCTCAGACGACAGCCCCACGCTCCTCAAAAACCTCACCTTCTCCGCCAGCTTGGGAACTCTAGTATTCAACAAATGCGCATTCAGCGTTGTTGGCACATTCAGCTTCTCCACACCCAGGCTCTTCAAGTACATCAAAGTCTGTCTTAAACACAGATCAACATCCGACACGAGAAGCTCCGGACAACGAACAATGAGTCCCTTGCATTGCTCCGGGGAAGCTGGTAACTCAGTTGCTAAAAAGTCGAAAACAGGTTGAATACAAGTCGGGTCAAAATCAGGGTAGAACAACTGAGGGCAGAGGAAAGCTAGTCTCCGGAGGTCGGAGGTGGAGAAGCCTCTTAATTTGAAAAACTCAACAGTGGAAAGGATCTTATCAGCAGTTTCTGGGGAGGGAGCTTTGTGGAACTTGGAGCTGGGGTCAATTATTCCCAAGGTTTTTAGGTAGCGGAAGTTTTCGCGATGTGAGGTTCGAAAGCGGAGGAACTGTGCCGGAAGTGGCGGAGTTGGGTTTAAGGAGTTTGACAAAGAGGTGATGGCGGTGGTATTGGGAGGGAGGTGGAGGGAGGTTAGCATGGCGCAACTTTTGTATGGTCGTTAATATGGTTTGGTTTGTGAGCATCATCAACATTTGGATAAGGCCTAAGGGCACCAAATTTAGTTTTAAAAAAGAAAAATAAAAATAAAAAATTTCCATTGCCGGGAATTGAACCCGGGTCTCCTGGGTGAAAGCCAGATATCCTAACCACTGGACGACAATGGATCAGATGGTAAGTTGCACATTAATAACATGTTAACTGATAAGTTTTTTCTCTCTCTCAAAATACACGACCGTTGGGAAATTACTGTTACAGATATCTCTAGATTTTGTTCTGGAAAGGCAATCAAATATTCGATTTATGAGTATTTGGTCCTATGATCTTCTGGTTAGGATATTGGAAACAAAATGCTAGTTCTAATCTTTGTACGCGATGTGTTTTACTTCAAACCTTTTCATTAAGAAGGGATGTTTAGCCATATTGCATTCAATTTTTTGCATAAGCAATGTGCCAGATCAAATGTCAAAGAAGAACATTTTTCCACCTTTTTACAACCTCACTACATTTGGAAAAACAATGGAGATACATCTCTTTGATAACTGGAGTGGAATGTCTCAGCTTCAAGAATCATCAAAAATGATGCAATCAGATGTGTACTTCTCTGATCTTGTTTTGAGGAGGTGCAGCGCAATCGAATATTGCTGACGATGACAAAGAATGATGAACTACCCAGATTCTAGTTCTTTTAATCCCCATGAGGTCTATCAGGGCGACTAAGGTCAGATGGTACACGAATAGATTCCTTTGATTGACTTCTGTGTGAGGATGAATGGCCTGCTACATCCCCGCTCGTTTTGCCACTACCTTGAGACTTTGTATTTCCTGATTGTTTCAAATATACACTTGGTTCCTGTACTTGAGTTGATGTACTTGGAATTGCAGCTGCATGGTCCTTGGAAGAGCTGTGCCGCCAGCTACCAAATAAGGCAGAAGGATTCCATGACCCTCTAAAAGAGCCTGTTCTAAGCCTCCCGGAGTTAGTTTCAGGTCTTACAACTCTTATTGGATCCTCCAGAGCTTTGAGGACATATTTCATGAGGGGGCGTCTTGAAGGCCTGGGATTTACACACGATTTTGCAACTATGGCCATGGCCCAAACTTCTTCCAATAAATCATCTTCAACCGACAGCGATGGGTCTAAAATCTTTGTCAATAGTTCTTTATCGAACACGTTTATGTGAGGTAACGTTCGATCTAACCATTCCTTCACTGACTTGTCATCGGATGCGCTGATACCAATGTTACCTGTTACCAACTCCAGTAACACTTTGCCAAAGCAGTAAACATCGTAGGCACAAGTGGCAGTTGGTGAACCTAGTCCAAACAACACAATAAATCAGAGCAATGCATCCATATTCTAATTTACGGCAGTAGCCAAGTATACGAAGGAAATATTTACAATGAATTTAGAAAATCACAATTTAACAAGTGATGTATAGTAGAACGTACCAGAGGTGCCTTGTTCAGATGTCCTGCACATTTACAACCCAAAATTGACATGAGAAAATCTATTGTACAAGCACATCATAAAGTAGTATAAAGGTCTGTAAAATTCTTTAAATTATATAGGATGCATAAGATAAAGCAGATTTTGTTATAAAACTGTAGTGGGGATGAAGTTAATTAACTTTTGAATAACAAAATACATAAAAGAATTCAACAAAATAAAGACCCATAACAATCCTTTATAAATGCAAATAATGAATGTGATACCATAAAATAAATTATCCATTTATGTAAGTAACAAGAACAAGTGGGTCACTTACTGAGGCAGCCGCCAAAATTTTGTAATCCTACTCTGATGGACATCCGATTCTTGAGCATGAACACTACTGAGGCTTCCTAGTCTGACTTCAAATCTATCATCGAGGAGTATACTGCTGGCTTGAACATCTCTACAAGGGCCAACAAGAAGAGTGAGCATGTGTTCAATAAACTTCAAAGCCACTAAAAATTACACTTTTGGAAATGGATCCAGCAGTAACTACTGAATTTGTTGCAGGGGGGGGGGGGGGGGGGGGGGGGGGGGGGGGGGGGTGGGGGTGGGCAGCCTTCAATATGTGCCTCGCTGGTATTTTTATTGTATCAGATCCTTAAGACTTTATAAGTAAGGATCAAATTTCATAATTTTTTCTCCTAACGATTAGTAAAAAAATGATTTATTGGACATGCTGCTTTGAATACAGATTAACTGGCAGCCAAAGCAAGCACAATGAAACATTTAATCTTGCCAAGAAAAATAACATGGAGAAAATCTTTTAAACTGCGGAGCAACTGGATCTTGTTTAAGCACATTTTATCTACATTAAAATTACAGAATCTTCAGAGAAAATGTCATCATCACGTTTATGGATATACGGAAGGTGACAGAAACAAAAGAGACGAATATTATAAAAAGGTCAAGAGATACCTATGAACAAGAGGTGGAGTGCACTCATGATGTAAATAGGATAAACCTTCCGCTGCTCCAGTTGCGATCTTCAACCTTGTGATCCAATCCAATGACTGTACACTATCATCTTCTGATTCTGTTTTCTTGAACAAAGAATTCGACAAATCCCCATTTGCCATAAACTTGTAAACAAAAAATTTCTCATTTTCATTGTCCAAGTAATGTCCTAACAGGGGAACGAATCGTATATGTGAAACTTTACAAAAGAAATCCAATTCTGCTGCGTATCCCTCTTTTTTGTGTGATTGCCAACTAATTTTTTTGATCACTGCCGGAACCCCACCTTCCAAAATGCCCCGAAACAGATCTCCAGAGTGTCCATGTTTGAGGAGACAACTATCATCAAACTCATTAGTAGCTTGGAGCAACTGCTCATACGTGAATGATCCGCCAAGATTAGACAAATCCAAAGACGCCGGGGGAAGTTGTGAATTATCATCAGCAGGGACAGGTCCCACACCATTCCGTCTTGGACTCAAACCTCCTCTTCGACGGGCACATATGAGCAACAATACCAACAAGCTTACTATTATTAAAATTAATAGAATGCCGCCAACAGCTCCAGCTGCTATGATTAATGTTCTAAGCTTTTTTCGAGAAGATACATTTGGGGATCCAAAGTTATCAAAAGAGAGACCTCTCTGAGAATAAAATGATGAGCATTCCATTGCAGTCCTTTGATTGGACACTTTCTGAAGGCAGTTCCCATCAATAGAAGCTTTTCTCAAAGCATAATCTGGAGGCTCGCCTTCAAAATAATTTCCAGAAAGATTAACAAACCTTAAACCAGCTATGACGGATGTGATGGTCCCATATAACATGTTTTGAGAAAGGTTGAACACTATGTCTCTGCCATTAGCATTGAAGGTGCCATTAGGAAGAAGACCTGTAAAGTTGTTGTCTGACCCATCCAAGAAACGCAGCTCAGGCATAGACCAAACTGTATCAGGCAGAGCCCCACTGAAGCTGTTATGACTCAGAGTCACAACTTGCAACTGATTCATTGTGAGAAACATATCGTTAGACAATGAGCTGGACAGTCTGTTGTTCCCAATCACCATTCTCCGTAAATTCTTCATCCCTCTTAATTCAGGAGGCACCGGCCCAGACAGGGAATTAAAACTCAAATCAAGGTTGACAAGGCTAGTAAGATTACCTAGTTGGGCTGGTATTGTGGAAGAGAGATTATTGCTAGCAAGATTGAGGACTTGGAGCTTCGATAATGTGCCAATAGCCACGGGAATTGGCCCATCCAACAAATTCGAAGACAAGTCAAGGACAGAGAGGTTCCCCATCGTCGTAAACAAAGAAGGAATGGCCTCAGAAATAGAATTGCGGGCAATATCAAGTACAGAAAGATTCACCAGCTTCTCAAAACTTGCAGGAATGGTGCCAGTAATATCGTTATTCGACAGGTATATACTAGTAAGAGCAGTTAAGTTCCCAAAACTAACAGGTATAGATCCAGCAATAGAGCAGAAACGAAGATCCAAAACCTGAAGATTCCTCATATGCAAGCCAAACCACGTAGGAATCGCTCCAGGGAGCAAAAACTTAGAAGCATTAAAAGAAACTAACCAAGTCAACTTTGCAAGAGCATCTACAGAAAACTGAGGCTTTATCCTTCCAAGCCGAGTCCTCCTAAACCCAGAAATATTTATCCCAACCACATGCCCATTTTCACACTGAATCCCGTTCCACACTAGACAAGGATCCTCCTTGATAGGCCAGTCCTTACTTCTCAATCCAAGAGTGGACCTCAGCTTAATCAAAGCCCTTCTCTCCACTGAAGACACCAATGCACCACTATTCTGCTCCAACGTTATCGTAACCATCATCATCATCACCAACCAACACCCTAAAACCACCACTAAACCCCTCATTCTCAAATCCACCGTCACTACTCCAACCACAGAAGCAGAACCAACAATATGAACAATCTACTCCCGCACATAATCCTCCAATGCGAAAATTAGGGTTTCCGAATGCCAAAATATATCACACATTCAATTCAGTATCAAAAACTCAAAAATGGAAAAAATGCAGCGGCAGACAAGAGCCAGCTGTCACCTGAATATACAATGCGCTAACAGTTCTCCACCTTCCGCTTCCTCCTTTTGGCCTTTATCGTCACCAACTGCTGTCCGCTCTGTCTTTCCTCACTATCTTCTTATTCGGTTGATGACGACAGGTGGATTCCGCCATTAAAATAACAGCTGAATAATTCTGGAGAGAGAGATTGAGAGGAGTGTGATGGTCAAACGCACAAACACCTCTCTGCATTTATCATCAGCGACATGTGAAGTATTTGAAGATGAAAGATGATACGTAGCTTTGAGCTTCAGTCGATGGCCACCGCAGCCAACAGCTCTGATCGGAGAATGGTGAACCGAACCGTACCAAACCGAGCCGTGCGTCGGATTTTATTCGGTTTGCCTCGTGATGGGACAGCCTGGTGCATTGCACGGTTTTCATTACTGCTTTATTTTGACCTTTTTCAGAAAAAGAACAAAAAAGGTGAATATTTGTAAAAATACCAAAATCACATGTAAATTTTTTTTTTGGAAACTTAAAATCACATGTCTTTTGAGTTTTTGATTGCTTTCTTTATAATACAAAATTGGATAATGTTGTGTATAATTATTAAAAACGATAAGAATAATAAAGAGTTAATTGGCGTAAAATTAGGCATATTGATTCTGATACGATTTTCTATTGGTAGAAATAAGATAAGCATACACGGTTTAAAGTTTAAACAGGAAGTATTAAAAGTCAGATTATATATTCTTTTATAGAAATAAAATATATATAAATAGTACTGTTGTGAAAAAGATACGATTGTATTCTTATTATTAGGAATGATGAATTTTTTTTTTTGATAAACTGTGAGTAGCAATTATAAAGGCGAAAGCGAAACAGAGAACTTAAAATTAGAAAACAATAATCCAACTGAGACCAACACCTATAATATAAGCTTCGTGAATAGAAAAAAAAGTTAACTGTTCCACTTTGCCTCACACCTTACTTGTGTGAGCCCTCCACATTATTACTCATATCAACTTGAACATAAACGAAAATAAAATATAAAATAAATGTAGAGACAGACGACCAAAGAAAAGAATGATGAATTGATGATTGATGTTCTTATTAAGTTTCACATTTTCAAACATATATAAGCACAAAAAAGGTGTACATATTTAGATAATAGTAATGCTACTTATAATAAGAATTATATCTAACAAAACTGTTGTTACAATGTAAAGGGGGACAATTACCATTGAATGAATGGCCAGACATAGAAAATGAGAGAAGAAACTTTTATAAATGGGACAAGAGAAATTGAGGGAGTTGTTGAACCACTGCCGACTTTTTTGTTGCTGCATGTCGCGCACTGTAATTTTTTACATGTTATGTGAGAAGACAAAAAAACAGGAGTTCAAGACAGCTATGTCCACTTCTTTAATTTGGTGGCTCGTTCATCTCCTTAATTTGTCTTTTAACTTGTCATGTATGCGATAATAGCCTACATGACAAGATGAGATACGCATCTCCTGCAAAAAAAAAATGATTATTATTAACGAAGGATTAAGAAAAAGAAAATGCTGGACTATATACCCTCATTTTATAAATCTAATTTTATAATCAAACATAGATTTATTATCTATTCCAACTTTTTTGAAATAGTACCATCAAATTTGAGGTATATCCGAAACTGCGACATTCAAATAATGTGTCCTTAAGCATGTGTATACCCCAATAAAGCCCATTGGTTTATTGTGTTACATAAAATGTTTTTGGTAGGTAAGAGAAAGTATTTGCTCTTTGTCACCAGAATCATTTATAGAAGCATCAGCCATGTTCTATATTCACCAAATAGCCAATGGTTACAAGGAATAGAGGATAGTGCCTAAGCTAATTCTGAATGAACAACAAATATGTGCCATTATAAGGCATAATGATGTTTAGAAGATGCTTTTAAATAGTTTAATTGGCTACCATGTTGTAGTGTAGGACCACTACCAGAGCACAAAAACGGCTAGGACAGGGAAATGAGAATCCAAGAAATGACATAAGAAGTAACATAATTGATGCTTTGTGGATGAAATTCCATGAAGTCATGTTCGACCTAGATGTGTACCTGGTTGAAGCAGGTCGCTGCTTGTCGGGTTCGTGACTGAAGAAAATCTAACAGCACAGCAGCTGCAAATAAGGCATCAGGGATTGTTATGCAACTATGCTGCTAGTACAAAGCACATATAATCATCAAGATATAAGCTCGAAAATGATGTAACGACAAAGACCATAGGCTAATCATCGAGACATCTTTTATAATAAATCAGATATGTTACTAGTATGAGGTTCCACCGAGAAAAATTGTGTATAATAACAGTGTGGTCTTTTCCTTTACTTGGAATAGAGAAGTTATTGCAGACAATTACTGAATGGTCTGATACCAACTGCATTGCATGAAATGTGGCACAGATAGAGCTAATGATCACTCACGTAGATACATGTGATGTCCATGGTTTCAATCTATAGGGTCCATGTCGTCTTTTAAGAAAACTTTGGCACGAGCGGCCATGAAAGCTCAATAAATCAACCTGCAAGACGAACAACCAGGTTCTAAATCTGGGAAAAGTATGCATCAGTCATCAATGTAATTAATACTGGACGAGCTTTTTCCAACTTCATAGATGTTTCAAGTGCAGTTCAAGATATGCAAGAAAACTGTCAAATGTGATGTTTCAAGCTCATTCAAAACTATCAAAGTAATTATATATAGAGCAGCCATGCTCACTGGGTACTAGGAAGACACAAATCAGAAGCTCTCAGCACTCTTCACCACAATGTCCAGTGGTGCAACTGCAGGCTCTCAATGAACAGCCAGGCAAAACAAGAAGTTTTAAATGGCACTCGTGGTCTACATCCAGGAAAACCCAGAAAGGTGGC
Source organism: Rhodiola kirilowii (assembly GCA_033675215.1). Taxonomy (NCBI): domain Eukaryota; kingdom Viridiplantae; phylum Streptophyta; class Magnoliopsida; order Saxifragales; family Crassulaceae; genus Rhodiola; species Rhodiola kirilowii. The sequence continues at coordinate 9,326,604 of CM066203.1, read as the reverse complement.
ACAAAATTGCTAAGGCTATTGAGGAGAAGGACGAGGAGGATGTCAAGAGACACTACGAGCTGCTTGTTAAGGATGTAAGGGATATAGAATCAGGCATTGTGCGGTTGTGCCGCTGCCAAAGTATCAGAAAGCTGGTAATTAAAGCATGGATGCAACTGAGGACCAAAGGTAAATATCACTCAATGGTTTTCATCAGCTATAACATTAAAATAAGTGGATAATGTTAATACAAGAAAAAAGTAACTGATCCTTTCATATCACTCACCAGGATGAAGCTTCTGTGGCATCAATGGAGGATGAACATGTCCAACTCAGCCATAGCTCACTTTCCATATTACCTAAATGAATTATCTACATGGACAGTTTATGCATGTAAATACAGTAACATGAATGCTCAGTGAATGATACATGCTGGATTCTTTTGTGTTCCTTCTCCAGTGAATCTTTCTGTGTTAGGATGAGAACAAAGGTGACAATTTTATTTCAATTTCAATAGTGTTCCAAAAACAATGACGAGTATGAAATTTGGGTTCACCTTGGAAAGGTAACCTTGCTAGAACATAATAATCATGTAAGGATTGGCAGTAGGGTGACATATATGGTTAAAGGCTTCAGTAATGTAAGGACCCTCCTCAAATAATATGAACCTGAGATTCCCCCTTCATAGTTTGGATTTAGACCTTGGACTTGGAGGACGATCCACAGACCATAAAGGAGGGATAATCTTGTACTCTTCATCTCCTTTTGTTTCCGTTGTCTCTTCATTTTCACCCAGTACATCCTTTGAGAATGCATTTGGATTAGCTTCGATGCATTTCTGTAATTGTATGAATTGAGAAACACAGTCTGAGCCCTACAAGTAAACATCAGTGGCATAAGTACACATGTGGATTTTCATGCCAGTGATATGAATCAGTGACAAGGTCAGTTTATTCATTACGGTTATTCGGTTAACATAGGCAATAGTCAACTGTTACCTTCTCTTCGGTCGTGCTCTTGAGAAAACATCTGAAAGCTTCAGTAAATGGAACTCCACAGGAGCCACTCCGTAAGTCAGCTACACAAGGACACTCCAAAGCCTTTTCAACTCTTGCATCAAGAGACTGAAATAAGAATAATTCATATCATACATTAGACAGTCTTAGTGCATAAGTAGTTTCAACTGAGTCCAAGAACGAACCTCATTCTCATCAATTTTATATGCCATGGCTTCTGTAAAGGACATGAAGTCAAGTTAATATTCAAGTGCAGCTGTGCTCTACATAACAGAAAAACAAAACTCCCACTGATCAAATATTATTTTCCAAAATCAAATGTATTGGAGATTTTCAATTTCATGAAACATGTACTCCTATGATAATACACTAGCCTCAAGTAAAAGCATTTAGCATTATATACATTACCAAATAAGCAGGTAACAGACCATACCTGAGATCAGAGATTCCATAGATTCTGATTGACGAGTATTCGAAACACTCGATGGATTCAGAGAGTCAGGGCTGGGATCAGCAAAAGCAGCTACGTGACTTTCCGCTTGACCCATTTTAATCTATATATAGATACCTTCGCAACAGCAAACATCATCTCAGTCAGAAAATCCAAATTATCATCCACACTATAAAGTCTAAACAACATTTTCATAAACATTTTGAAAACTTTGAAAATATTTATAAAATATAAAAAATTGCATATTCCTTAAACGTCTGCCTTCACATAAACCCTAAGTCTGCTCTCTTTTTTAGTCCTCAGTCCTCACCATAACCAACGACCATTAAGAAAAATTATAAAAACACTGCTACAACCATCGCCTACTTAAGTCACTAAAATCCACCATTACAATTCAACGAATTAACGGTTAGACTAGCAATGATCACTATCAGCATTGAACAGCAAATTAGCCCGATTTTTTTTTTTGAAACGACGGCTAAAAATCATCACCTTGAATTTTTCGAGATCTCCTCGTTCCCTCGTCTGCTTCAGTGAACGGTATCTTCGGCGAACTTCAGGAATCCGACAACGGCGAGATTCAAAACGAAGCCAGGGAAGGATGAGGACGCAGAAGGCAGAACAGTTTTTACTTTTGCTCCCCGTAGCGTAGTCATTATTGGGCTTTTCATTAGTGGGCTTTTTAATGGGCTTGATATATATATATATATAACTCCAGTGGAGCACTCGGTTGAGGCAGGTTGGTAGAATGAGGCAGTGAGGCACGAGTAGTGGCTTGACACGTGTCGCAAATAGTGTCTAAATAGTATCCAAATAGTAAAAGCAGTGTGAACACAAATTTACTATTACGGCAGCTGTGACACGGCGCGCCCACAATGCACGGGGGGTTTGATGGACGCACGAGATCGTGCCTCACAGTCTCATTCTAATTTTGCTGCCTCATTTGAACGCTCCTCTATAACTCCCCAATCAAACCGGATAATGATTTTCCCCTCGCTTTCTTTTTCATTTTAATTAGGTACCTGTAGTTTTGAATTTTGACAAACCTTTGAAGTAAATATAATTTTTACCTTCAGGATTCGAACTCATGACCACTTAGTTGTCGGAGATTTTACGTTTTAGCCCTTGACCGATTATTCACCAACTAGAACAAAGTTTACCCACAAAGCAAGGGTGCCCTAAACATATACATAAGAAGAAGTGACAAAAAAGCAGCTGAAGACATCTTCCCTTTACAGTAAAGTTGCCAAAGCAAGCTTCATATTTGGCTGCATGTACCTCTCATCCTTTGAATTTTTATAATGCATGAAAAATAGATCCAACTAATTCTCTAATACTCTTCCAGACTTGAAGTTTGGGTTAATGTCAACAAGTCCTTATCTCCATCCTCCTTGCACATTGCTTACAAGCTATACAACATATGCAAACCTCCTATTCATCTTCATCCTCTTGTTGTGTTCCTCCACACCACAATCTTAATCAACAATGTTGTCTCTGTTGTTACCAGAATCTGATAGCAACTATTTAGTAATATTAACCCATTTTAGTCCTCACTATATAGGCCATAGTTGCTCAACCATGTACTCTCATCCTCATCCTCATTGGTAATCATCCAAGCCACAGCATTTTCAGAATGAATTTCAAACACGGAAACATGAGTTTGATCATCTGGGGATGTTTTGTTCTGTGTATGTACGCCAATCTTGCTGAAGCTGCCATCAAGAAGTACAATTTTGATGTGAGTTGGCCCACATTGTAAACAATTGCAGTTGCAGACCTTGTTGGACCTGTTTTTTGAGGATGTTTTTTTTCTGTATTTGCAGATCAAAGTTGCTAATGTGAGCAGGTTGTGCCATGCAAAGCCTATTGTCACTGTAAACGGCATGTTCCCAGGACCGACGGTCTACGCCAGAGATGGAGACAATGTTCTCATCAATGTCACAAACCATGCCCAGTACAACATTTCCATCCACTGGTCTGTCAAAAATCCTTGCTGATGTTTCCTGGATGATCTGTTTTGACATGTTTTAAGCACTTGAAAAAAATGGCATTTTGTTTACTTTTAAACAGGCATGGGCTGAAGCAGTTCCGCAACGGGTGGGCAGATGGACCAGCATACATAACTCAGTGTCCGATCCAGAGAAGCCAAAGCTACATTTACAATATCACCATAGATGGGCAGAGAGGGACACTTTGGTGGCATGCACACATTTTGTGGCTGAGAGCTACTGTTTATGGTGCTATTGTGATCTTGCCCAAACAAGGAACACCTTTTCCTTTCCCACAGCCTTACCGGGAATCCAGCCTCATCCTAGGTGGGTTTTTAAGGCTGGATCATATTCGAGTCGAGTAAGATTTTCGATTACCAATCTGACTGAGTGTCATTGAAATTCTTTGTCTGAGCAGGAGAATGGTGGAACAATGATGTGGAGGAGGTTGTGAAGCAAGGAAACCAGTTGGGTCTGCCTCCAAACATGTCTGATGCTCATACAATCAATGGAAAGCCCGGACCGCTCTTCCCTTGTTCTGAAAAATGTATGTTCAGAAAGTGCTACAAAATCAGCAATTTAGGGTCAGAGTTAATTGTGGCTTCAGAATAAATCTAACATTGTTGCCTGTTTCAGATACATATGCAATGGAGGTGGAACAAGGAAAAACATACCTGCTGAGGATCATCAACGCCGCGCTAAACGATGAGCTCTTCTTTGCCATAGCAAACCATACAATGACAGTGGTGGAAATCGACGCTGTATACACAAAGCCTTTTACCACCAACGCAATCCTCCTTGGCCCGGGGCAGACCACCAATGTCCTGGTTCAAGCAACACAAGCATCAGGAAGGTATTACATGGGTGCCAGGCCTTTCATGGATGCGCCGCTGACAGTAGACAACAAGACAGCCATGGCCATATTCCAATACAAGGGTGTTCCCAACACTGTCTTCCCTGTTGTCCCCTTCCTCCCTTTACCCAATGACACATCATTTGCACTGAACTACACTGCCAAGCTTAAGAGTTTGAACTCGAAGAACTATCCGGCAAATGTACCTTTGAGCGTTGACAGACACTTGTTTTATACTATTGGATTGGGTGTGAACCAGTGCCCAACATGCCTGAATGGAACCCAACTCACAGCATCACTCAACAATATCACATTTGTGATGCCGCAGGTTGCCCTTCTTCAAGCGCATTATTCGGGCATCAAGGGAGTGTTCAGGGCTGATTTCCCTGACCAGCCTCTCGCGCCATTTAACTACACGGGTGCACCGCTGACGGCTAACTTGGGTACTGCTAAAGGGACCAGGCTCAGCAAACTGGCATTCAACTCTACTATAGAATTGGTGTTACAGGACACTAATTTACTAACTGTTGAGTCACATCCTTTTCATCTCCATGGGTATAACTTTTTTGTTGTTGGAACTGGAGTTGGGAATTTCAACCCCAAAACAGACCCAGCTAAATACAACTTGATGGATCCTCCTGAGAGAAACACTGTTGGGGTTCCCACTGGGGGATGGACTGCTATAAGGTTCAGGGCAGACAACCCAGGTAAACTCCAGTTGTACATAACATGTTACATTCTACTTTATTCTGAAAATGTGTCTGAGGTTGTTCTCTCTGGATCTTGTTAGGTGTTTGGTTCATGCATTGTCATCTGGAGCTGCACACCATGTGGGGATTGAAGACTGCTTTTGTGGTGGAGAATGGAAAAGGCCCAGGGCAGTCCATACTACCTCCTCCTAAAGATCTTCCAACTTGTTAGGTCTTGATGTTTGATCTGGGTTTGTGCTACAATAAGTGGTGTCATCAAGCAGAGGCCTCTTGTTTATAGAGTTGTTCATTCAATACAACACCATTCAATGCAACCACTGTATAACTGAATCAAAATTGATGGCATGGAATAATGCTGCAAGTACAAAATTCCTTATGAATTTTTTTTTTTAATGAAATGTGATGTCTATTATCACGCATGGTCCTTGTTTCTCCTTCCCTTATTTGTAGCACCCTTGGGCGCTCCTTTTCCTTTATTCCCTTTACACTTCTTACTTTTAATTCCATGTTGTCTCATGTCTTTTTTCATCGGACGATCCACGAGAACCTTTCCTGCTCCAGTTTTGACCTGGACACCTTTCTTATCTACCACATATTCCTTCGTTGGCCTCTTAGGGGATGCTTTTTTATACAGCTGATCAATCATCTTCGACTTTGAGCGATCAGAAATGTCTGCTTGGTCTGATATGGTGTTGGCCTTCCTTCTAACCTTCTCAAGCTTCCTCATTGCAACACGCTTCTTTGCTGGCCTTGCATCTATCTCTCTGAAGTCTGAATTGTGCCTTCATTGCATTAATTTTTTCTTTAGTCACAGGTTTAACTGGTACACAAAATCTGCAACTGAACACTCTTTCCTCAGTATTGTATCTCCGTCTTCGTATCTGCAATGGCACATAAGCACAAAGCCAACAATGAAAGCAAATGCAGCTATCAATGATGATATTACTACAAGCCTAGTCCATAAACTTTTCATGTCAATCACAATTTACAGATAAATCAATACTCACCCCATCCCGGTGCCTCTTTTGCTTTGTTCCTCTGAGCACATCTATCAATTACGACAGCATAAGTTGAGAATTTAAAGCTAAGACAGAAAATATCTGAGCTGAACTGCAGCACTGGTGAAAAAAAATTGGGAATTTTCAACAAACCTTCTTTGGTACTGCAGCACTCTCGAAAAGATGCTTCACATCAAGAAGGTGCGGATCGATCTTCGCAAGGGCCTTAAATTTCAAACCCAAAACAAATATCTCATCACGACTTGCTAGCGGCTTATAAACCTCAACCTTGTCAAAAAAAAACTGTAAATCAGAATTGGCTATATGTATGTATGCCACATTTATCTTAACACAGTTGTTCCAAATAGCAAGAAAAATTAAAGCAGATACTTTACCTTCTTGAGGAAAAATATCCCCTGTGACCTGAAAACCTACAATAACATTAAGTCAGCAGGAATCAAACAACAAGCTTTACTTCAAGTCATCACCCTAACCACCAAAACCCAATATGAAGTACAAAGAAAGAAAAAAGAAGTACATCCAGTACACCATTATTCTCAATTTACAAAGTTACCCTTTGCTGCCAAAATCTGAGTAGCAAGCTTCAAAAAATCAATAACCAACGCGTTCTGGCTCGACGCAGAGATCGAGGAATGCGCGGGACGAGCCGAGGAGCTTGAACTTGGCGTCGATTTGGACCAGCTTCCATGCTGCTCTCGGACGGTAGTCGTGCTCACTGCTCCTCTGTCGAGACGATGATGCTGTGATTCGTACGCAAATTAATTAGGGTTTTACAGAGACCGTTGGCTCGGGGGGATAAACGGCGTCGTTGTGAGATTGATTTGATATGATGATATTTTTGACCGCGGTAGTCAGACAAAATAATATCCAGTAATTACTTCTTTTTATTAAAAAAAATTGAATATTTTAGATAAAAATGGACATGGTGGGCATGGGGCAGGGATGGCCACTCGCTGGTTTTTTTTTTGTCTCTCCGACTCCGATCACTGTCAGATTTGGAATCACATGCTGTTAGTAGATCTCTGGTCAGTTCTGTCGTAGCTCTACAAAACTACAAACTATATATAAACATGTCACATTGAGGCGTCTACTTTATACTCAGCTGCAGCTCTTATCTTCCTCTCTTTGCTATTTGTATTCGTGTGTTTTGCTGTCTGATTTTCAATTCCTTGCAATGCAACTGGTGGAGATTGAAGCTGATCAACGTAGATGGGTCGAGCGACTCAAAGCTCAAACAGCTTCATCCAATCTGAAACAGGTCCTTCACCCAACCCAAGTGTCAAAGTGCGGCAATCATAGCGACTCGAGTGACTTTCACGATGCGACTGATCAAGCCCTTTCAATAAACACGATAAAGGAAGACAAGGATGCTTCTGCATTGTCCCATTTTTGGATGCCAAGCAAATCATCATCCCAAGATGACATCATCAGCGCAAAACTCGAAAGTAACGCCCAAGCAGTCGACGAGCCTTGCCTCTTTGGCACTGATGGGAAGATCGTCGCGCAAGTCCTGTTTTAAGGTTAGGAAAATCGGATCTCTTGCAGCTTGGGGGCATAACTGACAGATACATCTGGTCTGATAAGGAAATAATTGAAGTGATCTGCAGAAATTTGGTATTGCACTGAAATTTATTTATTTATATATATCAACATAATAAACTGAGAATTCAACACATCTGCATACATGGAGCTTCCATATACAGGAGGACTACTACTTATACGATTTTCAACCGACGTTTTGGCTTATGCAACTTCAACAAAGTAATCTACCAAAATTCGGGACCATACTAAAGTTACCATTCTGCTAGAGCTTCTTATATGACACTGCCATCTGGGATAGTTGCCTTTTCCATTATTATGGTGATCCCTGACCGAATATAGAATCCATCCTCTGCCCTGTCCCCTTCTTGAACACCCTGCAAAAAAAAAAAAACAACAAGATTATGTTCGAAATGAAGAATGTTTTCAGTTTTAAATACATGCAGGGTGGATGATTATAGCAAAGAAGAGGAGAGTGTCTGTGCTTACATCTTTGTTCATGATAAGCACGTTCTTTCCGATTTTAGCATTCTTATCGATGATGCAGTTCCTTTAGAACAAAATGAGCAAATTTGTGAGAAACGGTTAATAAGGGTGTTTTGTTTTAATTGATGAGTATTTGCGCTGACCTGATCTTTGTATTACTTCCAATTCCGATTGGGACCTTTCCTTCAGCTAACAAGGCTGCAATTTCGGATTCAGTTTGGTAATAGTCTGCACCCATCATCAAGGTATCCTGTAAAAGAGCGCATGAGTTAAAGATGCAATTTCCATACCAAGAAATATTAATGGGAAATGAATTGGTGCGGAAAGTCACCTTAAGCTCGACGCCAAAGTCCAGTCTCGACCTTTCACCAACAATGGAGTGTCGAATGTCACATTCCCTCAAGAAGCATCCGTGTGATATTATGGCATCCACTATCTGGAAGTAAGTTAGTCTTCAGAAATTCATTTTGCGATAGTGTCACGAAGGTGCCATTAAATAATTTAGACCTACCCGGCACTTGTCAATTTTTGTTGGAGGTAAGAACCGCGGTGATGTGAATATTGGAGTTTTCGGGTCGTAAAATTCAAATGGAGGACTCTGAAAGATACAGTAGCGCAGAGCTTGGTCATTCTCAAAAAAATGAAGAACTTCAAGTGAACGGAAACAAAGATACAAAAACCACTTAAAAAGTTAAAATAACCTCTCTTGCCAGGGCCAGGTTAGCCTCGTAAAAGGACTGTATTGTTCCAATATCCTCCCAGTAATCTCTAAATATGTAAGCCTGTCAAAGTTGAAGATGTTAAGCGATACCACCCAACACTCCTGAAGGTTCTTACGAGGAGAATTCATTGTGAATTTAAGTTCAAAAGTTAATTTTATTCTTACATTCACAGTATGATCGGCCACAGCCGAGGGAATTAAATCCGATCCGAAATCATTGGCTGTTGGATAACTCCACTTCAGAAGCTTTAGCAACACATCCGTCTTAAACACATAAACTCCCATCGATGCAATGTACGGTTTCTGTGAGGCTTCTTGGGGTGACAGACCAATGCGAGTCGTGTCTGCTTCCTGTAAGACGGCCATTCAGAACCACAGTCAAAATAAGACTTACAAACACAGAAATATTCCAATTTGTGAAGACTGGCGTGAAGTTCTGTATGTTACTCACCATTAGTTTTAAGTCAGGACCTCTGGGTTTTTCGGAAAACTGGATGATTCTCCCCCTGCTGTCGATTTTCATCAATCCAAAATCAGATGCACGGCTGGCAAAAAAAAATATCCAGAGTGAGTTGAAAGTTGAAAATTTAGAGGATCGAATGAGAGGCATAAGAATCAATGTTGCAATTGCAACCAACATGTCGTCTAGATAATTTTAAATTATCGACAAAAGTGAAGGCGGAAAACAAACTGACCTTTCTCCCACTGGCACACATGACACTGAAACATCCGCGTTCCTGTCAATATGATTCTGCCCGTACAGATGCAAGTATTGTTAAGTATGAAAACTGAATGTTGAGCCATTTACAAAAGTGACATTTTCGAACCTGAACAAAGTCCATATAGTCCATGCGATACAGCTGATCCCCCGCTAGGATCAATACATTTTCAACATTCTTGTTCTTGGCATCCTGTGGATCAAGTTATCCACATCAGCCCAAAAAATGCTTGAACAGTGAAGCACCATTTATATAATTGGTAAATACTGACCTCAAAGACCCAAGTAAATTGCCGGACAGCATCCGCAGTCCCCTGGAACCAGTTCATTCCTGCTTCCCCAGATGTCTGAGTTGCCGCAAGAACCTGTTGGGCATAGTAAGTACTAATTAGCAGGGCAACTATCGAAGACAAAGCAAAATAATCCAAGGCCTTCGAGATAATACACTAAAAAGTGACCCTACCTCCACAAAACCATCACCAAAGCTCACACCATTACCGAAATACGTTCGAGAAATATGCCTGTTAAGTGAAGCTGAATTGAACTGTGTCAGCACAAATATCTTGTTTATGCCGCTGTTGATGCAGTTGCTCATTGGGATATCTATAAGCCTGTAGCAGCCGCCTACAGGAACCTTCAGATCACACAAAAGAACATATTTTAGATACACCTAACAATCTGTAAAATCGCAAATATTGCATACAGTCTATCATCGTTGCTCAGTCAGGATTCAGAACACCCAAGTCTTGTTATCCAGCTGCCTCGAAGAAGCAGGAGTACAAACACAGTTTGCCGACAAATCCATGGAGGCAAAATTGTATTCACGCGTCGAATTAACATGTAGTGAAGTATTAGGAAGAGGTAAGTGCTGCTTACTGCAGGTGTCGCTCTTCTGCTAGTGAGAGGAAAGAGGTGAGCCCCTGCACCTCCTCCGAGTATGATGGATGCCACGTTTTTTGGATCAGCTTTCTTCATCGGAGACACTGGTGCTTGAACAGGCTGAAACACAGTTCAAGACGAATCTAAGCTTCTTATAGCATTCAAATTATAAAACCAAGCCCACAGCGGAGCAAATCTGACCAGAGACGAGATCATTCATTTATTTAATTTATGAAGACATAAACCTTAATATTTGAAGAGCACGTGAACATTACTATCTTAAGTCATAACTTTCGACTACACAACCATAAAATGATAAATCAACCACTGATGCACAAGCAAGAATCAAGACTAATGAATTATTCACTAGTGAGGTTTTGACATACTGCAGTCTTAATGGGATTGTTGGTTATCAGGACAGATTGAACAACACCAGGCTTGAACTTGGCCACCCTATTCGCAGTCTGGAAGCTTCTGGAGAGGCGAGTACCCCAGGCACTACTATTCGCACTTCCTTTCAAACCCTCTTCCAGAAATTCCCCACGGCTAATCCCAATCCTTGATTTCGAAATTTCACAACCAGCATACATTGCACCAGCAGCCATCAATCAAGCCTACCTTCACCTGCAGGTCAGTCAAAAAAACAGTAAATCACTCACACCACACCACCACCACAAATAACAACAATCAGAAGCGCAGATCAACTGCTACGAGAGGCCATCAAAACGTGGATCATACTAAAGGGAATGAGAAATTGGGGACACACCTGTGTTGATTACTCAAAAGTTGACACCTTTTTCAGTCTACCATAAAGTATGAACCAGTTGACTCAACTGGAGTAAACCCATTAAAAAAGTTGCAATCTTTAAGCGAAATCAACGTCTTTTTAAGCTTAAGGAACAACCTTTTATACATGCTAACATTCATGGACTCAACTCATGCCAACATCGTCAACAGAGAAAACTGAACATACCCAATACACAAACGGAAACTGAGATACAAGAAGAACGATCCGGACACTGAAATGCAAAACCCAGATGCCAAAGATCAAAGATTCGGATGGATTAGTTTCCCTGCTGCGAGTTCTGATCCGGAGACGAGAAAGGATCGAATGAGTGAGTGAGCGATGATGAATGGACCAATGTGGGCGGCTTAAATAGCTTTATTTGCCACGATAATCCGTACCTCCTTCATTTTTACTCGACCGATCCTTTTACCAAAATTACCAAGTCCCAATTAAATACATTACTTTTTTTTATTAATGTAGAAATTGTATACCACTCATTTTTATTTTTATTTTTATTTTGGATAGGGAAAATTGTATACCAATTAGATTGTACTTCAAAATTATTATCGTTTTTTTTGTTATCATTCAAAAATTATTATCCTTGTAAATTTGTATTTGCTAAATTGTGTAATATTATATTTCAGCCGAATGTAAAACTAAACTATTTCAGCAACTTGAGCTGATATTCATCAACTAATTGTCAGCACACTAAGTCCACAATTCAACCAATCGCACGAAAGCTTTCCAAAAAAAAAAGCAAGACAAATATCAAATAATCATGTAGAGACTACAGTTTTCATTTGCAATTTTTCGGCGGAATTCATGATGACAAGGAAATTAGGTAAAGACAAAAACTCATACAAGCACAATTTGGAGCATATAAGAACCAACAAATTGGACTCTGAAACAAAAAAAATTGGACTCTGAAACAAGTTCAGGAAAAAATTGCAACCCAAACCAAAAGATTTTGCACTTGTAACAATTCACAAATCAGAACTCTTGACCTGCAACAACAAACAAATTTTTCATTGAGAAATTGAATAAAATGTAGGGGAACAACGCGTAAATTGATACACACCGAGTCATAAACTTATCTGAACATGTGATCCCTCCACAACCGTGTTCCTTCAGTCGACTACTGTTTCTCTTTCTCATTTGGAATTTTACATCGAATGCGGGACTTGCTTCACACATGATCTGGGTGTCTCCTCGACGTTCTCAGTCTGAATTCTGGATGGCGTCATCGCATCTTCGTCGGCATTGGCGTCGGTCATCGATTTTCATCCGAGGCCGATGTTGTTTTAGGTTAAAATTAAATCGTTAAAAAGATTAACGACTTTGATTCATTAAGTTTCTTAATTATAAATTGACCCCCAACGTACTTAATTTGAAGAAAAAAAAATCTAAAGTTCGGTACTTATGCTGAAATAAGACTGTAGTTCGACTGTTCGAGTAATGAAATTATACTTTTCTCTATTATATAACTGTTTAAAAAATATGGTATGCTTTATTAGATTAAAATATAATCAAAATTACATAAGTATGTTTAATATATGAATGATGTGAATAAAGATCATGTACAAAACATATTTTTGGTACAAAATATAAAGTTCGTCAAAACTGAATTATAATTCATCGACGGAAGACCAAAAGTGCGACATAGTTCGTTATGAATCATTTATAATTCGTCACCGAAAAATTAACTATATACAAGATTCAATATCATTTGTCCAAATAATCATATCAAGTGATGTAATTGGTTTGTATTTGTTTTAAAAATATGTCTTTTATGTAGTTTTTGTGTGTGAATATGATGTAATATGATATGACCGGCGAATATATTATTTTTGCTTGCGAATTTGTGTGAACAATTTTGTAGCACAAATCAATTTATATTTGGTGACGGTGAGATTTTACTGGGAAACAAAGAATGTGGTTATGTGGATGGTTGGGAAAATCTGGGAGTTCTCGTCAGAGTGGGAGAAACGTTAGCTACTGATGTTGTTTTTTTTTTTTTCGATTAAAGGGAAAAGCCACAAGGGCATACAGAACAAGCTGCCCCTAGCTACTGATGTTGTTTGAATTGAATAATTTAGTGGATTGAGTACAAATATTTACGAGGCGACATATGGGGAAGAAAAGCATGTGTGTTTTTGAAATGCTTTCGTATCCAACAAATACATACATTCCCAAATATCACATGTCAAGTCGCATGAACCCATTTGCATTTGATGTTTGGAGATAACAAGAAAATGTCAAAAAAAAAAACAACAGAGGAATTCCTGATTTGTACCTCAACATGTGAACCAAACCAACGGTTGCAGTAGAGAGCTAATGTCTGTCTGTCACATCTTTAGTAACCTCACCGAATGCAAATGCAATCAATCCCCCCCCCCCCCCCAAAAACAACTAACAAAAAGGCGTCAAGGCCCATTTCACATCAGCATTTTGTCCGCATATTTATCTTCTTGGATGCAAATGTTCATATACACACACATGTCGTCTTTATATTTGTTCATCATTTTGAACCGTCAATCTCTGCTGAAAATATCTTATCAAAATAAAAAATTATATGTATGATGATGATCTAAAATTTCACCTAAATATTATGAATGAATGCCCAATTAAATGCCATTAGGGTAAGAGAGCAATCAGCAAAAATAATAAATTTCCATAAAAAATCATGTAGTAAGCAGAGTTAAAAGTAATGAGAAAAAATGATTCGTTGCTCTATATATTTTAACGTACCAAGAGACCAATGAACTAAGAGTGAAAATAAAAACCCTTTTATATTTTACTCTGCAGCTAGGGGTGAGTATTCGGCAAATTACCGAATTTACCATTACCGAATTTACCGACTTAAAATTTTAATTCCGATTATCGAATCGAATTTACCAAATTATCTTTTGATAATTTTTTTTCTTAATTTTAAAATTATTAAAACATATTATTATTCATCTAATAACAAAAAAACACAAAAATATTTCAAAATTTTGATCTACACACTTGAATCTCAAAAATTTTAAAAAATTGCTAGTTAAAATTTGAAGTTGAAAATAAATAATTTTTTATTTTTTAATAATAAAAAATTATTATTCGGTTAATCGATAAATTACCGAATTACAAAATCTATTCCAATTACCGACAAAAATTTATCGATTTACCGAACAATTTACCGTTCGATTTACCGTTTACCGAATAATGCTCACCCCTATCTATAACAATGAAAGAAAAAAACAATACTCATAATCATCTTAATTTTTCGCCATTATCTTTTCTATTTTTTTCATTTTTTGTTTTATCCCATAATTTTTTTTGTTTTGTTTGAATTTGAATAGTTGGATGTCATTTTATGATATTTATGATTTTTATTTCTTACAAAACAAACAAAATTTAAGTTTCTTTTTCACCATCTTCATAAATTTAACTGACCCCACTAATTGTTTTTCAACAACACCCTCTTTATTATTTTTCAACAACACCCTCTTTATTATTGCTTACTTATCGATCATTACTTTTTGCTCTTGCATGCAAGCAATAATCAATAAAATCTCTATATTAGTGCTTATTGTCCCCTTGGTGTGGATGCCCTTATAGATAAACGGTAGAGTGTTTATCGATTGACCAGGAAATATGGAAATATACTGTGATTCTCTTTACATACCATATGAACTCCTGCAAACAGGGGTTGTGGTTGTCATTGAGGTTGCAGAATTGCTATCTCATGAAACACCAACTGTATGTGAAAAATGGCCATCTGTGAGATACAGCCATGTACATAAGCCGAACATCAACCAACAGCCTCAGCTTTCACTGTGCTTTCTTCCTCAGTGTGTTGTGTGTATTTTGGCTGAACTCTCACCAGCAGCAATATCTCTTCTTCTGAATGGAACAGTTGAGAACGTGTTATATCACGAACAAGATAGATGATCAAATAATGAAATATTGGTTTATGTAAAACGGGTATTTATTTCAAAGACTTGCCTTGGAATTTGCTTCTTGCCTGTCTACATAGGCTAGCAACTCTTCTTGCATGATTAACGCTTCATGTAAGGCCTGCATAAGCCGAAACAAATAAAGAGAAAAACTAAGGAACAATGTATTATTGTAAGTGGGAAAGAGTGTGTACACTCTGGACAGTCGCAATAATCAAGTAACTAGAGATTTGTGAAGTAAATATGAACCAAAAGGATCTCTCACCTTTTTAGTGGAGATGAGCTCTGCTTCAAGCGCATCTACGCGATACATGGCAGCATTCAGCAATTCTTCTTTATCGGAAGGCATCTCAATTGGTTTAGCTTGGAGTGTATCGAGCTTCCCCTCAAGCTCAGCTAACCTTCTTAAGACTGGAGACATATCTGGTTGTCTAGAAGGTGCAGTAACTGATGAGGCTTCTGAGCTTGGTTGCTGGCCAGATGATCCTGTGCTTGGCAGTCCATTAGTTAAACGGAGTGCCACGGAGCGGAGGAGAGTCAGCAAAGTCAAGAAGGCAATATTTTCTCTAATAACCTTTCTCCAAAGCCCTTCCGGAGTATTTTGAACTGCTGACGAAAGAAACATGCATATGTCAACAGAACTAAGTGCCATAAACAGTTTGTGTTTGTAACGTTTGTCGGTTTGGAAAAGATCCATACATAGAAAGAGGGTTGAACACACGACACGACAGCTACACAAGAAATTTATGGTCCAATAAAATGAGAAACAATAAAAAGAATGCTATCGGCTCATTACATAAAAAATGTTTGGCTAGGCTAACCTGCAGAAGATGATGATCCTTGATCGAGGATCTGCCTCTCTGAAACAGCATCTACTACTTTATCGACTACTGGAAGATATTCATCATACCCATAATAACTACCACTGTAGCTTGTTTTTCCGTATGCCTTTGCCTGAAGACAGCAACAAATAGATAACTTCAGGGTGAGATAATTATTATATGAGGAAACCTGGAGCGCGTTGAAAGATAAATCCACAAGAGTTCAGGATATAAGAAACTATAATGCCCTTTCAAAGTACTACAAACTTTAAAGCAAATTCTAAGATATAATTATACAAATAGCAGACAGATGTCAACATAATTGTTTGGCAATGCCAAGTCCTCCGAGTCTACCAATTGAACAGACCCAAACAAACCATTTTCATACAAATGTGAAAATCTGGACTAATGGAAGGGGCCCCGCAAAATGAGACAAGAGAACGACATCTAGTTGAGCTGGATATACCATCGACCTCATGAAAGAGAGAAACCTTGTTGAAAGGCCTTATTCAATACATGCAGACCAACTTATCAATTAAAGATATTGAATATCAAACATACTTCTTCCCGGACGGGGGTCAGCCTAAGATGAGAAAAACTACGCTGTGCTTTTGGGGACATTATTTCATCGGCTTCAGATCCCGATTCGGCTGTGGAAGTATCGCTACCTCTACCTTTCATCTATCAAGAAATAAATGTCTTGAGAACTCAACTAAAACGTATGACAAAAAGCATGGCAAATATCTGAAAAAATAGGAATATAAGCCATACTATTGAGCGTCGAGGTTTGGCATAAGCAATGAACTTTCCTTCACTGTTTACAATTTTCACAACTTGCCTTGCACGGCGATCCTCACCATTACTAACCATCTGCCAAATGCAAAGTGACAGGTGATTATTCCCATACAACTGTAGAGGAAATAAATAACAATGATCACCATAACATGAAATTCTAATATCTAATATGAACCTTCAGTATATCAGGATTTTTCCAAGGTCCAATGTCAGACCTAAGGCAGCCTCCAGGAACATCACAGACACAAGTCCCACCGAGAAACTCTGGCAACTGACTGTTCACACCACACATGGTATACAAGTAAGAAAAAATTCCCACTCATTCCAGAAAGTTAATATTATTGTTTTATTAATCCTTTTGAAATCTTATGTTAAACAACCTCGCGTCAATCATCTCAAGTAGTTTGCTCTGATACTTATTTCCAAGGACCTGAACAAAAGTAACATGAGCAATATAGGAATCAGAAAGCATACAAAATAATACCTTTTTTTTTTCTGCCGGCATGCAAAATTTGTAATCACATTCCTTCAGATATATTAAAAGTGAAAGGTAACTTACATGGATCTTGGATGTTGTCTTGGGATCTAGAAAAGATCTCACAGTGTTCCAAAGTAAGCGGAATCCAGGGCCAGCATTGATGATAAACATTTGGCAAAGTGTCTACAGGTATAAAAACAAACGTCACTAGAGAATCACATGTTTAATTATTGATATGAAGTGGATGACAAAAAACACACCTCGGGATAATTGTCTCCATCTATCTTTTGCAAGCACATTATGAGGTCCCTTGCAGCTTTATTGAAGTTCTTAAAACCCTAAGTATAGATCAAAAAAGTTGAAGAGAAAGAGACTACAATGATTCATAGATCCAAGATGGTGAATCATGCTGAAAGAATTTTGATCGCTAAGGACTTCAAGCTTACCACGCCTTGAACATCAAGGATTGCTGTGCTTGTGTCTATGTGTTTTTTTGCTGCTATGGTACATGCAGGAAATTTGATTGCAAAGACCTTCTCAAATTCCTGGACATGATACTTCAAATATCTTTCCATGGTTGTTACTTGCATAAGTCTATTCGGATCGACTTTACCCAGTCTTTCAATATAGACAGGCCTCCCCTCCTTATCAACACCATGATGTCCATGAGGGTAATACTTCAATACTTCCTCCAACTCTTTAAACTCAAAATCCTGATGGAATCTATTTGTTAGTGCAGTCCAAATGTTTCAGTCATAACTGATGTCTTACAAAATATTTGTTGGAGGGAAAGATAAAAACACTATCTGATTAGTTCACACTTCACATCATGTCTGCTCGAGCAGGAAAGTTTCAGATATATTTATAGTATTATATGAGAAAAAAAAGATTTAAAAAATTATTTTTAAAAACTGACTCTGAGATAGATTCCAATAATTCTGAAAAGACGAAAATATACACTATACCTCCATTATTGTGTCTGCTCCAAATTCACTTCTCCACTGAAGCATGTTAGCCCACATTTGCTTTGCCTTTTCTATATCGAACTTCCTAGCTTTTAAAAATCTGTTCAATTTTTGAACAGAAAAATATTTAGTGAAAACGGGAATGGACAAAGAATATAAAACTTCACCACACAAGGAGGGGGAGGTACTGGAGCATGAAAAAGGTATTAAGATACAAACAAAGAGCCAGTCCATGCACCTCAACATCATATGATAATCGTCGTGCCTCTCAGGAAGTAAGCCATCACCAACCAGAGCTTGTCGAAAGGCATCTACAGCCTGCAACTCCTCAGTATCCCTCACATCTTCAATCGAGACGGAACTAACCCGACCATCACCCTTCCTTCTACCACTTTTCTTCAGAGAATGCTTGATTTTGGATGAAGCCTTGATGGCTTTCTTTTTAAAAGTCCCGATTTTTGTTCTCCTGTCATCCTCGGAATTCTCAAAATCAGATTTTCGTTCTCTCCTCTCATCATGACTAGTCTGTCCATCAAAGCCTGTCAAGTAATCAAATACCATTAGCACTACATGAGGGTACTACTTCCACTTTACGACCATACATAACAAACAAGCTTCAAGCTTCTGACTTTACTCTCCCCTTTACTTGAGTGGTGCTTTTCAACTGATATCATAGGACCACAATCCCATAGTCAAAATTGATGATAAAACACATCTATAACTCACAGCTGACACAAAATATATCAATCCATCCTCAATTCGAGAATGAAGCACCTACTTTCTCAGACACACTGGTAGACAAAATTAGCACTGGAAAACAAATGTATGTACCGATAAGCTGATCCTATCACATAATTCTCATCAAACAAATTAAGCAATAATCTAAAGCCAACATAGATTTACTTGTAGCAGCACATAAAGAGATCTAAGAAACCTAAAATTAAATATACCGCAAAGCCCTAAATTTTCCAGCAGGCCTGAATACAGCAATCCGACAGATCAGAATTCAGACCTAACCGACAGCTAAAACAAGAAACGACCAAATTGTAAAATCGGAAGTAATTCTATTCGATCAACTCACCAGGCCTCGCTACTCGATCCAGATGACCAGACATCCCCAAAGAGTTTCTCGCTCTAAAAATCCAAACCCAATCCACTAAATCGGCGAGCTCCTTTGGATCGCGGCGGCTCCCAGACTGCAGAACACTACCCGCATTCCAATCAAAACTTTCAATCTGTACAAGAAATTCATCCAATTGAATCCTCCATTAATCACACACACGCACCTCGAATGTGTCGTCACGGGAAAGAAGAATTCACGAGCGAAGACCGAACTCCAATCAATGCAGTCACCGGTTGACAGAAAAGACCGCAAGTTGATATCTTTTTTGACGTACTGCTGCGAATCGGTTGAATAGGATTCGATCGGAAGGCGAATCGGATTCAACAATGCGGTGCTGAATAATGAATTGCGGTGTGGAGAGACAAAAAGGTTAAGTTGTAGACAAAGAGACGAATGGTTTTGGAGGAGGGTTACACGTGGCGGAAGATAAAAGTGGTTGAGCGGTAACTTGGTGAGTAATCTAACGGTGGTAGTTGAAGTAGAAATTTCGATTATAATCGAATGAATTTATTTATCACTGTCAGATATTTAAGCCTTAATGATTTATTTATTCGGTTCATTACATAATTGTTATTAACAGTAAAGTTATTTTAGTTTGGCCCATGAGTTTTTTTTTATGAGACAATACAAGCCGGGACAAACATTCAATCTGGATCAGGAGAACTTTCCAATTGGCACACATCTAGTAACACGATCGCTAGCAATAACACTCAGATCCAAGTTTGCCTCCCACGTTAAAAAACAGTCATCCAGCGCTTAATCGCAGCAGTGCTGCTCCATGGCTCCGGAACCAGCTCCCATAACTTGGCCCACAACCCCGACAAAATCGGTGCCCAAGCAGAAGGAAACTCAGTGACCGCTAAGCCAGAAAAAATTATAGACTGTTCCTCTAGACTGTACCGAGAGAGAAGACAGTAGAGAGATATATACACAAAACACTCCCAAAAAGACCACCGCCACAACCCAACTATCACCCTAGACCTCACACCGCCCGCCGGCCCCCAAACAGCCCACCACCCCAAATCCGAAGCCATCCAGCCACACGAAGGCTCGCCAAGAAAGAAGGCGCGGAGGCCAGATCCACCACCGACATCACCAAAACCGAAGAATACAATTTTCAAGTTCATTTAAATTTTTTTTTCCGATTGGGCAAGTTCATTTAATTGATCCCTCAAATATTCATGCCATATAAATTGGACACTTAAATAGCATAAGTGCATAACACGACTTTTGCATGTATCAATACGACTGGTAATGCTACTGGGCTATGTAAATATTTTGAGTTTATAAAAGCTAAAATAAATTTAAAGAAATTCAGATCATAAAACAAGGCAAAGTTAGATGATTACTCACCAGAAAATATTTTGAAACAGTAATATTTGTTAAGAGCAATATCAGTATGTGCAAATCACTGATGATGCTATGCATTACTATAAGTTTACCTAAGAGATCTGCAAATCAACACGAATCTCTAGACTAGAGATTCTGTTAATCAGGACTCAAATTGCAAAACACTAAGACTCAGCTAATGATTAGGACGGCTAAGTTATCACTTACCAACAACGAGCAATTTAAGAGTCAGATATGTCCCTGATGGTCCAAAATTAGGGTGCAATCCGAAGATTCTATACCAGCCTTTTCTTCTTGAGATCAAGATTGTCACATGCGCGAATGGCAACACCCTCGTCTTCATTTTCTTCTATGATGTCCAAGTGTTTTCTTTTCTTTGCTACTGGTTCTGGTACGTTTGTGAACATCTCAATCTCATCATCTGAGTCGGCATTCACTGGCTCTGTTGATGTGTTTCCCTTATTTTCCCCATTTGATGCCTTGTCTTCCTTTGGTGCCGGAGGAGCTTGTGTCCACCCAGAAAGAACCATGCCATCAGGTTCCTTCTCCTCGTCAAATTCTTCTCTGCAGATTGATTTAGTAGATATACAATATAAGAGGGTACTGATCAAAATTAGCTGCACTAGTCCTGGTCTGAGACATACAAAGCACCAGAAACAAAGTACCTGTGCTTGATATTGATATGGCATGTAAATTCCTGTTGCATATCCTCGACTGAAAGCATACTTCCACCAGTGACTGGAGTAGGAAATTGCGACAGCACCTAAGGAAGAAACGATCTACCTCAAGTTTAGAAATTGAATAAATAGACTTCTTTCACACAAAGCTTGCATTTCACCTTTTCCAGGTTTGCTGTGTATATAGCCACCATCGCATCATCAAGATCATCACCAGCTTCATATAGGAGCGCCGATCCGTGCATGATTATAGGCAAATTCATGCCAAGCTTCGCTTTAACAATCTTATCAACAAACTCTCCCAGCTTTGACCGGTTTGTGTTTATCTCAAGTAACAGAGGTGTCTATAATTGATTACACGGATGCACTTAGAAAACAGTGAAATCACAACTTGAAAATGTTATAAATCAAAATAACATTATGAACGAAAATAACCTCAGAGCAGACATAGCATGATTTGTTTGGTTCTGCTGGCTCCACAGGCATGAGAAGCATATTTTGTGTCGGATGCTCCAGGCAATATGTTGTCCTACAACACGTTAAAACCAAACAACGATGAAATGGATAAAATAATAGCTACATTGCAACCAAAGTATGGACATGTAGCCATATTTTATAATTAACACATTTTGAGAAACATCATATGTTGACTGTTCAATGCTCATTCAATACATTTACAACACACCTGAAATTCTTTTCATCATTTTGCAGCACTTTCATTGCCTCTATCACAATAAGCCCAGCAATAATGGCATTTGTTGTAGCAACAGCATGTATGATATTTCCAGCAATTCCTTTAGCTTCAAACAAGCTATGGAGTGGGATTCCAAAGGAAGAAGCTCGAATATTAGCAGCAGCTGTTACGAATTCCACTGCTAACTGATCATCTTTATCAAAAACTAGGTTGCCAACATCCTATGTCATAACAGATAAGAAAAGAGTAAAATAATTTTGACAAGACTTCAACAAACATATATAGCATCCTATGGAAAGGTAAATAAAATTATACTTGAACAATGAAAAAAGAAGTCTGACCTCTTGTCTTCTGGTGAAAAATAATTTAAAGGCCTCAAGAAATACTTTAGAGTTCTCCATCAAACTCCATATGTCTTGTGGATTCTTCAGACCAAAGGATGACATGGCTGATACAGATAATGGATCACTGACTGCAGAATCTCCTACAGTGTGCCCATTGCGTAGTGATTGAGAAAGTTGATCAGGCAGCACATCTCTACTATATATGGGCCTTGGTCTTGCACGGTTTTTCCAAGTCTCCTCATTTGCTAAAGCTGACTCGATGTTGTAACCAAACACATGGTCATATATTCTCCTCCCATACTGCTGAATGTCTTCATCTTCTTTTCGCTCAAACACGTCTTCCATGTGATCAGAAGAACCAGATGCACCACTAGAGCGGACGTTTAAATCATTGTCTTGATTCTTGTCTCCAAATAATTTTGCAAAGAGAAGCTCCTTAGCCCAAACAATGCAGTGAATAAACTGCAAAATCCAAGGAGCACCAGTAAGTGATAAACAATTTGTTTTGCCCTCCAATATCTATTTTATCCCTCTGATCATTTTTTGAAATTAGCGTGAATTAATAGGTGTGACAAGTGATATGTACTGCTTTAATCTAAAATAGCAATTACTGAACAACAAGTGAAAAACAGAAAGGAAGTATGACAATAGCAAAATGATTTTGATGATAGGGAAATTGATCACGAAAGCAATAAACTAAATATAGCAGTAGCCGGAAAATTTAGATGGCACAACTTGTGTTATTGTATGCCAGTAGCTGCAACTGCTAGCCACGTATCAAATTACTCATGTAACTTCCTAGTGGAACATCAAAAATATCAAGGTTCAAAGATCATTCTTACCTTTGAGGGGGTGCTTGTAATGGTACACACAGGATAGCTTTTAGGAGCAGTTTTTGGCTGACACTCATAGCACTCTGTCCTCCCTTTGACATGAACAGTAACCTGGTTTCAATATGATATGTTTCCCAGGGAACTAAATTAGTAAAATGCACATCAATTTTAAAAAAATCGTACACACAATAAGAGTGCTAGGAATGGAAGTTGATAAAAAAGAATTAGGAAAAACATATTTAATCAATAAAGTAATTACGTTTCCACTCTAAAGATTTCCCTCTGCAAGAAGTTTCCCTTTCTTTGTAGTGATTTGATAAAAACAATGAATACAAACGGTACATTTTTTAATAACATTTTCATATCTGGAGAAAAAGATTCAATTATCGCATACCGATATGAATGAGCTTTTCTCAATTGTACTTATATTTAAGTTAAGCAGCAAAGGAAAGAATCAAGACCTGTCCAAGGAATCCAGTAGTCCCACTTTCAATAAGAGGGATATCGGCAGCAAGGCAAAGGCGATTCACATGCCTTCTTGCATCTAGGTTGTCCAGCCCATTAAGCACAACATTAAATTGTTTATAGAAGTCCACATCAAACATAGTATCCTTGACATTTGCATGATATGGAGTAATGCTTATGTTCGGCTTAAATCTTAAGACAGCATCTCGTGCAACCTGTTAAAAAAGGTGTAGTCAATTCACATTAGGAAACGGATCCTTATATACACTCCAGAAAATATTTTAAAAAAGGACAAACCTTGGCTTTTGATTGACCAACATGCGACTTTCGGAAGAGAAACTGTCTATTCAGGTTACTAACTTCAATAGTGTCCAAGTCAATCTGCGTAAAAGAAGAAGAAAAATGCTTAAGTACTCAAATAGAATGAAAAAAAGTTCAGAGATCTTGCCATGATTTGGTGAATGCAAATAAAATTACACAAGAAAATCCACTTAAGTAACATAGATATTGCATTCGACTGAGCATGAATACAAAATCTTTGGTCCTTCCAACCAGTGAAGAAAAAGGCGAAAGGCGAGGAAAGGCGAAATGGGTCATATGGCCTAGGCGAGAGGCGAGGGGCGAAAGGCGAACACCTTTTGGATTAAGGGGTTCTTTAGTGTAAATCTTTTTTCTATATTAAAATAATGTCAAGTAACTCACGAAAAATAAATCTAGAAGTGTAAAACGATATAATTAGCTATTCTATAATCATTAATTAGTAAATAAACATGTACACATACGCTAAATCATGAAACGCCGTCATTTAGTACTAGAAAATCAATTTTAGGTTCTAGGGTTTAGTAAGAAACGACGTAGTTTTGCGCCTTTGTCGCCTAGGCGAACGCCTCTCGCCTCTCTGCCTAGGCGACAAAGGCGCACGCCTTTTGGACACCGCCCGCCTTAAGCCATTGAAGACGTTTTGCCTAACGCCTGGTCACCTAAGCGAGAGGCGAGCGCCTAGGCGTCGCCTTTTTCTTGACTGCTTCCAACCACTGATTTCATTAGCTATAACAGAAACTTCACGTTTAAAACGACAACTAGATTCGGGATTCTGCTAATACTGAAATGAGAACACAATTGTTATAGTTATACACAAGTAACAAATAAATGGTGGAAGTTTGAAAAATCCCTAACAACACATAGCAATAAGGTACGTATTGCATATAAGGGCGTCTATATGCCTGACCAAGCGTTGAAAAATACTTTGTTGCATGCTGAACCTTAGCTAATATATATTATTTGATATAAATATCAAAAATCTATCATCTCGTCTAAGCTGTATTCAACGGAACTCATAAAAAAAGGTTACTCTATTCAACAAAACTCATAAAAAAGCTTAGTATATTATTCACCGGAACTTGTCAAAAAGCTTAATCTATTCAATGGGACTCATCAAAGGTTACTCAATGTATTATCACATATAATGATATAAGTAGGAAAAATATCTAAAAACTTTACAGTTGCCATGAATCTAGGACTGGAAGACACCTGAAACAATATTACAAACATAGGCTAATCAGAGAACTCAAGAAACAAGCAACAAAACGCTTCCATTTCAATAACTTGTCAACCCTATACAGACAAGAAACCCTAATTTATATCATCACCAAATCAAAAAAAAAATCCTTTTATTTAAAATTCAAAATTCCAACTTACAATATGTATATCTTCAAAACCAGACAAAGCTAGGGTTTTGAGAAGCTCGCACCCAATCCCTCCAGCTCCAACCATCAAAACTTTCGCGCCCTAGAAAAAAGAGTTCATGACCAAATTGAAACACCACGTCCTCCAACAACACAGACAGGGAAACAGAAACCAACCTTCATTGCCGCAAACTGCTTCTCAGTCACCATCTTCGCCAGCCTCAAAAAGTTCGCAGATAAAGCTTAAATCAGTAACAGTTGGCCACACTCGCGTATACAAAATGCATATGTAGCACCGAAGAGTAGCCAAACGCAGAAGCCAAATTGCTACTTTTCGAAGACGATCTCGGAGCAGCAATTCAACTATTCGAGTCTCTCTCTCTCTGGCTTCGTCGCTGTCGTTTGGAGTGTAGCACGATGTCGCAGATGAAGCCCTCGTCGCCGTGGACCAATAACTTCTCTCCTTTACGCGGACTTCATTCACATTTGGATTCGTTTGGTTACAAGGACAGGCCCGTTCTTCTCAAGGATAAAGGTTGTGTATATGACGAGAATACCCATCACGTAGTCAAAACCGTCAACAAACTTTCCAACCCAAAAATTTTCTAGTCTTTTGGCCCAGCCCATTAACTTTATCAGCATTTCAGCAGAGCGACCAATCATACTTCTCCACGTGCGGTTTTCGAATTACCATTAAACGTCGTCGTTCGACTGGGTCTACTTTTCGAAGGTTAAGAGCATGATCCTTCGCAGAGCCGCCTGAAAATCGTACTGTAGCGGAAGGAGAAGATCCGCAAAACGGCATCGTTTGTAATCTGCATGATATGCTTTTTGTCGCCCGAAAAAGCTGCTACAGCTTGTGCAGTAGCTAGCAGCAGCTGGTTCGGTCGATATAGATGAACTCTGTTGCTCTAATTAAAACTCCAGAGCCTCGCATAAATAATGCTTCATGATTAAGTGGTGAAAACAGGCCATTTTTGAAGAACAAGGGTTGATGAAGATGGAAGATTTGGATGAGAAGTTGTTGCCATTGCCAGTTCAATTCGTTTTCACTTCGTCTCAGTTGATGGAGCTGGAAGTGCAGATAGTAATCTACACCCAGTTTTTAAGACAAAATATATCTGTTCCTCCTCATCTTCTGGTTCCCATTCGGAGGAGTGTTGCAGGTTTTTCTGGGTCTGTTCTTCACAGTGAAATATGTAAAGCCAACTTGTAACTTTTATGTTTTTTTATTTCTATTTCTCATATGTGGTGCCCATTTTGTGTTGTGCAAATGCTAAACATTGAATTGTTGATTCTGTTCTGTCTCTGTGTTAGCTGGTGAAGGCGTGTGGGTTGATTTTAAGCACATACTGGATTCTTCTCCAAGGAGGTGCTTGAGGACTGATGGGAGGAAATGGAGGTGTACCAACAATGCAGCAGCCGGTGCTAACTTATGTGAGAAGCATATGTGTAAAGGCCGTCGCTCTAGAAAGCGTGTTTGTAGAAGGATTCCTGCTGATGCATATCTTCCACATGATTTAGAGGAAACCATTGGTATGAGATCCAGCTCTGTCCAAATAAAAAGATATGAAGACGCAGGTTGCAAGAAAGGCTTTGCAGGCCTTGTTAGAGGTAGTGAAAGCTGCATAGCAACTACTGGTCAAAGGCTCCAATTAAATAGAAGATGATAATACCTCTGAGGAAGCCATTGATGGTGCTAGTTGATTGTTTTGGGCATTTCACTCTGTTAGTTTTCTGAAGATTTGCATTTGAATACATTAGTAAACACTGATCAGTACATTTTTCATCCTAAAAAAGTCATACCACCTAATACAATACAATGTGTGTTGTGCTCCTATGTGACTTCGAATGATCTTGCTCCTGCGGGCAAAGCGGAGTAAACATGTCTCCCCAAAACACAACCCTAGTCAACAAGTGTCATGCGCCATGACTTTTATGGCTAACTCTTTGAGGTAGCGTACTTGACTATCCAAGGATGTTCCAGGATTTTATGTAGCGAGAGTCGTTTTGACGAGTCCTTCACCAGTAGCTGCGATGAAATTGATTTATATCAGTGACTGAATGGTAAGTGAATGACATGTTCTATCAAGTTAAAATGGTAGAATAGACATTGATGACTGTACTCACCCCAGAAATCAGGTCTTTGGCTTCAGCACTAACAGGTGGGGTTTGAGGGAAGGTAAGATCAATTCGCTTTATCCTGGATACAGTTGTTAGATAAAAGCATAATCATAACTATCGCAAATGTTTTATGTCAATGTAGGGGCATGATTCAATAGTACAGTCTAACCTTCTAAATGTATCATCCTGGCTATTGGCCTCAAATGGTGGACAGCCATATAAAAACTCATAACAAAGAATTCCCAGAGTCCAGTTGTCAACCGTGTAGTCATGATCTCTATTTTCCACCATCTCTGGTGCCAAGTAATCCAGTGTTCCGCACATTGTTCGTCTCTTGGATGTTGACTGCACTGACCATCCAAAATCGGCTATTTTCAGACGACCCTAATGGGAAAAGAAGCATTAGAAAGGAGAATTACGTGGATTCTACAATGAAAAGAAAGATTCAGACAAAAAGAATCGGGAGTGCCATTTCGTCACCTGATATTTCTACTAACATAAAACACATATCTGATGGTTGATGCTACTTAGGAGTTAAAGACATTACAACTGAATATTAGTGGAACTGAAATGCATTGCCTACAGGCTACATTTGTTCTGCCGACTGCATCAAATATAATTGCTGACTAGTTCACCCAATGAAGACCTAGGAGACAAAAAATATATATTTTTGTAAATAGTTTATAACATACCTCATGATCAAGTAATAGATTCTCTGGCTTTATATCCCTATGAATTACATTCTTCCCATGACAATATGCAAGTGCTTCCGTAAGACTTGCAATGTACTGTGATTGGCAATATGGCATATGCCACATAAAAATTAAAGATAAAAAGATAAGATGATAGATGAATAATAGCACAATGAAGACCACAAAAACTATATACACATGAAACCATCTCTGTAAACAGTGATGAATTACCAAATCGTCAGCTACTAAAGAAATTAAACATATAAGAACTACCTGCAAATCACCTATCTAAATAGTAAGTGGAATTCACCATTTCAAAAAAGATCATATTTATAATGATGTAAATTTGGAGCTCAAATACCGTAGCAGCTTGTCTTTCGCTGAGGCAGCCAGTCTTCCTAAGTTTTTTGTACAGCTCACCTCCATGAGCATACTCTAAAACAAGAAAAATGCGCTCCTCATCATGAAACCAACCATAGAGACGAAGCACATTGGGGTGACGCAGCCGCGACTGAATCTCCATTTCTCTCTTCAGCTGGTTATGCAAGCGGTACTTCTCTATCTGCTCCTTGTATAATACCTTCAACGCCACCAGAAACTTACTCTACATAATCCAAACAAAGTCGAAAATTAAAACTACAGCAGCATAAACAAAATCTAAAAAGAAAATTGAAAAGAGGGAGTATGTGATTGCGATTGAGGCGATTGTACAAGACAAACCTTGACTTCTCTGGCGACGTAGACTCTACCGAATTTGCCTCTTCCGAGAGGCTTCCCGATCTCGAAATCGTTCAAAGACCAGTCCCGCTTCTCGCAACTCCGTTCGCCTGACTTCATACTGAGTCTGACCGACAAGATCTGCGCCGAAATTTAATGGTGACGGATCCGATTTGAATCGTCGATGGCGAGGAAGAGAGAAAGTTGAGGGCGTAAAATTTGAAAACTTGCAGTGGGAAGCCACTGACCCCACAAGGCACAAACGGATACAAGTAAATTATAATTAGGGCCAAAAACTATAAGATATTTACAAAGGAATCCTTTTAGCATTAGTTATTAGGTTATGATGGATAGTAAAACTATGTTTAATTTTACAAAAGGGGCTTGAACTGTTAGTATGATCAATAAAAACACATTATTGTTTCACCCAACTGTAAATCAGTCCCTGAACTTCGATAGAAAATACACAGTATGACATTTGTTAATAACATGGCCATGTCCAAGGACGCATTTGATGACATTGCTAATCCAAATGTGACTACACGCGAAAGGTTAATGTACAGAGACAAAATGAACTCGGATCATCAATACATACTGAACTCAGATCACGATCTAGAAGAGAAAATGGAGGTCAAATAGCATGGTCTCTATCCAAAATTTATGTGCACTCTAGTCACAATCATGTATAAGCCTAAAGCTCAAACCAAAATTCTGCAAGTTGGTTGTTTATATCTTCTATTGTAGTTTTTTTACGTCTACCTTCAATTGGTCAAATACATACGATACGCAGAATCTGATGTGATTATGGCTTGTCGGTGCTGTGAAGAATGTAGTCTGGATGAAATAACACGACACTCTTATTTTGAGAGAGGGGTGAGGCCATTGCCTTCCCATCCAAGCTTGAGCATTTGATCCACTACCTTCAAGCTTAACTGCATGCAGCAATCATGAGAATGTGAGATCTCAAATTAGACATAACTTGACAAGGACGTATCGGTAACATTTAAAGTAAATACAACAAGTGGAAGAAAAGGACAAGGTTATTGGTATCACCAGTCAAGCTATCAGGTTTCTCAAAGATATACTATTTTGCTAGATCTTAAAATAAAAGAACACTACTATCTTGAAGTGCTTTAGGAAAACAATGGAGGTGGCTTCCATATGTCTGAGGACAATGACAATGTCACCTGTCACTGTCCCAGGTTATAAATGCTGAATGTGGGTGTGTCTGCAATAGCAATACACTGGGTAAGATTTGTCGCAAAAAGGGTTCACAAGACCATATTCACTTTCCTTAGTTGGGTAGCGATAGCAATATACCTACGCACTTGCATTTAGCAGGAGAAAAGAATTTCCCAAAGGCCTACGCTAAGTAACGTAGATTGAACTTACAGCCGGGTCAGTGAAAATTATCAGTTGTTTATCCACAGTGGAGACTAAGAGGTTTGTGCTGTCTTCGTTTAGAGCCATTGCAGTAATATCCTGACCCTTTTTCAGCTTCAATGTATGAAAAACCTACAAAAAGCATTTCATTATCAGAAATAGGTGAGAAGCTGCATACCTCAATAAATGATTTAACCACTAAAGTCTACATTGCTGAATAGCTAAGATTGAGCATGAATACCATGATTCATGAATGCCAATTTTTTCTTCAAGATGAATTTAAAATAAGATAAGGAAAAAAAATCTGAGGTAAGTCTTGAGCAGGCAATACCTTTAAAGTGTGCAAATCCAGGAGGCATATTGACGGTGATGATACATCTAATTTGTTTTCTTTGATCTCAGATGATTCAGCATCAGTTTCTTCGTCTTGGAAAAATGTATTATCGTAATACGCATCACCGTCAGGATTCGAGGTGAGCCCGATCAAGCCACTGTTTCCATCAACCGATATCTCCATACAACTAATCATACTATGAGTAGGAAGTAGTGCTGACGCTATAGGAACCCCGTTAAGGGTGAAAGTCCGTAAAGTAGATAGAGTTTTGTTCCAAGTCATTATCACACCTTCAGATGATAGGCAGACATCATGAGCTTCAATGTCATTCAGTCTTTTAATAAGGCGCCCACTTTTCGTGGAATGCAACAATACATCTGATGACGGGGAGCATGAAATGACAACTCCAAGATCTGCACTGACATAGCAACAAACTATCTCTCTACGGTGACCCCTGAGTACATGTATGGGTCCTTCTAAGCGGCGTCCCCTGCTTTTGTCTGCCAGAAGATTGCGGAGATTATTACTGCTGTTTGAGTTTGGCGTACCAGAGCTCGTGGAATGGTCTGAATTGCTACTTGTGTGGGAAATCCGATGTATCTTCCAAAGTATAACCGTTGTATCTCGAGACCCTGTCACCAGGTAACTACCATCAGGTGAGAGAGCGAGGCAAGTAACTGGGGCACAGTGTCCACTAGCTGATTCCAAGGTTTTTGCTCCATCTTGTGATATGAGCTTGATACTGCTGTCGACATGTCCACCTACTCGCAAGAAATACAGGTATGATATTCGCTTCAGCGATTTCCAAGATACAATGCATAAATATGCAGTCACAGCTAAAATCTGCAAGATTGATATACAAATTGCAAGAAACAAAAATGTGGTTCTCATATACTTACCAGTAATAATTTCCTTGTCACGCGTGATGCAAACAACTGCCGAGCTTCTGATCCCAGAAGTGGCGAAGGCCAGTGCTTGAGGAAAATGCCAATCCTCATTTCCTGAACCAGAAGGTCCCTTAAACATGCGCATGAATGCTCCACCACCAGAGCTTGTCATGGCCTTCCCATGCTGAAACAGGAAAGGTGTACCCTGCCCATCTGGTGTGTTGGGCTGCCATTTGTGAAGAGCAATGTGTGCGGCAGGGGCATGAATGTCAGCAATAACAACAGTATCTGAAGATGCATGAATTGAAGCAGCGGGCAGGTTACAGCGTTCCGGGTTCGGAACCATGTATGGTTTCACTTCTTTGGGATTCCGAAAAATAGTCTGCAGAGCAAAAAAATAGATTAGGACGGTTTTAGAGCCTCTATATCCCTCTCCCTCTCTCCGACTTTGCTCTCTCTATTTGTATGTGTAGATTTTATCATATTCAAACGTACATGAAGTAAAGAAACAGGAAGTGTGATAGATACAGACTTAAGTGTCAACAAGCTATCAGTAGATGAATATTGAGATCATCTACTAATTTGTATGGTCAAGTTCTTTCCAAGTATAAGTCTAAAAAATTGCGCTCTATTCCATTTGATACTCAACAAATAAGTTGGTCTGTCATTGCTTAAACGTAAGTCTATGGTCCGCCTTGTCCCAAATTCTAATACTGCAAGCTGTTTAATTTCTTAACTACCCCATCATATACCACGCGTAGAGGTCTGCTGCAATAATGAAAAAAAGCTTAAATGACGCGGCAACGATTACCTGCAAGTGCAGAACATCAGCTATCGACATTTTCTTTAAATGAGGAGTAGTAAGAAGTTGGGAGGGAGTCTGCCCAAAGTAAGTGATCTGATCTTGTGTAGCGCGTTGCAGTGCCTTTTGGTGAAGAAAAAAAGAGTAAGATGTGTGAAGCTAACAAAAAAAAAACTGAAGGACCAAGGAGAAGCAGCATACTGGATCTGCAATCTTATCTATGTCGACTGCTCCTTCGTATGTAATATAGAAGAAGACATTATTTGCTAAGACTGCTTCTTTTCCACGCTGTTTATACCTAGTTAATGATTTACGAAGCCAACATTCAATACAGTTCAAAGTTAAGAAATTTATATTTCATATAACTAGCAAAAGCTTCGCAAACAAAAGATAATAGTAAAATACTAGAGGTGAATTCACTAATTTGGTCATTTATGATGTATTGTAAACCACAATATGAATTTGCTTATACTGAACAACAAAAGCCCAAAATATATTCTCACCCAAATATAAGATCAATCCACTCATGCAAATGAGCAGATACATGTTCACTTTCAAGAGCCATTCGATGCTTATGAATGAAATCAGCTGGATTTTCCGCCCAAGAAGGCAGTCTGACGGAATCTAATAAAAATTAACAGGAAAAACAGTACATTAGTAGCTATATAGTCTTTTTAAAGAAAAGGTAAAATAGGAAAGGAAACCACAGACAAACAAAAAACACATACCAAGTTTTTCCCCAAGTTGTGTTGTACCGAAATCGATTGAATTAACATTAGTTAATATCTCAGGAAGGTAAAACATCTCTGGAACCTGAAATAAATGTATGATCGAACAATATCAGCTTATCAAAGAAATATATGTACCAAATCTTATTATGTAAAGAAGAAAAATGAGAAGTCAATGATATATAGCATGCCTTCAAAATTAAAAGGTTTATTTCATAGGTCTTTAGTTCTTGGGGACGCAAGAACAAGATTCCTGATATACTGAATTTCTCTGATACTTTTCCACATGAATATTACCAAATAAGGCTACTCAAATAGTCACAAATTAGAGTCTCAATATGCACAGCATACCAATTCTTTGACATCACTCATGTCCTCAATCACCCCATTCCAAGTACCAGGAATATCAAAGAACATTCTGTCAGCGTGATCAAATTTACCACCTTGCAGTTGTATTGCGAGAGTGGTGTATGGTTCCACTCTAACTAAATAATACAATACCTGTAAAGCAAATATCAATAATTAATTCAGGGTATTGCCATATTACAAACTCTTAGCATTGATATTACAAAGAGTATCCATCACATGGTGAGAAACTAAAATAGTTTTCAAATCACGGGTCAAAACACTTGTATCATAAGACCACGGTTCACTAAAAAATTCCAAACCTCAAAGAAAGACACCTAGTGGTTCTAAGGTCTATCTCAGGATTTATCATTTTAAACCCTTTGGGCCTTCACATAAGTTCATTTCAGGATTAGCCAACTTAATATATTTACCGTTCCTGCACTTGAGTAATGTGAACCGTAGTGGAACTTCGGAATCACTGGATCATCAAAACTGGAGTACCTCTCTTGGAATTTTTTTAGCCTTTCAGGATTAAGAGCACCAACAGGCTGCACAAGTAATATGGTCATCAGTAAAGGACTGAAATTACAAGATTTATATAGAACATAATAATCATCGCACCTTTGACAAATCACGATATGAAGAAGGATTGGAAAGATCCAACGTCTCCGAACTGTAATCAGATAATATCCATGGAAAAACAGGATACTGCACAAGATAAAAGCATCAGTAGTGGAGACTACCGTGCTGCAATACTGAATGAACCTTCAGAAAAGTACCTGGGTAATATCATTGTAACTACGCCCAGCCAATGTGTTGAGTTGCATTAGATATTCAAAATTGCTGATCTACAAGTCGACATAATGGTCGTTATGTGACATTCTATTCTGCATGGAATCAAATGACTACAGCACAACGAGTAAAATAACCAAGCATGTGTACGTACAATCTAGGATTCATAAGAAAGCAAACAAAAGTATCAAACTTAATGAAAAGTTTTTAACGTGAATATTACCTCCCATCTTGACCAACGTTCCATAAGTTGCGTTCTTTTCAAAAGTTGATCTGGCCTCTGGAACACAAAAGGAGAAGCAAATTGTTAAAAGCCATGAACCAAATACAGTTCCAAGAAAACGTAAAAATAAAACAAGAATTCCAAAATCTATTGAAAAGCAACAAATAGAAGGCATTGGAGGTGAAACCTGAGTTGCAAGATATATGTTGTTCAAGTGAGATGGACGTGTTTGCACTATGGCTCGATATGCATTTCTTCGGGCTTCTGTAGACTAGACCACACAAGAGCTATATGTTAGCACATTCTCATGGACATAAACGAGAAAAAACAAGTTTTTATATTTTTTAGAAAGAAAAGTACCCCAAAATCAAAGAAGAAATTAGATCGGTCAACCAAAAACAATTCCAGAGCACTTCTCCTCAACAGGTATCTGCCACATAATATCCAAAATAATATAATCCGGAATCAAAGAAACCACAGATGCAGTTCAGCACGTCATTCAGGAAGTATTTTAATTTTGAAGATGGTCCGGTAGCCTTGTCTCTTACTGTGTGATTCTTCTTTGAGCATCTAGCCCAAATACAATTAGAGACACAACCACAAGTACATATAAATGCACAACTGGACACTATTCTGAGAGTCAGACCACTGTAGCCTAGTGATGGAACATGTTATGAATAGGGATTAAAATGCCCTCGGCTTTTAACATTAAATGTTTATAGTTAGTTTCTAGGTTAGATCTTCTATTTGTTTTCTAGCACAGTTAAATATGATAGTGATACACAAAAAAGCTTAAGTAATCCAATCTCTATCACCTTCTACTATATATCTGATGAAGAGACGACATCAACCAGCTACGCCCTTTTTCTTTCTCAGTAACGTCAGAATTGCCATCTGAGTCATCCCCCAAAGAGCTGAAATCAACTATGAAGTTTATTCTCCTGGATGTTATCTGATCAAGAATATTTATTGATTTTAGAAACTTTCATCAAACTCTTTGTCATTCATAATCATATATCCAAGTGATAAGGTAACGAAGTGACAGTGATGAAATTACTTATCCATCTACATTCAGTTGATGGAAGGATTCATAGGTAGAGCAGTGGAAGGAACACTCACTTGGAAGGTTCCAGGTACAACTTTCAAAGGCCTAACCATTGATGAAGGCAGCTCAAGAACAATTCTTTCATCCATATCACTAGGCACATACCCAGCAGCTGAAGCTGATGATGTGCGCATTGCCCCTCCCTCCGGAGTGCTTTGAACACCTTTACCATCCCCTGACAACTCAAGAGGTTGTTCGCCAGTGTATGCAAGTCGTTCCATTGTTTCATCGATATGATCTCGGTCGTACGGGTGACTCTCTGAATTGCTATTTTCTGATAATCCGTCATCTTCATTTAGAACCTCAGAAGAGATTGCTTCAGGGGCAAGAATAGGAACAGAAGGATTATCTATCTCCGTTTTAACCTCGAGATGGCCTTCATGATCAGCAGCAGCACCATGATGATCAGAACCCTTGTAGTTCCTTTTCAACATTTGTCTCATTCTGGATGAGCTTTCCATGAAATCTAGCTTCCAAAATACCTGTTATGTGAGGTTCATGGTTTTACTGTGGATTATCGGACATGGAATTCTGGACACAAGCTTCTTCCCAGACAGCAAACACAATTTCTGTCTGATAAAAACACGAATGTAATGATGATCAAAATTTGTACACATACCTGTCTGACATTGCTCAGATCATCTGCGAAGGGACCATACAAACAATTCATATCTGTCAAGCAGTGGATAAGTTTGCGCCATCCACGAATACCAGTCACTAAATTATGTTGAGAAATTAAGTCAACATGCACCCGCCTGTCGATCTAAACATTTGAACACAGTTGCCTCTGTAAGCAATAAAGTATGGTGAAGTTAAATAATATGGTGCTGTTGTAAAAATAATATAATTGAAGATACCTCTGACCGTTGCATGTTCCGTGCTAATGCAAAACTTGCCACAAGAACAGCAATGAATTTATAAGATAAGGCATTAAAATCTTTCCCATAAACTGATTTTGTGTCCACTGACTGCAAACATTCCATCCAAGCAACTCCCATTGCTTCTGAAACGTTCCACCTCCTCACACGCTCTGAATCACTAGCACCTCTACGGTGAGCAGATGTGGCCATAGCAACGGCACTAAGACCCCTACCGGAACCAATCTTTGCATTGCGTTCAAGATCGCGTGCGGCAGCCAAGGCAGCAGCTTTTGCTGCTGCTTTATCCTTGGGTATATTTGGCGATTTGGACACCTCCAATGGTTTCTGAAAGCTAGCAAATGTATGAAGTCTGGCAGTTTTTCGTTCAAGCAATGATGTATCCCTTCGAAGATGCGTAGGATTTGACGCACGGGTCGTGGTCTCTGTGCCAGCTGCTCCAGCAGCAATCATAGCTAAAGCCATTGCAGCTGGAGGAGAAGCAAAAGCAGCAGCCCAGGCTGGAGATATCATGGCAAGAGCTGCCTGAAAGGATTCAGGCTGAGAAACTGAGCAAAGGGAGGGAGAGATAGAAAGGCCATGAGCTATGCTTATTTGCTAAATGAAATTCTGAGTAACCACCGACCTCGACGGGAAGTGCATCCGCTGCCAATGCGCGGTCATCTGAAATTAAGGGATTTAGACCATCAGCTGTGGCTAGCTCATGTATTCCAGCCAGAAGTGGTCGCCACCTCCTCAAGACCGCAACAAATGGTGGCACTATTGCCTCAAGATACTGTTTACGAAGAGGTTTATGATCCTTGCTAACAGCATGCCACGTCTACAATACAGAAGTTGCAGTGAGTTTACTAAGAGAGCGTCCAATTACAATGGAATTGTTAAAATGCCTAATTGCAACATTAGGCGCTTCATATAAAAATCATTTTGCCTTGAACTGTAGGTTCCATGCAAAGCTGAGGTCAGAAATGA
Source organism: Rhodiola kirilowii (assembly GCA_033675215.1). Classification (NCBI taxonomy): domain Eukaryota; kingdom Viridiplantae; phylum Streptophyta; class Magnoliopsida; order Saxifragales; family Crassulaceae; genus Rhodiola; species Rhodiola kirilowii. The sequence continues at coordinate 9,289,311 of CM066203.1, read as the reverse complement.
TCAGTCCTGTTCATATTAGTAATAATAGCTCATGAATATGACTAGGCAGATCCCATAAAACTAACCTCAGAATAAAGAACACAAGACGCAACTAATACTCGCTGCCTCTTGGATTCAGAAATTGGCATGTTCAGAACTGGTGACAGAACACTGTAGATTATATAACAATTCACAAATTAGCATGCATGTTAATTCTATGTTAACACATAAGAGGATAGAAAAATAATCAAGTTACGGAGCACATATAGATTCAAATTTGTTTTATCAAAATGAACAAAATGGCAATAAACGAATCACGGGCTTGAAACACATTGTAGCAACCTAGTCAGTAGGACTATTTAGCATGAGTAAATCAACAACTGTGCAGCTTAAGTATGACACATTTTATTATAGAAGTGTCTTTTGACAATAGGTGTCATCTGCAATGCGGAGTAACTTACTCAACCGAAGGTTGTACACGATAATCTAATTATTAAAAAGATTATATCTCAATTCTCAACATAAGTGTCTGACAGCTAATCTGCTCGGGGAATGGCAACATCAGTAAAGTCGAAAAAAACAACAACTACTATTCATTGCATACCTCCACAACAAAGCTGAGCGAGGAGTTCTCAGCATTCGACTATTATTGAAAGTTGAGCCATGTTGATGCAGCCCCTCAGACCTTCCCTCATCAGCACCGACATTCTTCATTAATAGGGAATCTTCACCATCGTCTTCTTCTCTCATTGAAACAAGCACCATGCGAAGCATGCACAAGAATGGCTGATCACTGTCTAGCAATTGGTAGAGTGCAGCCATCCCTCCCATGCCAGTACCTGATCCTCCACCTATACCAAGACCACCTCCAAGACCAGACTCATCAAGCAGCAAAGCTTGGAGCATTGAAACCGACTTTTTCACTAAGGGAAGCTCAACCCAGTTCCCATTTGTATCTCTTTCTAATGCAGATCTCCAAGACTCCCAGCCACTGCCACCACCTCCAAATTCAGAAGCAATGGAGGGCAAGCCAACTCCATACCACAAACGACTCCTGTATTTCCAGCCTTCAGCCAAATCAATTGAAGAACTTCCATAAGACACAAAGGCACAAGAAACAGATTCATATGGCTCAGCTGCAGCTGCAGCAGTCAGACGTTCCATTACAGATGCTGAGATTTGTCCATTCGCATCAGCCATTGATGCCAGAAGCTGATGCAAGAAAAATAACAATAGCAAGCTACCATCATAAGTAAGCATTGAAACTGCCAGGCAATACTTCATATAAAATCCGTTCAATCACGGGTACTACTTTAATCACCCACATACATCAAGAGGAAGTCCTCGAGAGTCGCTGGACGATGATCTGCGGTCAAACCCCATCTCCAAGGATCCTCTTCCACTCGAAGCTTCTGAGATCGGACGATTACCCATGGGAGCAACCACTGAAAGAGGGGAAACAGTACCATCTACAGGTCGCGTAGAGCGCCAAAGTTTGCTTTGCAACCTTAGATGATCTTCAACGAGCATCAGAATCACAATTGCGTTTTCCACCAATGCAACAGAAAGCTGGGCAGCATTTTCTGCTTCTGCTTTAGAAGCACCTGGAGACAAGCACTCAGCTGCAACACCCGCAGCTGCAGCAGCAATTACTTGTGTCTGCAGCAGAAGACGAAAGCAAACAAATTATTAGAAGCCCTGCCAGCAGACATGGTAATAGAAGAAGGGAACTGGCATTTGAAAATATTACAATTTAAACATTGGATTAAAATAATAAGCAGAAAAGCATAGAGTAAAGAAGGTTGATATTGTAAAGTTGACAAACAAGTTGACTTGCTAGCAGAACCGAAAATTATAAACCAATATATTCAGTTTAAACAGATCACCAAGAATAATCATCAGTACCTGAACTTGAAGCTCTCGTGCGGCAAAATCTAGCAACCCTCCCAAAAGCCTTCTCTTAAAGATAGGCAACGACTCTTCACGCCTTCAATAAAATTCATGAGCAAACCATAGATTTAATTTAGTATATTCAGGAAACTTAGTCTGTCGTACGACAGCTTCCACATTTCACAAGCAGTGGCAGTTATGGAAGACTACAAATGGTTAGAACGATTTGTAATCCACAAGACAACAACATAAAGAGAATACCTGACACGCTGGTCCCCGGAGCTAGATCCCCCAACCATAGACAGCCATTCTGCACAATGAATAGTAGCTTCAATATCCTGCACAACAAAATGACTAATGAGTGAAATTGGTGCAACCATGATTGATAACTATAGAAATAATTAAGTTCACATATTAGAGTTATACTGAAACTGCCGTCAGTGTGATATTATAATCGCACATGAATATTCAGATTACAAAATAAAGTTTCAAATCACTAAAAAGTATTGACAACTAGCTCAGTAATAACAAATCAGATGAAAACATTTAGTACACTCATTGTTGCTGAATGCATATTACTAAAGAAAGAACAACCTTCCACCCATCTTTTTGACGCATTGAATGCTCAAGCATGATAATGAGAAAATTGTGGACGAAATCTTCTATGTCCCCTAAGCTTGCGGATATTGCATGTTTACTGGCACCCACCTGCAGAATAATTTGGTTATCATAGATCAAACAACAATATAATCCATGTTTTGAATTCTTTTGACTTTTGAATGGATCTCTTTCCTTGAGAAAAATAACATTAATCTATTTAGATTATGGTGTCTGCCAACCTAAGCTGACCAGTTATTTCTCTTGTATAGATATGAGTCTATGACAACAAGATGGTTTGATACAGCGATATTTAACCTTCTAGTTTCTACATATGCCATCGCAGTTTTACGTCAAAGTTTTCTTGCAGCTGAAACTATCACATTTGATATTGAACATTGATAACTCTCCTAAGAAGACCCAGCCCAAGTAAAGATCGGAACACAACACGAACAGAGCAGAAGAACTTTTCCATTTTTTAGCAAGTCCTGAATTTGTTTCCACTTTCAGAGATCGGGCACATATAATGTTTCCCAAACAACACACCCCTTCCAAGTTTCACTAATCTTACTTTAGATTTTCAACATGTTCCTACTATTTGTCAGTATAACTGACAGCTTTTTACTTGTTCAATGAATGTATATGACATCATATCAAGCTCATAACAATTTAAGAGATAATATTACCTCATAATTTGTGATAAGAATTTCCAAGAGCCACTCTGGCCACTCCTCCATTTCAGTAAGGCTGCTTCTATTTTCTGGATGACTACAAGCCAAAAACAGAAGATCCTGAAATAATGTAGTAACCAGTTCAGAAACTATACACAGGATTTTCATGAATGCAGACATTCTTAGTACCAATTAACTATGCACAGGAATACAGCCACCATGGAACTCTACAGGACTCGAGAATCTGAGAAGTCTGGCACCATTACACATGGAAATACAGACTCATTATACCTGAAGTGCTCGGCTCTGAAGTGCCAAAGATGCATATGGTAAAGAACGCAAAAGAACCAATAGGAGCTGCATGTGCTCAAAGCGGTGACCAGAATCGTAAAAATTTAACCCTTCATCTGACGACGAAGCATTAATCTGAAAATGGCAAATCATCCGTAAGTAATTTTCAATGTATACTTATGCAAAAATGTCATCAACCAGTCATGAAGTCATGAACAGTCTTCCCCAAAAGAAATAGAAATCATGAAAAGTAAATGGTGTCACCTGCAACGTTCACTATATCACATGTTAGTCGCTGTCACGAACTCAAAGCAAATTAATTGACAGTAAAATTTTAGTTGCTTAATAAAATGGTTTACACTTCTTATCAATATCCATCATACTCTGTATCACATAGTACAATTTCTGTTTTCGCATAACTACACATACAACAAATTCTTCTGGTCAGGAACAAAATTCTGGGAGACCTTGACAATCAAGGTAGAAACAATTGTATGACAAGTCACCAAATTATTGCTAAATAACCAAGTGTCTATCTATGATTTTTCTTTTTCCATTGTGTGTTTACCTTAAACAATAGTGTAATGTAAAGGCAGAAAATCCTTTTTTAAGTGACCAACATTTACAAACTGTGCCAAAAATAAGATTTTCAGTGTCTGAAAGGATGGAAAAACTTGACTTGTGAAATATAGTACGAGGACAAAATGTCTTACCGATGCTCCCATTAAAGCTGTGTACACGTCTATTGTCATCAGCCTATTTGGTGCTGTTTGCAGAGCCTTTTGTAAAGCAAAATGTAAAAGAGAAACTTTGTCGTCAAACATGGTACCGCCACCATCTTGCATACCATTACCCAAGAGGCTTCTGGTTAAATCAGAAGGAGGATGTGAACCAAATTTGAGGTGTCCAGATGCAATTAGAGCACCTATTAGTCCGATGATTCGAATAACAACCCCATCACCTTTATCTACATTATAGGTATTGTTTCTAGCATTGTCGGCATTGATAGAAAAGGTTATCCCTCCAAGATTTTTGATGAATGAAGTCTCAGACGCAGATGCCATCTTTTCAATGCTTAAAGCAGAAGCAGAGCTACCATACATTTCAAAGCTCAAAGATCTACTTGTCGTAGGATCAGTTAAGTCCTTCCCATTAAAGGATTCTGAGTCGCCGACCTCAGATAAACCCACTGCCTCACCGTTATTACTGAGTTCAGAGTCTGGCATAACCGTTCTGTCAGGACCATCAATCCTGGATTCTGAATTCACATAATCACCTGCTTTGGCTTCCCGCTGCAAGAGAACTAATAGTGTTTCTATCCCACCACCTGTTATAAATGCTTCTGTGAATGTGTGAGCTCTAGAAGTATTTGGCTGCACGACTAGTCTGTAAATAAGGTGCAACACCCTAGCAACCTAGAAAAATTGTTTCATTAACAGTAGACATAGGAAACAGAGCATCAGAAATTAAAAATAGGAAGATGCACTCTAATAGAGAAGTTATCTCTACAAGTCAATAAAGCATATGAACATAAAGATCCTAAATTCAGGACACATAAGTGAAAGAAAAGTTAAAACATATCATGACAAACTATGTTGCACGGATACTCCAAAATAGTCACGTACCCGTATCGTATCCGTGTCCGACACACGACACGCTTGGGATACACAGATTCTTCGTATCCGGAAAAAAAAACGTATCTCGATTTTTGGATACATTTATTTACCGTATCCAAAAAGTTTAAATGTATCCAAAAAGTTTAGCCCAAAAAATTTCAAATAAACCCATAATTTTAACTAAAATCAGCCCAAAAAATTCAATAGGCCCATAACTTTTACTACTAACTTATTTTGTAAAACATGTTTATTTAATTTATATGCTTGACCTTTTTGTTTAACTAGTTAACTAAGGAGTTTTATAAACAAAATTTATTTGTTTGTGCATAATTTTTTTATATAATTTACAATAAATGAATAACTTTATAAATATATATTTTTATATAAAATAACAAACGTATCCGAAACGTATCGTAGCCTGCTTTTTCTAAAAAAATCGTATCCCCGTGTCTGTATCCGTGCAACATAGATGACAACTACTAAGGCAAGTATTACAGAAAGATAAAACATTATCGTGCTTGAAGACACGAGGTGGAGAAGCAGATAATACTGAATTCCCTCATCATAAAGACATGTTTCTCACTGAGGTCTGTTTAGATAAATCATTTTAGAGCCCAAAAATTATTTTGAAATTTGAACTCTGTAACTGAGTGGTTTTTATGCATTCTGATTTTATAGTGATTTCCACAACCATCACGTTAACTGTTAGATCGTCATTTAAAGAATGTCACTGGCTCCTCCTCAAGTCAGATGCAGAAAATCCAAGACAGCAATTCTGTAACGGAATATTAAATCTAAAACAAATACCTGATTAGGTTGAGGACAATCAACCATGAAACCCAGCAGACGCTTAACATCCTCCACTGCCATGGAAGCGGAAGCTGATCCTATTAGCAATTCTATAACTACAAGGAGTTCATCAACCAAAGCATTCACTTCACCAACTGGGCGTGTTGCCCCATTCAAAGAAAATGAATCCACAGAGTCTATCTCACGCACAGTCCAATAACATCGCCTACAGCCATCAAGAAGAGTCTGAAGAGCATTAGCGTCCCGCATGACTGTTGACTCAGTGAAAACCATGTCCGCAAGTGACGAAATAAGCTTCTTCTGTAGGCCATAATTGCAGAAGCTCCATATTTTAAGGTCCAGCAACAATGTAGTGAAAAGCTGAACCTTAAGTGCGTGGTTATGTCTCTCTGATTGACAGAGGGAAACAATTGCTGCTACAAGTTCTTCATCTCCAACTCCATCAAGCTTCCCGATATCAAGTGAAGATAAAGTAAGCAAAAGATAGTTCAAGATTCTCGACAACACCTCAGGGCCTTTTGTCCGGCACAACTCTACGTTGTTCCTGGGGTTTTGAATGGCCAAAGATATTATTCTGAATATGGGAGCAGCAAGGCTGGTTGTGGCCAAAGACAAATGCGGACTACCTTGTTGTGGCTCCAAACTATCTCTATTAACATCACTCACTGCCAGTGGAACCAAAGACATAGGACCTCCATATGCCAAGGCCCACAAAGCTTCTACAGGGCGCATCCGCGTAGCAACATGAACCTGCCCAAGTACCTCAGCTGGCCGTCGAAGGATACCTAGCCCATCAGAAATTTGAATACCGTCAGATAAAGACTTGTTCAAGTAACAAAATCGTATGCATTAGACAAATGGTTACTGCCAGTAATGAAGATTAACAAATAAGATAAGGCTACTTTGAGTTAAAATATATGAAAATGTTAATTTGCACCTATCTTTCAAGGACTTAACCTTCACCCAAATAACAACTCTACTCATACTGTAACAGAAAAATAGTTAATGTACCTGCAGCACCAGAGGGGGATGCATCTGGACAGTAACGGCCACTGAGCAAATTCGGGTGATATAACAAGTGAAGGTGTCCCCCAATTTCTGCATCCAAGAGAACACTCTCCTCAGCAACTCTTTGAATGTACTCATTTGTTGCTTGGGATGGTAACCCTGCCCCATGACCAAATTGAGGTAGCACATCACCTCCCCTAGAAGCCAATCTAGTCATCCTATCAGGGCCAATGGGCTCTTTAAATATATATACAGGCCCCATCTCTGCAAATAAAGGACATTGTCGACGTCTGCGTTGTAGCCCAGCCATCGTAGGAGGTGGGTTTGTCCCGATACAACAAAATGCCAGAGGCTTGGAGATCCGTGGGAACTCAAAAGGCCGGCTTTCATACAACGAGCCGTCTATGTACAGTCGGAGCTCACTCTCCGCTTTTCCAAGAAGTCCCTGTCTAGAAGTGTGCTCCAGACCAATAAAATACCAGCATTGTGGCTTGAAAGCATGAGTGAAATGCAAAGAAGCCTTCCTTCCTTTACCACTACCACTCTCAACCACCAAAAACTGAGCATGAAAGTATGCCTCTATTCCCTGATTATCAGCAGACAAGAAACTAAATAGACGTGGCATGTGTGCTGTGCCTTCACCGGCAAGTGCACTGGCAGCAGCAGCAGCTGACATTGCAGATGACTTGCCCGATTTGGCAGCAGCAGCAGCAGCAATAGCAGCTGCTGCAGCTGCAGTGTTGAGTGTGTCAGCAAATGATTCAATATATATCCATGTAGCAAAAGCATATCCATTGGTGAAAGGCCAACGGCTCTCCCCTGGACCGAGTAACCCAGAACTTTCACCATCAAATTCAAATGTTGATGCTGGACCCTTTGACTCCTTGCTTCCCATGGCTTTCTCCAGAGAAAGCATCAAGTGTGAAGCCCATACAGATTTTAGAGTTCGTCTTATAACTTGAAACCATTTATGTAAATCAATCACACTAAGAGAGTGTGCAGCCAAATATTGGATGCAATAGCATAGAGGCATTCCATCCCATCTGCCATGTTCATCTGAAATACCCTCCTCAAGAAATATTTTTTCAGCCGTTTGCAAAAGAACTCCTAATAAGCCAGCAGTGGAGCACATAGCCCTGTTCCTGCAGCAAGCTCGCAAAATCGCTAGCAAACCTCTAACCATCCTAGTCCTAGGGGACATAGAGATGTTACTATCGACTTCAGAAGGGAGCCAGGCAATCAACTCACCTGCTACAATAGCAGCCCTCGAATTTAGCATCACGCTAGGAGGGTTGCTATCGTCATCATCGAAACATTCAACACCCCCCATTGTAGCCAAAAGTGAATCGACAACTAACACGGCAATACTGTCCATTTCTTCTCCACTTGCAAAAGTTTCAGCTCCATAAACAATGTTCTTTAACTTTTCTAAACTTTCAGGCTTTCCCATTATTGCAGAATCCACCAAGTGCAACAGTTCAGGGGACACATTAGGCATCACAGCCTTGGGTCGAGATTTCTGAGGTGAATCAATGGGAGAGTAATAAGACTCACCATAAAGCCCAGAATCGAGACTTGTGGAAGAAGACGATTGCCGGATGGCATGACCTTGATGCTTCCTTGTACTGGGACTCAAAGCAGGATGATCTTGATGTATCTCTGGAGCAGAATATGAATCACTATCAGGACCACTTAAGCTTGAGAAGGAAGAGTTTCCTTTCACGCCACTTGGAAAATGTTCAGCGTTCCCTAGATCTGGCGATGGGCTCCTGTCCCTTTCCTCTGCAATATTTCTTTCTTGATCTTGCAATGAAACATGCTCAAATTGTGCATCATCAACAGCACTTATAGTAGGATCAACATTTGGCAAATCTACATCACTCGTTCTTACATCACCATCACTACTGATATCCACTATTTCTTCAAGAGATGTCCCAGTTACTTCTCCTCTACTGCCATCACTCTCTCTGTCAGAATTATTGACACGCTTCTCAGTGTTGGCTTCAATCTCTTTTACTTCCTCCACCTCCATTGTATGTCTGGTCTAGGAGACCAAGTACATCACTAGAAGTATCAACGAACAAATCCTTCCTGAAATCATATACATATAACTATTCAAACTTCTCTGTCATATACAAAAGTTTAGACAGACCTGGTTGAAATTGCCAATAATGAATTACTATACCCAAAGTTTGTAAGTCTACTATTCTAGAAATAAGTTTAACTACTCAGATGTATCATGTATGTACATGATATTTTGTAATTTGACTCCTACTACGTAACAGTAAGATAAAAGGAAAGAAAGATTAATAAACACACGGTGTGAAACTGAACTTCCTTGCTGTCCTCATATTACTATAACCTTGCTTACACTTCCATTCTCTGTAACTACAAATCAGTAAAACCCAATATTCCTGAGTTGCCTTAACACTACAAGTTATATACTGCATTTAGTTCAATATGCACTAATTGATAAAGCTAAACTTATACCAAAAGCCACAGATCAAACACAACTCAAAATGCCACAGATCTAAGCATTACATTTCTCCATTTCAAGGGTTTAAACAGTTAAACACTCCGGCAATGCACCCCAACAATCACAGCACTAATCATACACAATAAAAACATATCTAGAAACGTAAATGTGGACCCTCGTCCAAGCTAAAACCAGCAATAACTGATTGCGAAGAATGGTGAGATCGGATTACAAGGAACGCGTCAAAAATGATGCAGCATCGAAATACCTGAAAAAACAACCGATCAAGGGAGATGAAACAGAATCAGCTAGCGTCGATTCCGACAGGGATGCGATCAGTGAAACGAAATTAATCGATATTTTGGCAGAGAGATGAAAATGAGAGATGGATGGATCGAAAGAGGCAGCGTGCGAAGTAATAGGTTGCCGGGTCAACATCGATCGGTTCGATTGAATCAATTTTCTTATGTCCAGAGACTCTTGCGCTATTGGCACTCCAACCATCAGGGCTGGGTTTGGCGCAAGCAACTTTAAACGAAACGACGATGGGAGAGTAATGAAACGGCAGAGTTGTAAAGACGTGGCAACATCGAAGGATATTTTATTCCAGCACTCAGATTCGTAAGAACTATAAGCGCACCGAGAATGATGAGAATGAAATACAAGCAACGTACTTGGCACTAAGCCCTCAGCCATCATCGCCGTCAAAACCACCTCTATGCATCCGCATCGGAGCAGTGTCTCAACCGCGCCGCAGTCATGTCGCAACCGTGTCACGACCGCGTCGCAATCGTGTCGGGACCGCATCATAACCGTTTCAGGGCCGCGTTGTAACCGTGTGGCAGTCGCATCCGAACCGCGTTGCAGCCGTGTTGAAACTGCGTCGCAGCCGCGTTGCATGAAATCAGCAAATCACAGTGTATGCCTTTCTTTTCAACCGATGAATTAAACACAGTGTATGCCTAATCTAAAGAAAGAATGAGAGTGCACTATCAGGTCATATGCAGTAAGGAGAGCAATAAACAATAATAGATAGAGTTTACTGCTTATTGCTCTTATGTATCAAGGGAACAAAAAGCAATGCTTGATAGGTGATCAATAATAAAAAAAATGTGGGATAGGAAAGTAATAAGTGCACTCCACATGTGTATTTATGAAAAATTATATTTTGTTGGTTTTAAAAGAATTAAAAATTAGAAATGTCAAAAATGAACGTTAGATGTACAAAAAAAAATTAAAAATTAAAAAAATTAAAGAAAAATTAAAGAATCTTGGGGCAAAACAAAAAGATGAAATAATAGAAGTGGTAATTTTGGATAATTGAATGGTTATGTAAGAAAATATTGCATTTTGACTATAAAAAAAATGTTACATTTTGCTCTTAACTTTTTGCTCTCTTGCTGCATTGAAATATATAGAGCAAAGAGCCATTTTCGCTCATTGCTTTTTGCTCTACATTGCTACATGACTTTTATAAAAAAATATTATTTTCACTTATTGCTTATTGTTCCCTTAGCAAATGCCCTCGTGAACAAAACCTCAAAATTCAAATTACGAGTAAACTTTTTAGCCTTACTACTTGTTCTGACATAACCAGCTAGTAAAAGCAACTAATCATTGTAGCCATTGACTTAGTTTTTCTTCACAAATTTCATTATTGACTACTCACTAGTGACTGGAATCTTCTTTAAAAAGTCTTAGATTGTCATTGTCAACATGACTCCAACATCATATTCGAAAAGTTACAAATACATTTTATTTTATTATTCTGTATAAATATTATAATTTAACTGAATTACTTATAAAGTACGATTAGAGTTTATATAAAGTTATAGGGCGACGTGAGTGACCCCAGTGGTTGGGCACTCCTCCAGTGTCCGAAACGATCCGGATTCAAGTCCCTACAATAACAAATAGATACTAATTCTAACAATTAATATCCTATCAAAAAAAAGAGTTTATATGAAGTTATGCATACAAAAACAAGTGAGGAACACAATATGGGACAACATTTTATATCGTGCTAATGAAGCCAAATAAGGTTGGAAACGCACATGACTTCCTGTTACGTCTTCTTGTTGAAATCGAGATTAGGTTTTTGTCCAGTAGCATCTTCACGAGATAATGTAGGAACATGGGTGCAGGCTACCTTGGTCTCTCCCGCATCAGGCATGTGACGACCTAAACCCAACAACACCAGCGACTCCGATATTTTATTAAAAATATATTTCTTTATGTAAATTATTTTCTCCAAAAAAACCAAACGACAACAAAAAAAGTTCAATGGTGCTTCGATGAATCCTTGCATTTCCCGGAGATAACTAATTAATCAGGATAAGTATTAATAATTATAATACGTAATATTTTACTACCACTTTTATTTCTGATGTGAAAATGATGCTTTAATGGAGTACTGGGTAAATTAAGAAAATAAATTGATCAATATTAGTTTTGTGTAATTGTATTTCATAATCAACCAATTTTATAGATGGTAAAAATATAATGAATAAAAATAGGAAAAATGATTTGGTGTAAAAATGACATATTTTTGTAAAAATTAAAAATTAAATTGTATATAAATCTTATTTTTGATTAATTTTTCGATAATAATTTATAAATTATTCATAATAAACTATACGTACTTTTTACCTGATTTATTTTCGGGAAAGGGTAAATTCGAATATAAACTTTTACTATAAAAACGTCTTTCCAAAGAGAATTAAATTTTGTATAAAAAAAAAAAGAGAATTAAATTTCATCAAACACGGCCTTGCTATCACTCACATCGCCTTCTCTAACAGCAGCAGAAGAAGACGCATTCACAAACTGACAAGCGTCTCTGCGAGCTCTCTCTCCTTCTTCTAATCTTCAGCCAAGCTCAATCTCTGTTCGTCGATGGCTGACGTCAGCTGACCAATCTACACAACAAAGTTCGCTCCGCCATGCCGTCGCGTCAGCCACCACAACCGCCGTCGAACGCTGCTGAAGGCGGTCCGCTACACTTCGTGCTGCTTACGATCCTTTCCGGAGCTTTAGTCGTATTGTTTTTGTCAGTTTTGGTTTATGTCGTTCGTAAACTGATCTACAAACGTACAGCTACAGTGCCGTCCGACCTTAAGCTCCTCCCGCCGCACCGATTCTCACACTCGGTTCTCAGGCGCGCGACGTCGTTGTTCTCGGATGCGAACCGGCTGGGAAAAGGAGGAGTCGGCGCTGTTTATGCCGGAGATTTGGCGGACGGGAGGAGTGTGGCGGTTAAGGTGATGGATTCAGGGAGTTTGCAGGGAGAGAGGGAGTTTAGGAACGAGATTTTGCTGGCGGGGAGGATCGGAGAGTCGGAACGGGTTTTGCCGATTCTAGGGTTTGCTACGGAGAGGAGGAAGAGGATGGGGAAGGGGAAAGAGTTGGTGCTGGTGTATGAGCTGATGAGGAATGGGAGCTTGCAGGATGCGTTGCTGTATAAGAAGTGTGTGGAGCTGATGGATTGGAAGGTGAGATTTGGGATTGCTTTGGATGTTGCTGAAGGGATTTATTTTCTGCATTTAGTGTGTGATCCGCCTGTGATTCATTGCGATATCAAGCCTAGTAATGTGTTGTTGGATTGTCGCTTTAGGGCCAAGCTTGCTGATTTTGGACTTGCCAGTGTGAAATGTGGGAAGGGATATTGTCAGGCTGTCGATTTGGTTGAGGGAATGAGATGCGTAACTGAAATACCTGATGGGAAGATCGAGGGCGAAGGAGGTGGCGGGGTTGGAAACTGTAAGGAGGGGCCTTTTGGTGATGGAAGTCAGTTTAGGGTGAATGGATTTAAAAATGGTGATGGTTGCAGTGGCTTTGATAGATGTCTTTTACAGGATGGTTTGTGTAGGGATGTGGATTTAGAGATGTCACTATCATTGCCGTTGAAGGTGGTATCTGCGAAGCAGGGAAATGGTATTGGAACTGAATCTGGGATGGTAAAGAATTTTCCAACGGAGCGGATTGGTAGTGAAGTTATGGAAAGACATAGGAGCTACGCAGTTGATTCATCACCTGGCAGAGCTGAAAATGCAGGACGGGATTCAAATGATGAGGTTAAGCACAAGAAACTGCCTAGAGAATGGTGGAAGGAAGAGTTCTGCGCTGAGCTTACAAACAAGAGTCAGAAGAAAAGGGGACTCGAGGCATCCAGTGGAGGTAATGGGGACGAGTTGCGCTGCCAAAGTGATAACGAAGGTGTGTCTGCCTCTGCTACAAAGAAGGCGAGGAAAAATATGACTATCTTTGACTGGTGTAACCAAAAACTGAGTTTTAACATTCTCACAAAGGGAAGAAAACTTCAAGATTGGACAAATGGTGATCCATCCAAGAGCCACTGTTTCACTAGTACACCGAGCATGAAAGGGACTGTGTGCTATACTGCCCCTGAATTCAGCTGTGCAGGGCAGCTTTCCGAGAAATGTGATGTGTACAGCTTTGGCGTTCTGCTCTTGGTTCTCATTTCAGGCCGCAGGCCATTGGAAATGACATCCTCCCCAATGTTAGATTTCGAGAGGGCAAACCTTGTAACCTGGGCTCGTCAACTTGCTCTCAGCGACAAGCTTTTAGATCTTGTGGATCCGGATACCAAGTCATTAGATGAAGAACAAGCAATGCGGTGCCTCACTGTTGCGCTTCTTTGCTTGCAGCGCTCCCCAGCAAAACGTCCGTCCGCTAAAGAAATAGTTCAAATGCTCTCACAGAGCTTGGATCCACCCCACTTGCCGCTCAACTTTTCTCCGTCGCCCCAGGAACTCCACCTCCAAGTCTCCTCAACAATACGTCGGTCAGTGACCTCAGAGTGAGTATGTTGTTGTGTGCAAAGTACCTTGTGCAAATTCATTGCTCCGAATAACTGTAATCTACTCAATATGAGATACCCTTAAATGACTGATGTTTTTTAATTTAATAACTTGCAGGTAGAAACAGATTGGTGAATGGACCCAAAATGTAGATTTAATTTAATGATAAAGATTTCATACACTCACATTGCTAGTTCTTTGATTTAATCCAGAAGGGTTGGCTGAACCGCAATTTGATTCAGTCTCCACCACCAATTCAACAAACTGCCCTGAAAACTCTCCATCACTCAACCAACCCCTCAAAACAAGGAGCAATCAGAAATCTCATCCCCCATTCCCAATTTAAATCCACAAGCCATATTTTTTTTATTCACTCTGACAATCCACAGTCGATCAGTTTTTTTGATAAAGAAAAACAAACCTTCGTTTTTCATATAGATGTCGAAATTCGATCCGTACGAGCACTGGAACATCCGACTCGAAGATGACGGCAGCTGCACTCGTCTAATCAGCATCCCCAAAATCCCAGCAACCGACGAATCCATCGCCGCGCAATCCAACGAATCAGTCGTCACCAAAGACGTCACTCTCAATCCGGAGAAGAAGACCTGGATCCGCCTCTTCCGTCCCGCCAAAATCCCATCCAACGACAACACCGTCGCTCGGCTTCCCATTCTCTTCTACCTCCACGGTGGCGGCTGGCTCATGTTCAGCGTCGATGACGTCATGGTCCACATGAACTGCGCCCAGTTCTGCCACTCTCTTCCTGCCATCATGCTATCTGTCGAATACCGCTTAGCTCCTGAAAACCGTCTTCCTTCCCAATACGACGACGTTTACGACGCTCTCGAATGGCTCAAATCCAACGCTGATTCCGAGCCATGGATCGCTGACTACGGAGACATGTCACGCGTTTATCTCTACGGCGTCAGCAACGGCGGCAACATCGCCTTCCATACTGCCCTTCGCGCACTCGACGCCGACCTATCTCCTCTAGACCTCTCCGGCATCATCGTCAACCAGCCGATGTTCGGCGGCAAGCAGAGAACCAAGTCGGAGCTCAAATACGCGACGGATCAGCTCCTGCCGCTCCCAGCTCTGGATGTGATGTGGGATCTGACGCTGCCAAAAGGTACCGATCGGGATCACAGGTACTGCAATCCGTTGGCGGAAGGGGTGAGAGACAAGGTCGGGAAGCTTGGGAGGTGTCTGGTGATCGGGTTCGGCGGCGATCCGATGGTCGATCGGCAACAGGAGTTTGTCCAGATGCTGGTTAGGGCTGGCGTTAGAGTTGAAGCGAGGTTTGATGACGTCGGATTCCATGGCGTTGATCTTGTTGATCCCCGACGAGCCTCCGTCGTCGTCAACCTCGTCAGAGAGTTTATTTAAAATTTTATTAGGTGTACTTAATTTCGTAGTTATTGCTTAATTTAATTACACCAATTTGTTTGACATTATTTATTCTGTTAAGAAATCTAATTCAGCCTAGTAGCTTTTTGAGTTTTTCAATGGGTCAATTTTCAAGTGATATAATAACGTTCTTTAATTCGTAGTGTGCATACGTAGTTGGTAATTAATTAACTTTATGAACTCCAGTCAAATTTCTGTTTTGTTAAAAAAATTTGTGCTGGCATCTACGATTCTACTGAACTACCAACCCAGCCCAATTTCTGTTTTGTTAATTTTTTTAAATAAAATTATAAATAGTTTCAGTTGTAGTGTATCATAAAAGAGAAGCAGTACATGAGAAGTCCTCTTGAATTTGAGAATTGTATACGCATTTAAAAAAAATCAAAGTCACCGCAACATCGACTGAATTTTTCAAATCGTCAAAATAAAAGTAAGGGAAAAGTACAAATTGGTGCCCCGAACTACCGCTCTTTTCCAATTGAAGGTCCAAATTATAAATTTTTCCAATCAAGGGCAAAATAAAAAATAAATTGACCAATTTTTGAATACCGAGCACCGTAAATTCACCGTGATTAACTTACAAACTCAATCATGTGAATCCCGTTAATAACGACTCAATAAAAAAGTGTATTAATGTTAACGAAAAAAGATCGATTTAATATCTTAAGAGTTTATGATGAGATCATTGGGTTATTTTTCAACATGGTTCACATGACTGAGTTTACAATTTAATCACGATGAAGTTATGAGGATCAGTGTTCGAAAATTGACCAATTTAGATAGTTCGAGGCACCAATGTGTACTTTTCCCTAAAAGTAATTGTTAAACAAGACCTCGCATGTTCCAACAAAACATCCATTTAAGATGAAATTAAGCACGTTTAAAAAAAGAAAAGAAAAGATAATCATATTTATTCTTAACAGCTACCTCTCAACAGACTCCACAAAAAAAATCGGGATTATTTCACGACTCGGTAGATCCCTTTGACACGCGTTTTCTATTTTTGGCTAAGTTACAAATATCTACATGAATCACTTTTAGGGACTGATTCACAATCTGAGCTTCAAATTCAACAATGGCAGAATCACACCTTCCTCTCCTCCTAATCTTCGAACCCAATTTTTTCTTCTTCGACTTCTTCAAACAAAAATACACGAACAAGTTCCGTTTCGCCAACTCATGGGATTACTCACATGATCAGTCAAAGATCCCGGAGGTTAATTCAATCCAGGCTGTTGTATGCAATGCCAAATCTCCATTGTCAAAAGAAACAATGGCTAAGTTGCCGGCTTTGCGCATGATAGCTAATTTCAGTACTGGGTATAATAACATTGATCTTGAGGAGTGTAAAAGGAGGGGCATTTCGGTCAGTTATGCGGGCAGTGTGACGGCGGAGGATGTGGCGGAGATGGCTGTGACATTGTTGTTGGATGTGTTGAGGAAGTCACTGGTGGCTGATAGGTTTGTGAGGCAGGGGAGGTGGCCGGTTGAAAGAGAGTGTCAGCTACTTGGGTCCAAGGTAATTCTTTTAAGTTAAGTTCTTCAGATATAATAATCAAATTATTTAAGTTAAGTTCTTCAGTTCAGTGTTAAAAAAAACATACCTCAATGAGACTGACCTGACACACTGGTATTATAATAAAATTCAACTCTGCAAAAAAACAAAAAAAAATTCAATGAATGGTTTTCAAAAAAGTTGTAAACTTTTTGTCAATGGTTGTATTATGAAGATTTTTTTTCATACCTGATGAATAATGATTGGTGGAATTTTCAGCTCGGAGGAAAGAGAGTAGGAGTTGTTGGACTAGGAAACATTGGAGCAGAAATTGCCAAGAGGCTGAAATCCTTCAACTGCAAAATCTCCTACACTTCAAGATCAAAGAAGCCCAATGTCCCATACAAGTACTATTCCGACACTGAAGAGCTGGCCTCCAAGAATGACATCCTGGTCATATGTTGTGCATTGTCGGAAATAACTTACCACTTGATCAACAGGAAAGTTCTTCTGGCTCTAGGGAAAGGAGGGGTGGTTGTGAATGTTGGGCGGGGTGCGGTGATCGATGAAAAGGCGATGGTGAAGTGCTTAAAGGATGGGGAAATTGCTGGGGCTGGACTTGATGTGTTTGAATATGAGCCTGATGTGCCCAAGGAGCTGATGGAGATGGACAACGTGGTTCTTTCTCCTCATAGAGGTGTCTATACAAATGAGTCATTTATGGACACTTGTGAGCTTGTGGCGGCAAATTTGGAAGCTTTCTTCTCCAACAAACCTTTGGTTTCTCCTGTTTTGTACTAGAGCTTATCATGTATAAACTCTGGTTTTGATTTCTTGAATAAATTGAAGTACAAGTTCCTTTCTGATGAGAAATTTGTGAAGTCAATGACCCCTTGATGGGCATTGTCAGCAACTCACTCTTAAGTTAAAACAAACCTGAAATGAAGTTAATTAGGATCGAAATTCCTAGACTGAGGGGTTGGAGAAATTGAGATAATTTTCGAGATGATGAGAGCTCTGCCCACAAAAAACTATTCACTTTCCCATGAAGATTCACCGACCACTATCCAGTCAAATTCTTTTGAACAACTACGTGATCATTGAGAAACAACTATATGTCATCAGGGAAATTGATTAGGCATCGACATATTTCGAGTATGATGGAGCAACCTTAAGCATCGACAAATATTATTGGGCATGATAACCAACTTGATTACCTGAAGAAGTTGCAAAATGACTCTCTCTTATCTACACATAAGGATTAGGATGTGTTGGAAATTTTAGGTTTATACATTGTAAAACATGTATGAAACCTTGTAACAATGTGTTGTGAATAAACAAAACTCATCTTAAACTCATTTGAGCTCATTTGTATTAAGAATCAACAAGATCTTCATTGGCAAATGATTAACAAAACTTGAACCGGCCGACTGAGAAAATGGTCTCATGCCAACCGGCCGCTTGAATTGATCAGCCATGATGAGAAGTTCTCTGAGGTGTTGAGCCGGACGGCTCAGACAAGAGCTTAAGCTCAGCCGGCCGGTTGAGTTGATCAGCCTTTGATTGAAACTCCTCTGAGATGTTGAGCCGGCCGGCTCGGACAAGAGCAATAAACTCAGCCGGCCGACTGATGACAGTTTTGTTCCACACATTCTTATCCTTTGGGCAGTTAGCCGGCAGAAAAACTGCTGAATGGGGGTTTATTCTGGGAAAAAGAAAACAGAGGAAGATCATGAAACACACAGAGATTGAATCTACTTATTAAGAATTGATTTACTCTCAATTTCATTATTAAAGTACAAAAGGACTTTTGTCTTATCTCAATTCAAGGATTTCGTAAACCCTGACTGGTTGAAATAGTCGCAGCAAGATGCCAACCAGCGTGAAGAAAAAGCGTGTTGGGATAGACATCGTCAGCGATGAAAAGGGCACCGCCTAGTACAGATGACAAGGTATGCAAATTGTGGGCAGTCTTCAAGTCAGGATCTTTAACTCTTCTCTTGGCAAATGCTAACTGAAGATATCATCGGGAACAAACTGGTAAAGAACAAATTGAAAACCGCAGAATTTTATTGGATATAACAGGGAGTCGTTACCTCCATCATTCCAGTGTGACAGTTTCGTTCGGAATCGTAGTAAATCAACTCATATACTTTCGTATTGAATCTATACTTAACAATGACACTTAATAGTTAGTCGTTACGTACCGTTTACACCTTCACCATAGTCGACATAGTTCGACAACCCTAGAAATCGTTCTTCGACGAATCGCATAGTTTAGAAGCACTGATCTGTAAACCCTAACTTCGTCGTTGAGCCGAGAGATACTGAATGAATCGTGCTTCTGGTCTTCGATGATGCGTCGGGTTTTGCGAGATACGGCGCTGGGGTGATGACTCCGTGATTTTTAATTTTGTAATTTTTTTGGTCAAATATGCCCTTCAGGGAGATAGACACGACTAAAATTTAGTTAAAATTTAATTTAATTTAATTAATAAACACCATTGGATTAGGAGAATGAACGAATCAGATTCGTTTATATTTTGTATCATATTTGGGCTTTGCACCATATCTTACCTCTATACAAAATAGATTTCAGACAATCTGATTTTT
Source organism: Rhodiola kirilowii (assembly GCA_033675215.1). Taxonomy (NCBI): domain Eukaryota; kingdom Viridiplantae; phylum Streptophyta; class Magnoliopsida; order Saxifragales; family Crassulaceae; genus Rhodiola; species Rhodiola kirilowii. Next base: position 9,269,635 of record CM066203.1, on the reverse strand, counting down.
CAAATGTTTGGTACGAATTTGGGCTGGGCCATATTCCCCAGTCCCTTGTTGGGCTTTCGGGTCAGGAAGTGTTGGTTCGATTGAAAGGATTTCAATTTGGTACGAATCTGGATTTGTTACAACCACTATTCCAGGGTTCGATTTAACTTGTGGGCCGAATTAAGTTCATTCCCATAATTAAATGCTGATCGAATGAATAAAATTTAAATACGCCAAATGAACCCTTTATATTACTTACACAAATTGTTTTCACCAAACATATAATTCTAATTTGATAAAGAATGCTAAAATTAGCTACAATTCAACAAGTGAAAATGTGAAATGGCATGTCACAACACTGTACAAACCCTAATTTAACCAACAAGCAAGAAAGTGAACCTCAAGGCTCAAACAAAAGATTCAAAGACATACATCTAATCTAGCTAGCTAGTGTCATCATGGAGAGGAGGAGGACTGAACCAGAATAATTATTTATTACTGTTACATATGTTGGAATATGATTGAGTGGTTGAGAAAATGGAGGACTGAGAGTGAGGTGAAGATAGAGATGGCTTGGTAGATGAAAATGGCAATGCAAAGAGGAAGCAAAGGCTATAGTAGGGTTTCCTTAAATGGAAAGATCTAACCCTACCACACTTATCCTATTATCAGTAGACCCCCCCTAGACATATGGTTGCAATAGCTTATTACTGTTATGAAAGCTATGCATCAGAGTGCATGGACCCCTTCAAATAAATCCCTTCGTTTGTTTATTACACTTATTAGTTTAGAAAATTAATCGGGTATCTTGAGACGATTAAAAATCAGTATACAAAATGTAAAATTTGGTAAAATAATTTATAATTCGTTATCATGAAATTAACTATTAAACGTGAGTTAATATCAGATTTAATCTCATCTGACTAAATGACCAATTCAATAATTGTGATTGATTTGTATTTTTTTACGAAAATTTGCCCTTGCACCATATCATTTTTTCCTTGTTTTGAGACATAAGTAAGGTGTTTAAAATAAAAGAGTAAAATATTCCATCATATTACCAAGTAAGACAATTTTTTATTTTTATTTCCCTTCAAGTTTGTTTGAGATCTCGATAGGCCTAACAGCCTAATTAAGTACTCTGTCCACTTAATTAATTTCAACACACTATCAAAATTGTGATATTATTGAACTGAAAAAAAAAATGGTTTTTGTTACCAACAAGCAACTTTTAAACCTTATTTATCACGAATTTAAGAATGTGAAACCTACAAGTTAGCACATGATGATCAACTTTTTTTCAAGGGGTCAAAATGAAATTGACATTTGACAAGAAATAAAGTTTGTGCAGAAGGGCACTACCCTAACTTTGAGGTGTGAAACTGATGATGCAATAATATTTGAGCTAGATTATAAAGTTACAAACTTCGTACGTATTTCTCCGTCTCATTATTCACATCCTTTTCACACAAGTTTTGATTGATGATTTTTTGAGGGTGAGAGGAGAGAGCGAGCGAGCGAGCAGCAGTCAAGAGATTGATCAAAGGGGAGAAGCAATGGGGAGAGGGCGGATTGAGTTGAAGAAAATTGAAAATAAAGTGAACAGACAAGTCACATTTTCAAAGAGAAGAACTGGGTTGTTCAAGAAGGCTACTGAGCTTTCTGTGCTTTGTGATGCTCAGATTGCTATCATCATCTTCTCCGGCGACCGCCCGGACAAGTTCTATGAACTTGCTTCCCCTTCTCAAAGGTATCCGTTCTAGTGTTCTTCATAATACTATAATTTACTAATTCATGGGCAGAAGAACAAACCCTAATTTTGTTCTTGTGAGATTTGCTAGGGTTTGATAACCAAATTCCATCTGTCGTAATTTTATTGATATATTGATGAACTCAATACTGATCTCTCATTCCTTTTGCCGTGACTTTAAGTGGGGTTACTTACCTACAAAAAAAGGAGGGTTTTTTTTAGCTTGATGTCTTTCCAAGCATGTGTTTCCTGCTATTACCTTATGGATCTTTTGGGTATTCAATCTCTTTGAAGAAATTTTTTTCTGGGCATGTTTTGGTCATGTACTTACCAGCAAGATTGTAGTTTGAAGAAGAATACAAAATTAATCCTTTTTCTAATTTTAAGAAAAAAACCATTAGCTAGGGTTGATGATGTCTTCCTCATCAGTTTTTGAGTTGATAATTTAACTTGGTTTGTTTGTTTTCCTGGGAAAAACGGTTTCAATTTTCTCAGCAAAGAAACACACATGATTAGAGACATCTATAAATGTATTATATATGTATACATCCACATGTATTATTGGCATCAGTATAACCATATGATGCGATTACCAAAGATGGAAGAACAAAAGGGTTTTGAATACACATTATAATTATTGCTGCTTCTCTGATCCTCTCACAACCATATAACATAAACTATCTGCAGGACAAGTCATGATGATTCTCTGAGAGTCAGTTTTACATATATTGTTCAAATCTCATTAAAACTTTCTCTATCCTACTTGGTGTGTATTAATTCTCAGTGACTATGACCCTAGCTAGCTCTATCATATTGAAATTCAAGCAAAGGTAACTTGAAATTCATTCATATTTTAAGTAGTTGGTTTTGTGGCTCTGATGTTGTAGTATGGGAAGGATACTTGAGAGATATCAGAATATGGTAGCTCCACAAGAGGGAGTTCTCCATCGTGAATCTCAGGTATATATATATTATTGAATCTGAGCCTAAAATGCATCATAATGTAAATATGTGAATATATAAACTATATGTACAATTGTCTGCATGATACTTTTGATGAATGTGTTATATGTAGAGCACATTCCATGAAGTACAAAAATTACAGGCCAAATATGAAGCGCTCCAGCGCACGCAGCGGTGAGTGTATATTTGATCAAATGTCATTATATAATTAAGGTTTTGTTTAGTAGTAATAATATGCTGTGCTTGGAGATGAATATGATAGGAACTTGCTGGGGGAAGATCTTGGACCATTGAGCATAAAAGAGTTGCAACAGCTTGAGAAACAGATTGAAGTATCTCTAGCTCAGACTAGGCTTAAGAAAGTAAGCAATAAACCATGCATATTGTATATACATGAACCCTATATATTCAAACAATTGTTAATTAATAATATGTTAATTATCTGTCTATATATACATGATATGAGATATACTTAATTTGCATTGATTTCATTTTATATATATGCATGCACTGTTGGGTTAATTTCGAATTTGTGTTGCAGACACAAATGGTAAACGAACGAATGGAAGCCCTAAGGAAACAGGTAATTTAACTTAAACCAGTATTAAATGTAGTACACATTTACGCCTGATGGATTATTTATACTCGGCTTGATAGAACTTTTAATTTATTTTGCTTAATTAATTACAGGAGCGCCATCTGGGAGAAATCAACAAAAAGCTCAAGATGAAGGTCTGATCTCTTATTAATTAATCATCTTTTATTTTGTTGTTGTTATCAGACTTTTTTATCTTGTAATTATCTCTCATGATATAGTTTGTATATGTATATAATATTGTGGTTTATTAATTCTCTGGGGGGGGGGGGGGGGGGTGTTAGAAACTGGAAATAGAAGCAGAAGGAAAAGCCTATCACGCCTTATGGAATTCATACAACAATGGAGCTGGAACCAACTTCACACTTCAACCCACTCAGCCAAATCTCATGGAATTCGAGATGGCTGAGCATCAGCAGCCAGTCTTGGAAATTGGGTACTTACAATTATTAATTTTATCAAGCTGGCTTAATTATATATATTTAATATTGAGGGGCTCAAGTGTTATATATATCTTGATTTATTTATCATCATCAAAAAATAAAATAAAAAGTTAATTATCTTGATTATTGTTGTTTGTCAGATCATATGCTGATCAGAACAACTATGTTATTGAGGAAGGCACATCAATTAGGAGCAACATGGTCGACTTCATCCAAGGATGGCATTGCTAGTCATCAGAGCTTCCCAACAATATGGCCGGGCATTATTAATGCGCTAGAGAGCATCACTTATCACTATCACTATCACTATATATATATATATATGCTGCTTGTTGTTAATATATGTTATATATATCGTTGTTGATTCTACCACTAATTATGACGCATGTCTCGACGATGATCTCCAGCAGCTGGTATATATATTAATTAACTTCTTTGCTAGTGTGTGAAAATACGAGAACCTATACATATATTCTGTGAATAAACGAAGCAGGGGAGAAAAGTGATTCAAGTTATGACAGTGATGATCGGAGAAGGAGAAGAAGATGTGCCATGAAGAATGAGGAAATTGTTGGTTTCATTGAATGAGACTAAAAAGATGTACAGTAGCTAACTAAATACAGTTGAGTTATTTTCAGTTTAGTGCCTGAAGAATATGACATGTACAGATTGATTATTGATATTACAAAAGACCCCTTGATGTAAGGAGGACTCCCAATACCCCCCTCAAGCTGGGCTGTGGAGGAAATTACTCACACCCAGCTTGGAGGAGAGATATAGAAGATGGTCGTGAGTTACGGCTTTTGTGAATAAGTCCGCCGGTTGTTCAGATGTGTGGATGGCGGTCGGAGAGATTATTCCAGAATTCACAAATTGACGAACAAAATGACAGTCTATTTCGACATGTTTTGTTCGTTCGTGGAAGACCGGATTGCGGGCCAAGTGAATTGCGGACTGGTTATCGCAGAATAATTTGACGGGAGGATCGACGAGCACATTCATCGTTTGGAGAAGGCGTGTTAACCAAGTGATTTCGCTGCAAGCTGAGGCCATAGATCGATACTCAGATTCAGCGGACGATCGGGAGACCACGGCTTGTTTCCTTGTTTTCCATGAAATAACAGAAGAACCAAGGAGCATACAATAGCCGGTAACCGACCGACGAGTGATGGGGCAACTGGCCCAATCGGCGTCACAAAAGCCTGAGAGAGCCAGATTCGAATTAGCCGAGAAGAAGACGCCCTGGGCAGGAGCACCCTTGATGTAACGGAGGAGTCGGTGTGCTGCTTTCAGGTGGTCATCAGTCGGGTTAGCCATGAATTGGCTTAAAGTGTGAACTGCAAAGGCTAAGTCCGGTCTTGTGACGGTGAGGTAAATAAGTTTACCCACCAATTTTCTATATAGAGTAGCATCTTGTAAGTTGGGTGATGTCGAAAGGCTGAGGCCATGTTTGATATCCAGTGGAGTCTTTACTGGTTTACAATCAGTGTAATTGTGTTCTTCAAGAATGTCCAATGCATATTTTCTTTGATTAATAAAAATACCTTCTTTTGATCTTGCTACTTTGATCCCAAGAAAATACTTTAAGTGCCCAAATCCTTTATTCTGAATTTGTCATGGATGAAGTTCTTGATTTGTTGAATAAGAATAGAGCATGTTCCTGTGATGACAACATCGTCGACGTAAACCAATAGGATGATGAATTGACCATTTCTTTTTAGAGTAAATAGGGAATAGTCTTCTATGCTCTGTTGGAATCCAAATTGGATGAGTGATTCACTGAATCTTGAAAACCATTGACGAGAGGCTTGTTTGAGTCCATAAATGCTTCTTTGTAATTTGCATACTAGCCCTTGTTGTTTTTCTGGCAAGTAAAATCCTGGAGGAGTAAGCATATAAACTTCTTCGTGTAAGTCCCCATGTAAAAAGGCGTTGTCGACATCAAGTTGGAAGATAGGCCAGTTTTTGACTGCAGCAATGGCTAAAAGGCAGCGAACGGTAGTCATTTTTACCACTGGTGCAAAGGTATCGTGGTAATCAATTCCTTCCACTTGAGTGTAACCCTTTGCAACTAATCGGGCTTTGTATCTCTCTACAGTGCCATCTGAGTTGTATTTTACTCTGAAAATCCATTTGCAAGCAATGGCGTGGGCACTTGGAGGTAAGGCAGTGAGGGACCAGGCATGATTATCTTCTAGTGCTTTGATTTCTTTGTTCATTGCAATGTCCCATTTAGGATCTTTAACTGCTTGTGCATAGGTCTTTGGTTCCTTGTGAAGAGTGACTTGGCAAAGGAAGTGTTTATGTGAGGATGAGCAGTGGTCGTAGGAGATGGTTTGGCTGATAGGGTGAGGGGTGGTTTTTATTGTGGAGTCACAAATGTAGTCTTTTTGCCAGTCTGGTTTTTTGTGGTTTCTGGTTGATTTTCTAACTGGGAAGGAAGGTTTGGGGGGAATGTGAGGAGGTGAGGTGTTTTCTGGGTTGGGATGATTGGTAGGAATAGATAGGGAAGTGTCAGGAACCTGGGAAATGGGTGAGTGAATTGTTTCTGGTGTGTCTGCATGATTGTTATTGGAGTTGTTTGGAATATAATCGTCAAAAGAAGTGTCAGGGCAATCTGGTATAGGACTAATTAGAGGTGGTACCTTGGTGATGTTTGGTACTATAGTTATGCCTTTGAGTGAGGTGTCTTTTTCTTCAAAAGGAAATACATCTTCATAGAAAATGACATGTCGACTAACCAGAATTTTGTGGGATTGCAGTGAATATAATTTGTATCCTTTCTGAGCGTATGGATAGCCAAGGAATATGCAAGATTCTGCTCGGGGATCAAATTTATCCCTGCTGTTGCTGGAAGTTGTGACGTAACACAAACATCCAAAGACGCGCAAATGGTCTAATGATGGAGGAGTGCCAAAAAGGACTTCATAAGGGCTCTTGCCTTGCAATAATGGAGTGGGGGTTCGGTTGATTAAATAAGTTGCTGTTAATAAACAGTCACCCCAGAATATCTTGGGAATATTGGACTGTGTCTTCAGGGCCCTGGCAACGTCTAAAAGGTGCCTGTGTTTGCGCTCGACAACTCCATTTTGTTGGGGAGTGTGAGGACAGGAACTCTGATGGACACATCCTTTGTTTTTCAGGTAAGTGTCCAATGTATGATTGAAAAATTCACCACCATTGTCCGAGCGTAGGATCTTTATTTTGCACTGAAACTGAGTATTGATAAGTTCGAAAAACTGCATCAATAGGGCATGAACTTCACATTTTGTTTTGAGTAAATATGTCCAAGTACTTCTTGACTTGTCGTCCACGATGGTTAGAAAATATCGACTGCCATTCATAGTAGAAGTAGAAAAGGGACCCCAAACATCCAAGTGAATCATGTCAAAAATGTTATCAGAAACAGTCTTGCTGGTAGGAAACTGTAACTTGCTTTGTTTCGAAAAATGGCAGATAGAACAGTGCTTTGAAAAATCATTTATCAATGGAACATGTTTGTGTAACATAGTTTTCATTCTATTAAAAGACATGTGTCCCATTCTGAAATGCCAGGTTGTAGACGAGATGGATTTACCTACAGCTGAGGCACATTTATTTGGAATGGAAGTAGCAGAAGGCTTCAACAGGTACAGTCCTCCATCAAAATTACCAATCTCTAGGGTAGTCGTCTTTACTGAGTCCTGTACAACACAGCTTGTTTGAGTAAATAATACTGAGCAATTACTGTCACTGATTAATTTTCCAACCGATAGAAGGTTGAACTTGAAACTAGGAACCAAAAGAACATTCTGCAGTATCAACTGAGGTGTTAAAGCACATTTTCCAGCTTTGATGACTGGTATAGAAGACCCATCAGGTAAACTAATTTTGCATTCCTTTCTCAGGTCATAAGTGTCAAATAATAATGTTTCATCGCAGGTAAAATGGTCCGTGGCACCACTATCAATAATCCATGAACTGAGTTTAAGGGACCTGGAAGATAACCCACATATACCTGCCATGTGACACTGTGAGTCCCCTCCATTAATTGATCCTTGCTTTAGCATAGCCAGTATTTGATTCACCTGCTCATTAGTGAAAGGATTAGTCACATTTGGAATGTTATAAGAGCTAGAAGGACCTGAGACTTTGTTGTTTGAGTTGTTATCTTCATTGTTCAAGTGAGAACTGTTGGCTGTTTTTCCAACTGCTTGGTTTCCTTTATGCAACTTGTGCTCAGGAGGGTACCCATGAATTTTCCAGCAAGTTTCCTTGGTATGTCCAGCCTGCTGGCAATGGGTGCAGAAGGGCCTTTGTTTGGGTTTGTTGTTGTTGCTGTTGTTTGCATCATAGTTTCTTGTGTTGTTCTGAAACCCATAAGTAGTTTGTTGAGAGTTTCTTCCTTGTTGATACTGCTGTTGGTTGTGACCATAGTTGTTCCATGAGTAGTGTTGTTGGTTGGCATACATTGCTGAGCTCTCAGTGGTGATGGATTTTGTGAAACTCTTTTCAGCTTCATGATTGGATACCCTGTCAAAAACAACGTTGATCGAAGTCAGTGTTTCTAGTGCCAGGATGTGAGTACGGATCTGTGCTAAGGACTCATTTAGTCCCATGAGGAATTTCATCACCTTGTTTTCATGACTTTCCTTGGCACTGTCTTGGCATCGGACACAATCATCAAGAACAGAACATCCTCTGCGCTCCTTCATAGCGTCGAGTTCCCTCCAAAGGCTACATAGCTTCTCGAAGTATTTGGCAACGGTCATGGTCCCCTGCATCAGATTTGTGATTTCTTGTTGGATAGCAAACTTTCTGGACAGATTAGAGCCTGCATACATCATGTGTAAGGAGTTCCAGGCGTCCGCAACATCAGACGCCTCCAGTATTTGTCCGGTAACATCTGGGGAAACCGAGCATAGCAACCACGACATTATCACGTCGTAGCAGCGTTGCCATCTCGCCTTTAGAATCGGATCATTTGGCCTGGGATGTTTGATGGGGTGTATTTATACGATCCCTAAAGATAGTTAAACCCACCAAATTAACAGTTTTATCTTAACAACTTTCACTTGTTAGTCCCATTTTGTTCTACAGGTTATGTTGAGGTTTAGTGAAGAAAACAGCTTAAAAAAGGGATTTTATGCTAAAAATAAACTACAAGTTGATCAGGCCAATCGGTGTCCGAAGAACCAGGCCGCGTCCGAAGAAATGCCCGGACGCGTCCCAGAACCATTGCCGAGAACCGTTGCCGAGAGCCGTTGCCGAGAAAACCCGGACGCGTCCCAGGCCCGTCCGAGAACACAGGCGCAATCGTGAAAATCTTCGGCCATGACCTATCTCCGGCAGCATTCTGAGAAATCCGCCTCGACCAAAATGTTCCAAATGACAATTAAGGTGGAGAATGTCGAGATACCAAGAGCGACGCACGAGCCATTTGACAGTCGGCTCAGTTCCAAGCAAAGGCCCCGCGCGCTGAAGGACCAGTTCCAAGTTGCTCGACCAAACCTTCGAATCTGACAATTCTGGCTCGACCAAAGTGTTTTAAATGCCCAATAATTCGGTGAATATCATTTCCTAGGCAAAAGGCCCGAGTGGAACTAGCTCAAGCCCGATGAGGGCCAAACTAAGGCAATTCCGGCCAATTTCCAAGCTACTTGCTACTCAAGTCCGGTAACTTTGGAAGCACCTTGCTCAAGGAGGTTGGTAACGGGCACCTCTTAGCTTAAAGTCGGTTTTGCTTAGGGGAGAAGGATCTCCAAAAGACTTACATTTGGCACAAGCTAGCTTATTTGCGGCTAGCTTAAGGATGAAGAAAGCTTTGAGAAGTCGACACGCACCTACTAGCTTGGATTGCGGCTAGCCAATGGGAGGCTTTCCTTAGCCATGAAGTCGCCACCTCATATGCCTATAAATACAAGAGCAATACCTTGAGAAGAGATGTCCCAAAATTGGTCCACAAAGGTCCTTGTCCTTGTCCTTCCCTTTGGTCCGAATTGTGCTAGAGTGCTAGAGTCCTTGTGTGAAAATTGAGAGAGAAACACTTGTAGTTTATAGCTCACAATCCATCCGTGTACCATTTGTGCTAGAAATCGGAAAAGCTTCAACTTCTTTCTACTCAATCTTGTTTACCTTCATTTAGAATGGTTATGATGTTCATTTCAATGGTTACTTGTAGCTAAATCGCCATTCGGTTGAGGGAAGTTGATGTTATGAAACCGTTCTAGACCTTTGCTATCATGTTACTATGTGTTCTAACTAGTTCTTGTGTTCTCGGATTGAACATATGAGGAAGAGTGATGCTTGACATGGCATGGTTCTTCCAAGTAGTTCGCTCCATCTATGGTTGCTTGGTTGTTTCTGAAATGAGGGATCAAGTAATTGCTCTTGGAATGACATACCTTGACATGGGGTGTTAGCCTAAGGGAGAACTAGAAGGCTTGTCTTGAAATGGACAAGTTGAGGAACGAATGCTTGAAATGGTTTCGTTTGGAGTTAGACTTGACATGGAATAACTCACTCTTTAGAACACTTGGTTAAATCTTTGATGGTCGATGATGAACGGGGACATAACAAAAGACTCCTAAAACCGAATTCACTCACTTAATTTAAACACCCTTTATTTTACTTGCACTTTACTTATTGTCTTTACTTTCCTCGCACATTTACTTTCAGTCAAGACTTGGACCTTCAAGCACCTTTATTTTCAAGCACTTTACTTTCTCGCACATTTACTTTCAGTCAAGTCTTGGTCTTTCAAGCACCCTTACTTTTCAGTAATTTACTTTACGCTCTTTACTTTTCAGTACCTAAACAACCAAAAAAAAACCCCAATTGTCTTTACTTTATTTTCGCTTTTAGAAGAACAACTGTTTTCTACCATAACTCCCTTGGGTTCGACCCCTACTTACCGTTTGCTACCTGTAGTGAACCACTAAAGTAGTGGAAAATATAAATGTAAATTTGCAGGTCACAACGACAGCCTGTCCAATTTTGGCGCCGTTGCCGGGGAGTTTGTTAGTGTATTAGATAAGTTGTTCCTTCTTTTTCTTTAGTTTTTGCTCTTATTTCTGTATAACCATGTCTCGTGCAGAAAGCCAGTATGACGAGGAAATCAACGATGAGATAAACCTACGACAAGATGAGGCACCATTCCCATACATAGATAACCCAGAAGACCTCATCCGGAATCGCAACCGGATTGATAGAGAAGCCGCCCGGAGAGAACAAGGGCAACCGGCCGCGCGAAATGGAGCTGGCCCGAGGCAACCTCCTAGACAACAACCGCCCCCTCCACAGCAGCGAGCACCGAGGCACCGGCCCATTTTCAACGAACGCTATAGGGACGACATCCTCCGTGAGCCTACTATGGGAGAACTCTCGGCGCCCAATTTTAGGAACCAACCATGGTGCATTTACGAGGATCCTGAATTGGAAGACATTACTATCAGCACATCGGTAGTGCATAACTTGCCAAAGTTCTCGGGAAATCAGGGAGAATCCGCAACTACTCATCTTCAACGTTTACATGGCATTTGCCAAAATTTAAAACCTTATGGAGTCGATGTGGATGATTTTAAATTAAAAGCCTTCTATTTCTGCCTTATTGACTCGGCTAACGATTGGTTCCTTTCCTTACCTTCAGGTAGCATCCACAATTGGGCCCAAATGTAAAAGAAGTTCCTTGATAAATACTATCCAGCGGGAAAGGCGATGCAAGTAAGGAGACAGCTACAGGACATAAGGCAAGGGCCAAATGAGTCTATGTACGACTACCTGGAAAAGTTCAATCGCTTGGAACGAAGTTGCTGTACCCTAGGACTACCCGAGAAACTCATCGTCGAGTACCTACTTGATGGATTAACCCAACTTGATAAGAAGCTCCTGGACGCATCGGCTGGAGGAACCATAATGAACCTTCCTCTAAGCAGCATAAGAGAGCTTATCACAAGCGTCGCTGAAAATGCCCGATTTAGGGAAGAGACCACCCGTCACGATGAGTATGCCCGAACCAGGAACGTAGCAAAAGCCGAGATACCAACGAACGCTTTGCCCGAGGAAATGAAGCAGATGAAGGAAATGATGATGCAAATCCTACGAAGGCAGCCGGCTCAAGTTAGACCTTGCGAGTTTTGTGAGTCGTTGGACCATAAAACTGATGCTTGTCCGACGTTAATGGAAAACGGTTTGGAGGAAGTTAACGCAATAGAGGGATACCAGGGGTATAACAACAACGACCGAGCAGGACCAAACCGACAGTATAGACAACCTATCAGACAGAATTGGCCAAATGACCAGAAGCAGACTTGGCGAAATGATTCAGGTCCGAGCGGGCGATACGACAACAACGCCCCAAGGAGAACGCAACAGGCCGCGCCTCAACCGGTTCAGCAATTCTATCAACCACCTCACCGACAATACAACCAGGGCGGACCAGGCCAATACCCACCAAAGGGGCCGAATCAATACCAAGCCGGTCCGAGCCAGCAAAATCAGAGCAAGCCGCTTGAAGAAATCGTAAAGGATCTATCCAACACGGTGAACCAATTCATGGCAAAAACCGATGGAGCAATAGCAGACTTGGGTAAGCAGATGTCCCAGCTGGCTACCTCGGTGTCCGAGCTAACAAATGAATCAGGCCGTCTACCTTCTCAAGTTATCCAGAACCCAAAAGGATTAGTTAACATGATGAAGCTATCAGACATGAACGCGGCACTAGAAGAATCAGATCAAATGGAAAAACAACAACACAGAGGACCCAAAGCCTACACACCAACAACTAAGCATTATACCCGTAGGCACCGTCCTAATTGGAATCAAGAGGAAGATCGACCTAATGATGGCGGAACATGGGCCACTCATTCCGACAACGGACGCTATGCGTTCACCGTTAACATGACACCTCCACCAAACACAACCTATGATGTGCCAGCATCTGGCTGGGATGATGAGGGTCAAGAGTCATCTTACCCTACTGAGACTTGTGTTTATGAACATCGTGCAATCCAAAAGGAAGAAATGGATAAGGAGTTGGAATCAAGAAATGTCCTGCCAACAGTAAAAAACTTAGCTTGGAGCCATGAGGTTCAACAAGAAATGCGCAAGGATCCAGGAGCCTTCACGGTCACTTGTAGTTTCGGCAAAACCAGAATTGATCATTGCTTAATAGATCTTGGGGCCGCCGTGAATGTCCTGCCTTACCCTCTATATTGCTCATTGGGGCTCGGTCCTTTGTCCCCGTCATTAATATCTCTAGAGTTGGGGGACAAGACATGTGTTCAACCGGTTAGAGTGCTTGAAAACTTTATGCTTCGCGTAGGAAAAGTCCTTGTTCCTACAAGTTTTTATGTGATCCCAATCAAAGAAGCCAGCACGGACGATCCTCCAACAGTTATATTGGGATGACCGTTCCTTTACACCACAGGGGCAAAAATCAACATGGGCAAGGGCACGCTGTCGCTTGCATTCGGTGGCAAAACTTCATTCTATAATATCTATGGTAATAGCCGCACTTGGGACCCTGACATACCATCAAGGAGAGTCCGGACTGGAGTCATTCCAGGAGCCCCAGCAAAATTTGACTTAAGCCGCTCATGGGATCCCAACTGGTGAAACAAGGTACCGTCGAGCCAACGACGTTAAACAAGTGCACTGGTTGGGAGGTAACCCAACACTATCTTACTTCTAGTCATTTAATTTCTGTCATTTAAATTTCAGTTTCTTTAAAAGTAATTCTCACCCTTTTGTCTCTTTTTGTGTAAATGTTTGCTTAAAACAGCTTTTGAACTAAGTCGTGCCGCGAGGCACAGCCTTGTTCAAAAGTGTGGGGTGAAAATCAACTTTGCATATAGTAGTTAGCATGTTTTCATTAGCTTTTACCTTTTTGAACAGTTTGAATATAAGCTTCATGATGTGAAATAGATGGACCCGACTTCATACATGTCCTTGTGAGATCTAAACTGTGTTTAAACTTTAGAACTTAACTTTTTATTTGTCTTCTCGTGCCTAGATAAAAAGGGATGTGGAGTTGATAGAAAAAGTCCTAGAGAGGTCTGAAAAGCAATCCAAAGACCGGGTCTCACTATATGGTTATCTGAAGTCAGTGGAGGTTAGAACTTCGGGTTTCAATTGAGTTTTGAGTGGACTCCGCCATGCAAAATCTATGCAAGAGCGGGACGGGAATCAAACCGTCCTACCTCTAGTTCAAATAGCCGGGAAAATATACGGGCGACCCTCGTATTGACTCGCGCAAAAGAACCAAGATGAGGGAGAGCGGGGAGGTATTTCCATATGCTTTAGGGCAATGATTGGACCTCCCAAGAGACAAATAAATGGTCTAGCAAGTCACAAAGAAGAAAAGCTCGAAGAAGCAAATCAATGGCCCAAAAAGCCAGTTATGTGAAGGTTTTAACCAAGAAAACAAAAGTGAAATTCTCCAACTCCAAATCAAAAGCCAAAAGGCAAAAGTCACTTCAAAAGCCATCCGTCTCAAAAAGAAATCAAAGAGCTCGAAGCGTTGAAACCCGAATCGAATCATGTACTAAAGAAAGCTACGGAAGATAACCATATAGCTCGAGCTTGGTCCGAAGAGTGCGTACAAGAACCTAAAAAGGACTATCTCCCACTCATCCAAATTGGTTTGTATCACGGCTCGGAGGTACAAATATTAAGTTACCTTCTAAATTTTAATCACACTTTATTTTGACATCAAGTGATGCATGAATAGGAAAAGTCTAGACTAGCAATCTAACCATTCATATATATAACAGTTTGTTTTGCCTCTCTTACCTAAGATTGTTCGGGACGAACAAGGATAAGTGTGGGGTGATCTGATGGGGTGTATTTATACGATCCCTAAAGACAGTTAAACCCACCAAATTAACAGTTTTATCTTAACAACTTTCACTTGTTAGTCCCATTTTGTTCTACAGGTTATGTTGAGGTTTAGTGAAGAAAACAGCTTAAAAAAGGGATTTTATGCTAAAAATAAACTACAAGTTGATCAGGCCAATCGGTGTCCGAAGAACCAGGCCTCGTCCGAAGAAATGCCCGGACGCGTCCCAGAACCATTGCCGAGAACCGTTGCCGAGAGCCGTTGCCGAGAAAACCCGGACGCGTCCCAGGCCTGTCCGAGAACACATGCGCAATCGTGAAAATCTTCGGCCATGACCTATCTCCGGCAGCATTCTGAGAAATCCGCCTTGACCAAAATGTTCCAAATGACAATTAAGGTGGAGAATGTCGAGATACCAAGAGCGACGCACGAGCCATTTGACAGTCGGCTCAGTTCCAAGCAAAGGCCCCGCGCGCTGAAGGACCAGTTCCAAGTTGCTCGACCAAACCTTCGAATCTGACAATTCTGGCTCGACCAAAGTGTTTTAAATGCCCAATAATTCGGTGAATATCATTTCCTAGGCAAAAGGCCCGAGTGGAACTAGCTCAAGCCCGATGAGGGCCAAACTAAGGCAATTCCGGCCAATTTCCAAGCTACTTGCTACTCAAGTCCGGTAACTTTGGAAGCACCTTGCTCAAGGAGGTTGGTAACGGGCACCTCTTAGCTTAAAGTCGGTTTTGCTTAGGGGAGAAGGATCTCCAAAAGACTTACATTTGGCACAAGCTAGCTTATTTGCGGCTAGCTTAAGGATGAAGAAAGCTTTGAGAAGTCGACACGCACCTACTAGCTTGGATTGCGGCTAGCCAATGGGAGGCTTTCCTTAGCCATGAAGTCGCCACCTCATATGCCTATAAATACAAGAGCAATACCTTGAGAAGAGATGTCCCAAAATTGGTCCACAAAGGTCCTTGTCCTTGTCCTTCCCTTTGGTCCGAATTGTGCTAGAGTGCTAGAGTCCTTGTGTGAAAATTGAGAGAGAAACACTTGTAGTTTATAGCTCACAATCCATCCGTGTACCATTTGTGCTAGAAATCGGAAAAGCTTCAACTTCTTTCTACTCAATCTTGTTTACCTTCATTTAGAATGGTTATGATGTTCATTTCAATGGTTACTTGTAGCTAAATCGCCATTCGGTTGAGGGAAGTTGATGTTATGAAACCGTTCTAGACCTTTGCTATCATGTTACTATGTGTTCTAACTAGTTCTTGTGTTCTCGGATTGAACATATGAGGAAGAGTGATGCTTGACATGGCATGGTTCTTCCAAGTAGTTCGCTCCATCTATGGTTGCTTGGTTGTTTCTGAAATGAGGGATCAAGTAATTGCTCTTGGAATGACATACCTTGACATGGGGTGTTAGCCTAAGGGAGAACTAGAAGGCTTGTCTTGAAATGGACAAGTTGAGGAACGAATGCTTGAAATGGTTTCGTTTGGAGTTAGACTTGACATGGAATAACTCACTCTTTAGAACACTTGGTTAAATCTTTGATGGTCGATGATGAACGGGGACATAACAAAAGACTCCTAAAACCGAATTCACTCACTTAATTTAAACACCCTTTATTTTACTTGCACTTTACTTATTGTCTTTACTTTCCTCGCACATTTACTTTCAGTCAAGACTTGGACCTTCAAGCACCTTTATTTTCAAGCACTTTACTTTCTCGCACATTTACTTTCAGTCAAGTCTTGGTCTTTCAAGCACCCTTACTTTTCAGTCATTTACTTTACGCTCTTTACTTTTCAGTACCTAAACAACCAAAAAAAACCCCAATTGTCTTTACTTTATTTTCGCTTTTAGAAGAACAACTGTTTTCTACCATAACTCCCTTGGGTTCGACCCCTACTTACCGTTTGCTACCTGTAGTGAACCACTAAAGTAGTGGAAAATATAAATGTAAATTTGCAAGTCACAACGACAGCCTGTCAATGTTCACCTTCAACGAATCCCAGTTTAAGCCTCGCAGACAGTGCGATTCGCATAGCTTTTCTCCACTTGACGAAGTTCTCCCTTCCAGTAAGGATTTCTCCAACAATGGAGTTCCCAGTGATTTCATTATTATTGACATAATAAATGTCATCTGTTGCAGTTGCTGGTGCAGGTTGAGGTGAGATGACAGTGTTACCTGCGTTGATCTGGGTCAGCAAGACGTCTGATTCTGCAGTTTCTTCCATGAATGAAAGAGAAATATCCTGATCGGAAGAGGACTAAAGGAGGTCGGAAAAAAATGGTGAAAACGATCGGAAAGGGTTATGACAACCAGATCGTTCCTGCTCTGAATACCATGTGAATAAACGAAGCAGGGGAGAAAAGTGATTCAAGTTATGACAGTGATGATCGGAGAAGGAGAAGAAGATGTGCCATGAAGAATGAGGAAATTGTTGGTTTCATTGAATGAGACAAAAAAGATGTACAGTAGCTAACTAAATACAGTTGAGTTATTTTCAGTTTAGTGCCTGAAGAATATGACATGTACAGATTGATTATTGATATTACAAAAGACCCCTTGATGTAAGGAGGACTCCCAATATATTCCTCTATACATATAGTAATTACACTTTAGAGAATAATATACCCATTTTTCGCGCCCTTGAAAGTTTTCAACAGCTAACTACTCTTTTTTTTTTCTTCAACATTCAATTGTAAATCTAGAGTAAAAATTAGCTAGGTATAAAGCATATTTTTGGTGTAAAATGTAAAGTTTATTAAAACTGGGTTATAATTCGTCGCCGATGAATCAAAAGTACGACATATTTTATAATTCGTTACCAAAAAATTAACCATAAACGAATTTAATACAAGATTTAATCTCATCCGTCCAAATAATCAAATCATGGACTGGTATTAATTATAAATTTTGCATGACGAACTATATCGTACTTTTGATTTCTCGACGACGAATTATAACCCAATTTTGATAAACTTTTTTACATTTTGAACAAAAATATATTTTGTACCTGATCTTTATTCAATATGTAATGATAATCAACAGTATTACTGAAACACAAATTGTTGATATAATAATACTGATACACAAATTAAGTACTACAGTATTTTTTTTTTTATTCCACACATAGATAGCAATACAGACAGACAGCTGATCAAGGATGAGCGAGTACATTATTATATTGAAACACAACAAATGCAAATCCAAGCAAACAAGCAGTGAAATAGCAAAACAGACGCACACACACAATTTAAAGTCTCAGGCCTTGGATCGAGGAGAGGAGACACAACTCCAACTAGAAAGATCATCAATAGACGAGGTCAGCTGCCCAGGCTTGGCAGGTAGTGGAATGTCATTGCGGCGCAACAACAGCTCCAACTGCATAGCCCAGTCATCAGCTTTCATTTTATCATCCAGCAGTTTCATCTTTTCATCCTTCAAGTTCTCATTACGTTTCTCAACCGCAGTTTTCTGAATCTCCATCCAGCTGAGATCACTTTTCGCTGTCCCCAGCAATCCTTCTAGTTTGGTATTCTGTCTTTTCAGCTCTTTCCCTACTTCCTCGCAATTCTCAAGCGCCCTCCGAGCTCCCTCCAGTCTTTTTCCCAGGACCATAACATCTGACATTAATTCATGTACCTGAGATTCAAGATTTGACTTGTCATTCTCCAGCTCAGATATTTTTGTCCCCAGCTTGGATTTCTCAGCTTCCAAATCTGCTACTTTGATCTGTAGCTCGGCTTTCTCAGCCTCCAGCGCAGAATTGCCCTTTGTGACCTGAATCGTTATATCATCCAGTGT
This sequence comes from Rhodiola kirilowii, assembly GCA_033675215.1. Classification (NCBI taxonomy): domain Eukaryota; kingdom Viridiplantae; phylum Streptophyta; class Magnoliopsida; order Saxifragales; family Crassulaceae; genus Rhodiola; species Rhodiola kirilowii. Next base: position 9,251,281 of record CM066203.1, on the reverse strand, counting down.
GATTTTAGCAGCCTCAAATATGGCCTTAGCAGCATTAAGTTGTCTCGTAGCTGCATCAAATCTGAGCTTGGACGCCTGAAGACTCGCTCTAGCCGCTTCCAGTCTTATCTTGTCAATCCCAACTTGACTCTGAGCAGCTTCCAGGTGCTCTCGAGCAGTCACCAGCTGAGCTCTCGCCTCATCAAGTTGAGATTGAGCAACCACCAGTTGTGACTTGGCATCCTCCAGCTGAGACTGAGCAGCCTTCAACTGCGCCTGAGCAACTCTCAGCTGCGTCTTCTCCGCTTCCAACTGCAGCCTATCACCTTTCAGTTGCGCCTTCTCAGCTTCGAGTTCGTGGTTTGATACTTTTGCCCCGCCTGTTTTTGATAAGATTTCAAACTTGTAAGCCTCGAACTCAGCGCGGTCAGCCTTCAGTGCATTCATTCCTGCTTGCAGCTCGAGCTTGTCGGCTTCCAACAACTTCAACTGGATATCCAGATCCAAGTTACTGCGGCCCCCCATGTCCTTAATTTGGAGAAATGAAAAATATGAGCGATAAACTTCAAATATTGTTGCAAATTATATTGTAGTACACTGTGAATTTGTGAGTTTCTGATCCTATGCAAGGGCCAGTATTTATATAGACCCGTCTCACATTTATTCAAAATATTAATGTTTTATAAATTCAAATGTATTTAATTAATAAAAAAGATGACTTTTGATAAGGCTTATTTTATTTGTCAAATCTGATGAATGTTCCTATCCACTTCCCATGCATATATTCTAATTAAACACCTATGGGGCTGCTAAGCTTAGTTGTTTAATTTATTCGGTGGGTTTACAAAGACAAATTGGGCTGCTTAGCTTAGTTTAATTAATTAATTAATTAATGTATATTGATTGGAAAATATGGTTAAATAACTCATATCATAATGTCAAATGAATGATACATTAATTGTTAGTAATAACTCCTCACAGACAGACTTTCAATAGTCTTTGTTTATTCATTTCTTTTAATAATCTTGGTCTTATTTTATATTAGTCCTACTGACTCTTCGAATTGGTTTTCTAAATTTCTTCAAGTCAAGTGCACATTTTTATAAAAGCAAGCCTTATATACGGTGTGCATCTGATACAATCCAGTCAAATTACTTCTATGTATATTTAAGTAGTACAAGTCGATATGGTGCTGACCTATGTCCCAATACTGATTTTGCATTTTTTTTCTTCTTAGATTCAAATTTGAACATGCAAGTAATAAACATGTGTGAGCCTCACTCCTCACAACGATCCAGAAGACACTCTACTTCTACTACATGTAACTTCACAGTAGCGCGTGGATATGATTACATGGAAATTAAGAGTGACAAACTGGCACTGGCATACCTGATTAGACTGAGATGCTTTAATACGAAACAATACATCACCATAAGTATGACCAGTCTGTATGACATTCAAGGTAGACTGCTATCAGAGACATAAGGTCCAGTCGTATTACGGATGTGACATAAGTTCGATTGCGACTGGCTACGGTATGTCAGTCGTATAACATATGTTAAGCGACAGACATATACAACAGCCGCGCAAGGGGCATGTCAGTCGCTTTAGTGACTGTAAGCGACAACCTCATATCGATATATATGTACTGGTTTATGTTTGACACATAAGTAATTTTATTTCAATGTCAGTCGCTTTAAAATTTTATTTTCGTAGATCAATGAGAGGCATAAGGTGAATGTTTTAGTAAAATGAGTCGTCTAAGTATAAATAATGTATTTCCATGAGCCGCATTAGTTTGGATATGTGTGTTGTTGTATTGGTTGCAGTTGCATAAGTAGTCATAATGGTATTTGCAAATTAAACTACATTCAGAAACCACCTGTTTTAGGCAAAATGATCTAAATTGTTACACAAATGCGGGAAACAATTTTTCCAGCACCAAAAAGGATAACAAGTTCGACGAGCAGGACAATACATCATTACACAAAAGTTAATTTTCAAATGTCAGTATGCACCAAACTTGACAACACCCAAACCAAAGCTGGCACCATCGGAGACATTGCATCCATGGCTAGGAATCCCCACTCCCAGTCGGACCATTTCTTCAAGTGCCTTTAGTCGATCCTCAAACACAGCATCCCTTTTGGCAGCCTCTTCCTTTGCCTTGGAGAGCTCTTCCTTCAGCACGTGGTTAGACGCCCCGCCTCTAGGGCGAGGAGGCCTCCTTATAGTGCCACCTACGCCGGACACTTGAGTCCCCTTCTTTTGCCCAACAGCCTTATAAATAATGTCCAGTTGTTTGTTGGTAAGGCTTCATCATCAGCAACAACACTGTCCGAGTCATCAGAATCATGGTCATGGTTATGGGTCAGCAGCTTGACTTTGGCACACATTTGCTCTTATGTAAAATTAGAAAATAATTTATTAAAAAGAACATTGAAAGATGCCTAAAAACGATATACTTGAATATAGTTATAAACTTTCATCTTCATGAACAAATAAAAGAGCATACATTGATATATATTAATAATATGATAAAACTACATAACATTAAAATTGCATTGATCAACATAACTGTGCATAACACAATATGTATGTTACGTTATTGACAAGCGTAATTTTAACCCTTATAGTCGTCAAGTTACGAGTTTTAGGGGTCGAATTGAAGTCAAACAAAATTTATAACCTTGGTAAGCCAATGGTCGATCCAAGGAACAGACGTGTGTGAATACTAGTTAACAGGTGACCTATTTAGCTATTACGATTAAGAAAAGGTTTTATGGTGTCAAAAGTAACAGAAATTAAATGCAGAAAATAAAAGGTTGTAACTTTATCAGAGGAAGAATTCCAGGTCCATACTTCACCCGTGCTAACCCCACTAATCATGCAATCATGTCACGTGAATTATTCATGCTATCGAATATGGAATTAAACCGAAATAACACTAGACAAGCCGCCCATCCACGGGTCATTGTCTAGATTAATCTCAATTGTTGAACGCCACCCATCCACGGATTATCAACGATCTCGATTGTTAAACTAAAGAGTTTCCTATTAATTCATGTACTACCATTGTAGCAACATGACCTAACATCAATTTCATGTAATCCGATTAATACCTAGGACCCATCCATCTTTCGGTAAATAACCTAAATACGTTCTAGCATGCAAACATCTCATTCAATGTAAATACTTGCAAGATCGATAAAATTAAGCACAATGAAATTGAACATTCGAATCGCATAATTAAAAACGTTTAATTGATCACATGAGAGTTGGGTACATATCACGGGATCCGTAGGATCCCAGAATTAGAAGACTACTCACTACTCATGGTAAATTAACCACAAATAGTGTAATGATAGAGAGTAAGGACGAGTTAACCGTAGACAATGTAGCTCAATGATCCTCAATCTCTTGCGATGTTCTCCTTCTTCTCTCCCAAGTTAGGGTTCTTCAATCTAAAAATAAGCACACTTTTTTCATCTAGTCGAATCCTCTCTTTATAGCTCGAATTTCCATAATAATCTGAAGTCGAAATTAGGAAAGTCCTGTGACATCTTAACTGTCACGGACTGTCACGAGACCCAAAAATTTCGTTTCCACGGCCAAGTCCCGTGACAGTTCTATTGTCCCGTGACAGCAGGGAGTGTCACGGTACTTGACTTCCGGTGCCTTTTGGAGATCTAAACCTTCGAATCTGCTCTTGGTGTCAACTACAAAGTTGTACGCCTTCGAGTTAGCTTTCGAACAAGCTAAATTTAGACCCATTTGGACTTGATATGCGCTCTGGGAATGCAAAATACGTCGCAAAGGTCCGTCTGCCCTGTTTTGTCCTCTTTTTTGCCCAAATCTTCACCAATTGCTTTGCTTTGCTTCGGATCAATCCAAAAGTATTAGATATGAGACATATGATCTGAAACACTAGAAAAGAGGTTAAATGATGACAATTTGCCGGGAGAATGAGTGATATCCTTCATCGTATGGAGCAATTAACTAGTCAAAATCTCGACTGATCAGTTATCATATTCATAACCAACACATCACATAATAAAATAGACAGTGCCATTACAGAATACCAATACATTTTTATGAAACAATTGTAATAAGTCCTAATATAGAATATGTCATTAACCCTTTTATAATTAATCAATCCTTTTGTCAATGTACATACACTGAAATTGTAAAGCAGGATTGAGTAAAGTACCACTAAAGGACCGCTTTCAGCTTTCTGTGAGTAAACCTCTTCAAATGCAGCAACAAAGGGCGCTTTGTGTCCCTTTTCCAAGTGCTTTAATGCTCGAATGCAGAAAAGGGTTTTACCAGAATGATGGTTCACTTTTTTGACCCTAGCACCTTTCATTCTTGCAGATATAGCCTACATAACAAAGGAAATATTAGGAAGATAAAAACAGTGAAGTTAATTTTTAAAAAGTAAACGATAAGTTACAGAGTATAACCTGCTGACCAGGCTCCTTAAAGTGATGCACAAGCCATTTCCACTCATCCTTTCTATGTACGAATTCCTTGGGGGTCTTCTCTCCATGGGCCAAATAGTGAGTGCGGCAATCTGATTTCCAGTCTTTATAGCGACTGTTGGCAGTCCTTGTTATAAACTCCCAGAGCAAAGTGTCATCCTTGGGTAGGAAGAAATGCGGCTACACAAAAACCATTAAAGTAAACATGTAAGTATACACCTCTATAAAAGCCAGGATTATGACTATAGTGCTTAATTATAATTAAACTAATTTGACTCACGCTTAGGTAATTACCAACAATGTCCTAGTGCTTGGACTCCAGTTCAGTATAAGTTGAGGCTACCATTGGCACTTTCTCCTTTACACAACTCCAAATCTGATGAGTCATCATGCTGCGAATCTTCACACTAACAGGCCCATTAGCGTCTAATGTGCACTCTACTTTGATCTGTGTCCCGAGCCTGTGGACTAAGTCTACTATCTTAGCGCCACAAACAACACCACAGCGCTTTCGCTTCTTGCCAGGTTCACAACCATCAGCAGACTCTGTCACATTTGAATCAAAAACCAATATCAAAATGCATACCATACATCAACAAATGACCACATACATAATAAACAATAACTGACTAATTCATCAAAACAACAATATGAAACTGAAATATTGAAGTAAAATGCATAATATTACCAGTGGCATTGGAAATCTTGCAACGGATGCTCAAGAGTTCTTCGACCGGTTCGTCAGGAATCATCGCTTCAATGTGCTCATCTTCGTCAATATTAGCATGCTCTGCTTCATCAACAGCAGTGTCTTCATCAACAGCGGTATCTTCATCAACAGCAGGGTCTTCATCTAGGGCTTCCGGTTCTTTACCAGTAGATGCAGCAGGCGAGGGTGTAAGGGATGGATATGGGGCGGAAAATGAACCGGGTAAGGACGCAGAACTAAGTGTACGGATAGGGTATTTACAAATAGCAGTAGCGGATGGAGCGATTTTAGGGTTTGAATCTCCAATTTATGGTGGTATATCAATGGTAGGTTTGTGGACTCGGAGTTCCGAGGAACATGTAGGACTACGACGGAGTTGGTAGGTTTGTGGACTCGGAGTTGGAGTTTCGAGGAACATCAAGGATGAGCGAGTACATTATTATATTGAAACACGACAAATGCAAATCAAGCGACAAGCAGTGAAATAGCAAAACAGACGCACACACACAATTTAAATTCTCTCAGGCCATGGATCAAGGATAGACCCCAACTTATTGATCAGCTGGGCATGCTGAGCCCATCTCTCTGAGCAAGTCAGTTCCTAGCAGAAAGATCAATACAGGAGGTCAGCTGCCCAGGCTTGGCAGGTAGTGGAATGTTATTGCGGCGCAACAACAGCTCCAACTGCATAGCCAGTCATCGGCTTTCATTTTATCATCCAGCAGTTTCATCTTTTCATCCTTCAAGTTCTCATTACGTTTCTCAACCGCAGTTTTCTGAATCTCCATCCAGCTCAGGTCACTTTTAGCCGTCTCCAGCAATCCTTCTAGTTTGGTATTCTGTCTTTTCAGCTCTTTCCCTACTTCCTCGCAATGCTCAAGCGCCCTCCGAGCTCCCTCCAGTCTTTTTCCCAGGACCATAACCTCTGACATTAATTCATGTACCTGAGATTCAAGATTTGACTTATCATTCTCCAGCTCAGATATTTTTGTTCCCAGCATATATAGATATCTCAGTTACCAGTACCGATAATTTAATCTGTAGCTCGGCTTTCTCAGCCTCCAGATCAGAGTTGCCCTTTGTGACCTGAATCGTTATATCCTCCAGTGTGATTTTAGCAGCCTCAAATATGGCCTTAGCAGCATTAAGTTGTCTCGTAGCTGCATCAAATCTGAGCTTGGACGCCTGAAGACTCTCTCTAGCCGCTTCGAGCCTTATCTTGTCAATCCCAACTTGACTCTGAGCAGCTTCGAGGTGTTCTCGAGCAGTCTCCAGCTGAGCTCTCGCCTCGTCAAGTTGAGATTGAGCAACCCCCAGTTGTGACTTGGCGTCCTCCAGCTGAGACTAATGTCACGGGCTTAATCTTTGGTTGCTCGATAAGCCCCGTGCGGCCTTAGCGTCTCGTGCTAAGTCAGCCTCACAATGGGATCTCTCGTGCGGAACAAAGGCAAAATGACAAGGCTTTTGGGACGAAAGCTTGTATTGCAATTGAGGAGAGATTACAAGTGTGTAGATGGCTCGATGCCTAAGTTAGGGAAGGGTCTCCCACTACTTATACACATTTGGCTAGGATCTTTACCCCTAAACCGCCACACTTGGTGGGCATTGATTGGCTGCCGGCTATGGGATATTTATCCAAGTAAACCGCCACACTTGGTTGGCTAGGAAGCAAAGCCATCGGAGGGATATTTGCCCAAGTTACACCTCCAAGCTCCATGTGTCCAATGGAAGCTTCTTGACCCAAGGCTAAACCTCCTCTTCTCATTGGTCGAAAATGGCCAAGTCGGCCAACCAAGAAGACTTGAGTTGGCGGAAGAAACCTTGGGCGCGAAAGAGAAACCTCGGGCACCAGGGAGAAGCCTCGGGCGCAAGGGACAAGCCACGGGCGCCTCGGCCAGGTGAGCCGGGCGTGACATTCTCCCACACTTAATCGCGCGACGCCCTCGTCGCGACTTGCCGGTTTTCTTCGGAATGGGCGAGGGATTCCGCAGGCCTTCCTTGAGTTGCATGGTCGACAACACTTGGAAATTACAGGGGTTGCTCCTTGTCGTCGGAACAACGCATTCCTTCTTCCCGCCCATGATGCACATGGTGTTGTTGATTGGGACCATGAACGCATTGGCTTGGTCGTGGAATGCCAACCCGAAGATAACTTTGATGTCGTCCATCGCCACAATGGCAAAGTCGAGTTTCCCTGCCCATGTCCCCACACGGGTCTCGACTCCTTTTGCCATGCCGAGAATTCTTTTGGTAGGCGAGTTGACTGCCTTGACAGAACTCTCACCATAGGTCCCCTTGACTCCAAGCCGCGTCGCTTCCTCCCTTGAAAGGAAATTATGCGTAGCTCCTGTGTCAAGCATGGCCTTGGCGCGCTGCCCTTTGATCGTGGTGTCAACAAAGTGCAGTCCCTTGGCCTGGACCTTGGGCGTCGAATGCATTGCGTTGAGCAGTCGCATCGACCCCAAACGTGCCTCTCCCTTGCCCGGAGCCTCCGAACGGATTAAGGATACTGAACTAAGTGCTGCTTTCTGCGGGCAGTTCTTCGCCCAGTGCGGCCCACCGCACAGGAAACACCGGTTGTCACTCGGCCGGTTCGGGCTGCGTGCACCTTCCTTGGCCTTGCCCTTATCCCAGGATCGGGGTAAGGTCGAGCCATATGGCGCTTTCGCGTGCTGGGGCGTCTCTCCCCCACTCTTCGCTGGGTAGGCTGTCTCCGTGCTTGGCCTGGTCTCGGCTGGACCAGAGCCCATATAGTCCACAAGACCCTCGGCCGTAGCAATCGCGGAAGCCAGGTCTGGAGCACCTCGGCGTTTCAATTCTGTCTTGGCCCACATCTGTAGACCATCCTTAAAGTACCGCAAGGCCTCCTTGTTCGACAAATCCGAGACCTCCAGAATCAGAGTCGTGAACTCCTTGACATAGTCTCGGATCGACCCCTTTTGCTTGAGATTCCGGAGTCGTGACCAAGCCTCTTCTTCGGCATCCTCTGGGTAGAACTGACGCTTAAGGTCTCGCTTGAACTCAGCGAAGGTAGTGATGGAGCACGTCCCTTTCTCGATGTCGCCCCGTCGCCGACGCCACCACAGCATGGCCGTGTCCGTAAGATACAAGGCCGCAGTCCTTATTTTCACGGACTCGTTGTCCACTCCCGTCGTCTCGAAATACTGATCCATTCCCCATAAAAAGTTATCAATATCTCGAGCGTTGCGCGTGCCCCCAAAGCTCCTCGGCTTAGGCGCATCAATGGGTCGAGCCTCCGGTGTGGGAGCCACCGGGCCTGATGGTACGCCGGGCGGCTGCCCCTTTCGCACATTCTCCAGGTGCTCGAGCACGATGTCCGTCTCGTGCTCGTGGCTCACTCGCATCGAAGCCAACTCGGCCCCAAGTCCCTCGATCTGGTCGTGCGCCTCGCGAAGTTCCTTTTTGAATATTTCACGCTGCTTGGCGAGTTCACTCCCGAACTCGTCTCGCACCTCGGCCTTGAAGGATGACAGCAGCAGACTCAGCGACTCGTGTATGGCCGGGACCTCCTCCTCTAGGCGATTACTTCGAACGCCTAAGGTGTCCACCTTGGACTCCAGTTCCTCGAGCTGGTCCCCCAAGTCACCGGCTTTCTCCTCGACCAGAGCCAGGCGAGAGTCGAAGATGGGAATCCAATCCCTCGACCTCTCCCTTCGGGCATGGCTCCGCGAGGACTCACGGGTCGTCTGGGTTATCTCCTCCTGGACTGTCCCGGCTGGAACATCCTCTCGGCCAGATCCTGCCTCGGAGTCGCGAGCAGTTCTCTTGGTGCTTTTAGCGCCACGACCCATTTTGTCCGAGCAAAATGACTACACTTGTACGGCTCTGATACCTTTCTATCACGAGCTTAATCTTTGGTTGCTCGATAAGCCCCGTGCGGCCTTAGCGTCTCGTGCTAAGTCAGCCTCACAATGGGATCTCTCGTGCGGAACAAAGGCAAAATGACAAGGCTTTTGCAATTGAGGAGAGATTACAAGTGTGTAGATGGCTCGATGCCTAAGTTTGGGAAGGGTCTCCCACTACTTATACACATTTGGCTAGGATCTTTACCCCTAAACCGCCACACTTGGTGGGCATTGATTGGCTGCCGGCTATGGGATATTTATCCAAGTAAACCGCCACACTTGGTTGGCTAGGAAGCAAAGCCATCGGTGGGATATTTGCCCAAGTTACACCTCCAAGCTCCATGTGTCCAATGGAAGCTTCTTGACCCAAGGCTAAACCTCCTCTTCTCATTGGTCGAAAATGGCCAAGTCGGCCAACCAAGAAGACTTGAGTTGGCGGAAGAAACCTCGGGCGCGAAAGAGAAACCTCGGGCACCAGGGAGAAGCCTCGGGCGCAAGGGACAAGCCACGGGCGCCTCGGCCAGGTGAGCCGGGCGTGACACTAAGCTGCCTTCAACTGCGCCTGAGCAACTCTCAGCTGCGTCTTCAGCCTATCACCTTTCAGTTGCGCCTTCTCAGCTTCAAGTTCGTGGTTAGATACTTTTGCCCCTCCTTTGTTTGCTCCGAATACAAGCTTGTCAGCATTGAACTCATCGCGCTCAGCCTGCAGTGCAAGCTTTTCTGCTTCCAGCTGGAGCCTATCGGCTTCCAGCAACTGCCTATCCAGATCCAAGTTATAACTGCCCCCCGTGTCCTGAATTTTGAGAAATGAAAAATATGATCGATAAACTTCAAATATTGTTGCAAAGTTGTAGTACTCTGTGAATTTGTGAGTTTCTGATCCTAAGCAAAGGGCGAGTATTTATAGGCATTTATTCAAATATTAATAATGTTTTATAAATTCAAATGTATTTAATATAATAAAGATTAAAGAGACACTTTTTGATAAAGGCTTATTTTATTTGTCAAATCCGGGTGAAGGTCCTATATCCACTTCCCATGCATATCCTAAAGACATATGGGGCTGCTAAGCTTAATTAGTTGTTTAAGTCGTTGGGTTTAATTAATTAATGTATATTGATTGGAAAATATGGTTAAATAAATCATATCTGAATGTCAAATGAATGAAAGATTAATTGTTAGTAATAATTCACCCGGTGCCAAAGAGCGAAGTGAAGTGACTAGTGGAAAGTCACTCTCAACCAGTGTCAAAGTGCCCGGCTTCAAGTCCCTGCTCGAACATCTAACACACCATTATAAAATAAAAATTGTTAGTAATAATTCACGGACAAACTGTCAATAGTCTTTGTTTATTCATTTCTTTCAATAATTTTGGTCTTATTTTATATTAATCCTACTGAATCTCCGAATCCTTACGGGCCAGATTGGTTTTCTAAATTTCTTCACGTGCGCATTTTTATAAAGGAAAGCTTCTACAGTCGTCTTCAAGGGCATCAGATATATAATCAAGTAGTACAAGTCGTTATGGTACTAACATATGTCCCAATACCGACTTAGCATTTTTTTTCTTAGATTCAAGTTTGAATATGCAAGTGATAAATCGAGTGTCAGCCTCACAACGATACAGAAGACACACTACTTCTACTACATGTAACTTCACAGTAGAACGTGGATATGACTACATGGAAATTAAAAGTGACAAACTGGCACTGGCATACCTGATTAGACTGAGATGCTTTAATACGAAACAATACATCACCATAAGTATTAGTCATACTGTATGACATTCAAGACAGATGCAATCACATGGCTAGTCTGCACCTGCCCCTTCACCAATCCACCTTAACCTACAATCCACCATATCAACACAATTTCTGCTCAGCTGTTTACATAACCAGCCGACGCAGCACCCAAGAGCTATTGGTGAGGTGCTCATTTTCCCACCAATGAATCCCTTTAGTCCAGTACGCAAGGATCCACTCGTTCCATAAATTTTTACTTTCTACAGTCAAACCCCACAACTGGTTCAGAACCATAACATCATTCATCAACTCAAGGCTTTTAAGCCCCAACCCCTCTTCTCTCTTATCTCGACAGGCTTTTTCCCAACTAATAAGATGGCACCCTCTCCCCGCAGCACTGCCATTCCACAAGAATCTCACACAAATAGAATTGATGGCCCTAATCACGTTCCTCGGCAAGAAACAAATCCGGGCCCAGTAGAAAACAATAAACTGGAGAACTGATTGAATAAGGGCTCTTCTACCAGCTCTAGACAAAAAATGATTATTCCAACTATCCAACTTTGCTGTCAGCCGCTGAATAATGGCAGAGCAGTCTTGAGAGCGAATGTTCCTTGAAGTGAGTGGGAACCCCAAATATCTAACTGGCAGCATACTGAGTTTGGTGCACAGCAAACCTTCAATCCAACTTCTTTTATTCGCATCCATGCCTGCTGCAAAAAAAGTTATCTTTTCTCTACATTCACCGACAGGCCGACACAAGCCAGAAACTCACCAAGAATATGTTTCAAAGCAACAATGGATGTGTCTCTCCCACTACTGAATAGGAACAAGTCGTCTGCAAAAATGATGTGCTTTAAATCCACCTTATGGCATTTAGGGTGATGGTAGTAGCCCTGCTGCTTCGTCAAGCCTTCTAACAACCTAGAAAGTCACTCCATATCAATAGTAAACAACAATGGGGAGATAGGGTCCCCTTGGCGCAAACCTCGTTTCCCATCGAAGTAGTCCACTAGCTATACATTGATCTGGATAGAAAAAGAGGTAGCCTCCACACATATGGAAATCCAAGAAATAAACTTCATCGGAAAATTTAGATTAATAAGCATTGACCTGAGGAAGTTTCAATCCACGATGTCATAAGCCTTGCGCAAATCAATTTCCAGGCCACCATTTCACTAACTGACTGTCTCCCATATTCAGTAATGAGTTGTTGAGCCACACAGACATTCCCAATAATAGATCTCCCCTGAATGAAAGCTCCCTGAGCTAAATCAATAATATTTGGCAGGACCTCCTTAAGTCTTCCAGCAAGAGTCCCTGAGATGACTTTATAAGCAACATTGCAGCAAGAAATCGGGCGATAATCGGCAGGTTCAGCAGCAAGATTAGACTTGGGAATCAGCTCAATAAAAGTTGCGTTCAAACCTTTAGGCAACGCATTATATTTAAAACAATGCCTGATCGCTCTGCAAAATTCTTTTCCCACCAGACTCCAATTTTCCCTGAAAAAACTGGCCGAAAATCCATCTGGACTGGGAGATTTGTGAGCACCAATCTTACTCAACGCTGCCCAAATATCTTTGTCTGTAGCTTCTTGGATCAGGCCTCTACACTGCACATCTTCCACTTTTCTGCCCATGTTCACCACTTCTGACTTGATTGGGATGCACTCCTTGGCCTCGGCGAGGATGTACTTAATGACTTGGGCTGCTGCTGTAGTCGTCCCATCAGCACATTTGATAGTCTTAATGTTCTTTCTGCTCCTGCGACCCTTGAGGATATTGTGGAAGTATCTCGTATTTGCGTCACCATCTTTGAGCCATCTCAGTTTGCCCGTTGCTAAAAGAAGAGAAGCTGATACCCTTTAATCTTCCTGAACTCTTTCGCCAAGGCTTGCTCATTAAGGACCAAAGAGGCATCATCAGCCATCAGGGGCTTGTTCCGCAGCTTCCTGCGCATCACTCAGCGTAGTCCTCAGCTTCTCTACTCTACTATCCATGCCTCTAGTCTCATTGATGAATTCTCTCTTCATCATTGATTTCATCTCCTTCATTTTGCCTTGGACCATAAACAAATTATTACAATCTCTGGTACTCTTCCAACAGTTCTCTACTTTCTTATGATAATCCTCTAGCTTTTCCCAAAAATTACAATATCTGAACGGAGATCTTCTGAAAGGCCTGCACCCCCAAGAGATAACTACCGGACAGTGATCAGAGATACCAAGAGGAAGAACAACAACTGAGGAGTGAGGACTACGGATTTACACTAAATACGTTCCTGCGGACACAATTTGTTATTACTCCAAGTGTAACGGAAGCCACTGGAATCGATATCCACTAAACTGACAAACTTCTTTAAGTCTTCAACTTCATTCTCTCGGACCTTCAGCTCATTCAGCTTCTCAGAAGGACTGAGGACACAATTAAAATCTCTCAGACAAATCCAACTTCCAGTAAAAGCACTAGCATGCCTCTCTAACTCTGTCCATGTAGAAGCTCTATGCCTAGCACAATTGCTAGCATAAACAAAACTGACCCCAAAAGTGGCAGCTTCTGATCGTAACACGCAGCAGACGAGTAGTTCAAGATACTAAAGTTAGCTTAATTAAAAACTTCAGTATCCCAAAGGATCAAAATTCTAAGCCACCCCTCAAAAGTTAAACTATACAAGCCTCCATGGAATTATGGAACTGTGTGAACATTCTGAAAAAGAGCTTTCCCAAAGAGATAAGTCCCCTAGTAAAGAAAGTGATAATATAAGATAACAAAGCATGGAGTACAATGTCTGCCAAGATATAGCGATTACAGGAAAGGCTGATCAGTAGTCAGTACCATGATTGATCAAAATGTACATGAGGATAACGAACAACTACAGGCTGTACTCCAGGGATAAAGGTACCAAGTTGGAATGGTATGACTGCCCTTACATCGGTAGAGGTTCCCTCAGGAAATATTAATACTCTAGGAAATGTATCACAGCCACCCTTTCTCTGTATTCAGATCCTTGATCGGAACACTTGGTATATCAAATAGCATCTATAATACAATACATAAATATGTGGTTTAAACTTCAGGTTACAATAAAGTTAAGGTCATAGTTTGATGGATCGAAAGTGATTTTTTTTACCCTAATTTAATTACGGCCAGCATGTTTCCTTGATGATGGGGAGAACCTGTTGACGTAAAAGACCTTCATTGAAAACAGACCTTCATTGAAAACACAATATAAATGCTTGGTAATGACTTAGTCTGCCTATGTAGTGAAACCAAAAAATCAAATACATGAGAGCCCCAGCTCTGTGGGTATACCTGAATTGCCCTGATAATAGTCCCAACAAACGGCAATGAGCCATGTGATTCCGAGGTCATAGAAATATAATATGGGATCAATGTAGGACACATGATACAACACTATTATAGGAGCAACTTCTCTTGGCGCGGTTTTTCCTTTCCGCTTAATCCAATGATAACTGCAACCCAATTCCAAAAGCGAACACACTTCATCAATATTGCCTCCACAACTTAGCTAAAAAGAAAAACATAGCGCCTTCAAAAAACCTTATCAACAAAAACATGTCTTCTGTCCTTTTTTTTAACATAACCCTACATCTCCATTTCGGCATCGGATTGTCGCGATCCTTCCATCCCAGTAAGTGCCAACACGGTCGCAACATACCCAACAGCCGACTGAGCCGAGCATATCACAAACAGGACGAGCGTCACCAGCGCAATCGGCAATCACCCACTCATACACGTACTACTTGAATCCTCTCCGTGTGATTCTTGACAGGGTTGACCGTCGTTGACCAGGGCACGCAGAAATCCCCAAACCCTAATAAAAACCCAGAATCCGGAGTGAGACGCCAATGACAATGTATTCTCGTTTATCAGTGATATTAGTCGGTGACTCAAGGTTTATGAACTCTTGTTGATCTGCGGAGAGTTGAATATTAGTCTGCCACATATGAAACTGTATGAGCATGAGTGTCATTTGAATGATTTTCTACAACTTCTGTAATAGGGGCAGAAGCCACCGAAAATAATGGAGGATCAGAAAAGATATATGAGGTGGTACTTTGAGGCAAAGGCACATCGGAGATCACAGGTAATCTTTGAAATTTATCTGAGTTGGGGAATCTAGTTTCATGAAATACCACATCACGACTAACTAAATAATGTGATGTTTAAGAGCATAAAATTTGTAGCCTTTCTAACCTTGGGGATATCCCACAAGAATGCAGGCCTCAGCCCTTGCATCAAACTTTCTTCTGTCAGTAACAACAACGGAGACATAACACAAGCATCCAAATACACAAATGTGCTCATAAGATGGAGGTTGGCTGATTAACAACTCATATGGGGTCTTACCACCAAGGAGACCAGAGTAAGGCGATTAATCAAATATGTCGCAGTCAAGACACAATCTTCCCAAAAAAAGTCAAGTAAGGTGGCTTAAAATTTAATAGCACGAGTCGCTTCAAGTAAATGTCTATGTTTGCGTTCTACCACTCCATTTTGTTGAGGAGTGTAGACACAAGATGATTGATGAATGCTGACTCCATCGATAAGAAACAGAGATATAGTACTGTTGAAAATTATGTACCATTATCAATTCTGAAAATCTTTATCTTTTTGCCAAACAGATTGTGTACCATTTTGAAAAATTGCAGGACAGTGGTAATAGCTGAGTACTTATCCTTAAAAAGAAATGTCCAAGTTGTGCGAGAGTAATCATCTACCAAGGTGAGAAAGTACCGTACTCCTGTAATTGTTGGAGTGTGAAAAGGACCACATATAGCACTATGTATTAGACCAAAAATCATAGAAGAACTAGTAGAAATAATAGGAAAATGTAGTCTAGTCTGTTAATTGGCAGTTTTTGGAGCATATGATGCGATATCTGAGGTTCTCGGATAAGTTCATATCATGGATTTTGATGTGTGTCTAGTGCTCATTTCTTTGTTTTGATCAATGAGGACGTATATGGGTATTTCAAGAATAAGAGGGGGCTCAGGCAAGGCGACCCGATGTCCCTGTTTTTATTCACCGTGGTTAAGGAAGGTTTGTCCTTCATGTTGAATGGTTTATCAGTGAACGATGGATTCTACTTTTATCCAAAACGCCACAGAATTAAACTATCACATCTATGCTTCGCGGATGACTTGTTCCTATTCTCAAATGGTCGCAACTCTTCAATTGAAATAATAAGGTGAACTATAGAAAATTTTCTTAAGGCATCAGGCCTTTCAATTAACTTTGGCAAGAGCCAATTCTTTACTGTCTGGAATGACACAAGATAAGAAGCTTTGGACTTCTACGACTCTTGGCATACCCATATCCACCCTTCCTGTTAACTGTTAAGTACCTTGGAGTGAATCTCAGTGACAAAAGACTCAAACCAGCAGAATGTTTAATCTCAGTGGCAAAAATGACTAACATGATTCACCATTGGAGTTCGAGGTTATTATCTAGAGCGGGCAGGCTTGTCTCGTCAAGTTAGTCTTGCAGTCCATCGTGTTATATTGGGCTCGAATCTTTTTGCTTCCTAAAAAGGTTATCTAGGCTGTCAACTCTATATGTGAAAATTTTCTTTGGAATGGTTACATAGTTGATGCGCGTCATCTGACGCGTCAAATTTAATATTTATAATTCTCCTGTAAGAAATTAGCTAGTGGAAAGCAGGGTCGAACCCAAGGGAACTGGTTGTTGAAGCTGTTACTGAAAACAAATAAGAAAAAGGGGGTTGTGAGCAAGTATTGTAAAAGCACGAGAGAAAAGAGCAAAAGATTTCAATCAGAGAGAATATTCAGCTTAGGGTTTCTATTGTGACATGTTTATCATTGACTGCTAATAATCGAATCTCAAGTTTCTAAGTGTGGTTATTCCGGGAAAGGTAATAACCCAAAGTATCCCGGGAAAGGCGATAAACCACAATCTACCCCTGGAAAGGTGTTAGACTTCTAGTTCTCCTAAACCCAATAATCCGGGAAAGGTATTATCGAATCTAGGTATTACTACCCATCTTTACAGCAAAGTATCCAACAAGTATTAACGATAGGGGCTGAATTGTTCGGCTAAGCTTTACGAGAAAGTATCAACTTAGCTTCACAATTCAATCCTTGAAATTACGCACAAGAACTTGAGAAAAAAGAAATTGCATTAAGAATAAAGTCTCAAAACGTTTGTCACAATGAACGAAACCCTAAACAGAATTAGGAGTTTAGCTACTCATATCCATGGAAATAAAAACACAAACTATGGTGAATAATGAAAGTAGGAAAATCTCTTCTCTCTCGTCGAAAGCTTCCGCCTTCTCCAGAGCCATCTTCTGAATGATGAAATTATGAGATGATAGAAACCCTAGCCCAAAGATCTTTTTTATAGCAACAAATAGGGTTTCCAAGTCTGTTTTTGGGCTCAATTTCCATGTTTCGGACTTGTTGACATCATCAAAATACGTTGCTGACATCATCGCCGCTCCGAGTTTAGACGTTAGTGGGTGCTCCCAGAGTTGACGTTATCGATACTGGACGCGTCCAGCCTTGACGTTAGCGCAGTAGCTAATTTCTTCTTCGGGCGCGAACCACACTGAGTCTAGTTCTCCATTATTCTACGCACCAGTTCCAACTTCGACTCTAGATTTGATCTTCTATATGACATCGGCTGCTCTCGGTGTGAACTAGAGAATTGTAGGAAATTGAGTCATCTACGCAAGGACGCATGACTCATATTTTTCTGCTCAGCGGTTCATTCCCAGCACTCCGTCGAGCGTCCAAAGGTCTGATCTGCCATTGTATTATTTTTGGCATAAAATGTCATCTTTTATGCGCGTTTCCTCCTAGAGCTTCCGAAACACCTGAAATGCAAAACCATACAGAAAAGTAACTGTTCGCATAATAAAGTGTCAAAATAGATTAGATTAATTGATTCGATGAGTCATATAAATACGACTCATCAATAGTCGGAGGGGCAATCATTTGGTCAGCTGGGATGAGCTTTGTTTACCAAAAAGTGAAGGGGGGATTGGGGTTAAAGACTTGAAAACTATGAATGAAGCGCTAGTGTCAAAACAACTTTGGGATCTCAGGTGGGAAAACAAAAGTAAATGAGCGAGTTGGTTGAATTTAAACTGGCTTAAAGTGGGTGATTGGTGGAGCAAAGATAGTCCTAAAGGTGCATCTTGGGTGCTAAAGAGATTGGGGAAGTTTTTGAAGCATAATAGGCGGCTTATTACCATTGTAGATGACATTTCAAAATGGGCAGGGGTAAGGGAAGGCTTTACAGTAGCTGATACTTATAAGTCTTTGCGAGGTTCACAAGATACTAAGACTTGGCATGAGATAGTAAGTAATACTTTGTCCTACGCCCAGAGCAAACTTCACAGGCTGGTTAGTATTCCTAGGGGTGGGCAAAAATCGCTCCGCATGTAAAAACCGCCCGCTCCGCACCGCAAAAGCGCGTTCGATTAACCGCACCGCTTTTGGAAAAAACCGATTTGTCAAAAACCGCACCGCAACCAAATAAAGCGGTGCGGAAACGGTTCTTTATCTTAAAAAACCCGGTTTAAACCGCACCGCACCGCATATATAATTATTTATTAAATAATTAAATAATCTAATAATTAAATAATTAAATAATCAAAATTAATACGTTTAAAAAATAAATTATATAATTTCAGGCCCAACCACATGCCCAAAACACAAAATTTAATTAAATTTTGGTTGGCTCTTATGTTTAGGGTTTGATTTGTACATTTTTTGTCATTTGAATGTTTCAGCATTGTTTATAACATCCGATTTTAATGTTTGAAGCTTTGTTATTGTAGGTAAACAAGTCAAATAATTGTAGTAGAATCATATAAGTTTTAAACTTTTGTAATGCGGTTTTTAAACCAAACCGCACCGCACCACACTACATAATGTGGTGCGGTGCATATTTGGTTTTTACTTTTGTAATGCGGTTTGCGGTTTGAAAAATTTCCAAACCAGATTATGTAGTGCGGTTGCAGGTTTACCCTTAAACCGCACCAACCCGCACCGTGCCCACCCCTAAGTATTCCACAATAAGCTCTTGACTAAAGATAGGTTGGAGAAGATGTGGTTCATGGGAAATGGCAGTTGTGTTCTTTGTGACGCATGGATGGAAAGTAAAAATCATTTATTTTTTGAGTGCAGGATGATTAAGGAGATTTGGACTGCTGTCCTTAACAAAAAAAAGTAATATTATTAATGATGTGGTCCATGGGAAATGGCAGTTGTGTTCTTTGTGATACAGGGGATGGAAAGCAGAAATCATTTATTTTTTGAGTGCAGAATGACTAAGGAGATTTGGACTGTTGTCCTTAACAAAAAAAGTAATATTATTAATTCCACACATAGAAATACAGAACATTTATTATATTAAAATTTACAAATGCAGAAGCAATAACTGAAAATGTAAAATATAGCAAAACAGAAGCACACACAATTTAATACAAGATTTAATTTCATCCATCGAAATGATCAAATCAAGGATTATGATTAATTATAAATTATTTGGGACAAATTGTATCGTACTTTTGATTTTTCGACGACAAATTATAATTCAGTTTTGATGAACTTTAACATTTTGAACCAAAATATATTTTGTACCTTATTTATATTCAAAATGTAATGATAATCAACATAATTATTGATACACTATTTTTTTTGATATATGATGAGTCGAATTCTCGACTCATTTACATATCCATTTACGAAGAGTTTTGGTCCATTCACGGTGCTAATCTGATGCCATTTGACCCTCTTGCTTGCTATTTCATGTTAGAAACCGACCCTACGGTCCCCGGGCTCAAAAATATTAATTCTCGAAGAAAACCGAAGTTTCGGAGCAAAATATGGTGTTTCGGGCAAAATAGGACAGACTGACCTTGCTGGATTATTTTGGACGTACAGATCTCGTTCGATGTCCGATTTGGTTGATTCAAAGCATGTTGGAAAGCTAACTCAAAGAGCTACAACTTTCTAGTTGACGCCAAGGCCAAATTCGGACGGGAAGACCTTGAAAAAGCCACAGGAAGTCAGGTCAGTGCGCTGAACTCGGAGTTGGGACCAAGAAGAGAGGAAAGGGGACTGAGGTTTTGTGCCGGCCAGCTCAAGGACATGCCTATATCTGAGCCGGCCAGCTCCAAGGCTCAGAGATTTCATGAAACCAGCCACAAGTGAGCCGGCCAGCTGGAAATGCTTACAAATCTGAGCCGGCCGGTTGAGATCTGGGACAGTATTTTGCCTATATAATGAGATCAAAATCTTATTTTTGGCGGTGGCAAAAACTAGGGTTTTGGAGCACAAAATATTGAGGGATTCTAGAGAGAACAAGCTACCAAGACTTCAAGGGGGATCATTCATTGAAGATTGAAGATCATTGGTTCATTCTTTCCATTGTATCTTCGTTCATGTACTCAATACAATTTGTGTTTGTCTATGAACATGATTTGTGAGTAGTGTTTTGTATTCTAGGGTCTTATGGACCTCATGTGTGTTAATACTCCTAATCTATAATGAATCAATGTTAGAATAACATGTTTGGATGATTGTGAATCTACTTGGATGTAATGTTAATTCTATGCCCACCAAGTGTTTGATAAAATGCCTAAGTGGTCTAGAAACATGAATTTGAGGTTGAGTGTTCTAGCGAACAAGACTAAGAGTTCTAGAACGAAGTAGATTCACCCTTGTTAGGTGGTGATCACTAGCGTGACCCATCTTGGCATTGAGATAGGCTTGATCTTAAACCGTTTATTGGCTATTGATCATTGAGCTAGCGCTAATGATTGAGAACCTTGAGTAGGACGTGAGCTAACAACATCTAGCGATTGAAGCTCACGTGCGAGGTGCTTCTTCCTTAAATCAAGTAACAACATCTAGCGATTGAATTTGATTTAATAGTCGCACGCCTTAATCTAATCTTCTAAAACAAGTATCTTGTATGAAATTGAATTCTTGGAGTCTAAAAACACATATGAGTGAAGTAGTTCCCTAGAGTACACCATTTGCCTTGGTAGTGACACTATCTCTAGTTTCCTTAGATTGTTTACATTGTTTATATACATTTGCTCCAATAACCACATCAAACCAACCTTTCGTAATTAGAGTAGACTTATCGGAACAAAATTGAATAGTGCTCATAAGTCTGGACTTGCTCCTTGGACGACCCGGTACTTACCGGTCAAATATAAATTGTTTTTGGCTTGTACCTAAAAATACAACGTTCAATATATTACTAAGAGTTTGGATCAAATACAAACCACTATTATAAATAAAAACTACAAACCCATAAAAAAATTGACACGTGTAAAAATCGACCAATCATAATTCATCCCGTTCGGGGTTCTTTTCTTAAATAAAAAAACACATGCGGACTTATTTAAAAATACATAAAAGATAGCGGGGGTATAATCGTCCTAAAATTTGCTACAGTAAAATTCGATGATGATCAGACTTAAGGCGAATTCCTTCATCTAGAGGGTCAAATTCGTGTTTTATTCTTCTTTAGTTTTAAGTCTGATCATTGCTTTGTAAGTCTGATCGTTGCTTGTTTTTAGTCTGATCATTGTTGTTTTTAAGTCTGATCATTGCTGTTTTAAGTCTGATCATTCTCAATTTGTAGTTTTTTAGTTACCAATGTTAAGTGTGATCATTTTCTCTATAACTCTAATCATTATCGATTTGTAGTCTTTTAGTTACCAATTTTAAGTCTGATCATTCTCTCTTTAAGTCAGATCATTCTCAATTTGTAGTCTTTTAGTTAACAATTTTAAGTCTGATCATTTTCTCTTTAAGGCTGGTCATTCTCAATTTGTAGTCTTTTAGTTACCAATATTAAGTCTGATCATTCTCTCTTTAAGTCTGTTCATTCTCAATTTGTAGTCTTTTAGTTACCAATATTAAGTCTGATCATTCTCTCTTTAATAATTCTGATCATTCTCAATTTATAGTCTTTTAGTTACCAATATTAAGTCTGATCATTCTATCTTTAAGTCTGATCATTCTCAATTTGTAGTCTTTTAGTTACCAATATTAAGTCTGATCATTCTCTCTTTAAGTCTGATCATTCTCTTTTTAAGTCTGATAATTCTCAATTTTTAATCTTGATCATTCTCTCTTTAAGTGTGATCATTCTCGATTTGTAGTCTTTTAGTTACAAGTTTTAAGTCTGGTCATCATCTATTTTAAGTCTGATCATCTCAATTTTATATCTGATTATTACCAATTTTTAAGTCTGATCATTCTCTCTTTAAGTCTGATCATTCTCAATTTTTAAGTCTGATCATTCTCTCTTTAAGTTTGATCATTCTTAATTTTTAGTTTGATTATTACCAATTTTTAAGTCTAATCATTCCCTCTTTAAGTCTGATCATTCTCAATTTTAAGTCTGATGATTATTAATTTTTAAGTCTGATCATTCTCTCATTAAGTCTGACCATTCTCAATTTTTAAGTCTGATCATTTCCAAGTTTAAGTTCGATCATGAACAACTATTGGACTAAATTGAAAATAACATTATTAGGTTTAAACCCCTCCGTGTGGAATGACTATAATACCCCTCCGTGTGTTTGTTCGGGATTTTGACTAAATGGTACACGTGTCAGCTTAAAAATCGGTTTGTAGTTTTTATATATAAATCAGGTTGTACCTGAACCGCACCATATTAGAGCATCCCCACCATGATAAAAAAAACCATGACATATATCTCTCTCTCTTCTTTTTTCTCTCTCATCTAATCATCCTCCATGACCAAATCAATCACATGCATCCCACTCATGATCAAATAAAAAGTTTACCATCAGTCTCTCTCATCACTACATAAATTATAGCACATAAATGTTAAGAATAATAAAAATATATCAAAGTGTATCTCGTTTATAGAGCTCAAAAAATTATGAATATTACAGTAGTATTTATTTTGTTTTTTTTACTTTGTAATTTAGAAGATATATTCGTTGCAAGATCAAAATAAACACTGTACTTTTTCTTACACAGGACACGTGTCGCGTTGCGATTGGCCAAAGATGATCTTTTTTACAAAAAATCATGGTGGGGTGTATGATTTTTTTGATCATGTCTCATGATACTTTTATATGATTGAAAAAACCATGGTGAGGATGCTCTTACTACTGAAACACAAATTAAGTAATATATTTTTAATTCCACACATAGCAAATACATGACAGACAGCTCAAGGATGAGCGACGACATTATTATCAAATTGAAACACACAAAATGCAAATCTCAAGCAACAAAGTGAAATAGCATAAAACAGACGCACACACACACAATTTAAAGTCTCAGGCCATGGATCGAGGGAGACTGGGAGAGGAGACACAACATAACTTATTCAGCGCTGGGATGCTGAGCCCATCTCTCGGGAAGTCAGTTCCCAGAAATATCAAACTAAACAGGGGAGCGGCATCCCAGGCTTGCGAGGTAGTGGAATGTCATTGCGGCGCAACAACAGCTCCAACTGCATAGCCCAGTCATCAGCTTTCATTTTATCATCCAGCAGTTTCATCTTTTCATCCTTCAAGTTCTCATTACGTTTCTCAAACGCATTTTTCTGATCCTCCATCCAAGTCAGGTCTTTTTTCGCTGTCTCCAGCAATCCTTCTAGTTCGGTATTCTGTCTTTTCAGCTCTTTCCCTCCTTCCTCGCAATTCTGAAACGCCCTCTGAGCTGCCTCCAGTCTTTTTCCCAGGACCATAACCTCTGACATTAAATCACTTACCTGAGATCCAAGATTTGACTTATCATTCTCCAGCTCAGATATTTTTGTTCCCAGCTTGGATTTCTCAGCTTCCAGCTCTGCTACTTTGATCTGCAGCTTGGCTTTCTCGTCCTCCAGCACAGTTTTATCCTCGTTGATCTGAATAGTTATTGCATCCAGTGAATCTTTTGCAGCCTCAAATCTGGACTTAGCAGCATTAAGTTGTCTCGTAGCTGCATCAAATCTGAGCTTGGACGCCTGAAGACTCGCTCTAGCCGCTTCCAGTCTTATCTTGTCAATCCCAACTTGACTCTGAGCAGCTTCGAGGTGTTCTCGAGCAGTCACCAGCTGAGCTCTGGCCTCATCAAGTTGAGATTGAGCAACCATCAGTTGTGACTTGGCATCCTCCAGCTGAGACTGAGCAGCCTTCAACTGCGCCTGAGCAACTCTCAACTGCGTCTTCTCCGCTTCCAACTGCAGCCTATCAGCTTTCAGTTGCGCCTTCTCAGCTTCGAGTTCGTGGTTTGATACTTTTGCCCCGCCTTTGTTAATTGCTTCGAATTCAAGCTTGTCCGCTTTGAACTCAGCGCGGTCAGCCTCCAGTGCAAGCTTACCTGCTTGCAGCTCGAGCTTGTCGGCTTCCAGCAACTGTCTATCCAGATCCAAGTTACCGCGGCCCCCCATGTCCTGAATTTCGAGATGATCGATAAACTTTCAAATATTGTTGCAAAGTTGTAGTACTCTGTGAATTTGTGAGTTTCTGATCCTATGCAAAGGCGAGTATTTATAGGCATTTATTCAAATATTAATAATGTTTTATAAATTCAAATGTATTTCATTAATAAAGAGACGACTTTTTGATAAAGGCTTATTTTATTTGTCAAATCCGGTGAAGGTTCCTATCCAGACTTCCCATGCATGATGGGGCTGTTGTTTAATTAGTCGGTGGGTTTAATATAAGTAAAATCTCGTGAAGGTTCCGCATTTCCAGCCATATTATACATAGACAAATTGGGCTGCTATCTGCTAAACTTAGTTTAATTAATTAATTAACGTATATTGATTGGAAAATATGGTTAAATAAATCATATCAGAATGTCAAATCTCAAATGAATGAAAGATTAATTGTTAGTAAACAGATTTTCAATAGCCTTTGTTTTATTCTTTTGTTTTAATAATCTTGGTCTTAATTATTTTATATTAGTCCTACTGACTCTTCGAATTCTTACTGGCCAAATTGGTTTGAGATAATTTGGCATATGCCACATTTTCAGCAAATTATTTGGAAAATGTCACCCAACCGAAGTTTATTTGGGTTTTGATACAAACCGCTAATGGAGTTAGCGGTTTGTTACAAAGTCAAACTTATTACTAACGAAAATTGTATGCTGCATCCACGTAGGAGCCACGTTGGTAATTTTTTTCACCAAAACAAACCGCTAACGATAATAGCGGTTTGTGGTGAAATAATATACGTAAATTTTTACATAAGCATCAGATTTGACTCCACCACAAACCGCTAACCCCATCAGCGGTTTGTGGCAAAACCCAAATAAACTTTGGTTGGATGGTATTTTCCCAACAATTTGCTCAAAGTGTGGCATATGCCAAATTATCTCGATTGATTTTCTAAATTTCTTCAAGTGCACATTTTTATAAAGGCACGGTGGTCCGCGGTGGGTTAGGGAATAAGGATATGTCCACTTGAATTGAAATTTAACTAAATTGGTTAATGGAAATACAATTAAAAACAATCAAAATAGAAATACAATTAAAATAATCAAAATGATAATACGAATGACCCAATTACAAATTGGTTTATTGTAACAAATACAAACTGAAAACATTATGATTATTTTTTTTATAAAGGAAACGTTGGTGTACAACAGAAAACAAGCATATACAAACAGTTAGCAAACTAGGCTACCAAGCACTGAAAGATCTCCTGGCATAGCTGCATCATCTGACCACTTCCACTTGTAAATCCTCGCCTTCTTCGCTAGCCAGTCTGCCAAGCCATTTGATTCCCTATCAATGCCTCCTACCGCCTAATTTGGATGATCATCCAGCAGTTGTAAGCACTCCTTGATCTCCTCTATGCATGCATCTTGTCTCCACATGCCCAAGTTCAGTGCACATAGCCAGGGGCGGATCCAGGAATTTTTTGGACTAGGCGCGAGATAAATATATTTGGATCATGGCGGATCCAGTAATTTATTTTCATACTAGAGGGGACATATAATCAAACTGACTAGGGGCAAAATGTAAAAATCATTCAAAAATACATCACATTAGTCTAATATTAAAGACTCGGGTCAATGGAAAAATCGACCCGGGGCAATTGCCCCCCTCCCCACCATGTGGATCCGCCATTGCCCATAGCGCCTCTGTGTAGTCCGTGAGAAGCACAACTTACGCCAAATCTATCTTCTGGGCTATCTCCAGACCCAACTTCAGTGCATTAATCTCCGTTTCCAGTACTGAATTGGTATTTGCTAAAATACTCAACGCTCTGACATTCAGATATCAATACTGCACCACTACGCCATTCTGTAACTTACGCCACGGTAAAAAAATCGTCGCTTAAAGTCCTAAAATGTCGCTTAAGACCTATGTGACAGGTCACCCGTCGCTTAAGATACGTCGCTTAATCATGTGTGACATAAGGATTTACGCGACGCGATAATGTCGTATGTCACTTAAGTGGACACCACTAATGCGACATCATATATGTTTGTCGCATATATCATTATGCTACATTTGTCAGCTAAACCATTGTTAGTCGCTTAAAATGTTTTAAGCTTGACATAATATTGTAACTAATAAGACTGGGATCTTTGTGACATTAAAGAATATTATTCAACTATAGAATAAGAAATGTCATTCAAAACAATTCATTACATGTCTACATGTTTACATACAAACATCCAAATTCTAGATTACAATTTTGAACGGTTTCATAATGTAACATGCCTGCAAAACTGGATCTTTAGATCCATTACACTCGTTATCACTGTCCTCATCACTATCATTATCATCACGTCTTTTCCCGCCGACACTTGACATCTTTAAATACTTCGACAGAGTTCCAACAGATGATTTCTCTACCTGCAACACATTTTAACCACTAAGAGAACAAATGAAATGCCTAAGCAGAACAATAAACAGAAAATATAAATTAAGGCAGTGCTACACGTGGAACAACCAACATACAACATTTGAATGTTCAGTACTGCAGGTGCTCTTCTTACAAGGCATTAGAGATACCATCATACGTGCAACAATTACTCAACAGAACCAAAGCACCCATTAGAGATACCATCATACGTGCTCTTCTTACAAGGCATTTGAATAGTGTTGGCCAGGAAGAAGATGAAACAGTATGTACTCCATTTTATTCAACCAAATTTGTAAGCAAGTTACCATTCAAAAATGCAAAAGCATCCAAAGAAATCTTTTACCATCATCGTCCATATCATCTATTTGGCTTCTTCTTCTGAGTTGAAACTGGAAACGCTTCAAAATTTCAAGTATATTTTGGTGGGGGCATCAACACCTTTGTTACTTCCCCATGTCGCTGAAACAGTTCCTTCAACTGCTCAATCATAGTGTCATCAGGAATGTTCTTCACATAAAGAGCCTTCACCTGATAAGACATAGAAAGAAACAATTACCTTTTTGCTTTAAGTGCAGCTGGGACGGAAGTGCTCAATTAAATAAACCAACTTGACCCTCTTAACTCCTTAATCAGTTGATAAAATAAAACTATCAGAGTAACAAATAAATGCCTTCAAAAGGAATAGCAGGTGCATGTTGAAATATAAAGTATGGGCACCTACTTTCCAATCCAATGGGTATAGACAGTGAATTAAATCTATAAAAACACATTATATATCAATCCAAAATAAACCAAATAAGAAAAATCAATACTGAATATCAATAAAGAGACTCCTAATTAAAACCTAGCTGAACAGCACTGTCGCTGCCGGCCCCTGCCGCAAATCACCATGGACCTCATCATGCCTGACTACTCAGAGTGCGTGCGCCACAACCACGATACAATCACTGCCTCGGAGAACGCCAGACAACCACCGGATGCGCTAATTCGAGATCTGGAACAAACGTTACTCGGCTTCGTTTGGTCCCCTATGCCACAGCTCTTCGGCTGAGCTTCACCCGTGCTCACCGGACACAAATCTCTTGCGCTATTGATGTCGACTCCAAATCCGCTGCTTCTTCGCTCAATCTCAGTGATTTCCTGCCCCTTCCGTTTTCCGCCTCTACCTTGTCTTCTCGCTCTCGAAACTTCAAAATGACGATTTGAACAAAAGCAGACAAAGTGATACGAACGGGATGTGTTCGCAACTGAATAAAAAAAATAGATGAGAGGATGTTCGGAGAAGATTGAGAAGTTGAGGCGAAGAAGATGAGAAATTAGGGTTACGAGAAGAGGAATCGGGAAGAGGAGATAGAAAACACTTTTTAATCGTCATTATCTTATCCTGTGCGTTCAATACTTAGTAAAGATTGCCACACATTGTCATTTTAGTAAATTATACCCAAACCCCTAAACTTGTTAGAATGATATATTTGACTAATTATACCCAAGCCCTCAATTTTAAAACTGATAAATATGTATTTCCGACTGAATAGACATAGATTATAACAAAAATATAAACTATGTTATACATTCCCAAAAAAAGTAATCATTAATAAATTAAAATTAATCTTAACGGACCTCTAAAAATTAATCATAAATATTTTTATTTACATTTCAAACTGAGGCAAAAAAATTAATCGAAATGTGGTCGCCAGCTTTAAATAATAATGCGACAGACTTTAAAACGTCGCATTGTTTATGTCTCCTATTCACCTATACGCGACGTGTATTACATGTCGCCTAAACTATACGTCGCCCATTATACATAACGCGATGTACCGTTCACGTCGTATAAACATTTGTCACGTAAGACAACTAACGCGACGTAGGTTCGTTCATCGCTTAAACTTTTGTCGTCTAAGATACCTTAAACGACGTATTTTGCTTGTCGCGTTAACCTTTGTGGCGTAAAATACTTTAAGCGACATACTATTCTGTATTTGTCGGGTAAACTAATTTAAGTGACATGAACTAAAACGACGTCAATCAAATTTTGTCGCGTAAGTTACAGAATGGCGTAGTGCACCTGCCCTGCTTCCTTGGTAGACATGTCATATGATCCATCACACATTATTACATGGCTTTCCTTGAGCTTTACACACTGTTCCATTGACCAGGAAGGGTCCTTCCCACCATTCTTGAATTAATTTATCATCCATAGCAGCTTCACCTTCAACAATTCCCTGGTGCCATTCTCCTTACCATGTACAATGATATTCCTGTGTTTCCACCCTAGCCAGAGTCCATATAAAAGGTTTTTGAAATCCTCTTCAAGACATACTTTCGCGCTAAGCCACAGAATGTTGATAATGATGCTTATTAGGGCAGAGAATTAAAATACTGAACCGAATCAATTCGGTTCGGTAAATTCGGTAAACGCTAATTTACCGATCGGTAAATCGGTAAAAAAAATCGGTAATCGAAATATATTTTCTAATTCGTCATTTACCGAATAAGACTTTTTTATTATTAAAAAAATAATAATATTTATTAAAAAATAATATTCTTTAAATGAATTATTTGTTTTAACTTTTTGAAAAATATTTAATAGAACATCTTAATAATGCGATGCCTCAGTCTCGGTGACTACGGAAATAATCACTTAGAACTAAACAGCCATTTCGACAGAAACATTTACATAATACAAAAAGATGTTAATGATTTCTACGACAACAACATAACATAATTCTCTTTGCTTGTCTGGTTTAGTAGAGCTTCAGTCTTGTTTTAACTTCATTTTTGAAAACTTTTGTGATTTAATCTGTAGATCAAAATTTTGAATATCTTTTTGTTTTTTTGTTATTAAATTATTAATTATTATGTTTTAATAATTTTAAAATTAGTCAAAAAAATTTGGTAAATTCGGTAAATTCCGACAATTTACCGAATTTGCCATTTTACCGAAAATTTTGTTCGGTAATCGGAATAAAAAATTTGGGTCGGTAATTTCGGTAAATTACAGAATGCACACCCATAATGCTTTATGTTGATAATGATGTTTATGGTGATAATGATGTTGATGATGATAATGATAACAATGATGATGATGATAATGATGATGATGATAATGATGATGATGATGATGATGATGATGATAATGATGATGACGACGATGATGTTGATGGTAGTGATTATATTGGTGATGTGTGGATGATGATGATGAAGGTCATCATCATGATGTTGCTGATGGAATTGATAAAAAATCGATTTAAATCAAACTTGACTTAAACGTAATTGAAACTTAACTTAGTTGAAATTATATTAACTTACATTAACTGAACTGAACTTACATTAACATTAACTGAAATTATGTTATCATACATGGCAACAGCATAGGCCAAGGGAACATACTTCCATGAAATTATGGAATTGTGTGAACATTCTGAAAAAGAGCTTTCCCAAAGAGATAAGTCCCCTATTAAAGAAAGCGATAATATAATAGAAAACAAAGCATGGAGTACAATGTCTGCCAAGATATAGCGATTACACGAAAGGCTGATCAGTAGTCAGTACGATGATTGATCAAAATGTACATGAGGATAACGAACAACTACAGGCTGTACTCCAGGGATAAAGGTACCAAGTTGGAATGGTATGATTGCCCTTACATTGGTAGTGGTTGTAGGAAGTAATCCAACCCTTGATTACCTAGGGTTCGTGGCATGCATGTGCATGCATGCATGGTGTTTTCTTAGTGTTAGTTTTGTTCATGCGGTTGTGCATGATCTCTAGTAGTTATTGGGTAAAGGAAGTTAGTAGTGTCTGCTTGACACGTTTAGGAAGTTATGAGTCAGTTTCAAAGTTAGTGGGTAGTTAGGCCCTGTCCACTTTGACTTGTTTTTTTGACTTGTAAGTTAAGATAAGTTAAGATAAGTTAATATTAGTTAAGATCAGTTAAGATAAGTTAATATCAGTTAAGATAAGTTAAGATCAGTTAAGATAAGTTAAGTTACTTTTAACATACCACATACTATTTATCATATCATCATACTATTCACCATCATCATACCATCATCATCATCATACCATCATCATCATCATACCATCATCATCATCATACCATCATCATCATCATACCATCATCATCATCATACTATTCACAATCATCATACCATCATCATCATCATACCATCACACTATTCATCATACCATCATCATCATCATACTATTCACCATCATCATACTATTCACCATCATCATCATCATACCATCACACTATTCATCATCATACCATCATCATCATCATACCATCCTCATACTATTCATCATCATACCATCACCATCATCATCATACCATCATACTATTCATCATACCATCATCATCATAAAATTACTATTCATCACCATCATCACCCCCATCATCATCATCAGTATATTACTATTCATCATCATAAAATTACTATTCACCATCATAAAATTACTATTCTTCATCATCATCACCATCATCATAAAATTACTATTCATCATCATCATAAAATTACTATTCATCATACCATCATCATAAAATTACTATTCATCATCATCATAAAATTACTATTCATCATCATCATAATATTACTATTCACCATCATCATAATATTACTATTCATTAGTCAATATAAGTTTCAGTTAAGTTAAGATAAGTTAATATCAGTTAAGATAAGTTAATATCAGTTAAGATAAGTTAAGATCAGTTAAGATCATTTAAGATCATTTAAGATCAATTAAGTTTCAATCAAAGTGGACAGGCCCTTAGTTAATAGGGTATTAAGTTGTATTCGGTGTTCTTGGTTTTAAGTTGTGAAATGCATATCAGTGTTGCACCAAATTACTATGTTTTCTCTACACGGTTTGAAAGTCTTGCGTGAGATCCATAGCTAGGAACCAACAAGTGGTATCAAAGCAGGTGCACGCAAGACCATGGCTGGAGTGGCCGGGAATCGTAATCAGTTAACTAATGTGCCCGTGGGAGAGAGGGCACTAATCCGGGAAGGATCAGTTTCGCTAACATATCCGATGTTGTCGAAGGACAACTACGCTTCATGGGCCATCAAGGTGAAGGTCTTCATGGAAGCTCAAGGCGTTTGGGAAGCCGTAGAACCACCCACCGGCGTGGTGGTGGATCAACGGAGAGATAAGATGGCAATGGCGGCCATTTATCAAGGAGTTCCCGAAGATGTGTTATTGGCTATTGCAGAGAAGCAAACGGCAAAAGAAGTGTGGGAGACACTTAAGACCATGCATCTTGGTGCCGAACGTGTCAAAAGTGCAAAGGTGCAGACATTGAGAACTGAGTTTGAGATCCTTCGCATGAAGGATTCAGATTCACTAGATGAGTTCTCCATGAAGTTGTCAAGCCTTGTCAACCGGATTCGCGGTCTCCATGAGGCAAAGTGGATTGGCTCAGTGGAGCCTTTACCCTCCTGTGTCCCAAGTGACCAGGGTTCAAGCCCTCATGCTGACATTTAATTCTACTAATAGATACTAACAATTCAAAATGAGTTTCATCAAAAAAAAAGTTAAATATAGTTAAGTAAAATTAAATAAAGTTCTGTACAGTTAAATAAAATAAAATAAAATTAAGTTAAATAAAATTAAATAAAAAATTTTAGATTTTAATTTTGTAGTTTAACATGATTAAAACTTAAATTAAACACCTTTATTAAAAAATTACTTTTTTTAAGTTTAGTAAAGTTAAATAAAGTTCAGTTAAATAAAATAAAATTAAGTTCAGTAAAGTAAAGTTAAATTAAATTAAATAAAGTTAAGTTAAATAAAGTTTTTTTCAGCTCTATCAAACAGCACCTAAGTAGGGTTAGTGAGTTAATTGGAAGTTGTTTTAGAGTGAACCGAGGGTTAGTAAGTGGGCCAGTAGAGTTGTTATGTGTTTACCAAAGCACATTGATCCTTGATGAATCCATTTTAATCTATCAAAAAAAATGTACCACATGATTCAACACTATTATAGGAGGAACTTCTCTAGGCACATGTTTTCTTTTCCACTTAATCCAATGATGACTGCAACCCAATTTCAAAAGCAAACACACATTGTTAACACTTCATCAATATTAACTCCACATCTCCCATCAAAAAAAAACTCCACATCTCTTAGCAAAAGACAAAAACATAGCACTTTGAAGAAAGAAAAAAATCTTGTTTAGATAAAAACAAAAACCTATCACTACCAAAGCAATCAAAAGAAATGGATGGTCATGCCTTGCACGGATTACATTTCCATGTTTTCTATATTTTTTTATTACATTTTAGTATTATTGTTTATGTTCATTTGTGGGATTATTTCATGGTCTTTGTACGCTCTTGTTCCATCAAAAAAAAATGTGGATTCTTTCTAACAGACTTGAAATTCAAATCTTGACCGACAATAACACAATTCAATGCAAGGACAAACCATTCTACTAGTCAACTTCTTTCAAAGCAAAAATAAATGATTAAACAAAATACTTGAGACTCAACTCACCCAAAACAAAACAAAAAAGTATAAATTAGGAGCAAAATCTGGTAACCAACATAACCCTACGTCTCGGCATCGGATTGTCGCGATCCTTCCATCCAAAAAGTGCCAACATGGTCGCAACATACCCAACAGCCAAGCAGATCACAAACAGCACAGCGCAACCGGCAAACAGACGACAATCTTCACACACTCATACAACACTCCTTGAATCCCCAGACCATAAAAACCAAAAGGGTTCTCGAATCCGGACACCGGAGTGGACGCCAATGTATTCTCGTTTATCGGTACTACTAGTCGGTGCATACCGATTTGTCGTAAATTGTAATATATGACGTTTCACTTAGCTATTAATTAATACAAATTAATTTGGTTTACTAAAATCAGAAAAAAGAAAACATTGACTTGCAGATTCGGTGCAGCTGAGAAGGTCACACAGCAAGAAGCATTTTTGAATCGATCCCCATTGAAACTGCTTTATCTTTCTACATCTTCTTTCCTTTTCGTCGTTTCTCTTTTTTTTTTGGGTTTTGTGTTCGATCGGGAAACCTTGTCAGGTATGGCTTCTCATTCAATTTCTTCTTTGAACAATTTCTGTGTTGGATCATTTATTCATCTGATGTCGGTGCTTGGTAGACTAGTGGGAGCGTTTACATTACATTTTCATTCTGGTAGTTGAGATGAGATTGAGTTGGATTTGGATTGTGAATGGAAACCTAATTTGACCGGTCTCTTATGTAATTTATGTTCGATTGCATGAGATACAGAGTTAGAGAAATTGGATTGAGTCAGAATCAGAATATTGATTTGTTCCATATTGTGTGGATTTCAGGTGTGATCTGTGATCTGTGCAGCTTGAACTGGAAGTGGTGGTGCTTTGGTTGCTTTAAGTTTGGTATTTTGAGTTTTCTTGGATTTGTAGGTTAAAGTAGAAGCTCGGATATTTCTGATCATATTTAGGATACAAGTCTGATTGGATGGACCCTTATAATAATCAGTATCCATATGGATACCCTCCCCCACCAAATCATCATTATCCGCCTCCTCCGAACCATGATCCTTACAATCCAAACTACGGATATCATTCAGCTCCTCCTCCTCCTCCTCAGCCTGGTTACCCACCTCACACAGCGGCTTATCCACCTGTGCATACTTCTCATTCGGGTCATTTAGGTTATCAGTATCCTCCACCACCTGATTATAACCAGGTTTCTTCACCGGGTTTGTCAGCTAGTCAGTCCAGTCATTTTGATTATCACCATCCGCCTCCATCTCATATGAGTAGCCCTGCACCGTATCCTTATTCATACCCAACCCCTCCTCCTCCTCAGCCAAGTCTTCAACAGCATGGTAGCTTCCAATACGGTGCATCCAACTATCAATATCAAGAAAGTGGTCCATATCCACATTCAGATCCTCATCCACCTCCACCACAAACTTTTTCACATTCTAGTAGCTTTTCTAGTCATCAGAGACCGGAGAATGTGTCATATCCAAAGCAGGAGACCAATAGTGAAGGTGGAACACAGTACCCTGCTGTTTATCCACATTTGAATGACCTTATGGGAAATATGAAATTATCGGCTAATCACCCATCTGCTCCGGCATCACCTCCAGCTCCTTCAGTAGCTCCACAGACAAACAATCATCCACTTTATCAAAGTGTAAGCGCGAAGTATGACAACAGACCTGGGTTCTACGGACATCCAAATAGCTCGTTCCCCAATGTGAAGGAGGAACCATCTTACTCAGCTCAGTCTGGTGCTCTTGCGACATTTTCTCAATCATCATCGTTCAATGGATCACAGCATAACCAAGCTTTGCAGATTGTGCCAGTCTCAAAGGGATCCTTGAAGGTCTTGCTTTTACATGGGAATTTAGATATATGGGTGCATGAAGCAAAGAATCTTCCTAACATGGACATGTTCCATAGAAAACTAGGAGATATGTTCAATCTACCTGGAACTGTGATTGAGGGAGTGGCGGCTAAGGTCACTAGCGATCCTTATGTTTCAATTTCTATTACTAATGCCGTGATTGGGAGGACTTATGTCTTAAGCAATAGTGAAAATCCTGTTTGGAGGCAACACTTCAATGTCCCTGTTGCTCACTATGCTCCCGAAATTCATTTTCTTGTTAAAGACAGTGATGTTGTGGGTTCCCAGCTGATAGGATCTGTCATGATTCCGGTGGAACAAGTATATTCAGGGGTAAGGGTTGAGGGTACATATCCAATTCTTGGTGCTAATGGGAAGCCTTGTAAACGTGGCGCTGTGCTATCCCTTGCAATTCAGTATACACCAATACAGCAGCTGAGCGCTTACCATAGTGGAATCGGAGCCGGTCCTCAGTATGTAGGAGTCCCTGGGACGTATTTTCCTTTGAGACAAGGTGGAAAAGTTACTCTTTATCAAGATGCTCATGTTCCTGATGGAAGCCTTCCAAATTTCATGCTTGACCATGGGGTTCCTTATGTTCACGGACAGTGTTGGCGTGATATATTTGAAGCAATTCGCCAAGCCCGACGATTGATATACATTACAGGGTGGTCTGTGTGGCACAAAGTTATCCTGGTTCGAGATGTAGCTAAGCCATCAGATTACACCCTTGGCGATCTTCTGAAAGCCAAGTCACAGGAAGGGGTGAGAGTCTTACTGCTTGTATGGGATGACCCAACTTCAAGAAGCATACTGGGCTATAAGACAGTACGTCATCCTTCTAACATTATTTGTCTTTAAAAAATTCCGTTTTATGCAACCTTAAATCCCATCGAGTGTATGTATGATCTATGTAATAATAACTAAGATGCATGTAGGATGGTCTCATGGCAACCCATGACGAGGAAACCCGCAGATTTTTCAAGAACTCTTCTGTACATGTGCTGCTTTGTGGTCGCGTGGCAGGAAAACGGCATAGTTGGTACAAGAAAACGGTAAAGTTTATATGCATTTTATCACTCATCTTTTCTTGAATACCATAAGAATAATGTGGCTATTCAATATTAACATTCTCCTAATGTAAAAAATCAGGAGGTTGGAACAATTTACACGCACCATCAAAAGACAGTCATTGTGGATGCTGATGCTGGTAATAACAGAAGGAAAATTATGGCTTTTGTTGGGGGGCTTGATTTATGTGATGGGAGATATGACACTCAACAACACCCTCTATTTACGACACTTGAAACCACTCACAAAGATGATTACCACAATCCAACTTTCACGGTAAGTGATGCTCAATCTTATCTGTTTCTTGGCATTCCAAAGAAGCCGTTTGAGTCTTTGAGATTTTTCTAGCAAATTTTTAAAGAGTAAATTCACTTGAATTGTTTTTTTATTCATAGTGGTCCTAAAACCACCAAAAACTTTGGTTCACACAGTTGTGTGGCCACACTTACAACTTGAAATATATCACGCCTATTCTCTTCACTTAGAATCGACCTTTACTAAGGAAGCATACAACTTACTCCAAAAAAATAAAAACCTGGATACTGACCAAGTCTACATAATGGACCTTACTAGACTCTGGTCCCTACTCTTAAACTTGGGTCAAATCCCGGCATGGCAGGTCTACTTCTGAACGCATCTTCTCGCAACTCGTTTAAGGACCTTACTCACTACCACCAGGCATGGACTGCTTAGTAGTTGTCCCTCACCTCTTCAATGCATCTGGTGATTGTAGAAATTGTGTATGGGCATTTAGAACTTCGATATTTTGCCCACCACGCTAACCGAACCTTCACTAGGTCGCATATCTCCTCTACTGATCTCTTCTTATTCTGGAAGCATCTTTTGTTTCTTTCTTCCCATATGGACAACATAATCGCGTAGCATAATATTTTCCATAGCCTCTTGTATGATTTGGAAGTACCTTCTATTACCCAACTTTCAAGAAGACTTTTTGCTGTTTGCAGAAACACCTAGCTTGCTCCCCACCAGCTGAGACTCCTGCACTATAATTTCCAGCTCCATTTGTAGTGGATTAGTAGGTGATCTGATGTTTCCTTTTCCCTATCGCAGAGAACACAGGTAAGGTCCTGGTGATTTCTTAGTACTCTTCTTCTTTGCAGAGTCATCTTAGAGGGAAGTACTTTTCTTTTTTATCTTGATCGTCATGGCAGCCCTCATTAATGAGTTGGTGTTAAAAATGCCATCTGAGGAGAACGACCATACTATTTTATCATTTTCCTGATCTTTCAGCTGAATGTGCTTTAATCCCTCGTCCAATTCCTTTTTGTTTACCTCTTCCCATTGATACAGGGGTCTTTTAAACCTCAACTGTCACTGCCAAGTTTCTCCTGCCCAGTAGCCCATATCTCTTACTGTAACTTGATTATTCTCCGCTAACAGAAATAGTTTTGGGCATTGGTCTTTGATGGCCTGGTTTCCCATCCATACATCGTGCCAAAATTTTTACTCTTTGTCGTTGCCTGGTTTCAACTTTAAGCCTTCTCTAAAAGTCAAGGTGACCTCTGAATTTCCTTGCACTATCTTGAGGATATCCTTCCAGCTGTTGGATAACTTGCTCGAGTGAATTGATACCTCCCTAGGGTCATGTGCTCTCTTAATGGCATACTTCTCCAAGACCATACGCCTTCAAAGGCCTCCTTTTCCTGATACAAGCTTCCACCACCACTTGGTCAGGAGTACAAGATTCTTTTCCACCATGCTCTGAATGCCCAGTCCTTCATAGGGATGCACAAATTTCGATCGGACCGAAAAAACCGACCGAACCAGACCGAAAAAGACCGGACCGGACCGAATTTTTTTCGGTCCGGTCTTCGGTCCTAAGATTTGCCAAATTTCGGTCTCGGTCCGGTCCGGTTCGATCCTATGTAAAATTCGGTCCGGTTCGGTCTGGACCGAATAATTAAAATTAGTTTATTTTAATATTTAATTAAATCTATTAATTAAGGTTTTAATAAAACACTGCGTTTTATTTTATTTTAATTAAATCTTTATTTCCTTATTCATGTTTATCATGAAAATCATTTCATTTTGCATCTATTTCTGTATGAAAATAATTAATAAATAGTACATGAAAATTTTTTGCAAAAAATCAAATAACATTTCGGTCCATAATCGGTCTGGCCCGGACCGAACCGGACCGATTCGGTTTCGGTCCGGGTCGGTCTTCGGTCTTAATGTGGCAAAAAATTCGGTCTAGAGGACCGGACCGGACCGAAAAAATCGGTCCGGTTCGGTCCGGTCCGGACCGAATGTGCATGTCCTTCATACTTCTTTGGTTTTGTGATCTTTGACCACTTTACATAATGTATTTTTCTCCTCGATTCACAACTGCCCCATAAGAACTGTCTTTGAGTTTTCTCCATTTCTTGTTGAAATTCTATGCCCTGTTCAAGGTG
This sequence comes from Rhodiola kirilowii, assembly GCA_033675215.1. Classification (NCBI taxonomy): domain Eukaryota; kingdom Viridiplantae; phylum Streptophyta; class Magnoliopsida; order Saxifragales; family Crassulaceae; genus Rhodiola; species Rhodiola kirilowii. Next base: position 9,212,782 of record CM066203.1, on the reverse strand, counting down.
CAGTTGAGACAGACCTTGAACTCGTTTCACAACAGTTCAGCAGTCAGAGAAGATAACTAGACACACACAGTTAACCGGATACAGACTTTACAAAGAAGTGTTCCGACCGAGGTTTAAGCAATTTATCAAGCAGAACCAAAAAAATAGAGGGAAACAGGAGCACGCACGATATGTTACCCAGTTCGGCCTCGCCTACTCTGGGGGGTTTCCCACTCCCTAAAAAGGACACAAATCGTATTACGAGATTAGAGCTACAAGTGGTCTTACTCTTACACAACTCCGTGTTTGTAATCGCCTAGCCTCTAACTCTCAGTCTCTCGGATTTGCAATTTCGGTTCACCGCAGCTCCCCTCGATCCCCTGTGGGTAGGACGAGACTTCCCTCTCGGCCTAGTCTTGGACCTCCCAGAAGTCCAGTCGTCTTCTCTCAAAAACGTATCTTGAGTGCCGTGTGTGTGTGTGTGCGCTTTGTAGTTCTTCAAGCACAGTCTGAACAGCACACTGAACAGACCGTAACTTTTGCCGTTGATATTCAGGTGAGGAATATTCAGCCGGCCGTCGCTTCTCCTCCAATCTCACGAACTCTCGTGTTTTTCTTTTCTCTCAGGAAGCGCACCGATTATAGATGCCCTAGCATTGTATATATATGCTCGGACGAAATCCAAATCTGCTCAAGATAATCCCATCAATTATTTAGGAGATATTCCTAAAGATTTGATGTATATCTTTCTCAAATCGGTTAGAAGAATATACGAAGACTTCTTGCCCAAGTCAGCCTCTCCGCCTTGATCTGATGTGTAGATATATCTTCAAATATCCGAAGTATATCTGACGTTCGATTTATTCGCTGGCCGACTTCAAATCGACGATATCTTCGTTGTGTAGATTCTTCCGGCAAATATCCTTGCATCTGCTCCATGCTGTACATGAGTGCCAGGATATGTGTTCGAACTCCCCCTGAACTCCTGCTCGAACTGTCTAACTCCGTTATGCTCATCTTTGCTGCATGTACTGCAATCTTTATAGGAAAAATGTGCGCGTGGTATGTATATTTTAACCTAGGCTATGTATTCAAATTGTATTCGATTCACCCATGCTAATGACTTAATTGTTAGGAATATTCACTGATGAATTATTTGTAGTATGATTGCATTCCTTTAGTATAAATCCAGTTTTATATTAATTAAATATTATGGCGTGACAGGGGAGTACTGTTGGCTGTCCAAGAGAACCGTGGCATGACTTACATAGTAGGATCGATGGCCCGGCAGCGTATGATGTACTAACCAACTTTCAGGAGCGTTGGATGAAAGCAGCCAAGCCTCAGGGGGTTAAAAAATTGAAGGTTTCGCTTTCGTACGATGATGCTCTGCTCAGGATTGAAAGAATTCCAGACATCATTGGCATCTCTGATGTTCCTAACCTAGGGGAAAATGATCCCGAGACATGGCATGTTCAGGTACAGATTTATACACCGAGTTTATTATAGTTAATTCTCTTGTTTCAATTATCTGTTTGTGGTTGTTATGTTATAATCGAGCATCTTAATACAGGTATTTCGATCAATTGACTCGAATTCAGTTAAAGGTTTCCCGAAGGATCCTAAAGAGGCAACAGCAAAGGTGGGGGGAAATCATGTGTTTAATAAGCAATTCAAATATCTTTGATATGTCTATGCTGCATGCCCTTGGATTTGTCATTCATGTTTGTTTGTTTTTTTGTTATCATGTCAGAACCTGGTTAGTGGGAAGAATGTTCTGATTGACATGAGCATACACGCAGCATACGTTCATGCTATTCGATCTGCCCAGCACTATATTTACATTGAAAATCAGTACTTCATTGGGTCGTCATTCAATTGGAGTGCTCACAAAGACTTAGGTGGATATTCTTCTTCCAACATCTAAATATTCTTATTTCATAATTAGTTCATCTGTTTACCTATTTTGGTTCACATGCACAAATCAATTATACCTGTGAATCTGCAACGTAATTGATATAAAGCATTGGGTTTATTCAAAAGGGGCTAACAACTTGATTCCAATGGAAATCGCTCTCAAAATTGCGGAAAAGATTAAAGCAAATGAAAGATTTGCTGTGTACATTATTGTGCCAATGTGGCCTGAAGGTGTGCCAACAGGAGCTGCAACTCAAAGAATTCTCTTCTGGCAGGTATACTTCAACATCTAGCTGGTTGCGCGATACTACATACAGTTATCGATAATTATTGACCAAATTTTGATAGTGCAGCATAAAACAATGCAAATGATGTATGAGACGATATTTAAAGCTTTGGTTGAGATGGGGCTGGAGGATGCTTTTGTCCCACAAGACTATCTAAACTTTTTTTGTCTTGGGAACCGCGAAGCTTCTGATTCTTCCGGAAACTCGATCCCTGGAAGTCCTGGTGCAGCAAATGCTCCTCAGGTACTCGTCTTCTTCCATTTTCAACTTACGTGTGTTACTTGGATGTTTTCCAATTCTATTAATGCTTAAAGTAAACTGAGATTTCTCTGACTTGGCTTGTTCTCTTTGCTTATAATCTAATGAGAGTTAGACGGCTCAGATTCTGTTACTGTGTTAGCTTATTTTAAGTAACTATGCTTAAGCATGACTTCAACATTCGCATTTACAGGCATTGTGTCAAAGAAGCCGTCGTTTTATGATATATGTACATTCAAAAGGGATGATAGTTGATGATGAATACGTGATCCTGGGCTCTGCGAACATAAATCAACGATCCATGGAAGGTACTAGAGACACGGAGATTGCGATGGGAGCCTACCAGCCCCAGTATACATGGGCTAACAAATTATCATGCCCTCGTGGACAGGTTCGCACTCCAAATAATCTCTTTGATTATCTGAAAATGATTTACTTCCATGCTATAATTATGCACGCTGCCTGCAGGTACATGGATACAGAATGTCCCTGTGGGCTGAGCACACCGGAACTGTTGAGGACTGTTTCAATTGTCCTGAAAGTCTAGAATGTGTTAGACGAGTAAGGTCAATGGGAGAAATGAACTGGAAACAATTTGTGTCTGATGAAGTCACGGAAATGAGGGGACACCTACTGAAGTACCCGGTAGAAGTTGATCGAAGCGGCAAGGTCAGGCCCATCCCTGGCTGTGAAACATTCCCCGATGTGGGTGGTAATATATGCGGCTCATTCCTAGCCATTCAGGAAAATCTCACAATCTGAGCTCACCAACCATCAAACTGAACTATATCAATATTATATTAATTTCTTGTGCGTTTGTTGAAGTTAGTATTTCCAGACTGGTGAATCATGGCAAATTATACTTACAAAATCCTTGTACATAATATAAGAATTTTTTTTGATAAACAGTAAATTACAAAGACAACGACGAACCGGGTACTTAATGATGGGAAATAAACATCCAGCTGGGATCAGTTCAAATCATAAAATATAAAACGTGAAAAAACTTGAGTCTGCTGCTTCACTTTGCCTCTGGCGTGTGCATGTCATCTCGTCATTCACAGCTTGAAAAAAGACATGACATCACTATTTATCATCCTAGCAACATCCGCATACTGAAAACACGGGCCGAATACCAATCGAGAAGAAACATATTTACACAAAAATCGTGTCTGAACAGACACGACGAAAAAATCTCAGACCATAACGACTGAGGACAAAAAGCTCCCACTTCCCAACCAACAACCCACCACCCCTCCAATTACCACCAGGTCGAACCACCAACGATATTCGGAATTTATTCCATGAGAGCAATCTACTTGATTCTATCCAGGCAAATTAGATCGGTTTTAAACCGAGCTAATGGGATTGACATGATCTGGTTTAACTGGGATATGGGCTCAACATTAGAGGGCTATTTGGGTCGGAAAAATTGAACTAGGGTTTTGTCGATATATATTTTGCGCTTTCGGCCGCGACTCGTTCACTTCACCAAAATCAGCCAGCAGTGTTTTGTGCGATTCCGACTGCCCGCGGCTCCTCGCTCGTTTCAATATGGCGGCACCAGATGTTATTACTCCGGCGGTGGTTGAGGACTCTTTGGCTTACCCCGAGGTGAAGCTTTTCAACAAGTGGAGTTTCGAAGGAGTTGAGGTTCGGATCTGCAGTCTTCAATTCAATACTATTGAGAATTAGGATTGGATAGTTGACGTTTATTGCAATGATTTGTTCTCTTGCAAGATAGGTTTTGTTGTGTGTGGATCTCAGGGTGCTGCGTATGCGCACTTTTAAACTGCTTCTCGAATTAAACTGGTGAAGATTGACCGATTTACTAAACTAAATTACTAATAGTTTAGGTTTTGGTTGTTAGGTGTTTAGGGAGCCAATTTTGAATGATTGCTTGGTCTCTATTGCAGCTTGGTTGGTGATGTTGTTATGCAGTTGGAAAACGATTGACCGATTTACATTAGTAATGTGAAGTTTGTTAAAGATAATTAATTGAGATATCTTTATCAGGTTTGTTTTAATTGATACATTGTATATGATGATGTCTAGGCCATGATTGCTTTAGTTGAATTGGCTTCGAAGCAGTAGTGTTTACTCAATTCTGATTTCTGCATTGTTTGTTATTTGCAGGTCAATGATATGTCCTTGATTGATTACATTGGAGTGAATTCAGTGAGACATGCAAACTATGTTCCACACACTGCTGGAAGGTACTCAGCCAAGAGATTCAGGAAGGCTCAGTGCCCAATTGTTGAGAGGCTGACCAACTCCCTCATGATGCATGGTCGTAACAATGGTAAGAAGCTCTTGGCTGTTAGGATTGTTAGGCACGCCATGGAGATCATTCACCTCTTGACTGACCAAAATCCAATCCAAGTGATTGTTGATGCCATCGTCAACAGGTAAAGTTCTCAGTTTTCTGTTCTATATTTTACACCATAACATACGCTTCACTATGATACCTGAACATTAGCTTGTGATTGATCTTTGTTTTTTTTATAATGTGACAGTGGACCAAGGGAAGATGCCACCAGAATTGGGTCTGCTGGTGCTGTTCGTCGACAAGCTGTTGATATCTCTCCCCTCAGAAGAGTCAACCAGGCTATCTATCTACTTACAACCGGAGCTCGTGAAAGTGCATTCAGGAACATTAAAACCATTGCTGAGTGTCTTGCTGATGAGCTCATCAATGCTGCAAAGGGTTCATCGAACAGCTATGCCATCAAGAAGAAGGATGAGATTGAGAGGGTTGCTAAGGCCAACCGTTAAGTATGTTTCAATAGCACTCCGAGGTTGCTACTTCTTATTGATTTAGTTAATGTTCCGTTCACAGATTTTCATTTTACCAACATTTTTGCGGCATCATTCCTGTTTAAAGACTTATATTCCTCAAGTCACTTTTATCAATACTTCTGAACTATCTCAAAGTTTTGTGTTATATCAATCAGGTCCTCTCCTCAGGCTGTGTTTGCTGAATAGAGCTATGCGATTTGAAGATGATTAATACACACGTACACTGTTGTTAGATTGGGTTGAAATTGGCCATAGGATATTGGGCTATTTCCAAAATTAGTTTTCTAGATAATAATAAACACACTAATATATGTAGTGTCTTCAGGTCTTGCCCATTTCGCTTGAGCCCATTATAATTAAATTGATAAGTTGTATATATATATATATTATTCATACAGTAGGAATACCGACTACCGGCAAACCAAATATATTAATCAACGTTGCTGCAGTCGCCACGTGTCATTCGATCCACGTGAAGCTTCACTAACAAACACAGCCCTAACGAACAAAACCATATTCTTCACCAGCAAATGGAATGAAAGCTTAAGCATCTAATCTATTCATTAAACACATCAATGATCTCGACCTCAGCAATTTGACAATTTTAACTTCCTTAAAATACCCTTCCAAGTGTCACGGAACCAACTCACACTCAAAGGTATTTTGGTCTTTCGGAATCCGAACAACGGTTAAGACAGGATGTGGAGCCCACTAAAGATTAATTAACACATTACATCAGCCTTAATGGAATGGCGCCGGAATTTAAATAATATTCCCAACGGTACAAATCCTTTTCTCAACAAGCTTATTGACAAAGATGAAACCGTCTTTCTTTTGTGTTCATCTGTTTGTCCAGCCTCTCTTGGGATTAAGTTATACAGTAATATTTCCGATCTATCTATAGGTAAGTTAGTCAAGTGGGTCATTCAAATTAGGATTCGGATCCCGTACATTGCACTAACAATGTTGTGAGTACTAAAACGTCGATGTTTTGATCAAAATGATATTATTTTTATTGAAATAATGTCGTTTTAACACTTACGACATTTGAATGCACTGCAGCTGATAGCTGATTTTTTTTATCAAGGTGGGTAAAAAAACTGTAAAGAATGTGGGGTCAAATAAGGGTCATTGTCAAAACATATGGTGTTGGACATTAGAGAATGATTAAGAAAAGAACAAGCACATAAGGGAGAAAAGGGTCAATGATTATTAGACCATTGTTTAAACTTTAATACTTGGATTTGTATATTGGAGCTTGCTTCCTTGACCTATATATAAGCCTCAGCTATGACATTACTTCTTACTTAAGCAGCTCCTTTACAATCAAAATAGCACTGCATTTAGTTGAACAATCAAGTTATGGCAAGTTGCGATTCAACGGTGAGCAACGGTGGAGGATCGAGGCAGAAAGGCGTGATGGGTAAGCCTGCAGTAGGTCGTAGATATGTAGGTGTGAGACAAAGGCCGTCAGGGAGATGGGTCGCGGAGATCAAAGACTCGTCGCAGCGCGTCAGGCTATGGCTTGGTACATATGATACACCGGAGGAGGCTGCTAGAGCATACGATGAGGCTGCACGAGTTCTGCGCGGTGAGAATGCTCGAACAAATTACCCTTGCTTGAAGAAGCCGAATGGTTCGATTTCTTCTTGTGGTGAGAATAATGGGCTAATAAGCTGCTGTTCCTTGAAAGCTAAGCTGAGCAAGAGTTTACAGAGCATCATGGCAAGGTCAAGTGAGAACACCAAGTCTTCCAAGAATAGGGTGAGTGACCAGTTGACTTTTGCTAGCATATTTCACCTGAGAGACACTGTAACATCCCAGCCAAATGACCAAGCTGTGCAACCAAGCATCATTGTGCCTCCTAATGAAGTTGATCATCAGTCTTCTTCTTGGGAAAGTTCTAGCTTATCCGACTCAAGTCTTACCCGCGCTTGTTTCCAATTGAACACATTCGAATCTGACATGACAGAAGCTATGGAACAGTGTCCTGGAGCTGAAAGATTGAGTCTTCTGAACCCATTGATGAACTGGAACAACTTGATAAGTACAGAGAGTTCAAAGATAAACATGGCCAGGGAGGAGGAGAATGCAAGTTGCAAAAAGTTTAAGGTTTCCTCCTCGGTGATGGTTCCACCAACCTTCAGCAGTTTTCCATACAATAATATTGTCTATCGGGACTGATGCCTTACTGCTTTTAATGAGCATCTTTCCAAGCTGTATGTTGGATTTATGTATAAAGAAATCTTTCATGTTCAAAAAGAATGTGAGAAGTTAATATTAAATGAAACTTATAAGTCATATAAATAGGTTTAAGCTCAACTGTCTGTATTCAACATCCACTTTTTGCACAACATGTACAACAACAAAACTGTGGTATAAACAAACAAACACCTTTGCAGAAAGTAAGTATTATTTATCAAGGCCTCAAAAAGCATATTCCTGGCATTACACATGTTGAGTACATTGTTAACTGCTATGACATCAAATGCACTACAGTTTGCCCATGATTTGGCATGTTCTGGTTATGACATACAGACCACTACTACCCACCGTGCAAAGTTGAAATGAAAACGACGACATCCTTGTCTTCTAATACTGTCTCAAGCTGGCCACTCAGCTCCCAGTCACAATCGTTCACCAGGACTAACACTCCAGGTCTCCTGAAGGAACCCAAATTAAAAGGAATTCAGCGACCTCAAAGATAAATATAATAAACACATTTGTTTCTCAAACACATAAGTCCCTGCATATAGACTGGTAAAGACGCAGCGACGAATTAGGGCAACCACACTGCTGATTCAAAAGCCATTTAATGTCAAGTGAATTGGGTTTCATAGAAAACATATGAGAGCTGTGCGCCATTTTCTCAGGGTTAACAAAAGGATCATACATGTTGTACCCAAACTTACACAGTGTCGCCTTTCATAAACATTTCAGGCCTCTCCTTAATCAGGTTGGTCCGCACCCAAGAGAGCAAGTTTTTCATGGTCATCTGGACATTATAAAAAGAATGTTAAATATTGAGGAAGCATACAGCTACACATGGAATGGAACCGAGAGAACAGGTTATTCACCTTCTTTTCATCTCCAGCATCAACCTTTACATCATGAACCTTTACTGAATCACAAAGCAGCTCCAACCCACCACTGCAGTGATAATCAGACTAATAATGAGAAGAAAAGCATGCTCGAAGAGACGAAGACTAATATGAACACAAACCTTGAAGCACAAGTTCCATCTTCCGTGTAATGAAACATACTTCCAACATTTATTTAGGTCATTCCAGGAACAAACATAGTATTTCAGCAGCAAAAAATCTCATTTCGTAATTCATGACAGCTTCAAACACATATATTTAGGTCACAAGATACAAGGGTGACTATGTGCAGAATGTCTTACTTTGATCCTGTCAACAAGCGAGAACACAAAACCTTCCAAAGCCCCAATCTTTTCAACTCAAGGCATTGAACATGTAAAACATAGATCATCTAATGCAAATAAGCTAACCCTACACTGAAATGTAGCTTCTGATAAAATAGTACCAACAATTACATCAAGCTGACAGCTTGCCATATCACCTCCAATGAATACAAAATTACAACCTTTTTGAACAAAAAAAACTTTCAATTTCCTTGTTATTGACGGAGAAACCCCTTATCGCACAAAGCTCAAATCTTTCAAAGAGCCTTCGAGCATAGAGACAACACTCTTCCAATTCAATTTTCAATAAAGAATCAGTTACATATTTACTTTATACAGCTGAATAATCTCACCCGAATTCAAGCGTGAGCTGCATCTCAATTTCGATCACCAGAACCACTTCTAAACCCTAGAACGAAGGACTTCAGAGAGTAAAGAGAGCCGCTTTCCTCCGAAAACCAAACGATTAGATATTTCCCAGCCAGACCGAATCACAATTAACCCGATCCGATGGAAAATCGAACCGACACCGAGCAGATATTGAACCGAATCAATTAGCTTTCAGGCTTCAGGTAATCTCACGCACGTGGAGATAGCTGACACGTCAGCATCTCGAGACTCTCGTCGGTAAAGAATTAAAAATATTAATTAATATGTCATCATCATAGGCTTTCAGCAACGTTTTAGCCCCACCGCATTCAAAATTGCCACACGAACCCCAACGGATACATATCGCCATCTGCTTGATACCAGCCGTTAGATTCATATCCAACGGCCACGATTCCCATATAGCCCTACCGCTGACCCCGAAGCGCTTAATTACGAAAATAGCCTCGTCTCCTTCTTCATTCAATTTTCAAAATTTTAATTTAACAAATTCCCACTGAAGTTGTCTTCCTCATCTGCAAGAGTTAATTAATTGCCAATGATTTTGAATCCCCACATGTTTTTCGTCACAGTTAACACACTTCATTTTGCTTCATTTTGAAAATTTCAGTAGTGTTGCGGTTTGGATTTTGTTTGTGCTTACTGTCGTCTGCAGATACGTTAAAGATTGGTGATGCTTTTCTTGAATTGGAGTGGTTTGAGCTGAAGAACAGATATTTCTGGAGTTTTGTGGGTTTAATTTTGAAATGGTTGCTTTCAAGCTGGAATAGGATTTTCTCAGAGAGATACGTGAGGGGTTGCTTCTCGGTGGGGCGTTTGATCATTCGGAGTCTTAAAGGTGATACGTGAGAGATAAATTTTCTTTTCAATCTTTTGTTGTTGTTTTTGTTACATCCACTTTTGCAAATTAGGGTTTTGCGATTTGGGGATTTTGTTTACGGATAGTGGGTGGATAACTGCTAATCTGGATAATGTGTTTGAATTTAGTTTTGTGCTAATTTAGCTTGAAAGATTTGTCATTTGTCTGACTTTAATTTGTGCCTTATCTTTAAAGGGAAGTCTTGATTTAAAAGTTTTTAATCTTTCCGCTGGCTACAAAATGCATATCCTGGTAATTAATTACATGTGGATCTATTCAATCTGTTTATCCCTGGAAAGATGCCAGCGAGGTTCATCATGGTAATCTTTTATCTCTTTCCGTGATATCATCTTGTCAGTGCGTGAAGATGGTTCCTTTGGATTCGATTGCTTAGCAAAAATGAAAACCAGAGACAGAGATGCATCAGTGTTTGTAGGTCATTGTAATTTGCTGTTTTGTTTCATTGCATTTATGTTGAGGTGGACATAAATGGTTGTTTGGATTGCGGTCCTGCGGATCATCTTGGTATTTAATATTTACAGCGTGAGAAGACTTGTGGGGTATCTTTTGGGGTACTTTTGTTCCTTTTGTTGGTGAGCTGTAGTTTTCAGCAAACGGGTACTCTGTGAACTTGTGAGATTCACAAATGAAATGTTAAGTGGGAGAACCCAGAGCTTGAGCTACACTTTTTGTAATTTATATAATCTTTGAGTATTGGTTGGTGATTGCAACTGCTCCATTATTTACTTTAGTTACAAAAACAAACACTAGCTTGCACTCTATCTTTTTGGGCATCTACATCATCCTTTTGAAGGTTTCTTATTTTGTGTACGGTTTCAGTTCCAGTCACCTCTTGATCCCAGTTCAACAATATGGTGGAAGATGGTAGGAGCGAATGCTTGGTCGATCGTGAATCTGCTGAAGTCTTATTGAAGCGTGCCCAAGAGCTTCTACCTGTTGCAGTCACTAAAGCCAAAGAGGTGAAGGGGTTTCCGGGAAAATGGAAAATGATCATTTCCAAAATGGAGAGCATCCCATTATGCTTATCTGATTTGTCTAGCCACCCTTTTTTCTCAAATAATGTTCTCTGCAAGGAGCAGCTGCAGGCAGTGAATGGAACGTTGGGTGAAGCAACTGAATTGGCTGAAAAGTGCATCAGTGAGATATATGAAGGAAAACTACAGATGCAGAGTGATCTTGATTCATTGATAGGAAAGCTTGACTTGAATTTAAGAGATTGTTGCCTTCTTATCAAGACGGGTGTTCTAGGAGATATTGTTTCCTCGCCTTCATCAAGCTGTGTTTCGTCAGAATCAGAGGTAGGTGGCCATGGTAATATGAGAGAGTTATTGGCACGCCTTCAGATTGGTCACTTGGAATCGAAGCATAAAGCTCTTGATTATCTGGTCGAAGTTATGAAAGAAGATGAGAAGAATGTTTTGAGTGCTTTTGGGAGGAACAACATTGTGGCTTTAGTTCAGCTTCTCACTGCTACTTCTCCACGTATCCGTGAGAAAACAGTCACTTTGATTGCCTCACTAGCAGAGTCAGGCTTTTGCGAAAACTGGCTTGTTGCGGAAGGTGTTCTCCCTCCATTGATTAGGTTAGTGGAGTCGGGCAGCGCTATTAGTAAAGAGAAGGCTACCATTTCTCTTCAGAGGCTGTCCATGTCATTAGATATAGCTCGTGCAATTGCTGGTCACGGTGGGATCAGACCACTAATCGAGATATGCCGAACTGGTGATTCTGTTACACAAGCAGCTTCAGCCAGCACATTGAAGAACTTATCTGCAGTTCCCGAGTTGAGGCAGGCTCTTGCCGAGGAAGATATTGTCAGGGTAATGATCAATCTACTCGATTCTGGAATCCTTCTCGGGTCCAAGGAATATGCTGCTGAATGCTTGCAGCATCTCACTTGTAGCAATGACAGTCTTCGAAGATTAGTTATTTCTGAAGGTGGAGTCCGTAGCCTGCTGACATATCTAGATGGTCCCCTTCCACAAGAGTCTGCTGTAGCCGCGTTAAGAAACTTAGTCAGCGCAGTTTCAGTGGACAAATTAGTTTCCCTTGGCTTTCTTCCCCGCATGATCCATGTCTTCAAATCAGGATCATTAGGCGCCCAGCATGCCGCAGCTTCAGCACTCTGTCGTGTAATATCCACCACAGAGATGAAGAAGCTAGTAGGCGAAGCTGGTTGCATTCCCTTCCTCATCAACATGCTCGAAGCCAAAACCAATAGTGCCAGAGAAGTTGCTGCTCAAGCCATATTAAATCTCATGATCCTCATAGACAACCGGACCCAAGTAAAAAAAGACGAAAAGAGCATCCAAAATCTGGTCCAGCTTCTGGACCCCAGTCCGTACAACACCGCCAAAAAGTACGCCGTCTCCTGCCTCTCCATGCTCTCCTCGAGCAAGAATTGCAAGAAGCTTATGATCTCTTATGGAGCTATTGGGTATTTGAAGAAGCTTGTCGAGTTGGACACTCCTGGAGCAAAGAAACTTTTGGAGCGACTTGAGCGAGGCAAACTGAGAAGCTTCTTCAGCAGAAAATGAAGTTCATAACCACCACCAATGCCACTCTGCTTGGCCTTGGTACCTCTTTTCCAATGTTACAATGAAGCTGCTGTTATTTTCTGTGATTGCTGCTGCTCGTTTCATCATCTGGATGAAACAGTTGTGATAAACTAAGAATGGACAATCGTTTATGATTAATGTTTTCTGTTTTGCTTATGGTCCCATGTTAAATGGATTAATCATCTTCTTTTTCTTTTTTTTTAATTTACATCTTTTTCTTTAACTTGAGAGGATATGGACTGCAAGATGAGGCCAAATTTTGCATTGTTTTCGAGGCCCGATTCCTAGGCAGATATTGTAGGTTGCTATAAGACCCATTCTGCTGAGTTTTTTTTCTTAGTTTCCAGGTGTTGTTGCATTGAGGATATCTCCATCAGGTTGGATCACTGAATCACTCTTTATTTTAATTCTGAATTCTCCTTGTCAGGTTTCCAGGTGTTGTTGAATTTTGGATATATTCTTCATTGTTGGCATTAAATGTCTGTTCATAATCAGATCAATTAGGTCTTTGACTCTTTGTAAACATTTTGCTTCAAGACACTGCTGCTTCAAATTTTGACATGGTTCTTCTTAACCATTTTGAAAATTTTGGGAGAAAGTTATGGTTGTGCTATTTCTTTGAGTTACTAAATGTCATGTGTTGAAATTAATCTGAAGCAATTCGGTGTTTTGACTGGTGGAAGCTGCAATCAGGATAGAAGATGAGCTCATTAGACGTCGCGAGGGCAGAACTAGCCCTTGCAGTTTTGTATCTAAACAAAGCTGAAGCAAGAGACAAGATATGCAGGGCAATACAATATGGCAGCAAGTTTTTGAGTAATGGCGAGCCTGGGACTGCTCAAAACGTCGATAAAACAACCAGCTTAGCCCGAAAAGTGTTCCGTCTTTTCAAGGTTAGTTCCGCTCTACACTAATAAGAAATTTCATACACATGTTAATTATGTACATTGTTACTGTATTGATTAGGCTGAAAAACTATGATCTGATCAGTTTTATAAATTCGCAGTTTATCAATGACTTGCACGCTCTTGTCAATCCAGTTCCTGAAGGAACCCCAATTCCTCTGATTTTTCTCGGGAAGGTAGATGATAACCTCTAATTAACAGCGTGTATGTACATGAAACAGAACTAATCTTAGTATGTTTCTTTAACTAGTCCAAGAATGCATTGGTCTCCAGCTTTTTGTTCTTCGATCAATTTGTCTGGCTCCATAGGACTGGCATCTATCAGGTAATGTCTTAAATTGACATGTCTCCAGTTTAATTCTTTTACTAGGAAACATATTTATGAATGTTTAGCCACAGAACAAAGAAAATGCTGAAATACTTGGGAGAATTTCACTTTTCTGCTGGTTGGGTTCAACCATCTGCACATCATTGGTCGAGGTTTGTGTATTCTGTTCTCATATAGCCAATAAAATCAACCTGATGTTTTTGATCTTCAATCCTTTGTTATCATTCTTCACTTCTCAATCTCAGTTTGCTGAACTAGGAAGGCTCTCAGCCTCCATGAAGAGGCTGAAAAAAGATGTTAAGGATGGCAATGAGTTCAAAGTACGATTCGCTCCTTCCAGCTCCAATCTTTTTAGATTCTGCGATGATTTTCGTGGTATCATAATAATTCATAGTTATTGATACATTTTGCGTTAACTTACTTCCCAAATGCAGAATGAGCAATACCGAGTTAAACTTCAGAAATCGAGGGAGAGGTCAGTGGCCTTGATCAAAGCGAGTCTCGACACAGTAGTGGCTATTGGCTTACTTCAACTTGCTCCTGATACAGTCACAGCTCGAGTGACAGGAGCATTCGGATTTGTTAGCTCTCTCATTTCGTGTTATCAGGTGCTCCTCAAAACTATTTAAATTGAAGTCCATATACAATTTAGCTATTGTACCTTCTTCCCAAATCCATGACTAACAATAACATCATGCCTTTTTCTTGCAGTTGCTTCCCTCACCACCAAAACCCAAAACATCCTAAAAAGCAGACGTTTGATCTGTTCTGCATGCCAACCTGAAAAAAGTCATTGAATCAATGGGTCTGCTATCTCTTCATACACAAGTCAGAATAGAGTGCTCATCAGCAAAGTTGCACATTTCATTAAGGACTTATTTGTTGGCCTTTTGTAAGGATTTGGCTCCAGTTCGGTTTCATGGTGGACAAACTTGTGAAACTCTATTTAACTTTGAATAAATATAAGGCATTTTATTATGAAAAACAAAACATCTTCACCTCACTTTATTGCAAAGAAATGAAAGTATGAGGCTGTTTGGGACCCTGTATAAAATTTCGAGTAAAAAGGACTGAAAGGAAAGTACTCTTCATCCTGAATCACACTCTTGACAGATTGGGTATGTGTTTGCTTGGTTTAGATGAACTCTCCATCTCCATCTTCATCTTCATCTTCTTCATCATCGTCGTCATCATCATCATCTTCTTCTTCATCTAAATCATCTTCAGCTTCAGGGACCACATGGTGGTTTGGGTAACCTGGAACATATGCCTGCAGCATATTCATAATCTGCATATTCATGAATTGCGCCCAATTCTGGTTCCCCGGTGCTTCAGCATCTATATTATTGGTGGTGCTGATACCATCACCAGGTGAGTCAATGACTGCTTGTGGGTTGTACTTCAGGACAAACTCTCCAGCATTTTCCAGAGTCTTTACAGTGAACTTAGGTGACAGTGGCATCCCATCAGCGCGAACATGCGACACGCTGCGAATAAAGGGAGCAAATTCTTACAAAACAAAATTAAATTAAAAAATCACAGAATACAAACTCATCAGTTTTGTTCTCTCTCAAACCAATATATTTGTACTTTGTAGCCTTGTTGGCAATCAGAAACGAGTTGTTTTGCTAAAGTAATTACGATTACCATCGGAAAGAATACGAAGTAAAATTTAGAAGTGACACTTGGCAAATATAAAAAAAGTTGAGTTTCCGATCTTTTACAAGACTGTCAAGGAGTGGCAAGCCAGAAGCCAGGATACACAACATAATAGGTGAGCTCCTACCATAAAACTAAATTTCCTATGTGCGGTGGCGCCATTCCATGACAACTCAGAAGTCAAGTGCAAGTAAAACATTCTACAAAAGTCGAAGAGTTCATCAACATGCAACGAAAAGTTACTTGCATGATGCATGGGTTGATCTAAAACATGTTTTCTGACCTAGCTCACCAGTGCGCGCAAACCGAAAACAAGAAAAAACCAAGCTATGGATTCATTGTTTACAATCCTTCAATCAAGAATGCAAGATAAAGATACAGATAAAGACTAACCATATATAATACAAGTAATCGACTTCTTGCTTCTGAACCCGACCTAATAACTCAATCATCAAAAAACCACCAATGCAAAGGGTAGGCTCTGGCAGCTGAAACTTCTGCAGTTTTTTCTCCTGAAAAATTGGACAAATTGGATCAACACGGAATCAAAAAGAAAGGTACGGATTTCCAGATGCATGACGGTTCTTGGTCTATAAAGACCAATACAATATTTTTCTAAATAACTTTAATAGCCACAAAATAAAACCAAGCTACACCATACACTGCTCTGCAATCTGCATAGCCACATCAAGATTGGCATACTTAATTTAAAGCGACTTATAGTTATCACTTATCAATATTGAAACACACAAGCATATTGAAGGACAACTGTTGTCAACGAATTCCATTAGCTTATGTTGTCCACGCTAGAAAGTAGTGAGCTTTTGAGACAAAACAGCATATATAGAAAGCAAGAATAACAAACACAAGAAAAAAAAGAAGTGAAATCACCTGCAACATCGGGTATTCTGGCGAAGTGTAAGTCCACACAAAGTGTTGATCAGTAATATGGTCTAGTGGCATATCTTCTTCCATGACCCGATCTAAGGGGAACTTAGTATGACCCATCCTAAACCTTACAAATTTAGAAGAATAGATAGGATGCCCTGACTGGAAATAAGCTAGACGGAAGAAATAAAAGTGTAAGAAAAAAATGCCAAGACTAAAACTCAAAAATATATTTATATTCTTGGATTGTAAAAGGAAAATAACCTTGGAATGGTCGTATGTGGATTTCACGGATCAAACAAAGATTAGATTTCAACCTATAAATTAGTCTCTCAGGCACATTCGGGTCACTTTGACCTTTGCTTGACCAGTATGATGCCCTCTGTGCGATTCTGTCACTTTGTATCAAAGTGTTGTTGATACTTTCTACTGGATAGTTATTATCAGTGCTAGATGCACATATGGCCTCTCCTATACAGCTCCCATTTGTTGACGATTCAAGCTGATGCATCAGTGACATATAGATAATGTGATCCCATTTCTTATTTTCCCATATCACGGAGCTGCTGGACCCAGAATCATTAGGAATTTCTGCTTCACTTACTAGTGCAACTCGAGCAACACAAGATAATTGAGGATACTTTTTCAAGGCCAGTTGTTTGCTGATCGCATGGTCTATAACTGCAGTTGTATGAAATATCATTAAAGCAAAATCCTGATATGAAAATTAAATTATAGAACATGACGCATCTCATGCCATGTTATGGCATTTCAAAGAGGCATACACCATATTCAAACAACGGTGCCCTTGTAAATAGGCCAACCCACAACAAACTTTAAAGAAGCAAACGCTACCATCTATAACAGAGATCCACCTAATACACATGATACCACTATACAAGTTCAATCATAGGTACATGTTACCATCCCCTGTATATCATACAAGCATGACAGTGACATAAATTCCCCAAGTATTACACGTCTAACACATACCAAAGTCTTGCCAGGCATGCGATACAGCACTAACACGAACTAAGTCAGCAGGGGCATCCAGATGCTTAAAAATCATTAACGACGCATCGGAGTCAAGCAATTTCAGAAAGTCCATGTATAGCAGACAGTAGAGTATCTGGAAATCACACCCAGAACACCTGTACAATGATGAAAAGTCTTCCATTCAGTTAGAAAGCCAAATAGCCTGAAACCGAAATTCCTTTCAAAGCTAACAAGCCCAATGCAGGTCAATGATCATAACGAATTTCTCATCGAAACTCTAAGCCATGTAAATGATTGAGTTCATACAACATATAACCTATTAATAAGTAACAGCTGTAAAAATTATAATTTCGGATGACGCAATCAAGCTTGCACGAAATTGATCACTCTTCCCTCTTAATATCCCACTCATCAACAAATACATATTGGCTATTGTCAAGCATCACAACGTTTACAAGAAAAAAAATTTCTTTTAAACTTCAAGGTTGATCCTTTTCATCAAAACACCTAACATGAAGCTTACTAACCCTCAAGCCAATCACCAAAAACATCTCCCTTGCACTTAAAATTTTGAAGAAAAAAAAAGAATTTCGAAAATCAAGGGCTTTCACAGAACTCAGCAGTCACCAACATGAAACCTTCGATCAATTTTACATTCATACACATTTCAATTTAGGAATATCATAATCCGAAGACCAGAAAGCATGTCAATCACACAAATCAAATACCAATTCACGAAAAAATGACGCAGAAATCAATCGGTAAAATGAATTGGGGGGATGGAGAAAAATTGGATTTTGGACCGTACGAAGAATCGGAAACCCCTAGGCTGATGGACTTCAGAAACAAACACTTCGTATGATTTTTGTCTGAAGTGCCGATATTTATATTGTATACTATTTAATTGGTTAAATATTAGTGAAAATGACAAAGAGTGTGTTTGATAAATTACGCCGAACTATGAAAATTAATAATTAAGGATAATTTCAAAATATTTTTATCTTCAATTTCTTAATTAAGGGCAAAAATTTTTCTTTCAATTCATTCATTTAGTTAACTTTTGTTAATTGACGAATTGATATTCCATCAATTAAGTGGTATATGAGAATCAAAATATTTTGAAATTGCCCTTAATTATCAATTTTCATAGTTCGTTATCAATGAACGATAATTCATACCCCTCTTTATCATTTTCCCTAAATATAATACCCTTTTGCAAGAGAACGACTCAAACCAATAAGTCAGTAAAATTATTCAGTGAATAATATTCTGATGGACAGTGTAAATAGTAATAATATCAATATGAGTGTTCATTTTGATTATTTTTTTATAAAATATTTTTATTTTTCATTGAATAAGGTTAATTTTCATTGGATCAATATTTAATTATGATTCACTATAATGATTATTAGAAACGTGTGTAAACATGGTTGGAATTCGCTGTTTCGTAGATTAGCAGTTAGAACGCGCCTCAAAGTCAAAACCCTGCTATGGAAGCAACTGATTAAAATCAGTTAAAATAAAGATGGTGGTGTAAAATATGACTTTTGGTACATTCTCTATTTTACTTACAAATCTATTGCAGACAAAATGAGTAGAGTTAGAATATAATTGGAATAATTTATAATAAAATGAAAACATGCAGGCCGATGTGACGAAGACTGTTTGCTCGTTGTCGATAATGGACAGGATAAGAGTAATCCTTATCTCAATGAACATGGCAAGGGCATAGTATGATTATTTTTTCTTGATCTAGTGAACATGACAGGGTAGAGTAGTATTTCCATGCTCATATGGTACTTATGAGTGGGGTAAAATTAGGGTAAGGTAGATAGAGTCTATAAAATAAATTTAAGCATAATTTGAGAAAAAAAATTTTATAATATAAATATAAATAATAGGGTAAGACATGATATGATAGGGTAGGATAGTATGTCAAGTAGAGTCAATTTTTTCATGAACCTTACCCTGTCTTAAACTTTGTGGACAGAGTACATTAGGATATGAGGATAGGACATGACAAAAAATGGATCGGATAGGATAAGAATTACCCTATAGACATTTTCACCATAGGTTCAATTGCCGACCCTTTGCTATCCTTTCCTGCTGTTAATGAACGCGTCATAATTGTGACGATGGTGACGCCGCTTTTATTACCCAATTAAAAGCGTATGCCGTATACGAAGACGAAGACGAAGAAGACAAGGCACGCTTCAATAGACAAAAACGACGCCGTGTGTTTCAAATTTTGGAAGAATAAAAAAACGCGATGAAGACCGTTGGGCTGCTAGAGTTAACTTGTGGAATATTTCCAATTAAGTGAAACGTCCACGATAACAACAAGAAGCAACCTCTCTCCTGCCACCTTTCTTCCTTTCCACCTTCTCTCCTAATTAAATGCATATAAGAACATGTGTGTTTCATCAACCTTTGATATCTCAATCACGAATTCAGAAATGGCTTCTGCTTCCAGAGTAGTTGAAATCACGATCATCTCCTGCGAAGATTTGACAACAACATCATTCAAAAAACCAATAAGAAAAAATGCACGCGGAGTCATTAGAATGCCGCATTGTAACGAGGTTTGCTCAACGAGTCTAGACAAAGAAGGCGGCTCGTTTCCTCGCTGGAACGAGAAGTTTACGATGGAAATGCCAAGTTGGGCGAACTGGTTCGACGTGGAAATTTATAGTGGGATGGAGAAGGTGATCGGGAAGGCGAGGATCCCGGCTACGGATTTCATTGGCGGGATATTGCCTGAAGGGTATTTAAATTTTTTGAGCTACAGGTTGAGGGAGAAAAATGGGGAGTGGAATGGGATAGTGAATGTGTCTGTTAGAGTCATTAAGAGGAAGAAGGAAAGAGAGGAGGGATTTGGGTGTGGGTATGTGGTTGGGGTTCCTAGCCGGATGGTGACAGGTATTCCAGTTTATTCTGGTGTGAAGATGTAGACGTCAAAGTGTCACCTGTGTCTCTTGTTTGAAAGATTATTTGATTCTTTATTCTTTATTCAAGCTGTGTAAAAAAAAGTAGTAATGAATACATGAATGAAATTGCACTCTTATGCTATGTTGCATGGATACTCTAAAATAGTCACGTACCTGTGTCCGATACACGATACACTTGGGATACTCGGATTCTTCGTATCCGTTCAAAAAAACATATCTCAATTTTTGAATACATTTATTTGCCGTATCCAAAAAAAATGTAGCCCAAAAAATTCAAATTGACCCATAATATCTACTAAAATCAGCCCAAAAATTGGAGAGGGTGCTATTCGAAGATGTGGATGCTTGAAGTATACTTTTTGTTAATTCTGATGATGTTTGAGACTTTTACTACTGACTTATTTTTTGCTTGAAGAACAATTATATGCTTGAACTTTTTGTTTAACTAACTAGGGAGTTTTATAAACAAAATTATTTGTTTGTGCATAATTTTTTATATAATTTACAAAAATGGTATAACTGTATATATATATATATATATTATATAAAATAACAAACGTATCCGAAACGTATCGTATCATGCTTTTTCTAAAAAAAATCGTATCCCCGTATCGTACCCGTGCAACGTAGCTCTTATGTATATATATTCAGAATTGTCAAGTACTAGTACAAAAGACTAAGGCCCTGTCCACTTTGACTTGATTTTTTGACTTGTAAGTTAAGATAAGTTAATATCAATTACTATCAGTTAAGATCAATTAAGATAAGTTAAGTTAAGTTAATATCAGTTAAGATCAGTTAAGTTATGTTTCAGTTAAGTTAAATTCGATTGTTCCACCACCACCACAACCATGCGCAACCTGCCACCGTCACTCTCCACCGTCCACGGCCACCAACCTCCGCCGGTCGCCGCCGGTCAAGGCCGCCACTGCCACCAGTCAACGGCGGTCAACGGCGGCGGTCATCGGCGGTCATCGGCGGTCAACGACGTTGGTCGGCCGGTCAACGGCGGTTCCGGCGTAGTAATGGCCGACAGTAGGAGGAGGTCCGGTTGCGGAAGAAATATAGCTTAACTAACCTTTATAAGTTAACATAAGTTTCAGTTAAGTTAATATAAGTTAAGATCAGTTAAGATCAGTCACTATAAGTTAAGATCAGTTAAGATCAATTAAGATAAGTTAAGATCAGTTAAGATCAATTAAGTTAAGTCAAATTTCAGTCAAAGTGGACGCACCCTAAGAGTGTTGTGTATAAATATATGCATGTGTTGCCTGTTGGAACTTGCTAGAGAGCTCTGAAAGTTTTTCTCAAAAATCTTGTTGTTTCCTTATGTGTTCGGGAATGAGGCAGTTGCGAAGATCCTGAGACGTGCCAGATAGTTCTGCATGACAGAGGTTGAATGAGAAAAATATATAGATCAGACACTGAGTTGGAAACGTAGAAGGTTTCGTGGTGTTACCTTGAGGTGTGAAATCAAACAGAGGTGGGAGTGGCTGTCCATTAGGTAAGCTGCGTGTGTTTGGATTCCTCAAATCGTCAAAGAATGGATGAGCACATGCCTCAAACTGGAAAAGAAAGGTAACTTTGATTAGTAATTAATGGCAAGAAGTTTACAGAATCAGCTAACAAATTTCTAACGATTTTGGAACAATTCAAACAAGTTACCCTATAATATATATATATATATATATAACTGTTGATTTGTTGGCTTAAGAAGTTTCGATCGACGCGCCTTACTTTTATATATATGTGAAACAAACTTCTCATCAGTAATTCAGCAAATCATGAAACTACACCATCACAAAGGTTTTTTATCTTCTAACTTCAAAGTCCAGCAGCCAAACTCGAATTAAAGAGAATTGATGCGACTTCACATAGATGCTTGGGAAATACAAGGAATACTACTAACACAATCAGCTAGCCCAAAAAACATGACTTACGGCTGTGCAGCGTAGCTTTGGTGTACTGGAGCATTCTTGATACTGAGATACAAGGTCGACCACTTCAGGGGGCATTCTCTTGTCAAAAGACTTGTAACATGTATAATATATATGTAACATGATACCTCTGAAGGTGAAATCAGTGCTTTGTAATTTCAGAACATGATGCTTTCTGGTTTCATGTACTAACATTGCAGATATACTATGATGGATTGTTATAGTAACAAGTAGAATAATGTACTAACATTTCCTAGAAGAAGTTCAAATCTGTTCCAGATATCCTCATCGAATATTTAGGAATATTTCCTAAATATTCGATGTGTATCTTTCATCCGATCTTAGGGAAGATTATAAGATAGCTTTCACGACAAGTCAGCCCTTCCGAGCTCCAATCCAATGAGTATATATTTGTTTGAATATCTGAATATCTAAATCTTCGATCTTTAGAATCTTCCGGTTTGCAATCATGCATCTGCTCCATGCTGTACTTTAATTCCAGAATGCGTTCGAACTCCCCTTGAACTCCTGCTCGAACTGTCTAAAGACGTTTTGCCAAATACATGCCATTCATGGGAACATCAATGATGACGATGATGATGATGGCGGCGGTGGTGGTGATTATATTGGAGATGTGATTATGATGGTCATCATCATGATGTTGTTGATGATGAGGATGATCATGATAATGATGATGTTGATAACAATGATGATGATGATGGCGGTGGTGGTGGTGATTAAATTGGAGATGTGATGATGATGGTCATCATCATGATGTTGTTGATGGAAATGATGAAAAAATTGATTTAAATCGAACTTGACTTAACTTATCTGAAATTATATTAACTGAAATGAAATTACATTAACTGAAAGTAACTTAACTTAACCGTCAAAAATATAAGTTCAAGTGGACTGGGCCTTAGATGAATTTAAGTTTAGATTAGGTTAGGTTAGTTTATCTTAATTTAATTTAAATTAACTTAGGTGATTTAAAGTTCCATAGATAAGGTAGCTTATTTGACTAAAACCATCTCTAATCTCTATTGTTTTTTTATGGTGGGTTTTTACATCTCATACAACTCATACATCTTCAATCATCACTCAAATACATTTCAATCGTATTGCATGAGAACTATGACTCTTGGAGCACGGGTCACACTCGACACCAACCCGAATTAGGTACTTAAATTGTTTCCATTGCAGCGTATCTCTTTCTTGAAATCCACGAGCATTGACTTGACACTTAGCACCTCCACGTATACATGGAAGGAATAGGCAACACATCAGCAACCACCTGCAGTATGCAAGACGGGCAACACCTCCGCGAGAGAGGAACAACACGTCCACGCCAAGGCGGGACGAAAACACTCATTCACAAAAGTGAAGAAAAATATACTAATCGGGGGAGTCGAACCCTTGACCTCTTGATAAATTGTCAAGACATCAAACCAATCGACCAAAGCCCCTATCACTAATCTCTATTGCTTGTTTAAGGCATGTTTATCAAGAGAATTCGCAACCCCATTCACCTTTCTACGAATGCAAACTATTCTCCATTGGCCGTCATATAATTGATAGGATGGCAAACTATTCGTCTTTTACGGAAAAAAAGTCTTAATACATCGACCGACCATCCTGTATTGATTTTTTTTTTTCATAAGGATCATCGTGTATTTATTTGATAATAAATGAAAAATACTTTCAAACACTTATAAAGAGCAAATGAAAAATTTAACTCGTCCAATAGAAGTTTAGGATCATTTTCAATTTTGACCTACTACAGTAATAAACACCAGTGAATGTAACCATTACTACTCTTCACGGAATTATAATGAAAAGTCTTTTGCTCTGCATTCATTTTTCATAGTCTATTTGACATTCTATATAAACATGCCATGTCCTTAACTGGGAAGCATAACAATTACTACAAGAAACCATTGATGATGGACTACACAATTCCGTTCATCATCCTCTCTATCCTATGGCTCATTCTCCTCATAATTTCAACTTTCAAGCGCCGCCACCGCCTCCCACCGGGTCCTCCACCCTACCCTATCATCGGTAACATCCTCCACCTCGGCGACAAGCGTCACCTCTCCCTCACCTCCCTCTCCAAATCCCACGGCCCAATCATATCCCTCAAGCTCGGCCAAACCATAACCGTTGTCATTTCATCTCCCACATTGGCTCAAAAAGTCCTCCAAAAGCACGACCAAGCCTTTTACATGCGGGCTGTTCCCGACGCGGCACGACCCTTGGGCCATAACGATGTGTCGATTGTCTGGGCCCAGTCTCAGGCCCAGTTTCGCAACCTCCGCAAGCTCTGCAACTCGCAGCTCTTCACCGCTACACGGCTCGACGCCAGCCAGGAGCTGCGGCGGGAGAAGGTTCAGCAGCTGATCGACTACGTCAGTCGGAAGCGAGATGAATGCGAGGCGGTAGAGATTGGTCCGGCAGCCTTTACGACGGTGTTGAATCTGCTGTCGACGACATTTTTTTCAACTGATTTGGCGAGTTATAGCTCCGACGAGTCGCATGAGTTCAAAGAATTTGTTTGGGGGATCATGGAGGAGACCGGGAAACCTAATTTATCGGATTTTTTCCCTGCGCTGAGGATCGTTGATCCGCAACGCGTGTTTCGAAAAGCTCGTGCTTGCTTTGAAGGTATGTTAAAGCATTTCGATCGGCTTATCGATCATCGGTTGAAGAACAGAGATAATAAAGAGCGCGATTCGGATAAGGATGATGTGCTCGACGCGATGCTGCGGGTCGTTGATGAAGAAGGATCAGAGCTGGATCGAAATGATATGATGCATCTGCTGCTGGTAAGATCCCAAAATGGAATATCTGATTTTTGTTTTGTTTTCATTATCCTTTGACTTTTGAGAGAAAGTCTTCACTGGCGGCCTTCTTTAACATCCAATTGAATACACTTGCTAGATGCCAAATTTTCGTGAACCTGCTTGATTTTGGAATTATTTGTTGCCTGCTGCAATTATTTGTAGTCCGATAGTTTGACTTCACCATCACCTTTTGCTACTTTAACGTATTTTGGGTTGATGATGTGTTATAAGTAGAGATGGAAGTGGGTCGGTCCACGGGTCGGGCTGTGTCGAAATAGTGTAATTTGTGTGGGTTCGAACTGGGTTGTACTAGGTTGAAACAGTAATGGGTCGACCCCACGGGCCGGATTGAAGCGAAAAATTTGGACCCAGCTCAAGCCACAGGTCGGACCCATCATAAATGAGCTGGGTTTGGGTCCAACCCACGGGTTGAACCCATAAATTATTAATTTTAATTAAAATAAAATTTTAAAATGCTTAGTTATTAAATATCAAATTTTTTCATACAATTTATATTTAAAATAACTTATTATCGAAGTAACAAATAAAAAAAAGTTGAACTGGGCCGGACTGGATTGAATTTTAATCAACCCAACCCGACCCACGAGTTGAACCCACCACTCTCGACCCACGAACTGGGTTGCGCGAATCAGGCTGGATCGGATCGACCCACAACCCACGCGAGCCAACCCACGAATTTCGTAACCCACTTCCATCTCTAATTATAAGTATCATCCTATTTAAGGGCGCATGAGTGTGTAGTGTGATTCTTGATGAGTATGGCAATGCCTGTGTGGTCCATTTACTGTGTATTGCGCTAATTGACACCAAAAATCTAGGAAAGATTCAGTTTTTTTTTCTTTTCCCAATGATTTGATCGAGCAGGGTTCGATCTATCATCTACCAAACCAACTTGTGTAATTTGGAAGTTGAAAGAAGCTTCTCTTATGATGGGAATCTGGGTCAAGTAGCATTTGACACCACAAATCATGTTTTGGTCAAATTGTTGCATTCCACTTGTGCTCAATATATTTCGAAGGTAGTGTGTTATTTGGATTTAATGTAGATCTAGGCATAGTTATCCACTTGTATTAGACTGCAACTTTAATATTGGAATTCGCTAAGGTCACCAAACCCGATCATTTTGAACATAAAAAGCTTGCTTTTAGTAATTTGTATGGGTGGATTTTCTTCAAAGCATCATACGAACTGTATATTTAATGCTGCGTGTTCTTTCAGGATCTGTTCATAGCAGGGACAGACACGACATCTAGCACACTGGAATGGACGATGGCCGAGCTATTGCGCAATCCATCCACGTTGGAGAAGGCAAAAGCAGAGCTAGCCCAAGCCATTGGCACAAATAGATCCATAGAAGAATCAGATATAGGCAACCTACCGTACATCCAAGCTGTGGTGAAAGAAACTCTGCGACTTCACCCACCAGCTCCACTTTTACTCCCACACAAAGCCATGATGGACATTGAAATTGATGGCTACACTATCCCGGAAAATACTAGGGTTTTTGTCAATCTTTGGGCAATACACCGAGATGAGAAGCTATGGCCAGAGCCTGAAGTGTTCTTGCCCGAAAGGTTTTTATATGAGAAGAAGTTGGTGGAAATGAAAGCAGGGCACGGATTCGAGCTGCTGCCCTTCGGGGCTGGAAGGAGGATATGCCCTGGCATGGGATTAGCACACCGAATGGTGCACCTGATGTTGGCTTCACTCTTGCATAGGTTTGACTGGAAGCTTGAGAATGGGATGCGGCCAGAAGATATGGACATGACCGACAAGTTTGGCGTTACCCTTCAAAAGTCGGTCCCTCTTCGTGCTGTTCCACATGATGTGGCCAACCTAGACACCTCCATGAATCCAACTTGTTCAAATGCATCCTCCTAATTGTTTCCTCCCCCAATCACAGACAATGGAAAAGTCAAGTTAATTAGGTGCAACCTTTAATCATTCCAGCCGCGCAGTACAACTTTCAGTCGCAACATAAAAAGGGAAGCTCTTTTAAACTATCAACCCGAAACGAGTCATCTCAATATTCTCGTAACACTGTTGCTTGTTATTATCCTCTTAAATTGTATTAGTAAAAGTGTTGAATACAATGTTGTATGTCTTGATTATTGATCCTGGCACTTCTTTTATCCCCGCTTGCTATTGGAAAGAAACACATGCTTGCTTTTTACTATCGTTCCATTCGTGATAGTGAAGTTTCTTCAATGATTGTGATAGAGCAACAAAACACATGTTTTGAGGTTTGTCTATAATTTAACTGGTATTGAGAATTTAACATTCAATCACACTCTTCATCCTGAATCACACTCTTGACAGATTGGGTATGTGTTTGCTTGGTTTAGATGAACTCTCCATCTCCATCTTCATCTTCTTCATCATCGTCGTCATCTTCTTCTTCTTCTTCTTCTTCTTCATCTAAATCATCTTCAGGTGAGTCACTTCTTTTTTTTTCTTGTGGGTGATTGCATCTCTAACAAGATGTTGCAGGTGATTTCACTAGCATCTCTAACATCTTCATCGTCTGCTTTTTAGGATGTTTTGGGTTTTGGTGGTGAGGGAAGCAACTGCAAGAAAAAGGCATGATGATATTGTTAGTCATGGATTTGGGAAGAAGGTACAATAGTTAAATTGTATATGGACTATTCTGGTTCCCCGGTGCTTCAGCATCTATATTATTGGTGGTGCTGATACCATCATCATCAGGTGAGTCAATGACTGCTTGTGGGTTGTAATTCAGGACAAACTCTCCAGCATTTTCCAGTAAACTTGGGTGACAGTGGCATCCCATCAGCGCGAACATGCGATATGCTGCAAATAAAGGGAGCAAATTCTTACAAAATACAATAAAAATTCTAAAATCACAGAATACAAACTCATCAGTTTTGTTCTCTCTCAAACCAATATATTTGTACTTTGTAGCCTTGTTGGCAATCAGAAACAAGTTGTTTTGCTAAAGTAATTATGATCACCATCGGAAAGTAAAATTTAGAAGTGACACTTGGCGAATATAAAAAAAAGTTGAGTTTCCGATCTTTTACGAGACTGTCAAGGAGTGTGGCAAGCCAGAAGCCAGGATACACAACATAATAGGTGAGCTCCTACCATAAAACTAAATTTCCTATGTGCGGTGGTGCCATCCCATGACAACTAGCTCAGAAGTCAAGTGCATGTAAAACACTCTACAAAAGTCGAAGAGAGTTCATCAACATGCAACGAAAAGTTACTTGCATGATGCATGAGTTGATGTAAAACATGTTTTCTGATCTAGCTCACCAGTGCGCGCAAACCAAAAACAAGAAAAAACCAAACTATGGATTCATTGTTTACAATCCTTCAATCAAGAATGCAAGATAAAGATACAGATAAAGACTAACCATATATAATACAAGTAATCGACTTCTTGCTTCTGAACCCGACCTAATAACTCGATCATCAAAAAACCACCAATGCAAAGGACAGGCTCTGGCAGCTGAAACTTCTGCAGTGTTTTCTCATGAAAATCAGAGTAATATGCAGTCATGTGTCATAATATTACCAAACAAGCGTAAGCCGCTGTTGGAGACAGCGTCTTACTTTAAAACGCTGTTGGTAGGAGCATTCTAATAAAACGATGAAGAGAAAAACTAGTGCTCGAAACTTAAGCCGTTGTTACGGACAGCGTTTTAATAAAAAAAATTTTAAACGATCCACATCAGCTGCTGACTGCCCTTGGTAACAGCGTCTTAGAAAACTAGTGTAAATTGAGAAACCAACCTGCAGATTGTGTAAAATTGGAACTCAAATTCCAATTTTGAGTAAATTGGGAAATTTTCCTAAGAACATGTGTGTTTCATCAACCTTTCAATCTCAATCACGAATTCAGAAATGGCTTCTTCCAGAGTAGTTGAAATCACGATCATCTCCTGCGAAGACTTGACAACAACTTCATTCAAAAAACCAATAAGAAAAAATGCACGCGGAGTCATCAGAATGCCGCATTGTAACGAGGTTTGCTCAACGAGTCTAGACAAAGAAGGCGGCTCGTTTCCTCGCTGGAACGCCGAGAAGTTTACGATGGAAATGCCCGGTTGGGCAAACTGGTTCGACGTGGAAATTTATAGTGGGATGGAGAAGGTAAAGAGGAAGGAGGAAAAAGAGGAGGGATTTGGGCGTGGGTATGTTGTTGGGGTTCCGAGCCGGATGGTGACAGGTATTCCCAGTTTATTCTGGTGGAAAGATGTAGCCGTCAAGTGTCACCTTCGTCTCTTGTTTGAAAGATTGTTTGATTCTTTATCCAAGCTGTGTAAAAAAAGTATTAATGAATATACATGAATGAAATTGCACTCTTATGTATATATTCAGAATTGTCAAGTACTAGTACAAAAGACTAAAGAGTAGTGTTGTGTATAAATATATGTGTATGCCTGTGTTGGAACTTGCTAGAGCTCTGAAAGTTATTCTCAAAAATCTTGTTGTTTCCTGATGTGTTCGGGAATGAGGCGGTTGCGAAGATCCTGAGACGTGCCAGATAGTTCTGCATTACAGAGGTTGAATGAGAAGAATAGACAATGAATGAGCTGGAAATTTTAAGCAGTGGATTACATGGTTCCGTAGTTTTACCTTGAGGTGTGAAATCAAACAGAGGTGGGAGTGGCTGTCCATTAGGTAAGCTGCGTGTGTTTGGATTCCTCAAATCGTCAAAGAATGGATGAGCACATGCCTCCAACTGGAAAAGAAAGGTAACTTTGATTAGTAATATTTAATAATGGCAAGAAGTTTACAGAATCAGCTAACAAATTTCTCATGATTTTGGAACAATTCAAACAAGTTACCCTATGATATATATAACTGTTGATTTGTTGGCTTAATTAAGAGAATTGCTTGGGGAAATACAAGCAGGAATACTACTAACACAATCAGCTAGCCCAAAAAACATGACTTACGGCTGTGCAGCGTAGCTTTGGTGAGTACTGGAGCATTCTTGATACAAGGTCGACCAATTCACTGGGCATTCTCTTGTCAAAGACCTGTAACATGCATGTATAATATAATGTACCATGATATCTCTGAAGGACAATGATACCATGGCAATGCCATACTGATACTGTAACTGTTTTTCATGATAAAATGTCAACAAACCTTGTGCCATGGGTTTGATTTAATGTGAGGAAACTTAAATTCCCTGTAATCTGGATTCATGCACTTGACATCCTCTCTTGTTGGCGTTCCTAAGATCTGGAACCATTAGAAGAAGAAAAAAAAGTGAAATTGTTACAAGATCGTAAATATTAAAAGAGTTCTGTGGCATTATTTTATCCAAATATTTTTAAGTATTAAGAGCTTTGTATCTTGAGAATCATACCTTAATTATCTCGACTAACTGATCCACCCCACTTTCTCCAGGAAAGATTGGCTGCAACAAAAACCAAACTACCATCAATGACGTCTGGTGACGGTGAAAATCAGTGCTTTGTTTAATTTCAGAACATGATACTTTCTGGTTTCATGTACTAACATTGCAGAGATAT
This sequence comes from Rhodiola kirilowii, assembly GCA_033675215.1. Taxonomy (NCBI): domain Eukaryota; kingdom Viridiplantae; phylum Streptophyta; class Magnoliopsida; order Saxifragales; family Crassulaceae; genus Rhodiola; species Rhodiola kirilowii. The sequence continues at coordinate 9,182,261 of CM066203.1, read as the reverse complement.
TTGAAGATAGATTGTCATATTAACAAGTAGAATTATGTACTAACATTTCCTAGAAGAAGTTCAGCCAATACACAGCCAGCAGACCACATATCAATTGCAGTTGTGTATTCTGTTGCACCAAATATAAGCTCTGGAGCCCTGTAATATCTTGAGCAGATATAGGATATGTTGGGTTCGCCTGGCAACTGCAGTTTTTAAACCGCATACAAAATTATTTTCTATCACATGGATAAATTGATGCCCAAATGGAATTTGTACATACCAACATCTTTGCACTGCCAAAATCACAAAGCTTAAGCTGATGAGTGTGAGGATTGACCTGTGACATGGCAGGAGATACCTTATTCTAAGTTTCATGAAAACAAACAAATGCTTATAGACATTGTCATACCAACAAATTTTGTGGCTTTATGTCACGATGGCAGACACCAATTACACTGTGGATGTAGTTAAGGGCACGGCAGATCTAAAAGACGAAAAGAGAGTTTCAGCCAGTTGGTTGGTCAATAAGAATGAAATGCCGGAGGAACTTCTATTAAACTGACCTGATACGTGTAAAGTTGGACATATATGGTGGGCATAAATTGGTTCATCCTTGAGTGCTGTCTCGAAACACGATACACTGTATCTGGTACGTACTCGAGGACGAGATTAAGATACAGCTCATCATTTTCATTAGTCGAAAAGAAGGATTGCTTCAATTGAACAACATTTGGATGGTTCAGCATGCGCATGACTGAAAGTTCCCTATTTTTGTATCTTCTATCTTGTAGGACCTTTTTTATTGCTACTGCTTCACCTGTTTCCAAGCACTTGGCCTGCAATGCAAAGATTCCAGTGTATGAAATTTATTTTTCATTTTGCTGGCTCCGTGACAGGTCAGCCGTATTACCTGGAAAACTACACCAAACGAGCCACTACCAACCACACGTTCTGCCAGATACGAGATAGTCTGCCAATTATACACTGATATGTTAAGCATGATGTCGCACCAATGTGAACCTCCAAAATTGATGGACATAATATGCCATAAAGATTTCAATGGTTCACATCACAAGTAAAACAAAAGGTAACACAAGAAAGATTTATAATTAGTATCGAATCAGCAAATGCTAAAGGCATAACAGATGACTGCTCACTCATTATGTGCCATAAAACTCACTTGCTTTGGAATTCCATCTTTTCCTCCCACTGTGCATTCAATGATCTGACCAGCTTCAGTTCTGTTACCAGATATCACAATGGCATCTGAGTCCTGCATTATCAAGTAAAAAACAAGTTACCACAATCTCATTTGATGGTACAGGGCAGCAAATGGTGACTTTTCTCAAATTGTCATTACTACTCAAATGCAGCTTCTCAAAACCAAATTGACTTACCTTCTCTTGGAGACCAACTGTATCTCTAATTCTCTTTTCCATTGTCTCCTTGAGCTGCTGACTGCGACCAGTCTTGTTTTTTCTATCAACTGAAGATCCAACCGATGGGTTTACAACAGGCTGAGTCGTTACGGCTGCCATATATCTTCTGATTAATTATCTGATACTTCTCTTGCCAGTAATTATATGCCTCCCACTGTCACTGTGTTTACTTTCACCTTCTTGTCCAGCCTCGGACTTTGATTTGCCAATATCCTTCACAAACTGTGCAAAAGCACACAAACAGGAATTTCAAGAAGCAGAGTTCACCTATTCTGAATCAAAAGCTGATGTAAAGGAAAAATTGTTTCCCACTCAAACAAATAATTTGATTCCCAATTCAGGCAGAAATCATGCAATGAAAGAGTTAAACAGTCATTAAAATGTTGGACCTAAGTACATCAATGTCTCCTCAAATCAACCTCCAGATCAAAGCACAATGCCAGACTATCTTCAGGCATATTGTAAACTCAACATGCATCCAAAGTAAAGAAATCGAAAATCATGTTCATACAATCCACAACATTATCACAGCTAAGCTGTCAATGTGTACATCAATCATATATAAATATAAAAGCGAAAATAAACACAAAGACAAAGTTACCCCAATCGAAAATAAATAAATCAATTACAAAATTCACAAAACAGAAAAAGGCGGTAAAATCATCCTGTTCAAACAATATCTGAAAATCATGTCCAGATTATGTTTCTCTGCACAAGCATAACAACGAGGCTCAATTTCGGAAACTAAAAAGCTGAGCTTACAGGATGATCACGAAGAGAAGACGGGCTGGCGGTGGTGACAATGTTCTCGCATGGCATTCAATCGTATCGTCCCTAATAATGAACCGACTGCGAAGAAGGGAGAGAGGAGACGAGCGTTTCTATCTGTCTCTCTCTCTCGCTCTTCCTAGTGCGAAAAGGAAGACGATGAACAACGGAGAAAATATAAGACGAAGCGAAATAACAGAAACTGGAGAAAAGGAGTAACAGAGCCTTTTTTTCTATTTTACGAAAAAGTAGGAATCGTCAATTATGATCATTCTTTTTATTTTTAGAAATCTAAAACAAAAAAATTGCCAATGTATTATCATTCCCTTCTGATGAGGTCACGTCAGCACCTGGTCAAATCCCAGCACTGAATTTCGTCAAATATTTTGAGCAGAAAAAGAAAGAAGTATATTGCACGTAAATGAAAATGCCTGTTTAAATATATAAATAAAGCTTGCGCTAGGCTATTGTGCCACTTTACCATGGCCTCTCACATTTAGTGTTCAATCTTCAACCTGCCTAAAGAAAGACAAGGATATTTTGCAGAGACCTATAATATACAAATAAAAAGGAGAGTGGGTATCAATGTTGCGACGATGATGGCAGTTTCCAGAAGGTTTTTGTTGCCACCAGGATTTTTTCATTTGCATGAGATTCAGGTTCTTTGTCATATACACTTGTTGTCCATTTGATGGCATGAGCAATACGGACTGCTTTCTCAATAACATCAGGGGTATCACGAATAATGACTGTTCCCTCTGGCCGTAGGATTCTGTCCATCTCTACCATCAAATCCACAAGATTACACCTACACACAAAGCCAGTTCTCAGATTATCCACGCTAAAATTTACTACACGGATAAAAATATTTTCTGCTATTTACTCGCAAAGTTAAATACTCCATGTAAAAACAGGTGTTTTCACATCTTTCATTGATTGGTATATGACACAAGGAGCAAATGGATCGGCCAACATAAATTATACATGGTCAAGGTAAGCTGATTTTCATGGTACCTGTTTTTTCCGGGTCCTGAAGACTTGATAAGAGACTCTATGCCAGAAACATGCAAGAGATCGTATGTGCGAGGATATGTTGAAAATGGCTCACACCTGACAAAAATTGATAGCCAAGGTTAATAGGATCCTTCTTCATTGAAATACAAGTATATCAATAGCTTCTGTCTGCATGATCATCAGCAGGTCCTAAAAGAGTTGTTTAGTCTGGATAAGTTTATAGTCCAGTCCAACACAATTGTAAAAAAATATGACTGATACAGGCAGACAAGTGTTGACAAGGTGCCCAGAAATAAAAGCAAAAATGAAACCCATGATTTATTACACTAACATTAAACGACTCAAAGAAGCCATAACATGCTAGAAACTTATCATGCATATAATGGTAGTAATCACGATTTACAGTTCAAGTCTGGTCCTATATTTTACATATATATGTATCATCAATCACTGCGGGTGTACTCGGTAAAAAACATTGAGTTCTAGAAATGTTGCAAGTCCCCAACAACGAACTGTGACTGCAGGAAGTTCAATGATTCATATTTACGGGACCTATTATCAAAAAAATTCTTTGCAACCTCAGCAGTGTCTAACACCGGGTCGCAACCATGCTAACACGAGGCAAGAACTTAAGCATCACCGTAGATACTTATAGTCTGAATATGATGAAAATAATTGTGATCAACTCATCTTTGTGATACTAATTAAAAATTAAGAAAGAATACATATTGCAAGCATCCACTAACCAGTCATGATAGAGCCCGATAAGGCCTCTGTCGTATATGACGCCTAGAGTTGAGGAGCTTTGGGCAGGAATCACATTCATTACCCATACAGGATCAGACAGAACTGCGGCCGCAAAACCTCCAAAAAATGCATTCATGTCCATTACGTTGCGTACAGCTGGAGTTCCAAGCTTTATCCTCAAGCTTTTCTTATAATATGAGATCCTTCGTGCCCATCTTCTAGTGTCAGCATCAAAGACATCATTTCCATTTTTCATGAGTGCTGTCCTGGAAGGAGCTTTTGTTAACCTGGATGGCCAAGTAGGAATCACCCCAACAGAAGTTTCCGCCTTGACAGAGGATGTCCTAGTAACACACCTCTTCAGCTTGAAGTACCTAACAGATATATCAAGAAAATGGTTTAGTTCAAAGTGACTCAAAGTTGTACCCTAAAGGCACACAAAATAGAGTCAGTTCCTTTTAATGTTAAAAGGCAAATTTCAAGTTCTGACAAAAGCGAACGAGACAATTCTAACTATTTTAGAACATGGCTAGTATAGGACTTCAGCACAAAAGATTATATATTAGCAATCCAAATTCATCAGAAATAGTTACCATGCATAGCTAGGGTCATCAGACTCATCACACAGTTCCAGCCCGAATTCATTTTGGCTTCTCAAACATGAATCTCCTGTGGGCTTCTTCCAAATAGCAGTATTTCCATCCACAGAAATAAGCTCATAACACAATGTTCTTGCCACACTCTGGAGATCAGCCCATTCCTTATCTTGTTTATCCCATTGCACAGGAGGCCCAGAGATAACTAAGTAACCACCAGGGCGAAGTAATCTATCCACCTCAACAAAATATGTTGCATCTGCAGCACCAATTTCCCATGTGATAAGACCGAGTTCAAAATGAAATTTTCAAAAAAAGAAAAAAAAGGACAAACAGCAGGTCACACTCACTGTAAGCAGTGAAGGGGATCAAGCATCTAGAGCAATGCATAAAGTCAAAGGAGAAAGCTGGGAATGGCAGCCTTCTCGTGCCAAGCATCAACACAAAAGCTGGTATTCCCCTTTCCAAGGCAAATTGTATCTGTGACTTATGTGAATCCCTTGGTGCAAATGAGAGAGTTAAAATATCTTTGCTGAGCAAATAGCCACCAAAACTGGCAACCTGGAGTGGTGCATTATACCCGTTAGAAACAAATGAGAGAAGTATACAGTATACATTTATTCGTTGAAAGCATGCAGGTATGAATATCAGTTTTCCTACCCCGCATCCCATATCAAGCGCAGTCCTCACGACTCCTTTATTAAAAGGAATGTGCTGCCCAAGTTTATCTATGTATTGTTCAGCTCCATCAGGGAACATTGTTCCACCACCAGGAAAAATGAAGTATGGGCCTTCTCTCTTCATCCATCCTTGATGACCTTTCCTATCGGCAATTTTATTATGTGGCATATTGCTATGCCAAATCTGTATGTAAACAAAATGGATACAAGAAAAACATAAGAGATTCGTAGTAATAATAGAACATCACTCCGCTAACAACCTTAACTAAACATGTGTTATTCTTTAGAAGAACAAACCCAAGTTCCTAGAATACTAAATGGACCCAAGGGACATACTAGAATCACCAAGAATTACATGACACCCATTTTTATTCACATCAAAGAGCAATCTACATAACACTATCACAATACAAGTACTAATCTCTACTATCTTCACTAGATACATCATTTACCACAAAGAACTCACGTCTTATTGACTATTCAAACTTCAGAAGAAAAAAATGCTACTTTAATATCTTCGGCATACTGCATATACATAAATTCCACTACATTCTCTAATGCATATTTACAAATGATGACGTTCTACTTTGTATTTGATCTAGGAACAGGGTTCCACTTCACCATAAAACCTAAACATGATATCTACTAAGACATACCTTGTGCAGACTTTCAGGCCACTGAACAGAAATCTTATACCCAACAGGCGGCGGAATCAAGCATAAGGGACTCTCTTCAGGCCTCGGACACTGCCGCTCCCTATAAAAATTCATCTCCCTACTCAACTGACTATTCCTTCTCGGATCCTCACACGGCATGTGATCAACAGCCTCATACGGACACGCGTCAATCGTAGTCTGCTTCCCAGACTCCAATAGCGCCACCAGCCGCTGTCGGTGCTTCGGATCCGCCGTGCTCGACGAGATCAACGCCTGCCTACCCGACGCCGCTAGAGGATCTCCCAGTGGAGTGAACACCAGAACGAAAAATAGTATAACAATGAAGAAGAAAAACGCCGTTATAATGTCGAGCAACCGGAATTGCCTCGAATTAGGGTTCCGTTTCGACGACGGCAGGTTCAGATGACCCATTTTCGCTATCCGGTTATGCCACCTATCAGCTCAGATTCGCATTCCCGAACGCCGATTAGGATTCTCAGGTTCGATTATGAGTTCCAAAAGTTGCGGATAGGTACGGATCAGATCGGATCGGTGAATGGTACGCCGTGGCCGAGCTTGCGTCGGATTCCTGCAAGTGTGATTTTCAGTGAGTGGTGATTCGTTGATGAAGATGATAGCCTGACGGTGCGGTGACGAAATGAAACTTACATCTGAACACGTGGCAACAGTTTATTCGCTGTGTTTAGTTAGCCAACATCGTATTGGGCTAGGATTAGTATGCCTAAACATGAAAGAAGAAAGGGCTTCGCATAACGGCCCGTTGTAAGAATCTACAATCTATAGCAGTTTTAGCGACAAGCCTGTAAGGCTAAGGCTGTAATTCGTAAAAATTCCGTCGCCAACTAGCATTTATTTGAGAATAACCAACAAGAATTTGATGATTAAGGAGTAACATAGAACAATCCCAACAAAAAATGAGCTAGCTGAATGGTAGTCTTTCTGAGTATTTACAGCTTTTTTCTGGGAACTATAAGATTACCATCTGAGTCGAAACTCGAAACTCAACTGACCAACGTCATCTAGCATTTCCTGTTAACTTTAAGATACTGATTTCTTTGAAGATAGACCCAGGTCCTTGCACAGCTCTTCATCAGGTTCCAAACTTCCTGGAACAGCACCAAATACTTTCCTAGAAAATTCAGATCCGGATGTCACGTAATGAATATATGCTGATGCGTCTTCCAAGTTCCGCTCCATGCTTTGTGACATAGACATGAAACTCATTGACCGAGCCTTGTCTAGTTTCTTTGCGATTGGAGCATTGTCCAGTTCAGCCACTTTTAAAAATCTTTCAGTCGCAGCTTCCCAAGATAGCTCATGCTTGTGCTCATCTGTTAGCTTCTCTGGTTCACCTGCTAATGCCTGTTGAGTTTCAGCTACAAATCCTTTAGTGTCTTCGTATGTTCTGCAGTTTGGGAACTGTTTGAAGAATTCATTGGATGGATGATCGGCGCAGACCACGATCTTGCCCATTGCCAGGGCTTCTGCTGTGGTGGTGCATACCACATCCGTTGTGCTTGGGTTTAAGAACACTTTATAACTGAGACATGGTACATTAGAAAAGTAAAATTAGATCAGTGTCCATCTAACCTCGGCCTAATAATATGATAAAATTAAAACAGAAGACTAGAATAAAAAGCAACACAATATAAATCTAGTTGAAGGTGTGACTAACTTCTTACTCGTGAAAAATAGGATCGCCATGATCACGTCCAGGATAAACCTTAACAGTAATTTCAAGCTTCTGAGCTGCGTCCTTTACTGCATCGGAGTCCTCTCCACTGCCGTATAAGTCAATCTCTAATCCAGTTAGTTCCTTTTGGTGGTCATGAAGGAGTTTAAGAAGCTCCTTGTAGCCTTTACCCCACACCATTTTTCCAATGTAGTAAGCACCTTTTGTAAAAGCCTCATCTCCATTTTCCATCTGTTGTTTCTTTTTCTGACCAATTTCAAGAAATTTGGGATTCACACCATGAACATTACAAATAATGGATCTCGGTAGATCCTGGGTGGCTGCGGATAACCTGATAACCTAGCATTGAAAAGCACATTAGACTGACGAGGATAGATTATGGTGACTGTAGTTATGCCATTTTAATTACTGAAAGCTCTTCAAAACACCAAATGACTCGTTTGAGCATTGACACCTCATTACCTTGTGACAGTAGATATCGACAACCCAATTGTTGACGTGCTTCAGAAGAAAAGCCTGCAGACGACCATTCTTCTCTCTTTTCACATATGCCAAATAATTGGTATGTACAATTCCTATAACCAGGCGGAACTTTTTATTCCATCTCTTTCCATGATGATACCAAGTAAGATGTTCAGGCTCTTCGAGCACTGCAACATCCGCCTCTTCGTCGGGTATAATCTCAGATATATCACCCACAGCTAGAATGCTCATCTTATCCAAGGCATACTGCACAACCCAAACAACATCCAACATTTTAACACATAAAAGTTGACACAAGTAATGAAAACATAAATAACCTTCAACCAGTAGATAAAGCTTAACAAATATCAAACCTTTCCAGGATAAAAGCGCAAGTTAAAATCAGATTTAAATCCAGTCCTCTCTTCTAGCCACTGAAGGCAATATTTCTCTTGCTCGGAAGGCGACTCAAAAGTGATGTTTTGAGGATACACCAATTCCTGATGCTTCTTAGATAACCACGGCACCACTAGAGTCACATTTCTTTTCCCATCTCTGGCAAGATAAGCTGCACGAAACAACGGGTTGACAGAAGTTCCAGTCATCCATGGCAGACTAGCTGTAGTAAATATCGCAATATGTTGTTTCTTATCCATTTACTAACATCCGAATCGGTAATAATGCCCCAATATATGTCTCAATCCACACCTTCAACTACTAACAACCACAACAGCTTGCTTTAAACACCTGCAGTATAAACCACCAGCCACACAATTTCTAAATTAGGGTTCCAATCGAGCATAAATCAAACAATTAATTCTAACACAAACATCAGGACTGAGTACTCAATCTAATCCAAAATTAATCAAATTCCAAAATCATACAAGAAATAGCAGAATATAATAGCTTTAGAAACGAAAAAAAATCGAACCATAAATCCACAAAAGTAATGTTTTTCATTCACCAACAAAAAAAAGCAAGAGTCACTTGTCCAGAAATCGATGTAATCAACAATCGTGATCGATTGAATCGAATACCTTGGTTGAGGCGAACGGCGAATAAGATGAATGATGATGCGTTTGAGGGAAGATGGAAGCGTACGAACGGTTGTTGTTGCTGCGTGGAATGGATATGGAAAAGCGAGCGAGTGAGCGAACGTTGAAGATGCGTTGAACAGTCCCTCCCGGTTCTTTTAACGGTCCGGATTTTTCCATAGATTTTGTGGCTCGACGGTTTTCAGTTCGTTGCATATTCGGTTTAAAATGGTTCAATTGACGCAACAATTGGTTCAATTGATAGATAGGAATGAGTAAGGTCTTCTCTCTCCTCTCAAATCCAGTTCTCTGACGTCTGCTTCGCCAGGTACAGCTGAGAGCGATCTCGTCAGCGTCGTCGCCGTTCATCGATTGAGTTTAATCCACAAGAAACTGACACAGATCTGACTAATTGATATGCAGATTACGAGGATAGTAGAGAAGAATCTTGAACCGCTAGGTCAGAAATGGGAGGAGACGGACACGAGGTACATGGCGGAGATTTCAGGCAGAAGGTTTGGACCATGACTGGAGGTCCTAACTGCCGGCCGAAGCACTGGAAACGCAACACCGCGATTGCTATGTTCGGGATCTTTCTGGCTTGCATCCCTGTCGCTATGTTATCTGCCAAGCTCGAGGTGAGTGGTTGAACAAATAATTGAACTGATTTCTACTTGTTTTTTTTTTGTTAGTGATTGATGGATTGAAATTGGATAGAAAGATTAGGTCTTGCATTTTCCAATGGTAGCACAATTTAATGAAATAAGGAACCTCACTAAAGAAAATAACTCTGTGGTTAACTTGACATTGTTCATTGACAGTTGAAAATCGGTATTTGATATTATTCACTTGCGGTGGAAGTTGGTTATATAGGAAAACAATGTAACCAGTGGGATGTTATACTCGGATATTTTTCAGCGTCATCAATTTATTTTAGTACTAAGAGTAATGGTCGGCACACCTCAGTTCCAAGCTTTTGTGTACAGAAGTTGGAAAAGGGATCATGTGATTCATCCCTAGGAATATTGTTGGGTTAATAAATTTGATGGAAGTGAAACTTAGGATTTGGAACCCAGCAGACTTGTTTGCTGATTAACCAGTGAATGGTGAGAAAAGCATAGTTGGGTCAATACATTTTTAACCCTGATCTTTTTGGAAATGCTCTATACGCGTAGTTAAATATATTTGCTAGAATTAAGTATGCTTAAATCTAACCGTAACAGACGCATGCAATATTTGGCTAGTTAAGTTAAGCTCTATAAGTGTGTGAGTTGTACTTTATGCACGTTGCATGTGGGTAGTGGGTTAAGGTGATGAGATGTTGAAGGGAGGCTATGTAATATGTCATAGGTTTATATAATTTCAAATCACAAACATATGGTTGCTTCTGTGTGGAACAATTGAGGCAACTGCAGAGTTAGGTTGTGTTGAATAACACTTTATGTACCAGAGCGTAATATGTAGACCTTTCTGAGACATCACTCAAGTAGTTCGCATCAATATGCAGTGTACTATTTAACTTTCGAGCTATTTTATGATAACTAATTTGAATATAGTTTTCATGATGATACCCGTTCCATTTGTTTGTTCTTGAATCTGCCCGTTTATTTGGCGTAGAGTCACTATGGTTATTAACTTTGTATGTTTATTTCTGCAGCAACGTCCTCATATGCCAGTACGGCCAATCCCTTCACAACTCTGGTGCAAGAATTTTGGAGACCAAGAGTATGAAAACAGGAAGTAATAATTGGCTTAAATAAGGATCATCGCTATAAACAGTTGTATGTATTCCAATTTTCAGCAGACTTGAAATAGACTGTTCTAGCTTGACAATAAACGTCGCAAACTTCAAAATGCTCTGTCCTCTTTTCTGTGTCGAAAATTATAAATACAATGAATAAAATTCATCGTTCAAGCTTAAGGGATCTGTATCTCCAATTCAGCATCCTGTGGTGTTTCTACTTCAGATACTCTCAAGTCTCATTGTTAGCTCTCAGACATCCTGTTAGTTATATTCATCATGAAAGTGAAACGACACCATTATCCGCCGTTTTGGTATCTGAGGACATGGTATAAAGTGCAACTTCAGACCAACTCCAGTTTCATCATCATATAGCGATCCTTGCTCGTGTGGTGTGTCGTGTAGCGTGTAGGTAGTCACTTTACTCGACTCCAACCGCCGTAAATCGATGAGTAGCCAGGAAGAAGAAAACCCTAGATTCTTTGTGGCGGTTCATGTCGGGGCCGGATTCCATTCTTACTCTAATGAGAAAGCTCTCAGGCTGGCCATGAAGCGTGCTTGTCTCGCCGCTTCTGATCTGCTGCGCCGCCAGGTGACGTCCTCGTATTTCCCTCTGCTTCTTCTGAAAGATAATAATCAAGTAAAAATTAGGATTTTGATAATTGTCTGAAGAATTGGGATTTGAAAAGGCTTTGGTGCGTACTATCTGGTGGTGGAAAGAGGGTTTAGGTTTATGCACTTTCTCATTCGTAGGAAAGGTTAAGATTAGCAGATCATTGAGGTGTCATGAGTTGGAAAAAAGTTATCTTTTTGTTGTCTGTAATGGGTTCTGGCATGCTCAATCAAAAAGTTTTATGCTCTTTATGCTCAATCAAAAAGTTTTATGCTCTTTAAATACGGTTCAGGGTACTGTGGATTGCTTAAGTGCAGTTGCTGCTGCAATTCAAGTTCTGGAGGTTTGTGCTTTCACCTTATAATTCAAAATTTGCATGCTTTTTTTGTTCTTGATCTCAGTTGTTTGATTTGATATGTATGGTGACAACATTCTTGTTGAAATGTGCCTTTTGTAAGGATGATCCAAGCACAAATGCAGGCCGTGGTTCGAATTTGACGGAAGATGGTCGTGTTGAGTGTGATGCTAGTATCATGGATGGAACTTCGGGGGCATTTGGAGCTGTTGGTGCATTGCCAGGTAGTCTGTCACAAGATGAAATGTCCGCATTTTGTAGTAAAGATTAGCATTGATTCTTGAATGTGTTTTTAATAGAGTTCTTGTTTACTGTAGATTAGGTGTGCGCAATCCAATCATGGTTGCAGCAATGCTAGCTAAGGAGGAAAGGAAAAAGTCTTCTTTGCTCGGTCGTTTACCTCCAATGTAATTGACCTTTTGCAATAAATCGATCTCCTTATTTCACATATCTGTATACTAACGTTTCATTTATATGTATTCAGTTTTTTGGTGGGCGAAGGTGCCCGCAGATGGGCTATGTCCAAGGGAATTTCCGCACCAGAAAATATATCTGAAGATGAAGAGGTTTCCTTCTCTTTTTTTCCATTGTCATAGTTCACTCAATAATGATCTTAGTCTCTTTTTTGATTGAAAAAGTGGCTGGCTACCGAAAGAGCTAAAATGCAATGGAAAAGGTACAAGGTAATGGTTGCTGAAGCTGAAGCAAATTGCTTTGTGGAAGACGTTTCTGGTAATTTTATGTTTTGGTATGTATGCCTGTCGTAGGCGTTCACTAGTACTATTACTGCGAGTGCAACCATTAAAGTTTATTTTTAACTCTCATATTCTGGCAGATATTCCCAACACCCTACGCTACTGCTCCACGGTAAAAGGATGTAGTCTCTCAAATGTGCAAAGCATCATCAATGATGACTCCATTACAGACACTGTTGGAGCGATATGTGTGGATTCCAGAGGGAACATTGCTTCTGGTGCATCAAGTGGTGGTATTGCGATGAAGGTAACATAGAATGTTGTCCGGGCAGTGGACAGCACCAGACTAGACATGTTAGAAGTTTTCCTATGTTGAGGCCATTGTGTTTCCATGTTTCTAACAGGTTAGTGGCCGCTTAGGATTAGCAGCAATGTATGGTTCTGGATGTTGGGCATCATCAAAAGGTCCTTCCGTGTCCCCATTTATTGTCGGTTGTTGTGCCACTGGTGCAGGCGAACATCTCATGAAAGGATTTGCAGCTAGAGAGTGCTGCGTCTCCTCATCATTGTATGTTCATCTCACGAGTTGAGCTACTTAGAATTTTCTCTATCATTGATTTATGACACTACAACATAAATACTGAATCTGTATAATTCCTACTTTGTGTCTTCTTTATGCAGATCACATTCGGGTCCTGCAGCTGCTTGTACAAAAGTTTTACAGTCCATCGCGCTAGACAGCAATCTAAATGGCACTGATAGAAGTGCTGGAGTTCTGGTTGTCCAGGCAGATGCTGCTCCAGAGGTCAGATGAGGCATCATTTCGTTGAAAATCCAATAATATCTACGTGTGAAAGGAAAATTTTAGAAGTCGAGTATTTACTCAGGTACAGGAGAATTCACCCAAAATGCGAGCTGTGGAGATTGCAGCTGCCTACACAAGTCAATCGTTTGGAGTGGGATACTTTGGAAGCTGTATGGAGCGTCCTAAGGTAACTGTCAAATTTAAGAGAAAAAATTACCATGTCTTGATGATGTTCAGGAGCTACCAATAAGGGTGTTTAGTTGGTCAGATGATCCTAGAGGATGCTACTATCATGACTTTATGTTGATTGTGGATGCTTTGTTGCTTGCTTCGTCCAGGGTTCAATTCTTAGAAGTACAAAACAGCAAAGCCAGACTGGAGTTTACCGTTTTGAAGCGCGAATTGATCTGGAAAATAGTATTTATTCGTAGGTCTACCCGCTGCTGCCAAATTTCTTCATAATCAAAATCAACTGCATTTCAGTTTGGTTAACATTGGAGGAGCAGCATCTGCCCTGCCCCTGATATGTTCTGAATTCTGAATCAGGAGGGTGTTCTTGTTTTCCACCTAACAGGTTGTCAGAACAATGTTCCAGCAAAATTCACTTTTCTTAGACAGACTCTTTTTAATTTGTAGATTGTTTGGATTGGCTGTTGGACCATTGAACAGGCTTGTCGTCGTACCTGCGCAAAAACAATTTATATTTTCCTCACTTCGAAGTTCGAACTGTGGATTAGAACAGCGGTAAGCAAGGGTCGAACCCAAGGGAGCTAGATGGTTACTACTTCGTTCTGTAATGGAGAAAAGCAAGAAACTAGAGTGAAAGTATTGGTTAGTGAACACTAAGAAGGCACGAAAATTGCTAAGGGATTTATCAATCAGAGAAGATATTCAGGTTAGGGTATTATTCAATTGTGACTTCGTTTATCCTTGATTTCTAAGTATTTATTCTAGCTTTCTTAGGGTTACTCCTGGTCTGGTTATAACCGTTTAATTCTAGCAAACCTAATACTCCTGGTCTGGTTATATTAGGTTTCGTGCAACTACTTATTCTAACTGGGTCGGTATCAAATAAGCAGTGAAAAGATAGTAAGGATTACTATGTTAAGTTGTACCCTTTCGGATCTCCCCTTAACCTAATAAATTCAAACTAATAATGTGCACAAGAACTAAATAGAAAGCATGAATAATGTTGAAGAACAGAATCTCAAAACAATCGTCACAATTATTTAACCCTAACCCGAATAATTGGATTAGTTACACATCGACATAAGTAAACAATGCAAATAATAAAAGGAAGAGACTTCACTAATTGACCGAGATGAAGAACAGGAGGAGCAAGGCACGGCTGAAGCAAGGAAGACTGAGATCGATGGATTTCTCTGTGATTTTCGGATGGTTTGAAGACTGCAGGATCTCCTGTATTTATAGGGTTTGAGAAACCCTAACTTGACGATAAAGCTACGAAACCCTAGCATCGCATGCAAATTGGGCCGGCTGCTGGACTTTGGACGTGCGAATGGATGAGATGAGGCTCGGCTGGCCGGACGGATGGATCAGCGTTGGAGTGCTCGGATGGCCAGGCGCATGCCCGCTCGGATAGCCGAGCTGGAGCTCGGAGGCACGCTCGCATGGCCAGGCGCATGCCCGCTCGGATGGCCGAGCTGGAGCTCGGAGACACGCTCGCATGGCCGGGCTGGAGATGGATCAGCGCTGAAGTGCACGGGCTGATCGGACTGGGTACTTTGGGGCTGATTTGACTCGCCTTCGGACACTCTTCTGGCCGGTCTCTTGGTTTGGGGCACTAGATGGACATGTATACTTGATGCTAGGACCTTGAAATCACCCCATTGTGTGGACGGATTAGGCCGGAGCGGCTCTCAAAGTTGACATCTCAGCCAGCCGGAAAACAGGCCCTGAAATTTGGCTAAGTCCTGAAATCTGCGCTGATCGTGCTCATGGGTTCTTGCTCCCTTCGTTCCTTGCTCGTGGCTCGAAATTCACTTGGGTTTGGCCTGAGGTGTAGCCTGACATATGGGCAAGACCATGGTGTGGTCCGATTTGTGCTGGGCTGGACCTTCTCCAAACGACGGGTGCTTCTTTCACCGAGCACGACCAGCCTGCGGACGCGCCTGGGCGCCTGGGCCTGATGGAACGCTGGTCGGCCTCACAGATTCATGCCCCGAGCGTTGCTTGGTTGTTGGTCGAAAATCCAATTGGTTTTGCCTGAGTCATAGCCTGACATACGAGCTACAAACTGCTGGTCTCCGATCATGGATTGGATCCTCCAGTGTCAAACGACACTTGCCTCATTCTCTGAGTACGGCCAGCCTGCGGGTCTCGGGTCCTTGTGGTGTTTTTGGCTCCAAAAGCCATATTTTGAATGTGATTCCTCCTAGAGCTTCCAAATCACCTGAAACACGAAACAACACTAAAAAGTAACTGTTCGCATAATAAAGTGAATGAAATGGTGGGAATTAATGACTCGATGAGTCGTATAAATACGGCTCATCAAACCACCCCACACTTAAACTTGTTCGTCCCGAACAAGAACTAGGTCATAAGAGGAACGAACTAATGTAAACACCACAATGCTTCGGTTATCCTAGACGAGCTACATGGACATGAATTAATTACTCTAGATCTCGCCTGTTATGCATGCTCGCTACTAATATCTTTGTGCTAAAACATGGGTTAAAGATACGTGTTACCTTTGGGTCGAGATGCAAATCAATTCGGATGTCTCGGGAGATAGCCCTTTTAGACCCATGAACCCTCATTCTCGGACTCGAACTCGCTGCTATATGGTTATGCTTTGCCGCTTTTTCTTGCACGTGATTGATTCGAGCTCCAAAGTGATGAGTACTAATCGGTCAGCTATAGTGTCATGGGATCTGATATTTCAATGATGCTTTCACTTGATTTTGTGTGGACTATCACAATGATGGTGGATTTGTTGCTTTGTAGTGCGGATTGTGACTTGCTCGAACCGTGGTTCCTTCTCCTTTTGACGCGAGTCAAGCCGAGGGTCGCTCGTCTATTTTCCCGGTTACTCGGATTAGAAACCTTCCTGCTCTTACTCATCCTCGTCCTTTCGACACGGGTCAAGTCAAGGGTCGCTTGCCTATTTTCTCGGCTACTTGGACTAGAGCTTGGACGGTGTGAAGTATTCCCGTCCCGACCAACCGCAAAGGTACCGCAGTGGCGGAGCAGACTCGTACTATGTTGCCTCGAAGTGCTCCACGAACTCCACATAACCACATATCCTGAGTTCGGCCTTTGAACGATCTGTCAAGTCTCTCTAGGGCATTGCTATCAACTCCACATCCCTGTTTATCTCAACTAACAAAGGCACGCAAAATTTTAAGATCACATGTTAGTCGCACAAATCAATTTTCACCAAAGACATGCATGTAAAGTCGGCTATATCTATTTCACCCAATCACTATCCAATACTGCAAGTCTAGGAAATAGTGAAGTATCATGTACAAAAATTTTAAAAATGACTCGAAACGTGCTGACTCTGTATGGTGGGCATGCTGACTCGATAACTGACTCATAACTGACTCTCCCACCCCACACTTTTGAAATGAGCCGTGTCCTCACGGCACGACTCAAATCTAGACACACAAATGCATGCGATAAATAGATAAGGAAAGGAAAAGGGTAGAACGAGACTCCCCTGGGATGTAGACGGTGGTCGGCTGAACTCGGATCTAAGGGCTCTCCCGGCGGACTAAAATGCGTAGCTCCGCAAGCAAAGTGCGTAACTCGCAAAGGGAATTTCCGGCCGACTAAGTCCAATCCCTACAAAATGAAACCAACTCCTTTCCAAGGTACAATGTGACAATTAAAGACTCATAAATAAACATAGTAAATAAATAAACTGAAAATAAATGCAAACCGTGCAGGGCTGCCTCCCTGTGAGCGCCTTTGTTTAACGTCGTTGGCTCGACAGTACCTCTTTAGGGATCACAAGTTAGGGTCCCATGGGCGTGTGAGGTCATACTTCTTCCCTGTCTCTCCTTCTGTTCGTCCATAGTGCTCCTCAAGCTGTCCACTCGGCACTGCCTTCCAATGATCAGGCGGATTTGCCTTCACATCCTTCCGAGCTGGCGAGGCCACCTTTATCATAGTCACTGGTCCATCGAGTCGGGCTCTAGTGCTTCTCCATCCTGGTTTCCATCCAAACGTGCCATGTCTCGGTCTCTTCCTCATGTATGGATGGTCAGAACCCCTGTCAACATGGTAGTTTGATTTCGTTCCAGCAAGCATAGGCGACAACCTTTTTGTTCCAACATAATTCTTGGTCCTTGTGTCCGAGATGACCGGTTGTCCCAGAATGAGTGTAAGAGGGCTGTGAGCACTGGCATCTCCCGTCTGCAAAATATAAGAATCAATATCGCGGGTGAGAATGCCTGGGTCCTTACCGGAGTCAATGCTTCCCGCGGACGTCTCCTGTTCAACCACCGCGGACGTCCCTTGATTTACTGGTAATTCTTCATACGTCCGTGCATAAATTGTAGAGGCGTTCGCGCCCTTTACTGAGGGAGAACCTTCAATGGATGTGACCTTGATTTCCTCGGTTGCCTTGACCGGTTCTGCCTCGGGTAGGTCTGTAATGAGGTCTGAGCATGTCTCGGGCAGCTTGATAATGAGGTCTGACTCGAGTGGCCCGGTCGGCTCTTCCTGAGGTGCCAGCGGGATGTCTTCTTCCAAACATTCGGGGTAGTCCCACTGGAGCTCTTCTTCCTTCAACCATTGGTCCTCATCTTCTGCCGGTTCTATGGGCTCCAAGATAGGTTCTATTAGAGCCTCTGCCATGTCCTCCTCTGTTTTTGTACCGACATCTTCTTCCTGCTTTCTCATCAACTCGGACACGATCTGATTCAAGTCGAACAATGTTCCTGATAACTCGGCCAAGTCTCTCTTGTTTTCGGCCCGAGATTGCTCCACTATGTTGGCCAACTGTTGGATGCTAGCTGTCAACTCCTTCTCTTTGTCCTCTAGTGCCTCGGTCTGATCTTGTATTGGTCTTGATCTCTCGGCCAAATCGTCTATCAAGTCCCAAATAGCACTTATGGTCATGTCATAGACCGAGCATCCTGCCTCCTCAGTGAGCCAACTCCACTCATGTGGTAACATCCCGGCGAGAAACACTTGAAGAAGAAATAAGTCTGTGAATCCATGGTGCGGGCAGCTTATCACAAGGGAATCAAAGTACCGTAAGTACTCATCCAAAGTTTCATCCCGGGATTGCTCAAGGTGCATGATCATTTCTCGGACTTCTTGTCGGGAGGGTGGTGGATAGTACTCCCCATAATTCCACGGCTCACTTCCGTAGTAGGAAGTCATGTCGAATCTGCAAGTGAATCAGAAAAACGTGCAAGCTAGCATGGCACCGAATAGCAAGTACATACTAGCAACAAAGGGTCCCCAGGAAATTGGAGGGGTCACAGCGGTCCCACTTAAAACCCAATTTCCTTAGACTCGTAAGTCTTGGTGACAGGACCCTCTGAGAGCTAGAAAACGAAATCAAAAGAAATTGGAAACAAAAATCGAACAGTTGGGGTTTTTGAATTATTGAAATCACCGAATAGCAAATTTCGAAATAAGCAAGAAAGAAAAATAAACGAAAAAGAAAAGAAGAACAAATTTCACCGTGCGTAGCTCCCCGGCAACGGCGCCATTTTGAACAGGCTTGTCGTCGTACCTGCGCAAAAACAATTTATATTTTCCTCACTTCGAACTGTGGATTAGAACAGCGGTAAGCAAGGGTCGAACCCAAGGGAGCTAGATGGTTACTACTTCGTTCTGTAATGGAGAAAAGCAAGAAACTAGAGTGAAAGTATTGGTTAGTGAACACTAAGAAGGCACGAAAATTGCTAAGGGATTTATCAATCAGAGAAGATATTCAGGTTAGGGTATTATTCAATTGTGACTTCGTTTATCCTTGATTTCTAAGTATTTATTCTAGCTTTCTTAGGGTTACTCCTGGTCTGGTTATAACCGTTTAATTCTAGCAAACCTAATACTCCTGGTCTGGTTATATTAGGTTTCGTGCAACTACTTATTCTAACTGGGTCGGTATCAAATAAGCAGTGAAAAGATAGTAAGGATTACTATGTTAAGTTGTACCCTTTCGGATCTCCCCTTAACCTAATAAATTCAAACTAATAATGTGCACAAGAACTAAATAGAAAGCATGAATAATGTTGAAGAACAGAATCTCAAAACAATCGTCACAATTATTTAACCCTAACCCGAATAATTGGATTAGTTACACATCGACATAAGTAAACAATGCAAATAATAAAAGGAAGAGACTTCACTAATTGACCGAGATGAAGAACAGGAGGAGCAAGGCACGGCTGAAGCAAGGAAGACTGAGATCGATGGATTTCTCTGTGATTTTCGGATGGTTTGAAGACTGCAGGATCTCCTGTATTTATAGGGTTTGAGAAACCCTAACTTGGCGATAAAGCTACGAAACCCTAGCATCACATGCAAATTGGGCCGGCTGCTGGACTTTGGACGTGCGAATGGATGAGATGAGGCTCGGCTGGCCGGACGGATGGATCAGCGCTGGAGTGCTCGGATGGCCAGGCGCATGCCCGCTCGGATGGCCGAGCTGGAGCTCGGAGGCACGCTTGCATGGCCAGGCGCATGCCCGCTCGGATGGCCGAGCTGGAGCTCGGAGACACGCTCGCATGGCCGGGCTGGAGATGGATCAGCGCTGAAGTGCACGGGCTGATCGGACTGGGTACTTTGGGGCTGATTTGACTCGCCTTCGGACACTCTTCTGGCCGGTCTCTTGGTTTGGGGCACTAGCTGGACATGTATACTTGATGCTAGGACCTTGAAATCACCCCATTGTGTGGACGGATTAGGCCGGAGCGGCTCTCAAAGTTGACATCTCAGCCAGCCGGAAAACAGGCCCTGAAATTTGGCTAAGTCCTGAAATCTGCGCTGATCGTGCTCATGGGTTCTTGCTCCCTTCGTTCCTTGCTCGTGGCTCGAAATTCACTTGGGTTTGGCCTGAGGTGTAGCCTGACATATGGGCAAGACCATGGTGTGGTCCGATTTGTGCTGGGCTGGACCTTCTCCAAACGACGGGTGCTTCTTTCACCGAGCACGACCAGCCTGCGGACGCGCCTGGGCGCCTGGGCCTGATGGAACGCTGGTCGGCCTCACAGATTCATGCCCCGAGCGTTGCTTGGTTGTTGGTCGAAAATCCAATTGGTTTTGCCTGAGTCATAGCCTGACATACGAGCTACAAACTGCTGGTCTCCGATCATGGATTGGATCCTCCAGTGTCAAACGACACTTGCCTCATTCTCTGAGTACGGCCAGCCTGCGGGTCTCGGGTCCTTGTGGTGTTTTTGGCTCCAAAAGCCATATTTTGAATGTGATTCCTCCTAGAGCTTCCAAATCACCTGAAACACGAAACAACACTAAAAAGTAACTGTTCGCATAATAAAGTGAATGAAATGGTGGGAATTAATGACTCGATGAGTCGTATAAATACGGCTCATCAACCATTCACTGCCATGATCGGCAAAACATATCATCCCTTTCTCGTCACTGTTTTTTCTTCAGCAAAATTTTTGCCATGCTTTATGACTAATTTGATCAATCTGAGCTATACAATGAAAGCCATGTTTTCTAAAGTTAGCCCAAAGTTGATGATAATGACTAATGAGGAAAATAAAGTTGTTCTTCTGGCCAAGCTAAAAGCTAGCATTGGCTTTGCCGGTCTAATTCATTTATGTTTGGCAGTTATGTTAGTCTACCTCTTTTAATGGAACTCGTCAGTTTAAGATGCTGAAAGTTAAAAGTGACCCATGTGGTGAGTTCACGGTTTCTATTTAGGCTGTCAGAGAAAAAGGGTAAAGTTACAGTCTACTGAATGGGTAGCATGAAATGTGTCGAAAACGGTTCCATGATTTTTTTTTGATTTCATATAACAGTAAACCGGTCTTTGAATCACACAGTGGAAGAGATCTCTGAGTAATAAGTTTCAGAAGTAGCCAGTGAGTTTCTTGTTCTTAGTAACTTGTCCAGCTTTGCAGACATTATTTCTTCTCCCTTCATTATATCTTCAGCGCGTCCGGTGTCAACCAAACTCTTATTTATTTATTTTTCGATTCATTGCATTCATTGTAAAAAGCCATAGAGGCTACATAACCATGCCCCAAAGGGACATAAAGTTTAAAAAAGGGTACAACTTAACAGCTTCACAGCTTGACCGACAGATCTCGCTTGCCGACACTAAAGGCCCTAGGACCCACTTAAACGCAGCCGTACCCTTCAACAACAAGTCCAAAGAGGACAACGAACAGGACTAGCCAAAGGCTGGCAAAGAACGCAGTCGACAAGGACTGAAAGAAACAAACAGCCAGAGGCTGATACAAGAAAAGTAATCGAACTGGCAACAAAGAAACCTACAGTTAAACTTAAACTAAAGCAAAGTAACTAAACCTAAACCAACAACCTAACTAAACCTAACTAAACAACTATACACAAAAAAACCAGACGAGACCGGCCCACCAACCATCCGTCGCCGACGCCACCACATAGATCCACCAGCGAAGGACCTTTCGAACTCTTAATGTCCTCAGCTTTTTCTTTTCTTTTTTTTGATCAAACCAGTAGGCTAAAAAAGAAGTAGCAAAGCTAGTACAATTGGACAAGATTCGATAATAAAGGTATAGCGTCCAATCTGTGCCAATTCCATTTCTCCATATAAGCTTTCCGCACTAGGAAATCTGCCGCACAATTAGCTTTGCGCCTTGCAAAGACAATATGCCAATTACGGTGTTCATATAGAATTTCTGTCATCTCCTGAAACCCTTGAATCCTTGATGGTTGATTAATAATACCAAAATTTAAGGCCTGCACCATAGTGATATTGTCCGCCTCGAAGATGACATTCTCCAAGTGTAAGTTTCTAGTCACAATTAGGCCCTCCCGCAGAGCTGCAGCTTCGCACTGTATAGCAGATTCAATAGGGTGAGGGAATCTTGACTTGACGCCTAATATACAGCTCTTTGAATCGCACGAAAAATAATCTCAATTCCTCCGGCTTTTTGCTCCTCATTCCAAGCTCCATCACAGTTTATCTTAATAAAATTGCCTGCAGGTTTTTGCCATTCTAAGTTTGCATTGTTAATACTCAACAGAAGAGATTTATTGTTGCGTGTGAAGTCCTTATGGAGGTTATTAATCCTCATAGCAGCTGTGACCGGAGACATACTAGTGGAATCATGACTAACTCGATTCCTGTGGTACCAAACAAACCAGAGAGCTACCACAACTTTACAAAAAAACAGTTGCACTGTGAGAAGTGTAGATATGGAAAAGCAAATCTGCCATCGATCTCATACTCGTACACTCGAAATGGATATCCAGCCCCAAAAACATCCACACTGCTTTACTCCACCAGCAATGTATAAAAGGGTACATATCATCCTCAAAATAGAAGTTGCAAATGGTACAAGAGTGAGTACTTTCGA
This sequence comes from Rhodiola kirilowii, assembly GCA_033675215.1. Lineage (NCBI taxonomy): Eukaryota > Viridiplantae > Streptophyta > Magnoliopsida > Saxifragales > Crassulaceae > Rhodiola > Rhodiola kirilowii. The sequence goes on along the minus strand of CM066203.1, from coordinate 9,159,445 downwards.
TTTGTCTTCTGTAGAATTGCTCTCCAGTCGACAACCCTTTATTGTCCTCACTCCTCAGCTTTGCTTGTAAATCAAAGCTGTCTTGTTATTTTACAAAATAGGAAGCTCTTTATGTTAAATGTAAAATGATCCGAGGTTCAGCAGAAAAGATTACCAAGCTCCACTAACATAATGTTTACATCTTTTTTTTGAAATACATAATGTTTTCTTGGACGGAATCACGGAAGTACAAATCACATAAGACACTTGTAACACACTTAAACCACTTGAAGCTTGACATCAAAAAGAATTAGAGCTATGAATTAGGAAATGGGTAATAAAGTGATTAAAGGAGATATAATGAAGATTATTCAAATAAAAAATATATTAAATTGTTATTTAATATTTTTACTAATAATTTAATAATACGGGTAAAAAGGTAAATTCAAAATTGAGTTCTGTAAGCACGGTTGGTGATTGGAAAATTTCCTTTTCTTTATATAATTAAATAATTATAAAAAATAAAATCAGCAATTTGTTCACTCAGTCCCCAGTCTTCCCCCATTTCAAGATTCTCGCACTCTCGCCGTGCCCTACTCCGAAATCCCTCCTCCAAAATCCCTCGCGGTTTCCGGTGAGTCCCTTACCCGATTTACTCGTAATCGAAGCGCTTTCAGTCGCGTATTTTCCGACCGACGGGCGATGTGCTACATTGCTTCTCTTCTCTATTCGTCGGCTCCATTTTTCAACCGGCTACAAGCCCCCCTCGCGTTTATTTGTCCTGTTTTATATTCCGATCGAAACTCGCACACTCTGTTTTTGACGATGATTCTTTCTTCGTTTCTTGTCACATATTTTTTTTTTGATAATTTCTTGTCACATATTTTATATACCTTTTATTAGTATTTGCTGTAGATTTTTTTTGCGGTTATATGGCCCTTGTTAGTTTATGGTGTCTGCAGTTCTGATCTTGCATGCAGCAGTGGTAGAACTTCGATTTAGTAACCTTTATAAATTGTGTGCTTGGTTGGCTTTGGGTGTGTTGGACATATTGATATTATTGATCGGTGTTTGCTGGTTTTTGGAATTTTATTTAATGATTTGTTGCTGCATCTGTGGGTTTACAGTGGTAAGTATTCGTGCCGTTCTACCAAAGATTTTGTTTGTGTTTTGTTTATTCTTGAAGCACTTTGAGCTTCACCATTTAGTGTTTCATTATTGTAACTAGAGTTAGGTTGTATGAAGATGATTAGGTCTCTTAGATTTTGAGCTTCTGATTTATTGGTTATAAAGATGCTGTAGGTATACTTTGTTTAATTTGAAGACCATAAAGGTTAAACTGATAGCTGATGGCGCCGAACCCAAGGATAATAAAAGCCATTAGCGCAATGAAGGCATTAGGGGTCAGTGAGGATGTTGTGAAGCCTGTACTTAAAAACCTATTCAAGGTTTTTGAAAAGAACTGGGAACCCATCGAAGAGGAAAACTATAGAGCTCTGGCTGATGCTGTATTTGAGTACCAGGAAACCAATGTATTTCCTAAGACCTGTTTCTATTTTTTGTTTTTCTATAATTAATATTGTCCAGATTAACTTCCCTGATAATATCATGTAATGTCCCAGGCAGTTAAGCAAAAGAGGAAACCAAATAATTCCAATGTATGTGTTTTATTTTTTCACGTAAGCATTCGTTTTGCATAGCAAGTGAACCCTTTTTCTTATTTACATCTGACTGCAATATGTTTTTCTCTCGACAGGAAGAAGAGTATGAAGCCCATTTGGATGATGAAACTGAGCGCCCGTTAAAACGAACACGCAGGCCACAAACAGGCCAGGGCACATCTTCACAGAGCAATTATGGCACTTCTGTTGGTGGTAGCTCTTTGCAAACTACTATATCAGAATCTGGTAGAGCTCCAGAAAATTCTTTCTTAGAATACCCTGACAACAAAGGCACATCATCACTCACTGCTACTAGTCCTGGGAATGAGCATCACTCTGTTAGGCCTGCCAGGGTCACTGGCCATGTAGAGCATCAATCCAGTTCGCTTACTCCTTTGGCAGAACGGGAGAAGACTATTGCATCACATCCAGTTATCGAGAATGGGGCTCAGATGTACGCTAATGCCATGAAGGCGATTCAGGCAAATCCCGACTCTTCACCATATCTTAAAGAAAAAAGAAAAAAGACCGTCTGTGAAGTTTCACCCAAAGAACGTATACCAATGCGCGAAAGACCATCTCAAGCTATATGCCTCAAAGAGCCAAAAGTTGAGCCTGGAATAACTTCTAGTCCCAAAATTGATATGTCAAAAGCTCTTGCACTGATCCAGCCTAAAGAAGAACCATTTGTTGATTGTTCTACTAATTTCGCCCAGTCTACAATTCCCAGTCCAAGAGCTCATCCAAGTAAACATCCACTTTTAGCCACTAATGTTAAACTCTCTTTATTTATTTTTTATTTTTCACGCACTGAATGTGTTTCATTTAATCTCATATTTTTCAGATTCACCGCGAATGATAGATTCTTCAAATGGTGATTGTTCAGCACACAATAATGGTGGCTTGAGGACTACAGCTTCTCCATCTATTGATGGGGGAAACAACAAGAATGGTTATCCTAACGATTCTGAAAAGAGAACTGTCCCTGGACATGAAGAGTCACCTAAGGTATCTTATTTCGATTTAGAGTCTGCTTCATCACCCGTAGGAGAGGTCAGAATATCCTTGAGCTGCACCCTTCCCCGTCAATCTGACTTTCGCATGCCCGGTATAGATACAGTTCTAAGGTTGGCCGAGGAAAAGTGTGTCAAGATATACAGTATAAACACTAATTTCTCGGTGAAACAGGTGATCAGAGATGTATGTGACTCCTTTTTAGAATTAGGATCTAAATCGAAGGAGACTGTGGTTCCCAATCCGTTACATAATCCTCCATGCACTGAGGATCTCAGAAATGCTAAATGCAATCATGTGAGTTCTGAGTCTGTCCCAAGTCAATCAGCTAAAACTGTTAACTGTGAGATTGCAGTGCCTGAAGCCCAAAGAGCTCCACCATGCACAGGTGCTGTGAATGACCACAAACATCCTGCTGATAATCTATTGGTGAACACTGGTGAAGAGACCGATAGAGGAATGGAATTGAATGGCAATGATAATGACTCTGTGCAAAATATGGAAATGGTAGTGGCTGATGGATTCGTGTCAATCTACCTTCCTGATTTAACTGGCGGGGAAGAAGGAGTGGAGATCTCATTGGTAAATGAGATCAACAGTATATGTCTGTCTTCCTTTAAATATATGCCTCACAGCATGGTTTACGAGAATGCTTGCCTGGACATTAGTCTTGCTCGAATTGGGGATGGTGATTGTTGTAAGGGATGTATTGGGGACTGTCTGACTGCCAATAGTACATGTGCATGTGTTAGTCGAGTTGGTGGTAGCTTTGCGTACACATTGGATGGCCTTCTGAAGGAAGAATTCTTGGAAGAGTTTGATTGCGTATATAGGGACCACCAAAAGCAATTGCAATTTTGTTCCAAGAATTGTCCGCTTGTAAGATCTGGCAGTGATGAAATACCATTAACTTATAATGGTCATGTAGCCAGAAAATTCATCAAAGAATGCTGGAGAAAATGTGGCTGCAATAAAATGTGTGGTAATCGACTTATTCAAAGAGGCATCACTCGTAATCTGCAGGTTAGTATTTTTTTTCCCAGAAAGTTAAACAGTTGGAAACTGTCAATTATGTTGCAGATTTCAACCCTATCTGAGCATTTCACCAAGTATTTCTTAACTAATTGTATGATAAGGTATTCATGACGTCTGATGGAAAGGGCTGGGGTCTAAGAACTCTTGAAGACTTGCCAAAAGGCGCATTTGTGTGTGAATATGTCGGGGAAATACTAACACTCGAGGAGCTGCACAGTCGATACACCCACAATTTCAACAGTATGGCACACCCTGTGCTCCTTGACGCAATTTGGGGCACAGAGAAAACACTGAAGGATGAAAGAACTGTTTGTTTAGACGGGACAGATTATGGGAATATTGCCAGATTCATCAATCATAGGTTGGTAATCAAGCGTGGCTTGATCTACGTATAAGCTACACTTGAGCTATTAGTTACAAGTGACAGCATGGTTATGTTATGATAGATACATTTTTGTTGATGAGTAGTAGTATATATGACCCCCTGTCTTTCTGCCAGATGTTCAGATTCAAATTTAATTGATATTCCAGTTGAAGTAGAGAGTCCGGATCACCATTATTATCATGTAAGTGAAACCTTATAGGCAGATGTTAGTATTAATCTTATTTCTTATCTGTTGCTGCCTAATCATCCTTCTACCGGCCATGTCATATATCTTTTGTATGTTATATAGATTGCTCTATTCACAAGGAGAAAAATAAATGCCTTGGAAGAACTAACATGGGTGAGTACTGAGTACGTCATTCTAACCAGCTCTTCATTTACTCTCTCATGTAGTGTGTAAACTGTTACATGTGCTAGTAAAAGTACATCGAAAGCACTTGAAAGAATGGTCTGGCAACTTTGCATTTGCAAGCATCTTCATTGGTGAAATCTTGTAGACAGTACAGTAGAGATAGATTGCGAAGCCCATGACATTTTCTGTTTGGCAAGATTGTGCTTGTAGCATGTAGGTATTGTCATTTGTCAGCATGACTCGCTGCATTCCTTGCATTAGTATGTGCATCTTAGAAATCTCCAAGTGCCACCTTTTGTTTGAAGTGGAGACCAGGGATGATATGTGATATTCTACAGGATTATGGGATTGACTTTGAAAAGAATTGCAACCCTGTAAAAGCATTCCAATGCCTGTGTGGGAGTAAATATTGCAGGGACATCAAAATGCGCTAATGGTAATCATTCTTTTTTGTTTTGTTTGCTGTAATCATTCTTTTTATACTTCACCTTTTCACAGTTTCTCAAAACCTAGATAATTTTAAGATTTCCGTATTGCCGTCTTTTTCCTTAATAGCTAATACTCGCACCTATAATCAAGGATCGCGGAGGACTTCAAGGTTTTTTTGGTTATTCAAGTTCAGACTAACCCATGGGAACGAAGGAAATATAGGATCCACATCTGTCAGTCGCGCTGTTTCCTCATGAAGACACAGCGACCGGACTTGGATACGCATATAAATTGATGCAGACAAATTTTGTAGGCTGTGGCTGAGAAAAAAACTAGGTGATACTTGATAGTGTCATTTTGGGACTTGATTAGGCACATGACAACAATGTCTAGTATCTGTTGCTGAAAGTTTTCTTTTTCCAGATTTTGTGTATATACAGTGTTGTTCAAAACCCTTCACAGTGTTCATCAAAAAAAAAAAACCTTCACAGTGGGAATCTGGATATTAGATAAATCCGAGTCGTGAGCTACCAATTTGAAGCAGTAAAACTCAGACTCGGGAGCTACTCTTCCGTTCCATTTCAGCCGGTAAACCGTAAAAGGCATATTGTGTTCATATGCGGCCTATGAAAGAAAGCATTAGCATTGCGTCACAAATTTGACCTTGACCTACCTAAAGTCTAAAAATTGCGAATATACACCAATCCCGTATCAGAGAAGGCCTATCTTTGTTGCCAAACGCCAACCAATCTGTTGAGGCATTGGCCTCACACGTTTTTGATGTTGACAAACCGATTTAATGGTTTACTTGAGTTTCTGTTAGTCAGGAACTCACTGAAGCAGTTAAGGACACGATACTGGACTTGATGACCTGCGGAAGTCTCTGATCAACCAAGAACCTGAGAATCAGTCAAGTCAACTGAGCAGTTGGAGTCAAGTCCACGGAGCAGTTGAGAACCAGTCAACGGAGCAGTTGAGAACCAGTCAACGGAGCAGTTGGGGAAGCGGTTAAGGACCGGAGTCAAGGACATCATGGAGTGATGGCACGACCTCCTCAACACATAGTGGAGATCATGGGCTGGCGGTTGCAGACATGATCTACGGCAGTTACTTCAAGTACCTATAAGAAGACATCAGATGTCATTCTGCCGTGTGCGCCTTTTATACACATCCGAGAGAGCTTTCCAAGTGGGGATTCCCAGTGAGAATATCGAGCGAGCTGTGCGAGTGATATTCTGTGAGATCGAGTTGGACTTGATCATTGCCGGAAAGTCAAGAAGGTGCCGTGACTACGACGACGTCGACGAGACAGTCAGGGAAGTAGTCTGATTATTGCTTGTGTAAATCTAGGATAGATTTATACTTAATAGGCAAGTTTTGTACCGCTGAGTGTACAGTATTAAATAGTAATAAAAAGGCTATTTAAGTTTTATTCCGCTGCGTACTTGAATTCAGTTATTATCTGCATACTAAGTTAGGTTCCTAACAGTCCCGAACTTGGTTAAGTCTTTGACTATTTGAACTTAAGTCTTTGACTAACTAACCGCGATCTAAACAATTGGTATCAGAGCCGCAAGGTTCTAGATTGTCTGGTTAGTTTGCAGATATGTCAGGAGATTCATTCTCAAATCCTCCGAAGCTGAAACCGGGTGAGTATGAGACTTGGGCGCCCAGATTTGAAGCTCATGTCATGGCTTATGATGGAGAAGTCTGGCAGATTATTGAGCAAGGACAGCAATATGTTTACATGGAGGGCAGTGTGACAGAACTCAAGCCGAGACTCATGTATACCACGGAAGACTACAAGAAACTTGAGAAGAATGCCAGGGCATTACGAGTTCTCCACAATGCGCTGGAACCTGGGGATCTCAAGAAGATCATTCAGTACAAGGATCCGAGTGATATCTGGGATGCACTGAAGAACATCTATGAAGGATCAAAAGATGTCAAGAGAAACCGAATCCTGGCAGTGCAATCTGAGTTCAACAACCTGAGACAAGTCAAAAACGAGCCCCTTCATGAATACCACTCCAGATTCCAAGGGTGCTTGACAACTCTTATCAACCTCGGAAAGAAATACAAGAAGTGGGAAATCACCCACAAATTCATGCAGGGACTTAGTCCGGAATGGGATGATTTCTCAAGGACCTTGACAGCTCTTCCGACCACTAAGGAGAAATCTCTGGAGGAACTGGTTGCTGCCTTGGACAGTAACAAAATCATTGAAGACGTCAAAATGGAACGTCGAGAACCTCAGAAGGCTGCTCGACAAGTCGCATTGCTTGGTGAAAGTTCCAGATACAAGAAGTTCAAAGGGAAGGATTTCCAAAGAAATAAAGGAAAAGAAACCTCAAGGACTGAGGAACTCAATGTGATGACCAAGGCACTGAGAGTCACAGACGACAGAAACTCGGGTCGGAAACCCAGCGGCCGAAATGACTCAAAGAAAAACGTGGAATGTTTTTACTGCAAAAAGAAGGGTCATTACAGGAAGGACTACTACAAGCTTAAGAATGACGAGTCTAAAACTGAAAGAAATCAGAAGGAGGACGACAAAGGCAAGAAGGCCATGTTCGCTTGGGGTGATTCAGATGATGAAAACAACATGGGAGACATTAAAAGAAATGTGTGTCTAATGGCAAAGGGAGGTTCCTCAAGCTCAGAGACTTCATCAGCAAGTTCTTCATCAAGGAAGACTGCTTCCAAGGAATCATCTACTGAAGTAAGTTCTGACGATTCTCAACATGGTTATTACTCACGTTCGGATTGCCTTGCTATGATCAAGAAGCTAGTTCTCAGAGTTGAGGAACTGAATGCTATCATTGCGGATCAAGATCAACAGATGGAATCAATGTTCGAGGAAAACCATCAATACTCCATTCAGATTCAGAAACTAGATAAAGCTGCTGGCAAAAGGAAGATTGATTCAGATGACCAGTTCTTTGATTCTCCGAAAGGAAAGGAGAAGGTGAAGCCTAAGTCCAGACCGGGTCTTGGATATGGGGAAGTAACTATTGCAAAGCCTGTGCATAGACAGATTCAACAAAGCTCTACTCCTAGACTGAAGGTTGATCTGGATGACAGCAAAACCTATGGAAAGGGTCATCAGATCTGGAAGAAACTCAACCGAAGAAACAGTCCAATTCCTATTGACTTCGAGAAACAAAAGAAGAAAGTTTCTGAGTCCAAAGATATAGATTTCAGAAAGCAAAAAGTCTGCTTTCATTGCGGAAAGGAGGGACACAGTCAGAGTAAATGTAAAGGACAGAAGAACACTTCCAAGAAACTGTCAGAAACCTCAAGTTCAGAATCAGGGAACTACTCAGCCTCTAAACAAAGTGGAAAATCTGGAGCTGTGAATGATCCGTCAAGTTCCAGAGTGGTTAAGGATGTCTCTCACTCTCTGGCAGTTTCAAAATCTCAAGTTCCTAAACCTAAAACTTTATCTACTTTAACTCCGAAACCCAAAAAGGCTCAGCTTGTTTGGGTTCCTAAAACCTGACTGCTTATGTGCAGGTCGAGAGAGGAACAGGTTCCTGGCTGATTGATAGTGCATGTTCAGGACATATGACCGGGAAAATGGATCTATTCTCCTCTCTTCGACATCACTCTGGTGGCTCCATCACTTTCGGAAATGAAAGTAAGTGTAAAGTCATCGGGTAAGGTAAGGTACATCTATCAAACAAGGTTAGTGTAGATAATGTCAGTTTTGTTAATGGTTTGAAGTTCAATTTACTTAGTGTTTCCCAACTGTGTCGTGGAGGTAAAAACGAGGTTGTTTTTACTGCTGATGGATGTTGTGTTAAGTGTGTGTCGTCAGGTCAAGTACTTCTACGTGGAAATTGTGCAAATAGAGTATATCTTGTGGATCCGTCCTTTGACCCGGAGGAATATCTCTGTTTGTCCTCTAGATCAGATGAATCTGAGATGTGGCATCGTCGGCTAGGACATGTGAATTTTAGGTTACTGAAGAAGCTACACAATCAGAACTTGGTAATTGGATTGCCTAAGATTAGTGAAGTACCTGATCAGGTTTGCAGTGCGTGTGCCAAAGGTAAGCAAACAAGAAGTTCATTTCACTCTAAGAACGTGGTTAGCACTCACAGGGCATTTGAGTTAATTCATATGGATTTATGCGGTCCAATGAGGGTGCAGTCTCGGGCAGGGAACCGATACGTATTTGTGATTGTGGACGACTATTCAAGGTACACGTGGGTCATCTTCATTCGCTCAAAAGATGAAGTCTTTGAGTCATTCAAGACGTGGGTCAAACTTGTTGAACGAAGATTTAGTGAGAAGCTGAAAAGCATAAGAACAGATCACGGAACTGAGTTCGATAACCGTCTATTTGTTGATTTCTGCACGGATCAGGGCATTGATCACAACTTCTCAGCACCAAGGACTCCACAGCAGAATGGAGTAGTCGAAAGGAAGAACCGCACACTCGAGGACATGACGAGGACTATGCTACTTGAAAACAGTATAGCGAGAAACTTCTGGGCCGAGGCAATGAACGCTGCATGCCATGTCCTCAACAGATGTTACTTAAGACCCTTTCTCAACAAGACGCCGTATGAGCTGTTGAAAGGTAGGAAACCTAATGTTTCTCACTTACGAGTATTTGGATGTAGGTGCTATGTCCATGTGAATGGGAAGGATTGTCTTGGGAAGTTTGATCCGAGAAGTGACGAGGGAATCTTTGTAGGATACTCACTGCACAGTAAGGCATACAAAGTGTTTAACAAAAGAACCAAGCAGGTTGAGGAAAGTGTCCATGTCATATTTGATGAAGAGTCTGCGGGAACTGACTCTGTACAGGTTGCTGATGTCCATGTTGCAGAAGTTGGTGATGACTTTGAGCTAATACGTCCGAGGGATGTTGAAGAAGCTGATGGTCCAGAGAATCAGGAAATACCTGATCAAGACAATGGACAAGTTCCTGAAGCCGAGGAACCTGGACAGCAAGTTGAAGCAAATGAACAAGTTCCTGAAGGAGGTGAAGTTCATGATGAACCTGAAGAAGTCCAACAAACTCAGGAAGTCACTGAGTTGAGGAGAAGTACCCGACTCAGGCAGCCGAGTGTCGCTCTTCGTGATTATATTTGCTATGCAGCAGTTCAGGGGGAATCTGTCATGAACGCCTTTGTTTCTTTGATTGAACCAAAGTCGGTTCAAGAGGCACTAAAAGACCCAGATTGGATTCAGGCTATGCAAGACGAGTTGCATCAGTTTGAGAGGAACAAAGTTTGGAGACTTGTTCCAAGGCCAGAGAACCGGAAAGTGATTGGCACCCGCTGGATCCTCAGAAACAAAAAGAACTCAGATGGAGAAGTAGTCAGGAACAAAGCCAGGTTGGTTGTGAAGGGTTACAGCCAACAGGAAGGCATCGACTATGAAGAAACCTTTGCGCCAGTGGCAAGGTTAGAGGCTATTAGGTTGCTGATAGCGTACTCGGTACAGTTCGGAATCAAGCTACATCAGATGGATGTCAAGACGGCGTTCCTGAATGGTTATCTCAAGGAGGAAATATTTGTGGAACAGACGCCTGGATTTGAAGTTCCTGAGCATCCGGATCATGTATACGTTCTTGACAAGGCCCTGTACGGATTGAAATAAGCACCAAGGGCGTGGTACGAACGCCTGTCGGAATATCTGCTGGCTCACGGATATGAGCGAGGTAAGGTAGATAAGACATTATTCCTGTTGAGGACTAATAAACATCTACTTATTGTGCAGGTATATGTGGACGACATAATCTTCGGATCCACAAGTGACGAGCTTGTGAAGTCCTTCACAAAATTCATGGAGAACGAGTTCGAAATGAGTATGGTCGGGGAGCTAACGTTCTTTCTTGGTATTCGAGTTAGGCAGCTGGAGAATGGTACTGAGATTTCACAACAGAAGTACTTGAGTGAAGTTGTGAAGAAGTACGGATTGGGAGGTTCAAAGCATGTGAACACTCCGAGTTCTCCGAACGAGTCCTTGGTGAAGGATGATGGATCACCAAAGACGGATGTGACGATCTATCGAGGGATGATAGGTTCGTTACTCTATTTGACTGCTTCGAGACCTGACATTATGTTTAGTGTCTGTCAGTGTGCTAGGTTCCAGGCCGAACCAAGAGAGACACACGTGAAGGCAGTGAAGCGAATTCTCAGATACCTGAAGGGTACTGAGAGGTTAGTTCTGTGGTATCCGAGGGTGAAGTCCCTCAGGTTGGAAGGATTCACAGACGCAGACTTCACAGGAGATAGGACTGACCGTAAATCCACGTCTGGAATGGCTCAGTTCCTTGGGTCCTGCTTAGTATCTTGGGGATCAAAGAAGCAGAACTCTGTGGCACTATCAATTGCTGAAGCCGAGTACATAGCAGCAGCAGCATGCTGTGCTCAAGTCCTATGGCTTCGAAATCAGCTAAGTGACTTCAACTTACACTTTGATCAAGTTCCCATTTTTTGTGATAATACTAGCGCTATTAGTATTGCAAAAAATCCTGTTCAACACGGCAAATCTAAGCATATAGAAATCAAACATCATTTCCTTAGAGATTGTGTAGAAAAGGAACTTGTCACTGTTAACTTTTGCAGAAGTGAAGATCAGGTTGCTGATATATTCACCAAGTCCCTACACAAGGATGCCTTTGAAAAGTTAAGGATGGAACTCGGATTGATGATTCCACAGTAAGGTACTCCTGAACTTCTCTCAATGATTGGCTAGAAGATAGAGCACTTATCATGCATGTTAGTCTTTGGTATGAATTAATTCTTGAAGTTCCTGAGTTTAATGCTGTGTGCGTGCTACTACTTCCTTGCTAAATCTGATATAGTACATGCACTGCTGAACACTTCCTTACTTGATGCCTACATAACTTCCGGATCTTGTTGCCATTTGCCCCATGAAGGAAGTTATGAACCACCTAATCCCAGAAATAGTTCATGTATGCCCAATGAGTTCCATTACATACTTTCTGAGACTGCTTAACCATTTTGTGTGATTGAGTGACTTCAATTGTGGTGTTCTTACATTATACATACCCCTACGGTAAGCCGACCCACCACAATGCCCCTTGAGATAAATCCATAGTCAAGGAACTGATCTGGTATTCACTCAGTCAAGGATTGAACGTCTCTGGAAACTGAAGAACTAAATGAAGGATTTGATATATGAAGGAAGCAGTTCAGATGCAGTTATGATAAAATATTTTATAGCCGTTGCAGCCTTGGAAGTCGGATAGTTACGTGTGAGACGTGAACGAGAATTAATAGCAGATAATTATGGGATCCGTTTTCTCTTAAAAGGAATTGAAGACCAAAACAGCCCACTCACTACTCTCACTTGCGAAACCCTAAATTCCAAAATTCTCAAATCAGCTCCGCTCAAACTGTTCGAACACTCGATGGCGTCCAACTCAAGCGCAACATTCAACACGGAGAAATCTAATGCAGAGATGCTGACCGTAATCATCGGTGATGTCAGTTATGAAATTCCAAAGGCATTTGCAGATCTACTGATAGCAAGTAAGTCCCCTTCCGTTTCAAACCCTAATATTGATAAAGCTGTTGAAGAAAGTGTAACTGAGACGGGTGAAACAAAGAAAGTAGATGAACCTGTTTCTGAGAAATTGAAGGAGGATATGGGAGCAGATGCTGTAGCTGATGTAGAGGTGAACCCAGAAGGGGTTATTAAATCTGCTATGGATGTTGATTCAACAGAGAAGGGGTTAGACCTACCTGTTTCTAATGAAGTTACAGACGTGTTGAAAAACCCAGAAGGGGTTGAGAAAGAATCACTGTGCACTGACAACACAGGTGACGTTCCTGTTGATGATACGCTGATTGAAGATAACACTGCTCAAGTGGTGAAAGACTTCTTAGAGACTCTAGAATCATCAAAGTCAGCCATCGCAGGTTTTGAGAAGTCGGACAAAGGTCTTGCTGTCGCTACTGTGGAGAACCCAAGAGGGGTTGATGGTATTACAGAGGAGAACCCAGAAGCAGTTATGATTGATAACATAAGAACACAGAAGGAGTTGTTTCTGTAGTTGAGGCTGCATCTGCAAAAGAACCAGAACGGGTTGTTGATTCTAAGGACAACACGGAATTCCTGTTTGGATGCTCCCAGGAGGTCGAAAAAAATCAAAAGATGATGGTGAACCCTCAGTTGGAGGAACAAAGTCTGGGTTGAATCAGACTCTGAATGAGTTGGCAGAACTGGGAAAGATTGCAAAGTTTCAACAATCTCAAGTCCCTGACCCTGACTGTGAGATTGTAGATACTTCCTCTTCAGCTCCACACAAAAGGGTAAAGAAACCTCTTCCACTCAGAATCCTACCAGTAAGGGAAACCAATAAAAGAAAGTTGGTGGTGAAAGACGAAGCAATTCCAGTGAGCTCAGGCAAGAGACCTAAGCGGTCAATGTCCGGAAAGGAAATTCTCAATGAATTGGACTGTTCAGAAGAGTTTCTGATGAGTGAAGGTCTGACTGAAGTCCTCAACATTCTGAAAGTTCAAGGATGGGAAAATCTATGTGAGAATCAGGAATATGTATGTCCTGAAATGGTTGAAGAATTCTACAGGAACATGAAACTCATTAAAGGAACAGTTCCGGCTCTGGAAGTGAAGATAAAGAAAAAGAAGTTCAATCTGTCAAGTATTGAGTTGGCAATGATAATGGGCCTAGAGCATACCGGTTTTGACTACTACTGCACAAGTAATGTCTGGCCAAAGGAACAGGGGGAAAAGAAAGAAATGGTGCAAAGGATTTGCAAGCTGGAAAAATTTCAGGCGGGCAAAGGACTAAGTACTCAATTCATGGAACCAACTGTGAAAATTGTGCATAAATTGCTGGTTAGCAATTTTATGCAAAGAGGCGTGAAACCATCCTATGTACAGCATCAGGATCTGCTAATCTTGGACAAGTTGCTGAAAAGAGAAAAAGTCAACCTCCCTAAACTTATGATCCGCCAAATGGATCATCTGAAGTCACTGACTCAGATTGGATTTTCAAGGGTTATAAAGAAAGTTCTTCAAACTCATGGACTGTATGAGGTCATGTCCGGTGTTGAGGAGATGGTTGTGAAGGAATTTGATGCTGAAGCCTTCAGGAAGATGAATTTGGTCAAACATCCAGTTGAGGGGTGGATCAAATCTCCGGTTCCTAAACCTGCAACTAAAGTAAAACCGACAGTGGTGAGTGAAGAAGAAGAGGATGACGAAATCGAGGACGAAAATGCAAAGTTGATTGCTGTTTTTGAAAAAGTGGTTTCTGATGTGAAGAAGGAACTCCAGGAAATAAGGGCAGAATTGAAGGAGTTCAAAGAGGAAATCAAAGAGATGAAGGAATCATTCAATACTCTGGTTGAGAAGCTCTGAGTACTTCAGTCCCGGAATGATCTCTTTTGACTATGAGAATGCCGAGATTAGTTCCTGATATGGATTTCCTTTACCTTGCTTTCCCACCTTATATTTCCTTTTGTTTCTGAGTGCAAACTATGTGTTCATTTTGCATGTTATGATTATCTATTTTATCTTTGAAGTAACCTAAGTGCCATGCTTAGCAACTCTGAATTTCAGTTTCTCATTCATGTCTCTGACTGTTGTGCATGATTCTTACTCTTCTTTGATGATGTCAAAAGGGGGAAGGGTAGAAGTATCATCTGAGGGGGAACTTAATCTGAATTCCTGACTTAACCGGATGAATAGACATACATGTGTAGGGTATTGACTTAATAAAATGTTTAATAAGTTTCTGATGTGTAGGAACTTAGGGGGAATTTGTTCCCAAGGAGAATATGTTCTCAATTGATGCTGTGTGCATAACTCAATCTATTAAGTCATACTTTGATATCTCTCTTAATGGTTTGTCATCATCAAAAAGGGGGAAATTGTTGAGGCATTGGCCTCACACGTTTTTGATGTTGACAACCCGATTTAATGGTTTACTTGAGTTTCTGTTAGTCAGGAACTCACTGAAGCAGTTAAGGACACGATACTGGACTTGAGGACCTGCGGAAGTCTCTGATCAACCAAGAACCTGAGAATTAGTCAAGTCAACTGAGCAGTTGGAGTCAAGTCCACGGAGCAGTTGAGAACTAGTCAACGGAGCAGTTGAGAACCAGTCAACGGAGCAGTTGGGGAAGCGGTTAAGGACCGGAGTCAAGGACATCATGGAGTGATGGCACGACCTCCTCAACACATAGTGGAGATCATGGGCTGGCGGTTGCAGACATGATCTACGGCAGTTACTTCAAGTACCTATAAGAAGACATCAGATGTCATTCTGCCGTGTGCGCCTTTTATACACATCCGAGAGAGCTTTCCAAGTGGGGATTCCCAGTGAGAATATCGAGCGAGCTGTGCGAGTGATATTCTGTGAGATCGAGTTGGACTTGATCATTGCCGGAAAGTCAAGGAGGTGCCGTGACTACGACGACGTCGACGAGACAGTCAGGGAAGTAGTCTGATTATTGCTTGTGTAAATCTAGGATAGATTTATACTTAATAGGCAAGTTTTGTACCGCTGAGTGTACATTATTAAATAGTAATAAAAAGGCTATTTAAGTTTTATTCAGCTGCGTACTTGAATTCAGTTATTATCTACATACTAAGTTAGGTTACTAACAGTCCCGAACTTGATTAAGTCTTTGACTATTTGAACTTAAGTCTTTGACTAACTAAGCGCGATCCAAACACAATCTCTCCCCAAAGCCCTAGCAGTTCCAAAACCCACACTATTCGTCTCGGCCTTTAAAAATCTCATCACGAAGCAGTTGCAGATCTCATCTCCATAGCAGCCGATCGAAAATGCCGAAACGAGGTAATTGCTCGCCAATTGGTATCTTCATCTGATTGTTTGATTTGATTCGACCTCTATAACGAATGGTATGCTGTCTGTGCTTGTAGGTCGCGGAGGATCCGCGGGGAACAAGTTCCGAATGTCACTGGGTCTGCTACGGTCAACTGCGCTGACAACACCGGAGCTAAGAACCTTTACATCATCTCCGTCAAGGGAATCAAGGGCCGTCTTATCTTAACTGACTACCGTCTGCCTGCGTTGGAGATATGGTCATGGCGACCGTGAAGAAGGGAAAGCCTGATTTGAGAAAGAAAGTCATGCCTGCCGTCATCGTTCGCCAGCGCAAGCCATGGCGCCGAAAGGACGGAGTCTTCATGTACTTCGAAGGTATAAATTTTAGTCTCTTTGACTAAGATTAGCTTTTGTTTGTATTGGTTTTTCTTTAGTTTTTTCAATTCGTAGTTGTAAAAGTTAATGTGACATTCAACTGTCTTTCATGGAAGCTGATTGAATGCATATTCTTATGTTTGCAGACAATGCTGGTGTTATAGTGAACCCTAAGGGTGAAATGAAAGGTATTAATAATTTCTTTCATGTCATTGTCATCTATCATGTAATGTGTGTTGATTGTTTATAATAGGTTGACTGATCAAATAAGAATAACATATTCTATTAGTGGTATGTGGGATCATTATAGTACACTTGAATGCTTATATGGGGGATTGCCATTGTTGCTTAGATCCTGAAGTATTTGATGTTCAGGAATTTTATTGCAACTCCCTACAGTTACAACAGGAGTTTAATGCTTGCACTCCTGCTTAATGGGGTTGTAGAGTTTTGCTGTTCTGATACATGTCCTTCAAATTATAAATAATCATTTTGCAAGGGTGGCTTCTTGTTTTAATTTGGGAACTTCACTCATAGTGGATACACATACACTCGAAAGGTTTCTACTTATTGAACAAGTATAAACAACTATACTATTTGATTCAAGGCAATATGAAAATGTTGTTTTAAGTCCTCGCCAATCTAGTTTGTTTTTTTCTTCTTAACAAAACTTAAGTCTAATACTTGAACTCCAACTCTTTAGGGCATTCATGTTTGGCTCTTCCAATACATCTTGTGTAATATTTGAAATTGATCTTTGAAGTGGTTTGAAATCCAGCAATCTTGGTTAATCATACTCTATTATTTCAAGTACCTTGACTTGGACATCTTTGATGATTTGTTTAAGATAACTAATTCCGTAAATCATGATATTGCAGAATCTGCTATCACTCTGGACCTATCGGGAAATAGTGTGCTGATCTGTGGCCAAGAATCGCCAGCGCTGCCAATGCCATTGTGTAACTTGCATCTCTATCATAAGAAATACATTTTTGTTGTTATAAATGCCTATTTTAGTTGGAAAATTCAGCTATAAAATAATTTTTGCAACTATCTCATAAATTTCAAAAATTACAAAAGACAAACACAAAATTTTATAAAAACATGAATGTGGAAGTACATGATGAAGGGTCATTGGCTTCATTGAAAGGATAACAGTGAATGTGAAACTTCACAATCCCATTTTTATTGGCGATGGAACTTCACCTACTTTATTATAACAACATGAATGAAAATGGAAGTATTTCTTTACGAGGATAATAGCAGTAAATTTAATTCAACATTATGATCAGGAGATAGGTCTCTATTTTGAGTACATGGATGTAAGAAATCATGGAAACACTGGCAAGCCAACCATTTTCTTACCAAGAGAGTTGTGAGTTGTCCTAACTGTGGTAAGAAATCGCTAACTGTGGCAAGAAATCATGGCAACCAATTTCTTACCCCAAGTCTTCGAATGGCGACTAGAGGATTACAGCTTCTCCATCTCTTGATGGGAGAAACGACAGGAATGGTTATCCTAACTGTCTCTGGACAAAAAGAGTCACCAAATCTTATTTCGATTTAGTGTCTGCTTCATCACCCTTAGCCTTAGGAGAGGACAAAATATCCTTGAGCTGCTCCCTTCCCTGTCAATCTGACTTTCGCATGACCAGTATAGATAACTGTTTTTTTGGGCAGAGGAAAAGAGTGTGACTGCCAAGACTACATATGTGCATGCGATAGTCTGAGTTGGTAGCTTTGCATTCACTCACATGGGATGGCCTCCAAGGAAGAATCCTTGGAAGAGTCTGATTGCCTATATATACTATTTAGGGACCACGATGATAATAGAGCATTAGAATGATCAATTTAATTCAACATTATTATCACGAGATTGGATGGTCTTATTTGGGTATTATGAAATCATGAAAACACTTGCATGCATGGATAAATAAATAGGTAGATATAGATATTCAATCAATCTCTTTTACTCACATACTTGACCGCAGTCAGCAATCACACAAGTCTCGCTTCCAGCCTTCGCTATCTCCACCATGACATTCATTCCCTCGACAACCTGTCCAAACGCAACTTTCACGCCATCCCAATACGGTGCCTTTGAATCAGTGATGAAGAAACAAACGTCTCCTGTAGTTTGCATGGAAACAATACCAGGACCGCTGTGCTTCTTAGTTAAATTTTCGCCTTGATAAATCGGTCCATAAATGCCATCATCTATTCGACCATCAGGAAGTGCATGATACCAGTCCGTTGATCCGTTGTGCTTTAAATATGATCCCTTGTAGTGTAGTGGCATTCCATTACTTGGGTTAACGCCTCTCTCTCCTGTGCACAACGCCCTGAAGTTCTCGGCAGTTAGAGGAGTCGTGTCAAAGTCCAGCTCTATCACAAGACGACCAGCTGGTTTGCCATTGACCGCTAGGTCTAGGAACACCTTTGAACGGACTGGCTTTTTTTGCATTGTTTTTTTAGACTCATTGCACTGGTCCAGCTGCATCACTACTCCTTTCAATTTCTCTAACAATCTTTCAATTTCTGCTTTGCTTCCTTGTAGTTCTGAACCAAGCTCAAACTTATCATTTTCTAGCTGAGATACTTTTACCTCCAATTTTGCTTTCTCAGATTCCACTTCTGAAACTTTAATCTCCAGCACGGCCTTTTCATCCTCTAGGTGTGATTTCTCTGCTTCAATACTTGATGACGCCAGATCCAGTCTAGTTTTTGCAGCCTCGAAACGACTCTTAGCAGCGTTCAGTTGTTTAGTAGCAGCTCCAAATCTCAACTTGGCTGCTTCAAGACTTGCTTTAGCTGCTTCCAGTCTTGTATTGTCAATATCAGTTTGAGCCTTGGCGGCTTCCAGGTGTTTTGTGGCAATTTCCAGTTGCTCCCTCGCTTTTTCGAGTTGGGTTTGAGCAGTCTCCAACTGCGACTTGGCAGCTTCAAGTTGAGACTGAGCAGCCTTCAGTTGCGACTCTGCAACTCTTAATTGGGTCTTCTCTGTCTCCAGTTGCAACCTCTCCGCTTCAAGCCCGGCTTTCGTAGCTTGGCAGTCGCAAGAAGCAGCTTTTGCGGATGATCCACCTTTGTTGACATGCCATTCGAGCTTTTCAGCTCTGAACTCAGCCCGATCTGCTTGAAGTTCAAGCTTAGCAGCTTCCAGCTCATCCCTCTCAGCCAACATTAACTGCTTCTCCACCTCCACCTCCAGCTCAACTGTGTTTCTGCTTCTGAATTGTGAAGTCATCTTATCAATGGGCTTTTCTGAAATATGAATTTTTCGCAGGATGTGAGAATGAGACTTGAAACTGAGTTGAGAGTAAATTTTATAGAGACACATAAGAGCGCTCAAATGATGTAGTTAAATTAGAATGAGATAGTGAGGTACGATCTGAACCATACATTTGTTTTCGTGTTTTGTGGGCGCGTCACGTGTCCTACTACCAAAAAGCAAACAGCAAACAGTAACACACTATTCACATCAGCACAATGAGTGGCTAACAACGTGTCTCACTGCGTCATTCTACCAACACTGCCTCAAAGGAGCGCTCCCCGACAATCTCATCATATATATATATCCTCATACAGGCGCGCTCAAATGTTACCCCTCCTTAGAGTGTTACCCCTTCTTAAAATGTTACCTCATTTTGCATCTTTAGATCAAATGATCTAAAGGTGTAGATTTGTCCAAAGAGTGTTTTTTGTTGACATTTTGCACTTTTATCTTTTAGGTAAAAGATACAATTGCAAAAAGATAAACAACATGCACTTTTTATATTGATTATGCACCTTTAGATCATTTAATCTAAACACTCCAAATGAAATAAGAAGTAACACCCTAAAAAGGAGTAACATTTGAACGCTCCTCTATCCTCATAACTCAATCAAATGACCTTCATCAGTCACCTACTTCCCCATAAGTATGGCGATGCAGGTTCCCAAATTTCTTTATGACCCATCACATAGAATATTGTTACTTTTTATTATTATTACTATAGAATATTATTACTCACTCTGTTTTGATCCTTCCTAATTCGTTTCTTTGCTTAATTAGTTTTAATGTAATGTACGAGATATTTACTATAATCACATATGGGGCTACGTTTAATTAATTAGCTCATTGTCTCTTGGCTCATACTCACCTTATATCTTGTTGCTATGAAATTAAATAATGACTGCATTCATTATCTGGAAATAGCGAAGGTTCCATTTCCATGCTTGTAAACAAAGACCTGACATACGGAGCAGCTAAGCTTAGTTTAATTATTGGTTATTGGGGTTGGAAAATACCATTAAACAATCACAGATATCATGTGTTTGAATGAAATCATATCCTTAGTTTAATAAAAGGAATTAAATATTAATTTTTACTAATGGGGCTGCTAAGCATAGTTTACTAGAGTTCGGTTCCGGTGAGAAGTGTATGTTACGGTGAGAAATGAGAACTAATCTCATCCATTCATATTTGTAATCAATGACTACGATTAATAAGAATTAAATACATTATTCGTAGCTTTTCATTTACTACGAATAATGTATTTAATGCATAATCTTTTGAAAAGATACGAATAATATATTTAATTCTATTTAATCCTAGTCATTGATTACAAAATATGAATAAATGAGATTAGTTCTCATTTCTCACCGTAACATACACTTCTCATGTGATCTTTACTCAACTAGAATGTATATTGTTTGTTTGGATTGGAAAACAGAAATAAATAAATGGACTTTTTATTAGTCAATCATTATATTATAGCTGTCATATTTCAGATCAAATCTTTTTTTATTAAATAAAAAAATACCTTCTTTTTTTAATCATGTAGATTAATATTCTGCCCCTAATGATCCCATCTATCTACCATTTTACTTTCGTTGTTTAGTGATAATGTTATAATCATATATATTGCCATCATCGCACCCACAACCATAACCAAATAAAGTTGACTTTCAAAAAAAATATTTTTCAATGTGTGGATAAAATTAAATTAGTGGTTTCTTGATCCATGTTCTTAAGAGAATGAATCTAAAAATAAACAAAATTTTGTGGATGAATTAAGAAAAAATAATTAATTAGTTTTTGTTCATCCATGTTGTATTGTGTATTCTGACACCACAAATAATTGTTCTAAAAAATACGCACTACTAATATGAGATTCAAGGAAACTTTAAAAATAAAAATAAAACTTAAAACATATCATTAAAATGGGGTATATATGGATTAAATTTAAAAAAATTACTTAGCTGTCATTTTAGAAATAGTCTAATAAAGTTGACGGACTTAAATTAAATGATAAATCTGACAAATTCTAATTCAATTTTGACGAAATTTATATTTTGCATCAAAAATATACTTTACACCTTAATTTTCTCCCATAAAATCGGGTCGTTCTTCTTTGTTTTCCTTTTTTTTTGGTTAAAAAAAAGACTTAGATCTAGGTCATAAGAGCATCCCCATAAAAAAAAATCATGTCATCCATCTCTCTCATCTAATCATTGTTATGATCAAATGAATCATATGCATCTCACTCATGATCAAATAAAAAGTTCATCATCATTCTCTCTCATCACTACATAAATTATAGCTCATAAATATTAAGATTAATAAAAATATATCAAAGTGTATCTCGTTTTATAGAGTTCAAAAAATTATGAATATTAGTATTTATTTTGATTTTATTTACTTTGTAATTTAGAAGATATATTCGTTGCAAGATCAAAATAAAAACTGTACTATTTCTTACCCAGGACACGTGTCGCGTTGCGATTGGTTCACGGCTCATGATCAAATTCATTTTTTGATCATGAGATGATCTTTTTTACAAAAAATCATGGAATGATCAAAACTATAATAAAAAAGATCATAGTAGGGGTGTATGATTTTTTTGATTATCTTTCATAATATTTTTCTATGATCAAAAAAATTATGGTGGAAATGCTCTAAAGATAAGGTCAGCTTCATTTTCTTTTCTAGTTGCCATCATTTAATGATCTCATCTCTACCGTTCTATTTTCTTTGTTTAATGATATGCCTATTACAATATTACCATCATCCCACTCACAATCATAACCAAACAAAGTTGACTTTCAGAAAAATACTATTTGAATTTATGATTGAGTATGACATGTGAAAAGAAACGTGTTAAGCAAATTAAAAATAATAATTTCATGAGAATATTATTAAAGAATGCATTTAGTTTGAGAAAAATGACGAGAAACGGGAAAAAAATACATTGAGAGGAAAAATATTCCAAAAGAGGGAAATAAGGTAGTATTTTCCGTCAGTGGTGTTATTGGAAAGGAGTGTGTTGACTTCTGGCCGTTAATTGCTAGCGTTCACAACTGTTCGTGGCATTGTACCTGCACACTGCAGTACTAAATGTTATTCTGAATACATTTGATGATGTAGGGTGCATGTGAATATTTTACTGAAACATGAGCCACATAAGGATATTAATCCGGATTTAATCTTTGAAACCGTCCATTAAAACATAGGAAAGCTCACACATACATAATTATGTATATGAAACCTCCATGAAAGTGAAACTCCAAAACAAAAGTAAAGAGAAATATGCTATTCCAAAAATCAAATCCTTAATATTCAGATAACAAGTTAAGAGTTCAAGGCAACTACTCATATTTTTCAACTTATTCAAGGCAAATCCTTAAAACTAATCAGCTTATCCAAGGCAACTACTACTTTTCAGCTACGTTCGGCAACACTACATGACTATATGACAAAGTCATATGCAAGACTCCAACATAGCGAACTTCATGTTGAGAAAATTGTAAGGGTATCGAAATTGTACTTAATCAATAAATAGTCAAAAAAATGAGAGGACACCAAATTTAACGTGGTTCGGCAATGTGCCTACATCCACGGGGCAGCAGCAAAATGTCCACTATCTCAAAGATGGGTACACAAGAGAAAAAACAGCTTCAAGCTAACTACTTGAAGGAAACACTCTCACACATTTGTTGCTGGCACTCACACTCTCAACTAGGAGTGAATACTCGATGAATTGCCTCTCCATCTCAGTGACATCTTCTTTTATGGACACATGTAGAAACTTTCCACATCCTGAGAATTAACTTCACCTCTTCAATTCTCTATTAAACTTCCATAAAAGACAGGCCTCTAATTTGACCTTTTCAATGCTCTATTAAGCCTTTTAATGAAACATAAATGTGAGAATAAATTTGGCTGGAATATTTAACAATCTCCCCCTCCAACCAAATTCTCTTGGACTCAGTTAAAGTCCATTCCAGCTGCCTTGCAGCAATACTGCAGCTTCTCCTTTGAAACAACCTTCGTCAACATGTCTGAGATATTTTTGTCGGTATGAACTTTCTTCAACTGAAGAAGATGTTTCGATATCACATCTCGTATCCAATGATACCGCAATTCAATGTGCTTTGTGCGCGGATGATAAACTGAATTTTTGCTTAAATGAATAGCGCTTTGACTATCGCAGTGTAGCACATAGTTTTCTTGTGTCAAACCCAATTCTTCAACAAATCTCTGCAGTCATATCATCTCTTTACCAGCCTCGTTTGCTGCGATATATTCAGATTCTGTAGTGGATAAAGCAACACACTTCTGTAATTTGGATTGCCACAAGACAGCTCCTCCTGCAAATGTAAATATATATCCCGAAATAGACTTGCGATGATCAATGTCACCTGCCAAATCTGCATCTGTGAATCCTTCTAAAACATGTTCTGATCCACTAAAACTCAAACATAACTTTGATGTTCCTCGCAAATATCTGAGTATCCACTTAACTGCCTCCCAATGCTCTCTACTAGGATTAGAGAGATACCTGCTGACTGCACCAACGGAATGAGCAATGTCCGGATGGGTACACACCATGGCATACATGAGACTGCCTACAGCTGATGAGTAGGGTATAGCTGACATTTTATCAATTTTTTCCTTAGTAGTTGGACAAGAAGACTTGCTCAGCTTAAAATGATTACCTAGAGGTGAGCTCACTGCCTTGGCTCCTTTTATATTGAACCTTTCAAGCTGATAGCTCTAGAATACATGCATTTTAGGCGACCTTTACGCTTACTGTTTCGGTCATTTCTTTACGATTTCACCTGCTATTTGATGCCTTGTGGTTCATTTCAGGCCCATTTTAGAGATTTAGCTGAGAACACAAGTGAACAGTGATTTCGGAGCAAACCGAGCCTTCTCGAGCGATAAGTGAGCAAAATAGAAGTCGGAACAAATTCATCTCAAAATCATGCGTTCGCATGATATCAATTCATGCGCTCGCATGACCCCGACCAGACGCATGAAGAAAGAATGCGATCGCACAACCAAAGGACCATGCGATCGCACAAACATATCATGCGATCGCATGATTCAGATCAGTCGCATGAGATATTGATGCGATCGCATAAAAGACCATGCGAGCTCAACTGAAGATCAACTTTCCAAGACCATGCGAACGCATGAATCCAGATCATGCGATCGCATGACACAAACCAGTCGCATGACATTATCATGCGAGCGCACGTTTCAGGCCAAGATCGCATAAAGTTTCAACCTTTAGACATCATGCGATCGCATGAATTTACACCATGCGAACGCATGACGTCGTAAAGCAGCAGTTTTTCTGACTTACTATAAAAGGAAATTAGGGTTTTTTGGCCCGTGTGTTGTTTTTTCTGGGATTTTTCTGGGGATTTGAAGAGAAGAAAGCTTGGAGAAGAAGCAAGAATTTTACATCATCATCAACAACTCGGATCGTGGATCGTCCTTCATCATTATTCCTCCATATTGGTTCTAAAATCCTAAACCCAACTTTGTTTATGTTTTTCTACTCATCTACTATTGATATGGGTTGTAATCTCACCATGAGTGAGTAGTGATATTGGTTGGGGTTCTATGAACCCTTAGGCATGTTTGTGACGTTTTGAATACCATGAATACAATTGATGAATAAATTTTACACACGATTCTTCTTCGTTTAATCTTAATGTTTTTGGATTACCTATGACATGTTTTTTTGACAAGTCCGAAATAGGGATTCTAGTTGATTTCATGCTTGACGTAGCTAACCCCTGAAAAGTATGACTTCAAAGAAACTAAACGAAGGAGCATTAGGATTTTAGTGTTACATGGCGATGCTTTAATCTTAATGGGAATGGCTTGAATTTAATAAGTGCATGATTTATCTAGCCAATAAAGCGCGAGTGTGAGGCTAGATAAATAATGCGCTATAACACCAATAAAGCGCGAGTGTGAGGTGCTATGCGAGGTGTAACCTCTTGGTGCTAGGTTGTAGCACGAGTTGAACCTAGTATTAACGTTACATGGCTAAATTCTATATGTGTATGTTCGAATTCATCAATGGTGTTCTAATTTGCCGTCACAATAATTGTCTAGGAGGGGATTAGAACCCTAGTCATCTTTAATTGATTGTTTACCTATTTCATCGACTAAATCTCTTTCTAGGATAGTAAATCATTTTGCCACCGACCTTTTTTTTTTAGGATCAACCCCCCCCCCCCCCCCCCAAACCATAGACATCTTAGATTTAATCGTTAGCACTAATTAGTTTAATCACCTATCTTTTGGGTACGACCTTGGGTTTCCCAAGTCAAAATATAAATGTTTTGATTAACCGTGTTTGGCATAAGTATTTGATAATTCTTATCGAATATTTACACTGAATTACAACCGATCACAAGCACACGTTCAATATACCTCTCTTGTGAAAGCCATAATTTATTTTTCTTCCTTTCACGTGTAATCTCCATGCCCAAAATTTGCTTCGCTTTTCCTAAGTCTTTCATGTCAAACGCCTTTGACAAGTCACCTTTCAACTTGTAAATCAGCTGAATATCTTTTCCAACAATCAACATATCATCAACATACAGTAGCAAAATAATGAAGCTACCTTTATGAAATTGTTGGATATACACACATGAATCAGCATCAGTTCGCTTGTACCCGTGACTCACCATGAAAGAGTCAAACTTATTATACCACTGTCTTGGTGCTTGCTTTAGCCCATATAAACTTTTCCGCAGTCTGCAAACCATGTGTTCTTTTCCCTCTATCTCAAAACCTTCTGGTTGCTCCATGTATAATTCTTCATCCAGATCGCCATGAAAAAATGCGGTCTTTACATCTAATTGCTCAACCTCAAGATCCATACTAGCTGCCATGCCTAATATGACTCGGATGGATGTCATTTTCACCACTGGTGAAAAAATCTCATTGAAATCAACTCCTGCTTTCTGGCCAAAACCTTTTACAACCAAGCGAGCTTTGAACTTCGTAAGTTGTTGATTTTCATCCCTCTTCAATCTAAAAATCCATTTATTTTTAAGTACTTTTCTCCCTTTAGGAAGCTCCACCAGATCGTAAGTACCATTCTTTAGCAAGGACTCCATCTCAGATTTCATCGCCAACATCCATTTGTCATTGTTTACATGATTCATTGCTTCCTCAAATGATTCTGGTTCACCGTCACTAGTCATCAAAATATATTGTGAAGAAGGGTATAACGAATTTGGTTTTGTTGCTCTACTAGATTTCCGAACCGCCACCTGAGAACTCTCAGCATGCTCCCCCTGATTTGAACTCCCATGTTCATGTTCCCCATGATCATGATTCTCTGGATCATCATGTTCAAATTCTTCTTCTTCTTCATTCGGAATATTCTCAAAAACCTCTTCACTTGGCTTTGTTAGGATTGTTGAATAATATGTGAGATTATCAACCTGATCTATCACATCTTTACCAATGTCAGCAATGGTCTGATCTTCTTGAAACACCACATCACGACTCCGGATTACCTTCATGGATTTTGGATTCCACAAACGGTATCCCATCTCCTCATTTCCATATCCAAGAAATATCACAGGGATGGCTTTATCATCTAGCTTCGATCTTTGCTGTTTCGGCACATGTGCAAATGCTTTGCACCCAAACACCTTTAAATGCGAATATGCAGCATCCTTACCGGTCCATACACTTTCCGGCGTCTCCAACTCTAGAGGTATACATGGTGATCGATTGATGAGGTAACATGCTGTCATCACAGCTTCACCCCAAAATATTTTAGCTAGATTAGCAGTCTTCAACATACTCCTAACCTTTTCCAAAATGGTGCGATTCATTCACTCAGCTATGCCATTTTGTTGAGGTGTATGAGGTACCGTCTTTATATGCCGAATGCCATGCTTCAAGCAGTACTCTCTAAATGCAGCTGAAATGTATTCTCCGCCATTATCTGAGCGAATACGCTTAAGGGTCTTCCCAGTCTCCCTCTCCACCATTACATGGAAATTCTGAAAAATTTGGAATACCTGATCCTTTGTTTTCAACAAATAAATCCAAACTTTTCGTGAGGCATCATCAATAAACGTAACAAAATATTTATGATGACCCAACGATTCAACTTCCATGGGGCCACATACATCTGAATGTACCAAATCTAGCAAATTTTCTCTTCTAGAAAATTTACTCTTGAAGCCGACTCTATGTTGTTTACCAAACAAACAATAATCACAAGAGTCAACTGCAGTACCTTTGATAATGGAGATTAGAGATTTCTTTGCCAAAACTTGCAATCCCTTCTCACTTATATGACCTAGCCGCTTGTGCCACATATTAGAAGAAGAATCATCAACAATGTTCAACTCCCCATCACATATTTTTCCATAAGTCTTGTAAAGAGTACAACACAGCTTCCCTCTGGCCACCACAAGAGATCCTTTTGTAAGCCTCCATTTCTTATCACCACCATGATGATGAAAACCTTGTTTGTCAAGCACACTCATTGACAATAAATTATGACGTAGACCCGGAACATGTCTCACATCCTTCAACATCAGCTTACAGCCTGCATCAGTCTCAAAACAAATATCTCCAATTCCGATAATATTGCAAAAACTATCATTTCCCATTTTTACTCTACCGAAATTTCTGGCTTTGTAAGTTGAGAAGAATTTCGAATTTGCCGTTGCATGAAACGATGCCCCCGAGTCAATAACCCATCCAACTTCAGAACTGTCATCAAAATGTAAGCATTCACGATCAAAACAAAGAAATTCAATTTCACCTTCGGATACGGCAGCTGTGTTATTTGTGTCATCTTTTTGTTTGTAACCTTTGTCGTCTTGTCCTTCTTTTGGACCATTCTTCAACTTATTGCAGTTTCTTTTCATGTGACCAAATATACCGCAATGGTGACACTTTCCATTGAATCTTTCCCTTGACTTGCTTACATTCCTTCCATAGCCTTTGGGTCCTCTACTCTTGCTTCTTCCACGACTCTCCGCCACGAACACATGAGTGTTCTCCGCATTTGAATTTGTAGACTTTCTTCGAGTCTCTTCATTCAACATATTGTCTTTAATATTATCCATAGATAATACACCATCAGGAGCAGAATTACTCACAGTCACGACGAAAGTCTCCCAACTATCTGGTAATGATCCCAAGAGCAAGAGGGCTTGTAACTCGTCATCAATTTTCATTCCCATAGTAGCCAACTGATTGATTGTACTTTGGAAGTTGTTGAGATGCTCAGTCACTTTTGCGCCTTCTTTGAATTTGACATTCACCAATTCTCTTATTAGAAAAGCTTTCTTCGCAGCGGTCTTCTTTTCGAACAGTGACTCCAACTTCAACCATAATTTTCGCGCATCGGTTTCATTAGCAACATGATGAAAAACACTATCATCCATCCATTCGCGGATATGACCAATAGCTTTGCGATTAAGCTTCTTCCAATCCGCATCAGACATCTTCTCCGGCTTTGCATCTTCTTCTTCAATTGGTTCATGCAAATCCTTGCAGTAAAGAATATCCTCCATTCTTGGTTTCCATGTCACCCAATTTGAGTTATTGAGTCGAATCATGGTACTCCTTGAGCTCTCCATTTCAATACC
Organism: Rhodiola kirilowii; assembly: GCA_033675215.1. NCBI lineage: Eukaryota > Viridiplantae > Streptophyta > Magnoliopsida > Saxifragales > Crassulaceae > Rhodiola > Rhodiola kirilowii. The sequence continues at coordinate 9,130,494 of CM066203.1, read as the reverse complement.
TTCAAATAAGTTTCCGTAACCTCGTTCTGATACCACTTGTTGAGAAAATTGTAAGGGTATCGAAATTGTACTTAATCAAGAAAAAGTCAAAAAAATGAGAGGACACCAAATTTAACGTGGTTCGGCAATGTGCCTACATCCACGGGGCAGCAGCAAAATGTCCACTATCTCAAAGATGGGTACACAAGAGAAAAAATAGCTTCAAGCTAACTACTTGAAGGAAACACTCTCACACATTTGTTGCTGGCACTCACACTCTCAACTAGGAGTGAATACTCGATGAATTGCCTCTCCATCTCAGTGACATCTTCTTTTATGGACACATGTAGAAACTTTCCACATCCTGAGAATTAACTTCACCTCTTCAATTCTCTATTAAACTTCCATAAAAGACAGACCTCTAATTTGACATTTTCAATGCTCTATTAAGCCTTTTAATGAAACATAAATGGGAGAATAAATTTGGCTGGAATATTTAACACTTCACCCATTTTACTATACCAACATTATTCCATAGCATGAAAAAAGATTTATTACGTGGAGGATGGTAGAATTAGATTGCGACAACTTACATGCATCTACCCAATCATGAAACATACCTTGCAATTTGCATTAATGAACACATAGATGATAGATCACTGAAGTTCATCACCAAACTTCACCGCAATCGACAATCACATACTGAGGCGAAGACCCAGCCTCCATCATCTCTATCAGCACATCTATTCCCTCAACAACATGTCCAAAAGCAACGTACATGTCGTCAAACATCGAAAACTCTTCATTACTGATGAGGAACTGTGAACCATTAGTGTCTTCAGGCAATGCATTCATGGAAACAATACCAGGGCCGTCGTGCTTATTGATAAAATTTTCCAATGGAAAATTCAGTCCATAGATGGAATCAGCATCTAATGGACCATCATCACCTCCTTCCTGAAACCAGTGTGGTCCATAGCATGTCAAAGTTGTTCCCTTGTAATGTAATGGCTTCCCGCTACTTTGGCTAATACCTTTCTCTCCGGTGCACATCGCTCTGAAGTTCTCGGCAGTCAGAGGATTTGTTTTGTAGTCCAACTCTATCACGACGTGGACGGGTTTTAGGCCATTGCCCTCTAGGTTTAAAAACACCTTCGGCTTAATTCTTCGTTGTTTTTGTATTGTAATTTTGTCTTCATTGCACTGGTCCAGCTGCATCACTACTCCTTTCATTTTCTCCATCAATCTTTCAATTTCTGCTTTGCTTCCTTGTAGTTCAGAACTCAGCTCAAATTTGTCATTCTCCAACTCAGATACTTTTATCTCCAATTTTGTTTTCTCAGATTCCATTTCCGAAACTTTGATCTCCAGTGCAGCCTTGTCATCCTCAAGGTGTGACTTCTCTGCTGCAATACTTGATGAAGCCTGATCTAGTTGAATTTTCGCAGCCTCGAACCGACCCTTAGCAGCGTTGAGTTGTTTAGTAGCAGCTTCAAATCTCATCTTGGCTGCTCCAAGGCTTGCTTTGGCCGCTTCGAGTCTTGTATTATTGTCAGTATCATTTTGAGCCATGGCGTCTTCCAGCTGTGTCCTAGCAGATTCCAGTTCCTCCCTCGTTTTATCGAGTTGGGTTTGAGCAATCTCCAATTGGGTCTTGATGGCTTCGAGATGAGATTGAGCAGATTTCAGTTGAGACTGTGTAACTCTTTGTTGTGTCTTCTCTGTCTCTAGCTGAAACTGAGCAGCTGTCAATTGAGACTGTGCAACTCTTAATTGGGTCTTCTCTGACTCCAGCTGCAACCTCTCCGCTTGAAGGCCGATTTGCGCATCCTTGAGCTGGGACTCTACAACTCTCAATTGGGACTTCTCTGTCTCCAACTCCTGTCTGTCTACTTCGAACTTGATTTTAGCAGCTTCCAATTCGCGATCAGAAGGAGCCTTTGCTGATCCACCTTTTGTGAATTGCTGCCATTCGAACTTCTCAGCATTGAACTCAGCCCTCTCGGCTTGCAGTGCAAGTTCCCTGGCTTTCAGTTCATGTCTGTCGGCTTCCAGCAATTGCCTCTCCAGATCCATGTTTCTCTGCTTATTGCAAAGCACTGTGTGAATTTGTGAGTCTCTGAAGTCTCTGATGCTGATCCAATGCAGAGGTGAGTATTTATAGGGCGGTATCACATTTATTCAAATATTAATGTTTTATAAATAAAAAATGTAATTAATTAATAAAGACGACTTTTGATAAGGCTTATTTTATTTGGCAGATCCGGTGAAGGTTCCTCCTGTCTATGAGTTTTTTTGATTGATTGAGGTTCCTGTTTATGGGTCAAGATTAGGTACAAAGTTAAATTTTGGTACAAAATATAAAATTCGTTAAAATTATTTTATAATTCGTCAGTTTATTTTATAGTTCATCAAAATTATTTTATAGTTCGTCACTTTTTGAGCCGAAAAATGAAAAGATGACATAGTTCGTTAGTTTCATTTTATAATTCGTCACCAAGAAAAATACCAAAAAATCAAGATTTAATCTCATCCATTCAAATCACAAGATCAAGGGCTATGATTAGTTTGTATTTAACTTTGCACCGGATCCTTACTCTCCTGTCTATAATTATACAAAGATTTAAGAGGCTGCTAAGCTTAATCTTACTAATATATATATATATGAGTGCACTCAAATAGTAACCACTCTTAGGTTGTTAACCATTAACTCATTGTGCACTTTTAGATCATGATCTAAAGCTGTAGATTTGTCCAAAAAGTGTTTTTTTGTTATTTTGCACTTTTTATCTTTTAGGTAAAAGAAAAAAGTGCAAACAGACAAACAACCTTCACTTTTTGGATAAAAGATGATTGTTGAATCATTTGATCTAATTGATAAAAATGAGTTAATAGTTAACAGCCTAAGAATGTTAACATTTAACCAAGAAAATATATCCATCCCACTGGAGTCAGCAATGGTTTAGCAGATGCTGTAAATTTCTATCCCAAGAGCTCAAGTGGAAAGTTCATCTCGTAATTCGTAAAGCGGGAGGCAAATGGTCTTGTAGATGTAAATGTGTTGGCAAAAAAAAAAGAGCAGGGTATTCGATTTGCATTGGACCAGGTTGGATGTCGTACCACAGTTGTAATCTTGTATACTTTTAGTCTAGCTTTTTAAGCCCTCCTTGTAAGCCTTTCTAGGCGTTTTCATATTGTCAAAAAAAAGTTTGACTCCTCTATTGTTTTTAGTACCTTTAGTGCACATCTTTGATGGTTTGTTTAAGATCATTAATCCCATAAATCATGATATATATAACGCTATTGGGAATGAGAGTGTGCTGATCTGTGGCCAAGAATCACCAGCGCTGCCATCGCCATTGGGTAACTAGCATCTCTATTTTAAGAAACACATATTTGTTGTTATAAATGCTTTTTTTAGATGGGAAATGTTGGAAGGATCATTGGCTTCTGTAAAGATCGATTATATGAATTGTACTTAGTCGAACCTTATTCTTTATTAATAATCGGGACCAAATGTTAGGTTTACAAACAATGGATTGACTCAATCCAAAACCAAAACAAATGCAAGCAATTAATCCAGTCCAAACACCACTGTTATCCAAGTAACAAGTTTCAGAACTTCCCTGGTGATTGCCGCTTGAAAACCTCGCTCAGAACACGTCCCAGTCGTCCAGTCTCGTTCACCAATGGCTATCCGGAGCGTTCGACCCTCAGCACTTGGAGTCGAACCACTGCACAGCTATACCACGATCCACGGACACCAAAGAACTATGCGCAGGCTTCTTCTTCACTCAATTTCAGTAGGAGAAGATGAAATCGGAGAATCGCCAGAGAGAAATTGGATTTCGAACTGATGCCCTAAACCCCCAAATCGAGTTGCTTATGTATTGAGCTGATAGATGCGTTGAAACGACGCCGCTTGAACTTGTAACGATATTAACTGACATACGCGCGTCCTCAGAACGACAACGTTCTATTAAACTTGAATTCGCGCTTCTGCACAAAACGACGCAGCTTCGGAAGACACGGACAGCGGATCGCATACACGCTCGGAGGGCTCGGAGGTCCGAGCTCAAGAGCTCGGAGGCACGCCCGGACACACGGGTGGACATCCGGTCGCATACACGAGCCTTCAACTCCGAACAAAAACCAATTTTCCTGCAAAACTCAAGCATGCAATTTGGACTGGAAATAACACAACATAAGGTCCCAATATTAATCCATAACACAACTGGGATTATATTTCTCAACAGCTTCATTAAAAGGACAACGGCCTAATGTGAGATATCACTATCACATTTAACCGCCATTTTTATATAGGGGAGGGAACTTCACCTATTTTATTATACAACATTCACGAAAAGGCAAGTGTTTCATTACACATGGATAATAGCATTAGATTAATTAATAAATATAATTTGACATTATAATGACGAGATATGTCTCTCATTTGGGTGCATAGATCATATAGATGTATGAAAACACTTGCATGGAAAAAAAAATGAAAACACTTGCATGGATAAATAGATAGCTAAATAGATATTCAATCGATTTCTTACTCAGAGATTTGACCGCAGTCAGCAATCACACAAATCCTATTTCCAGCCTTGGACATCTCCGCCATGACACTCATTCCCTCGACAACCTGTCCAAACACGATGTACATGCAGTTGCTGTGCCATTCCTCTGTCTCATCACCAGTGATGAAGAAATAAGAACTTCCTGGTCTAGGATGCATGCAAACATTACCAGGACCGCTGTGCTTTTGAGCTGCGTTTTCCTTTGGACAAATCGGTCCATAAATGTCATCATTAACTCTACCGTCAGGTAGTACATGATACCACTCCACCGAATAGCGACCCTGGTGTCTTAATTTTGATCCCTTGTAGTGTAGTGGCGTTCCATTACTTTGGTTAACGCCTTTTTCTCCCGTGCACAACGTCCTGAAGTACTCGGCAGTACGGGGAGCCTTATCAAAGTACAGCTCTATCACAACACGGCCAGCAAGTTTTCCGTCGACCGATAGGTCTAGGAACACCTTTGAACGGATTGGCTTTTTTTGCATTGTTTTTTTAGACTTTTTGCGCTGGTCCAGCTGCATCACTACTCCTTGTTAGTGATTTTCAGGTTTTCATGCGACCGCATGATAATCATGCGACCGCATGATAATCATGCGACCGCATGAGAATATCATGCGACCGCATGAGAATATCATGCGACCGCATGAGAATATCATGCGACCGCATGAGATTCTCATGCCTCGGGTTGGGTCATGCGACCGCTCATGCGAACGCATGAGATTTCTATGCGACTGCTCAAGGTCATGCGACCGCATGAAATAATTCATGCGACCGCATGAAATAAGGCAAAAGATGCAACGTTTCATGGAGCATGCGAACGCATGCCATGGAGCATGCGAACGCATGAATGCAACAGATGTGCCTGTTCAGTCTATAGACGCATCTACTGTTCATACCCGATTGTTTCTCTATAAATTGAGATTGTTTTCTCAATCATGGGACACGAAAGATTGCTGTGCAATTGATAGAAACAATTATCCTCTTCTCTTGATTACAAAACACTCAAACCCTAAGTTTTCTTTGTTCTATTGCCGAAGAACAAAGTGTTAATCTCTTTTGGATTTAATCCCATATTCGAATTTCCTGTAACCCCAGGCACAGTGTAAGGGTGGAAATATTGAATTCGGACAGCGAATTTACGTGGTCCAATTAGATATCCAAGGTACTATTTCATCACACAAGAAGATAGCACTACAAGACGACAATCTTGCCACCATCGAAGACCCTAACCGAGACTTGTTGCTGCGAAATTCAAGGATGAAGACGACCCAGCAACTACAAACGAATTCAATATGTTCCTATCGATGGCGAGCATGAGATAAGATGGAAAATTTGAAGGAATGAAATTTTCAGAATTGTCAAAGTATTGCTGTAAATTGGGGAGGATTCCAACGGAGGATGGAGACATTAAAAAGGGTTTTAATTCATTTAAATTTTATTTTGAACAATTTACTTGGTTATCTTTGTTATGTGATGCAGAAAAGCGGCAGATCGAAATCATAACATCTCAGATGCGGCGCGAAGACCACCGACAGTAGACTGCGAAGCGGCAATCCGAAACAGCGCCTATGATGTCGGGGATTATAACGCTGCGAATTGGGCTTTGGGAATTTTCGGATTTGCATCAGTGCATATTGATTACGCAATTTTGGGCAAAATTGCAGATGAATAGAACTTAGGATTCTATGTTTCAGCGGCTAAGTAGATGAAACAGTGTCTTGGGACATCATGATTCACTCAGAAAAGCAAATGATGGATTTGGATTCATTGGACAAAATTATAACTGCCATGTTTCAAATTGGGATGAATTCCCATGTTGGGTTACGACTGAATGAAGTGAATCAGTCTGGGCGCATTGTTTTAGTTCTAATCTTGTTGGTACTATTTATTTAATTGAATTTATTCAATTGGTTCTTAATGGTTTTGATACCAAGTGCAAGAAAGAACTTGATGCTGGAGCAATTATTGAATGAATAGAAACGAGACTGACCGATTCAAACTTGTTTGGGCCCCATTCAAACTGATTGGAAATTGATGATGAAAATTGGGGAAGATTCCAATGAACGGAGACACAGAAGAATAAGTGTTATCTTGTTTTACTTTGTTTTGTGTACTTCAATATGCATTTTCTGTAATCTTTGTGTTTAGGCTTCGCTGCGGAAGGTGGAAGATATATGAAGCAATGGAAGCCGAAAACGAGCAACTCTTAGAGCTTTTGGAAGGGAACGGGTGTCACAAAAGACTAGCTTTTGCTGGAGCACAAAAGGGTTATCTATTTTCAATTAAAATTAAGTTGACTAATTTAATTATTTAACTTGGTTTTGTGTAGCAGAATCTGAATAATATATCAGGTGGATGTTGAGCGATGGTTGGGAATGAAATGGTTTTGATTCAGATGATTAATTCAAAGAGGCGGCTAATGGAATAAAAGTTGGATGCTGACATGATTTGTTTATTAAATCATTTGACAGCTTGTAAAGCCTTAGTTTGGTTGCTATTAAAATCCAAGTCGGATGTTGGTCAACGAGATGAACTCACTTTGTCTCTTTGAAATTGGTTAACTCTGATTCGGTGGAGGAATCTAACTGGACGAAACAATGCATATAGAATGTTGAGTGCCCTGGATTTATTCAAAGAGCTTGCCATGCTTTTGGTTATGTAGATTAATTCATCAAAGATGAATTAGACAGACGGTGTCATGATAATAGTCAAAGTGGAAAACCTAAGTTATTTGGGTCAACTTTGAACAGATCGGTTTGGGATGATTTATAATCAAAGGAGGAGCATGAACATCGAATATGCAAGTAAAAGTGATGGTGCCACCGTTGTTGATGATGAATCAAAGATATGAAAGACAAAGATGGATTACCGAGGCGATTTCTATGATTGTCGTTAAGTGGATCCACTTCAGGTGAATTGAACTAATATATTCTGGTTCAATAAGGTACGTTTCTAATTTCATTGAATTTTAATATTTTCTGCATTCAATTAACTATGGTTGATTTTAATTGGGATTGATTCTAGTTAAAATTGATTTTGATATTTTGATATATTATATGAGTATATGATTAGTTAGACCTTGATGATGCGTATGATTTTGAAGCATGTGATTTTTTTTTGAATTTGACAGTGATTTTCATTAGATGAATTTTATGCTATTCTAGTCCATGAGTATGTATGTTTTTCACGATAATGTAACTTGATTAGTGAAGTTCATGATTGCATATTATCACTGAATTCATAGTTGTTTCAGTCTCTTATGAGAAACTTTAGTGAAAGTATTACATGCATGAAAAGATCACTCTAGCCATGTTTATACGTCTGCTCTTAGATTATGCTTATTAATGTCCTTTGATTCATCTAGATATTGATATGTTATTTAAATCAAGAAGTAAGTATTGAATCTAGATATGCTATGTTGCTTTTTATCTTGGTTACGCTCTATAATGATATTGAAATCATACATGTTAAGGGCCTCTTTCAAACTGATTTAGAACATGAGAACTTGCTTCTCATATAAAGTTAAGTTTCCAAGGGAAAGGTTAACTTAGACTGAGAATTGGTTTGACCGTTAATATTGAAGATTTATCTCCTTACGTGATAAATCTGATATTATTAAGTTGAGGCATACTTTAGGCTAATGCCTTATTGTGTATGTGTTATGAATTATGATATATATATATGTGTGTGTTGATGGTTTCAACCAGAATAAAATTAGAAGGATTTTTCTAATGTGTAACTCCGGTAATTATACTTGTAAGTTTATCGGGTCGATAAGCTTGATCGGTGGAGTTATGGTTTGAAGTGTCACTGGGATTTTGGGTATGGGATTCTGATTGTGATTCTCCATGTGTGACATGTTGGATCTAGAATCACACATATATTTGTATAATTCTTTTGTTCACATGTTACTTGGTTTATGCGTGCATATCATGATCCGTTGATTGCATAAGTGACATGTGGTGTAAATTTCAAAGGTAGAATTTTGAAATGATAACGCTTTGATGTTCAAGTTACAAACTTGGAATATGTATTCTTCTCTTGGTTCTTTCAATATTTATAGTAGAATCTATAAGAGTGGAACTCATGATAAATTTGGGACTTATAAGGTTGAAAGTTGAAAGAGAACATTAATCAAAGTGTTGATTTATATTATGATATATGCTAGACCTGACATCGCACTTGCGGTGGGTAAGCTTAGTCGATATACTAGTAACCCTAGTATGTAACATTGACAAGCGGCTCATAGGGTATTTAGGTACCTTAAAGAGAACAATGAATTTTGGTCTTGCATGTTCTTAATTTCCTTCGGTCATAAGAAGGATTTTCTGATGCACGTTAGATTTAAATGAGGAAGGATATCCCTATACAAGTAGAAGGGTAATTTTACTTGGGGAAGATCATTTAATGGGAATCTAAGAAATAAACTTGCATCATAAGTTTAACAATGAAATATGAGTTTGTTGCTCTAGTCGGTGCTTCAAAAGAAGAGGGATGGTTAGAGAACATGATATATGAAATTTCATTGGGGGAAAGACCGATATCACCAATATCGATACATTGTGACAGCGCTGATACATTGGCTAAAGGATTTGGCCATGTATACAATGTGGTCTAGACACTTAGGTGTTAGACATAGTGCAGTAAGTGAGCTCATTATGCATGTGGTGATGTCTATGAAGTTTGTTAGGTTTTAACAAAAAGTAAGCTAATCACTTGACGAAGGATTAGCTAGAGACTTATTTTCCGAGTTGATAAAGGGGATGGGACAAAACCCATATAATCGTCTAGTCGTGGGACACCCAATTCACATCTAACTAGCGTTAGAGCTGAATTCAATGCGGAAAGCCCATTCCTAGAAGATTGATGAACACAAATATGCATCCCCAAGTATGTGTTCAGTACCTACAAAGGTTTAGGCTGAAGATGAACTCTTCTTAATAGATTCTTTGAAAAAGTGCTAGGTGTAGGAGCACAATCGGGCGGTGTGACCCATTAAAGAATTTACCTATATAAACGTAAAGTTTCTGGTCGCTTTATGAGATATCGGGTTTAATCTCAATACGTTTATGAATGGATAGGGACTCAAGGACCATTAAGAGTCAAGTTAACTTAACGGTTTGTGAAGTAATACATGCGTGTGTCGCCGTCAAGTACCCAAATGAATTGATTGGTTCAATCCTTAGTGACACCATTTCAATTCGGGTATATTGTATGCGTGATTACACTATGCGGAAATTCAATCGTTTTCGACATTTCCGTTTATGCATGTTTTTACTTAAAAACAAGGTATTTTGTGATTCAAAAGAAAACCCAAAAATGGGGGAGGATTGTTAGTGATTTTCAGGTTTTCATGCGACCGCATGATAATCATGCGACCGCATGAGAATATCATGCGACCGCATGAGATTCTCATGCCTCGGGTTGGGTCATGCGACCGCTCATGCGAACGCATGAGATTTCTATGCGACTGCTCAAGGTCATGCGATCGCATGAAATAATTCATGCGACCGCATGAAATAAGGCAAAAGATGCAACGTTTCATGGAGCATGCGAACGCATGCCATGGAGCATGCGAACGCATGAATGCAACAGATGTGCCTGTTCAGTCTATAGACGCATCTACTGTTCATACCCGATTGTTTCTCTATAAATTGAGATTGTTTTCTCAATCATGGGACACGAAAGATTGCTGTGCAATTGATAGAAACAATTATCCTCTTCTCTTGATTACAAAACACTCAAACCCTAAGTTTTCTTTGTTCTATTGCCGAAGAACAAAGTGTTAATCTCTTTTGGATTTAATCCCATATTCGAATTTCCTGTAACCCCAGGCACAGTGTAAGGGTGGAAATATTGAATTCGGACAGCGAATTTACGTGGTCCAATTAGATATCCAAGGTACTATTTCATCACACAAGAAGATAGCACTACAAGACGACAATCTTGCCACCATCGAAGACCCTAACCGAGACTTGTTGCTGCGAAATTCAAGGATGAAGACGACCCAGCAACTACACTCCTTCCATTTTTTCTAACAATCTTTTCAACTTCTGCTTTGCTTCCTTGTAGTTCAGCACCAAGCTCAAACTTATCATTTTCTAGCTCAGAAACTTTTACTTCCAATTTTGCTTTCTCAGATTCCACTTCTGAAACTTTGATCTCTAGCGCATCCTTGTCATCCTTAAGATTTGATTTCTCTGCTTCAATACTTGATGACGCCATATCAAATCGAGTTTTTGCAGCCTTGAAACGACTCTTAGCAGCGTTCAGTTGTTTAGTAGCAGCTCCAAATCTCCACTTGGCTGCTTCAAGACTTGCTTTAGCAGCTTCCAGTCTTGTATTGTAGTTATCAGTTTGAGCCTTGGCGGCTTCAAGGTGTTTTGTGGCAATTTCCAGTTGCTCCCTCGCTTTTTCGAGTTGGGTTTGAGCAGTCTCCAACTGCGACTTGGCAGCTTCGAGCTGCGACTGTGCAACTCTTAATTGGGTTTTCTCTGACTCCAGTTGCAACCTTTCCGCTTTGAGCCCGGCTTTCGTAGCTTGGCAGTCACAAGGAGCTAATTTTGGTGATGATCCACCTTTGGTGACTTGCCATTCGAGCTTTTCAGCTATAAACTCAGCCCGATCAGCTTGAAGTTCATACTTAGCAGCTTCCAGCTCATCCCTCTCAGCCAACATCAACTGCTTCTCCACCTCCAACTCAACTGCGTTTCTGCTTCTGAATTGTGTAGTCATCTTTATCAGCGGCCGGCGGTTCTTGTTTGAAGTTTTGCAGGATAGGAATGAAACTCTAATCTGAGTAATGTATAAATTATATACTCACGACCTCCTCATATCCTTCCATTGCCATGGGCGGATCTACTCTCAAGCAACAATCGGGGCATCCGCCCCCACTCATTTTTATAAATTTTGATTAGTATTTGTTAATTGATTTGATAATTTCAAAGATGATAGCGTTTTGCCCCCAGTAAATTAATTACTTCGCCCCACGGTTCATAACTCTGTAAGGGCATTCGCATTCATGTGGACATTCTATCTCTTTGAGGACATCCTCAAAGAGAACTTTCTATTATTATTCACTAAACAATAATAGCATTTTTCTGCATTCTGTACACCCATGACATTCTGTTATAGGACATTCTATTACTAATCATAGTAAAAAATAATTTTAAATAATATTTTGAGGTAAAATTGAAGTGTTTTAGAAGAGAAATAAATTGTGTATTTATAGATAAAACATTTAACTTTTTTTCCACGTTTTAATTTTTTTTACTTTTTAAAAAATCTGCAGTTATTATTTTATAGCAGATATGTCATTATTTAAATAAATAAAAAAAGTCGAACTCAATTTTTTCCTCGTTGGGTCAAAACGCTTAATTGTTTTAATTGCTTCGTCGTTTTGTTCATCGTTTCCAATTTTGCAAGATCAAACCCTAAGCATCGGACGTCCTCTCTGCTATCCTCCATCCGGACGCCGTCACGGACGTTCTCAGCACTTCCTCCTTCAGCACGCTGCGCTGCACAGCTCAACCACCTCGGACATCCCGAAATCTGCTCAGGACGTCCTCAATTTCGTCCGTGGTGCATATGCTCTAATATATTAGATTTTCTATTTAGGTAAGAAATCTAATTTGATATTATAATTTACCTTTAAATATTTGGTTAGACATATAACTATACGAGTTATGATCATATGAGAAACAGTAATTCTCATGAGAAATGAGAAATAATAATAGTCGTTTGATCTTTCATCGAACGGTCCTTAATTTTCGTGATTATTTTCCTATTATTATGCATTAAACTCGCATATAAGGGTAAATTCGTCATTCCCAACTGTAATCAATCTCTTCTTATCCGGTTAAATTGGAAAGAGGTGATAAGAGGATGAAAAAGGGGGAAGAAGGACAAGATGATTGAGAAAATCAAGGATAGGGTTGAGGTACCGAGGTCTACCCCGTGGCCTCTTCCTTTCATCATTTGATATCTTTTGGATTTTTGTTGTTGCTGGATTTGGTTTATCGGAAAATTAAGTTTTTGGTTTTTGAATTTATGGTGTATTTGATTGTATGTGCATTTTGATGATGAATTCGAAAGTCATGCTTCTGAAGAAAAAAAATACTGTTGCGAGCCGGCGACAACAATTCCCATATGAACATGATCAATTCGTCCATCAACGCATCATCCTCATTCTTCCTTCAAAATCATCTTACATAGCTCTCACCCAATTCCTTCACCTCAATTTCAACCACCCATTTCACTCGCATACATCCCAGTTACATCCAAATATCTAGAAAATCGCATATCCCAAACCTACCGAGAGCACTTTACAGCCCGTAACCTGCTGTCATTCTTCCCAAACTCATTACAATGCGTAGCTCTATAGTTAAAATGCGTGGCAATTACAAATAAATTTCATATCAGTCATGTTTTGTAATTAACAACTAAGATGTGTAACAATTACAAACAAAATACGTAGCAGTCATATTTTGATGCTTAACGACTAAAATGCATAGAAATTACAAACAAAATCCGTAGCAGTCATATTTTGGTGCTTAACGACTAAAATGCGTAGAATTACAAATAAAACATCACAAACAGTGCTACCGATTTCATATACAAGACTACGAATGTTATATACAAGGATACCAATTTTATAAACGAATGTTATATACAAGGCTACCAATTTCATATATGAATGTTATATACAAGGCTACCGATTACATATACAAAATAGTGCTACAAGGCTACGAATGTTGTGTAATTTTCGAGGGTTACACATACCCTTTTTTTTAATAATGCGCAACTTTTTAGTTAAAATGCGTAAATATGCTTCTTCTTTTTTTCAATAATGCAGAAAGCTCAAATTCATCAAAACGGACAGGTCTTTCATACATTTGAACAGTTAGGTACACCAGATGAACAGACATTGGCATATTTGGTACATGAATGAATTGTTGTTTTAAAGCTTCTTCTGCTTCTGAAGTGAAAGGAGTGAGATTTGTTCCTCGATAGCGCAGTCCACGTGACAGGAAGTTCGACAGGAGGCAGAGGCAGGGATGAGGATCAGGCCAAGGCCACGCTGTTCCATTGGAGAATGGGAGGATCTACGGGTGCTCCTGTACTCCACAGAATGATGTTGCCTTGCTTGTCTAGGTAGTGGAACAAGCCCATGAAAAATCGACCATCACTCACCCCTACTAACATTCTGCGAAAAAGTAGCTTCTTGACTTGGTTCACATTTGAGGGGCCGTTGGATGAATCCTTATTTGAGATGCTTTTCTCTACGTTTGTAGATTGTGCAGTCTCTTGATCCATACCGGAGATCTAATGCGTAGATATGCAATCATACATATAATGCGTAGATATGGACATGATCATTGACGTCAATTTCAATTTTCATACCAATGGCAACATTGACAGTCTCCCTTGAGTGTTCTTCCTTATCAAGTTTGGTCAAAGTTAGGGTTTTTTTTCAGCGACGTCAATACCGGAGATTAGTTGCGGCGATGAATGCGTGGAGGATTTTTCGGAATAAAGATCGATTCTGTTTATGTCTTTTATCTTTCCAATGCCTAATTTGCCCTTAATTACATGTTAATAGTCAAATAATTACGAATTTTAAATTTAACCTTATTAAACCTCAGTCATAGATGTGATGAGATGGAATGTTGAGATATTTTCTCATTCTCATGTAACTTACTCTTCTCGTGGAATCTCAATTCAGACATATAAAACTAATTAATATCCTGATAATTTTGTCATAAATTAAATATATTTGGAGCACGATATAAATCTTTAATATATATTTATTTACAGATAGAGTTAGTTTGACCATAACTCTTAAAAGAATTTTTGTTCGCCCCCATTCAGAAATCCTGGATCCGCCACAGTCGAACCATAGATTGTTCTATAATTATTCTTGTAAACACAATAATGGGTGTTTCTTTCGGGGTCACGAGGACAATGGTAAATGGGAGGATCTCACATTACTTCCAGGTAATATTTGAGAAACAGATATTCTGATAATTTTGTCATAAATTAAATATATTTGCAGCACGATATACATCTTTAACATCTATTTATTTACAGATAGGGTTAGTTTGACCATAACTCTTAACAGAATTTTTGTTTGCCCCCATTCAGAAAAATTTCTCGATCCGCCACAGTCATTACTAGATTTATTGGGAAATGTGGCTGAAAATTGGCAATTTAGCTAAAATTCAAATTTGATTTCTACATATACTTTTTTCAAATTCGTTTTCTAAAATAAATACACTTTCTTTGGCATTGTTGCCAATGACGCCTAAGATTTAAGGCGTTGTTCGTAACAATGCCTTTTACCCATTGTCGTATTTGACTCGATATCATGTCGAGTCATGTGCTTATGTGGCAAATTTAACTTACGCGTCCACACCAAAAACGACTTACATGAAAGGTGCTCCTAGCAAGAAAGCATTGGTGGCGGCCACGACAACACACGCGCGATGAACTAATGTGTATTTGATTTCGAGAATGGAGAAAAGAGGGGATTTACGAAGGTATTTAGGTATGGACGGGTTTTCGAGAGATGGGAAAAAAGAAGAGGAAACTAGCGCTCGAACATTAATCTCAATTTGGGCATTGTTACAAACATCGTCTACATGAATTTGTAAGATAAGCGAATTACTCAGCATTATATCGAGCCAAAATTGATACTATAGGTTTAAAGTGTTATTGCCAACATCACTTTAAATCTTAGGCGCCGTTATCTGGAATGTGTCTATTTTGAAAATTTAATTTGGAATTGAGTACATGTGAAAATCAAATTCCAATTTTGCAAATTGGAAATTTTTTCCTGAAAATTGTTAATATTGTCGGCGGATATTTGAAGTCGTTCAATGAAGCATGGGAGAACTCCACATACATATATGAACCTTCACGAAATTCCTAAACATAAGTTTCAAGAAATATGCTAATCGGAAGAACCAAACCCATCACTTTTTAATTACAAATTAATAGTTCAAGTTAGTTAAACTATCACCCTTTTCCCAACTTGTATCTCTTATTTAAGAACCAAATTTTGCTTGCCATACTAGAAATTTAGTTGGAAAATTCCCTAACTCAAAACTTCAGTGAACATATTTACTTCTCTCTTCACCTCACTTTGTTAGAATATATTAAATTTCCAAAAATTATTAAAACATAGCAATTTTTTTTCTTCAAAACCATGAATATTGGAGCACAAATATATATGATCAAGTTTTATCGGCGAGCGAACATCACTCATTTGTAAAATGATAGTGGTCTAAAGGTTATTATTTTCCCTTTCGGGGGCAGCTTATTTCTTACGTTGCCGTGTTGACATATTTATTAATAAAAAAAGAAGAGGTTATTATTTTGGTCAAATAACCAAAATGTCTATATTTCAAACCTCTTGAATGCACCTTTTGTTGAAATTTAATTTAAAAAACAAAACTTCACCCATTTACCATACCAATATTACATAGAATGCAATTTTTTTTGTATTACGTGGATGGTAGAATTAGATTACTAAATTTAATTTCAACAACTTACATGCATCTACGGTTTGATTCCGATGTGGTGTGTCGTATTTCAAAAGTCGGAAGCGTATCATTTTTATAAAGGGAAAATGACAAAGAGAAGATACGAACTACCACTCAATTGACAAATCAAGGTCTGAACTATAAAAATTGACAATTAATGGCAATTTCAAAATAATTTAATCATCATATCATGCATAACTGACAAAATACCACTCCATCAATTGATAAAGTTAACTAAATGAATGAATTGAATATGCTTTATTGCCTTAATTGTGAAATTGAAGACAGGATATTTTCTCCAAAAAACAGCTTGCAATTTCCATAAGATAAGATGAACAGACATATTATTGAATACATAATTGAAATTTACCAGAGTTCACCACAATCGACAATCACATACTTGGCTAAATCTCCAGCCTCCATCATCTCTATCAACACATCCATTCCCTCAACAACTCGTCCAAATGCAACATACATGTCGTCAAACATCCAAAACTCTTCATTACTAATGTGGAACTGGGAACCATTAGTTTTTTCAGGTAATCCATTCATGGAAACAATACCAGGACCGTCGTGTTTATTGATAAAATTTTCCATTGGAAAATTCAGTCCGTAGATGGAATCACCTTCTAATGGACCATCATCACCTCCTTCTTGGAACCAGTGTGGTCCATAGCAGGTCAAAGTTGTTCCCTTGTAATGTAGTGGCTTCCCGCTGCTTTGGCTAATACCTTTCTCTCCGGTGCAGAGCGCCCTGAAGTTCTCGGCAGTCAGAGGAGTTGTTTTATAGTCCAACTCTATCACGACATGGACTGGTTTTAGTCCACTGCCCTCTAGGTCCAGGAACACCTTTGGCTTTTTTTGTATTGTTTTTTTGTCCTCAGTAGTGCACTGCATCATTTTCTCCGACAATCTTTCAACTTCTGTTTTGCTTCCGTGGAGTTCAGAACTAAGCTCAAATTTATCATTCTCCAACTGAGATACTTTTATCTCCAATTTTGCTTTTTCAGACTCCAATTCCGAAACTTTGATTTCCATCGCAGCCTTGTCACCCTCTAGTTGTGACTTCTCTGATGAAACCTGATCAAGTTGAATTTTAGCAGCCTCGAACAGACTCTTAGCAGCGTTGAGTTGTTTAGTAGCAGCTTCAAATCTTATCTTGGCTGATCCAAGGCTTACTTTGGCTGCTTCTAGCTAGTATAGTATTGTCAATAATATCCTTTTGAGACATGGCGTCCTCCAGCTGTGTCCTCGCAGTTTCCAGTTGCTCCCTCGTTTTTTCGAGTTGGATTTGAGCAATCTCCAACCGGAACTTAACAGTTTCGAGCTGAGACTGTGCAGCTTTCAGTTGAGACTGTACGACTCTTTGTTGTGTCTTCTCTGTCTCTAGCTGAGATTTAGCAACATTCAGCTGAGACTGAGCAGCTTTCAGTTGAGTTTTCTCTGTCTCTAGCTGAAACTGAGCAGCGTTCAGCTGAGACTGCAATTCTTAGTTGCGTCTTCTCTGTCTCCAGCTGCAGCCTCTCGACTTGAAGGCCGATTTCTGCAGCCTTGAGCTGGGACTCTGTAACATTCAGTTGGATCTTCTCTGTCTCCCACTGCTGTCTGTCTACATCCAACTTGATTTTCGCAGCTTCAAATTCGCGAGCTTGCAGTTCATGTCGTCTGTCGGCTTCCAACAATTGCCTATCCACATCCATGTTACTTGCTCGGCAATTTTGTGAGTCTCTGAATGAATGAAAATGTATAAGGTCTCAGATTCAAATACACAGACGACTTTTGATAAGGTTTATTTATCAAAGTCAGGTGAAGGTTCCACTTCTCTGCTTATACAAAGACATGGGGCTGCTTAATCAGACGAAGTAGGGTTGGTTTAATGTGTTGGACCCTTTGTGTTTTGATGATAACAAACACTTAGCTAATATTTGACTTGAGTGTGCAGAAATCACAAATCTGTCTGAGAAGTCTCAGGGTCCAGACTGTCTGAGAGAAACGTGACTGGACATCTCTGAGAGAGCTCAGCGCTACGAAAGAGATGAGATCTGCGTGACAGACGAGATCAAGCTCAGCAGCAAACATATATCAAGATCCGAGCTGGAGATATTCGAGATATATCAAGACCCGAGTTTGAAATATACTCAGGATATGATATGGAAATATCCGTACAAGATATACTCAAGATACATATATGAGCTGGGAATATACTCAAGATGTACGTGCTGAATATATACAAGCCGGATATGGAAGGGAATGATTTATTGGGTTAAGATATGGAAATATCTTAACCAATCAAATCTGCAAGATGGAGATCAAATATCTGATGGAATCTCTGATGTAGATCAGATCTGCTGGACATCTCTACGAGAGAGCAGCGCTGCGAGAGAGATGCGTTCTGTGTGAGGGACAAACCGACTTATGATGAGATCGGTTCGGCGAGAATATACTCGATACAAATCAGGAGATATTCGAGTTTATATGATGGATAATTGACGAGAAGAATTAATATCGGTATATACACTGAATATATGTCGAGTATATACGAAGAGAAGATACATGCCAGATTTGGAAGGGAAATATGTGATGTGGTTAAGATATGGAAATATCTTAACCATATCATATCTGCTGGATAGCAATCGGATCTGCGATAGAGATCAGATCAGCCGACTTGAAGACTAATATAAATAGAGGAGTGGTCTTCAATATGAAGTGCAGCTTTTGGAGAGAACGAATCGGAGATTGAAGAGCGATCAATTCCGAAGCTGACGAAGTGCTGCTGTGTGCGGACGAGATAGATTGTGTTAGTTGATACTTTGAGTTGAGTAGAATTGTTAGCTGTCACAGAGTGAGACAAAGTGTAACAATCTACAAGCATACTCTTTCATCAATAACATTGATCTTGAAGCCCTTCTGGAACTGTCCAGAAGGCAAGTGGTTTTCAGCCTGCTGCAAAGGTTGCAGTAAGGTTTCCACTATAAATCTGTGAGTCTTTACTTTCCGTACAATTTCCTGTGTTACAGATAATTTCCGCTGCCATCTGTCTGAGGGATACCACTCTGGGATCTCCCTCACATAGTTGGCTAACCTAACGATCCAATAATTGGTATCAGAGCCGGGAAGCTCTAGATTTTGTGTTAGCCTTTGCAGGAAATCATGTCAGGCAGAAATGACTCGTTCTGGAAGCCGCCGGTGCTCAGCCCGGGAGAGTATGACTGGTGGAAGGATCAGTTCGAAGCTCACGTCTGCTCCCTGGATGGGAAGCTGTGGCGTGTATTTGAGAAGGGTAACTTCCCTATTCTGGATGTGACAGATCCTGCCAAACCGAAAGAGAAGGAGAAAGACGACTACACAGATGCTGACTACAAAGCTCTCCAGCAGAATGCCATGGCTAAGAAGGTTCTGTACATGGCCCTCTCACAAGGAGATCAGGTGAAGATGGCCGTGTACAAAACTGCGAAGGAGCAGTGGGATGGCCTGACTAGACTGTACGAGGGAAACGAAGACATAAAAAGGAACAGAATCCTAGCTGCCACAAGGGATTACGAATCTGTCGAACAGCGCAAGGACGAATCTCTGGAGAACTTCTACACCAGATTTCAAGTCATAGTCGCACAGCTGAACTCCCTGGATGAGGTACTCCCACAGTGGAAAGTAACTCATCAGTTCATGCAAGCTCTCAGCTCCAGATGGGACACAGTAACTACTGCTCTCCAAGCTCAGAAAGGGATCAAAGACGTTACTCTGGAAGAGCTCGTGGCGAATCTGCAAAGCCAAGCTGGAATAGCAGAGAGGAAAATGACTAGGAGGCAAGAAGGAGAATCTCAAGCTATAGCATTGAAAGTTGAGAAGGCTTTGGATATGGCACAGGTGAGTATGTCATCTAAAGGTGAGGATGAGGAGATTGATCTCCTCTCGAGAGTCTTCAAGATGGTAAACACAGGGAGAGCACAGAACTTCAACAGAGGTCTGTCTGGTGGAAGAAACTCTAGCAGAGAAGAAAGTAGGACAGAGGCAGGAGCAAAGGAAGAAAGAACCTGCCATCACTGCCAGAAAAAGGGGCATCTTGCTAGAGATTGCTACAGCAAAAAGAAGGGTGAACCACCTGCCCCAAAGGAAGCTCATGCCATGTTCGCTGCCTGGGGTGACTCAGATGAGGAGCGCAGCGATGGAAAGCGAGCTAAGGAGCCATGTCTGATGGCGCGAGGCACTCCAAGTGAGGTAAATGATACCGATTCCTTTATTAATGAAGTCTTCAGTGAATCTGATTTTGCAGAAACTATTGCTGAATTGCTAAAGAAGATTACGAGTCTCAAAGAACAGCTAGAGGTTATGCAAGATGAACATGAGGACGATATGGAGAACAATCATCTATGGTCAACCAAAGCCATGCGACTTGAGAAAGAAATGAGAGAGCATGTCTGCAAATGTCCCACCTGTGACAGAGAGGACACACAAATCAGTGATCTAAGTGATGAGCTAAGGCGCATGAGAATGGACGACACCGAGCTGATAGATTTCAGAACTAAAATGGAAGAATTAGATACAGAATTGGCCAAGCTCCTGTCGGATAATGATGAACTCCGTCAGACAGTGGCAGATCTCAGACAAGGAAAGGCTGAGAGAAAGAAAATCTTGCTTCGAGAACTAGAAGCCAAAAAGGTCGAGGAGGTAAAACAAGACTGCAAAGGAAAGTTTGCCAGACCTGGACTTGGGTATATGGAAGAGACTGACAAAGAGGCAGCAAACAGAAGGATTGCCAAAGGAAAGGGATTGATGACTGAAGTCGGAGAGGGCTCCCATCAGCAGAGAAAGCCGGAACCCACAAGACAGTCGGGAAGAGCAGCCACATCTCCGAAGGAGAGTCATCTCCATGACAGTGACTCTGGACCTTTCAAGGCTGGGAAGGCCTTTGAAATTTGGAAGAAGATGAGCTCCAACCGTCAACCTTTCTCGATCGACTTTCAGGCACAGAGAAACAGGGGACCTGTGCCCTTAGAGAGACACAAGAAAACTGGTAGTCTCTACTACAGTGTCTGCTGGCACTGTGGTCACTCTGGGCATTATAGATCAGACTGTAAGAAATGGAAAGAAGCCAATGAGAAGAGTCACAACTGTGAGAGAAAAGCCAGCACCGCGTATGTCCCTAGGAGAAAGGTTTCTCCTCATAAAAGGGAAGACAGAGCTGAATGGGTTCGGTCTCACCATGACACAGTCATCTACAGACGACCCAGAAGAACTCCCAGGCGGAGAATCAATCTCACTGATGATAATGATTCCCGTCCTTTAAAGTTTCCTTCTGCTGTTAAAACTGTCCCAAAACCCAGTAAGCCCAAGCTTGTCTGGGTTCGTAAAAACTAATCTCTCTCTTGCAGAAGTGAGGCCCTGACCCTGATATCTGGACAGGGGATGTTCCGGGCACTGAGGGGGAATCCAGGACTACAAGCGATAGGAGAGTTATACAGCCACCGGCAAGGCTGAGGGACCACCAGTGTTACATATCGCATGATCAGGTAAATCTAGATAATTTGTATCATTTTTGTGGATTTGCGTCCTTTGTCTCTCTTGCAGAACCAAAGACAGTAGCAGAAGAGCTCAAGGATCCAGAATGGGTCAATGCCATGCAAGAAGAGCTACATCAGTTCGAGAGGAACAAGGTATGAGAGACTGTCACAGATTCTACTGTCTCACGGATATGTCAGAGGAGAGGTGGACAAGACACTCTTCCTTTTGAAGGAAGGGAAGGACACTCTAGTGGTTTAGGTTTCAGGCAGATCCTAGAGAAACCCACGTGAAAACTGTGAAGAGGATACTGAGATATCTGAAGGGAACATATGATTTGTGCTTGTTCTTTCCGAGGGGAAGAGACTTACGTCTGGTAGCCTACACTGATGCAGATTGCGGGCTGCAAGATAGACAAGAAGTCCACGTCAGGGATAGCTCAGTATCTTGGACCGTGTCTCATCTCTTGGGCTTCAAAGAAGCAGTCCTCAATTGCACTGTCCACCGCTGAGGTGGAATACACTGCTGCTGCTACTTGCTGTGCGCAGCTGCTATGGCTCAGGCAACAGCTAAGTGACTATGGTGTTCTTACTGATTGTGCTAAAATTCTGTGTGATAACACTAGTGCTATTGATATCTCTAAAAATCGTGTGCAGTTTCCACACACTGAGCATATAGAGATTCGATATCACTCTCTGCGAGACTGTGTAGAAAAGGGAACAATAGAGATGGAATATTACAGAACTGAGGAACAGATAGCGAACATATTCACAAAGGCATTGCACAGGGAACCCTACGAGAAGCTGAGGCTTGAACTAGGTATAGTTTCTCTTCCTTAGAGCTATGCTCATATGTTGCTCCCTCAGTGATTGGCTAGACTAGATGCATATGAGTCACGTCTAATGGATAGATTAACATGGATGTTCTGTGCTAGTGAAAAAGTAAGTTGTGTTCATAATGTAGCCATACATGCTTGCTATGTGACTGATGACTGCATTAGGGACCAAAAGACATGAAATTCTGAATCTTTTTTTCTGCCCAAAAGAGACCTCCATAGTTGATCCCACATTATAAGCCCAGGAGGTACTCTAGACCAACCCTAGCCTATCTTCATGTGGGATATTCCTATGAGCCCGTTGATGTGTTGTTTTTCTGGAGTTATTCCATATGAGGTATGAAGATGATAAAAATGTGTTTGGATGATCTTATTTGTTTTTTTCTGATTGTGTGTGGTGTTATTTGTACCATTTGGGTAAAGTTAGCACACCATACCAAAAACCTTGCGTACCCATGAGACAGGTCAGATTGAGTTATCACTTTGGAAGGTTCAACTTTGGCTGGGAAACAATCTCTGTGACAGTTATGGAAATGGAGATTTGCTGCCATCTTTAAGGCTGCTGAAATGGAGCAGCAATTACTGAGATGAAAAAGTTATGGTGAGGAAAAGGTGAGGGCAGCTCTCCTACTTTTGAATTCAGTGTTGAAGATTTTGAGCCCATGATGAATGGTAGTGTGAGGGTGATTTCCACGCTTTAGAGAGTAAGTCTTGTGTGCTTGAAATGTTGTGCCTTGTGGTGGAGAAGACAATACTACAGTTCTGTGAGTACGCGAAAAAGACAAATAATGATGAAATCTCGTCGAGGAGACTTCCTTTGATAGAGGAATGAAGAAGCAGAGAAGACCATGTTAGATGGGTGGCTAGCTATGTGCAGGTCACTCTCATGCAGTTGATGATGTGAAGAATGATGATGACCTGAGTCTTTCCCTCAGAATGAACGGGGAAGGCTATCCTTGAGCTGATGAACTGTTCAGAAGTTGAAGGAAAGTGATGCCAAGCCAAGATGCTGTGTTGATGACTTGTATGGAAAATTGTGCACGTTGAGATGGTTGAGATGGTCAGCAAGGTGTGCACGTTGAGATGGTCAGCAAATAACATGATGCTGTGCAATAGGCATTCATAACTCAAGAAGTTGTGAAGGATGCCGGATGACAATTTTGAGATGTTCAAAAATGACAAGAATAGTAACTTTGGGAGTAAACCCAAGAGAGGGTATGATGAAGGCCCTGCCGCTGCGTGATAGAAACGTGATGTTTGGACAATGGTCCACGAGTGCTGCAAGATCAGTCTTGGTGATGGTTAGTGTATTCAGTTGAGTCACACACATTATGAGAAGAAGATCATGAGCCCTGTAGCGCAGTTGGTGTTCTTCTTACTCCTACTTATGAGCGTGATTACTGAAGTCTGGTGATGAGCAGATCCTCAAGCTGAGTCTGAAGTACTCTGCAGTAGAAGGATGGATTGTTCCGCGCTCCCCGACCCTGTCCCCTATAGAAGAAGATGTTGTTGAAGTGACCCCCGTTTCTGTTCCTGTGCGTGAAGAAGCTGTTCTCCCCTCTGATAGTATGGGCGAGATGATGTCGTTGTTGAAGGAGCTTCGGACTGAGGTTCAGGAAGCTCTGACTGAGATGCAGAGAGTTTGGTTTGCATTGGAGGAAGTGAGGTCTGAGCTGCAGGATGTGAAGGAGAGGTTAGCAGCCTTGGAGGTGGCAGTAGAGGTAGACTCGGGTGGTGTGGCAGCTGTGCTTAAAGGGCTCCCATCGCAGATCAAGTGCCTTGCTACAGAGATTGTGGAATAGTTGAAGGTTCCGTCCCAGAATGATGCTTAGTCTGGACTGTCTCATGGACCCCCCTCTTTGCCAACCCTACCACATCTCTCCTTGCTTCCTTGATATATTCTTTTTGAATTTCATGTTAGATGTCTCTGTGCATTTTGATTTCCCTGCTTGGATGTGTGGTGTCCGTGTGACACACTTATGACTTGCTGGCATGACTGAAGTGTTTTCTTTCCATTACTCTATGTTCCTATTTGCATATCTTTTTGATGATGCCAAAAGGGGGAAGAACTACGTGCATACACTAAGGGGGAAAACAGTACCACAGATTAAGCGGATGTCTATCTGAGGGGGAACTGCGCTCTGCTAGAGCTAAATGAAAATTGAACTGAATAAACTCTGAAATAACTAGCACCTGTAGGAAATTGCTGATGTGCTTTGTGTGTGATTTCTTATTTGTGAAGAAGTGTTTGTCATCATCAAAAAGGGGGAATTTGTTGGACCCTTTGTGTTTTGATGATAACAAACACTTAGCTAATATTTGACTTGAGTGTGCAGAAATCACAAATCTGTCTGAGAAGTCTCAGGGTCCAGACTGTCTGAGAGAAACGTGACTGGACATCTCTGAGAGAGCTCAGCGCTACGAAAGAGATGAGATCTGCGTGACAGACGAGATCAAGCTCAGCAGCAAACATATATCAAGATCCGAGCTGGAGATATTCGAGATATATCAAGACCCGAGTTTGAAATATACTCAGGATATGATATGGAAATATCCGTACAAGATATACTCAAGATACATATATGAGCTGGGAATATACTCAAGATGTACGTGCTGAATATATACAAGCCGGATATGGAAGGGAATGATTTATTGGGTTAAGATATGGAAATATCTTAACCAATCAAATCTGCAAGATGGAGATCAAATATCTGATGGAATCTCTGATGTAGATCAGATCTGCTGGACATCTCTACGAGAGAGCAGCGCTGCGAGAGAGATGCGTTCTGTGTGAGGGACAAACCGACTTATGATGAGATCGGTTCGGCGAGAATATACTCGATACAAATCAGGAGATATTCGAGTTTATATGATGGATAATTGACGAGAAGAATTAATATCGGTATATACACTGAATATATGTCGAGTATATACGAAGAGAAGATACATGCCAGATTTGGAAGGGAAATATGTGATGTGGTTAAGATATGGAAATATCTTAACCATATCATATCTGCTGGATAGCAATCGGATCTGCGATAGAGATCAGATCAGCCGACTTGAAGACTAATATAAATAGAGGAGTGGTCTTCAATATGAAGTGCAGCTTTTGGAGAGAACGAATCGGAGATTGAAGAGCGATCAATTCCGAAGCTGACGAAGTGCTGCTGTGTGCGGACGAGATAGATTGTGTTAGTTGATACTTTGAGTTGAGTAGAATTGTTAGCTGTCACAGAGTGAGACAAAGTGTAACAATCTACAAGCATACTCTTTCATCAATAACATTGATCTTGAAGCCCTTCTGGAACTGTCCAGAAGGCAAGTGGTTTTCAGCCTGCTGCAAAGGTTGCAGTAAGGTTTCCACTATAAATCTGTGAGTCTTTACTTTCCGTACAATTTCCTGTGTTACAGATAATTTCCGCTGCCATCTGTCTGAGGGATACCACTCTGGGATCTCCCTCACATAGTTGGCTAACCTAACGATCCAATATAATGATTATCCACTCACTACCTAGGATCAAATGTTTCGGATTTGAGTCACTCTAGCGACGGATTTGAGTCACTCTAGGGTAGGATGAACCTTAGATCCAAGCTTAAACTTAGCCTAACTAATATGAGAAATGATCAGGTACAAAATCCAAATTACTGTAAAAAATACAAAATTATCTCAGTTTTCAAATTAATATATGTGCGGTTGAGATTAGAAGAAAAAAATCTCATTAAATTTAATTTTTATTAGATTAAGAGCATATTTGACCATTCCTATAACCACAAGATTCATTCTCTTTCCTCCATTTTTTTTCTCGGCCATACAGATCCAGATCTGCATCAATGGCGGCGTCAATCGCCATGGCCATGTCCGCTCCCCTACCTCCCTTTGCTTGCTCTTCAGTTTCGCAATAATGGGGGACTAAAGGTGAGACCTTTTGAACAAAAACAGCAGTCAAAGATGCAGTGATGATTCTGAAACCACACCCAAAGCTCAAAGCTCGAAGCTTTAATGGCAGAATATGAGAAAAACTGAATTTTGAAGTGAATTTGCCATCATCTGCGAAATTGTTTCGAGCCGACGACGTTTGTTAATGGGAGAAGGACTGGAAAATCATGGACGAATTCTTAACGAGTTATAGTCCAAATTTGACGAATTATGTCATAGTTCGTCAAAAGTGGACTATAATTCGTCAAGAATTCTGACGAATTGTAGTACACTTCGACGAATAATGCTATAATTTGTCAACTGTAAACTAAAATTCGTCCAGAATTTTGGCAGTATCATTGTATAATTAGTCATGATTTATAATTCGTCACAACCATTATTTAGTTCGTTATGACCATTTTCGAATTATTCTTTTCGAAAATTGTTGATTGCATTTTGGGTAGAGTTTCATTGATGTCGAAGATGATCCAGAGTGTGAACAAATGAGTTCGACTAAGTTTTACTCCTTCAATTTGATCGATTAATGCTGAAAAAATCGGAGCTTTTCTGGAGGTTAGGATTTCACGGGTAGATGATGATGAACAGTAATGAGAGAGAAAAGAAGGAAAAAACATGTCTATTTTACCCTTAATGAGCTTATTAATAGAGATTGAAATAAATTAACTGTGTTTATCCCTAATTAATAGGGACCCTTGGATTTACCTGATCAATGGTCTCAATTACTTTGTATTTTGTATAATATTTGGGTTTTGCACCGGATCTGACCTCTAACTAATATAATATAAGGAAAAGTACAGTTTGGGTACCAGAACTATCATCATTTTCCAATTTGTGGGCTGAACTATCACCATTTTCCAACGTGTGGGCTGAACTATAAAAATTTCCAGACAGAGGGCAAACTATCAAATAATTTTCCAGACAGTAGGCGAACTATCAAATAATTTTCCAAAAAAAGGGTACAAATTTGTAAAAAATTAATGTAAAAATTCAAAAAAATTTATAAAAATACAATTTTTAATAAAAAGGAATATAAATTGTTTGATAAATAAAAATTAGAAACTTTACGTAAAGTTTAATTTGTTTAATTTTTCGTAAAGTTTCTAATTTTTATCAAAATTCTCAATTAATGTGTTTAATTTTTCGTAAAATTAAATATTTAATATTCTATGTATTTTGCTTTAGTTTATTCTATGTATTTTTCATTCAAAATTTTTAACTTTTAATTTTATTATAATATTTTAATTTTCTTTGATTTTCATACTACAAATGAGTATATATATATATATTTCATTATATTCTTTTTATATTCACTTTCTTATGAAAATGAATCAAAAAATAATAATTTAATTTGTCATACATGTTATACGGTAAATTGTCAAATTATATAAATTTAAAATAGTATAGCCACCCATCATGCATAAAAGAATTTTTTTTTTGAAAATTTAACAATATGAATTAAGAAACAAATTATTTTATTTTTATTCTTACATGTTATAAGATAAATTAAAAAATTATGAATAATTAATTTAAAAATAATACTCATTTGTAGTATGAAATTTAAAGAAAATAAAAATAAAAATATAATAATAAAATTAAAAGTTAAAAATATACCATGAAAAATATATAGTTTCTTGAATTTGCCCCCTAATTAGAAATTGTGGTAGTTCGGACCTCAAATTGAAATTAAGTGGTAGTTCGGAGCCCCTATTTGTACATTCACCAAAATATATCTTGAATTTGCCCTCTAATTGGAAATTGTGATAGTTCGGACCTCAAATTGGAATTGAGTGGTAGTTCGGTGACATTTTTTGTACTTTTCCCTAAATAAAAAACTGCATCAACTACTATCTGAACTTCAGTATAAGATGGGCAGTAAATAAAAGGAAAAAACACCAATCTATCCCCTTTTGAAATTCAAATTACCCATATACACCAAACAAAACTCAAATCATCAATCTACCCCATTTTTTTCAATCCCGGTCGGGAATCGGTACTCTGAATCCCGGTTTTCCCTATACCGGGACTCTTTGAAAATGGAGACGTGGCTCGATTTGGTGTGACGTGGCATCCAGGTGGAGTCCTGGTCTTCGGGGAACCGGAATCATAATGATCCCGGTTTTGGGGCAATCGACATCCTATAAAAAATAATCCCGTTTTATAATAATTTATTATAAAAGCATGGCTATCAAAAAGCATCCTATCAAAAAGTGGACATCCTATCAAAAAGCAATCCTAAAATTATAATAAATTTTTATATACGTATAATTTATTCATCCTATCAAAAAGTAATCCTAATTTTTTATATACGTATAATTTTAGGGTTGCTTTTTGATAGGATGGCTATTTTTGATAGGATGTTTTTTTTGTTGATACATTGATAGTATGCTTTTTGATAGGCTCCTTTTTGACAGAATGATTGCTTTTTGATAGGATGCTTTGATAGCCATGATTTTTGATAGGTTGCTTTTTTTGTTGATACATTGAAAGGATTATTTTTGATAGGATGTCGGTTTCCCGAAAACCGGGACTCCACTTGGATGCCACTTCACACATTTTGATCCACGTAGGCCCCAAATCGAGCCACGTCTTCATTTTTAAAAAGTCTCGATATAGGGAAAAGTGGGATTCAGAGTACCGGTTCCCGAAAAATCGGGATTGTAAATAAATGAAAGAGATTAGTGATTTGAGTTTCGTTTGGTGTATATGTGTAATTCAAGTTTCAAAAGGGGTAGATTGGTGTTTTTTCCTAAACAAAAGTACAACTGCGAAAAACAGAAGACCTCAACTGGAATGTCTGTAGAAGGGATAAGTTTAGAAAGTTGGAAAAATTACCCATCCCGATTGCAGATAGCTCGACCTCGTTGAACTGTTGCATGTACCTCTGCAATTACAAAACGCACAGGAAATCTACTAGGAAGCATGAAATCGAAGACATGGATCATCAGACTCAGAGCTCAGATCAAGATGCAAATGGATGTACCTTGGCGAGATTGACGTAGAAAAATAAGGGCTTTTTGGTGTTGGAGACCTGTATCCGATTCCTCTTCAGCGAATTCACAGTGTTCATGTTGTTTGCACCGTCGGTGATCTCTTCCATCAGATTGATTGATCGGAACCTCGCAGAACCCTAACCCTCGATTTCCCCTCGTTTTCTTCAATTGAGATTTTAGGAGTTATACGTCAGAT
This sequence comes from Rhodiola kirilowii, assembly GCA_033675215.1. Taxonomy (NCBI): domain Eukaryota; kingdom Viridiplantae; phylum Streptophyta; class Magnoliopsida; order Saxifragales; family Crassulaceae; genus Rhodiola; species Rhodiola kirilowii. The sequence continues at coordinate 9,100,935 of CM066203.1, read as the reverse complement.
GGAAATGAACAAAACTCCGTTTTTCGTGTTAAACAATTATTATATTTGATTAATTGTTTGAATTTTCCGAATTTCACATATTTGCTTAATTGTTGGAAATAAAAAATATACAATAAAAGAAAATGGTGATTGCTTGGCACACAATAATGGCGACTTGAGGATTACAGATGGGTGAAACGACAAGAATGGTTATCCTAGCTGTCTCTGGAGACTGGACATAAAGAGTGACCAAAGGTATCTTAATTTCGATTTATTAGTGTCTGCTTCATCACCCTTAGCCTTAGGAGAGGTCAGAATATCCTTGAGCTGCTCCCTAATTCCCTGTCAAACTGACTATCGCATGCCCAAGTATTTTAAGGTTGGGCAGAGGAAAATTAAGAGTGCGACTGCCAAGACTACATATATGTGCATGCGATAGTCGAATTGGTAGCTTTGGATTCACATTATTGGATGGCCGAGTCCGATTGCCTATATACTATTTAGGGACCACGATGATAATAATAGCATTAGATTGGATAAATTTAATTCAACATTATTATCACTAGATTGGATGGTCTCGTATTTGGGTACTATATATGAAATCATGAAAACACTTGCATGCATGGATAAATAAATAGGTAGATATAGATATTCAATCAATCTCTTTTACTCACATACTTGACCGCAGTCAGCAATCACACAAGTCTCGCTTCCAGCCTTCTTCATCTCCACCAAGACATTCATTCCCTCGACAACCTGTCCAAACACAACATGCACGCCATCCCATACCGTTCCCTTAACATCAGTGATGAAGAAACAAGCACGTCCTGGTATAGTTTGCATGGAAACAATACCAGGACCGCTGTGCTTCTTAGTTAAGTTTTCGCCAGGATAAATCGGTCCATAAATGCCATCATCTGTTCGACCGTCAGGAAGTTCATGGAACCAAACAAGCCCGTAGTGCTGTAATTTTGATCCCTTGTAATGTAGCCGCATTCCAGTACTTGGGTTAACGCCTCTCTCCCCAGTGCACAGCGCCCTGAAGCTCTCGGCAGTCAAAGGAGTCGTATCGAAGTCCAGCTCTATCACAACACGGCCTGCTATTTTGTCATTGATTGCTAGGTCTAGGAACACCTTTGAACGGACTGGCTTTTTTTGCATTGTTTTTTTAGACTCATTGCACTGGTCCAGCTGCATCACTACTCCTTTCAATTTTTCTAACAATCTCTCAACTTCTGCTTTGCTTTCTTGTAGTTCTGAACCAAGCTCGAACTTATCATTTTCTAGCTGATGAGATACTTTTACTTCCAATTTTGCTTTCTCAGATTCCACTTCCGAAACTTTGATCTCTAGCACAGCCTTTTCATCCTGCAAGGCTTTCTTGTCTTTGCAACATTGCTCCAACTTCTTCGCAACTTCTTTCATTTTCTCTAACAATCTTTCGTTTTCGGATTTACTTCCTTGCAGTTCAGAACCAAGCTCAAACTCATCATTTTCTAGCTGAGATACTTTTACTTCCAATTTTGCTTTCTCAGATTCCACTTCTGAAACTTTGATCTCTAGCGTAGCCTTTTCATCCTTTAGATGTGATTTCTCTGCTTCAATACTAGATGATGCCAGATCCATTCTAGTTTTCGCAGCCTCGAACTGACTCTTAACAGCGTTCAGCTGTTTAGTAGCAGCTCCAAATCTCAACTTGGCTGCTTCAAGACTTGCTTTAGCTGCTTCCAATCTTGTATTATCTATATCAGTTTGAGCCTTGGCGGCTTCCAGGTGTTTCCTTGCATTTTCCAGCTGCTCCCTTTCTTTTTCGAGTTGGGTTTGAGCAGTCTCCAACTGGGATTTGGCAGCTTCGAGCTGAGACTGAGCAGTTTTCAGCTGCGATTGTGCAACTCTTAGTTGGGTCTTCTCTGTCTCCAGTTGCAACCTCTCTGCATTTAGCCCAGCTTTCGTAGCTTGGCAGTCACAAGAAGCTTTTGACGATGATCCACCTTTGGTGACTTGCCATTCGAGCTTTTCAGCTCTGAACTCAGCCCGATCCGCCTGAAGTTCAAGCTTAGCAGCTTGCAGCTCATCCCTCTCAGCCAACATCAACTGCTTCTCCACCTCCACCTCAACTGTGCTTCTGCTTCTGAATTGTGAAGTCATCCTATCAATGGGCTTTTCTTATACAATTTTCCTTAACCAGCTATAAAAAATGTGTTGTTCAGAGGGATAGTTAAGAGATTGAAAGCACATGCTCCTACATTTTATATGGAAGTGCATACATACATAGCCAATGTTCTAAGCTTGATATAACAAAGAAGGGTGGAGAGCGCGGCAAAGGAAAGAATTGGATTTGGATGTTGTTAGTGTTGCTTGTGGCATTGAAGACAAGAATCGAGTGTCCTTAAAGCTGCTGTCCAATAAAAGACTTGTAAGCAAGTCCAGAAGAAACCATAGCTGGGCCAAACTAAATAATGATATTCCACGACAGGCCAAATTCATACATGGCCTCCTCATACAAGATTGAAATCTTCTCGTGTATGTTGAGATGTTGTTCTGAACGTGAACTAGAACAACTTGTGCAGAATATTAAGTTTAACTAACTTAAGTACAGTGCGGAAAATAAATATACGCAATGTGGTTATCCAGTTCGGCGTTAACGAGCCTACGTCTGGATGAATTTATCTTTATCCCGTTGGAAAGCAATTCTCTAATGTTGAGTTTAGAGTACAAGAACTTACGTTTACAGAATCTCTCTTAAACTGTCGAAGCTTCTAATATTCTAGTAATTATTAACTAGGCTCTCCCCTAGATCAGAGTCTCGTGTTATATGTATGTATAAGGGAATGGTTATCTTTATTGATTGAATCAAATAATACACAAGCATTGGAGTAACTCTCCAAAGTTCAATCAAGCACAAAACCAAATGTCTTATACAATTAACACCCAATCAAGCAATCAAAGAACACAGAAGAGATGGACTGGAGGGTTTTCAAGCCCCCTCCGATAGCCCCTGGTCGGAAACTGCCGCAACAACGTAGCTCCGCCTCTATCCACGCTCGTCTGAGACTGCCTTCGATTCCTGAGCAACCGGCGAGCCAAAAACCGAATTCCCTATATTCCGACTTCTACTAGTCATTTTGGTTTGGTTTTGGAATCCGGTTTGCCTCAACCAAGTTCAAGTCGGTTGGCTTGTGGCTCAACTAAGGTTCAAGCTAGTTGCCCTTTGGCTTCAACAAGTGCCAAAGTCGGTTGGAGGAGGTGCAAGTGGGATGCCAAGTGGTTGGCTCTTCTCTTCTTCCTATCCAAAGTTGCTTTTGGGATATTTTTCAAAGCCAATGCTTATCTCCTCCCCTAAGTCGCTTTAGCTCCTCTATATAAAGACCTCTTGGTCTTAGAATCATGTAGACTACATTAGGAAGTTGAGAGCTTATCTCTCTTCTTCATAATTCAATACCAAAACCTCTCTACATTTTACTTGTTTATGTTCTTCATTTTGTTCTTGATTTCCAAAGCTTCCTTCACTTGTTCTTGAGCTTCAAGCTCTTATCTTTCCAGCAAGCTCTCTTACTTTCCTTGTACTTGTTCTTGATTTGGAGCTCCTCTCCCTTTACTTTCCTTGTTGTTTTCAAGCTCTCGGTTACAAAAAGATCATGGTTTCCTTTACAAAATTGCTCACGGTTCCTTTACAAGTCTCTTGTTTTCTTTCTGTTTTCCTTTACTTTTATAAGCATGGTGCTTGTATTCCTTGACATGAATACAAGTAGCTAAAGCTTATTTGGTCAAGGGTGTTCATACTTGTGTATGCATCTTGAGACTTGAGCTTAATGCTTCTTTGCGTGTCAACTAGTTCTTGTGCCCTTTATTCGGTTTGAACAACAAGGTTAAGTGGATGCTTGAAATGGCAAAGCTTTTCCGAGTGGTTCAAACTCCCTTTAAGTCACTTGGTTGATCGGAAATGAGAGATCAAGTGGCTGCACTTTTGAACTAGAAGTCTATGTCTTGATTTTGGAGTAGATTGTGGCGTAAGTGCTTGAAATGGCCTTACCTTAGGGTTTATATCTTGAAATGGAATAAACCCACACTTATGAACAAAAGTAAGTCTATGATGGAAGTGTCACAATGTGAGACCCTAGACTGAATATCTTTCATCCTTACTTATACGCACTTTACTTTTCTGTCATTTAAATTCAGTTCTTACTTTCAGCACTTTACATTCAGTACTTTACATTTCCGCACTTTACTTTTACGCACTTACTTTACGCACTTTACTTTCAGCACTTTATTTTCCGCACTTACTTTCAGTACCATTACTTTCCGCACCTTTACTTTCAGTTCCTTGATTACAGCAGTTTTTAGCATCAATCAAACCTATATTTTGGCACGTATTGCGCTTGAAACACAGCGTGCGACAAACCAAAACATATGTTGTACGGTTGATATTGAACTCGGTTGTTTCCATAACTTACTTTTCAGTACTAAAACCACAACCAACCCAAATTGCACTTAATTTCTGTACATTTTCCTCAAAGAACAACTACTCCACACTGACTCTCTTGGGTTCGACCCCTACTTACCACTCTACTAATCCAATAGTGAGCCACTAAAGTAGTGGAACTATAAATGTAAATTTTGCAGCGTACAACGACGCGCTGTCAGTTACCTGGTGCAGTGTGATGCTTCACAATGCCATTTTCTTTGCAAAAGCTCAGAAAAGCATTGTCCAAATACTCCAGTCCATTATCAGTCCTTCTGTCCAGACAGGTTCTCTATCATCATTTTCCAGTTCTTGAAGGTTTCAAATGCCTCAGATTTCTGTGCTAAAAAATATACCCAAGATCTTCTGGTAAAATCATCAATTAAGGACATAAAATATCTTTTACCACCATGTGATTGAACTCTAGTTGGTCCCCAAAGATCAAAGTGAATATAGTCAAGTTTAGCTTTAGTAACATGTTTACCTTTTCCAAAACTCAACTTAGTGGATTTTCCTAAGACACAATTTTCACAAAAATCAATTTTGCTAACACGATCCTTACCAAATCAACCTTCATCATGCAATTTTTGTAAGCCTAACTGACCTAAATGTCCTAGTCTCAAATTCCACAAGACTGTTCTATCTTTCTCAGATTCACCATAGTTTACATCATTTAAAGTCATGGTATTACCTTCTAACACATAAATCCCATTTTGTCTATTTCCACTTAACTTCAACACATTCTCTTTAAAGACTTTTATCAAACCATTTTCAACCTTAAAGTTACAGCCATGTGCTTCTAACATGCCCAAAGAAATTAAATTCCTTTTCAAGTCAGGCACATACCTCACACCTGAGAGTTTGAACTCAGGTCCATCAGTTACCTTGATCCAAATGGTGCCAACTCCCACCATTTTGCAGGCCTTGTTATTGCCCAAATGCACAGTGCCTTGATCCTTTTCAACATAATCCATGAGCCACTCTTTGTGTGGTGTCATATGATATGAACATCCATTGTCAAGGATCCATCCGCTTGTCGGACAAGTCTGAGCCACAACCAGAGCTTCTGCATTCCCATAAGCCTCCCCAGCCATGACAGCATCAACCTTATCATGTTCCTTCTGACCCAGATTTTTCTTCCTCTCAGGACAGTCCTTTCTCCAATGTCCAGTCTTATGACAAAAGAAGCACTTGAACTTCTTTTGGTCTGATTGTTGAGAATTGTTGGAGCCTTGTTTTCCTTGGGATTTCTGAAAACCAGATTTCTTTTGAAAGTTCTTCTTCTGAAATCCACCATGGGCAACCAAACCATCAGCAACTTCCCTCTTTGGCTTCTGCTCCATTTGTTTCTGTTTAAGGGCAGCCAACATATCCTCCATAGACAATGTCTCTCTTGAGTATTTCATGGTATCAACAAAAGTAGAATATAAAGGAGGAAGAGCATTCAAAATCATAATAGCCTGATCCTCATCCTCAATCTTTTCTTTGATATTTTCAAGATCAATCACTATTTTTGCAAAATTATCAAGGTGCTCTTCAATGGATTTACTCCCATCCATTTTAAAACCGAAAAGCTTACCTTTCAAGTAGATTCTGTTGGTGAGAGTTGCAGTCATATACAGAGATTCCAGCTTGAGCCATACCCCAGCAGCTGTCTTCTCCTTCGAGACTTCTCTAAGCACTTTGTCTCCAAGATGCAAGATCAAGGTTGAATAGGCCATTTCCTGCATTTCCTCCTTATCTGCAGCGGACACAGTATCAGGAATGCCTCCGGCCACCAGTGCTTTAGGCACCTCCATTTGTACCAAAATCGCCTTCATCCTTTGCTTCTACGGATTAAAATCGCCCTTGCCATTGAACCTTTCCAGTTCCACCTTCGTCGACACCATTGCAACGACCCTACGGCTCTGATACCAGTTTGTAGAGTTTCACACGCACCGGAATGCAATGATCAAACAGAAAATGAATAACAATGACACAGAAAATTATACTGGTTCGGATCCGGGTGATCCTACTCCAGTCGAGAAGAGGGGCGGCTCTTTATTGATCAAATTGATGATGGTACAACACAGGAATTACACACACGAAACTACTTATCAATTCTTGTAACTCAATTTGAACTCAATCGAAATCTTGATCAAATTTCTCCAAGAACCCTAATTTGATTTCTGGTAAATTTGGGGAAGAACGAAGTAACAGACTCGGACGAGTTAACCCGCTTTTATATCCGTTGAGCTGATTCAACTCGAAGACACATCCAAAACGCAGGGCTTTGTTCACCTCCTTCTTCAAAATGTGACCGTTCCATTAAAACCACAGACGTGCACTTCTTTGGCTCTAAACGACGACGTTCCAAAGCAACGAACATAACCGACTCTCACGCTCAGCTACAGACGACATCGTTCCACTAAAAGCGATTCCCGCTTTTGCTCAAGGCTGCCATTTCTTCTATCTTCAAATCCACACCTTTGGCGCCTTAACCAAACGACATCACTTGAATACAGCCCCAGACCAAACGCCACCGTTTTACCCTGTCTCAGCCAAAACTGACCCATTTGATCTTCAGCTCCTCCAGGCCATACTGGCCTATTCAAGCACCTGCAAATCCTTTATACCATCATCATAAATCCTCAAATAGATTACAACCAAATTGTTTTAAACAATGTTTTAATTTAAACAATGTTTTAAATTATACAATTGTTCGGGGAAGCATACAATGTTTTAATTTAAACAATTGTTTAAAAACAATGTCGTCTGCTTGTAAGATTCTCAATTTTAAGGAAAAGTTTTTTTTTCCACTGTTCATCATCATTTCACAATAAACCCTAGCAGCCGTCGACATCAGACAAAACAGAGTAACACTAACACGCTTTCAATCCATTGTTCTTCATCATCTCAAATAAGCCAAACTTAGACTCGTACGACTCTAACCCAGTTTACCGATTTTAAGCCGAGTCAAATCGGTTAAACTCGTTTCCACCTCCGATTTTAACAAAAAACGATTCCAGCTGCGATTTAACACGAAATAGACATCTAGTATCGTAAAATCGTACGATTTTACGAGTTAAAACGCGATTTTAACAACCTTGACATGAAGATCTCTCTGGCCCACATCAACTCCTCAACTCTTGCTACTAGCTTTTGAACTTGGTCTCTTGAATGAAAACATGTCCACTCCATGATAATTCTTAGATTACGAAACGCTTGTTGCTTCTAACTTCCATTGGCACTTCTTATATTCCACGAGAACGGGTGGCAATAATATGGCGACTTGAGGATTACAGATGGGAGAAACGACAAGAATGATTATCCTAAACTGTCTCTGGACATAAAGAGTCACCAAAGGTATCTTAATTTCGATTTATTAGTGTCTGCTTCATTAGCCGAGTATCCTTGAGCTGCTCCCTAATTCCCTGTCAATCTGACTTTCGCATGCCCCAGTATGGATACTGTTTTAAGGTTGGGTAGAGGAAAAGTGTGCGACTACATATGTGCGCATGCGATAGTCGAGTATTTTTTTATAGGATGCGATAGTCTGAGTTGGTAGCTTTGCATTCACTCTGTTAGGTTTGTAATCCATTTTGTGTTATGGAACGGTGCCCATATGTGATCAATATGCAAGCTTAGGTTAGTGTTAGTGCAGATTAGTTTTTGGATAGGGTTTAGGTTTCCATTAGCCTAAGTCTGCTCAGCTTCAGCCAAAACGACACTGTTTTGAAGATGCGGCAATTCCATACTTGATGCATAAGTAGAACGACGACGTGCTGAGCGAAGCGGGAGTTTTTGAGGATCAAGCGGTGCGGCGTCGTTTGACAAAGCGCGAGATGAGTTCAATTTGAAGAGGAACGCTTCCGTTTTGTATCGAGCCTCAATCAGGATATTCTCCTAGCTAGGTTTTCCAAATTGGGGATTTAGGGTTCCCATATGAGCGAGAGGTCTCGAGCAAAATCAGACACCCCAATCATCCTGTTTGTTTGAGTAGCCGATCTCAAGTGATTCAACATATTGTGACGACTCACTAGACACCAGCAATTTGATCGGAGACGACTCAGTCCGCTGGTTGGTTCGTCGGATCTGTGAGGAGGAGGCGCAGTCAGGTTTTGGCCCGCCGGACGACCCAGACTATTCAGGGAAGTCCTCAATCGTTCTCTTTCTTTATTCATAAGTGGATCGTCCTCAATCGTTCTCTTACTGTATTCATATTGTGTTTAAACTGTTTGATTAGTCTTGAGCCTATAGTTTGCTTGCTTGATCACACATAAGAACAATTGTGCCTTTGTAACCTTTTGCGACTTATAGTGGATTATTGGGTTGAGTCTCCTCGTCCCCAAGGCTCCGTGGAGTAGGGGCAGCCCCCTAACCACGTAAAAATCGACTGTGTTCTTACTTTCGATTTGCCAAATATTGTTAAGGTGTTTTTGATCAAAAATCAATTAACTCTATACAATTGGACTAAGAGAATATAAGGGAACTTGAACATTGACTAAACATCTATTTACACCAGTGTTGTGAAAATCGGACCGGACCGGCCGGTTCGACAGGTTAGATCGGGAACCGGTCACCAGACCGGTCCGCTTCTCTAATCGGATCAGAAATGTTATTGATCTGGTCAATTACCGGTTGAACCACCAGTTTCAGGTTGAACCGTGACCCGGCCGGGTGGACCGGGTTAATGCTTATTTGACTAAACACAGCCGTTTTTGAATTTTGATGTAAAAAAAGGAAATTGAAAAAAATACAAACAGATCTGGCGAGTTGCGACTTGCCTCTGCGGTCGACGAGCACGAGCCCTAAATTTCAACACGCATCGGCGATCTGGCGCACGACCTCTTCCCTCTGCTGTCGCATTTCAATTTCAAGTTCAACAAGCCTCTGCGATCGCACGTCGCATTCCAATTTTCAATTTCACGACCTCTTGCCTCTGCGGTCTGGCGCACGATTTGATTCTCCAAGTTCTGCGGTCTGGCGCACGATCTCTTGCCTCTGCTCAAGTTGAACTTATCAGGTTTGTCAATGAATCTGAATCTGAGTGTTGCTCACCAAGCTGCTGCGGTCTGGCGCACACTTTGTTTCTCTTCTTATTTTGATTTGTTGCTCACCAAGCTGCTATTGCAGCCTGAGATGGAATTTGATAGTTTAACTATCAGATTGGTTGATGTTGTATGCTTTGTGATGTTATAAGATGAAGGTGAATTAGTGATTGTGTAAGCCTCGTGATTGATGTTCACTGCCTTTATTTTTTGGTGTCGTGTACATTTTAACAAAAAAAAATACCAGTCTTCTTATTTTGTGATTCTGAAACTGCAGTTTTCGGTCAAAGACCAAGAAGATCTGGATGAGGATTTGGATTTCAGGGATGTTGGTGACGGATTTGTAAGTTGTATGCACTTGATAAGTGACTCTTATATTACCTGAATTGTGTGATTCTCTGAAATTTCATGGGACTACCCACCTTTTTTCTGATCAAAGTCAAGTACTCTATCATTCTAACATTTCGAAGCTGCATACGCTGTGGTAGTTTGAACATCTTCATTAAATAATTTGCTATGACTTGTGAAATAGCTTGAATATGTTGGCTCTCCTGCTGCCAACTCATTCATTTGTTGTCTTGAACAGATTGTAATCACTCCAATTTCAGTCTCGCCACATAATGAGTTGGAGTCTCAAACAAATGTTTCTGATTGGATTTCGACCGCCCTGAGTGCAGCAACCTAGTATCAGTGTATCTTTGACTTTTGAGATTGAAATTTTTATTCACATCACATGTACATCTGAATGCTGCTGCTCTGCTCAGACTTTTTGGCTTCAACACATCACCTATATCCTGGAGTCAGATTCCAAGTTCTGTAATCAGCTAACAGAAATGCGCATTTGCTATTCTTTTACCTTCTGGAATCTCATGGTTTCATATTTATATATCATTCCCCTGTTCTCTTACAAATTTGTGAAAGCCTTGACACAAAAAGCTTGTGGAATCTCATGGAAATTGTTGTTTTGTTATTTTCTTATTAATGTGTGATATTCGAATTCTAAATATGTTATGGTTATAGTATTGTATACAGTTTAAATTTTATTAGGTTACAAAATAGGTAAATAAATATGCATATATGATATATATATTATTTTATTATTTTTAATCGTGCGGGTCAAATCGATTCGACCCGGTTGAACCACTGATCCAGTGACCTGACCGGTTCGATGATCAGTCCGGTTTTAATAACACTGATTTACACACTCACATTGGATGGCCTCCAAGGACGAATCTTTGGAACAGTCCGGATGCCTATATACTATACTATATAGGGACCACGATGATAATTATAGAGCATTAGATTGATAATTTTAATACATCATTATTATCACGAGATTGGAATTTGGATGGTCTCTTATTATTGGGTACTATGAAATCATGAAAACACACTTTCGTGGATAAATAGAAAGCTATTCAATCAATCTCTTTACTCACATACTTGACCGCAGTCAGCAATCACACAAGTCGTGCTTCCAGCCTTCCTCATCTCCACCATGACATTCATTCCCTCCACAACCTGTCCAAACACAACATGCACGCCATCCCATTGTGGTTGTGGTGCCTCAGTATCAATTATGAAGAAAGAAGCATTTCCTGGTGTAGTAACCATGGAAACAATACCAGGACCACTGTGCTTCTTAGTTAAGTTTTCACCAGGATAAATCGATCCATAAATGCCATCATCTGTTCGACCGTCAGGAAGTACATGGTACCAATCTCGTCCATTGTGCTCTAATTTTGATCCCTTGTAATGTAGCTGCATTCCATTACTTTGATTAACACCTTTCTCTCCAGTGCACAGCGCCCTGAAGCTCTCGGCAGTCAAAGGAGTCGTATCGAAGTCCAGCTCTATCACAACACGGCCTGCTATTTTGTCATTGATCCCTACGTCTAAGAACACCTGCTTCGGATTCACTTTTTTAATGATTTCGACTTGTGGTTTCTCTTCTTGCAAGGCTTTCTTGTCTTTGCAACATTGCTCCAACTTCTTCACAACTTCTTTCATTTTCTCTAACAATCTCTCAACTTCTTCTTTGCTTCCTTGTAGTTCAGAACCAAGCTCAAATTTATCATTCTCCAGCTGAGATACTTTTGCCTCCAATTTCACTTTCTCCGATTCCACTTCTGAAACTTTAATCTCCAGTACAGCCTTTTCATCTTGTAGCTGTGATTTATCTGCTTCAATACTTGATGACGCCAGATCAAATCGAGTTTTTGCAGCTTCGAAACGACTCTTAGCAGCATTCAGTTGTTTAGTAGCAGCTCCAAATCTCAACTTGGCTGCTTCAAGACTTGCTTTAGCAGCTTCCAGTCTTGTATTGTCAATATCAGTTTGAGCCTTGGCGGCTTCCAGGTGTTTTGTGGCAATTTCCAGTTGCTCCCTTGCTTTTTCAAGTTGGGTTTGAGCAGTCTCCAACTGGGACTTAGCAGCTTCGAGCTGAGACTGAGCAGCCTTCAGCTGCGATTGTGCAACTCTTAGTTGGGTCTTCTCTTTCTCTAGCTGCAACCTCTCTGCTTCAAGCCCAGCTTTCGTAGCTTGGCAGTCGCAAGAAGTTTTTGCCGATGATCCACCTTTGGTGACTTGCCATTCGAGCTTTTCAGCTCTGAACTCAGCCCGATCCGCTTGAAGTTCAAGCTTAGCAGCTTCCAGCTCATCCAGGGCCGTTCCTGAGATTTTCAAGGCCCTTGTGCAAAATCAAAATGTGGGCCCGTATTTAAATAAAAATACACATAGTTAAATATAATTCCTAAATTTAAAATTTATGATTTTAGATGAACTGAAGCGAAAAGTAATGATTTGGTCATATCAATGAACATTTAGCTAAATCACTAAACAATAAAACTGGAAATTAGAAAAGACCATATTCCCCTTACCATTTGTCATGATTTTGTGTGGTTTATATAATAAAAAGATAGGGTTTATATTTGATCCGTTTTCCATAATCAATATCATAAAATATATTTTTCAAAGTTTATTATCTTCTACAATTTTCTTTACACTTATTAATCAATTATATTGACTCATTATAAGCTATTTTTATGTCTAATATAATATCGATAGTGAAATGACATACATCTCAACCTTAAATTTAGATATAAAACGTCATGGCTATTCATAATCAGAAAATATTGTAGCCCAAATGGCTAATGACTTTCATCTAAGGTTAAAAGTTTGAGGGTTCGAATTAAGGTTCATGTACTAACTTTTTTAGATCAAATCATCGAGTATATTGTGAAGTGGTGCATTGTCATACTGATGGGCCCCTCACATAGAATGGGCCCCTGGCGGGTGCCCCACTTGCCCATACTACAGGCACGGCCCTGAGCTCATCCCTCTCAGCCAACATCAACTGCTTCTCCACCTCAACTGTGTTTCTGCTTCTGAATTGTGAAGTCATCCTATCAATGGGCTTTTCTGAAATTTGAATTTTTCGGAGGATGTGAGAATGAGACTTGAAACTGGAGTTGAGAGTAAACAAATTTATAGAGACAACTTCATCCCTCATAACTTGATCAGTTGACCTTCATCAGCCACCTACTTTCCTTATTCATTTATTATTGTATTTGAATTTATTTGACGATGATAGAAAAGTGTTCAATTGATACTTTTTATTTTTCGAGACTTTTTGAATTTTAAATTTTACTTTTAAAAATGCATCATCAAGTTATTGTGGTGATTTTAAATATCTAATCAATTAGTGATGTAATTTCCAAATTTTTATATGACCCATCACATTTTGTTACTCACTCTGTTATGATCCTTCCTCGTTTTCTTTACTAAATTAGTTCAAATGTAATGTAAGGGCATCCGCAGTAACAAAGCAATAAGCAATGAGCAATAAGCAAAAATAGCATTTTTTTCATAAAAGTCGTGTAGCAATGCAGAGCAAAAAGCAATGAGCAAAAATGGCTCTTTGCTCAATATATTTCAATGCAGCAAGAGAGCTAAGAGCAAAATGCAACATTTTTATATAGTCAAAATGCAACATTTTCTTCCATAAATACGCAGCCATCCAAAATTATCACTTCTATTATTTCATCTTTTTTGTTTTGCCCCAAGATTCTTTAATTTTTATTTTTTTTTATTTTTTTTATTTTTTCTGTACATCTAACGTTCATTTTTTGACATTTCTAATTTTTAGTTCTTTCAAAACCAACAAAATATAATTTACTTTTGTTTTTCTTCATAAATACATGTGGAGCCCACTTATTGCTTTCATATCCCACATCCTCTCAATTATTGCTCACCTATCAAGCATCGCTTATTGCTCTTTTTTTTGCTCTCATTGGTGGAGATGTCCTAAGAGATATTTACTACAATCACATCATGTTATTCACATATGACTGATATTGACAATGAAATTAAACAATGACAAATGAATACTCAGATAAAATAGGGCCAGAATTTGTCAAATCTGGAAATAGGGAAGGCGTTCCATTCCATGCTTATACAAAGACCTGACATATATGTAGCAGCTAATCTTAGTTTAATTATTGGTTGTTGGGGGTTGGAAAATACCATTAAACAATCAAAGATATCATGTGTTTTTAATAAATCATATCCTTAGTTTAAAATAAATGAAATATTAATTTTTACTAATGGGGCTGCTAAAGCATATTTTACTAGTGTATATTGTTTCGTTGGGTTGGAAAACAGAAATAAATAAATAAATGGACTTTTTATTTAGTCAATTATTACAGCTGTCAAATTTCAGATACAATTTTTTTATTAAATAAAAAAATACCTTCTTTTTTTAATCATGTAGATTAATATTCTGCTTCTGCCCCTAATGATCGCATCTATCTACCATTTTACGTTCGTTGTTTAGTGATAATAATGTTATAATCATATATATTGCCATCATCGCACCCACAACCATAACCAAAAATAAAGTTGACTTTCAAAAAAATATATTTTCAATGTGTGGATAAAATTAAATTATTGGTTTCTTGATCCATGTTGTTAAGTGAATGAATCTAAAAATAAACAAAAATTTGTGGATGAATTAAGAAAAAAATAATTAATTAGTTTTTGTTCATCCATGTTGTATTGTGAATTCTGACACCACAAATAATTGTTCTAAAAAAATACGCACTACTAATATGAGATTCAAGGAAACTTAAAAAATAAAAATAAAATTTAAAATCATATCATTAAAATGGGAGTATATATGGATTAAATTAAAAAAATACTTAGCTGTCATTTTAGAATTAGTCTAATAAAGTTGACGGACTTAAATTAAATCTGACAAATTCTAATTCAATTTTTACGAACTTTATATTTTGCACTAAAAATATACTTTACACCTTAACTTTCCCCCATAATACCGGCTCGTTCTTCTTTGCTTTTGTTTTTTTTTTTTTGGGGTTAAAAAATGACTTAGATCTAGGTCATAAAGATAAGGTTAGCTTCATTTTCTTTTCTACTTGCCATCATTTAATGATCTCATCTCTACCGTTCTATTTTCTTTGTTTAATGATATACCTATTACAATATTAGTACCATCATCCCACTCACAAGTCACAATCATAACCAAACAAAGTTGACTTTCAGAAAAATACTAAGTATTTCAGAAGAATGTATTTAGTTTCAGAAAAATGACGAGAAACGGAAAAAAGATACATTGAGAGGAGAAATATTCCTGTAGAGATCGATTATAGAATGTACTTAGTCGAACCTTATTCTTTATTAATATCGGGATCAAATGTTTAGGTTTACAAACAAATAATTGACTCAATCCAATAAACCAAATCAATACTAGCAATTAATCCAGTCCAAACAACAATAGCAAATAGCAATCAACACATTCCAAGCAATCAGTTAGACGACTTTCCTGATCAAACAAGCCGCCAATCCTTGTCGGAATGTTCACAGCTCCGCCTGGGTGTCCAAGAGTGCCAACCCGTGCTTTCGCCTAGCAATCCTTGCAGTCGAGCCATGCCGGAGTTCGCCCACGCCAGTCGGTCGCCGTTGAATCTTTGTCGCTCGTCAATTTCGAGTTCGCACTTCGCAATCGCTCGAATCGAATCGGAGAGAAGATGAATGTGTTTCGTGCCCTAAGCCCCAAAATCGAATTGCCTTATGAACTGAAGTAAGAGTTGCTTCAAAACGACGCACCTTTGAGGAGTAACAGAATTAACGAATTCTCGCGCGTCTCCAAAACGATCGCGTTCCTTTAAAGCCGACTTGAGTTTCGCTGAAACGACGTAGCTTCAACTGTCACGGGCAGCTGTAACGAGCGATTGAAGCTGTAACGGGAGTGACGGGCAGGCGAGAAACAGAACTTTTGGGGTTCCTCGTTACACGCCTGTAACGGGTGCTGTCACGGCACGACAAAGCCTGTAACGGGCTGAGGGACTAAAACCAGTATTTTCTTGCAAAACTCATACATACATTTGGACTGGACTAATGACATAAACAAGATCCCAATATCATCATAATACACAACTAGGATTATATATTTCTCAACAATTCCAATAGAGGGAGGGAAATAAGGTAGGATTTTCCATCAGTGGTGTTATTGGAAAGGAGTGTGTTAGACTTCTGGCCGTTAATTGCTAGCGTTCACATGTTATTTTGAATAATTTTTTTTTTGATAAACACCAAAGAAACAACAACAAACAATCTGAGAAGGCAACACACGAAAATCTAAACACGAAACCAACCAGAAATGAAAAGAAAGCCACACAACTAGACAATTGTTAAACTAAGGTAGACACCGACACAACAGATGAACAGACTGAATACATTTGATGTAGGGTGCATGTGAATATTTTACTGAAACATGAGCCACATAAGGATATTAATCCGGATTTAATCTTTGAAACCGTCCATTAAAACATAGGAAAGCTCAAACATACATATATGAACCTTCACGAAACTCCAAAACAAAAGTAAAGAGAAATATATGTTATTCCATAAATCAAATCTTTAATATCCTGATTACAAGTCGAGTTCAAGGCAAACTCAACTGTCACCACTATATAAATAGGCGAGCGTATAAGAGCTTTTAAAGCGAGAAAAACTAGGAATGAAAATCATATGCAAGACTCCAACAAAATTGACTACTTCAATGGCTAAACTAAATTAGCTTATTCAAGGCAACTACTTTTCAGCAACGTTCGGCAACACTACATGACTATATGACAAAGTCATATGCAAGACTCCAACAGAGCGAACTTCACACATTTTACTATACCAACATTATTAGGGGGTCGGTTCTGTAGAGTTTAAATTTCATGTTTTTCAGTTCAGTACAATTAAATAAAGTTATGTACAGTTAAATTAAGTTAAATAAAAATGTTCAGATTTCAATTTTGTAGTTCAACATGATAAAATCTTAAATTAAACACCATATTCAAAAAAAATTTACTTTTTTAAGTTAAATAAAGTTCGATACAGTTAAATTAAGTTATGTAAAATTAAATAAAATTTTGTACAGCTATATCAAACAGAACCATATGCCTCGATAAAAAAAAACATTATTACATAGCATGAAAAAAGGATTTATTACGTGGTGGATGGTAGAATTAGATTGCGACAACTTACATGCATCTACCCAATCATGAAAAATACCTTGCAATTTGCATTAATGAACACATAGATGACTGAAGTTCATCACCAGAGTTCACCGCAATCGATAATCACATACTTGGCTGAATCTCCGGCCTCCATCATCTCTATCAACACATCTATTCCCTCAACAACATGTCCAAAAGCAACATATATGTCGTCAAACATCGAAAACTCGTCATTACTGATGAGGAACTGTGAACCATTTGTGTCTCCAGGCAATGCATTCATGGAAACAATACCTGGGCCGTCGTGCTTATTTATAAAATTTTCCATCGGAAAATTCAGTCCATAGATGGAATCAGCATCTAATGGACCATCATCACCTCCTTCCTGAAACCAGTGTGGTCCATAGCACGTCAAAGTTGTTCCCTTGTAATGTAGTGGCTTCCCGCTACTTTGGCTAATACCTTTCTCTCCGGTGCACATCGCTCTAAAGTTCTCGGCAGTCAGAGGAGTTGTTTTGTAGTCCAACTCTATCACGACATGGACGGGTTTTAGGCCATTGCCTGCTAGGTTTAAGAATACCTTCGGCTTAATTCCTCGTTGTTTTTGTATTGTAATTTTGTCCTCATTGCACTGGTCCAGCTGCATCACTACTCCTTTCATTTTTCCCATCAATCTTTCAATTTCTGCTTTGCTTCCTAGTAGTTCAGAACTCAGCTCAAATTTCTCATTCTCCAACTCAGATACTTTTATCTCCAATTTTGTTTTCTCAGATTCCATTTCCGAAACTTTGATCTCCAGTGCAGCCTTGTCATCCTCAAGGTGTGACTTCTCTGCTGCAATACTTGATGAAGCCTGATCTAGTTGAATTTTCGCAGCCTCGAACCGACCCTTAGCAGCGTTGAGTTGTTTAGTAGCAGCTTCAAATCTCAACTTGGCTGATCCAAGGCTTGCTTTGGCCGCTTCAAGTCTTGTATTATTGTCAGTATGATTTTGAGCCATGGCGTCTTCCAGCTGTGTCCTAGCAGATTCCAGTTCCTCCCTCGTTTTATCGAGTTGGGTTTGAGCAATCTCCAATTGGGTTTTGATGCCTTCGAGATGAGATTGAGCAGATTTCAGTTGAGACTGTGTAACTCTTTGTTGTGTCTTCTCTGTCTCTAGCTGAAACTGAGCAGCTGTCAATTGAGACTGTGCAACTCTTAATTGGGTCTTCTCTGACTCCAGCTGCAACCTCTCCGCTTGAAGGCCGATTTGCGCATCCTTGAGCTGGGACTCTACAACTCTCAATTGGGACTTCTCTGTCTCCAACTCCTGTCTGTCTACTTCCAACTTGATTTTAGCAGCTTCCAATTGGCGATCAGAAGGAGCCTTTGCTGATCCACCTTTTGTGAATTGCTGCCATTCGAACTTTTCAGCATTGAACTCAGCCCTCTCGGCTTGCAGTGCAAGTTCCCGGGCTTTCAGTTCATGTCTGTCGGCTTCCAGCAATTGCCTCTCCAGATCCATGTTTCTCTGCTTATTGCAAAGCACTGTGTGAATTTTTGAGTCTCTGAAGTCTGATGCTGATCCAATGCAAAGGTGAGTATTTCTAGGGCGGTATCACATTTATTCAAATATTAATGTTTTATAAATAAAAAATGTAATTAATAAATAAAGACGACTTTTGAATTGATTCAGGCCTATTTTATTTGACAGATCCGGTTAAGGGGCTGCTAAGCTTAATCTTACTAATATATATATTGGCTGGTCGAGCTTGGTAACAGGATTAAATATATCATATCAAGTTTTAATATGGAATACGCCAACATGACTGGTGGTATGTTGATTAAGAAGTTCATCCAAAAATGCTTGGATCCTTATGCCCATCCAAATTTTTCTAAAAATTTAGAAATTCAATTTGAATTATTTAATAAATAATCAAATAGGATATTTTATTTTTCAATTTTTGCTGTTGAGATAAATTATAGATTTTTCTAAATTTCCTAATTTAATGAAAATTTTCGGATAACCAAAGTGCCTTGTGTTAGGGATCCAGTGTATTATGAGAGGTATAAGCATATAGATGTGAGAATGTATTTTATTAGAGACCTAGTGGAGACCCAAACCATAAGATCCTTGGTGAGAAAAACCCAGCTGATTTCGGAACCAAAATTGGCTCTAACAAGTTTGTTTTCTGCAGGGAAAGCCTGCACATTGATGAGGTTGGATGAATCTCCAAGACTGAGTTGCTTGAAGCCTTTAATAGGTGTGTTAAACCTTTTCTAAAACAGGTCAGATATATCTGTTTTTCTTTTATTATTCAATATCACAACTAGTCTTAGGAGGGCATATGTTATGGAATATAATCCCAGTTGTGTATTGAGTTCATATTGGGACTATGTTTAGTGTTTATTTCCAGTCCATATGTTGAGTTAAGTTTGCAGGGTTAAAATGGGTTTGAGTCCTTAAGCTTTAGTCTGTTTTGTGCTGAGAAGCACGAAAACGATGCCGTTTCCATTGTAAGCCTTTGGTTTGAGTTCAAGACGAAGGTGTGTCGTTTTCATATGGAGCGGGAGTCCGAGTTTAATGGGACGACATCGTTTGATCTACAGGCGAGAAGCCGTTACAATTGAGACGACGACGTTCACATGTGTAACGGACTCGAGCTAGCGACATCGTTTCGAAGCAAGCTGCAACTCGACATATAAGCAACTCCAGATTTGGGGATTAGGGCATCGAGTTCAATTCTTCTCTCCGAATCCAAAATTGAGCGACTACTCGAGTTGAGAGGCGAAATTGACGAGTGACATCGACTGACTAGCGACCGACTGGCGTGGGCGAACTCCGATGTGGCTCGACTGCAAGGATTGCTAGACGAATGCGCGGAGCAGCACTCTTGGACACTTATAGGGATGCTCAAATTAAGATCGGACCGGAAAACCGGTTCGGTCCACGGTCCATAATTTTTATAATTTCCGATCCACCGGTCCGGTCTGGATCGTAAAATTAAGGGAAATCGGTCCGATCCGGTCCACTTTTCACAAAAAAATCCGGTCCATATATACCTCGGTCCGGTCCACGATCCAAAATTTCGAAAAATTCCAATCCACCGGTCCGGACGGACCGCACTGTAAATTTTGGTCCAATGCGATTGTGCATCCCTAGACATCCAGGCGGAGCTGTGAAGATTCCTTGAAGGCATGGTTTTCTCAGGGAAGTCTTCAAAACCGATTGCTTGGATTGCCTATCGTTGCTTGTTGTTCTGAACTGGATTGATTGTTGTATTCATTTGGTTATTTGCTTGACAAGCAATTGTTTGTATAACCTAAACATTTAACTTGTTAGAACTTGATTTGATCCTATTACAGTATGAAATCATGAAAACACTTGCATTGCTAGATAGACATTCATTGAATCTCTTACTTATAGACTTGACCGCAATCAGCAATCACACAAGTTTTACTTCCAGCCTTCGCCATATCCACCATGACATTCAATCCTTCAACAACCTGTCCAAACACAAAATGCACGTCGTTCCAATTCTCTGTCTTAGCATCAGTGATGAAGAAATGAGCACTTCCTGGCGTGAAATTCATGGAAACAGAACCAGGTTCGCCGTGCTTCTTCGTTGAGTTTTCGTTTGGATAAATCAATCCATAAATGCCATCATCTCTTCGACCGTCAGGAAGTACATGGCACCAATCTCGTCCGTTAATGTGCTCTAATTTTGATCCCTTGTAATGTAGCAGCATTCCATTACTTTGATTAACACCTTTCTCCCCAGTGCACAGCGCCCTGAAGCTCTCGGCAGTCAAAGGAGTCGTATCGAAGTCCAGCTCTATCACAACACGGCCGGCTATTTTGTCATTGATCGCTAGGTCTAAGAACACCTGCTTGGGATTCACTTGTTTAGTGACTTCGACTGAAGGTTTCGCTTCTTGCAAGGCTTTTTTGTCTTTGCAACATTGCTCCAACTGCTTCGCTACTCCTTTCAATTTTTCTAACAATCTCTCAACTTCTGCTTTGCTTCCTTGTAATTCAGAATCCAACTCAAATTTATCAT
Source organism: Rhodiola kirilowii (assembly GCA_033675215.1). Classification (NCBI taxonomy): domain Eukaryota; kingdom Viridiplantae; phylum Streptophyta; class Magnoliopsida; order Saxifragales; family Crassulaceae; genus Rhodiola; species Rhodiola kirilowii. The sequence goes on along the minus strand of CM066203.1, from coordinate 9,079,901 downwards.
TCTCCAGCTGAGATACTTTTACTTCCAATTTTGCTTTATCAGATTCCACTTCTGAAACTTTGATCTCTAGCGCAGCCGTTTCATCCTTTAGATGTGATTTCTCTGCTTCAATACTTGATGACGCCAGATCGAGTCTGGTTTTCGCAGCTTCGAACCGACTCTTAGCAGCGTTCAGTTGTTTAGTAGCAGCTCCAAATCTCAACTTGGCTGCTTCAAGACTTGCTTTAGCAGCTTCCAGTCTTGTATTGTCAATATCAGTTTGAGCCTTGGCGGCTTCCAGGTGTTTTGTGGCAATTTCCAGTTGCTCCCTCGCTTTTTCGAGTTGGGTTTGAGCAGTCTCCAACTGAGACTTGGCAGTTTCAAGTTGAGACTGAGCAGCCTTCAGTTGCGACTCTGCAACTCTTAATTGGGTCTTCTCTGTCTCCAGTTGCAACCTCTCCGCTTCAAGCCCGGCTTTCGTAGCTTGGCAGTCGCAAGAAGCAGCTTTTGCGGATGATCCACCTTTGGTGACATGCCATTCGAGCTTTTCAGCTCTGAACTCAGCCCGATCTGCTTGAAGTTCAAGCTTAGCAGCTTCCAGCTCATCCCTCTCAGCCAACATTAACTGCTTCTCCACCTCCACCTCCAGCTCAACTGTGTTTCTGCTTCTGAATTGTGAAGTCATCTTTATCAGCTATTATTGTTTGAAATTTTGCAGGAGAGGAATGAAACTCTAAACTGAGTAATGTCTAAATTATATTGTAGCGGGATGCATTTTTCTGTTCTTAGACTGCTCCTTTTATAGTAAAACTTTGACGAACGGAGATCCACAAATCGTGCGTATAGTTTCGTACTGTTTTATCCTAGACATTAACTTTTGTGTGCAGATGAAGAGACAATTCATGTCAATTGATTGTCATGAATGCTTGCCGTATACGGACAAAGGCATGGCTTGTTTTCACACGGTTTCAACTTATGTGGGCCATGTATCATCAATATTCAACATATAGAGTTTTTTTTTAAACCGATCATTTTGAGTTTCTCCCTTTCAAAACTAACCCCCTCGAGTTTCACATTTCAAAACTGAACATTTTTTAATGAAATCGGATCCCCGATTTCCATTTTTTTGGAAAACCGCAACGTGAAAATCCGGTTAGTTACGTTTTGTAACTAACCAGAATGCCGAGATCCGGTTTTTTATGAGATCTGACTGATTTCGTATTTTTTTAAAACCGGAATCCAGAGATCCGGTTTTTTGCGAACTTAAAATTTAATTTATTTTCCTTCAAAACACGGATCCGGCCATTCCGGTGTTTAAAAAAACCAAAAAAAAAATTTACGTAAAAAATTAGGAGAGGACATCATCCATCTTTGATCAATATATTTGTGAGCTTAACCTTTGAGTTTCATTTTCGAGTAAACATGAAAGTTATAGAACATTGAATTAGCTTTCTAACCATATAAATAACATCTTAAACAGACACCAGATGACGTCTCTATGAGCTTACGAATGTTAGCTCGGACCCACTCAGTTTCGGCAAATTTCGATCAATCATCCATCTTCGATCACTATATTTGTGAGCTTAACCTTTGAATTTCATTTTTGAGTAAACATGAAAGTTATAGAACATTCAATTAGCTTTTTAACCATATAAATAACATATAAAACGGACACCGGATGACGTCTCTATGAGCTTACGAATGTTAGCTCGGACCCACTCGATTTTGGAAAATTTCGATCAATCATCCATCTTCGATCACTATATTTGTGAGCTTAACCTTTGAATTTCATTTTTGAGTAAACATGGAAGTTATAAAACATTCAATTAGATTTTTAACCATATAAATAACATATTAAACGGACACCGGATGACGTCTCTATGAGCTTACGAATGTTAGCTCGGACCCACTCGGTTTTGGAAAATTTCGATCAATCATCCATCTTCGATCACTATATTTGTGAGCTTAACCTTTGAATTTCATTTTTGAGTAAACATGAAAGTTATAGAACATTCAATTAGCTTTCTAACCATATAAATAACATCTTAAACGGACATCGGATGACGCCTCTATGAGCTTCCGAATGTTAGCTCGGACCCCCTCGGTTTCGGCAAATTTTGATCAATCATCCATCTTCGATCACTATATTTGTGAGCTTAACCTTTGAATTTCATTTTCGAGTAAACATGAAAGTTATAGAACATTCAATTAGCTTTCTAACCATATAAATAACATCTTAAATGGACACTGGATGACGCCTCTATGAGCTTCCGAATGTTAGCTCGGACCCCCTCGGTTTCGGCAAATTTCAATCGATCATCCATCTTCGATCACTATATTTGTGAGCTTAACCTTTGAATTTCATTTTCGAGTATACATGAAAGTTATAGAACATTCAATTAGCTTTCTAACCATATAAATAACATCTTAAACGGACACCGGATGATGCCTCTATGAGCTTCCGAATGTTAGCTGCGGAAGGGTCAGTTTTACGTTAAAAAAAATTTTGGTTTTTTTAAACAACGGAATGGCCGGATCCGTGTTTTGACAGGAAATAAAACAAATTTTAAGTTCGCAGAAAACCGGATCTCCAGATTCCGGTTTTTTAAAAAATACGGAAAATCGGATCTCGGCATTCCGGTTAGTTACAAAACGTAACTAACCGGATTTTCACGTTCCAGTTTTCCAAAAAACGGAAATCGGAGATCCGATTTCATTAAAAAAGGGGTCAGTTTTGAAATGTGAAACTCGAGGGAGTTAGTTTTGAAATGGAAAAACTCAAAAGGGTCAGTTTTAAAAAAAACTCCAACATATATAGTCACAACAGTCCAAGGCCGAAAAAACCCACGGGTATCCGAAGCCGGACGATCCGACCCGACCCATCAGCTACCCTCTTTCTTTTATTATGATTGAGAATATGTACTTGAAGAAATTGTCACACACTTTTAAAAGAGGAGAAGAATTGCTAATATATATATGATTCATAAACCATGACTCTCAAGCCTAATCTTTTGAATCAATAGAAGAGATAATCTATATCAGTTAGTAATTTCAATAATTATTATATCTGAATTTAATTGATAATAAAGCTGGTCTGGCATTCCTAATGGCTACTAATTAAGGTGGTTTTTAATATTTTTAACATAATGTTCACCCAACATGTTATAATTTATATTTGAATGATTTATTGTTGTTTGATATAAGTAAATATTTATCTATCAAAAAAATAATGTTCACCCAACTGTGATGCTTCACCGTCCGTTCCATAGTTTGTTTATTTTTAATCCAGCTGGAGATACTTATAATAAACACAACTGGGCCGCGGTTAAACTAAGTTTAATCAAATATATATTGGTTGGTGGGGTTGGATAACATGATTAAATAGTTCTGGTACATGAATGTATCTCCTCTTTTTTTCTTACGATGCAGTTGTAGAAAATGATCTAGCGAAGTTCTATTTACATGCAGAGGAGAGATCAGGTGCAAAGTTCATATTCTTGTAAAAAATATAAAATAATCACGTCCCTTGATTTTATGAGATTGATGGATGAGATTAAGTGAAAATAAATATGTGTAAATTCAAATTGATATTAGATTAGGGGCAAATATGGTATATAATCTCTCTCCTCCCCTTCAATAAACAAACCCAGAAAATTCCAAAAAACAAATCCAGAAAATTCCTGATGAAACAAATCCAGAAAACAAACCCAGCAACCCACTTGCTTGATCTTCCTCAGTCATCCAATGTCCACCGAGAAAATTCCTTGTCTACCTCCGTCCATCAAATTCGAATTCGGGATCTCTATACCGACAAGGAGCCAAGTTCTCCGCACGCGGGCAGCTTTCTTACAGAAAGCTCTTCTGGTAGTGTGAATTTACTGATTTTTTCGTACTTTTTATCGGCATAGGAAGGTTGCTAATTGCTTTAGTATGTGAATACTTAGATTGGGCACAACTGAATCACACTCTAAAAGTTTATCAACCAGAGTGTAATTTGGTAACTACATACTCAGTTTGTTACCTATCAGAAATTTGTGATTCGTGTCACTCTCGCGGTTACCCAATCGGTGATTCGTCCAACGACCGACAACGACGACGACGTGGTTGAAGGAGCCGACAACGCCGACGACGTGGTTGAAGGAGTCCATTGCCATCATCCGCGACGACGACGGCGTGGTTTAAGTAGATGAAACCTGAATGTGTTTGAAGGAGTCCATTGCCATCATCTGCGAAACTGATTCGAGCCTTTTGAACGTTGTATTTTTAGGTACAAGTCAAAAACATTTATATTTGACCGGTAAGTACCGGGTCGTCCAAGGAGCAAGTTTAAACTTATGAGCACTATTCGATTTCGTTCCGATAAGTCTATCCTAATTGCAAAAGGTTTGATTGGTGAAGTTACTAAAGAGAATGTATATAAACAATGTAAACTATCCAAGGGATCTAGAGAAATGTGTCACTACCAAGGCTAAAGGTGTATCCTAGGAAGCTACTTCACTCACGTGTGTTTTTTAGACTCCAAGAATTCAATTTCATGCAAGATACTTATTTTAGATGATTAGATTAAGGCGTGTCCCTATTAAATCAAATTCAATCGCTAGATGTTGTTATTCGATTTAAGGAAAAGACACCTCGCACGTGAGCTTCAATCACTAGATGTTGTTAGCTCACGTCCTACTCAAGGTTCTCAATCATTAGCGCTAGCTCAATGATCAATAGCCAATGAGCGGTTTAAGATCAAGCCTATCTCAATGCCAAGATGGGTCACGCTAGTGATCACCACCTAACAAGGGTGATTTACTTGTTTTCGAGAACCTTTGGCGTCCACCTCTCGGTTACTTAGCCTAGGATTCCTTAATGACTCAATATCTAGATACTTTGGCTTCCACCTCTCGGCTACTTGACCAAAGAACCATAGAAATTAATCATCTAGGCATTTTCTCAAACACCTAGAGTGCTTAACTCAAGTCATAAACCAAAACCATTCACTTAGACATTTTCTCAAACACCTAGAGTGCATAGTTTGATCATTCATTCAAAGTAAACCATAATCATCCAAAACATGTTATTCTAGCATTCATTCATAATAGATAAGGAGTATTAACACACATGAGGTCCATAGGACCCTAGAATACAAAACACTACTCACAAATCATGTTCATAGACAAACACAAATTGTATTGAGTACATAGATGAAAATACAATGGAAGGAATAAACCAAAGTGTAGATGATCTTCTTCCCCCTTTGGATCTTGAATCTTCAATGGATGATCCCCTTGAAGCCTTGGTAGCTTGTTCTCTCTAGAAACCCTCAATATTTCGTGCTCCAAAACCCTAGCTTCGAATCCCCCAAAAAATTAGATTTTTAGCTTTCTATTTATAGACCAAGGGCCAAGCTTGGGCGAGCCTATGGGAGCTCGGTCGAGCCTATTTTGGCAGGTTCAATAGGCTGGCGAAGGCTCGGGCGAGCTTGATGAAGCTTGGGCGAGCTCGGGGGATTTCTCATGTGATCCATGCGCGAGAACTGTTCTGACTTCCTGGGGCTTTTTCGAGGTCTTCACGTCCGATTTTGGTCTTGGCTTAAACTGAAGAGTTGTAGCCCTTTGAGTTAGCTTTTCAACAAGCTTTGAATCGACCAAATCAAACACGAAATGAGATCTGTAGGTCCAAAATAAGCCTCAAAGGTCGGTCTGTCCCGATTTGCCCGAAAATCCATATTTTTGCTCCGAAACTTCGGTTTTCTGTGAGAGTTAATCTTTTTGAACCCGGGGACCGTAAAGTGTGTTTCTCACCTGAAATGACAATCAAGAGGGTCAAATGGCATCGAAAGAGACTCGGAACGGATCAAAACATCTAATAAAAGTATAGGAATTATAGTCGAGAATTCGACTCATCAAAACACTCCACACTTAGAGTTTGATCGTCCCGAGCAAAAAATAAGATCAAGCCAAAGAGAAACAAATGGCAAAGGTATAAGTCGTTATGTTCAATGCCCATTTGCTCCTATCATCCATTTAATATCTCAAACTTTTATTTCTAACTACTCTAACACATATTTACAATCTAACTCCTTTTCGTAGGTGTCACGAGTGCATTTAGCATATGCACCAAGCCTTTAAACCCCTAGGCTACCCTAGTGGATGAGTTATAGTCTCGTGAGAGTTTTCAGAAATGGGAATACTCACAAATCCCAAATGCACTTATCCCATAAGAGTGAAAGCAAGAGTGTTTAACAATTAAGGCATGGATTTCTCAAAACTTACTTCGCATCCCAAGCTAGCATCACAATCACTATACATTTCAAAAGAGTTTTCAAACCGTGCAAGATCACATGAGGGTGCACATTCAAGGGAGTCAATACTAGAGCTATCGAGTGCCTCAACTAGAAGTCTATTCATTTTTATTGTAAGGCTTTTGAAACACGGTTAAGGCTTTTGCACAAAAAGTGTCAATCGATCACATATGCTAGCTAGGGCTAGTCCATAGGCTGACGATATAAACTCATTTCCAAGTTTTAGACGCTAAAGTCGTAATCCATAAGGAAAGAGGAGTTTGACAACAAGGGTTCTCAAAACAAGCATAAACCAATCAATAGCTTTCGTGAAATCACAAGGGTCGTCCCAAAGCTCAACTTGCTAGCACACAATGCACGTGGTGAACTCACACATATAAGAGATGATGGAAGGGCATAAAGTCAAGTTTAAGTGTTTTTTTTGAAATGGCCTTTGGCCTACAAATGCTTTCGAGGGGGAACTTTTCTTTCTAACCCCCGGCATTTGTATCATTTTTGAAGCAAAACTTCTCGTGATCATCGAGAGAGTTCTTAGTCGGGGCTTTGCCCTCTTTGACCATGTAATAATTTTTTTTGAATGGGGCCTATTTTTCGCCCTCTTTTGACTCCACACTTAAAACTTGACAATATGCCCAATGTGAATATGGAATGTGTGAGAAACAACTACAAACAAGGAACGAGGCAAGAGAACTAAAGTCACCTAAAAGCAACCGAGAGGTTTAAGTTTTTCATGAAGTTTTCAAAGTGTGCTTGCTAAAAACTTTTCAAAGCATACGCGAAAAATACTTAGATTGCTAGATAGGCACAAGATAGCAAAGAATAATATTGATTCACAAGAATGTGCATTCATTAGAACTATTTCGGTTCTAGACTCTCAATCAAGTAAAGTGAAATGTGAGCTAGATGTGACTTATAGAGATTAAGAAATGATCGTCACAAGCCTTTAGTAGTATAACACTCAAAAATAATTGGGATAAAGCACACGAATGCAAGTGTCCATTCAAAAATGGTAAGCATGGCATGACATGAGTGAACTATGCAACTACCCACTCCACACTTAGAATCTAGCTTAGTCCCTAAGCGCAAACAATAGAGAAAACGAGAATAAGGCGCATAGGAACTCCCTTCGTTTGTAGATGTGCCCCCGCCAATGGAAAATAAACCATTGTGCTAAACTTGATCATACATGATGTGAATACTTTCCTTGTTGACAAGAGAACATGAGAGGTTAAACGTAACACGTGACATACACGGTAATACAAGTATGAGCAAGATAACATCACAAGTCACACGATAACATCATGACATAAGTTTAATATAATTCAAACAAGGAAGGTAAATCACATCCTCCAAAATATGCACAAGGTTTCCTAAGTTCCCCAAATGTGAAACTAGACTAATAGCATGGTATAACAAGATAGTCCTCATCTAGTAAACTCAAAGAAGGCACGTGAACACTAAGGGGCGACATCATCATGCATTAAGAACTCAAGGGAAAAATGGAGGGGCTTGGTAATGTGAAGTCGAATTGGAGTGAGTAGAACTCACTCCACACTTAAAATTTGACACACTAGTCATAAATATCACACTCCACACTTAGAGTCTAAGCCACTCAAAATCATGTCAAACACTTAATCATGAAGAACGAGAATGAAAAACTTACAAACCGGGTTACCTCCCGTAAGGGCCTAGTTTTTCCCATCTTGGCAAAGACATAGCAAATTGCCCCATAGAATCACTCGTGAGAAGTCCTTTGCTAGGATCCCTTCTCACGGGGCCTTGGAAATTGGCGTGTCAATCCACCTTCAAATCCCATTTAAATTCTCTTCCATCAAGCCTACGATGGACTTTCAATTGCAAGTTCGACCCCTCCAAAAATGTTAAACCCTTAAGAATTAAGGGGTCATTGGAGCTCCTTTTGAATAATCTCGCAAAGAATGGTTGGAAACTCCAAAACTTGTCCCGAGGCTTTGTGACAAAGAATGGATCTTCAATGCTAGCCTCAAGCTTGATGGGCACACCCTCCTTTAATTTCTCAATAATTTCCTTGGGTGCCCAATCCTCATACTCCCTCTTTAGACTCGTGTCTTTTTGCGTGAGAGGTGGCTCTTTAGTCTCTTCCATGAAAATCTCAACAAAGTCTCTATACTTTTGAAGTTCTTGTGGCTCAATATCCTCCTCCTCAATCTCATCCCCTTAAAGAGATTCAAGCTCGCCTAGCATCGATGGAGGTGAAGGTGTCCCGAGGGTGTAGTCTTTTGTACTTGAATTGTCTTCATCAAACTCTTTGATAGCTTGGCCGAGCTTTTCAAAAGAGCCATTTGATAATTCATCATCACTAGATTCAAGGACTTCTCCTTCAGAAACCTCATCTCCTCCATCCAAGTCCCCATTCTCCATTGCTTGTTGCGCCAATATACTTTCCAACCTTTTTCTTTGGGCTATAAGTTCATCCATGCGAAGACAACCTTGGGCAACCCTTGCTTGGTGGGCCTCTTGATTAGCTTGAATCATGGCTAGCATTTCAAAGATGGAAGGTCCACTGTTAGGTTGAGGATCCAAAGGATATTGAGGGTAGGAGGCATCTTCAAATGAGTATTGGCTATCATCTTGATAAGGAGTGTATGCATGTGTCGGATAACCATGATCTTCCTAATAGGCATTTTGTTGCTCCTCCTGTTCATATTCTTCGTTGTATGAGACTTGTTGGTTGTATGAGTACATCCTCGCAAGACAAAAGAACAAAAGTTAGCAAGAGAGATGAGTGTATAGAATGTACAAAAGAAAAGGAAAAATATTTACAAGAATAGTCCAAATCTCACAAAATCTACTCTAGTGCTCTAGTTAATTCATTGCTCCCCGGCAACGGCGCCATTTTGAACGTTGTATTTTTAGGTACAAGTCAAAAACATTTATATTTGACCGGTAAGTACCGGGTCGTCCAAGGAGCAAGTTTAAACTTATGAGCACTATTCGATTTCGTTCCGATAAGTCTATCCTAATTGCAAAAGGTTTGATTGGTGAAGTTACTAAAGAGAATGTATATAAACAATGTAAACTATCCAAGGGATCTAGAGAAATGTGTTACTACCAAGGCTAAAGGTGTATCCTAGGGAGCTACTTCACTCACGTGTGTTTTTTAGACTCCAAGAATTCAATTTCATGCAAGATACTTGTTTTAGATGATTAGATTAAGGCGTGTCCCTATTAAATCAAATTCAATCGCTAGATGTTGTTATTCGATTTAAGGAAAAGACACCTCGCACGTGAGCTTCAATCGCTAGATGTTGTTAGCTCACGTCCTACTCAAGGTTCTCAATCATTAGCGCTAGCTCAATGATCAATAGCCAATGAGCGGTTTAAGATCAAGCCTATCTCAATGCCAAGATGGGTCACGCTAGTGATCACCACCTAACAAGGGTGATTTACTTGTTTTCGAGAACCTTTGGCGTCCACCTCTCGGTTACTTAGCCTAGGATTCCTTAATGACTCAATATCTAGATACTTTGGCTTCCACCTCTCGGCTACTTGACCAAAGAACCATAGAAATTAATCATCTAGGCATTTTCTCAAACACCTAGAGTGCTTAACTCAAGTCATAAACCAAAACCATTCACTTAGACATTTTCTCAAACACCTAGAGTGCATAGTTTGATCAGTCATTCAAAGTAAACCATAATCATCCAAAACATGTTATTCTAGCATTCATTCATAATAGATAAGGAGTATTAACACACATGAGGTCCATAGGACCCTAGAATACAAAACACTACTCACAAATCATGTTCATAGACAAACACAAATTGTATTGAGTACATAGATGAAAATACAATGGAAGGAATAAACCAAAGTGTAGATGATCTTCTTCCCCCTTTGGATCTTGAATCTTCAATGGATGATCCCCTTGAATCCTTGGTAGCTTGTTCTCTCTAGAAACCCTCAATGTTTCGTGCTCCAAAACCTAGCTTCGAATCCCTCAAAAATCAGATTTTTAGCTTTCTATTTATAGACCAAGGGCCAAGCTTGGGCGAGCCTATGGGAGCTCGGTCGAGCCTATTTTGGCAGGTTCAATAGGCTGGCGAAGGCTCGGGCGAGCTTGATGGAGCTTGGGCGAGCTCGGGGAATTTCTCATGTGATCCATGCGCGAGAACTGTACTGACTTCCTGGGGCTTTTTCGAGGTCTTCACGTCCGATTTTGGTCTTGGCTTAAACTGAAGAGTTGTAGCCCTTTGAGTTAGCTTTTCAACAAGCTTTGAATCGATCAAATCGGACACGAAATGAGATATGTAGGTCCAAAATAAGACTCAAAGGTCGGTCTGTCCCGATTTGCCCGAAAATCCATATTTTTGCTCCGAAACTTCGGTTTTCTGTGAGAGTTGATATTTTTGAACCCGGGGACCGTAAAGTGTGTTTCTCACCTGAAATGACAATCAAGAGGGTCAAATGGCATCGAAAGAGACTCGGAACGGATCAAAACATCTAATAAAAGTAGAGGAATTATAGTCGAGAATTCGACTCATCACCGACAACGCCGACGACGTTTGTTAATGGGAGAATGGCTGGAAAAACATCGACGAATTCTTAACGAATTATATCCAATTTTGACGAATTATGTCATAGTTCGTCAAAATTGGACTATAATTCGTTATGAATTACGACATATTGTAGTACACTTCGATGAACAATGCTATTTCGTTAAATGTGAATTAAAATTCGTCCAGAATTTGGCAGTATAGTCATGCCACTTTATAATTCGCGACCATTTTATAGTTCGTCATATTCAGTTTCGATTTTTTCTTTATGAAAACTGTTGATTTGAGTTTGGGTTGAGTTCCATTGATGTCGAAGTTGATCCAAAGTGTGAAAAATTGAGTTCGACGAATTTTTTCTCTGTCAATTTGAACGAATTAAGTCTGATTTATTATAATTCGTCATGCCAATTTATAGTTCGTCATGATTTTCAACACAATATACCATTCAACCAAACTTGCAGCGCTACATTCTGCGGCTTGACGGACTATTTAGCGCCACGACGGGAGTGAAGTGGCTCGAATCGGTTCAGTGTCGGCGTCGGTGGTCAACAAACGTTGTCTGATCTGGAGGAGTTGCGCCACTACGATTCGTCGATGTTACAAATTAATTTTTGAGTTCCTCATATGATTTCCCTGAAGCAAAACTCAACAAACAACTCTGGGTTACAGATTAACCTGCGCCACTCGTACAGAACTCAAAAGTTAATGTAATCGGGAGTGAGTTGCGCCACTACGATTCTAAGGTTTCAGATCTGGAGGAGAGAGATGGATTTTGTTTTTTGTGTGGTCAATTATGCCCTTTCAAAGAGTCATATACGCCCAAAATTAATTTATTAATTGTTTTATTCTCATTTAACCTACACCACATGATTATCTAAATGAACAGTGGCGATGAGTTCGTATTTTGCACCATATTTGGGCTTTGCACCAGATCTGGCCTCTTTACATGCAATATAAATATTATCATCATAATAGAGGTTTCGAAGTCCCCACCCCCGTGTTTAAAAAAATAAAAAAAATAGAACAGATACTAGAGCCTTGAGCTTGAGCTCACTATCAAAAAAAAGAGGATTATTGGAACGTAATTGTTGGTGTATGGACTGCCAAGCTTGTTTTGATGATACAAACATCTAAGTGATATTTTATTTGAGTGTGCAGATAAGTGTACAGGTACTCGAAAAGTATCGTCACTTTCGTTATCGAGAATATCTACAAAGATATTCTCGGAAGATCTTCGACTCCCAAGATCATAATCTAGCTAATATATGCTGGATGGCCCAAAGATTGACTCGGTTACATCAACATCGAATAAAGAAAGAATCCAATATTTGGGAAGAGGTTATGAGATATTTTAGGAAACTATTTCTCATGCAAAGATCCAATTAGATCGGAATGGGACGATTTCATTGGAGGATCGACGAAGCCAGTATGGGATGCATAAGTCACTTTTAATATCTTGTGCCAACTTGGTGATCAAGAATAGAGATTCTTGGCTAAAGAATCTAGGGCTACCAGGAACTGATACCTCTAAATAAAGGAGGCCACGACTATTCTTTTTGGGCGTCATTTTACTCGGATATCCTTGGCTGCGGACTCACGAAAGCAAGAACGAACAGAGATTGCGTGTTGAGGAAGCGGCAGCTCAAGACAACCGGCTGCACAATTCGAAGAGAGTCATACCGCAATCTGAGCCAGAAAGGAACAGACACTCTTTGTATGTGCTCGCAAACAACCATTGTAATCGAGTACTTATAATAAAGGTGCCGTGTTTCAAAATCCTTCTGGTGGAAACTAGAAGATAGTGGTTTTTCTTAATCGCTGTTTCAGTGGCTAAGTTTCCACTATATATATCACTGCGTCGTACTTACTTATTATTCCGTTTCTGGTTATCACTGACTATATACCTGCTAGGTAACAATACTTAAGTGAAATCACTAACTAACGATCCTAACAGTAATGGTGCTGTCCTCACATACTCGTATATAACAGGTATCCGGACTGGCCGATCAATAAGCAAAACGTTATAAGATTTCACTCTAGTTCAATCTTGTGAGTCTTCATTCTATAGAATTATGTAAGCTGGCATTTGTATCCTTAAAGAGGTGGGACATTTCTTTAATTAGCTTTTATTCAACAGGATCATTAGGATGATGATTGGATCATTCCAAAGCTGGAGCTAAAAATTATCACGGAGCATCCTAACAAGTCTAAATAATGCTGAAGAGCAGAAGGTTGTATTCTTTTCAGATGGGTATGAATTTAGATGTTACCCCAGTAACTACCTCAGAGATTCATAATATGAAGGTTATTTAATTTTTTTACTAGTGATTGAATAATATGGGTAGAAGAAAGGTAAATGGAGATATGTAAGTGCCCTACTCCGAAATCCGTCCTCCAATATCCCTCGCGGTTTCCGGTAAGTCCCTTACTCGATTTAGTCGTTTCAGTCGCGTATTTTCCGACCGACGGGCGATGTGCTACATTGTTTCTCTTCTGTCTTGGTCGGCTCGATTTTCAACGCATTTCGTTTTGTCCCGTTTTTGTATTCCGATCGAAACTCGCACACCCTGTTCTTGATGATGATTCTTTCTTGTCACAGATTTTGTACATTTCATTAGTTTTTGTTGTAGATTTTTTGGTGTTATGGTATGAGTACCAGCGCATTTCAAACAGCAGCTGTGGGACTTAGATTTAGTATCTTTTATGAAATGTGTGCTTGGTTGGCTTTGTGTGTGTTGGAGATTTTGATATTATTGATTGGTGCATGCTGTTTTTTTTTTGGAATTTTTTTTTATATTTTTGTTGCTACATCAGTGGGTTTAAAGTGGTAAGTATTCATGCTGTTTGTTCATGAAGCACTTTGAGCTTCACCAACATTAAAAAAAATGCAGAGTATTTGGTAGCGAGGATAATAGCGTTAGATTAATAAATATAATTCAACATTATCATCACCAGATAGGTCTTTTATTTGGATGTACCAAAACATGAAAACACTTGCATGGATAAATAAATAGCTAGATAGATATTCAATTAATCTCTTACTGGCAAACTTGACCGCAGTCCGCAATCACACAAGTCGTACTTCCAGCCTTTGTCATCTCCACCATGACATTCATTCCCTCCACAACCTGTCCAAACACAACGTGTTTGCCGTCCCATTGCGGTGCCTCAGCAGCAGTGATGAAGAAACAAGTACCTCCTGGTGTAGTATCCATGGAAACAATACCAGGACCACTGTGCTTCTTAGTTGCCGTTTCCTTTAAATAAGTCGATCCATAAATGGAATCATTTGTTTGACCATCAGGACATGCATGGTACCAGTCCAGCTGTGATCCGTTGTGCGTTAAATTTGATCCCTTGTAGTGTAGTGGCTTTCCAGTACTTTGATTTACACCCTTCTCTCCGGTGCACATCGCCCTGAAATTCTCCGCAGTTAGAGGAGTCGTTTCCATATCAAGCTCTATCACAAGACGGCCGGCTATTTTGCCATTCACCTCTAGGTCTAAGAACATCTTTGGATGTGCTGACTTTTTTTGCATTGTTTTCCTAGCCTCATTGCACTGGTCCAGCTGCATCATTACTCCTTTCATTTTATCTATTAATCTTTCGTTTTCTGCTTTGCTTCCTTGTAATTCAGAATCCAACTCAAACTTATCATTCTCGAGCTGTGATACTTTTACTTCCAATTTTGCTTTTTCAGATTCCACTTCCGAAACTTTGATCTCTAGCGCAGCCTTTTCATCCTTTAGATGTGATTTCTCTGCTTCAATACTTGATGAAGCCAGATCAAATCGAGTTTTTGCAGCTTCGAAACGACTCTTAGCAGCGTTTAGTTGTTTAGTAGCAGCTCCAAATCTCAACTTGGCTGCTTCAAGACTTGCTTTAGCGGCTTCCAGTCTTGTATTGTCAATATCAGTTTGAGCCTTGGCGGCTTCCAGGTGTTTTGTGGCAATTTCTAGTTGATCCCTCGCTTTTTCGAGTTGGGTTTGAGCAGTCTCCAACTGGAACTTGGCAGCTTCGAGTTGAGACTGAGCAGCCTTCAGTTGCGACTGTGCAACTCTTAATTGGGTCTTCTCTGTCTCCAGTTGCAACCTCTCTGCTTCAAGCCCGGCTTTCGTAGCTTGGCAGTCACAAGAAGCTTTTGCGGATGGTCCACCTTTGGTGACTTGCCATTCGAGCTTTTCAGCTCTGAACTCAGCCCGGTCCGCTTGAAGTTCAAGCTTAGCAGCTTCCAACTCATCCCTCTCAGCCAACATCAACTGCTTCTCCACCTCCAGGTCAACGGTGTTTCTGCTTCTAAATTGTAAAGTCATCTTTATCAGCTGTTCTTGTTTGAAGTTTTGCAGGATAGGAATGAAACTCTAGACCGAGTAATGTCTAAATTATATATAGTCACAACCTCCTCATATCCTTCATTACTAGATCCGTTGACCTTCATAAGCCACCCTCCTTTCTTTTATTATTATATCTGAATTTATTTTACAATGAAGCTGATCTGGCATTCCTAATGGCTACTAATAAAAAATCTTTTTTATTTTGAATACAGAGTTAAATAAATGGACTTTTTATTAGTCAATCATTATTATAGCTGTCAAATTTCAGATAAAATCTTTTTTATTAAATAAAAAAATACCTTCTTTTTTTAATCATGTAGATAATAAGACCACTAGCTTCATTTTATTTTTCTACTTGCTTTAATATACTGCCCCTAATTATCCCGTCATCTATCTACGATTTTACTTTCGTTGTTTAGTGATAATGTTATAATCATATATATATTACCATCATCGCACCCACAACCATAACCAAATAAAGTTGACTTTCAAAAATATAGATTTTCAATTTATGGTTGTGTATGGCATGCGTAAAGGAAAATATTAAGCAAATGAAGACAATAATTTCACAAGAATATTTTTAAAGAATGTATTTAGTTATAGATTAATGATGAAAAATGGAAGAAAAAAATGTTATTTGCGGAATATAGGTTAATTATTAGCTTTATTGATTGAGTAGAAAGATACAATAGAGTTTAAGATGAGACTCATAGAACCCTAGGTTCTCACCCAATCCAATAATACAAATCAACCAACGAAATTCAAATTAAATGAAACTGGAACTTCCATGTGACGAGACGACCCAAAGCCCTCAAAGAAAACGCTGCAATCGGTCACGGAATCCCTCCGGTGGCCTTCCCCTGCAGCAGCTCTTGCGGCAACTCAAACTGGATCAAACTCGCACTCGACGCTTCAATCACTCTGCGCACAGCTTCGAATCACTCTAGGCTGATCAACGGATGACTTCTCACGTTCGTGATTGAATGGAAATCGCTCTGGATCAAAAGCCCCAAATTTCGAACTGAAGAACCCTAATCTGGGTTTGCTGGCTTTTAAACGAGAGAGATGAAGGACAAAAACGCAGCCGTTTGCGAGTAACGAACAAAACAGAATTCGGCGCGTTCTTCGGTTTAATGGAACGGCGTCATCGAATTGAAAGCACAAACTCCTTCGTTGAGCCAACGTCGTCGTTTGCTTGAATATCAATTCTCGCCTAGCTCGGTGCGAGTCGTTTGGTCCCCAGTACAAAAACAGATTAAATCTGTATTGTGCCTTAACCAAAACAGCGTGCACTTGTTCACTAAAAACACCAAAACAAATACAAGAAAAACCAGCTTCCCAAATATGAATCTCATCAATTATAACTCATCTTAATGTCCTCAATCAACATGCTTAGGATTAATAATCTCAACAATTGCCCTCCTAATCCTAACATGTTCTTATAAAGCTAATACAACCTAAAGAGCTTTAAAACAACAAAACTGAAATGAAAACAACTGATGAACTGAGCTGATAAACTGAGCCAAAGGCAGGGCATACCTGACCTTACCAGATGCAAGAGGAAGTCTGCTTCAAGTCACAGCCCCTATAAATATTGCATCTCTACAAAACTGAAATTTGTTAGAAGTAACAATTTTTGTTCCAAAATCTGCAGGATTCTTTTTCCCTATGATTTTTTTGATCTCAAACTCTTTTGATTCAATCATATCCCTAATAAAATGGTATCTAACATCAATATGTTTAGAACGTTCATGATAGACAGGATCTTTACACAAGCATAAAGCACTTTGGGAATCCATATAAATGATAGGCAAGTAGGTATTCTTATCAATTTCTTACAAAATACCCTTTAACCATATTGCTTCCTTGGATGCCTCAGTTGCTAGAGATACTGCTGATTATGTAAGTGGTACTGCTGATTATGGTCTGTGGTATACTAGAGATACAAGTGGGTGTATCGTTGGATACTCCGATGCAGACTGGGCTGGTAACATCGAGGACAGAAAGAGTACTTCTGGTGGATGCTTCTTCGTGGGCAATAACCTTGTTTCTTGGTTTAGCAAGAAGCAGAACAGTATTTCACTGTCGTCTACTGAAGCAGAATATATGGCTGCGGGGAGCTGTTGTGCTCAAATGCTTTGGATGAAGCAGATGCTCAAGGAAGTGGGACTGGAGCAGAATACCATGACGTTATACTGTGACAACATGAGTGCAATCAGCATCTTTAAGGATCCAGTACTGCATTCATGGACAAAGCACATTGACATCAGACACCACTTCATTAGAGAGCTAGTTGAAGATAAACTCATCAGTCTGTTTCACATGCCAACAGAGAAACAACTAGCGGATATTCTGACAAAGCCGTTGAACGATGAGAGGTTTGAGACACTAAGGTCTGCACTTGGCCTTTGTGTCATGAAGAACTAGAAGGCTTTGACGTCAGGGGCAGTCAGCTGAGCAGAACTATTATAAGTGTTGCTGACGTGCCATGTAGTAAGGGGGAGCAGGTTTTCAATCAAACTGTGCAAGCTCCTGGATCAGTTAGCCGGAGCAGTGTTCTTTATCTTCAGTGCTGATGTAGAAAGGCTTGAAGAGGGTATTGTCGTGGAGATGTCCATGAAGAGGAGTAGTCCCTTGCCACTGTTGAGTCAAAAAGGGGGAGAACTCTGCAATGTGGTGGTTTTTGTGTGGCGTTCTTGTTGATGGTGTTATCTGCTGCGAACGATGCAAAGACTGGAATGAATCAGGTCATGCAGAATGAGTGTTTTGCCTCACATGTCAAGGGGGAGATTGTTGGAGCATAAAGTGCCATATAGGCAAAACACAAATCTGTACAAGAAGTACTCGAATTGGTCTGTGCTAGCATCTGTGCAAGGTATATCTTTCAATTCCGAAAAATCAGCACAGTTGCTGAGTTTTAGGAAAGAAAGATATCAACTGGATATTCTCGACCGCCTCATCACCAAACCGCCACTGAAGAGATAGAGATGAGAATATATTATTTGAATTTGGCAACAAGAAATATACTCATCTTATCTAGGGTTTAGAAAATCAGATCTAGGGTTTGTTTTGATTTTCTAACCAAACGGCCAGCTATAAATAGAAGAGCAGAACTTAGTTTCTTCTTGAAGCAACACTTGAGAGACGCCGTGTGGAGAGCCTTAAATCCGTACGCTGAAATCATATCTTGGAGCATTTAGTCGTCAAGCTATCATTGGAGGATTGAGGCTGCAAGTCGGTAAGCCACTTGCTCTAGTTTGTTTCTTGAACTCAAAAACTTGTTGCTGCGCTCTATCACGCCCAGAGTTCAAGAAGGTGTTGTCGCTGCTTAGTGCCACTCAGGTCTAGCAGATCGACTGTCACAGACGACGACCAACCACAATCTGAATCTACAAGTTGGATTCATCTACATCAGTCTTGGTAGGAGGTCTGATCGTACAGACAGGAGTCTCTGGATCTAAGGGGAGCTTAGATCACGCAATTTACTTGTAAGGTAGTATAGGGGATTAGTAGTTTGGAAGGCTGTTCAAACATAAAATTGTACTATACACTGTGATAGTGAATTGTTCCTTGGACTTGGGAGAAGTCCCCAAGACGTAGGCTACATTGAGCCGAACTGGGTCACCAAGTGTTCTGTGTCCTTTACTGCTTTGCACTTTACTTTCATTTACTTTAGTCTGTGCAACCAACTGTACCACAGTGTGTCCAACATCGTGCTGTTACAGTTGAGCTCATCTCACGCGTAGCAATTTCAAGATGGAATCAGCATCTAATGGACCATCATCACCTCCTTCCTGAAACCAGTGTGGTCCATAGCAGGTCAAAGTTGTTCCCTTGTAATGTAATGGCTTCCCACTACTTTGGCTAATACCTTTCTCTCCGGTGGACATCGCTCTGAAGTTCTCGGCAGTCAGAGGAGTTGTTTTATAGTCCAACTCTATCACGACATGGACTGATTTTAGTCCATTGCCCTCTAGGTCCAGGAACACCTTTGGCTTTTTTTTGTATTGTTTTTTTGTCCTCAGTGCACTGCATCATTTTCTCCGACAATCTTTCAACTTCTGTTTTGCTTCCGTGTAGTTCAGAACTAAGCTCAAATTTATCATTCTCCAACTGAGATACTTTTATCTCCAATTTTGCTTTTTCAGACTCCAATTCCGAAACTTTGATTTCCATCGCAGCCTTGTCACCCTCTAGTTGTGACTTCTCTGATGAAACCTGATCCAGTTGAATTTTAGCAGCTTCAAACAGACTCTTAGCAGCGTTCAGTTGTTTAGTAGCAGCTTCAAATCTCATCTTGGCTGATCCAAGGCTTGCTTTGGCTGCTTCTAGTTTCGTATTGTCAATAATATTCTTTTGAGACATGGCGTCCTCCAGCTGTGTCCTCGCAGTTTCCAGTTGCTCCCTCGTTTTTTCGAGTTGGGTTTGAGCAATCTCCAACCGGAACTTAACAGTTTCGAGCTGAGACTGTGCAGCTTTCAGTTGAGACTGTGCAACTCTTTGTTGCGTCTTCTCTGCCTCTAGCTGAGACTGAGCAGCTTTCAGTTGCGTCTTCTCTGTCTCTAGCTGAAACTGAGCAGCGTTCAGCTGAGACTGTGCAATTCTTAGTTGCGTCTTCTCTGTCTCCAGCTGCAGCATCTCGACTTGAAGGCCGATTTCTGCAGCCTTGAGCTGGGACTCTGTAACATTCAGTTGGATCTTCTCTGTCTCCAACTGCTGTCTGTCTACATCCAACTTGATTTTCGCAGCTTCGAATTCACGAGCTTGCAGTTCATGTCGTCTGTCGGCTTCCAACAACTGCCTATCGACATACATGTTAGTCTCTGAATGAATGAAAATGTATAAGGAGGTCTCGCATCCAAATAAAGACGACTTTTGATAAGGTTTATATATCAAAATCAGGTGAAGGTTCCACTTCTCTGCTTATACAAAGACATATGAGGCTGCTAAGCTTAGTCTAACTAATATATATTGGCTGGCGGTAGTTGGAAAACATGATTAAATAAATCATATCACGAGTTTAAAATCAATGGCATATCATTTAACACTATTCATATAAGGATGGATTCACTTTTCTCCTCTGCAACATGTTTGGTTACTGAAATAGCTACGTGTGTGATGAGCTTAACTGTATCAGTGAGTTGTAGCACAGAGTGTGATACAGTTACTTGCACAGACTAAGGTAAATGAAAGTAAGGTGCAAAACAGTAAAGGACACAGAACACTTGGTGACCCAGTTCGGCTCAATGTAGCCTACGTCTGGGGGACTTCTCCCAAGTCCAAGGAACAATTCACTATCACAGTGTATAGTACAGTTTTATGTTTGAACAGCCTTCCAAACTACTGATCCCCTATACTACCTTATCAGAGAATTGTGTGATCTAAGCTCCCCTTAGATCCAGAGACTCCCGTCTGTTCGATCAGACCTCCTCCCGAGACTGATGTAGATGAATCCAACTCGTAGATTCAGATTGTGGTTGGTCGTCGTCTGTGACAGTCGATCTGCTAGTCCTGAGTGGTACTAAGCAGCGACAACACCTTCTTGAACTCTGGGCGTTGTAGTGCGCAGCAACAATATATATGAGTTCAAGAAACAAGTAAAACAAGTGGCTTACCAACTTGCAGCCTTAATCCTCCAATGAAAGCTTGACGACCAGAAGCTTTGGATAATGAATTCAGCTTGCGGATTGAAGGCTCTCCACACGGCGTCTCTCTCAAGTGTTGCTTGAAGAAGAAACTAATTTCTGCTCTTCTATTTATAGTTGGCCGTGGAGATCTAGGTGATAAGAAAACCCTAGATCTGATTTTTTAAACCCTAGATAAGATAGGAAATAATTCTGTTGAAATCTGCATATGATTATCTCATCTGAGTCGGTTTGGTGATGTGGCGGACGAGAATATCCAGATGATATCTTTCTTTCCTAAAACTCAGCAACTGTCCTGATTTTTCGGAACTGAAAGATACACCTTGCACAGATGCTAGCACAGACCAATTCGAGTACTTCTTGTACAGATTTGTGTTTTGCCTATATGGCACTTTATGCTCCAACAATCTCCCCCTTGACATGTGAGGCAAAACACTTCTTCTGCCTGACCTGATTCATTCCAGTCTTTGCATCGTTCGCAGCAGAAAACACCATCAACAAGAACGCCACACAATAAAGAACGCCACACAATAAAACCACCACATTGCAGAGTTCTCCCCCTTTTTGACTCAACAGTGGCAAGGGACTACTCCTCTTCATGTTCATCTCTACGATAATACCCTCTTCAGGCCTTTCTACGACAATACTGCTCCGGCTAACTGATCCAGGAGCTTGCACAGTTTGATTGAAAAACAACTCCCCCTTACTACATGGCACGTCAGCAACACTTATAATAGTTCTGCTCAGCTGACTGCCCCTGATGTCAAGGCCTTCTAGTTCTTCATAACACAAAGGCCAAGTGCAGACCTTAGTGTCTCAAACCTCTCAGCGTTCAACGGCTTTGTCAGAATATCCGCTAGTTGTTTCTCTGTTGGCATGTGGAACAGACTGATGAGTTTATCTTCAACTAGCTCTCTAATGAAGTGATGTCTTATGTCAATGTGCTTTGTCTGCGAGTGCTGTACTGGATCCTTAGAGATGCTGATTGCACTCATGTTGTCACAGTATAACGTCATGGTATTCTGCTCTAGTCCCACTTCCCTGAGCATCTGCTTCATCCAAAGCATTTGAGCACAACAGCTCCCCGCAGCCATATACTCCGCTTCAGTAGACGATAATGAAATACTGTTCTGCTTCTTGCTAAACCAGGATACAAGGTTATTGCCCACGAAGAAGCATCCACCAGAAGTACTCTTTCTGTCCTCGATGTTACCAGCCCAGTCTGCATCAGAGTATCCAACAATACAACCACTTGTATCTCTAGTGTACCACAGACCATAATCAGCAGTACCACTTACATATTTGATGATCCTCTTCACCTGCAACAAGTGACTTTCCTTCGGATCTGCCTGATACCTGGCACAGACTCCCACTGCTTGACAAATATCTGGTCTGGAAGCAGTCAGGTATAGCAGACTCCCGATCATGCTTCTGTACAAGGTCTGGTCCACTGAAGCTCCTGCATCATCCTTGGTGATCTTCACATGTGTAGCAGCTGGAGTTCTCTTGTGGGTAGCTTTGTCCAGTCCAAACTTCTTCACTAGATTTCTCGCATACTTGGCCTGAGTCAAGAAAATCCCTTCCTTCGACTGTACAACCTGCAGCCCCAAGAAGTAATTCAATTCACCCGCCATGCTCATTTGAAACTCGCTTTGCATCTGAGCCACGAACTCATCCACCATCTTCTGAGAATTAGAACCAAACACGATGTCATCGACGTAGATTTGAGCGATGATAAAGTGTTGATTATCCTTTTTCACGAACACCGTCTTGTCTGTTCCTCCTCGAGTGTATCCCATGCTCATGAGGTACCGCGTTAATCTTTCATACCAAGCTCTAGGGGCCTGCTTGAGTCCATATAAGGCCTTCTTTAGTTTGTAGACATGATCCGGGCAGTGTGGGTCTTTAAAACCTTTAGGCTGAGCCACGTACACTTCTTCAAATAGTAGACCGTTCAAGAAGGCACTCTTTACATCCATCTGGAACAGTTTGAACTTCAAGTAACAAGCGACTGCGAGGAGAAGTCGAATAGCTTCCAGGCGTGCAACGGGGGCGAAGGTCTCGTCAAAATCAATACCCTCTATCTGAGTGTATCCTTGAGCAACCAGCCTGGCTTTGTTTCTCGTAATGTTGCCACTTTCATCTGTTTTGTTCTTAAATATCCAGTTTGTGCCAATGATATTTACTCCAATTGGGCGGGGAACTAGATCCCATACATCGTTGCGGGTGAATTCTCCCAACTCTTCTTGCATGGCAGTGATCCAATGATCATCTTTCAAGGCCTCCTTTACATTCTTTGGTTCCACCTTCGACAAATAGCAGCTATGATTAATCATCTCTCTGTAATTAACATGAGATTTACCTCTAGTCTTGATCTTGTCTTGAAGGTTCCCAATGATACTCGTGAGAGGATGATTCTTCTGGATTCTGCTTGATGGTTGTATGCTTGAGTCACCACTTCTTGATTGAGTTTGATTCACCTCACTTTCATCAGCATCTTGCATGTGTACGTCATTATTCTCCCGAGCCGAGTCTAACACAGTCTCAGGCACAACTTCAAAATTTGCATCTGGTATATACTCTTGTACAGGCTGATGGAGTGTATCTTCAGAATCTTGCATATTTGTATCATCATGTTTCTCGGCTGAATCTGGCACCGTTTTAGGCACAATTTCGGAATTTACATCTGGTACAGACCCTTGTATAGGCTTAGGACGAGTATACTGAGTCTCCATATCATCATCTGATTCTTGCCTTAGGTGTGAGTCCTTGGCATCATCGATTACAACATTGATTGACTCGATCACTATTCTGGTTCTCTTATTGTAGACACGATAGGCTCTGCTATTTAGAGAATAACCCAGGAACAGTCCTTCATCACACCTCCTGTCCAGCTTCTGCCTTTGCTCCCTATCTGTCAGCACATAACAAGTGCTACCAAACACGTGGAAGTGCTTGACTGTGGGCTTTCTTCCTTTCCAGAGCTCATAGCTGGTTTTGTCCATCCCTGGTCTAATCAGAACTCTGTTTAGGACGTAGGTAGCGGTTGACATAGCTTCGGCCCATAAGTGCAGAGGGACGTTCTTTGCATGTAGCATGACTCTTGCCATTTCTTGCACAGTTCGATTTCTCCGCTCAACTACTCCATTTTGTTGCGGTGTGATGGGAGATGAGAATTGATGTACAATACCTTGCTCATCACAGAACCGGGCAAACTTCTCATTCTCAAATTCCCTCCCATGATCACTTCGAATGGACAAAAGATTTTCTCCACGATCTCTCCTCTCATTGATCAGTAGTGTAGCAAGTTGTATAAAAGCTTGCACAGTCTCATATTTCTCACGCAGGAACATGATCCAAGAGTATCTGGTATAGTCATCTATACATACGAATGCGTACCTCTTTCGACCGAGACTCTCCACCTGCATAGGTCCCATCAGGTCCATATGCAATAGCTCCAGCGCACGCTTTGTGTAAACTTTATCCACCTTTTTGTGTACTGCTCGAGTTTGCTTTCCTGCTTGACAATCACCACAAATAATTTGCATATCACCTTTGATAACAGGAATACCTTCAATCAACTTCTCATTGGAGAGAAATTTCAGAGATCTGAAGTTGATGTGTCCCAGGCGTTGATGCCAAAGATGTATTTCATCGCACCTACTCAGCATACAAGTAACTGCTCCTGGAGTTGCAACACGGCTTAGTAAGTAGCAGTTGTTGCTTGCACGGTCTCCTTCCATTACGCAAACTCCGTGTTTGTTGTAAACATGGCAAGAGTTTCTTGAGAACTGTACCTGATTACTGTTATCGCACAGTTGACTGATACTAATCAGGTTGGCTTTTAACCCGTCAACCCAGTAAACATCATCAAGGCGTGGCATGCCTGGCACATTCAGTGTTCCCCTGGCTAGAACTCTTGCTCTTTTTCCGTCACCAAATGTCACATGGTGGCCATTGATCTGTCTCAGATTGGTTAGGTATTCTCGAACTCCAGTCATGTGTCTTGAGCAGCCGCTGTCAAAGAACCAGCTCTCTTTATCTTCCTTGTCAGTTGAACTGTACGAGACATAGCAGCATTGATCATTCCTTGGTCTCCACACCATTCTGCCTCGTCTCCTTGTTGGTTCTTCATACTGGCTGTCACGTCTATAACGATAACAATGACGTTTGATGTGTCCAGGTATGTTGCAGTAGTAACACACCCTAGCACGTTGCCATTCTTCAGCTCTTGGGACACGATACCAACTGTCACCTTCTCTGGCACAGACAGACTCATCAGTTGTCTTGTGCTTGTTATCTTTAGGAACTGTGCCACTGGCCTTCACAAACTTCGTATCACCACTTTTCTTCTTCCCAGTGAATCCAAGCCCTGTAGTATCTTTCATTCTCTTCTGCATAGACAAGATCTGGTTCAGATTTCTGGACCCTGTGTTCAGGCTGTTCAGGACCTTCTTGATTGAATCCATCTCCTTCAAGAGCTTCTTCGATTCTTGTTTGTCTCCTTCAGCCTTTTGTTTCAGATTTTCTACTTCTTTCTCCAGATTTTCTTTCTCCTGTGCAAGGGTGTCGGCTTTGGATTTCAGTTCCTGCTTTTCCAGCTTCAAAGAGATAACACCTGCATTTAGTCTCCTGTTAATGTCTACCAGCTCAGTCCACTTTGAGAACAATAGTGCATATTTCTCAGCGATGCACTCATCAGTGATTTCTTCTCCATCACTTTCTTCGGCTTCGCTCTCTTCAATATTGGAACCATCTTTGTGATCAGTGCTGGCACAGTCCGTGACACAGTCTATCATGCTTGTCAGTGCAACAAAGTTGCTTGTCTCTTCCTCCTCTGTGCTCTCTTCGGTCTCGTCATCACTCCAGCTGATATTCAGGGACTTGCCATTCTTCTTCTTCAGGGTGTTAGCACACTCTGCTTGTATGTGGCCGTAACCTCCGCATTCCCTGCACTTTATTCCTTTGGTCCGTCCACTATTCCCATTCTCCTTTTGGTCAGACTGTCTCTCCCGCGGCTGGAAATCCACTCTCCTGACATCTAAATTTTTAGACTGATTCAGGCTGTTCTGGCTAGCACCTCTACGGTTGATCTTCTTCAACAGTTTATTGAAGTTCTTCGTGAGTAACGCTAGTTCCTCACTCACTCCATCAGTGGATTCATCGTCTACCACAGTCTCAGCCTTGAAACCTACAGATTTAACCTTGGGTTCTGGTACAGTCAGATGTTGCAGTTCATAAGTGCATAGGTTGCCAATCAACTCTTTCCAGCTCATGGTCTTTGTATTGTTTGCCTCTTCTATAGCAGTCACCTTCATGGCAAATCGTTTAGGCAAAGACCTCAGAATCTTTTGCACAACCTTCTCTTCGGGTAGTGCTTCACCAAGGGTAGATGCCTCATTCACAATATCACAGACTCTGGCGTTAAAGTCCTTGATGGATTCATCCTCATGCATCTTTAGCTCCTCAAATCTGGATGTCAACATCTGAATTCTGGACTGTTTCACCTTGTCAGTTCCTTCAAAGTGAGTGGACAAGGTATCCCATGCCTCCTTAGCGCTTTCACAGTTCAGGATGAGTTTGAAAATTGACTCGTCAACAGCTGAGAAGATGGCATTTAGAGCTTTGGCATTCCCCATAGCGAGACGCTCTTCCAGTTCAGACCATTCTATTTCTGGTTTGGGAACAACCTTACCATCATCAGTCGCCAGCAAGGGAGGGGTCCATCCAGTTAGCACAGATCTCCATGCTTTTTCATCCACATTTTTTATGAACGCCTTCATCCTGGCTTTCCAGTAGCCATAATTAGGTCCTTCTAATAGCACCGGACGAGTAGTGCTTTGTCCTTCCTTGATGCTCATCTAAAAACAGTAGCTAGCTTCCCAAGAATCTACTCCGTATGTTGAGAACTTGCTCTGATACCAATTGAAATAGCTACGTGTGTGATGAGCTTAACTGTATCAGTGAGTTGTAGCACAGAGTGTGATACAGTTACTTGCACAGACTAAGGTAAATGAAAGTAAGGTGCAAAACAGTAAAGGACACAGAACACTTGGTGACCCAGTTCGGCTCAATGTAGCCTACGTCTGGGGGACTTCTCCCAAGTCCAAGGAACAATTCACTATCACAGTGTATAGTACAGTTTTATGTTTGAACAGCCTTCCAAACTACTGATCCCCTATACTACCTTATCAGAGAATTGTGTGATCTAAGCTCCCCTTAGATCCAGAGACTCCCGTCTGTTCGATCAGACCTCCTCCCGAGACTGATGTAGATGAATCCAACTCGTAGATTCAGATTGTGGTTGGTCGTCGTCTGTGACAGTCGATCTGCTAGTCCTGAGTGGTACTAAGCAGCGACAACACCTTCTTGAACTCTGGGCGTTGTAGTGCGCAGCAACAATATATATGAGTTCAAGAAACAAGTAAAACAAGTGGCTTACCAACTTGCAGCCTTAATCCTCCAATGAAAGCTTGACGACCAGAAGCTTTGGATAATGAATTCAGCTTGCGGATTGAAGGCTCTCCACACGGCGTCTCTCTCAAGTGTTGCTTGAAGAAGAAACTAATTTCTGCTCTTCTATTTATAGTTGGCCGTGGAGATCTAGGTGATAAGAAAACCCTAGATCTGATTTTTTAAACCCTAGATAAGATAGGAAATAATTCTGTTGAAATCTGCATATGATTATCTCATCTGAGTCGGTTTGGTGATGTGGCGGACGAGAATATCCAGATGATATCTTTCTTTCCTAAAACTCAGCAACTGTCCTGATTTTTCGGAACTGAAAGATACACCTTGCACAGATGCTAGCACAGACCAATTCGAGTACTTCTTGTACAGATTTGTGTTTTGCCTATATGGCACTTTATGCTCCAACAGTTACTTATTCCGATATCTAAATTTATGAAGAAATTTGACATTTGCCGCCTAATGTCAAAAGTTATAGTTATTAATGTCAAGAATTGAAAGTTTATTTGAAATTTATCATTTAATGAGAAAGTTGTTTATAAAGTGCAAAACGCGAAGATGCAAAGGATACAACTTTCTTGAAATGCAATTGAGCGGTACCCACTATTTTACTAAAAGAGCTGACCGCAGTCAACGATCACGCCTGCAGATCTAAGATTCATCATCTCCATCACAACATTCATTCCTTCAACGACACGACCAAACACAACGTTTGGCCATTCATTCTCCTCAAGCTTCGCGGTAGTGATAATGAATCCTGATCCGTAACTGAATTGAGGATGATCTATGGGATGGCCTGCTTCAATTATCATGCAAACAGAACCAGGCTCGACTTGCCTCATGGTTGGGTTTTCAGCTGGATAAGTGGGTCCATAGATGGAGTCTTGTATACTGTTTCTCACATAATAATGTGGTTGTCCAGAGCCAAAGAAGGAGAAAGGTAATCCCTTATAATGTAGTGGCTTCCCACTGCTTGAGCCAACACCTTTCTCTCCGGTGCATATCGCCCTGAAGTTCTCAGCGGTCAAAGGAGTCGTATCGAAGTCCAGCGCTATCACAACACGGCCGGCTATTCTGTCATCGACCGCTAGGTCTAAGAACACCTGCTTCAGATTCACCTTTTTAATGTTTTCAACTGATTGTACCTTAGGTTTCACTTTTTCATTGGTGTCGACTTGAGGTTTTGCTTCTTGCAAGGCTTTCTTGTCTTTGCAACATTGCTCCAACTTCTTCACTACTTCTTTCACTTTTTCTAACAATCTCTCAACTTCTGCTTTGCTTCCTTGTAGTTCAGAACCAAGCTCAAACTTATCATTTTCTAGCTCAGAAACTTTTACTTCCAATTTTGCTTTCTCAGATTCCACTTCTGAAACTTTGATCTCTAGCGCAGCCTTGTCATCCTTAAGATTTGATTTCTCTGCTTCAATACTTGATGACGCCAGATCAAATCGAGTTTTCGCAGCCTCGAACAGACTCTTAGCAGCGTTCAGTTGTTTAGTAGCAACTTCAAATCTCAGCTTGGCTGCTCCAAGGCTTGCTTTAGCAGCTTCCAGTCTTATATTGTCAATATCAGTTTGAGCCTTGGCAGCTTCCAGGTGTTTCCTGGCAGTTTCCAATTGCTCCCTCGCCTTTTCGAGCTGGGTTTGAGCAGTCTCCAACTGTGACTTGGCAGCTTCGAGTTGAAACTGAGCAGCCTTAAGTTGCGACTGTGCAACTCTTAGTTGGGTCTTCTCTGTCTCCAGCTGCAACCTCTCTGCTTTAAGCCCGGCTTTCGTAGCTTGGCAGTCACAGTGAGATCCACCATTGGTGAGTTGCCATTGGAGCTTTTCAGCTTCAAAATTAGCTCGATCCGCTTTAAGATCAAACTTATCAGCTTCTAGCTCATCCCTCGCAGCCAACATTAACTGATTGTCCACCTCCACCTCAACTGTGTTTCTGCTTCTGAATTGTGAAGTCATCTTTATCAATGGGCTTTTCTGAAATTTAAATTTTTCGCAGGATGTGAGAATGAGACTTGAAACTTGAGTTGAGAGTAAATTTTATTGAGACAACTTCATCATATATATATATATATCCCTCATGGGACGCGCTCGGTTAAGGACACCCAAAATGGGGAGGACGTGAGGACAAATCCGAGTCGTTGGATACGTTTCATCCAACACCCACACTCAACTACGTGTCCCACTACCTCAAAGCACGGGGCCCATTTAGACCTGCACAAATCCGAGTCAGCCCGATCGGTCCGATCCGTTCGCCCGGTCAAATGGGCGGGCTTGGACATATATTATAGCCCGACGGGCCAGCCCGACCCGGACCGTATTTCTATTAGGGCCGGGCCTGGACACCTATTTTAGCCCGATCGGGCTGAAAAGCCCGCCCATATGACCCGCTATGAATTAAACTTGTTATATTATTTTAACTAAAAACAGAAAACAAAAAAAAATAAAAAGCAACAGAAACTAACCACACAAAGTCAATCAAGCGTTTGAAATCTGATTATGTTAATGAAATTTCAAATGAATTCCACTTAACTAGATTAATGGCAGGGGCTATTAATCAGCAGCTAGTTTGAGTGAGTTTGATTCTACATATTAGGGATGTGCAAATTTGACCCGGACCGGTTTTTTCCGGGTCGGTCCAGGACCGGACCGGTTCCGGGTCGGTCCACGGTCCACATATTTTTGAAATTCCGGGTTCCGGGTCGGTCCGGTCCGGTCCGGTATATTTTCCGGTCCGGTCTGGATCGTAACTTTTTTTTGATTTTTTAAATACCAAATAAAATACAAATAGAACCTTATTTTTTTTTAAAATTCACAAAATTAAAGATTGAAACATATTGAATCATTGATTTCAAGCACATCCGGCTTGCATTAAAAAAAATCTTCATTTTTTCTTCATTTTTCAGTAGAAATATATGAATTTTTTTAATTTTCCGGTCCGGTCCGGTCCAATCCGGTCCACGGTCCACATTTCCAGAAAAATCCGATCCACCGGTCCGACCCGGACCGTCTGAATCCGATCCGGTCCACGATCCTGATTTCAAAAAAAATCGGTCCACCGGTCCGACCCGGATGCACATCCCTACTACATATGCGGTATGCCTACAAGAGAACTGCTAGATCAAAAACTTGGAGAGACTCCAAGAGAACATTAGAGCAAGAGATTTTTTTTTTTTGCATCAATGACTCAATGTGGTGCTGGTGATGAATGTTTTGTATTTTTTTTTTATAAAGATGAATGTTTTGTATTGTATTGTGACTTGTGAGTCTGTCGGACACTTGTTTTGATTCATGGATAGTATTTTATTAATGTTTTGAATTAATTTATTATGGTACATAATTAGACGTAAGAAATGGACGGGTTGGCCCGATGGGTAACCCGGTCCAGTATATGGGCGGGTGATGAGCCGTATTTATACGACTCATCGAGTCATCAAATCACACCAATTCCAGCACTTTATTATGCGAACAGTTACTTTTTAGAGTTGTTTTGCATTTTCAGGTGATTTGGAAGCTCTAGGAGGAATCGCGCTTAAAAGACGGCATTTCATGCCCAAAAAATCGCAATTGAAGATCAAGGCCAGAGGAGCGTCGTGAACAGTGTTTTTCGGCTCGTGAACAGTACTCCGGCGGCGAACAGTAACTCCGGCAGTGAACAGTGATTTTCGGGAAATTTCCCAATTTCATCCTAGGCGGTTTAGAAGCTCCTGGAAGGTTCTAGAAGACTTGCACAAGAAGTTAACTTAGAGATCAAGCAAAGTCGGATTTGGAAACTTTTCCTAATTTGTCTTTTGGGCCACCAATTTGACCTAGTCCAAGAGGGAATTTCGTGCCCTACTCCACCCTATAAATAGAGGAGCTCATAAGCCTTTCAAATCATCCCACAACAGCAGCCGTGTGCTTCTCTTCACTTGGCCGTGCACCACCTCTTGCTCTCCTTGCTTCCGCCGCATCTCAGCCATACACGGCTAGCAGTCCGCCCAAGCTCAGCCACGTCCAGTCCTTGCTCCATTCGGTCTTGTGTAGTGAAGTACCTTGTTTCCTTTTATTATCTGCATTGTTTACAATGAGCATGTGTAACTAAACCGATTATTCGGGTTAGGGTTGAATAATTGTGACTTATGTTTTGAGATTTTATTCTTCATTATTATTATTGCTTTCTAATTAGTTCTTGTGCAAATCATCAGTTCGAATTATTAGGTTAAGGGGAGACTCGAAAGGGTACAACTTAACCTAGTAATACTTACTATCTATTCACTGCTTATTTGATACCGACCCAGTTAGAATAAGTAGTTGCACTAAACCTAATATAACCAGACCAGGAGTATTAGGTTTGCTAGAATTAAACGGTTATAACCAGACCAGGAGTAACCCTAAGAAAGCAAGAATAAATCTTTAGAAATCAAGGATAAACAAAGTCACAATTGAATAAAACCCTAACCTGAATATCTTCTCTGATTGATAAAACCCCAGCAATTTTCGTGCTTTACTTTTGGTTTACTAACCTTTACTCTCATTCCAGTTTCTTGTTTTTCTCCATTACAGAACAAAGTAGTAGCTATCTAGCTCCCTTGGGTTCGACTCTTGCTTACCGCTGTTCTAATCCACAGTTTGAAGTGAGGAAAATATAAATTGTTTTTGCACAGGTACGACGACACCCTGTTCAGCGGGCTTGGGCATAATTTTCAGCCCGAATTGAACGGGCGGGTTTAGCCCGACCCGTTTGTATGGACTATAAAATATAAAATAGCCCGGCCCGAACCCGCATTTGTGCAGGTCTAGGCCCATTGGACATGTGAATGAAGTTCTAAGGTGGCGGAATTAGTGAGACACATGGCGCATCGTGAAGCCGTTGGATGAAATTATCCAACGACTAAGATGAATTCTCACGTCCTCCTCATTTTGAAGAATCCTGAATTGAGCGCTCCTCTATCCCTCATGACTCAAACAGCATCAGCCACCTACTTTCCTTTATTTATTATTATATTTGACAATGACTCTTAGCGCTCAATTGAGTTCCTTTATTTTTCAAAATCTTTATAACCTAAATTTAACCTTTAAAAATACATCATTAAATTATTGTGATGACTTTAAAATTTAAATATTCAGTTAAATGGTGATGCGGGTTCCAAATTTCTATATGACTCATCACATACAATATTATTACTTTGTTTTTTCATACAAATATTGTTACTCAATCTGTTATGATCCTTCCTTCGTTTCTTTGCTTAATTAGGTTTAATGTAATGTAAGAGATATTTACTATAATCACATATGGGGCTGCTAAGCTACGTTTAATTAATTAGCTAATTGGCTCATACCCACCGTATATCTTGTTGCTATGAAATTAAACAATGACTAATTTCGTTATCTAAATGAATACTCAGATAAAATAAGGCCGGAATTTGTCAAATCTGGAAATAGCGAAGGTTCCATTTCCATGCTTATATACAAAGACCTGACATATGGAGCAGTTAAGCTTATTCTAATTAATGTATATTATTTGGTTGTTGGGTTGGAAAATACCATTAAACAATCACATATATCATGTGTTTGAATAAATCATATCCTTAGTTTAATAAAAGAAATGAAATATTAATTTTTACTAATGGGGCTGCTAAGCATAGTTTACTAATGTATATTGTTTGGTTGGGTTGGAAAACAGAAAAAAATAAATGGACTTTTTATTAGTCAATCATTAGAGCTGTCAAATTTAAGATCAAATCTTTTTTTATTTCTTTTTTTAGTCATGTAAATAAGACCACTAGCTTCATTTTATTTTCTCCTTGCTTTTGCTTTAATATACAGCCATTAAGGGCATTCACTTCAAGGAGAGCAATAATAGAGAGATTTTATTGCTTATTATTTTCATGTAGTAGGTGAGTAAAAAAAATATTTTATAGGTGAGTAATAATGTAGAGGGTGTTGGAAAAGAAAACAATAAGTGGGATCCAATTAAATTTATGAAGATATAGGAAAGAAAACCTAATTTTTATTAGTTTTGGAAGAAATAAAAATCAGAAATGTCATAAAATGAACATTGGAACTTGGAAGGATTTAACTTTGCAGTTGTAGAAAATGATCTGGGGAAGGTTCTTCCTTTTCCGGAATAGAAATATAATAATTTGAAAAGAAAATGATAAAGAGTGGGGAACTATCACCAATTGACAAATTACGATCCAAACTATAAAAATTAACAATTAATGCAATTTCGAAATATTTGAAACCTTATTAAGGGTAATAAAAAAATTTCAATTCATTTGTTTAGTTAACTTTGTGAATTGACAGAATGATATTTCTTCGATTAAGTGTAATATGAGAAATAAAATATTTGAAAATTAGTCATAATTGTAATTTTCATAATTCTGACCATGATTTGTCAATGGATGATAGTAGTTCATACCACCTCTTAGTTATTTTTCCTAATTTTAATATCATTGGACAAAAATACATATGCATAGTCTTGTTTGGTTAGATATTTTAGTCATTTCAGTATAGATGAAAGTGGGTCGGCCCACGGGTCGGGCTGGGTCGAAACAGTGGGTTTCGTGTGGGTTCGGGTTGGGTCGAAACAGTAACGGATCGACCCACGGGCCGAGTCGAAGCAAAAATGTTAGACCCAGCCCAACCCACGGGTTGGACCCATCATAAATGAGCTGGGTCGGGTTGGATCCAACCCACGGGTTGCACCCATAAATTATTAATTTTAATTAAAATAAAATTTTAAAATACTTAGTTATTAAATATCAAATTTTTTCATACAATTTATATTCAAAATAACTTATTATCTAAGTAAAAAACAAAAAAAATTCAATAAATATTAATTAAAAAAAAAAGGTCCAACCCACGGATCGGACTGGGTTGAGTTTTAATCAACCCAACCCAACCCACGGGTTAAACCCACCACTCTCAACCCACGAGCTGAGTTGCGCGGGTCGGATCGACCCACGACCCACGCGGGCCAACCCACGGGTTTCGCAACCCACTTTCATCTCTACATTTCAGTCATCTACACGAGCGTTTTTCCGAGATGGGAAAACAAGGATGAAATTTAAAATTGGCAATGTGTTTACAATACATCAAATACACTAAAAGCAGTGTTAAACAGAATTCAAAAACATTAACTACTGTAAAGTGACACAAGGATAGAACATGAAGAATCTCATCCTAATTGCACACTTCATCAGCTAAAAGCTTCCATTGAGCAGCTACAACAATCCAACAGAGCCTTGAGCAGGAACAAGCTATGCGTCTCCTTAAATGAGCAGCTTCTCAATCGCATCCTGTGAATTTCAGAGATGTAAGAAAAGGTGTGATATGAGTTATGAAGCAACAATAGGTTATTACGAGGGATAAACACCAAAAAGTACCTTGAGTGTTTGTATTTGAGATTTCAGCTGGCTTCCTTCGTTGCTTGTCACTGAACAAGATATGACGGGTCTTGTGACACCGCAGGCTCGTCCTAGTGCTTGCTTTGAGGGCACAAATACGTAGGGAACATTCTGTAGAAAAGAAATATCAATCAGCGCTACTATATGAATAATTGAGTTCACGATAGCAACATATACCTGATATTATGAATCCAAAAAAAAGTAAATACAATGAACCAGCATAACAATTACATCACCATGAACACTTAAAAGCAATAAAATATGTCTAAACAGTTCATCACTGAGACGCATAACCAACAAAAGGATACTCACATGACACAAGCTGTGTTGTTTGATATGTAGCCGAAACTGTGTAAAGGTTCCAAAGAGCATGAATGAAACATTATGTGACAGTATTTGGAATTCATTTTAAACCTAATGAATCCAATTCTTTGATCAAATATATGTACACGTCGTCCACTTGTTTGCCTTGGGTATGCATTATCAATTTAACTACACGAAATACCAGTTATCTAACCACAGCAAACACAATGTAAAAGAGTCTACACTTAGGCGATTAAAATTCACAACTTAAAAAGGTATGTCAGATTTGCACGAAAGGGAGGAGGTTGAAGCACACATGTCATTTATATCTAAACTCCATCTTTATACTACACATCCATGTTACTCAAATCAGAACCCATCATTGAAACAATGTATTATCAAAAAGGCATAATTTTCTCAAGATTCAAGTACCTTGTCTTCAGCAAGAAGCGGAAGATGAAGAAGGATCTCCAGTGGCTCGGTGTCAGCAGCCATAACCACAAACTCAGAAATTCCTCTATTCAGTGTCTTGGTTGCTGCAAAAAAAATAAAAATCAAATCAATATCTTCATCTACAAATGATGATGTTATATATAACCACACAACCAAAACGGTTTTCAACTCATAAAATTTAATTTAAAAGAAAAAAAAGAAAACAAACCAACAACAAATTGTAGGTGAAGCAGTTGAAGAAAATAGTAAAAAAGGTAATGAAACTACCTTCATTAGCGCCCTTCTTGAGCTGCTTGTAATTAGCAGCCTGCTGAACCAGGTCAAGGATGGTAATCGTCAGCTGCGCATCAGCCAAGGGGTATGCTTTAGGGTTCACGGCTTCTGCTGTCTGTTCAATAGATGACGAGAAACGATTAGTTAAGAATTAAAATTAGGAAAACTCAATCGGAAACGGAAAATAAAAAAAAGATTACCATTCTGCGAATTGGGCGACGGTCAAACAGAGGCTAGGGTTTTCTGAGGAAGAAGAAGAAGGAGTGATTTAAGACAGAGGAATTTGGGTTTATTGATACTTTTCTGCATCATTTTTATATTCTAAAATTATGTGTTTGAATTGGGCTCGGCTTGACTGGGCTAAGGAAAGAGGCTCGACTCAAGGAGTTATAAAAACCAAGTCTTCTCAAAATATAATACAAATCAAAAAGCCTTTTTTTTTTCATATAAAAATTGTCAATTTCTTTTTCTGTATTAACACTTTCTTTAAAACAAAAAATATATTATGACAAACTAAACGAGGTATATTTAGTTACTGACTGTGAAGGCTTCGACCCTAATTTTTAAAAAATAGAACACAATGTTTTCAATTTCAACTCTGCTCCTGGCCTTCTTCAGCTCTTCTCTCTTCTTCTGCTGCTGCCATCAGCTCATCAAACTTTTCAGTCTTCACCAGCACTATCTCAATCTACAAATGAAATACAAATCAGCCTCGCTGGTCGTTGCAGAACAGGTGCATACAGAAATAATAACATGCATAATATGTGGTTCAGTACATGTACACAAAATTGGACACTTAGACAAAAGTAAGTAGCTTACCCTGGCCTTCTGGACAGGTCTAGGCCTGGAATCATTGCTAATATCAACGGTGGATGTTGCAATCTCTAAAATGTAAAATATCCAATATGAGCTGTAGAAAGCAGTGGATGGAGGATGCAAGCTGTCTAAATTTTGGAATTTAAAACAGCGGAGGACGTCTTACTTTTTTCTACAGCCAGTCCATTGTTTTTGAGGATTTCTGCAACAGTTACTACTGTGGAAATAGCTGCAAGAACACATTAGAAAACAAACACACAAGTGCTGTTACCGGTGAAGATGACAGACAATGTTTTTAATTATCTGAAATTGAAAACAGCCGAAAGACCAATGGAGCTTGAAACTAATAATTTTGTAACAAGATGACCGTGCCTGGCATTATTAGGAATTTAGCAATTTTAACAGTGATAACTCGCTAGCATTGACCCTCAAAACTGGGATCAAATTCATATATCAGGCATACATAACAAAATTCATACAAATGAAACAGGCAGTGAACAAAAGTGACTCAAGACTATTCAGCATATGTTGATGTTTTAGTAACTGAAATATTTCCACGAGAGAGGCTGTGTATTGACACATCAAAGGCTTTAAAACTTAGTGTCACAACCAGAGACCCCAACTGGAGACAGAAAAACCTGAGCACTACAAAACACACCATCAATTGATTAATAAATAACCTTTTAAGGCACGAGTACGACATGGGTATACTAAAATAAATAAATAAATAAACTGCATCAGCTACTATCTGAACTTCAGTATAAGATGGGCAGTAAACAAAAGTACAACTGCGAAAAGAAGAAGACCTCAACCGGAATGTCTGTAGAAGGGATAAGTTTAGAAAGATGGAAAAATTACCCATCCCGAGTGCAGATAGCTCGACCTCGTTGAACTGTTGCATGTACCTCTGCAATTATAAAACGCACAGGAAATCTACTAGGATACATGAAATCGAAGACATGGATCATCAGACTCAGAGCTCAGATCAAGATGCAAATGGATGTACCTTGGCGAGATTGACGTAGAAAAATAAGGGCTTTTTGGTGTTGGAGACCTGTATCCGATTCCTCTTCAGCGAATTCACAGTGTTCATGTTGTTTGCACCGTCGGTGATCTCTTCCATCTGATTGATTGATCGGAACCTCGCACAACCCTAAACCCTCGATTTCCCCTTGTTTTCTTCAATTGATATTTTAGGAGTTATATACGTCAGATGGAAATGAACAAATCTCCGTTTTTCGTGTTAAACAATTATTATATTTGCTTAATTGTTTGAATTTTCCGAATTTCACATATTTGCTTAATTGTTGGAAATAAAAAAAAATACAATAAAAGAAAATGGTAATCTAAACTCGACCAAAAAATATTATTACAAAAATCGACCAAAAATACGATAAATTACTTCCTCAAATAAATAAAATCTAACTTTTTTAAAGGAAATAAATAAATCTAACTGAAATAATAGTCTTTTTTTTTAGTAACGTATTGATATATCAATGTATTTCCAATAAGAAATCGGATCCCGTATAGCGTTGCAGATTGCAGCAGATCGAGTACTAGGTCGTTTCATCTTTTACAGTAATATTTAATATTAACTGCATCAAAAAGAAAAGAGTTATTATAACTTTAAACTAAATAAAGAACACGTTAAAATATTTCAATATTCATGATTATAGTCAAAAAATTTGAGTCTGAAATGTGAACTCATAGTATCAGAAAGCAGCTATTTTCAGGTCTTATGATAATGTGACAAAAACAAGGCATCAGATGAGCCGGTTCTAGCATTCATGCCATCCTATGTTTGGCCAACAAAGACCATAGGCCTGAGCTCCACAGTTCCTAAACTTGGAGAACCTGGCAATGTATAATGTGACTTTTAAGCCGATTCCTGCCAGCAATGCTGGACCATAAATTGGTGACCATAGTCTTGAACTGCCCCTTCCCTGCTATAGTTTCCCATAAACGCTCGGCAGTACTATTTTTTGCATCTTCTGATTTTGATACGTCGACTAGCGTGATGCTCATGTTGTTTCGGATGATACATAGTTTTCCGTTGAGCTGGATGATAGCAGCAGCTTCTAAAGCGCGGGAGCTTCCTAAGTGCATTTTACTATCAATAACTTTGTTCCAAGAATCAGTGACGCTGTCATAGACACGAAGCTTGCAGCCATCCTTGCAATCCAAGGTGTATAACGTGCCGTTTAAAGAAGTGCAAGGACTTCTCCAGCCTGAAACCATGCCATTGTCGACAGGTTGCCACGTATTTGTTTCTGGATTATACATCTGGCTGATGACCTGCCTATAAGGACCGAGGCCCTTAAGGAACCATTTACCGTCGTAAACAACTCCAACAAAGGGTATCATGAGCATGCTCATGTCTGAAATAAGGATCCATTTATTTTTGTTTGGATCGTAATATTCAGCTGACCTTAGAGCTCGACTGGGTCCCTCATTCTCTCCGCCAGCAACGTACAGGCAATTGTTTATAACGCAAGAACCAAAAAAGTGTCGTCTGCGATGCATGTCCGGAGCGCGGTGCCACTTATTAGTCCTGGCACTGTAGTAAATAACACGTCTCATTGGTCCTTTAAGTGGATCTTTACCGCCAAATAAGTAGAGATGGCATCCACTAAGCACGGCCGAACCAAATCCAAGAGCTTGTGAGTACTCACTAGGGACAGGAGGGAGCGGTTGCCATACCTGATTTGCAGGGTCGAAAGCATGCCAAGAGATTCTTTTCTCTTTATCTCTCTTGATAGCATAAATCCATTCTTCTGTAATTCCAATATTCCTCCTGAGTGAATAATAGAAATTTCCAGCCAAAAGACGGTACCATCTTTTGCAAACTAACCGAAGTTTGCGGTGGTCAGCTCGAGGGACTCGTATTAGGCAGGCAATGGCAAGATCATCAGGTAGACCTGGGAGTAAAGGGGATTGGTTTCTGGTTCGGTCACCTCTTGATGGCCTGTATCTGGCTGGATGAATGGAAGGTTTGATGTCGGGCTGAAGACAAAAGTTTGTCCCAGGAACATATCTCTTAGCCCCAACAACAGTTTTAAGTCCTGCATCAACTCTGCATAAGCATGTCGAATCAACCTGCAAAGAAAAGTGGCACTGATTACTCTGGAGCCCCGGACAAAAATGAGATCCTTCTCGGAAAATAAAAAATAAAACGAATTTCGGTAACATCTAGCTACAATCTCAACTTTTCATATACCGATAAATAACGTTTTGCCACACATGTGAATAGAAATTCGACAAAGAAGAATCGATACAGCATAGCGAGGTTCCCCACGATCATGCCACAAAACATGATTGTAATTCGACCTCTACTATTACTAGTCCTAAAGGGATATATTTATAGCATGATTTACAGAACAAATCAATACAGAAACTAACACAGCATAGGAAATCATAATTAAGTAAGAATTTACCAAGGGAGGTTGAATGATTCTATTTCTCTCCATATATACTCATTCAAAGCAAAATTTCATCAATCACAAGCACCTGCAGAAACACACAAACATGAGCATTGAGTGAAGAACTCACCAAAACATCAAGCTATTCACGATTATATAAGCAACAATTGTTCATCACCAAGCTCACCTAAAAAACTTTTAACTTTTCTCCTTCACTGTTTCATCACCACAACTCGATTGCACATTTTTCAATTCGAATGAACGACAACCTTAAAAAGACAATCCCAGCCCAGTGATCGAGGCCTTGGCACACTTCCCAAGCGAACAATTTCCCAAATCAAAAACCCACTTCGAAAACCCCAAAAAGGCTCACTCTTACTATCATCGTTGCTCCGAAACTCAGAACCGAGTCGAAATGGGGACGAGTAGGGTTTGTGAAAGCAGGAAACGAAGACTCAAATATCAGACCACTGAATTGAGGAGCTAGCTCGTTGTTGGAGACTTGATGAGTGGAGAAGCGGGCCCGACGACGCGACGTTGACGACCTAACGAGCAGAAAAGAGTAATTCAGAAGAGACTTATAAATGAGGAAACATGAGTTGAGAGCTAAGACAAAGCGAAGGCTTTTAATTTCATCAATGGCGGACAACGTCTTCTTACAGAAGCTGAGGCACAGAGGACGACGCGACGAAACGGAGAACGTAGAGAGAGAGAGAGATACTGGTCAAGAGGAAGACGATGAGCAGTCGGACTGTGTTTTCTCCCTCAGTTGGGGGAACCCACTGGGGTCATTGTGTTTATCGTGAAACTAAAAGGACCAATATGAAATTATGAGAAATGATATCTTAAATCCAATTGGGTGCCTCATCGATGTTTGATTGCTGAAATCACCCCAATTTGATGATTTATTTTGTAAACATATAAACTTGAGGGGCATAAACCAGCTTATCTAAAACTTGGAGGGCGGAATGAAACAGTGCGCAGAACGTAGTGGTGGGTCCCGCAACCAGCTCAACTTCCACCTAGTATTTAATTTTGTGTGAACCAACCTGGGATATGAATATCTACTCCACTAAAGGGTAAAAGGTCATTTCATTTGGTGTCTTTGGGAACGGGAAACCAGTTCGGGAAAAGTCTTGGGTTGATTGTTACGTAATAAATTGTACTAGTTTGAGGGGAATGTGTGAAGCTTGAATGTCGGCCCTCTTATTTGGCAATGCTGTCTGAAATAATCCATGTCTTGAAAGGGACAATGCAAGGCAGCTCTGGTTTGGGGTCCTCCTTTAGATACTTTAGAATTTGGATAGATGTGTTTGGTTTGTTCCTGTCAATTCTCATTTCTTCAAAAAGAAAAAGATCTTCATCTAAACAGTGATGTGAGGTAGCAGCGCTAACACAACATTACAACCGGAGAAGAAAGGATCTAAAAACAAACGGATGATGTACAGTATCTCAATCAGCAATGATATCACTCTTGCATCGACTCTGTGTTCTGCTAAGTGAAGTTAGAATTGAACCGAGAACTACACAATGTGCTTCAAGTTGACAATTTCTTCAAAAATCAGCAACTCCATTCGAGTTTCGAACGCAATATGAACAGACAAACTGACCTACAAGATCTTCAGTTGGGTCACACAATTTGATCAAATGCATTCACACAAAATGATGGTGGAGACTGGTCATTGATTGTATGTGATCAATTTGTTGACCATCGATGTTTAAGTTAACTGCTCATTCTCGGTCAGGGTTGTCATAAATATGTATCTTCCTGTTGCTACGATCTAAGGACGTTTTAATCCGTGCGAAGCATATCCTGTGGTCTGAATGAACCCATCATCATGCAAGGGGCGATAACCACGAGAGCCATGAACAATGTGAACTGCAACGATGGAAGTTGTTAAAATTTCCATAATTGGCAATCATGATGCTGAGAATATAATAGGAGGGTTCCTACCAGAAGAGGGATAGTCAAGAAACTCCAAATTGGCCAAAGAGCAAAGGCAAATCTGCAAGACGAAGACTTGTTAGAAAAAGTTTCGAAAGGCTCATTGCATACACTTGCGAACTGTTTATTGAGTTGGTGATTCATCTTACAAGCAAAATGAAATGACCCCAAGTACAGTTACTAAAGGCAGAGCCGATGGATTGAGCAATTCCACTTTTTCACCAGCCTTGAAACTCCACGCTAAAACACTTGAATAAAAGAATACGGCGACATTCACTAGAACGGCTACCATTCCAAGGTATAAGGGTAATCTGTCAAAGATGAGAAATACTGCTGTCACACTCAAGTATTTTGGAAGGCGGTAGTGCTTCTCTATGAAAATCGGTTCTAATGAATGTTTCAGTTTATATATAATAATCACCTCTTCACAAGTCAATTACTAAGAACAACATCGGCTAGTTGCAATGGAAAGAAGGGAATATCTCTGAGCAATCTAACCTCATAAATACAGGTATGTAACAGATTTGAAAGATGAGTTATAGGCTTCAACCTATTTTA
Organism: Rhodiola kirilowii; assembly: GCA_033675215.1. Lineage (NCBI taxonomy): Eukaryota > Viridiplantae > Streptophyta > Magnoliopsida > Saxifragales > Crassulaceae > Rhodiola > Rhodiola kirilowii. Next base: position 9,037,494 of record CM066203.1, on the reverse strand, counting down.
ATCATTTTTTTAATTAATTCAATATGTGAAGTTGAAATAAGCAAGTTATTATAAAAGAATATCAGAATAATTAGGCAAACACATTGCAGTTTGGCGTGTCAAGAAACACTTCCATCTCATATACCATTGACGGTTAACAAGTACACCTTTTAATCACAATAAAAGCTCCAGAACTGGAAGACTTGATTATGTAGCTAAAACAAAGGACACAACTTTCGAGCAAGAAGTGGATTAAAACGTACAAGTTTGGTCACAAAATTATTTTATTTGGTTTACTCATAAGACTTCAAACCAAATTACCTTTCCTACAAATCGATTAATCCCTGCCCACAGATAGCACACATTCTTAGTTATAAATATTTTCTAAGGGCTTACTTAATTTCACAACCATTTTTTATAAAAGACAACAGGGCCTTGTGTGAACTGAGCCTAAAATCTCTATACCTGTTTACTACGTAAGAATGCTCTTCTTGAAATATTTCTAAACCTATTTATCTCATGAACAGCTAACTTGAACCAATCAATTTACATGCAATAACCACTCCTCTCCAATTCTCTCAAATCATTTTCAGACTAAGCAGCCAAATTGTATCTGAAAATAAGTTGGCATTGATCATGGAAATTCAACAAGCTCACCTTCTGATCCTGTCGTCATGCCACAAAATATAAATGAAATTGGAATGCCTATCTCCATAATAAAAGATAAAAGCAGCTGAAGCAATCCAAAGAATGTTCTCCAACACCTCAACCCACGTCCGCTGCTTTTGTGCAGGAGCAAAGAATGTAGCAGCATGTCTAGAACACGCATCATCCTCCAGATCATCACCACTGGAAGCATAGCCCTGGCTATGCCTCTGTCTCATAAGTCCACCAGCCACAGGAGTCCCACTGGACATTTTCACCAGATCAACAAGGCAGCGCTACACAACAGTGCACATGCAAAGCTGAATTTCGGCAGCAGCCGTAAATCAACAAAACCCCTCTTCTGAATTCCAATCTCTAAAATTTGAATTGACAACAAATGCAGCAAAATTTTGACCTTTATGCTGGCATCAATGCTCTTTGAAAAAACCCTAATTCAATTTCTCACTTGAAAGAATGACCAAGAAATCAGAGAATTAATTAACTGTGTAATCAAACGCCAACGCTCTTGATTGCCACAAATCCAAAATTCACGTGCTGATCATTTCACAGAATCAATCCGATATCAACAATTTCAGAAAACCAATACCAGAGATCCGCACCAAGGCGACCAAAATCCCCAATCCCCCCAAAGCTCCAAAATTTCCACCAGATTTCGAAACCCAGTACCCGGTCAGAAATCCCCCCACGAGCTATTTCGAAGCCGCGATTGAGAGAGCCCGGGCGCGGTAGCGCAAGTCAGATCTCTCGTAATGGAACAGTTGGAAACGCCGAAAGAGATTTGATGGTGCGAGATTGGAAAGAGGGAGGGGAGGATGGAGTAGTGGTGGACGGTTAACAGATTGGATATGATGAGATGAAGAAATTGATTGAAATTGGAGGAAGCGTGCGTCGCTGGTCCTCTTCGACACTGCGGGATTTTTAATTCCAAGTTAGGAAGATTCTTTCATTTTTCTTTTATTGGGATTGGATTCTCTTCTGCAAGAAATTACATTTGATTTCGGATTTCCTTATGCATAAAAATACGTTTTGATTTAGTTTTATGAGAACATGAAGGGTCACAATTATGTACAAAGTTAAATTTTGGTATAAAATTTGGCAACATCATTTTATAATTCGTCAGTTTATTTTATAGTTTGTCAATATTATTTTATAGTTCGTCATTTTTCAAGTTGAAAAATGAAAAAGACGAGTCGAAAAATGAAAAGATAACATAGTTCGTCAGTTTCATTTTATAATTCGTCACCAAGAAAAATACAAAAAATTAAGATTTAATCTCATTCATTCAAATCATAAGATCAAGAAGGGCTATGTTTAATTTGTATTTTATACCAAAAAATTAACTTTGCACCGAATTATTACTCTAACAGTAATTATATTTTGATTTTTTTTAAAGGATCCAAACGTTAGTCGTAAATCATGATAATGTTTATTTAATCATCACCGACCAGCTTTAGTTTGAAAAAAACTATATATTCTGGCTGCCTTGATTGAATTATCATGATGTCATTTCGGAAGAAAAGAATATAAACTTAAATAAGTACTGTACTTAGGGACCTCAATGATGCATAACTTAATAATGCAAGTTTGACCTTGGTGAAAAATAAATAAATTAATGCAAGTTTGACACTTACAGGATGAGAGTCATCTCATTAGGTTCGCCGTTAGAGTGGCGGTTGATAATCAAGGTGTTCGTCGAAAATGTTCAAAACTCGATTGCTGGTTTGGACTTGTTTTGTTTGTTGGAGATTTGAGCTTAGAAAATATAATACACATAATATTTATATGTACGGATTTTATTCCGACTTATAATTCATAAACTATAAATAATAATAGGAAGAAGGAAAATATTTCTCCACGTTAAAACTCTCTTCCGTCAAAATCAAGCCACTGAGTTCAAAAATAAAAAGGAAAAGTATAAATTAAAATTGTAGGAAAATTACTTTTGCTTTTATTTTTTATTTCATTTTCTTTCCACAATTGTTATGGTTCTTTTTTTGATGTTGGGTTTATATCAGACATATCTAAGAATACATCTTATACATATCGAGTACATATACATTTCTAGAGCATTTGAAGCACAGTCACACAAAGACATCAATCCGGATTTAAACTTGATACCGCAATGGATGGACCTCACCTCGCCTATGTGCGAGAAGAACGCCTACAAACGTCTACAAGGGACGAGAAAGATAAAGAGGAAAACATCCGCGAATGATGTACGAAAGGTCCATACCATAGATCCGACTAAGAAAATCCACAAAATTGTGTAAGGAAATGTCATGGTGGGGTTTTGAACCATTGACATGGATATTACAAGACAAGTGTTCTACCCACTCAACCACCACTTTATTGGCCACATTTGTCAATGGTTCAAACTTCAAGCGAATGATTAATATACAAGAACTAATTTTTGTGTTCACACTCACCAAAAATTGAAGTGTATTGAATAAAAATTAGCCACTAGTCTCCTTTTGATTAACCGACCAGAAATTAAAATCAATGATGGATCAAAATGGGAGGCTCCAATTAAATGTCCCATTATGTTTAATTTTAGTTTATCATGCCTCGTTACGTATATAATGCCTTCACCAATAAGGATGTGGTCTAGTGGAAGACTTTTTAGCATTGCATAGCCTCACCCATGACATTTTTTCATAATTTTGTGAGAATTTTTCTTCTTTTTTCTCGTCCCGCCTCGCGCGTGAATGCTTTACTCTTCACATCTCAATTCCTACATCCTTCGTGGATGCTTCTTCCGGTCGTCAAGATTGACATGTCGTGTCTTGCAACGACAAAGGCGCCCAAGGTGAACCGAACTCCAAGTGTCGAGGAATGTACCGATGATGATTTGGGGTAGATGTGCGGATCCATGCATGATAAAGGTGTCGAACTTGGTATGCACTTCAGAAGTAGATAAATGTACCAGATGATTTCAGATTCGATCGAGATGTCTTGCTAGAGCTTCGGATATCAATATATATATATACTAGAAGATAAGGTATCATATGCATTGTAATATTCCGAGTTGTTGTACCCCATTATTAAAAAAAATATACCGCGCCGTATAGTTAGACAAATTAAGTCAAGTTTAACATGCCTTATAGTTAAACATTAATTTAGGTTTATCATGACTAAAAATTGAACATTATATCAGTGACACTCTACTAGCCAGATTTTTTTTTGTTTTGTTAGGATACTAGCCAAATAATTTTGATCATTTGTTTTAGCTTTTAAAAGGGAATTAGACCTCATGGATAGAGGAGCGCTCAAATGAGAATCCCTTTATTTTTTTAAGAATTTGAGACTCCAATATTCACCTTCCAAAATGTAAGATGCATTTTTGTGGTGACACGTGTCCTATATGCATTTTCCAATATGCATTTAATGCAAAGTCAAAGTCACATTTTTTGACTTTGCTTTTTGGACATGTGGTAAATGCAGATTCAAAGATGCATCATGATCTAATGGTGAGATTTGAATTCTCAAATATTTAACAATTCTCAACCTAGCGCTGTGCTCGTGAATATATAACAAACATCTTCCTTCAATTTCGAGATAAATGTGATGACTAGCAAGTTTCATACATAGATAAGATCCGACAAAAAAACACAACAATTTTATACGTAGTAGAAAGTAAAGTTACATACGTGTCTCAAACATGTGTGTTGCGTATGTGGATCAATTGTCACACAGTACACGACTCAGCTAAAAACAGACTCAGCTATAAATGAGGGCCATAGGATGATCACAGCAAGCAGAAGAAAAATAAAGTTTATTTCTCTTCACTGAATTTTGTGTATTTTGGTGTGTGGAATCGAAGTGTGTGTGTGAGAAGAAAATGAAGGACGACAATGGGTGTGCTGCAAATCCTCTTCGTCTCACCTCCTTGAATCACATCTCGCTCATCTGTCGATCTGTTGATGAATCTCTTGATTTTTACCAGAATATTCTTGGCTTCTTTCCTATCCGCAGACCTGGCTCATTCAATTTTGATGGTGCATGGTATGTATATATCAGATTTTAATTTATTCTGCCATTTTTTGATGTTTATTATTAATAGTGAATTGATTTCAATTTTATTGAATTTTTGCACAGGCTGTTCAACTATGGAATCGGAATTCATCTTCTGCAATCTGAGGATCCGGAGCACATGCCAGAAATCAACCACAAAATTAATCCAAAAGACAATCACATTTCTTTCCAAGTTGAGAACTTGTTTCATCAATTAATTAAAATGTATCATAAAATAAATAAAAAATTTGTTGCTTAGAGAAATTATTTTAACACAAGCAGATTGAATTTGGTTGTAGTGCGAGAGCATGGTGAATGTGGAGAAGAAGCTGAATGAGATGGAGATCGAATACGTGCGGAGCAGAGTGGAAGAAGGAGGAGTATATGTTGATCAACTTTTCTTTCATGATCCGGATGGGATGACGATTGAGATCTGCAACTGCAATAATCTGCCGGTGGTGCCATTGTCGGCTGATCAGGCTGCTATTAGGTCCTGCCCAAGGGCCAATCTCAGTACTGTTGCTCATTCCAAAACTCAGCAGCATCAGCTCAAGCCTTGCTACTCTAGCCCCATCATCCATTAGAATTTAGATATCAAATTATGCAACGATCATAATCTGATGATCTCTCCCTATTTTACATGCATGTGTGTGGTTTTGAGTTGATCGATATATAATTAATCCTTCTGTGTTTCTCCAAGTTCTTACAGCTTGATTGTTCTTAATTCAATTCAACATGATCATTTTAGGGTGATCAAATCTGATAGGGCGAAGTGGTGTGGCCTGGTGGTAGGGGCATCCACCCAGCACAAATAGTGCTCGGATTCAAGTCCCTCTAACAACAACTAACCCCTAACACCCCATCAAAAAAAATCTGATACGTATAAAACAACCTTATTATTGTTATTGTTAAAAGATAAATCAATCTTTATATATTAGGTGGAGAACTTGAGATCCCAATTTTTACCATTATATCTTTAAATTTGTATGTGACAGTGACACATGTTCAAAAAGTAAAGTCAAATTTGGTGACTTCGATTTTGCATTAAATGTATGTTGGAAAATACATTTGCGACACGCGTTATCATCACAATGATGCATTTTGAAAGGTAAAAGTTGAAGTCTCATGTTTATGAAATTTAAAGAAATTTTCATTTAAGCGCTACCCTAACATACGGGGAGCGTTCGAACCCTCATAAATTCGATAATTTGAAATTCAAAAACTCACCATTAGATATTTTAGACTAGATATTTTGGACGGAAGACTTACACTGGCAGTAGTAACTGGATGGAATTAGTACCGAGAGGGGCAAAATAGGAGACCACAAAGTTCAGTGACAGTTCACCATTGGATATGATTAATCGGGGATTAGCGGGTTGGAAGAGAATCTAAACTATGCTAGGAATAGTGAAGGCATGACAGATGTAAATAGACACTGTGATATATAGACCACGTACAATTATTATTATTTTGATGTGAATATATAGACCATAATTATTGATTGCACATGAGTGATGAGTGAAGCAGTTGATTGTTGGTGCGAATCGGCAAGGACACTAATGGAATTAGGCTATGGAACAAAAATGGCTTTGGTGGGAGGACGACACTCAAGTACAAATCAACCGACACACATAACAAGTGGGCAGAGTCATGGCCTAAATTTTTCGTACCCAAGAAAAGAGGTTCTATTAGATTATGACATGACTAAAGAGAGTTGTCCGATACTTAGTTTTTGTTATGTGGACTATTCTTGTTTTAAGAACTATGTAACATGTTGTACAATATTACGTATTTTAGCATTTTTACCTTAAATGAAACATGTTGTACAATGCTACGTAAAAAAAAACTTAGTCTTAGTAATCAAAATGGGAAGGGCTTGTAACTTAACCCAAATGAGTCCAAGGGAGCAAGCCCAACACTTAACCTGAATAGACCTAATGAGAAAGCTCAATCATGCCCAAAGTGACAATCCTAAATATGGAGACCCAATGCCCAACATCCAGAATGTTCTTGAAGGCTAAATATAGTATAAAAGCTTGTGGAACCTTGAGAAATATTCATGAACGTGTAATTAATATGGATTATGCTAAGTGTATGTATATGGGAGGAGTCATTTGCTCCAAACCATCATTTGCAATACAAATCATTTTTTTTTCTAAAGTATTCTATTCTATTTTATTCTTTGAGTTCTCAAGTCTTGTTGATCTAGCAGCGTGAAGGAGTTTCGGAAAAGAAGGCTTACTTAACTAAGCGACTTTGGGCGAAAGTCTAGCTAAGACCATACGACTTAGAGTTCAAAACTTAAGTCCGTGACCAGGGACGGAGCACTCACAAGGCATATTGGGCTTTAGCCCAATATGTTTTGGCTTATTTTAGTTTTTTTCTCTTAATTTGTAGTGTAATTTTTAAAAATGATATACAAATTTCTTAAATGCCCAAGTAAATTAAGAAAAAAAATTGGGGGGCATGTGTCTTCAGATCTATTTTCTCAAAATCAGCTCAGGGTAAGGATTCACATTTATTCAGGACTGAACTTTATTGAAACGTTTTTGTATTTGAATTTTGTTGGTCCAATTGAATTTTAAACGTGTGACTCAACAAAATTGTTTTAGTAAGTGTTCACGTGAGACAGTTACACTTCACCACTTGGGCACTATTTATTTATTAATTATTAATTTGGAGATTTCGGATTAATTATCATTTAAGCAGGTGGTCATTGTGATTTTGAATTGCACTACTAGTACTAGCTACTGTACTATAGGATCATTTGGGGCAATGATTAAATAATGATAAATCCTGTGACACCTCAACAGCCAATCCATTATCCATATCCATGTGCCGCTGCCAATCCAATTCAACACATGGCTTCTTGTATTGGATTCGTAATCAAGTTGAACTGGTTGGAGTCTTCGAGTAATTTAATCGAGATCAAACAGGGCTGCACCACTTTTCATTGAGTACATAATTCTTTACAAGAAGCAAAGTAGGGTCTTTTAAAAAGCTTCAATAAAAAGGTTGATGCTCCCTGTCCCTCACTGAAAATCCAGAAGAGATTTGAAACAATTTTGAATAGGATTTATCTTGTAAATAGAAACTACGTAGACTCATCTGTTCATTATCCCATCAAAGAGTACTTTTGTCGGTATTTCTTACTACTCCAGAAAGAAAATTGTCGGCATGGTCTTAAGAAGACGAATGTCCATCTCCAAGTCCTAACTTCAATGTTAGCCAGGCACAAAGGTCGTCAATCTCATTTGGTATTGTGTAGTGGCCAAGCCTGGAACAGAAATCCAATTGTCATTATGGGAAGCCTTGCAAAATTTTAAATGGTTGTCAAAGGAGAAATCACCCTGTTCATACCCATTGTAGTTTTTGAATAGCACTTCCTGAAATCCATTATTAATCAACGCTTGAGAAGATTTTTCACCCAACTTGTAAGGAACAACATCATCACCTATACACAAGTGCAATAAATAATAATAATAATTTTTTTAATTTTAATCCTTGTACGGCAACTCAAATAATATGCATAAATAAGTTGTGTTCAGGTTCAGCTTTATTATCGATGCTTTATTTTATCTCCAAAACCCAATCAAAACCAAAAATTTATCTCCAAAAGGCAACAAGCTTCCAAGAGTGAAAGTCAGGTAGAACAAACAAACACCTATGTAGAGCCTTGGACTGCTCTTGCTTTAGTAATAAGATGTGGTAAGAAATGCACTGTATCATGACAACTGACAACGCATGCCCTAACTTTAAAAGCAGTTAAATACTCCCTCCACTTTCTTTTTTGGGTGTCCTCTAATATTTATTCACTTTCCTCTTATATACAACAATCAATCATCTCTTTCCTATCAAAAAAATTATTTTTATTAAAAAAATTATACTTTCAATCATAAAAAAGTAATAATTCGTGTGCGGACCCACATCCGCATACACTCTTATCATCTTTCTCCTTCTCTCACCGTCTATATTTACTTTTCTTAATTAACGTGCCGATTGTCTTTTTAGACAAACATGAAACATTGAGGGACGGATGGAGTATATAATAGAGTTCAAGTCCTACAACTTATAAGGACGACACTTTTTTTTATTAGTGCAGGCAATGATTAAAGACCACTTGCAACGAAATAAAAAGACACATTAAATATTCAATGGTACCCAACCTAGCTGTTTTCCTGAATTTCGGAAATCCCAACTAAACATTAGCCATTAGGTCATCTAGGGGAGCGCTCGGTTGAGAATCCTTAAAAATTTGAGAACCGGAGACCACAAATCTCACCATTGGATCAAGTTGCATCTTTGAATATGGAGGTGACACGGTCTCACTAACTTTTTATCCTTCATTATGTACTTTCGAGCATTCTTTTTTCCTAGATGCATTTTTAGGTTCGGAAAGTGCACTTAATGCATAACTAAGGTTCTCAAAGTTTTAAAACAAAAAGGTTCTCATTTGAGCGCTCCTCGGGTCATCTATGTTCAAATATGTGAAGGTAACCAAATTAATTTGCTAATATTCAAATAATGCTCACTTGAATTTAATAAAAAATATCATATAACCTTTTCCATGACACAGCAAGATCGGCAAGGAGGTGGCACGATTCGCAGCATTATCAACACTTTGAATCCGCTGACTCAATACTCTGAAATAATAAAAAAAAGATGGGTATTTGACAAAACATAATGCACAGCTGATAAGTGAGGATAGTAATTATTACACAAAACACAAACTTTGCACACGGAAGCCAGCCACTCAGCCCAACGACGGCACTTAAATTTGTAGTGTATGGATTTTCATTTGAATATTTTCCTACAGCATAACAAGTAGCTGAATAGAGAGCGGTAGCCGCACCCATACTGAACCCACCAACACCAAGTTTAACTGCATACCAAATATGTAACATCAGTCCCACATAATATAGTAAATATAAATATCTTACTGAACTCTCCCGCAAATATGTGAGAAATGATTACTAACACTACTGCTATTAGAACATTAAACTCTATGATACAAAAAGACAATTAGAGCCCACCATCTCAATTAACCAATATATTTTTTTACGTAGTATGTGAAACAAAAACAACTATACACCCGTTTTACCAACACATAACATCAATTCACTTATAATAATTCAGGTGCAAATGTCCAGTGTCCACTGATGCTCATAGAAACTGTACAAAGGCTTTTAAGGAACTGACCGTCAGCAGGCTCATTAGACAAAAGATTTGCCACATGCGTGGCAGAAGCATCCAGGCCTTCCAAGTCGTCTGGGGCGTCTTCTGTAAGATCTCCCACATCAAACCCTGACAACCACAATACATCAACTTTTCAGGATAATAAGAATACATATTATACAATTTATATGTGAAAGATATACAGTCTATTCTTTTAGGTATTTTCATACACATGGGACTCGCTGACTTATTAATACAGGTAATAGGTCGTCAGAAGACAACAGTACCAACCACGATGGCTACATAAACCATGATTACTTCAGAAAAAAAAAAGCAATTTAATCTGCTATAGAAGTTGGAACTATTGATTAGAGAAATGAAAAGCTTACAAGCAGTAGAAGGGAAACCACCAAAAAGAGTAATAGGTTGAGTAGGAGCTGTTGGGCATATCCATTTTACCTGTGTTATTAAAAGCTCTGTAGCTGTAAAAACCCATCATTTAAATTACATATAAATCATAAATAAATAAAAAGGTTACTTACATTTCGAAGAGGCAGTGTCTCCAGCAACTGTGACCAACTGCCAAATGGAACTCAAGAAACTGAATCCTCACAAAGGTTTATAAGATCTATAAACATAATCTTAATTCTATATTGTAATAAACCAGCCAAGCCACATGGTGAGCACATATCTTATGAGATGTCAATCATGAATCAAGAGAAGTGAAAGATAAACTACATACAGGCTGAGCACAAATGGTACGAGAGTTATTTTTTATGAAAGACAAAGATAAACAATTACCTTGCCCCATTGTCACCAAGACCATGCAGCCAAACTATAGTAGCCTGATGGTTACCTTTAGGCTTGACCACATGTGTCCGTCCAAACTCAAATGCCCGTCTTGCAGTTCTACCACCTAATAAAACAGGCATGAAAATGAAAATCACAAACAGAGACCAAGAAAGTGCCACATGAAGAAAATGGGAAGGAATATTACAATTATGATCCCTCTCCATAGCTTTAGGATTCAGCCACATAAAAGTTAAAACTCACCAGAAGCAATAGAAGGCCCAGCGAAGCTCATACTCCTCAAATAGTAAAAACTACCTAAGGTAACAACCACAACCAGAATAACACCTGAAGTGAACAAAACAAAAAATTCAACTGTTTCAACAAACAGCATCATAACAAGGAATAATACTCGATCAATCAAAAACGGACATGGAATCAGCAGGTCAGTAGTCATATTCTACCACTCAACTATGGAAGCAGTAATCGATATTCATTTTGAAGCGAGCGCAATCGGACAAGGACGGAATGCCCAATTTAAATAGACAAACGCAGTTTCAGAAAATCAGTAAAATTCAGTGTTTAGGTTTAAAAGGGGGGCATACTACAACGAACCTGGAATTAGAGCCGTGGAATGAGAGACGGAGAGCAGGATCGTCCTCTTTGGCTGTCTCGGAACAAACCGTGTGCGAGATCTTATCGGTCTGTCGCTCTGTCTCACTCCCTCTCCTTCGCTCCCACCTCCCAGTCTCCTACTTTTCACTCTTTTTTATTTTTATTTTTATTTTGATGCATTCCAATTTTCATCATTTAATCAGAAAAACTGGTTCTAGATTTTCTTTACAATTTTTTTTCTCATCTTAATTTTATGGGTCATAAAAATCACTTTTATAAAATATAATTGGGTTCGGATCAAAGAGGCCAGATCTGGTGCAAAGTCCAGATCTGTTGCAAAATACAAAATAATCCTATCCATACATTTGCATAATCTTGTGGATGTAAATTAATGAGATTAAAATAATAAATAAATGTATTTTGAGTGTCTATTACTCGGTCAAAGGGTATAATTGAACACACAAAAAAACAAAAATCCAACTCTCTCTCTCTCCTCCCCCGATGAAACATTCCCAGATCTGAATCTCCATCACCCATCTCCCCTCCCTTCTCCCAACTCCATCATCTCTACAAAATCAAAAATCGGACTTAATTCGATCAAATTGAAGGAGTAAAACTTCGTTGAACTCAATTTTTCACACTCGGGATCATCTTCGACATCAATGGAACTCAACCCAAACTCAAATCAACAGTTTTCACTAAGAAAAAATCGAAACTGAACATGACGAACTATAAAATGGTCGTGACGAATTATAAAAAATCGGACTTAATTTGATCAAATTGAAGGAGTAAAACTTTGTTGAACTCAATTTTTCACACTCTGGATCATCTTCGACATCAATGGAACTCAACCCAAAATCAAATCAACATTTTTCATAAAGAAAAATTTGAAACTGAACATGACGAACTATAAATTGGCCATGATGAATTATAAATTATCATGACTATGATTGAAGAAACGCAGAAACGAACTATAATTTGGCCGTAACGAATTATAAAAACGCGGACTAAATTCGATCAAATTGGAGGAGTAAAACTTCGTTGAACTCAATTTTTCAAACTCTGGATCATCTTCGACATCAATGGAACTCAACCCAAAATCAAATCAACAGTTTACGTAAAGAAAATTTTGAAACTGAACATGACGAACTATAAATTGGTCGTAACGAATTATAAAAACGTGGACAAAATTCGATCAAATTGGAGGAGTAAAACTTCGTTGAACTCAATTTTTCACACTCTGGGATCATCTTCGACATCAATAGAACTCATCCCATAATCAAATCAACAGTTTTCATAAAAAAAAAATTCAATACTGAACATGACGAACTATAAATTGGTCGTGACGAATTATAAAAACGCGGACTAAATTTGATCAAATTGGAGGAGTAAAACTTCGTTGAACTCAATTTTTCACACTCTGGGATCATCTTCGACATCAATAGAACTCATCCCATAATCAAATCAACAGTTTTCATAAAAAAAATTCAATACTGAACATGACGAACTATAAATTGGCCGTGACGAATTATAAAAACGCGGACTAAATTTGATCAAATTGGAGGAGTAAAACTTCGTTTAACTCAATTTTTCACACTCTGGATCATCTTCGACATCAATGGAACTCATCCCATAATCAAATCAACAGTTTTCATAAAAGAAAATTCGAAACTGAACACAACGAACTATAAATTGGTCGTGACGAATTATAAAATGAATGATGGGTATTCTGTCAAAAAGCTTTGTTGTAGCACCAGCCACCGTCGTCCACGGATGAGCATCGGTGTCGTCGTTGTCCATGGATGATCGTCGGCATCGTCGTGGGTATCGTCGTCGGCTTCATCTTCGTGAAAATTTCAGATCTGAAATTTTAATCGAACAGAGGAGAGAGAGAGAGTAAGACTGATTTCAATATTACCAAAATTGCCCTTAATACATTAAATATTAAGATTAAACTTATTTAACTTCAATTAATCTGCACCATCCAATTGTATAGATTAACGGCTGTGATGACTTTGTATTTTTTACCATATTTATCACTTGCACCGGATCCTTCCTCTCGGATCAAATACAAACCATAATTATAAATAAAAAATATAAATTCACAAAAATAATGTCACCTGTAAAAATAGACCAATCATAGTTTTTCGAGTTCGGGGTACTTTTGGTAAATAAAAAACACACACGCGGATGCATTTAAAAATACATAAAAGATATTAGGGGTATAATCGTCCAAAAATTGCTACAATAATGATCAGACTTAAAAAAATAATGATCAGACTTAAACAAGTAATGACCATACTTAAAAAAACAATGATCAGACTTAAAAAAATAATGATCAGACTTAAAAAAATAATGATGAGACTAAAACCAGTAACGATCAGACTTAAAAAACAATGATCAGACTTAAACCATTAATGACCAGATTTAAAAAACAATGATCAGACTTAAACCAGTAATGACAAGCTTAAAAAGAATCATGATCAGACTTAAAAAAACAATGATCAGACTTAAAAAAATAATGATCAGACTTAAACCAGTAACGATCAGACTTAAACAAGTAATGACCATAATTAAAAAAACAATGATCAGACTTAAAAAAACAATGAACAGACTTAAAAAAATAATGATTAGACTTAAACCATTAATGATCAGACTTAAACCAGTAATGATCCGACTTAAAGATGGTAAAGATCAACTTAAAGATGGTAATGATCAGCCTTAAAAATGGTAATGATCAGACTTAAAAATGGTAATGATCAGACTTAAATATGGTAATGATCAGACTTAAAGATGGTAATGATGATCATGCGTTAAGTCTGATCATTTTGCGTAAAATTTTAAAATTTGCTACAGTACGATTCTAAAATTTGATATTTATGCGCCTGTGTCAGAATTTGATGAAAGCCTAGTGTTTTTTGGGTGGAAACGACGTTCTGAGCAAGACTCACAGCTATGTGGTGAGCTCGGCGTTTTTAAGGCAATTCGATCATCTGGAGGGTCAAATTTGCGTTTTAATCCTCTTTAGTTTTAAGTCTGATCATTGCTTTGTAAGTATGATCGTTACTTATTTTAAGTCTGATAATTAAGTATTTTAAGTCTGTTTATTATCTATTTTAAGTCTGATCATTAAGTCTTTTAAGTCTGATTATTGCTGGTTTTTAAGTCTGATCGTTATCTATTTTAAGTCTGATCATTAGGTCTTTTTAAGTCTGATCATTGTCTATTTTTAAGTATGATCATTATCTATTTTAAGTCTGTTTATTATCTATTTTAAGTCTGATCATTAAGTCTTTTAAGTCTGATCATTGCTGGTTTTTAAGTCTGATCGTTATCTATTTTAAGTCTGATCATTAGGTCTTTTTAAGTCTGATCATTGTCTATTTTTAAGTATGATCATTATCTATTTTAAGTCTGATTATTATCTATTTTAAGTCTGATCATTAAGCCTTTTAAGTCTGATCATTGCCGGTTTTAAGTCTGATCGTTATCTATTTTAAGTCTGATCATTACCATCTTTAAGTCGGATCATTACTGGTTTAAGTATGATCATTCAGTCATTTAAGTCTGATCATTAAGTCTTTTAAGTCTGATCATTATCTATTTTAAGTCTGATAATTAAGTATTTTAAGTATGGTCATTAAGTTTTTTAAGTTTGATCATTGTCTATTTTTAAGTATGATCATTCAGTCATTTAAGTCTGATCATTAAGTCTTCTAAGTCTGATCATTATCTATTTTAAGTCTGATAATTACGTATTTTAAGTCTGGTCATTAAGTTTTTTAAGTATGATCATTATCTATTTTAAGTCTGTTTATTATTTATTTTAAGTCTGATCATTAAGTCTTTTAAGTCTGATCATTGATAGTTTTTAAGTCTGATCGTTATCTATTTTAAGTCTGATCATTAGGTCTTTTTAAGTCTGATCATTGTCTATTTTTATGTATGATCATTATCTATTTTAAGTCTGATTATTATCTATTTTAAGTCTGATCATTAAGCCTTTTAAGTCTGATCATTGCTGGTTTTAAGTCTGATCGTTATCTATTTTAAGTCTGATCATTAGGTCTTTTTAAGTCTGATCATTGTCTATTTTTAAGTATGATCATTCAGTCATTTAAGTCTGATCATTAAATCTTTTAAGTCTGATCATTATCTATTTTAAGTCTGATAATTAAGTATTTTAAGTCTGGTCATTAAGTTTTTTAAGTGTGATCATTGTGTATTTTTAAGTCTGATCATTAAGTATTTTTAGTCTGATCATTGGCTATTTTTAAGTCGGATCATTAAGTTTTTAAGTCTGATCATTAACAACTTTTGGACTAAATTGAAAATAACATTATTAGGTTTTATACCCATCCGTGTGGAATGACTATTATACCCCTCCGTGTTTTGTCCGGGATTTTGACTAAAATTGGACACGTGTCGGCTTAATAATCGGTTTGTAGTTTTTATTTATAAACAGGTTTGTACCTGAACCGCACCCAATATAATTTTACTATATTTCAAAAATAAATATCAATGGACCAAAACTAAATATTTTAACACTCAGCTGAGGTTCGACCGGTATGTGTAGAAATTGCTAATGAAGGGAGAGTGTGGAGCACATCGCGTACGTAACTACGTTTGGCGACGAGTAATGTAGCGGTGTTTGATTGAGGGAGAGCATGCACAATTTCTCCAATTGAGGGGAAGATTGTTGGGAATTTGCACTTGAAGAAATTGTCCCACATTGCTAAGTGAGAAGAAGAATTACTAGCTTATATATATTTACCAAACCATGACTTTCAAGTCTAAACTTTTGAATCAATATGGGAAAATAATTCATATGAGTTAACAATTTCTACGTTCATACTTCATTGAACTATAAAAACTCATATGACAGCTCAAACACAACACTCCGAATGGTATTTTTTATATTGGCATTTCCAATTGATGCTTATCTATCACAATGACATATGCCATTTGACAAAATATGTCCATCTCCTTGTGCTCCAAGCTCCATCCCTGTCTCCAATGGCCTCTTCTCCTCATCATACTCTCGCAGTTTCTTCGTTCATCGCGCTCAGATGTAGGCACAGCAGCCCACTACAGTCCTCCTTACTTACGTAAGCCGCTACGATCCATCAACCCTAATATCATCAAAGGTGCTCAAATTTCATATATTCATTCGATTTTTAAATGATTCTGATTTATTTTCAGCAACTGCCTGTGACGGAAGCTCAGCTGCGCAATTTCCAACCAATAACCTATTCGGAGCGGCGGGAGAAGGAGTGTGGAATAACGGAGCAGCCTGCGGCAGGGAATATTTGGTGAGGTGCATAAGTGCCACCGTGCCCGGTACGTGCATCCAAGGAGTAACTATACAAATCAAGATTGTTGATCAAGCAACAACTTCAAAATCTCGGCCTTCTGCCCCTGACACTACTTTGGTGCTGTCGCGAACCGCCTTTAGCGCCATTGCCAATATCAGCGTCGCATCGATCAATATCGAATTTCAACAGTAAGATTCGATTAGTTTCTAGTTTTTTTTTCTTCTTTTTGATATGGGCAGCCCTTAATTATCACGCGTGATTGCATTTGACTAGGATAATGCAGACGTGTTTTGAAAGGTAATGTGTTTCTGTCCATGTGCAGGGCTTGAGGCTGGAGTTGACTTGTACCCAAAAAAAAAGGAGATTGTTGGAGTGCTGCTTAATTTGACTGTCTTATTGCGGATACTAAAATTAAATTTGTAAGCTGCCGAATGCCGATGATACCGATCAGTTTCTGTATGTCTGTATTTATGAACAAGTGCGTTTTGTTTACTCTAGTGGAAGACTTCGTCCTTGCCTTTCCGTTGACTTGGTCTTTGATTGCGCACTTTATTTATTTGTCATTTTAACTCTTATTATGTAGAGTTAAAATGTTAATCCTTGTCAATCATACACAATTTCAGTTCACCCTCACTTTTATTGGACAACTCTTCTTCATTTTGAAAACAGAATTACCTCCTCATCTGCACCATTTGAATGTGCATTATCGAGATGTTTATAGTTCTGATATGTGTCTCACCAGTAAAATTAAATTTTTTTTAAATTTAATTCAGTGTAAGTTTGAATATGTAAGTAGTACACGTGTCAGCACCATATGAACTTAATCATACACGTTTAAAGGAATTTAAGGAACAAATAAAAGTTTCTAATTCTAAAAACATATGAACTTATAATCATACACGTTTAAAGGAATTTTCTGAACAAATAAAAGTTTCTAATTTTAAAAACATAGAGATCAAGAACACTATCAAAATGTTCTATGTCAGTCAAAAATAATTCCACAACTATGAGTATATATTTTTTTATTTTTTGATAATGGGTGGTGTACAAGAATTACAATACATAGGACACTTTTATTATCTAGTACATATATATTTATATTGATATTCGAAGTCAGACATCTTGATCGGATCCAAAATCATCTAGTACATTTCTCTATTTCTGAAGCACATGCCAAGTTCGGCACCTTTAACATACATGGATCCGTACATCCACCCCAAATCATCGATACATTCTTGACACTTGGAGCGCAGACCACCTTGGTCACCTTTACCGTTGCAAGACATCCACGAACGAGGCGCGAAGAGGAAGCATCCATGCGCGAGGGTGGACGAGGAAGATGAAAATGGAGAGAGGAAGAGAAAATTTTCCAAAATAGTGAGAAAAAGTTGTTGGAAATCAGAAATCGAAAAATGATACAAGAAAATGAAATTGCAGAGCCGTAGAAAGTTCTACTGCACTTGAGCGAAAACCCGCCTAATCCTTGGTGCAAGATAACCAAGACGGCTCACTCCAGAGTTTACTCTGCTTCCTTCTTCAGTTGTGCACTCAACTAAGAAGAGATAGAACTCTCAAATTAACTTGTGGGAGAAAAACAAAATCAAAGAACTCTGGGAAAGATTGAACGTTGTATTTTTAGCACAAGTCAAAAACAATTTATATTTGACCGGTAAGTGCCGGGTCGTCCAAGGAGCAATTGTAAACTTAGGATCACTATTCAATTTTACTCAATAAGTCTATTTCCAATTGGTTGTGAGAAATGTGATTATCAATTATCGAACAATGATTAATACGATGTAAAAGGTTGTTTTCAAGATTTTAAAAGGCGTTCCTAGGGTACTACTTCCCTCCTTGGTGCATTCAACTCTCAAAGGTTCAATTTCATGCAAGAACGAATAATGTAAATGATAGATTTAGGCGTGTCCCTATTAAATCAAATTCAATCGCTAGATGTTGTTATTCGATTTAAGGAGAAGACACCTCGCTCGTGAGCTTCAATCGCTAGATATTGTTAGCTCATGTCCTACTCAAGGGCTTTCAATCATCAACGCTAGTTGAGTAATTGATAACTCATGAGCGGTTTTAAGATCAAGCCTATCTCAGTGCCAAAATGAGTCACGCTAATGATCACCACTTGACAAGGGTGAATTTACTTCATTCTAGAATCATTAGTATCGTTCGCTAGAGCACTCTACTTCAAATTTATGTTTCTAGTCCACTTAGGCATTTTATCAAACACTTGGTGGGCATAGAATAGACATTTAGTCCAAGTAAATTCACAAATCATAACAAGTCTTCATTCATGCATATAATCAATAGATAAACGAGTTTTGTACACCAAGGAGGTCCATAGACCCCTAGAAACTAAGGGGACTACTCACTACTCATGTTCATAGACAAACAATAGTAGTTTTGTTACAAGGAAAATGAAGAAAAACACAAGGAAGTGTAGGATTTAGAGTGAAGAATCCCCCTATATCGTTGGAGTGCTTCGATTTGATGTGTTGATCTTCAAAACCCTTGAACTTGTCTCCAAAAACCCTCCAAAATCCTTGATATTCGTGCCCAAAACGAAACTTTCTATTTATAGCCAAACCCTAAAATTCCTGCCTTTCAGGCGACGCTCGCCCGAGCATTGGAGGTGCTCGGCCGGATGGTGTGAGAGTCGCGTGCTGGAGGCTCGATGGGCATGGACGCTCGGGCGAGCATAATGGAACTCGGCCGGGCGGGGCACGGCGTGAAGGGCGAGGGACTCGGTCGCGTCTTGGAGTACTCGGGCGAGTGTCCGGCTTGGTGGAGCAAGGACCTGGTCTTGGACCCAGGCACTCGGGCGAGCACGGAATGCGCTCGGGCGATCGATGGAGGGATCCGAGCGTGGTGCAAATGATGCCCGGGCGAGTGATCTCATGATCGGGCAAGCCTCGGGTTTGGTGGGGAACTGGTCGGCCTGTGCGAGGAATGCTCGAGCGAGCTTGCCCCTACTCGGCCGAGCGTTGAAACTATGCAAGAGATTTATCACTTTTGGCTCGAAATTCCTTTTATCTCCAAGAATTGGTGATCTTAAGTCCCGGAACCGTAGGATTGGTTTCTCACCTGAAATAGCAATAACGAGGGTTAAATGACGTCAAAAGAGGCTCGGATTGAATCAAAACATCTAGTAAAGGCGGGAGGAGAATAGTCGAGAAATCGACTTATCAAAACACTCCACACTTAGAGTTTGATCGTCCCGAGCAAACAACAAGAACAAGTCAAGGAGAAACAAAGGGCAAACTTTATTTCTACTACTCTAACACATATTTACAATCTAACTCCTTTTCGTAGGTGTGACGAGTGCATTTAGCATATGCACCAAGCCTTTAAACCCCTAGGCTACCCTAGTGGACGAGTTATAGTCTCGTGAGAGTTTTCAGAAACGGGAATACTCACAAATCCCAAATGCATTTATCCCCACAAGAGTGAAAAACAAGAGTGTTTAACAATTAAGGCGAGGATTTCTCAAAACTTACTTCACATCCCACGCTAGCATCACAATTACTATACATTTCAAGAGAGCTTTCAACCGTTTAAGCTCACATGAGGGTGCACATTCAAGGAAGTCAATGCTAGCGCTATGATGAGCCGTATTTATACGACTCATTGAGTCATCAAATCCCACCAATTCCAGCACTTTTTTATGCGAACAGTTACTTTTTAGTGTTGTTTTGCATTTCAGGTGATTTGGAAGCTCTAGGAGGAATCGCGCTTAAAAGACGGCATTTCATGCCCAAAACATCGCAATTGAAGATCAAGGCCAGAGGAGCGTCGTGAATAGTGTTTTTCTGCTCGTGAACAGTAACTCCGACATGAACAGTGATTCCGGCGTGAACAGTAATTCCGGCATGAATAGTGATTTTGGGCCGTGAACAGTAACTTCAGAAAAAGAAAGTCCAAGCCCTAAATCCAGCAGCCGGCCCAATTTACATGTGATATTAGGGTTTTCAAGAAGATCAAGTAGCTTGCTCATCAAGCAAAGATTTAGGGTTTTCAAATCCCTATATAAGGAGGTGCAATGCAAGGCATAATCCATCCCATTCATCACTTAGCCGTGTGCCCTAGACCTAACTTGGTCCGCCGCCCATCTCCTCCATCAGCCGCCGTGAGCTCCTCCTCGCACAGCCGGTCTTCATTCCTTACTCCTCCTTTCTTCCGCCACTTCTCAGCCTTGCACGGCCAGCTTGTTCTTCATTCGGTTTTAGTGAGAATCATTGTTTCCTTTTATTTATTGTATTGTTATTCCATGGCTATGTGTAACTAATCCGATTATTCGGGTTAGGGTTAAATAATTGTGACTATTGTTTTGAGATTCTGATCTTACTTATTATTATTGCATTCTATTTAGTTCTTGTGCAAATTATCAGTTTGAATTATTAGGTTAAGGGGAGATCCGAAAGGGTACAACTTAACCTAGTGATTCTTACTATCCATTCACTGCTTATTTGATACCGACCCAGTTAGAATAAGTAGTTGCACGAAACCTAATATAACCAGACCAGGAGTATTAGGTTTGCTAGAATTAAAACGGTTATAACCAGACCAGGAGTAACCCTTAGAAGTAAGAATAAACATTTAGAAATCAAGGATAAACGTAGTCACAATTGAATAAAACTCTAACCTGAATATCTTCTCTGATTGATAAAACCCCCTCTTATTTTCGTGCCTTGCTTTTGTTCACTAACCTTTACTCTCACATTAGTTTCTTGTCTTTCTCCATTACAGAACAAAGTAGTAGCTATCTAGCTCCCTTGGGTTCGACCCTTGCTTGCCATTGTGCTAACCCACAGTTCATCGCGAGGAAATTATAAATTATTTTTGCACAGGTACGACGACAGCCTGTTCACGCTATCAAATGCCTCACCTAGAAGTCTATTCATTTTCATTGCAAGGCATTTGAAAGATGGTTAAAGCTTTTTGCACAAAAATGTCGTTCGATCACCTATGCTAGCTAGGGCTAGTCCACGGGCTCACGATGCAACTCATTTCCAAGTTTTAGACGCTAAAGTCATAATCCATAAGGAAAGAGGAGTTTGACAACAAGAGTTCTTAAAACAAGCATAAACTAATCAATTGCTTACGTGAAATCACTAGTTGGTTATAGTGATCCATCCTCGCAAAACAAGATTAACGAAGTCAGTAAGGAATATGAGAGAAAAAGAAGAATATACAAGCATAAGAAAAAGAAAAATATTTACAAGACAAACTAAACTAATCTAATAGCACCTAGTTAATTAACCTATCCCCGGCAACGGCGCCATTTGATCGGCTGTAATTCAGTATAAATATTCAATAAGAATTATCGAATACTTATGCTAATCACGGTTAATCAAAACAATTTGTATTGACTCGGGAAACCCAAGGTCGTACCCAAAGGACAGGTGATTAAACTAATAGTGCTAAAGATTAAATTCGGAATGTTTATGGTTTGGGGGGGGTTTGTTCCTCGTAAGAGGTTGATAGCAAGGTTTTACTATCCGAAAGAGAGACTTGATCAACGAAAGTGGGTAAACAAACAATTCAAGGATGACTAGGGATCTATTTCCCCACCTAGACAATTATTGTGACGGTAAATTTGGACACCATTGATGAGTTCACATGCACACGTTTAGAATTTAGCTATGTAACATTAATACCGAGTTCAACTCGCGCTACAACTTAGCATCAAGAGGTTACACCTCGCATAACACCTCACACTCGCGCTCTATTGGTGCTATAGGACATGATTTATGTAGCCTCACACTCGCGCTTTATTAACTAAATAAATCATGCACTTGTTAAATTCGTGCCATTCTCATTAGGATTAAAGCATCGCCATGTAACACAAAAACCCTAATGCTTCTTTATTTCGTTCAATTGAAATCATACTTTTCAGGGGCTAGCTACGTCAAGCATGAAATCAAGCAAAAATCCCTATTTCTAACTTGTCAAAAACATGTCATAGGTAATTCCAAAGCATTAAGTTCAAATAAAGAAGAATCGCGTGTAAAATCATTCATCAATGGCATCCATATCATTCACAACGTCACATACATGTCTAGGATGTTCATAGACCCCCAACCAATATCACTACTCACTCATGGTGAGATTACAACCCATAATAACCATGGAAAAACAGAAAAACATGTAGAGTGTAGAGTTTAGAGATCTAGAACCAATATGGAGCAACAATGATGGAAGATGATCGCGATTTGAGTAGTTGATGATGATCAAATAGGATGTATTCTTCTCCCAGCAAATTTTTGTCCAAAAACCAGCTGAAAATCGCCCAGAAAAATCCGATCTTTGCTGAAAAACCCTAACTTTCTATTTATAGTTCAGCAGAAAAACGCAGCCTTTACGACGTGTGCGTTCGCACAGATGGTTTGTGCGTTCGCACAGATGCCTGAAATTCTGTTCTGTGCTTTCTTGGCCTCAGTTTGTGCGAACGCGCAACATTGTTGTGCTTCTGGTCTAGATTGTGCGTTCGCACAGATGTAGGTGTGCGTTCGCACAGAAGGCAAAAATACTGACTTGTGCTTTCTTGATTTGAGTTGTGCGAACGCACAACATTGTTGTGCTTCTGGTTTGTTTTGTGCGCTCGCATGGAGTGGACTGTGCGAACGCACAAGGCTGTTCTGGCAATCTTAACCTCCGAATTTGGTCTTGGCGTCAACTAGAGAGCTGTAGCCCTTTGAGTTAGCTTTCCAACAAGCTTTGAATCAGCCAAATCGGACACCAAATGAGATCTGTAGGTCCAAAATACTCCGGAGAGGTCGGTTTGTCCCGTAATACCCAAAAATCCGTGTTTTTGCTCCGAACTGCTCGGTTTTGCTCCAAAATCAATGTCCACTTGTGTTCTAAGCTTAAACTCTGTAATTTGCCTGAAATGAACCACAAGGCATCAAATAGCAAGTGAAATCGTGATAAAACGAACGAAATAATAAGCATAGAGGTTGCCTAAAATGCATATATTTTAGTGCTATCAAATCACCCCACACTTATCGTTTGATCGTCCCGAGCAAACTAATCATATAGATCATTAACAATATTGCAATTTCAACTAGTAAGGATCCGTCCAAGGAGAACTCCATACGGATTATAAAACCAAGCAAAATACCAAAAGGCAAAAGCTACTAATGATAAACCACTTTCGTAGGTGACACGAGTGCATTTAGCGAATGCACTAAGCCTTTAAACCCCTAGGCTACCCTAGTGGAGGAGTTGTAGTCTCCTGAGAGTTTTCAGACACGGGAATGCTCACAAATCCCTCAAATAGAACAATCATCCGTATCATCATTTTTAGTTCATAGATGTCAAAGTACTAGGGCAAGGTATTTCTCATGAAGCTCATTATGTATTCAACTAGATGCGTGCATTTCAATCACTACATGAAGCCTTTTCAAATCCTTAAAGAAATTCATGAATTAAGACATTCGAGCAAATCAAAGCAAGGACTAATGAATCTTTAATCAAGGATTCTAGTCATTTTCTATGTTAGTGACTTCAAGAAAACAATCTAATAGTCGCAAAGAATCTTGTTGGATCATTCACCAATGCTAGCAAGGAGGCTAGTCCATTGGCTTGTGAGCCTTGAACTCATTCTCAAGCCTAGGACGCAAAGGTCACTTAGTCATAAGAGAGGCGGAGTTCCAACAATAAAGTTTTTGTAAATACTTGCAAGTCATATCATGCCTAAGTACAAAAGAGTACGAGGCTCGTCCCTTAGTGAATTCTTGCTAGGAAGTATCAATTGTCCCATTTGTTTTCATGCTAGAGAATGGCGGAATAGCCGATTGTCAAGTCTAATTGAAACATTAAAGGGGGTAGAAGCCGCACTAAGCACTTTCGAGGGGGAACTTACCTTCCTAACCCTCGGCACTTAGCACATACTTCTTTAAAGTTCTTCCTAATGGTGATCAATCATAAAGAATGGATTTGGGGCTTATTTCATTTTTTTCTTTTTTTCTCTTTTCTCTTTCATTTTTTTTCTTTTTCTTGCCCTCTTTTGACCCCACACTTAGAACTTTGACAAAGGGCTAAGTGTTAAAAATGGAGCATGACAAACTAACAAGACAAATCCACAAGATAAGCACGGTCACTAAGGTCACCTAAGGGCAATCATGACATGCAAGATTTTTAAAATTATATTTGTTCGATTTTATGCTTTCAAAGATCAACTCTTTAGTCTCAACGAGAAAAAGCTTAGAATAAAAGATAAAGAAGTGCTAGTAGATGCTTTGATCCTCAAGAATGAAAGTCAACAATCCAATCCATTAGTCATCTAAAGGATCAATCAAGTGAACTCATGCACGACTAGTTGAATTTAGAGATGAATTTTTTTCGAAAATGTAGCCTTGCCTAGACTTTTTGTTTTCATTTAATAATTCGAAATTTTTGGATGAATTGTGCAAAAGTGTGAATGTTTTCCCTTAAACATACAAGTTGATTGGATTCCACACATTAAGGCACATCAAGCAAGCACAAACATCTCGTGTAGTCAAAACATAGGCACCCCACACTTGTGTCCTATCAAAGCATCAAATTCACCAAGCACATCATGCTAAAAGCTTTTCAATTGCACATAGATCATCAAACATAAGCATTCACGCATGCATAGTTCATATTCTCAATTCTTGCACAAAGCAATAGGAGTCCAATCAAAATAGACATCTTGAAAGTCAAGGAAGAAACACTCACAAGCCTAGTTTAACGTCTTGGCTAAGACGGAGCCGATTCTCCTCTTAGGAGAGATAGGAAGCACACTTGAGGAGT
The DNA here is from genome assembly GCA_033675215.1 of Rhodiola kirilowii. NCBI lineage: Eukaryota > Viridiplantae > Streptophyta > Magnoliopsida > Saxifragales > Crassulaceae > Rhodiola > Rhodiola kirilowii. The sequence goes on along the minus strand of CM066203.1, from coordinate 9,012,160 downwards.
CTTTTGCTAAGATCCCTCCTCAAGCAGAGCCTTGGACTTGATCGTGTCAAACCACCTTCAAATCCCATTTGAATTTCTTCCCACCAATTCCACAATGGGCTTTCCTTTGCAAGTTCGAACTTTTCATAGATGTTGAAAATCCCTTTATAGCTAAGGGGTCATGGTACCTTTTTCCAAATGATCTTGCAAAATATGGCACGAAGCTCCCAAACTTGTCTCGAGACGTCGGAATGAAGAAAGAGTCTTCAAAATTTGTCTCGAGCTTGATGGGCACACCCTCCTTTAATTTCTCAATAATTTCCTTGGGTGCCCATTCCTCAATATCCCTCTCTAAGCTTTTTCCTTCTTGAATGCGAGTTGGTTCCTTGGTTTCCTCCATGAAAACCTCAACGAAGTCTCTATACCCTTGAAGACTTTCGATCTCTATACGCTCTTCCTCTATCTTGTCCTCATCAAGGAATTGGGATTCACATTCAAGCTCGTTCGTAGCGGGAGGAGAGAGTTCTTCTTCAACAACAAAAGGTGTTTCCTCAATGCAAGAGGCATCGTCATTGAAGAGTTCCTCATTGGAGAGCCGAGGCGTTGATAGAATGGTGGACTCTTGTGTGTTCTCGTTCAAATGATCTTGAGATGTGCTAGTAGTGAAGGATGCTTCACTTTTGCATTCTACCTCGTCTTCGTCACAAGATTCACCATCCCTTTGGTTGTAATGGGTTACGGTGCCGACTCTCCAAAGTTCATCCTCCCTTTCTTGATCCCATTCTTCCCTCGAGACATTAGATTCAAGGACTTCTTCTTCGGGTACCTCCTCTTCTTCATCCAAGTTTTCGTTTTCCATTGCTATTTGTGCCATCTCAGCTAGGTGCTTATCCATGCGAGCCTCCAATTTTTTCATTTGAGCTTTCATCTCCTTTTGGTCTGCTAGGTATGTGGCAAGCATGGCTGCAAGAGCGGAGGGCACATTTGATGGTTGAGGGGGTTGAGGGTATGGAGGGTAGGAGTGTTCTACTTCAAAGTGTTGGCCATCATCCCAATTTGGAGTGTAATAACTTGTCGGATGGTCATGCTCCTGATAATAAAAATTCATGTGCTCCTCCTCTTGATAGTATCCCTCATTAGAGTAGACTTGTTGGTTTTGGTCGTTCATCCAATAGTCTTCACAATGGGCATTTGGTTGACCCTCTTCATAATAATCTTCATCGTGCATGACTAGTTGGTTATAGTGATCCATCCTCGCAAAACAAGATTAACGAAGTCAGTAAGGAATATGAGAGAAAAAGAAGAATATACAAGCATAAGAAAAAGAAAAATATTTACAAGACAAACTAAACTAATCTAATAGCACCTAGTTAATTAACCTATCCCCGGAAACGGCGCCATTTGATCGGCTGTAATTCAGTATAAATATTCAATAAGAATTATCAAATACTTATGCCAAACACGGTTAATCAAAACAATTTATATTTTGACTCGGGGAATCCGAGGTCGTACCCAGAGGATAGGTGATCAAACTAATTGGTGCTAACGATTAAACCTAGAGTGTCTAATGGTTTGGGGGGGGGGGGTTTTGATCCTCTAAGAGGTTGATAGCAAATAATTCACTATCTGAAAAAGAGATTTAGTCAATGGAATAAGTAAACAATCAATCAAGGATGACTAGGGTTCTAATCCCTCCTAGACAATTATTGTGACGGCAAATTAGAACACCATTGATGAATTCAAACATACACATATAGAATTTAGCCATGTAACATTAATACCAAGTTCCACTCGCGCTACAACCTAGCATTAAGAGGTTACACCTCGCATAGCACCTCACACTCGCGCTCTATTGGTGCTATAGTGCATTATTTATCTAGCCTCACACTCGCGCTTTATTGGCTAAATAAATCATGCACTTGTTAAAATCAAGCCATTCTCATTAAGGTTAAAGCATCGCCATGTAACGCTAAAATCCTAATGTCCCTTCATTTCTATCATTTGATAACATACTTTTCAGGGGTTAGCTACATCAAGTATGGAATCAACTAGAATTCCTATTTCGGACTTGTCAAGAACATGTCATAGGTAATTCAAATAACATTAAGTTCAAATGAAGAAAAGTCATGTGTAAAATCATTCATCAATGGTATTCATAGTATTAGCAATGTCACAAACATGTCTAGGGGTTCATAGAACCCCAACCAATATCACTACTCACTCATGGTGAGATTACAACCCATAATAACCATGGAAAAACAGAAAAACATGTAGAGTGTAGAGTTTAGAGATCTAGAACCAATATGGAGCAACAATGATGGAAGATGATCGCGATTTGAGTAGTTGATGATGATCAAATAGGATGTATTCTTCTCCCAGCAACTTTTTGTCCAAAAACCAGCTGAAAATCGCCCAGAAAAATCCGATCTTTGCTGAAAAACCCTAACTTTCTATTTATAGTTCAGCAGAAAAACGCAGCCTTTACGACGTGTGCGTTCGCACAGATGGTTTGTGCGTTCGCACAGATGCCTGAAATTCTGTTCTGTGCTTTCTTGGCCTCAGTTTGTGCGAACGCACAACATTGTTGTGCTTCTGGTCTAGATTGTGCGTTCGCACAGATGTAGGTGTGCGTTCGCACAGAAGGCAAAAATACTGACTTGTGCTTTCTTGATTTGAGTTGTGCGAACGCACAACATTGTTGTGCTTCTGGTTTGTTTTGTGCGCTCGCATGGAGTGGACTGTGCGAACGCACAAGGCTGTTCTGGCAATCTTAACCTCTGAATTTGGTCTTGGCGTCAACTAGAGAGCTGTAGCCCTTTGAGTTAGCTTTCCAACAAGCTTTGAATCAGCCAAATCGGACACTAAATGAGATCTGTAGGTCCAAAATACCCCGGAGAGGTCGGTTTGTCCCGTAATACCCAAAAATCCGTGTTTTTGCTCCGAACTGCTCGGTTTTGCTCCAAAATCAATGTCCACTTGTGTTCTAAGCTTAAACTCTGTAATTTGCCTGAAATGAACCACAAGGCATCAAATAGCAAGTGAAATCGTGATAAAACGAATGAAATAATAAGCATAGAGGTTGCCTAAAATGCATATATTTTAGTGCTATCATCCGTGCGAGGCGCGAGGGGAATGACTCGGGCGAGCGGGTTGTCGATCGGGCGAGCGCCTAAAGCATCCGAGTGCTGTGCAGAGAACGCTCGGGCGAGCGAAATATGGATCGGCCGAGCGTGGGCGGGCATGGACGATCCCGTGCTGTGCGCTAAAAATGCTCGGGCGAGCGTAATCTTGGCTTGGCCGAGCGTCCTGATGAGGTGTCGAATTCGAAGCTCAACTCCACACTTATGCATTTGCGCACTCTTCCAAGACACGAAACCATCATATAAGCGATTCTAAGCACTTCGATCACAATGGGTTCACACCAACCATGCATCTTAACGATCTTGAACCAATATGAACACTTACAACGGGCTACCTCCCGGGAGGGCCTAGTTTAACGTCTTGGCAAAGACCGAGCTGAACCTCCTAGTAGGAGAATTTAGAAACGAATTTTGGGAGGCCTCAATCGGTCAAGTCATGTAGGGTGATAGAGGTGTTCTCGGGATCTTGGGGAGCTCCATGGTAGAGTTTAAGTCTTTGCCCATTGGCTTTGAAAATTTCCCCTCTTGAGTTGAACAAGGTGACATGTCCGTCCTCAAACACCTTTTGAATTTTGAATGGACCCGTCCATCTTGACTTAAGCTTTCCCGGAAATAACCTCAACCTTGAATTGAACAGTAGGACTTGGTCCCCTTCTTTAAACTCTTTCCTCAAAATCTTCTTGTCATGCCATTTCTTTTGCTTTTGCTTGTAGATCTTGGCATTTTCGTACGAGTCTAGTCTTATTTCATCTAGCTCATTCAAGTCCAATAGCCTCTTTTCTCCGGCGCTTTTCATGTTAAAATTCAATTCTCTAACCGCCCAAAATGACTTATACTCCAATTCAACCGGTAGGTGGCAAGGTTTCCCATAGATGAGCCTAAAGGGAGACATCCCTATAGGTGTCTTGAAGGCGGTCCTATACGCCCAAAGAGCATCATCCAATTTTGAGGACCAATCCTTCCTTGAATTTCCCACCGTCTTGTCTAGTATAGTTTTGATTTCTCTATTCGAGACTTCCACTTGACCACTAGTTTGAGGGTGGTAAGGTGTAGCAACCTTGTGGTAGACCGCATATTTCTTCAAGAGCGCCTTAAATTGCTTTTCCTTGAAGTGAGCTCCCCCGTCACTAATTACGGTTCGTGGGACTCCAAATCTATGGAAGATCACCTTCTTGAAAAGCTTTGTTATGACCTTGGCATCTTGAGTTGGGGAGGCTATAGCTTCGACCCATTTGGAAACATAATCAACCGCTACGAGAATGAAACGGTTCCCATAGGAAGGAGGGAAAGGGCCCATGAAGTCTATTCCCCACACGTCAAAGATCTCCACTTCTAGAATTACTTGTTGGGGCATTTCATCCCTCTTGGAGATATTCCCACTCCTTTGGCACTTGTCACAAGCCTTCACAAAATTGTAGGCATCTTTGAATATTGATGGCTGATGAGTCGAATTCTCGACTCATTTACATACCCATTTACGAAGAGTTTTGGTCCATTCCTGATGCTATTTTGATGCCATTTGACCCACTTGATTGCCATTTCAGGTTAGAAACCAACCTTACGGTCCCCGGGTTCAAAAAAATCAATTCTCGAAGAAAACCGAAGTTTCGGAGCAAAAATATGGATTTTCGAGCATATTGACCTTTGCATCTTGTTTTGGGCGGCCAGCGCTCATACGATGTCCGAATTGGTCGATTCAAAGCTTGTTGGAAAGGTATTTCAAAGGGCTACAACTTTGTAGTTTACACCAAGATCAGATTCGGATGGTAAAAGGCTCTGAGAAGCCAAACCGGCCGGCTCAATTAGTGCACAAATCTGAGCCGCCCGGCTCAAATGGTCAGAGACTCCAGAGGAAGCCAGCCACAAGCCGAACCAGCCGGTTCAATTTCCTTCACAATTTGAACCGCCCGGTTCAAAATCTCAGCAAGTTCTCGCCCAAGCCTCCCCTAATTGAACCGGCCGGTTGAGGATCCTTCATGCATTTGAACCGGCCGGTTGAGTCGTAAAGACAGGATTTTTGCTGCTTTCTATAAATTGAAACTTAGGGTTTTTTAGGAAAAAGGCTGATTTTTGGGGGAGAAAAACTGTGGGTTTCTAGATAGAATAAGCTACCAAGGCTTCAAGGGGGATCATCCATTGAAGATTGAAGATCCAAAGGGGGAAGAAGATCATCTACACTTTGGTTTATTCCTTCCATTGTGTTTTCATCTATGTACTCAATACAATTTGTGTTTGTCTATGAACATGATTTGTGAGTAGTGTTTTGTATTCTAGGGTCCTATGGACCTCATGTGTGTTAATACTCTTTATCTATTATGAACAAATGCTAGAATAACATGTTTGGATGATTGTGAATCTACTTTGAACTAATGCCAACTCTATGCCCACCAAGTGTTTGATAAAATGCCTAAGTGGTCTAAAAACATAAATTTGAGGTTGAGTGCTCTAGCGAGCGATACTAAGAGTTCTAGAATGAAAGTAGAATCACCATTGCTTGATGACAATCACTAGCGTGACTCATTTTAGCATTGAGATAGGTTTGATCTTAAACCGCTCATTGGATATTGATCATTGAGCTAGCGCTAATGATTGAGAACCTTTGCGTAGGACGTGAGCTAACAATATCTAGCGATTGAAGCTCACGTGCGAGGTGCCTCTCCCTTAAATCAAGTAACAACATCTAGCGATGGAATTTGATTTAATAGTCGCACGCCTTAATCTAATCATCTAACATGATTGTTTTTGCATGAAATCGAATTCTTGGAGTCTTAAAACACACATGAGTGAAGTAGTTCCCTAGAGTACACCTTTTGCCTTGGTAGTGACATTATCTCTAGATCCCTTAGTTTATTTACATTGCTTATATACATTTTCTTTAGTAACTTCACCAATCAAACTTCCGCAATTAGGATAGACTTATCGGAACGAAATCGAATAGTGCTCATAAGTTTAGAATTGCTCCTTGGACGACCCGGTACTTACCGGTCATTATAAATTATTTTTGACTTGTACTAAAAATACAACGTTCAAAATGGCGCCGTTGCCGGGGAGCAATGAATTAACTAGAGCACTAGAGTAGATTTTGTGAGATTTGGACTATTCTTGTAAATATTTTTCCTTTTCTTTTGTACATCCTATACACTCATATCTCTTGCTAATTTTTGTTCTATTGTTTTGCGAGGATGGACTCATACAAACAACAAGTCTTTCACAATGAAGAATATGACCAAGAGGAGAAGCATCGAAATGCCTATTGGGAAGATCATGGCTATCCGACACATTCATACCCTCCTTATCCGGATGATAGCCAATACTCATTTGAAGATGACTCCCACCCTCAATATCCCTTGGATCCTCAACCTAATAGTGGACCTTCCATCCTTGAATTGATTGCCATGCTTCAAGCTAGTCAAGAGGCCGAACGAGTTGATCTAGAGGCCTACCGAGCACAAGTTGCCCAAGATCGTCTAGACACGCAACAAGCTTTCCAAGCTTTATACCAACGCATGGATGAACTCCTAGCTCAAAGAAAAGTGTTGGAAAGCGCATTGGCGCGACAAGCAATGGAGAATGGGGACTTGGATAGAGAAGAAGAGGTTTCCGAAGAAGAAGTCCTTGAATCTAGTGATGATGAATTATCAAATGGCTCTTTTGAAAAGCTCGGCCAAGCTATCAAAGAGCTAGATGAAGACGATTCAAGCACAAAAGACTACACCCTCGGGACGCCCTCACCTCCACCGATGCTAGGCGAGCTTGAATCTCTTGAAGGTGATGAGATAGAGGAAGAGCATATTGAACAAAAAGGATTCCAAGAGTATGAAGACTTTGTTGAGGTATTTATGGACGTGACTAGGGAGTCACCTCGCATACAAGGAGACGAAAGTTTAATGAGGGAGATTGAGAATTGGGCACCCAAGGACATCATTGAAAAACTAAAGGAGGGTGTGCCCTTCAAGCTTGAGACAAGTTTTGAGGACCCTTTCTTCACTACGACGTCTCGAGACAAGTTTGGGAGCTTCGTGCCATATTTTGCAAGATTATTCAAAAGGAGCTCCCATGACCCCTTAGCTCTAAAGGGTTCAACACTTATGAAGGGGTCGAACTTACAATTGAAAGTCCATCGTAGGCTTGATGGACGAGAATTCAAATGGGATTTGAAGGTGGATTGACACCCTAAATGTCCAAGGCCCCGTGAGAAGGGATCCTAGCAAAGGACTTCTCACGAGTGATTGTATGGGGCGCTTTGCTACGTCTTTGCCAAGACGGGAAAAACTAGGCCCTCACGGGAGGTAACCCGGTTTGTAAGTTGTCTATTCATGTTCTTAATGCTTAATTGTTTGGCATGATCATCGCATGACTTGAGCGTGACTTGAATAATGAGTGTGGCGTGTGCTTTGTCTTTAGAGAATGAGATCTTAAGTGTGGAGTGAGTCCTACTCACTAAAATTCCACTTTTCACATTTCCCTTGATTTATCAATGAATAATGATGTTGCCCTTGTGCTCTTGTGCATGTTATGAAGGATGTAGACTACTTTCCTTGTGTGAGGTCTATGAAACTTATGCCATGATGTTACCATGTAACTAGTGAAGCTCACTTGCTCATACTTGCGTTGCCTTGTATGTCACTTGTTACTTTTAACCTCTTATGTTTTTCTTGTCATCAAGGGAGTTATTTACACCATGTTCAATCACGTCTTGCACGTTAGCGTCTTTTCTCTTGATGAGGCAAATTTACAAACGAGGGGAGTTCCTATGCGCCTTTATCTCATTTTCTTTATTGTTTGCGCTTAGGGACTAAGCTTACTCTTAAGTGTGGAGTGGATTTATGCACGTCGTTCACATGCTCACATGCTTTCATGCCTTGCATATCATTTATTGAATGAACACTTGCATTCATGTATTCTATCCCCAACATGAGAGTGTAAAACCATATAGGCTTGTGACTATCAACTCTAAATCTCTATAAATGACATCTAGCCTATTCGTCACATTTATTGGATCTTGAACCTAGAACCGACCTAGTCCTACGAATGTGCATTCTTGGGATTCAATATCATTGCTATCTCTTGTCTATCTAATTCTCTAAGTATTTTCGTTGAAATACCTTGGAACAAGTTTTAGCAAGCATTTTTAAAATTTTCACGAAAAACTTAGACCTTTTGTTTGCCCCTTGGTGACTTGAGTTTTCTAATTTAGTGCCATGCCTATGCTTGATTCCCACACATTCCATACACTTTTTGAACATATCGTCAAGTTTTAAGTGTGGAGTCAAAAATAAAAGAGGGCGAGGCCCCATTCAAAAAAAAGGAAAGAAAAAAAAGGAGAAAAAAAGAGGAAGAAAAGATTTTTGCGGTCAAAGAGGGCAAAGCCCCGACTAAAAACTTTCTCGAGGTACCCGAGAAGTTTTGCTCCAAAATATACAAATGCCGGGGGTTAGGGAGGTAAGTCTCCCCTCGAAAGCATTTGTAGGCCAAAGGCCGTTCCAAAAAGAAAATAAGAAGCACTTAAAACTTGACTCTATGTTTTTTCTCCATTTTTTTATTTGTGCGGGATTCATCATTTGCATGTGTGCTAGTTGGAATGACTTTTGGACGACCCATGTGCTTGCACGGGAGTTATCATTTGGTCTTTGCTTGTTTTATAAGAACTCTCTTGTCGAACTCCTCTTCCCTTATGGATTATGGCTAAGCGCCTAAAACTTGGGAATGAGTTCCATGTCGCAAACCCATGGACTAGCCCTAGCTAGCATAGGTGAACGATTGACGTTTTTTGTGCAAACTAAAAGCTTCACTTCTATTGTATTGCCTTGAAAATGAGTAGACTTTTGGATGAGGCATTTGAAAGCTTTAGTATTAATGATCTTGAATGCGCAACCTCATAGGATACTTAAATGGTTCAAAAGTTCTTTTGATGATATTGTGATGGTAGTCCTAGCGTGGGGTGAGGGATTGGTTTTGAGAAATCCTTGCCTTGGTTAAGCACTCTTGAATTCACTCTTATGGGATAAGTGCATTTTGGGATTTGTGAGTATTCCCTTTTCTGAAAACTCTCACGAGACTATAACTCGTCCACTAGGGTAGACTAGGGGTTTAAAGGCTTGGTGCATATGCTAAATGCACTCGTCACACCTACGAAAAGGAGTTAGATTGTAAATATGTGTTAGAGTAGTTAGTAATAAAAGTTTGAGACATTAAATGGATGATAGGAGCAAATGGGCGTTAAACATAATGACTTAGCTATTTGAAATTTGTTTCTCTTTGGCTTGATTTCATTGTTTGCTCGGGACGATCAAACTCTAAGTGTGGAGTGTTTTGATGAGTCGAATTCTCGACTCATTTACATACCCATTTACGAAGAGTTTTGGTCCATTCCCGATGCTATTTTGATGCCATTTGACCCACTTGATTGCCATTTCAGGTTAGAAACCAACCTTACGGTCCCCGGGTTCAAAAAGATCAATTCTCGAAGAAAACCGAAGTTTCGGAGCAAAAATATGGATTTTCGAGCATATTGACCTTTGCATCTTGTTTTGGGCGGCCAGCGCTCATACGATGTCCGAATTGGTCGATTCAAAGCTTGTTGGAAAGGTATTTCAAAGGGCTACAACTTTGTAGTTTACACCAAGATCAGATTCGGATGGTAAAAGGCTCTGAGAAGCCGAACCGGCCGGCTCAATTAGTGCACAAATCTGAGCCGCCCGGCTCAAATGGTCAGAGACTCCAGAGGAAGCCAGCCACAAGCCGAACCGGCCGGTTCAATTTCCTTCACAATTTGAACCGCCCGGTTCAAAATCTCAGCAAGTTCTCGCCCAAGCCTCCCCTAATTGAACCGGTCGGTTGAGGATCCTTCATGCATTTGAACCGGCCGATTGAGTCGTAAAGACAGGATTTTTGCTGCTTTCTATAAATTGAAACTTAGGATTTTTTAGGAAAAAGGCTGATTTTTGGGGGAGAAAAACGGTGGGTTTCTAGAGAGAATAAGCTACCAAGGCTTCAAGGGGGATCATCCATTGAAGATTGAAGATCCAAAGGGGGAAGAAGATCATCTACACTTTGGTTTATTCCTTCCATTGTGTTTTCATCTATGTACTCAATACAATTTGTGTTTGTCTATGAACATGATTTGTGAGTAGTGTTTTGTATTCTAGGGTCCTATGGACCTCATGTGTGTTAATACTCCTTATCTATTATGAACAAATGCTAGAATAACATGTTTGGATGATTGTGAATCTACTTTGAACTAATGCCAACTCTATGCCCACCAAGGGTTTGATAAAATGCCTAAGTGGTCTAAAAACATGAATTTGAGGTTGAGTGCTCTAGCGAGCGATACTAAGAGTTCTAGAATGAAAGTAGAATCACCATTGCTTGATGACAATCACTAGCGTGACTCATTTTAGCATTGAGATAGGTTTGATCTTAAACCGCTCATTGGATATTGATCATTGAGCTAGCGCTAATGATTGAGAACCTTTGCGTAGGACGTGAGCTAACAATATCTAGCGATTGAAGCTCACGTGCGAGGTGCCTCTCCCTTAAATCAAGTAACAACATATAGCGATTGAATTTGATTTAATAGTCGCACGCCTTAATCTAATCATCTAACATGATTGTTTTTGCATGAAATCGAATTCTTGGAGTCTTAAAACACACATGAGTGAAGTAGTTCCCTAGAGTACACCTTTTGCCTTGGTAGTGACATTATCTCTAGATCCCTTAGTTTATTTACATTGCTTATATACATTTTCTTTAGTAACTTCACCAATCAAACTTCCGCAATTAGGATAGACTTATCGGAACGAAATCGAATAGTGCTCATAAGTTTAGAATTGCTCCTTGGACGACCCGGTACTTACCGGTCATTATAAATTATTTTTGACTTGTACTAAAAATACAACGTTCAATGGCCAATAGAGTCCACTTTGAAGCACCTTAGCCGCGGTCTTAGAACTCCCTCCGTGGCCTCCACAAGGCAAAGAATGACAATGGTGCAAGACTCCCTCTATGTCCTCATCGGCTACACATTTTCTATAAATTCCATCCGAACAAAGCTTGAAAAGGTGGGGCTCATCCCAATAGTATCGTCTTGCATCATGCGCAAATTTCTTCTTTTGATTGTAGTTCATGTTTGGAGGAAGTACCTCACAAACCTTGAAGTTCACTATATCGGCGTACCATGGAGTGGGTGCATTTTCGATCCTCATCAAGTTCTCACCAAGAAAAGAGTCCTCAATAGGCAACTCCTCACTTGAAGTCCTCTCCCTCAAAGGCTCAAGTCTAGAAAGGTGATCGGCGACCAAATTTTCTACTCCCTTTTTGTCTTTGATTTCAATGTCAAAATCTTGGAGTAGAAGCACCCATCTTATGAGCCTAGGCTTGGCATCTTTCTTAGAAATTAGGTACTTGATGGCGGCATGATCGGTATAGACTATGGTTTTGGATCCCACCAAGTATTGCCTAAATTTCTCGAAGGCATAGACAATAGCTAGCATCTCTTTCTCCGTTGTGGAGTAGTTTGATTGAGCTTGGTTCAAGACCTTGCTCGTGTAGTAGATCACATGTAGCTTTTTGTCTACCCTTTGCCCTAGAACGGCTCCAATGGCATAGTCACTTGCGTCGCACATAAGCTCAAAGGGGAGTCCCCAATTGGGAGGTTGGATGATAGGAGCGGATGTGAGGGCCAACTTTAGCTTCTCAAAAGCTTTAGCACAAGGGTCATTGAATAAGAAAGGAGTATCAATATGCAAGAGATCGGTCAATGGCTTGGCAATCTTAGAGAAATCCTTAATGAAGCGTCGGTAGAACCCGGCATGACCAAGAAAGCTTCGAATTCCCTTGACATCTCTAGGGGGTGGAAGTTTTTCAATTACTTCAATCTTAGCCCTATCCACCTCAATTCCTCTATTAGAGACAAGATGTCCAAGCACAATTCCTTCTTGTACCATGAAATGGCACTTTTCCCAATTCAAGACTAGATCGGTCTCAATGCATTTATCGAGAACCTTTGAAAGGTTCTCGAGACAAGAGTCAAATGAGGAACCATAGACCGAAAAGTCATCCATGAATACTTCCATTGTATTTTCAATGAAATCGGAGAAAATGGCCATCATGCACCTTTGGAAGGTTCCCAGCGCATTACATAGCCCAAAGGGCATACGTCTATACGCATAGGTTCCATAAGGGCACGTGAAGGTGGTTTTCCCTTGATCTTGAGGGTGAATAGGGATTTGAAAGAATCCACTATACCCATCAAGGTAACAAAAGTATTCATGGTTAGCTAGTCTCTCAAGCATTTGATCAATGAAGGGGAGTGGGAAATGATCTTTCTTAGTGGCCTTGTTAAGTTTACGGTAATCAACACACATCCGCCACCCCGTGACGGTGCGTGTAGGGATTAGTTCATTTTTCTCGTTCTTGACTACCGTCAAGCCACCTTTCTTTGGGACAACGTGGATTGGGCTCACCCATTCCGAGTCGGGAACGGCATAAATGATTCCCGCTTCCCTCAACTTAGTTATCTCCTTAAAGACGACTTCCCCCAACGTGGGGTTTAACCTCCTCAACCTCTCTCGGGTTGGTCTAGCATCATCATCCAAAGAAATCCTATGCATGCATATATCGGGGCTAATCCCTTTCAAATCATCAATGGAATAACCAATTGCACCCTTATGAGTTCTAAGCACATGCAAAAGTCTAGAGGTTTCAAACTCATTCAAAGATGCATTCACTATTACAGGAAAAGTAGAGTTGGGACCTAGGAATTCATACCTTAGACTTGTAGGTAGAGCCTTAAGCTCTACCCCACAAGGTCCCTTACCTTCTCCTTTCTCCGTTCTTTCTTTTCCATCATCTTTTTCCTCTTCTTGTTCCTCCTCATCCATCATCAACAAATCCATCATAGAGTCACCTATGCTTTCATCACTCAAAAGTTCTTGCTCAATGGAAGTTAGTTCATCACAAGAAAAATCATCATAAGCATCAAGCAAGTTACAATCCAATGAATCACTAGGGGCACTACATGCTTGTCTTAAATGGAACTTGATTTTCTCTCCCCCTATCTCAAACTCTAGTGAATCATATATGCAACTAATCACCGCCCTAGTAGTTTTCAAAAATGGCCTTCCCAAAATGATTGGGATCTCTCGCTCCTCCTCCATCTCAAGAACAAAGAAATCCACGGGGATGTAAAACTTCCCCACCTTTACGGGCACGTCCTCTAAGATTCCACTAGGGATCCTAGAGGAGCGATCCGCGAGGCGTAGACTAATGGAGGTAGGCACGAGAGTTCCCATATCAAGTTTCTTATAGAGAGAGTAGGGCATTAATGAAATACTAGCACCTAAATCACACAATGCCTTGCTTATGTTAACATCACCAATTGTAATAGGAATTGAAAATGACCCCGGATCTTTTTCTTTCTTAGGCATGGGGCTTTGCACAATAGCACTACACTCCGCATTTAGATCTACCAAGCCAATTTCCGAAATTTCACGCCTATGAGAAATGACATCCTTAAGAAATTTACTATAAAGGGGCATTTGGGATATTACCTCGGAGATTGGTAGTGTCACATTGATCTTCTTCATCATCTCCGCGAACTTTTGGAAGTGTGATTCATTGTTCTTCTTTAGTTGCCTTTGCGGAAATGGCATTGGAGGTTTGTATGGTGAAGGCTCCTTAGTGACTTCCTTCGTTGAACTCTTAGAGGGAACTTCCTTTGGTGTGGGCATTTCTTCTTCGACCTCTTCCTCCCTCTCTTCAATGATAACGGGCATCCTTGTGCTCTCATCCTTTTCCTTGGGTGAAGGGGGCTTGTAGGTGGTTCCACTCCTCAATGTTATAGCATTCACGTGCTCATTTTGATGGAAGTCCAGCTTAGAGGGAAGTTTCCCTTGTTGTCTAGATGATGAGCTAGCTTGTTGAGCGAGTTGGGTCTCCAACATTTTACTATGAGTAGTCATCTCATCCATTCTTTGGAACATTTGATCCATTCTTTGATCGGCTTTTGCTTGATTTGCCACAAGATTAGCTAAGATATCAGTCATGATTTGATCTCGTGCATTTTGATGAGTTGGGGCTTGTGGTTGTTGAGTGCTCATTCCTTGATAATTCCCTTGTTGTTGATAACCTTGAAAATTTGCCCTTGGTTGATATTGAGCTTTTTGTTTTAATTGGCTAGATTGACCTTGTTGGACTTGCCTTTGATAGCCTTGCCCTTGCCCTTGGTAGTCTTGGTTCCTTGAGGTGAAACCGGGAGGGGCATTGTTCTTTTGGCGCCAATCGGGATCATACTTGATCGGTTCGGTTGTCTTGTATGAAAAATTTGGATGATCCCGGTCTCTCCCATAGCTTGTTTGATTTCTTTGCAAGAAATTAACATCCTCTTCACCTTGGATCTCTTCTTGAGGAAATGTGTGAGGGCAATCATCTTCTTTATGGGATGGACTTGTGCAAATGGCACAAACTCTAGGTTGTTGGTGCGATTGCTTCACATGAAGAGCACTAAGGGAATTTGTTAAGGCATCAATCTTCTTACTAAGGGCTCGGACTTCATCTTTTGAATCCGCCTCATTTACCTCCTTCGTCTTGCCTTGTCTCCTTGGGACGTTCCGATCACTCCCCCAATGGTGAGAATTTCTTGCGATTCTATCTATAATAGCTCCGGCATTTGTGGGGTGTAGTTCCATGAATGCACCACCGGCGGCTTGGTCCATTTGCCTTTTTGATTCATTATCCACGCCTTGATAGAAGATTTGGATTAAGGTTGGCTTGTCTATGTTGTGGTGTGGGCATTCTCTTTGTAGCTCCTTGAAGCGTTCCCATGCCTCATAGAAACTCTCATCCTCTCCTTGCTCAAATGAGTTGATTAAGTTTTTTAGCCTTTGAGTTTTAGCCGGCGGAAAATATTGGAGAAGGAAAGCTTGGGCTAGCTCGTTCCATGTTGTGAAGGTGTTGGCATCATGGCTCCACAACCAATCCTTGGCTTTCCCCATTAGAGAGAAGGGGAAAAGCCTTAGATAGATCGCTTCCTTTGGTACGTTATTTATTTTGAAAGTCTCGCACAACTCAAGGAAGGATGTTAGGTGGGCATTGGGATTTCCTATCCCGGAGAAGGCATTGTTGCCCACCATGTTGATCAACGCCGTTTTGAGCTCAAATTGAGGAGCATCTACTCCCGGTGGAGCTATTGGTGATCGAAAACCGGTGAGGCTCGGGGTAGAATAGTCCTTTAGGGGCTTCTCCCCATTAGGTTCATCACCATTTACTCGTGCCATATGTTGTGGTCTTCGCTTTCGCGGTAGTCTTTTGTTCCGAGAACCTTCTCCCTTGGCTCTCTCTTTATCCAAGAAATATCTCAAAGATTCCTCAAAGTTAATGCTTGCTTTTTCCTTCGCCTTAAGTCTCGTTAGCATTCAATCAAGACCTATAAGATCAAGGAAAGCCGTTAAGTTGCAAGCAATAACACAAGCGATAGCAAGAGAAACAAGTGAAATAATCCAAATCTTGTAAAATCTACTTTAGTTCCCTAAGTTAATTCGTTGCTCCCCGGCAACGGCGCCATTTTGAACGTTGTATTTTTAGCACAAGTCAAAAACAATTTATATTTGACCGGTAAGTGCCAGGTCGTCCAAGGAGCAATTGTAAACTTAGGATCACTATTCAATTTTACTCAATAAGTCTATTTCCAATTGGTTGTGAGAAATGTGATTATCAATTATCGAACAATGATTAATACGATGTAAAAGGTTGTTTTCAAGATTTTAAAAGGCGTTCCTAGGGTACTACTTCCCTCCTTGGTGCATTCAACTCTCAAAGGTTCAATTTCATGCAAGAACGAATAATGTAAATGATAGATTTAGGCGTGTCCCTATTAAATCAAATTCAATCGCTAGATGTTGTTATTCGATTTAAGGAGAAGACACCTCGCTCGTGAGCTTCAATCGCTAGATATTGTTAGCTCATGTCCTACTCAAGGGCTTTCAATCATCAACGCTAGTTGAGTAATTGATAACTCATGAGCGGTTTTAAGATCAAGCCTATCTCAGTGCCAAAATGAGTCACGCTAATGATCGCCACTTGACAAGGGTGAATTTACTTCATTCTAGAATCATTAGTATCGTTCGCTAGAGCACTCTACTTCAAATTCATGTTTCTAGTCCACTTAGGCATTTTATCAAACACTTGGTGGGCATAGAATAGACATTTAGTCCAAGTAAATTCACAAATCATAACAAGTCTTCATTCATGCATATAATCAATAGATAAACGAGTTTTGTACACCAAGGAGGTCCATAGACCCCTAGAAACTAAGGGGACTACTCACTACTCATGTTCATAGACAAACAATAGTAGTTTTGTTACAAGGAAAATGAAGAAAAACACAAGGAAGTGTAGGATTTAGAGTGAAGAATCCCCCTATATCCTTGGAGTGCTTCGATTTGATGTGTTGATCTTCAAAACCCTTGAACTTGTCTCCAAAAACCCTCCAAAATCCTTGATATTCGTGCCCAAAACGAAACTTTCTATTTATAGCCAAACCCTAAAATTCCTGCCTTTCAGGCGACGCTCGCCCGAGCATTGGAGGTGCTCGGCCGGATGGTGTGAGAGTCGCGTGCTGGAGGCTCGATGGGCATGGACGCTCGGGCGAGCATAATGGAACTCGGCCGGGCGGGGCACGGCGTGAAGGGCGAGGGACTCGGTCGCGTCTTGGAGTACTCGGGCGAGTGTCCGGCTTGGTGGAGCAAGGACCTGGTCTTGGACCCAGGCACTCGGGCGAGCACGAAATGCGCTCGGGCGATCGATGGAGGGATCCGAGCGTGGTGCAAATGATGCCCGGGCGAGTGATCTCATGATCGGGCGAGCCTCGGGTTTGGTGGGGAACTGGTCGGCCTGTGCGAGGAATGCTCGGGCGAGCTTGCCCGTACTCGGCCGAGCGTTGAAACTATGCAAGAGATTTATCACTTTTGGCTCGAAATTCCTTTTATCTCCAAGAATTGGTGATCTTAAGTCCCGGAACCGTAGGATTGGTTTCTCACCTGAAATAGCAATAACGAGGGTTAAATGACGTCAAAAGAGGCTCGGAATGAATCAAAACATCTAGTAAAGGCGGGAGGAGAATAGTCGAGAAATCGACTTATCAAAGATCACCCCATTGCATGCGCATCACCATCCCTTATAAAGTCAAAATCATTGTCGTTACTTATTTGTTAACGTTACAAATCCAAATTAAGAAGTAAATATATACTAATAAGTATAAATAAATGTATACCCATTTATTAGTATAATTACCATATTAAATCATACATTATAACGTTAGAAAATATAAGCTTTGAAATAAATATCCAACAATCCCCCACATGTTTCAAAACTAGAATAACCGTAGCAAATAAACATGTTGATGTCTTTTAGACTTGAATCAACAAAAACAAAACAATTTGAGAGTTCCGCAAATTTATAGTGTACTTTAAGGCTTTACACCAAACCCTGCATAATAAGTGTCCTAGTGAGTTTGCCTACAACTCATCTAGTTAGGCAGCCTTATACCTTGACACTTATTTAGGTGACTCATCAAATGTGTGTTCTTGCACACCCCATACAGGAATGAGTTCATTAAGAGATCAAATATCTCAGCCTTCCATCTAACAACATATTAAGACTTTCGTTTACATCAGATTACAATTATTCTTTCGTTTGACCACATTGAACCAGAACTCAATTGTGTTCGAATTCATGGTTGGGTATCCAGAATAATTCTAATATGATAGAGGCTTGAGTCCCATTTTCTTTGCCGTGTCCAGGACCATAAGTCCACACGAGCATCCTTTAGTGTGTCCAGGACCATACATCCACACACGCCGATGTGTCCAAGATCATTCCATCCACACAAGCCGCTGTGTCCAGAACCATTCCGTCCACACAGTCAGCTGCGTCCAGGACCATTCGTCCACACGATCAGCTGCGTCCAGGACCATTCGTTCACACAGACCGCTGTGTCCAGGACCATACCGTCCACACAATCAACTGTGTCCAGGACCATTCGTCCACACAGTCTGTTGTGTTCAAGACCATATGTCCACACAAGCCCTTTTGCTGTGTCCAGGACCAATCAGCTTCTTGACCTATCAATTCAACAACAATCAATTCAGATTCCATGGTTAGGTTCTACATGTCTGACTGAATCATTATCCATCAAAATCCATTTCTCATCAGGCCATGAACAATCATCGCATTACACCAGATTAAATAACATTGTAAGTAAACTAGATCATGATAATCGCATTTAATCAAAAATACCAATCAATCGATTCATTATTCAAATCATACCAAGATGAATCAACCTCAATTAAACTAAATGAGATTAAATGATATAATGAACAATAAAATTGACCATAATATATCAATCAACCCTGAACCAACCAACTCACTGGTTTGCTTTATTTTGATTGCCTCAGTGTAATATTTTGTACACCATGTCCATAAGCTACACCAATTTCACCAGCTAACCTCCGAATTATCCTTGGTAGTATCAGGGAGACGATCCTCAACTGGTGAATCAGTTTGTCCTTTTAAATGGAGGCAAACCCGGATCAAAATATGACAAGGTGAAAGGAAAGCTTCCCCACATTTGGACAAGAAGACCATAACTAGCAACATTGGATTGATGATAACTTACTCAGAGATATCAAAAACCTGATGGACTGAATCACATCAAATCAAACCGATTAAATTGAATTACAATTAATCCAAATCAATAATAACCATAATGGCTCAAGATTCAAAACATACTGTCTGAATCAACCTATTTAATCAAATCAGACTAATAATAGTTTCCACCAAACCTGTTTGAATCAAATCAAGTTGATTCATTTCATCGCTGATGAACCGAGCCAAATTGAGTTTCACATCAAATCCCATTTGCAGCAAAGGTTCGAACTTAGTTGCATAAGTCATAATCCAATTAAACAATTTAATTAACTCAAATTAAATTGAATCATACCTGATTGAACCAATCTAAATCGGATCAGTTGGATCATTTTATGAACCAAAACCAAGCTTATGAATGGTCTGTGACTCTCTGCAGCTGACAGTAGCAGCGTCTAGCAGCTTCTGTTCATCCTTGTAATCTCGGCTCCCGCCATGAAATCCTGTGAAAGTTTTGTCGAAACCAGACACTTTATTAGTCATATCATACACTCATACACAACTATAAATTAATGGAATACATAAATATAACCCAAATTCAGTTCGATAATTGAACCAATTAACCCAAAGGTTCAGGCGTTCAGCTACGGTTTATTCTTTCCAACACCATGGCAGATGTGCCGGCACCACGCCACCATCATGGCTGGAAAGCCAAAGTAGCAAACCGACATCACCTCAATATTATCTACACGACAAACCTGGCACTCACAAACCCGAGAGTCATAAGAAAACCCTACAAAAATAATTAACCCGTCTGGACAGTCCCAAATCCCTCCAGGCCATAACAAGCCATCAGAACTGCACGTTTTGATCCAGAACTCCTCATGAAACGGACTATAACATCAATCGCCTCTTGCAGCTCCTGGAACTGCTTCTCAGACTCGTCATTCTTCTTCAACAATGTATATCCATGCCTCTCAGCTCTTTCATAACAAGCCTGAAGCCCCTAAACCAAACTAATCTGAATCGGACTTGACCTTAGCCCATCCGCTATAGACTGCATAATCATCATCTTCTCTGACCTAAAGCTGTTATCCCAGTCGAACAGTACACTTATCGCTACCATCATCAAATAGCTCGCTAGAAGCTTTCAGGCCGTCAGATTCGCCGCGTAGCTGCTCGTCATTCCAGAAGCAGCACTTATCCTCAACAGCCATCAGGCACTGCAAGGCTCTTCGATTTTCTGACTCAACATATTTTTCGCTCAAGATTGTTGGAAATCAGAAATCGAAAAATGATACAAGAAAGCGAAATTGCAGAGCCGTAGAAAGTTCTACTGCACTTGAGCGAAAAACCGCCTAATCCTTGGTGCAAGATAACCAAGACGGCTCACTCCAGAGTTTACTCTGCTTTCTTCTTCAGTTGTGCACTCAACTAAGAAGAGATGGAACTCTCAAATTAACTTGTGGGAGAAAAACAAAATTAAAGAACTCTGGGAAAGATCACCCCATTGCATGCGCAGCACCATCCCTTATAAAGTCAAAATCATTATCGTTACTTATTTATTAACGTTACAAATCCAAATTAAGAAGTAAATATATACTAATAAGTATAAATAAATGTATACCCATTTATTAGTATAATTACCATATTAAATCATACATTATAACGTTAGAAAATATAAGCTTTGAAATAAATATCCAACAAAAGTGTCATTGATGAAGTTTGAACCCTCTATATTTTGTATGTTGTTATCCTTGTTAATATTCAAGTTTAGATAACGAAATTCAAAATGCTTTCATTATGTATTAGTGTCTTCGAACGACGTCGTTCTGTAGCGGTCGATTGCTGTCCAGTTTGTATGCAGGCCATAATATTCCATCAGTCTGGGCCTTGATATTTTTTAACTATCAGCCCAAACTCTCCCATACCGCCACATGTCCAACCTTATCCACTTTTGTCCAAACCAGTGAAGTGACCGTTGCGGATCTGTTGCTGACTAGACCAACGAAGACCCAAAATCAGAACATCTCTATAAATTTGAAACCCTAATTTAACTTCTCCAATTCTAAAGCGGAAGATAAACAAGATCCCCAAATCGAACAAAATTCCAATAGCCGTCACCGACAATGTCGACCAATTTCATCGCTTTCCAACCCGCCACCCTATCCGCCGCCGCCAGCGCTCGCCGCAAACCCGATCTCACCTCCAACTCCAACAATAACAACAAGCCGTTCTCCACCAGCTGGTTCACTCCGCTCTTCGGCTGGCCCAACACCCCAGACTACATCGACTCGGTTGCAGAGCCAGAGATGGCGGCAGATCCAGAGCCGAAGCCGGCGACGAGGTCCAGATTCGTGCCAGGTGGGTTCACGGACGAAAAGGCGAAGCAGCTGAGGATGATGACGACTGGGAAGGATGCGTTCCATGATGTGATGTACCACTCGGCGATTGCATCGAGGCTGGCTTCTGATTTCTCGACCAAGTCGGATTCTTGAGATCCTGTGATGCCTCCTTGGTGATGCCTGTATGTACTATGTGATGTGTGATTTCTTGTCCCACGTTATGGTTTGTTGTGTTGTTGTTGTTGTTGATGATGATGATATCGCGTATTATTAGGGCTAAGTTTTAGAAGCGTTTAGTTTACGTGGTATCAATGTTTCCGTTTCTTGAATAATACTGCATTGTATTGCGGATATAACTATGTAGTGAAACTAAAGTTGTGATCTTTATTTGCTACAGAACTCAGTTTCTGGTTAGTGTCTTTGGATCTGAATTTATATTTAATGAGTTTTGGTTTAAAACTTTGAAGTTGTGTTCATGCATTTTTGGGGGTTATTGTTCGAATTTTTGTAATTTAGTATTTGCGAATTATTGGAGGTTTGGTGGGAGATGAATGTGAATGCAAGCAATGTTATTGAGATAAGGATTGACAATGATGTATCGAGGTCAGCAATTTGATTTGGGTTGGATGAGGACAGAGAACTTGGCGTCATTACTCATTAGTGAATGTGAAATGGAGTGAATGTGATGTGTTGGATGGTAGTATGTTGATGGTGACGGTATATATGGATCTTGAGTTTGATTCTGGGACCTCATTTGGATCTTTGTGAATCAGCTATTGGAATATGCTGCTGTGATGTCACATATATGCCCAACAATTTGCAGCAACGTTGAATTGAATGTAAAATGATAGAAGATATTTTCATTCAACAAGTTGAATTTTGTATGTTATCTGTTGTGACATACTGAGTGAATAATACAAAAGTAATTTGTCCGGTTTGAAAAACACTGCTTAGTATTGAAAGGCTGCCTGAATCCCTGATAGTGTGAAAATATTATGTACTAAGCTTGGGCAGGATATCCTAGCCAATCTGCAAATGTCAACTAAGAACAACCTTAACAGAATCAAATGCATGAGAGTACCTGCTGATTCAATCTTCCAGCTGTGGTGCCTCTTGTTCTTCATAAGTTCTAAATTTAACTATGTTTGACAGTGATTGTGTTCGAAGCCAGCCATCTTCTGCAACTGAAACAGCCTGTAACAGAAAACAGTATTTCAATCTTTCACAAAAAACTTCTTTTGGGTAGAAATTGAAACAGACTTTGGATTGAAGTTGACCATTGCTAGGAACCGTGAGCTGACTTCACTTCCTGTGCCTGCTGATGTTTGAAAGTTGCAAGACAAACATCGACAAAAATGCAAGCCAGTTTTAAATTGAAATAGGAGTGTAACCATCAATCCAATAGCAGGCCAAATGCTCAGAACATGGTTCACAAATAGAGAACCTGATGCGTGATGAGAGTGTTGTGCTCCCTTGACTAACACCAAAAAGAGGTATCGAGCACCGAAGCCTCAGCTTCAAGACATGCCTCTGATATTTTTCCCTGGGAAGCACACTAAATAGAACCATCAAATGTCCTTTAAATGAAACATTATATGCTCCAAGGTTTTCCATGTACAACAGCATATAGCCACTGCAAATGGAAAATTCATCAAAAGGATGATTGGGGGTACAACAGAGCAAGAGAAGAAAAAAAGTTAACATACTGCACATGACTTTAGTTTCAGTAGCAGAAGGTTGGAATTCATACAGTTTAAAAGCTCAACTACAGTTCATTAATAGATGCGTAACTGTTCCCTTAAAGTCACAACTTGCAAACTCACTGATTGACTGCCCAGATATCAAATTGACCAATTGCATCAGAGAAGATGAGATATACTTGGATCAAAAGCTATCACTTTAGATTGAAACTAGCAACAGTTACATGCTTAGGAAGGCAAATACTTACATTAGACACATTTACTAACTGGGTTGACAGTATTGAGAATCAAGAATAATAAAATAAAGTCAAATAAATACACAGATCATTTTCTAATTATGCGACTCAACTGGATAATAAACTTTTAAGCTCCATCAAATGTTCATCATTTGAGATATTGAGAGAAAGACGAAGGTTACTTATCAGTGATTGTTGTTCCCAACTAAGAGGCCCTGATGCATACAAAGCCCTTAGTGTGCACCGGTAGCCTTGTAACTCTAACTGATGAATTCTGGCCACAGCTGCTTTCTCTAGTGACTCGAGGATGATATCATGTTCGGCATAGCTTGGGCCACAATGGGACTCAGCATCGCTAAGACCCTCATTCCTATCACTGGCAGGACCATAGTGGTTACACTCTCTCCAGCTGTCTGTCGTGCTACAACTACCAATGGAGCACAAATCAGTGTCTTCGTCATTGGAGTCAGAACTTGCAGAGGACAATCTGTCAACAGAATGATTTGGTTCATTCCTTTGTGCAATAACTGGAAACCTGATTATCAGAGACAAACATCCACGCTTTTTACCATCCACCTCACACTGAGAAGGTCTTATGTATGCATGTTCACCAGATGCATTGTCCATAGCTCGATTAGATTGACCCTCTTTCTCCACACGTCTGTATTTTCTTACAGCCCATTCAGAGTATTCACAGTCTGTAGGGCAATGTGGTGAATTGTTTTTGAATTTGTGTGTGAACCCAGCCTGCATGTCATAATGTTTTCCATCTTCACAGTTTGTGGATCGCTGCATGGAAAGCCAAAATTTAGAGATTATTAAACAAATAGCATGATATTGAATTGTCATGTAATCAAATACAGATTTGCTTCTGAAAGCTAGAAAGGAAACTACAAGGAGAGGAGACAACAGCCTTTTGGACTGGCCACGGTTTCAAACACATGCCACATATTTAGAAGATAACAGACCACTGAATAGTATGATAATAGAATATATGGCAAATACTGAAACCAGAATGCTAGATAGAATGATAGAATAAGGTTGTACCTTTCCCATCCGGATCCATTTGTCATCTTCCCAAGAATGTCTAAATCTGATTTCATCCATGCTTACTATAAGGTTCACCAAAGATCCATGAAGCTCAATGAGAACCCGCTTCCGTCCCAATCCCTTCAGGATTGTTCCTAATTTCCAGGAAAAGTTGTCAAACACCTCCACAATGTCACCAGAAACCCAGTTAGTGACTTCCACGGGAGGATGGGGTCTAATGGCCTTCCGAGACACCCAACCTATCACTGGCTCATCAGAAAATGTGTCATATTTGACAGTGTAGGTATGCCCATTACCAGATATTATTTCTGCTGGCCGCCAAGAGCCAGTTGACACCTCTCGTTTGCTGAAAACTTCTATTTTAGAACCTTTAATGAACGTCATGATTGCACCTTTCAAAATAAGCCTGAAATTTCAGCATTGTATAAAGTGTCAGCTTGTTAAAAACAACCCCTTTTCAGGTACAAACTGCATGTACTTGGTAATGCTACAGGAAAGCAAACCAACTGACTGTCATTTGTAGAACTATAAGGTCAAGTGTCCTCACAAAAGTATCCGTATAATACTCACTTGATCAGAAAGATCGACCATAATCCAGTTACTTAAATAAGGAAGTACGTCAATTTATAGAGTTTTACATAAACAATTTGAACTTTGATGGGTTTGACACACATTCCAAGCACATGATCATTTTACTTTTTACAAGCCATGCATCAACATGGCCTGGTAGTGGAAAGCTTACCAGAAAAATGTACAAGTCATTTATCTCTCTTTTGGAGATCTTTGTATTCTCACTGGTACTCTGTGTGTCATTTTAATTTATTGTGAGCCAGGTCACCTGCTGGCCCAGGACATAAACATGCAATCACGAAGACGAACATGGAGGGAACTGAACCAAGCCAGGCGCCCAAGCAACCATGGCTCATCCTTTCAGGTGATTAGTAGGGACCTGAGTCCTGACTGCTCATAAAGCAAAAAAAAAAGAAAAAAAAGAAGAAGAAGGCAGCAACCTAGTTGGACCAAGTCAACCAATGTGGATGTGGTATCTTGTCCTTGTTTGGAAAGGTTTTTGCAAAGCTGGCAGCTTTGCAGCTCAGCTAATAACTTCTTTTTTCAACAGAGTTCACAATGATGTATTCAGCACTGCCAGTGCCAACCTTGTTGTGTTGAATTTGAATCCCGATAAAATATTAAATGAAACCCACACACAGTATAAGTACTCCTTAATCGGCGTACTACACACAATATAGCATACACCTTACCAAAGATCATCTCGTTTATCTCCCAAAATAAACGCCTAGATCATAATGACACTCAGTGTCATCAAAAGAATAGCAAAATAAGCCCAATCAAACTTGCAAGAAACTTAACTGGAACGATCTCAAACCAGCCAGTTTGACACAGAAACAAAAATCAACAACACAGAACGGACATCCTTTCCCTAATTCAATCTCCAGTCAAACACAACGACAACAACTACAACAAAATTCAAAAACTTCATCCGCAAAATCAGGAATGAAGTAATGCAACACAAAACCTTTAATAGCTTCAGCAAAGATAACCACCAAACCACTCAGAAAAATAAACATACAACAATTCCACAAACCTGTACAACTTAAAAGCAACAACATTCAAATCTGAAAGAGTGAAATGAAACAGAAACTGACCTCAGAAGACGAAAATGTTGATTGTGATGAAGCTTCGTTGGATCGCGAGCGGAAAAAGGATTGATCTTTTGGCTTGGTTTGATCGACAATTGATCGTATGTGTGTTGGGAGGTTTTTGGCTTCTAATTCTATGCTTTGTTTGTTTAACAAGTTGCTGCTTAACAAACCAAATAATTATATTTTAATTTATTATTTACATTTAATATATATTATATTATATTAATTTGATTTATATATATATTGTCGGGTTGTAATTATCTGTGTATTTCAGTATTGTACGCATGTGTGCGCAGTGCGCACTTCCGTTTCTTGTGGGATATATAATTGATAATTCTAAACAGACATTCAAATGGGTAAATACAATAAATAAAGTGATATAAATGAAAACATTTTCAGATTCGGCCATGAAAATGAGAAAGCACAAAATGCATGAGTATAGTAATTTCAAACTCAATGTTTTAAGTTTGCAACAAACAACTTTAAAAGTACATTTGTTCGCTTTTTGAGATTCAAACAACATGAGAAAAGAGTTTAGTAGGAGGAGATTGGCTCCCAAATTGTTCAAATAACTTGTAGCAACTTCCAATCAGTTTGTCGTTGTGGTTGTTATGGTGAACGTGAAAGGTAAGCATTCAAATCTGAAAATGTTAAAATCACTTTTTATGTATTTACTTATTTATAATTATATAAATCTTTAGAAGATATCCCAATCTTTTTTTGTAATTAACAAGCTCAGACATTTAACATTACTCAGAGCATATACACTGGTGAGGAGGTGTAGCACATCCTCACCCAGCACTTCCTTCTCGATTCTCGCAAATAAGTATAAAAAGTTTGTATTATGTTGTAGGAGAAATGCTAGCATATACACCGGTGAGGAGGAGTATTTAGCATTTCTGATAGAACTTCCTACAACTTTTTGTGCTTGGTTGCGAGAATCGAGGAGGAAGTGCTAGGTGAGGAGGTGCTACTCCTCTTCACCAGTGTATATGCTAGCATTTCTCCTACAATATAATACAAATTTTTTGTGCTTATTTGCGAGAATCGAAGAAAAAGTACTGGATAAGGAGATACTACTCCTCCTCACCAGTGTATATGCCTCTCATATTTCAGAAGTCCAAACTTTATTATTCATCATGCTTTGATTGAAGAACTAGTCAACAACGTCCAGACTTTCCTCATTTTTTTAATTTTGTTCTTGAATGGCAGCTGCTATGAAGATTGACCAAATTATAGGTTTTCTTTTAAATACGCAAGTCTTCATTTGTCTTTGAACTTTTGATTTGATTAGATTAATGTTCAAAAGCCACGTAAATATGATTTTAAAAAAATGAATATTGGGTTGTGCCAAATTATAGCTAGGTGAGAGATATGGTTAACAAGAAAATGGTGTGAGAGTTGTGTGACTTTCGTTAAGTGAATACTTTGAGAAGTCGCTAAGGAGAATATCTTTTTGCATCATTTCTGTTAGCAAGCTTGAAAGGCATGCTTTGCTTTTCGTTTGATAAATGAATTTCAAATTGATCAAGTTCATGTTTGTATATGTATTGACAGTGAAATGTGGTCTCTAAAACTTTGCGACAAGTGTAAGTTTTACATACATGATTGTGAGGTAAAATCTTGACTCCTATACGAGACTTCAGACGTAACCACTTCACAGCCAATATCAACCTTCTCTTTGGAGCCCATCACTGAAAAGGTAAAATTTATTTAGCTCGCTGCTCGTCTCCTTCATTGACACAAATGGAGTTATGCAATTGAAAGACCAAATAAAGAAGCATTGATGAACATAACAAAGATATGTGACTGTTCTCGTTTTCCAACTTGTTTTGTTTCTCAAAATGGGAAAGAAACAAAAAAAAATTGTTAACTTCTTAGACTAATAACTAATGATAACCTTGTTGGCCTCAGTGGGTATCATTGTTGCGATGAAAGCAGTCTTCTGCTCAACCTCCTGTTGTACTGGGTTTTCCTCGCTTCCCTGCACATCAAATAAGATACAAAGTTAGATTGATGGCTCTAAATAAATTGCAAGAAAGCGTTGAATACTAGCATGCCTTGAAATGAACACCAAACCGTCCACCGAATGCACAAAGCCATGTAATCTCTGAGGTAGTTACTGAGGTAATGTAGATCAAAACTCAAGGATGTCTTCTACGCATCTAAATAAATCCATACCCATCTGCAAAGAATAAACCTTCTGCTCTTCAGCATTTACACTTTTTTTTTCCGAATAAAATGTGTATTCATTCAAAAATGGAACAGCACAACCTGCATTACATCAAACACTGCCTGCATTACATCAAGACAACTCTTCTAATAACGCATCACAACTTGCATTATAGGAAGACAGCTATTATACTAAAACACCAACTGAAAAGAACAACAACCTCAAGATGAAGCTGATCACAATACAGACCACCAAAGCCAAGCTAACATCAAGCAATATGAAGCTGATCAAAACACATAAAACAAAACAACACTCAGCAGCTATCAGCATTTAGACTTGTTAGGATGCTTCCTGATAATTTTTAGCTCCATCTTTGGACTGATCCAATCATCATCCAATGATCCTGTTGAGTAAAAGACAATTAAAGAAATGTCCCACGTCCTAAAGGAGACTAATGCCAGCTTAAATGGTTCTATAGAATTAAGACTCACAAGCTTGAACTTTTGAATTACAATGAGACTATAATCATATATGAACTAGCGAAGTCCTATAACGTTTTGTTTATTGATCGGCTAGTCCGGATACCTGTTATATACGAGTAGGTGAGGATATGCAGCACCACTACGTTCCAATAATCCTCTATTATGATTATTATATTTATATTGCATGTAAATGGAACCTTCGCTACACCATTTTCTACAACTGCATCGTAAGAAAAAAAAAAAGGAGATACATTCATGTACCAGAACTATTTAATCATATTCTCCAACCAATAGATATTTGATTAAACATAGTTTAACCGGCCCATTTGTGTTTATAATAAGTATCTCCTGGATTAAAAATAAACAAGCGAAGGAACGGTGAAGCATCACAGTAGGGTGAACAACATGTTAAAACATTAAAAAAACACCTTAATTAGTAGCCCTTTGGCATGCCTGACCAGCTTCATTGTCAAATATTTTCAGATATAAGTTTGTTTTTAAAAGAAAGGGGGTGGCTGATGAAGGTCAATGGATCTAGTAATGAAGGATATGAGGAGGTTGTGACTATATAATTTAGACATTACTCAGTTTAGAGTTTCATTCCTATCCTGCAAAATTTCAAACAAAAACAGCTGAAGCTGATAAAGATGACTACACAATTCAGAAGCAGAAACACAGTTGAGCTGGAGGTGGAGAAGCAGTTGATGTTGGCTGAGAGGGATGAGCTGGAAGCTGCTAAGCTTGAACTTCAAGCGGATCGGGCTGAGTTCAGAGCTGAAAAGCTTGAATGGCAAGTCACCAAAGGTGGATCATCGGCAAAAGCTTCTTGTGACTGCCAAGCTACGAAAGCCGTGCTAAAAGCGGAGAGGTTGCAACTGGAGACAGAGAGGACCCAACTAAGAGTTGCACAGTCGCAGCTGAAAACTGCTCAGTCTCAGCTCGAAGCTGCTAAGTCGCAGTTGGAGACTGCTCAAAGCCAACTTGAAAAGGCGAGGGAGCAATTGGAAACTGCTAGGAAACACCTAGAAGCTGCCATAGCTCAAAAGGATATTGACAACACGAGACTGGAAGCTGCTAAAGCAAGCCTTGGAGCAGCCAAGCTGAGATTTGATGCTGCTACTAAACAACTGAACGCTGCTAAGAGTCGTTTCGAGGCTGCAAAAACTAGACTGGATCTGGCATCATCAAGTATTGAAGCAGAGAAATCACATCTACAAGATGAAAAGTCTGTGCTGGAGATCAAAGTTTCAGAAGTGGAATCTGAGAAAGCGAAATTGGAAGTAAAAGTATCTCAGCTAGAAAATGATAAGTTTGAGCTTGGTTCTGAACTACAAGGAAGCAAAGCAGAAGTTGAAAGATTGTTAGAAAAACTGAAAGGAGTAGTGATGCAGCTGGACCAGTGCAATGAGTCTAAAAAAACAATGCAAAAAAAGTCAGTCCGTTCAAAGGTGTTCCTAGACCTAGCAGTCAACGGCAAACCAGCTGGTCGTCTTGTGATAGAGCTGGACTTCGATACGACTCCTCTAACTGCCGAGAACTTCAGGGCGTTGTGCACAGGAGAGAGAGGCGTTAACCCAAGTACTGGGATGGCACTACACTACAAGGGATCAAAATTAAACCACAACGGATCAATGGACTGGTATCATACACTTCCTGACGGTCGAACAGATGATGGCATTTACGGATCGATTTATCCAAAGGAAAACTTAACTAAGAAGCACAACGGTCCTGGTATCGTTTCCATGAATACTACACCAGGAGGTGCTCATTTCTTCATAACTGATGTTAAGGCAGAGGTATGGGATGGCATGCATGTTGTGTTTGGACAGGTTGTCGAGGGAATGAATGTCATGGTGGAGATAGCAAAGGCTGGAAGCACGACTTGTGAGATTGCTGACTGCGGTCAAGTATGTGAGTAACAGATTGATTGAATATCTATCTAGCTATCCTATTTATCCATGAAAGTATTTTCATGTTCAAATAAGAGACCATCCAATCTCGTGATAATAATGTTGAATTAAATTTATCAATCTAATGCTCTCTTATCATCGTGGTCCCTACATATAGTATATAGGCAATCGGAGAGTTTTTTTTAAAACTGATCCTTTTGAGTTTCCTCATTTCAAAACTAAACATCGTGGTCCCTACATATAGTATATAGGCGATCGGAGAGGGATTCTGTAAACGTAAGCTCATGTACTCTAAACTCAACATTAGTGAATTGCTTTCCACCGGACTGAGGATAAAGCCACCCAGACGTAGGCTCGTTAACGCCGAACTGGGTAACCATATTGCGTGTATTTATTTTCCGCAATGTACTTAAGTTAGTTAAACTTAATATTCTGCACAAGTTGTTCTAGTCCACGAGGTCCAGAACAACATCACAACATACACGGAAGATTTCAATCTTGTTGAGGAGGCCATGTATGAATTTGGCCAGTCGTGGAATATCATTATTTAGTTTGGCCCAGCTATGGTTTCTTCTGGACTTGCTTACAAGTCTTTTATTGGACAGCAGCTTTAAGGAAACTCGATTCTTGTCTTCAATGCCACAAGCAACACTAACAACATCCAAATCCAATTCTTTCCTTTGCCGCGCTCTCCACCCTTCTTTGTTATCAAGCTTAGAACATTGGCTATGTATGTATGCACTTCCATATAAAATGTAGGAGCGTGTGCTTTCAATCTATTAACTATCCCTCTGAACAACACATTTTTATAGCTGGTTAAGGAAATTGTATAAGAAAAGCCCATTGATAGGATGACTTCAAAATTCAGAAGCAGAAACACAGTTGAGGTGGAGGTGGAGGTGGAGAAGCAGTTGATGTTGGCTGAGAGGGATGAGCTGGAACTTCAGGTGGATCGGGCTGAGTTCAGAGCTGAAAAGCTCGAATGGCAAGTCACCAAAGGTGGATCATCGGCAAAAGCTTCTTGTGACTGCCAAGCTACGAAAGCTGGGCTAAATGCAGAGAGGTTGCAACTGGAGACAGAGAAGACCCAACTAAGAGTTGCACAGTCGCAGCTGAAGGCTGCTCAGTCTCGGGTCGAAGCTGCCAAATCCCAGTTGGAGACTGCTCAAACCCAACTCGAAAAAGAAAGGGAGCAGCTGGAAAATGCAAGGAAACACCTGGAAGCCGCCAAGGCTCAAACTGATATAGATAATACAAGATTGGAAGCAGCTAAAGCAAGTCTTGAAGCAGCCAAGTTGAGATTTGGAGCTGCTACTAAACAACTGAACGCTGCTAAGAGTCAGTTCGAGGCTGCGAAAACTCGAATGGATCTGGCGTCATCTAGTATTGAAGCAGAGAAATCACATCTAAAGGATGAAAAGGCTGCGCTAGAGATCAAAGTTTCAGAAGTGGAATCTGAGAAAGCAAAATTGGAGATAAAAGTATCACAGCTAGAAAATGATAAGTTTGAGCTTGGTTCTGAACTACAAGGAAGCAAAGCAGAAGTTGAAAGATTGTTAGAAAAATTGAAAGGAGTAGTGATGCAGCTGGACCAGTGCAATGAGTCTAAAAAAACAATGCAAAAAAAGCCAGTCCGTTCAAAGGTGTTCCTAGACCTAGCAATCAATGACAAAATAGCCGGCCGTGTTGTGATAGAGCTGGACTTCGATACGACTCCTTTGACTGCCGAGAGCTTCAGGGCGCTGTGCACTGGGGAGAGAGGCGTTAACCCAAGTACTGGAATGCCACTACACTACAAGGGATCAAATTTAAAGCGCAACGGATCACTGGACTGGTATCATGTACTTCCTGACGGTCGAATAGATGATGGCATTTATGGACCGATTTATCCTACGGAAAACTTAACTAAGAAGCACAGCGGTCCTGGTATTGTTTCCATGCAAACTATACCAGGATGCGCTTGTTTCTTCATCACTGATGTTAAGGGAGAGTGGTGGGATGGCTTGAATGTTGTGTTTGGACAGGTTGTCGAGGGAATGAATGTCATGGTGGAGATAGCGAAGGCTGGAAGCGAGACTTGTGTGATTGCTGACTGCGGTCAAGTATGTGAGTAAAGAGATTTTGATTGAATAGCTATATCTATTTATCCATGAAAGTGTTTTCATAGTACCCAAATAAGAGAGAGACCATCCAATCTCGTGATAATAATGTTGAATTAAATTTATCAATCTAATGCTCTATTATCATGCATCGTGGTCCCTTATAAATAGTATATAGGTAATCGGACTCTTCCAAGGATTCTTCCTTGGAGGCCATCCAATGAATGTGAATGCAAAGCTACCAACTCGACTATCGCATGCACAATATATGTAGCCGCACATTTTTCCTCTGCCCAACCTTAAAACAGTATCTATACTGGGCATGCGAAAGTCAGTTTGACAGGGAATTAGGGAGCAGCTCAAGGATATTCTGACCTCTCCTAAGGGTGATGAAGCAGACACTAGATCGAAATTAAGATACCTTTATGTCCAGAGACAGTTAGGATAACCATTCTTGTCATTATGGAGATTGGAGAAGCTGTAATCCTCAAAGTCGCAATAATCACCATTTTGAAGTGAAGAATCTATTAGTCGTGGTGAATCTGAAAAAGGATGAGACACACATTCAGTGGGTGAAAGTTGAACGATAAAAAAATAAACAAAAAAGAAAGAATTTAACATTAGTGACTATACTTGGATGAGCTATTGGACTGGGAGAATTTTAGACTGGGCGATATTTGTAGAACAATCAACAAATGGTTCTTCTTTAGGCTGGATCAGTGCAAGAGCTTTTGCCATATCAATTTTGGGACTATAAGTGTTATCCCAGGCTCAACTTTTGGCTATTTGAGGCATATAGCTTGAGATGATCTTTGGCGCATTGGTATACGTTCTTTGGGTGAAAACTTCACAGACAGTCATTTTTTCCTTTTTCTTTAAAGATAGGTTGAAGAGTCGACGGGATTAGCCTGAATCGCCATTAGCGTACATCTGAGCCCCATTCTCAATAACTGGATGCGATGCAATAGTCTTCTCCCTTAGGTCGGAAAATACGCGACTAAAACGGCTTCGAATACGAGTAAATCGAGCAAGGGACTTCACCGGTAACAGCGAGAGATTTTATAGGACGGATTTCGGAGTAGGGTACGGCGAGAGTGCGAGAATATTGAAATGGGCAAGATTGCGACTGGGGAGTGAGTGAACAAATGCTTCTTCTTTTTTTTAAATATTTTTTTAATAAAGAAATGGAAATTTTCGAAACACCAACCGTGCTTACAGAATTCCATTGACCTTTTTACCATTATTATTTATTAGTCAATTATTAGTAAAATTTCAATTAATGTTATAAATATTATTGTTTTGCATCATGGTAGTAGTCTAGTGATCTCAATCTTGATCGAATTATCAGGAGGTTGACGGTTTGAATTAGCTCGAATTTGAGACGGTCAATTCCTTGGTTATAATAGTGGAGTTAAATTTTAAAAAACTTTATATTTAGTCATAGTGATAATTGATAGCACCTATATACATATTTGGAATGATGAAGAGAACAAGAATTAAGAATTTCTTTCATTACATTTCTCTCTTTGCATATTCTACTCTATTAGAGTTCCTTCGTTCATCCACAATTTCACAACATTTAAGATATATTTTTTACTTGAACAAACTTCATTATTTCTCTTTTAATAAATTTATTAATTAATCATTTCTTGATTTTATTTTTTTGATCGATGGAGTCAAGCTTCAAGCTTCAAGTGGCAAGTGGCAAGTGTGTTGAAGGTCGTTCAGAGAATGTGTCTCCTATCTGCTAACGACTTTTTTAAAAAAAACTTAAAAAGTGAAAGAAATGTAAATAAAAAATATATTTAAAAACAGACCATAAATATAACACATGAAAAATTAAAAAGTTTAACGATCAAAATTGATTAGGATAAGAAAAGCAAAGAAATTACAAGGCTAAGAAGATTAGTGGATATCACTTTGTAACAAAAATGGAAAATGCCCTATCAAAACTACATCAGGAAGACAGGAATCGCTTATCAAAAAGAGAAAAAAAAAAACTACATCAGGAATGAATTCCAGTCTCCAAATAATCAGAAAATTTCTCAATTTATTCAAATTTAAAATTTGATTTTCAATTTACACAATTTACAGATTGATAACCCAATTTACACTAGTTTTCTAAGACGATGTTGCCAAGGACATCTTAACATTAAAACGCTCCGGTCAACAGCGGCTTAAACCTCGTGACATTTTCGCACCAAAAAATGTGAGTCAACAGCTGATGTGGATCATTTAAATATATTTTTCTATTAAAACGCCGTCTGTAACAGCGGCTTAAGTTTCGAGCCCTAGTTTTTCTCTTCATCGTTCTATTAGAACGCTCATACCAACAACGTTTTAAGGTAAGACGTTGTCTCCAACAACGGCTTATGCTTGTTTGGTAATATTATGGCACATAACTGCATATTTTGGCGCAAAAACGCCATTAAGCCGATGTTGGCAGAAGCATTTTAATGTTAAAACGTTATTGTCAACAACGTCTTAGAAAACTAGTGTAAATTGTCTCAACTTTTTTTTGGGACCCCTGTTGAGAGGCGCTGGATCCGCCACTGAATGAAAGTGTACCTATAGTCTCAAGTAGTCAGCAGCTCAGGCCGCAGGCGCATAATCATAGCCATCATCGTCGTCTCCGTCACTCTCCGACTCCGATGCGATAAAAGGAGCCAGATGGCAGCTACTTCCATCAGTAACTTCCTCCCTGTGCTTCATGCAAGCAGTCTCTAAAATGGAGGCCATGTAAAAATAGAGTTCTTGGGCAAAATCTTGAAGAGTACTTGTAATTGGGGTTTAGCTGATCTTGGTCTGTGGTTGCAGTGCTTGATATATGCTTATATAGTTGGAGTGAACATGCATGGCTCATTGTGGCTTGCAGCATTCTTGTGGAGATATGTGGACTGGGGATCCAAGTGTGTGTATGTCTCTGCCGATATAACAAGTGCCATGATCTGATTCGTCCACCTAAGAAATACAACTTTGAGCTTTGACACGTTAGACTTCAGTTACAAATATGGAAAAATATGCTTGAGCATATGATATAGATTTGGTACTAAGGAAAAGGTGGTCCAAAAAAAGAAGAACCCATTCACTCTTTGGTACCTCCTCAATTTAACTATGTATTTATCTCTCACTCCCACTAGCCAAGTAGCTAGAATTGATGCCAATAAAGTCCACAAGGATATCTGAAACAATGATTGGGTTTATTGTTTTCAAAACTATGTCAAGCATGGTCTTCAATGCAGCCAGAGCCATGTCATATTGAATCTTAGGTGGCATTACCACCTTATGTTACCATTCTTTGTTTGTTCATTTGTACAACACGCGGCTATAGTTGTTTTTTTGTTTTGTTGATAAAGCTATAGTTGTTTTTTTAGTTTGGGTGTGTCAGGCTTAAATTGTAGTGCAACACTCAAGGGATGCCGTGAGATTCCTTGCTATCGGGATGGACCTCACGAGACACCATATACTATATTAATTTAATTTTATGTGATTCAATGAGTCACATGTCAAATGTTAAATTTATAAGAACAAATATTACACTTGATCTCAGCCAAAAGATCAAGAATAGTATGAAAAGGAGACTTATTACACGAACAGTTACAACACGGTTATAGTAAAACCCAATGTTATTACCATAAAAAATAAAAAATGATATTTGAATGATATTTATGAAGATTTTAATCTTATCAATGCCACTGAGTTGAGTTTAACCATTTGTGCGAAAGGGGTCTTGGTCGAATAGTTTGATTATTTGACAAATTGTCAAGAGGTCAAGGATTCGACTCCCTCAAGTAGCATATTTTCTCATAAGTTTGTAAGAATTTTTCCTCTTCCTTTTCCTTTCCTTTTTCCTCTCGTCCACCTCACGCGTGGATGCCTTCCTCTTCCCACCTCGCGGCGTGGATGTTTTTTCCCTTCCTCGTGGAAGTGCTATTCGACCGTCATAATGGACGCGTCGTGTCTTACATCGGTAAAGGTGTCCAATGTGGTCAAAGTGTCGAGAAATGTACCGATTTGGGTGGATGTGCAGATTTATGGTAAATGTGCCGAACCTGGCCCGCGTTTCAAAAATGGAGAGATGTACCAGATGATTTTGGATCCGATCAAAATGTCTTGCTAAAGCTTCAGAGGTCAATATGTATACGCATTAGGTGATAAGGTATCTTCATAGTTCATATGCATTGTAATGTTCTTTGTACCCACCCATTATCAAAAAAACATTTGAGAAATACAATTTGACTACTATTTTTTAAAAATAAATTTCCCACACCAGTTTATTAATCTAAATTCATCTTCACCACCAACAACAACAATGTTAAAAATTTCAAGATTAACATCATCATTTTGAGTTACAAAAATCTTAATCCTTATCCGATTTTACAATGCTGATTAATAAACTTTGCCAAAATTTTGTTATTCTTATCCAAATTAACAATGCTCATTAAGGGGGCGTTCAAATGTTATGTGTTGTTATTGTGTTATGTGTTACATGATTGTGGGCGCGACACGTGGTAAAATGATTGGCTCATATTGCGCCACCTCAAAAGCATGGGGGTAGTGGACATGTGCCTTGCATGTGCCATGAATAGTGGCTTACGTGGCGCGTTTTGATTGGCTGGAGGTGTAACATTTGAACGTCCATCTGCTCATTAATATATTATCAGTTTAATTAAAGTGGCGGACCCAGGAAATATTTTTACCGGGGGCAATTAAAAGTTAAGTTTCAAACTTTAAGGGTTAAAATAAAATTTTAAAAAATATTAGTACTATTCATCATCTCCCCCAAAGCAAAACCCTAGTCTTTCACCTGCAAACCACACGAATCCACCAAAATATTTTCAATTAAATAAATTCAGGCATCAATCTAAACTAATGGGGGCAAGAGTAATAATTAATGGGGGCAAAATGTACAAATTAACATGATATTAATCAAATTACTTATACATTAAAGATTAATTAAAAAAATTATTGGGGGCAGCTACCCCATAACTTATAACGTGCGTCCGCCCGTCCACACATGTACAGAAATTCGATACTTACCTGAATTGAAATTCAGTGATTACACAAATGAAATTTCAATACTTATCAACTTATAATAATCCGGTGCGGGCATGTGATTTTTTTTCATATGTAATTATTTATTTTCCCACTAGAAATATCAGCAAAATCTTTCGTTTAAAATTCTCCATCTAAACTGCATCAAAATAAAAACAAAAACAATTCTCCATCTAAAAGGTGGTGCGTGTGTAACGCAGGCATTTATAAATATACATGTATATATATGCATGGTCAGAGTTGTGTCGAGAACACTTAACATTCAAACAACAAAGAATTTATCATTTCAAAAAAGTTGGATTGCACAACAAAAACATGGTCTACAATTCACATATGGATGACCGCATCATCCCTCTCAATTTTGACGACATCATCAATCACAACGCCAGGCCCGAAACCAATGTCGGATCTTCAGGCCAACACAAAGGGTCCGAGACAGTTCCTATTATTAACGTCTCGGACCCTGATGTTGGACGACTCATGTGTGAGGCGTGTGAGAGATGGGGCGTGTTTCAAGTCGTCGGTCACGGCCTCCCGATGTCATTTTTGAATGAAGTGGAGGCTGAGACTAGGCGCTTGTTCAGGCTGCCAAGGGAGAGGAAGTTGTTGGCAGTCACGAAGCCTGGGGAATATGCAGGGTACGGGCTACCTACGATGTCGAAGTTTTATCCGACCGAGATCTGGTCTGAGGGCTTTACGATCAGAGGATCGCCTGCCCAGCATGTCTCAAAACTTTGGCAGGATGATGTTGTCCAGTGCAACAAATTTTGGTAATGTAAAATTATAGATTAGTGATAGGGCGAAGAGGAGTACCTCAGTGGTTGAGGGCTCCCTCCTGGTGCTTAGCCACCAGGGTTCAAGTCCCTACAAGCTCACTTTGAGCAGATACTACTTTTCAGAGCTTAAGCTCAAAATCAAAAAAAAAAATTATAGATTAGTGATGGATTACTTACATTTATATAAAATATCATTTGGAACAAAAAAACCTTAACATCTCCGAAAAATCATATGAGCACGACGCCGTTCTCTCTCAAACGAAAACGTTTTTGTTTTAAACGGCTTCGTTTTTTCGTGTAGCAATGTGATGAAGGAGTACCAGAAGAAGGTGGACATTCTGGCTAAGAAAATAACAACCCTGATGCTAACTTCACAAGGCCTAACCGATGACGACCTCACATGGATGAAAGCTGTCGACAACATGTCCCAATCCGTGCCGCCAACGGCTCTTCGACTCAACTCCTACCCAATTTGTCCGAACCCAAGTCAAACCATGGGCATGGCCCCTCACACAGACACGTCCTTCATCACATTGCTTTACCAAGGCAATGTAGGTGGCCTAGAGGTCGAGGCGGAGGGCGGAGAATGGGTGAGAGTCCGGCCGGTGGAGGGTGCATTGGTGGTTAATGTTGGTGATCTAATTCACATTTTTAGTAATGGGAGGCTGAAGAATGTGACGCACCGTGTCACGGTGAATGGGTATAGGCATCGGATATCGTTAGGGTACTTTTTTGGACCGCCTAGAGATGTGGAGGTTGCGCCGACGGGGAAGCTGGTCCAGGAAGGCTGGAAGCGTCCGATGTATCGGCGGGTGACGTGGGATGAGTACATGAAGCTGAAGCATACGTTTGGTCAAAAGGCTCTTGACATGATTAGAAACTAAATAGAAATGAAATCACACGACAGGTTCGGTTACAATCTCATTTTAAAAATAAAAATTATAAATCAATAGATATTGTATCCATCTAGTGAATAATATTTATTTAATGAACATTAGTATCATTTATCAAAAAAATTGTGAACATGAATTTTCAAAAATAATCTAGATTTTTTTTTCCAAGTGCAAACGATTCATAAATAATCTAGATTTAGATGGACAATTAGAGGGTTGGGGTTTTGATTATATTTTTGAATTTATTTGTTCTAATCCAACAAACGAATTGATCCATTAAAACATCCAACCGTTGGCTTAGTTCTCAGAAAAAAGAAGAAGCTAAAATTGGGCCAATGTGGAGAGCGGTCTTTATGGAAAATGGGCCCAGCCCAAAATGATTGTACGAATAAAATGGCGGTCAGTGATGTTGATGGTTCACCCACAAAATGGTCACCCAATCAATTCGTACCTCCAAAATGAGAGTACATTTGTGTCCAACCGACAATGGACCCTTGTGGCTTGAAACTAGCTATGGGCTATGGCTGCCAAGATAATACGTCCCCAAAGGCAGAAACAAAACACCGATGCTACATGCACCGAAACTCCGTGCTTACCCCCCCAATGCCGAAAAACTTTCGAATTACATAAAATTACTCATTTGCTCTTAAGAGGTTAGTTTATTGTTTGAGAATATAAGGGTATTTTGGGAAATGCGTTTTTTTTGGGGGTAAGCACCGACACCGAAGCATTATTCGTAGCTAAAGATTGAGTGACTGAGATTTGAAGTAGGCCATAACCCATGTGATTCCCAACCGTCACTCAACTGCATTACTTACCTTGTATGGTTAATGCAGTACGGTGAAAAGTGAAAAAAAAACAACCTTAACATTGGAGATGACTAATTGGACAATTCATATGACAATCAGATGTGTGGTAATATTGGACTTGGACTTTCAATATGTTACTATTAACTATGGTGGTGTCGGCCAGACAAAGCAAAGGTTGGAAAACAAATCTCCCATGTTTCTAGACTTTTCACATACATTTCAAAAAGCACCATCGTGTCATGGTCCATTGTTCGGGCCCCCCCATTATTTATTTATCTTTCTTTATTTTATTGTTTGTTTATTTTTGTGGCAAACAAAATTGGAGTAAATAGCAGTAACCAGGAAAGTGACACTGACAGCAACTGAAGCCAAAAACTCAATAACTCAAACCAGACAATTGGACATGGGCTCTATTAGATAATAAAGAAATGGCGAAAAGGGTAATAATTATAGGATCAAATTTGGGAAAGGCATATAAACCCAATTTCTAAAAAGTCTAACATGTTTTGGAGTTAGGTAATGGATGGGCAAGTGTTTTAGTTTTAGTATATGTTGTCAGCGTCAAAAGGCAAAGATGAAAACACCCCAAGAGAGCTGTCCATGACCACCATGCTAATTGCTGATTTCAATGAAGATGAAGGAAGCCAGTGCGTGTGGAACATGATGCTCTTTTGGGTCAAATTGGGGTGGATTGTGATTTGGGGATGGCAAGCATCACATGCATGTCCCCCCCCCACCCCCACTGAGGAGGAATTGAATGGTGCCTTAAACTGAGGAGGCAATCACTCCGTGATTAACTAGCTGTGAACAGATAAAGGACAAGTGCTTGGGAGAGAAACTGGAGTCTCACGGGCGGCCTGCTGAAATCAGATGCCCATTCCTTTGTTGCCAATGATGAAAACGAAACAACATATCAGATGGTTAAATTAAATGTGCTATGAAACCGAAACAAATAACAAGAAGCAGATTGAGCATAGGAAATGAAGAAAAACAAGCAGAGATAAGTAGTGTACAGGCAGCAATGTTTAGAAAGAAGTTAAATGTTTCCCTGTAATATAAATTATAAGCTGAATGATAAATTTAACAAAAGTATAATGTTAAAAAAGAAAAAGGGAAGATAATAACAAGAAAAACACTAAAAACCCAGCAGAAATGCTGCTGATCTTATGCTGTTTTTGCACTCGAACTCTCTATACATACACTTTCTTCCCCCTTCAGCCTCTAACTTCAAGATGAATTTATATTCCATAGCAATTGCAACCAATGTGCAGAAATTTCTTCCTCTTCAATGTTTCCTTAACACCAGTATTTGCCTCATGTAAGCTTTTGAATGTCCATAGAAACTGTACTTGACAACACCAGCTGAAATCCTTTGACACTTCTTTACCTTTTTCTTCTCTTATTTGGTGGTAGACGAAGGAGATATGGTATAGATGGACCAGATAGAAGAATAAGTGAAAGAAGCCATAACTGGTAGATGGAAGTATACTTATATGCAATTTCTGGTATTTGGGGTAATGGGCAGAGGAAAACTCTCTAAAGAATCAATAGAAGGGTGGTGGCGGAGGAGATGCATATGACACCCCGTATATTGGTGGTAGTGGCCCTTCATATACTGGAGTAGGTGGAGGTGGGCTATGGTGATATACTGGCGGGTGAGGCGAAGGAGATGGTGGTGGCTTGTGGTAAACAGGCGGGGAAGGAGTTGGTGATGGGGGTGGTTCCACACAAGGTGGGGGAGGAGGTGGAGGTGGTTCAATGCACGGCGGGGGCGACGGTGGTGGAGGGGAATATTGTGGTGGTGGTGGTGAATGGACAATTGGTGGCGGTGGAGGTGATTGGTAGGGATAAATTGGTGGTGGAGGGGAATGTGGGGGTGGAGGCGGGGAGTGTGGGGGTGGAGGCGGGGAGTGTGGGGGTGGTGGGGAATGTGGAGGAGGAGGTGAGTAGTATACAGGAGGGCTTGGCGGGGGCGGTGGGTACAGGGGAGGGGGAGGGGGTGGTGATGTTGGTGGGGGAGGTGGTGGGGAGCGTACACATGGTGGTAAGGGTGGTGGTAGAGAAGGTGGAGGTGGCGGTGGTGAGTAAACAGGGGGTGGTGAAGGTGGAGGTGGCGGTGGTGAGTAAACAGGGGGTGGTGGGGAAGGAGGCGGTGGAGGTGGTGAATATACAGGAGGTGGAGGGGAGGGAGGTGGAGGAGATGGTGGGGGTGGTGAGTAAACTGGTGGAGGTGGTGAAGGTGGCGGTGGTGGTGGGGAGTAAACTGGTGGAGGAGGGGAGGGTGGTGGTGGGGAAGGTGGCGGTGGTGGTGGGGAGTAAACTGGTGGAGGAGGGGAGGGTGGTGGTGGGGAAGGTGGCGGTGGTGGTGGGGAGTAAACTGGTGGAGTAGGGGAGGGTGGTGGTGGGGAAGGTGGCGGTGGTGGTGGGGAGTAAACTGGTGGAGGAGGGGAATGTACTGGTGGCGGAGGTGAATAAACTGGCGATGGAGGAGGTGAATGAACTGGCAATGGAGGAGATAAAATTGTTGGAGGGGAAGGTGGAGGTGGTGGTGGCAGTGTAGGCACAAAAGGTTTACATCTAAAAGCACTGCAATGAACCGGCTTGGAGGCAAATGTCTTACATTGAGCCACTGATCTTTGCAAAGGCCTATTGGCCAAGCAATTCCTCCTATCATCAAAATCCTCCAAGTTCAAACACACAGGTGGCTCCCCAGTAAAGAAATTATAGGAGTATGTAAAGTTCTGCAACTCAGGCAATGAGCACACACTCTTGGGTATGCTCCCAGTCAGCATATTATGAGCCACATTCAGCTGCTCCAAGCTAACCATCCCACCAATACTCTCCGGCAAAGGCCCCATCAACTCATTATAACTCACATCTAACACTGTCAAATTCGTCAACAACCCAATTTCCTCCGGAACACATGACCTGAATCCATTGTCCATCATGATAATCTCATTCAATGTATCAGACATATTACCTATACTGGCCGGCAAACATCCATGAAACTTATTGTGGGCCAACACAATCACTGATACCGGAGAATTCCCAAAATTATCCGGCAACTCGAACACAAACCTATTGTGATTTATGAAAATTGCGTCCAGAGGTTTATCAAAGAGCTCCCTTGGAACCTTCCCTTCAAACTCATTAAACCTTAAATCCAAAAACTTCAAGGAAGGCAATTGCAGCACCACAGCCGGAAATTTCCCAGCAAACCGATTATTACTCAGATCTAACTCAAACAAAAGAACCAAATTCTTAAACTTACGAGGCAATGTGCCGCAGAAGCGGTTGGAATTGATGTGGAACAATGCGAGATCAACCAACAGGCCGAGCTCCTCCGGCAAGTATCCAGCAATATCTCCATGGTTGAGATCAATTCCAGCAACAATCTCAATCTGAGGGTCGTCGAGCGCGGGTGCACAGAAGACTCCGGTGTAGTTGCACACATCAGATCCGACCCAGTTTTCAGTGAGGTTGAGCGGGTCAGAGAGTATGGCCTCCTTCCACGCTTGAAGAGCGATATAGGCGTTGCGTAGTCTGGCGTTGTCGAACACCAGATCCGGATCGACCGTCACATTCTCGCCGCGGTCGCCGAACTCGTCTCGGTAGTATAACAGCTGGCGCTGCTTGATGTACGACGCCTCTGCGTCAGTGAGCACTGCACCATGAACCGGAATCGACACGAAGTCCGCCGATTGAGCGAGATTCAGAAACCCTAGAATCAGTAAAATGCAAGGAAGAAGAAGAAGATGAAATCGGTGATTATTCCTCTTCATCTCAATTGAGACATCTAACTTCTTGAAATTCAACAAATGTAGCTGGCTAGTATAGGAGAGCGACGGAGGGAGGGAGGTCGGAATGAGGGAGCTGTGACGCTCCTGGAGATCTGTGAGAGAGAAGAATGTGGAGGAAGGTGTTTGAGGAGAGAGAAGACGAAGACGCTCCAGACTGTGTTTTTATTTGCAGGGATTTTCCTTTTCCTTTTATTATTATTATTATAATAATTTTGAAACGCGGGTGACGAGAGAGAAATGCAGCGTGTAATAAAGCCAGCTAAATAACAGCTTTGTTTTAAGCCCAC
Source organism: Rhodiola kirilowii (assembly GCA_033675215.1). NCBI lineage: Eukaryota > Viridiplantae > Streptophyta > Magnoliopsida > Saxifragales > Crassulaceae > Rhodiola > Rhodiola kirilowii. Next base: position 8,968,120 of record CM066203.1, on the reverse strand, counting down.
AGAATTTAAAATTCAGTTCTTTGAGTTTCATTCTATTTATAATATTTCGCTTAAATATATCAAAATTCGTTTTCGGTTCCCATTGACGATTTAGCAACTTCATTTATTATATTTCAGTCCTTTAGGTTTCTCAAATCTTATTTGAACCCAAAATTTAAGTCGCCATTGTGTTTTAGGCAATTATTTGCTATAGCGTTTATAGTCTTATAAGAGATTGTTGGTTTTCGTTTAATCGAATGCATTCACGAGTTTCAAATTAGGAGTTTAGCTAATTAATTGGTTAGTCACCCACTATCTAGGATCGAATGTTCCGAATTCAAGTCACTCTAGGGGTAGAAGTGAAAATCTTTAGATCCCGATTACAAACAAAATTTTTTTTTAATAGTTTCGTGATTGATCAGTTTTAGCAAAATTACTTTAAGGTGTTTGGTTTTAAAATTAATCAAATGTTGGGGAAACAAAAGTAAATATCGTAAAACGATATTATATTATTCAATTTTCTTTTTTCTTAAAATTGTAATACTAAATGTCAATAAAATTTTTTATTGATATAGAAATTAACTTAACTTGTTCATCCAAAAAATCTAAACTTGATTCCAATCAATCTTACTATTTTTGACTAAATAATGCGCCAATCGGCGTATTTGTTGGATGGAATGCATATCAAGTATGGTAGGTAAATAATTGATTATTAGCTAATTATAAATGAAGTATTTAATGCTACAGCCTACAACAACTTAGCACATCCGGTAGATATGCCAAAATGTCAACCGACAAATAACATAGTAAACTGGGTTTTATACAACTGTACAATATAAGTATTTCTAATGAACCGTTCAAGTATTTTTGTGGCGGTGTTAGCAAGCCATTTTTAATTTATAATCCATAATTGCTTGGTCGATGGTATTAATTTTGTATCAAAATTGATTTTTTTATAATAGGGTACAACAACATTACAATACATACTAAAACTTTATCATCTAGTACACATATATATTGATCTCTTAAATCTCTAGCAAGACACCTAGATCGGATCTGAAATCATCGTACATCTCTCTACATCAAAAGTGTTGGATATGTTCGACATCTTTACCATGGATCATCACATGTATATCATCGGTACATTCTTCGCACTTGGAGCTCAAGCCACCTTGGACACCTTCACCGTTGCAAGACAGCTTCACGAGGGAGAACACATCGTCGCGATGCGTAAAGATGAAGGCATTCACGTACAAGACGGTACGAGGAAGAGTGAAAAAAAGAGAATCTCACGAAAAATTTAAAAAAATTTAGTGATCACAGAATTCAAACATGTGATGTAAGAATTTATGAGAGACTATTTAACCAACACGCCACAATCCTTGTTGACATGTCAAAATTGATTAATTAATTGGTGTTTTTAAATAATGCAGAAACTAATTTCATTTATTTTTAGGAGCATACCTACTGGTGTTACTCCAGTCAAATCGATACCAATATATATTGTAGAAAATAGAAATGACGTGTAAGCAGTATGGACTATGGACTATGGATGGAAATTGGAAAGGAGCAGCAACGGGCTTCAGGTGGGACCCACACATCACATCATGCACGGCTGTTCATCAACGGTCAACATTATCTTTAGTCTCCCCACTTCCCCAAATCAAACTACTTCATATTAATTGCAAATCGACTCCCTTACTTTATTTTATCACTTCAAGTCGCAACAACCATTCAATTACCACTCGCCTTTCCTCCCTCGTCATGTCGTAACTTTATTTATTTATGAAATTGACACATTATTAATAAATAATATTATTACTTATTATTTAAGAATTTTCCGTCGATTGAATTGGTGGGAGGAAGATGGTCGACACGTCTTCTAAAAATCGAATATAACAATCTTATTCAAAATATGAATTATATTCGTATTCTATCTTGTACCTATACGACATTTTCAAAATAAAAATAAAAACAAAAATAATAGAGCAAAAGGCTTTTACGGCTCAAAGTCGAGAAGAAGCGTGTGGGACCGGATGCCAGCGTGGCAAAGGGAAAAAAAGACAAAATGACAGCCTGCAGTGCAGCTAGCAATATGTGACGTGTCTGCTTTAAAAATTCCACGTCAACGTCGTTATGAACTGCTACTGCTTGTTATTAAATTCCATGAAAGAAGGTTATCGTTCCACTAGGCGCAGCGACTCGTTCTAACTAATCGTTTGACGATGAAATTTTCAACCTAATTAGCCGACACGTGGCGGCCGAAATTAATCGCCAGTTAACGAATTGGCCCGTATAAATAATTTTCAATATTCGTAATATAAAATTTACAAGTAGCAATCAAGAAATTACACGGAGTTGTTTTTTTTAATGGAGTATTCTGTATTTAATTTTCAATTAGGGTCATAGGGTTTTGTTTATTTACCTTTTGATCTAGATGGCCAGATGGGCCGGAAGAAAAGAGATGCAAGATAAAGGGATGATATCGTAATTTACGGAAGTATTGGGCCGTGTAAAAATGAAAAGTTGCGCTAATTACGGACAGCAAATAATAACGGTAACGGAGACAAAGTTCCACCTACACTCGGCGAAAGCTGGTCATGTTCTAAGCCGGATTGATTAGAAATTTATAATTTAATCAAAATCAGAAAAAAAAAATTGTATGGATGTGAAAGTGGTTTTGGTAATTATTAATTAATGTTTGGTTAAAAGTCCCGAAACTGCAACAAATAATTAATACAAGAAGACGGCCAATTCGGCATACCTAATTAGATTAGCTTAAACCAAACCCAGCGCATACCCACTCAACATACTCGTAATCGTGTTCTTGTCAACCTATTGTGATTATCGAATCGAATACTGAAATGAATAATGTATCCAAAATCCCAATTTTGATTCATAAGGTATCAAATTTCGTTACCAAATATGCCGTGACCGGTCACAAAATTTAATTAGATATATAACAATCGCGGTGCAATATAGCGTTGAATGATTGACTTTTTTTTTAATAGGGATTACAAATTGTACAAGAATATTATATCATTTTTTCAATGACACTATCTAGTACATTCAATCTAATTGAAATACGAGCCTAATGCAGCGTCTCATCCCATCTGATGCAAATCTTCAAAGGTCGCAGCACCTTGACCTGCTTGTTACCGACTCAACACAGAAGAAGTCATCTTCAACACCTCCGTGAAAGGGAGGAAATCCACCTCCTGCGAAAGGGCGGAAAACATTCACACACCTATTGCTAGGTGGGGAGAAAAATCCACACCTAAATTAGGTGGGAAAGATGCATTGTGGGATTCCTCACCTCTTGGTTACAAAGCCAAGAATTGAACTAACTCAAATAGCCTTATTATGTTATGTTGAATGGCCTTATTAATGTTATGTTGGTGTGTCGGCAAAGTGCCTTAAATAGCAATTGTAGAGTAGTGTACAGAGTGTAAATATTATGTTCACTTTAAAGTTGATGTAATGCTGGTAGACGAGTGAATATAAAGATGCCATAGCCTTTGCTAAAAATGGTGTTGATGACACACAACAAAAAAAGATACGCGCTTGAATTAAAGAGAAGTGAGCGAGTTGTAGCCTTTGATCATTTTCATGATTTTCTTTAAGTTTTTTCCTTTCTTTATAATGCATTGAGCCATCGAATGCTACATAGCCCATAGGGCTTTCATTTTCCTCGTCCTGGTATTTGAACCGATAAATTACGCATTGGACCAACATGCATCTTATATATTTGATTATTTTCCAAATTCCATTTCCTTGTTATAAACACTAATACCTAAAACTTTATAGCACTCAAAATGAAAGTTAGAAGGTTGTAGTAAATCATCAAATCATTTTTTTTTCGTTGTCCAAATGTAATAGAAATCGTCTAATTAATACATTTATTGAACAAATTTTATTACATATAACTATTTCTGAAAGATTTATTCTCTATTTGCCGAATGTATTTTTATTTATATTCGAGACACTTCGGGAGAGTTCGTTCATTATATATATTGGTGACCACGTCAGTAATTCTTATCTACAATGAAGGTGTTTCGAGAGAGTTCTTATTCACGTATGGTGTAGGTGAATAAATTTAAATAACCATCGAGACATTTCGAGAGAGTTCGTATTCATTCTATTGTACGTGGTAGGTGAGGTCGAGACGTTTCTAGAGAGTTCGGCTACTGGTATATAAGATCTATGCGGTCTCCTGTTCTTCAATCACCTCTCTCACATCTTTCTCCTTTCATTGTTCAATTATATATATATTTCTCCTCCTATGAATAACTCAGCATTTGTGTATCTATTGTTGAGAACACTAGACAAACAAAGGCTTGCATAAAACCTGTTAATTGGTATGAGCTCAGGACAGATAGTCATCATCTTTGTCCAGATTCAAACCGTTGGGTTGATGAAGAAGAGGTTTAGGAGTTTCAAAACCAATCGAGTCAATGAACTACCAGGTAATTAAGCTAGCTGCATATGTTTTTTTGTTCTTTCTTATAGGCCACATTGTTATTTTGACTCATATATAAGTTCATCTGCTCATGCTAATTTCTGACTATCTTGACTAGCTTTTAGTCTTTTATCATTTCCTGACTTCTTTATCTGATATAATTTTCTGTTTCAGGCAATCACAATCTGTCAGATTTGAGAAGAAAATTATAAATCCATGGCACAGTCCAGTGATCGAGCTTAAATCCGTAGTGACCCGTTACACAAACAAGGAAGAGTTCCCGGACACAGCTCTAGGTGCATGGAACAGGAGCTACTACTGTCAAATTTAAAAAGAAAAAAGATGCAAACGTCTATGACTTTTATAACTACATTCGTAATCATATTGTAATCAAATCAACCAATCTAGCATTGAAAGGCACATCCATATCCACTCAAACTATATATAGTACATACTTTTTTTTTTGATTCATAAGTGGACTTGGGCCACCGAAACAACAGCTAACAAGCCAAACAAGGCGACCAGCTACACTGAGACAACAAGAACGTATAGTACATACTTAATGTTGCATTATGTAATATATTTGCAAGTCTGAATAAAAATTCGCAGTTTTCGTAGCTTATTTGGCTTTTTATGAATTTTATGGCATAATCATTGTTCAAGCTTAAGACTCTCAGCAATGTACTACACTTGAACCAACAAGGGAAACAACCTGGAACGTCTCTGAGACCCTTAAAAGATGAAACAAGGATTGAGAACATCCCCAGTTTGGTGCTGCTTTTTCTTCTTGTTACAACAAAGTGTCAAAAGCACATCAGTTGAGCATCAAGGAATCTCACACAACAGAATTATAAGTGGAATAACACACCCCCCAAATATTATTCTCCACTACAATCCCAATGAAACAAGCCTTTAAATTTTCATATCACTCTTCGTACTCTTAATTAGTGAGCCGCCGTTTTTAACTGATGGATTTTATTTCCCACATCGCTTGGTATTGGTATGTTTAGTGCATAAATATAACATTGCAAAACAAACTGGTCACTAGTCGCGAGACGAAGTGGATGGGCCGTTGACTGAGCTATTGCTGGTCGAGGCCCAGGAAAGTCCCCGGGCCGTTATCTGCAGAGATGCAGCCTCGGTAACGCGAGAGGTTTCAAGTGGGTTACTCCTTCGTCCTCGGACGATGGGCTGAGACGCGTGCGGAGCCCTTATGGGTAACCTGCTGAATCAATTTGGCCGACTTTCACAGTCATTCACTTGGTCTTTAATTAAGATTAACAGAATGGGGCTTACGATCTCGCGACTTTTTGTTGTGTTAGTCCGGTTCTTTAATTTTTGGTTTGAAAGGCATTGAACCATTATGTATCCGGTTGATTTAAAATCCAAAACTTAATCTCTTAAGTATTGATAAACTTTTAATCAAAAAAAAAGTATTGATAAACTTAAAATTAAAACCTTCTAACACTCAAATCAAAGTTAACAAAATGTAACAAAGCATCAAAACCCTTATTTATATCTTTTCATCGTCCAAGATTTAATAGGAAGTGATTTATTGCATTTTTTGAAATAAAAATTTGAAAGATTTCTAGTCTGATTGCATAATGTGATTTTAATCATGTTCTAGAAAGTTCTTTTCGTAATTTATAAATGGTAAACACGTAAGCATGTTGTATCTACAATGAATGTGTTTCCACACTTTCCAAAGAGTTTTTATAAACGTGGTAGATACATATTTTAAACGTGATAGATGTACATATCTTGATAAGAATCGAGACGTTTCGAGAGAGATCTAAAAATATTATATAAAATTTAGAGAACCTCCTATTCTTCAAACATCTCTAAAATCTTTCTTCACTCATTCAATTATCTATATTTTTCTTAGAACGAATAATTCGCAATTGAGTATATTGCTGAAAACATTAGACACATGCTCACTAACCTTAATCGTCCTTTCCAAGATTCAAGCTGTTGGATTGATAATGAAGAAAAGGTTTATAAGTTTTATTTAAAACTTCTTAATCGAGTAAATGATCGTGTTTGACTTCGTATATAAGTTAATTGGACAACAATATTTTTCTTGGTGTTCACAGAACTTCTCTCATTTTATTTTTTGAAAAATCTTGTTTAACGTTTATATATTGGTTTTGTTCATTTCGATTATAAAATATCAATCTTGGTATCTTTTAGACTCATTCAAGTCATGCATGACTCAAATACGGATTCACATGTATCCATTTTTCTATCTATGCAGTCAGTCACTCGTGGCACGACACCATTGATCGAGGCGATGGTGTGGAATCCGAAGAGCTTTCTAATCTGAAATTGAAAAAACTGGATGCACCAAGATCCATACATCAATCATATCGTCTTATAGTTCTATTGTAATTAGATCAAACTTTAGCATTTATACGCACATCCCATTTACACTGAACGACTGAAGTTAGCTTTTTTTTTTTGTTTTGATGAAACAGAGGGTAATACAAACTAGGACACAACAATAAACATAAGGAATAGACAACAACCTTGATACGAAAGCTAACAAAGCACAGAAAACGTAACAGCGTGATCCGTGCAAGCTAATCCATCTCGTAGCTGTTGAAACGTCCTTACAGTCCAGAGGTCCACAAATTGCATCACGCCAAAGGTGACCAAACGGATGAAGCCAAGCCTCAAGCCTCAGATAAACACTACTGCCCCGGCCACAATTCTAGAAACTGTTAACTTCTTCAGCCCTCCACTCCGGTCAACACCGGCCTAAGAAAGCCGGACATAACCCGACTAACCGAATTACCCGGCTTAACTACACATGAAACGTAAAAACCTGTACACAAAACCGGCCGAAGCCGCCCCACCTCATCCCGCCGGCGAAGCCACCACCATGAGTCACCAGAAAGCAGCATCCCGCGGAGAGAAGCATCCACTAGCGCACATCAAAACCACCGGCTGAAAGCGAGCCAACGCCGAAGACGCCGAGCCACGGCCAAGCTCCCCCGTGTCAGCAGCCGCCTCAATCGGTCCCGATCTAAACCTAAAATCAAAATCAACGACCTCAATCATCTAACTCCACCCCCGCCCCCCTTAGAACGCAAACACTCCAAGCCTTCGTCAAACCACCGGCGAACCCAGCACCGATCCGCGGAAGGCGACGAGGCCAGCGAGAGAAGGAAGGGGAAGAGATCGAGGCCCCACGAAGCAACCGGATGAAAACGCCTGAACCGTCGACCGCGTTCGATGAACTGCCACCGCCTTCCAGAGAGAAAAATCTCTCTAGAAGATAAGAACGAACTGACTGAAGTTAGCTTTAATTTGCATGTTGTATTATATTTGCGAGTATTAATAAAAAAGTAATACTTTTCATTAGGGGTGATCGTGGGATGGGTTAGGACGGGTTAGGTTCGTCCTTAACCCGACCCGAAACGATGATCGGGTCATTTAGGTCAACCCGAACCCGACACTTAATATTGATCGGGTCGCATGTGATAACCCGAACCCGTCGTAAATATGGACTTATAATATAAATAACAAGTAGCTAAAACAAAATAATATACGAAAAGTGAGCTTAAATATGTTAATCGGTCAACATTGTTCTAGCAAAATGGTGTGCAGCACATATTGAAACTAAATTCAAGACAAAATATTTGCATCATTTGCTTTTCCACCTTGAATCTTTACTGCAACATCTGAAAATTTAAAAGAAATGTATAAGCTTAAAAGACATTTAAAAAAAATTGTTTAAGTAATTACCAAATAAGCAAACTCACCATCAATAATTTTGTCAGTGCTATCAAATTGATCAAAGTCTCCATCATCAGATTTAAGGCAAGTTAATATTCGTTTAATTTCATTCTAACACAAACATTGAGGATGGAGGAGTTGGCGTTCATAGCACTTGTTTTCAGAATGGACCCAGGTTCGAATCTCTGTTTCAACATTTTTCCATTGAAATTTGTTTATTTTATAATGTATTCATATAATTATAGGGACGGGTCGCCCGAGCACAAACCCGAACCCGACTTAATTAGTATCGGGTCAGGTTCAATTTGGTCCAAATTTGGTTCGGGTCGGGTGGGGTCCTGCTCACCCCTACTTTTCATAACTAATTCACCTTTCTTTTGAATTTTAATTACACAATAGGGGTGATCACGGGACGGGTTTGGTTCGTCCCTAACCCGATCCGAAATAATGATTGGGTCACTTAGTTCAATCTGAACCCGACACTAAATATTGATTGAGTTGTATATGATAACCCAACCCGTCACAAAAATAAACTTATAATATAAATATCAAGTATATTAAACAAAATAGCCTCACAAGTCTCAGTTCGAAGTCCATTCTAATATCAAGTAGCTAAAATTAGACATCAAATAGACTTGTAACACTGTTGATATTACTCATTCTAAGATTAGACTCAGTTTGAAGTCCTTTCTAAAACATTTTTATTTTAAAATTCAACTATAAAAGTTTTAGATCTTATTTTATTGGATATCAATAGGGACGGGTAACCCAATGACTAACCCTAACCCGACTTATTTAGTACCGGACCGAATTCATATTCGTCCAACTTTCAACCGGATTGAGACGGATCACCAGGTCGGAACGGGTCGTGCTCACCCCACAATCATTTGTCAAGCTCTTGGCTAACATCTTAAACGTAGCTTGAATTTCACTAATGTATTAATTTTCAACAAACAAAATAATTGCAAAGGAATCACACGCCAAGCAACTTGGAAGTTATCAGCCACTTAAAAGATGAATTAAGAATGAGAACATCTGCAGCTTGGTGCTGCTTTTCCCTCATTATTGCAACAAAGTCAAAACTCAAAAAGCACATAATTAAGCTGAGCATCAAGGCATCTCACAGTACAGAATCATAACTAAATTATCCAAAGTGGAATCACACCCAAATATTATTCTCCACTAGAATCTCACTGCAGTGCTTTTAAATCTCCAAAAACCGCACTTTGCATCAGTTGCTGTATCGACATATTTTAAGTGTAGCATAAACATGTGAACTGGAAAATTCTTCTATCAACAGATGGACAGGATCATGTGAATTGGAAAATCAAACATGTGTGAGTCACTTCATTTAGTATTGGCAATTTTAAGCTAAAAATATCCACCTGGCTTAACGAGCGGAGTTAATGATGATATGAAACTGCTCAACTCTTTCTTAATGTTAGTGATGTGAGATTATTGGTTAAGGTTTTGACAAGTGTGGGTTTGGTAGGATGACTAATCAACTTAAACAATCATATAATTATAAGTTATAAAAAAAAGCTTTGGAATGGAACAAATCCTAAGATGTAACTTAATTGGAATCTTATGTGAACATCAATATGGGTCTCAAGTTAACTTTATACCAAGCTTTTGCTTGTTCACATATCCTTCCTCAATTTTTAAATAGACAGGTTTGTTATATAAATGTACCTGAGAATGCATGTAGTTCCCATTGGAATTCAGACAGTATAACTAGAATGTGTCATCCTAGTAGCTTGTCTTGTATCCCTGCCTTGAAATTCTCTCATGTACAGACTAGATGCTCTGATCAGCAACAGTCTACGGACAACCTGGCAGAAAGTGGTGGTCGCGGCGGCTGTTGCATGACGAAGCTGGTTTGTGTTTGCTCGCCGACGGAGCATCCAGGCTCATTCAGGTGCAGACAGCATAGAGCTGAGTATGTCTGGGGTGGGAAGTCTAAGCTCTGCTAATCAGGGATGGGAGAAGCTGTCAGGTGGAATAATACAACTTTAGCTATGTAATAATATGTAACTATGTATCAGATTGTAATGAATGTTTACTGGGAATTGGGACAGGGATATGATCATACTGTGATGTTATAGAGAGTTGCACCATATGTTTTATACAAAAGAATTTTCCTATTCAATGGTCAACTCAACTGGGTCATTCATGTTCTTGATTGAAACAAAAGCAAACTCTGATGAAAATAGTACTACTAACATTTTGATTTGTGTGATACTTTTGAGGTTCATGAAAATGGAGTATATGTAAGCCTTTGGATGTAGCCAAATGACCTGTATGAGCTGTTCTAAGTATACAAACTGAAAACTGTCATTACCTTGCTATGGAGTTATTCACAAATGCAGATGGCTTCGAACAACACGGGGATGCAGTCCTGGGGCTGAGATGGACTCTGGCAATGAAGATTGTCTTCATGTAATGGATATTAATCGGAGCCTCTTAGAGCAGCAATTCTAGCAGCCAAATCGTCACAGTTTGGCAAATTTGGGTGGACATGCTTAGCAGGTCTATCAGGCTGAAACGAAGCTGCTCGGGCAAAGACTTTACCTGGTTCTAGCGCAGCTGATTTATCACGGGGTAAGGAAACTGATCTGGTATGAGAAGAAGTCAGAGGAGTCACATTGCCCGGTTTTACCTCGCTCTTAACATGAGGCTTGGTGTCACTAGTTTCACTTGACATCTGTTGTGAAGCTTGCACATCAGACTTCCGCGTAAGCTTTTCTGGATCAGAATTTGTTGGCTTTGTACTAAAATGGACAAGCAGCTTATCTAGTACCCTTTCCTCATCTTTCACACGAGGCTCATTGTCAAATAGTATTTGCAGGCCTTGTTTTGTGTCATATTGTCTTCTACTACTTGAGCTCCAACTATCCATTTTGGCATGATCAGGATTCCCAATAACCTCATCATGACTAGTTGATGACCTGCTTGAATATTGTCTCACTGATTTCGGTTTTGGTAGGGGCAGATCATCAGTTGAGTCAGTTTGATTAATTCGTTTGCTGTCATGCCCATCTCCCATTCCCTTGCTAGACCAAGTAGTCTCTTTTTCGTATTTGATATTATGAGATCTATCTCGAGTATCATCTGTCTTATTAGAATAGCTAGAGTGTTGGCTTCCAACGTCCCTTGACGACCCACCAGAGTCTTTCCCGTTAAAACCCGTGTGCGGCAGATATGAAACACTTGCAGCTTTAGTCTGCTTGGGTGGTGTCACATAAGGAGGAGGAGGAATCATCTTGTTGAAGTTGAATGATCTGGCTTTAAGGTTATCTGCATCCTGTGATTTACCAGCTTTAGGAACATTGACTGAACTAACCATGTTGTTACCTTGAACCTCAAGTCTTTCAGTGGGTGTATGAATTACTTGTCGCCCATGAGATAACGTTTGCTGCATCTCTCTTTTTGATAAAGGCGCCTCTATATTGTCTTGCAAATCATGCTCCCTGTGGACGCCATCTTGCTCTCTTCTATATGAAGATCTCCCTAATCGGCTTGTTGGCACATATTGGGCTGTGACATGTGTTTCATTTTGCAGTTTCTGTTTATAGAAATGAGATTCTTTTACGTTGAGGGACGTAGGGTCATCATCTCCACTCCTAGTTCTAGATCCATTTCGGTCCGAGGAAAGTTCATATTTCTCTTTGGACTGGATGTGGTTTTTATCTTTTTGATTCGCCGAGTTGCCACCATCAGCCTTGAATTTATCTTTCACAGGTACAGATCCATATGTGGAAAGCTTCTCCTAATAAACAAAACAACAATGTTTAAGAAAAATCAACTCAGCAGCCAGCCATGGTGCAGATTCTACTACCATTGAAGTGGATGAGAAATAAGCATAGCAGAAGTCAGAAGATACCTGCGTATGAACTGGGGGTTTAGCAATCTGCTTCTCAAAATCCCTGCAGTTCCATGATACAGAATATTCTGCTGCTATCTCTTTCATCAGCTGGATCTTCTTCTCCGTTGAAGGAGGAGGTACAGATAAATCCTCAACAAACTGAAGGCAAAAGATATGATTAGTGTTAAACAAAAAATTGTCTATATGATGTCAGCTATTGAATCAAACGACATCAAAAATATTTACCTTCTGATTTACAGAGTACTGCAAAGAGTTCCCATATTTTTCTTGAAATAGTTCCCTAAGGTCACGCAGTTCAGGAATATCTGAAACCCTCGCAGCGGCAAACATTAGTGATGCTACTGCTGCTTTGCATTCCGCAGGGCACTCACTGAAAGAAATAAATAACATAGAGACATATCTACAAACATTAGAACAAAGAAACTAAGTACTTTGAATGTGATATTTTCTTGTAAAAAGTCATACCTTTCTTTCCGCATCTCTGAAAGATGTCCGTACACTTGGTCACAACATTGCTCCACAAAGTCATAGCAGGAAGACATGGTGAGCTCAGCAATCACTCCTTCAGTCTGTATTTAGAGTGTGTGCAAAATGAAATTAATGCTATTTCATAATAACAACAAAACTGAAAACCTCCTCACCTAAGTTCAAACATTCAATTCAATTCCAAAAAATAACACATCAACACAACACAATCTGGTTGTCCTGAAAAAGAAATAACTTAAATGCTTCCACACTTCTCAAAATTCAAATGCAATCACCCAGTTGATTAGGATAAGGTTCCCTTTTACAAACAATTTCATGAAATTTTAGTTAAAGAAAAACATTAATAACTAAACTAATCTGAAAATGCCAATTTTCTAGGAGATCATCAAAAGCAAGGATGACGGAATATCTCATACTGTCTCAAACATGCTGATCTCAATTTTCAATTCTAGGGTTCCTGGGAATTCTCAGAAGCGGAACAAACTTAAGACTTAACCAGCTGTCGAATTTCTAATATAATTAACAAAAAGTAAGAACAATTGAAGCTTGGAAAGAATTCTTACTCTTCCATAAGCATTGATGTCTAGACCATTACCAATCAGATCAGCTATGTCTTTCTTGAGAAACTTCTCCCTCGCGCTCCTCTTCTTTCGTATCAACTCAATCCGCGCCTTCGCCGCCTTAATCAACGACTTGCTGAACTCCAATCAAAACCAAAAATCAACATCTCAACAACAATAAACATTTCAACTCCAAATCAAACAACGCTCAACCCGATCTCACAACTCACCATTTCGAGGCGAAATTTCTCCCTAGCAATGCGTCGAGCATCTTCGATCGCCGAATCAACTCCGACCAACGCCGAAGTTTGAAAGGCGTGAAGTGAGCTTGAACAGTGTCGGTAGGCGAGTGATGCTTGGAAAGTTCTAGAGTGAGCTTCGATCGCAGTGCCCGGGAAATGTGTTGGATTTTAGGAAAGCGAAGACGGAGCGGAAATCGTGTTTATATGAGTAATTGCCTGTAAGCTGACCAATGAGAAGCCGCCAGCTGGAAGTTTCGGGTTTTCACTATACTCTACGACATCATTTCGTTGCGGCTCTGCCAAACGGAACGGTTACGTGACTTGTCGTCTGCCGATATTAACCTTAACCTTTTTTTTAATAAGGTAATCATAAGAAATTTTGGATATTTTTTATACTCCAACGGCGGTGGAAAGAAAAAAAAAAGGAAGAAAAATTATACTGTATAAAAATTAAAACAACCTTTTTTAATTGATTTTTGTTTTTTTATCATAAAACAAACATAAAAATAATTTTTTTATACTGTTAGATGACCTGACGATCTCATAAAGTTTTAATTAGTGAGTTAATGGTATAATGTTTCTCCACATATTTGACCTCAACTAGAACTAGCTGGCAATATTTTTAAGACAAATCAATTCGGACATCATCACCGATTATAATCCATCAATCAAAAAAGGAACAAAAAATTAAGACATCGCCATCAAAAAAAAAAACATCACTATCAAAGAAAAAAAATGTCTAAGGGGTAATTTGGGTAGAATAAAACGACAGCCAGTAGTGACTGTTAGCGTGTTGTGTAAAAGTCATTATTGTTGAAAAAGTCAGTTGGAACAACAACCGCATGCTGACTTACCAAAGTGATTAGGACGACGAATCTGGTTAGCTGTAAAGTGGGACGCCGTCGCATTAATGTATAATTCTGAACTGAAGAATAAAATGTCGAATAACGAATAATTTGGATAGTTAATAAGTACTTCTCATTGTTGTTCTTACCACCAAATCACATCCCTAATGAACGTAATTAAATGAACATTTTTTTCTTCTATTTTACATTTTAAGTTAATTCTTTAGGAAAAGGATCCGGTGCAAAGTTAATTTTTTTGGTACAAAATACAAACTAATCATAGCCCTTAATCTTGTGATTTGAATGGATGAGGTTAAATCTTGATTTTTTGGTATTTTTATTGGTGACGAATTATGTCGTCTTTTCATTTTTCGGCTCGAAAAGTGACGAATTATAAAATGATTTTGACAAATTTTATATTTTGTATCAAAATTTAACTTTGTACCTGATCTTGACCCTAATTCTTTATATACAATGAACCTAATTACACTGATTTTTATTATCTTTATTAGTAAATGTTTACATTGAACCAACAAACTATACAATGAACCAACGAATCTGAAAGTCAACTAAACTGTACTAGGTGTTTTTTTTAAAGATAGACCAAAGCAAATTTTATTCTCTTTCTATAAAGTTTTCTATTGATTTTGATTCACATAACTTAGATAGTTAATTAACTGAATGTTAACTTCTATGTAGTGTGTCAAAAAAAATGAATGTTAACAAATTATTAAAAAAATCAGAGCTGGTTAAAATTATTTCTCTTGTATCCCACATGTAATAAGTGTTCTAAATGTACTTTGTGAGATATAGATTTGTTACATATTTTGGTAGATTTTCATACTGGACGAGTTTGTTTTTGTATTTATATTCGAGAGAGTTCCTTCCGTAATTTTATGTGGTAAGTTTGTGAGTAAAGAATAATTATCTGAAAGAATTTACGAGAGAATTTTTATACATTATATATTGAACGTGAGAGAAACATATTTAAATGACTATCGAGATACTTCGCGTAAAATCTTATTTATTATATTAAATGCGGTCGGTGAACATATTCAAATGACTATCGAGACACTTTCAGAGAGTTCTTGTTTATTCTATTAAACGCGGTCGGCGTGAACATATTTAAGACGACCATCGAGACACTTCTAGCGAGTTCTTATTTATTCTACTAAACATGGTAGGTGATATTCAAATGTCTATCGCGATACTTCGAGAGAGTTCTACTATCACTATTTAATAGTTGCACGGCCAATGTTCTCAATCATCTCTATTCTCTAACATCTTTTGTTCACATATATTCTTCAATCATCTTTATTTTTTCTTCATCTGAATGATAGTTTGCAATTGTCTATTGACAACATTATATCCCCGAGTGTTGCATAAAACATGTTAGTATGATCTGAAGACTCGTGTTCGTCTTCCTTCTCGAGATACAAGCAGTTGGATTCATGAGGACGAATATGTTTCCAAGTTTCGGTTAAAATTTTCTAATCAAGTCAATAAATTACCAAGTAATTGAATTGTATATGTTATTTGTTTATATCTCGATTAATTTGCGAATTGTTATTTGACTTCATACATAAAGTTAATCAGCTAATAATAATTTTTTTTGTTGTTCACAGAATTTCCCTCATTATATTTTTAACCGTTTTTACTGAACCTTCAAGCATTAACCTCAATTTCATTGTCTGGAGGGCTATGGGAGGCCGGACTTCAATTATAAAACGTAAGTGTTTGTATATTTTACAAAAATAAAAAGTTTTCTTCAACATGATCATTTTGGGTTTTAAGATGAAATAATCTTATATGCTAGTTTGGCCTAGTTTTAATAGAATTGGTAGGTACCTCTGGTATTAGTTTGTTCCATTTCATAACTGTTGGGGATTGTCTTTGAATATGGCCGCAAGAGAGTCTTCAAATCAGCAATGGTAGTGCAGAAAACTTGGACTGCTTCTTCTTCTTTGTTGTAATGAGGAATCGTATGAACTGGATATCACAATCGATCGCGTTGTCGCTTTCCGAATTCAATATTTCGACCCTGTATTGTAGTCGAGGGTTGCACGAAACTTGAACGGGGATAATCAATTGGAACAATTTCTATTCTCGACTAAAGAATTAGAAATCAAACTTGAGTTTGAGTGTTTATGGAAATCAAGCAAGGTTTAGAATCAAGGAGTGATTATCTATGAGAGTAATTGGTTTTTTTCGTGCCCTCATACTGTCCATGACCTCCAATATATAGGAGATCAAAAGGGACAAAGAGCAGGTGTGTCTGAACAGAACAGCTGTGTCTGTCAAACGTCGTCGCGTTTTCCTTCAGCATTAGCGGGCGCTTTTTCCTTCAGCATTACGCTAATGCTTAAGGAAAACGCGCCCCTTAATGTTTACTGAAAACGCGGTCAATTCCAGGAGCGTTTTCCCTTTACATTATCAGCCGCGTTTCGTTAAGACATTGTCGTAATGTCCAGTAAAAACGCGCCCCACATAATGTCAAGATAAAACGCGATCCGCACTGAGTTTTATACACAAAACTCACTCAACGGAAGTTCCAAACCTTTCATATCATTAGGGTATGCTACCCTAATATATTGTAATATTATACTAAGTCCGAAAACCCTAAAATTACCAACAATCCTCCCCCATTTTAGGATTTCCTTTGTTTTCCATAAAAACTTTGTTTTTAAGTAAGTCACGCATAAACGAAAATGTCGCAAAGATTGAATTTTCGCTTAGTGTAGTTACACATTCAAAATACCCGGAAATCATGGTGCTCGTAACGTTTGATCCAATCGATCCATTTGGATACCTCAAGATAACACACACATGAGTTACTTCACAAACTCTAAGTTCAACTTGACTCTTGATGGTCCTTGAGTCCTAATCCCTTCGTGAACGTATTGAGATTTAACCCGAATCTCATGAAGCGACCAGAAACTTCACGTTCATATAGGTAGATTCCTTAAGGGTAACACCACCCGATTATGCTCCTACAAACAGCACTTTGTCAAAGAACCTATTAAGAAGAGTCCCTCTTCAACCTATTACTTGTAGGTCATGAACACATACTTGGGGATGCATATTTGTGTTCATCAATCTTCTAGGAATGAGCTTTCCACATTGAATTCAGCTCTAACGCTAGTTAGATGTGAATTGGGTGTCTCATGACTAGATGATTATATGGGTTTAAGTCCCATCCCCTTTACCGATTTTGATACCAAATATTTAGCTAAATCCTTCGTCAAGTGATCTGCTAAATTTTGTTGTGACCTTACAAAATCCACTGATATCACCCCATGCGTAATGAGCTCTCTTACCGCACTATGTCTAACACCTAAGTGTCTAGACTTCCCATTGTATACATGGCTATAAGCTTTAGCCAATGTTGCAGCGCTATCACAATGAATTGATATGGGTGATATCGGTTTTTCCCATAATGAAATCTCATGTATCAAGTTCTTTAGCCATTCAGCTTCCTTTGAAGCGGCGGCTAAAGCAACAAATTCAGATTCCATAGTGGAACTTGAGATGCATGTTTGCTTCTTGGAAGCCCATGAGATGGCACCTCCCCCAAGTAGAAATACCCATCCACTTGTGGAGGAATGATCCTCCTCATTCGAGATCCAACTTGCATCTGAATATCCTTCTATGACCGAAGGAAAATCCGAATATACAAGACCGAGGTTTATAGCCCCCTTAAGATACCTAAGGACCCTATGAATTACCTGCCAATGTTGCATACTAGGGTTACTAGTATATCGACTAAGCTTCCCTACCGCAAATGCGATATCTGGTCTTGTACAAGTCATGGCATACATCAAACTGCCTATGACTTTAGCATACTCCAATTGGGACTGAGGCTTCCCCTTATTAGGATACAAGTGAGTAGAGGAATTATAAGGAGTAGTCAACGGATGACAGTCCATATAATTAAATTTCTTTAACACATTCTCAATGTAATGAGATTGTGTTAAGGCAAGACCTCCTTCAACTTTCTTTATTCTTATCCCAAGGATAACTTCCGCCTCTCCCATGTCCTTCATGGAAAACTTAGATGACAGAAATTCTTTGGTTTGATTTATGCACTTTAAATTGGTGCCAAAAATCAACATGTCATCTACATATAGACAAATGATAACTCCATTCCCTGAGTTGTCAAATTTGCTATATACACATTTATCTGATTGATTCAATATGAATCCATCGGATAATACCACCTCATCAAACTTTTGATGCCATTGCATAGGTGCTTGTTTGAGTCCGTATAGTGACTTAACAAGCTTGCATACCTTATGCTCTTGCCCTGACATTATAAAACCTTCCGGTTGTTTCATGTAAATCTCTTCCTCTAAATCACCATTGAGGAAAGCAGTCTTTACATCCATTTGATGTACTAGCAACTTATGAATAGATGCTAAGGCTATCAACAACCTAATAGTTGAAATTCTTGCAACCGGTGCATAAGTGTCAAAGTAATCCATACCATATTTCTGTCTAAAGCCTTGGATTACCAATCTTGCTTTAAATTTATCAATGGTACCATCTACCTTCATCTTCTTTCTGAAGATCCACTTATTTCCCAATGCTTTATGTCTTGGTGGTAAATCCACCAAAATCCAAGTGTTGTTTCCTATTATAGAGTCCATTTCATCATTTATGGCCTCTTTCCAAAATGATACATCTTGAGATTTCATAGCTTCATCAAATGTTTTGGGATCACTTTCAATAACATGACAGTACATGTATTGCGAGCTAACTTCATCCCTAGTTCCTTCCACTAGGTAGATATGAAAATCGTTTCCAAATGATTTTTCTTTTCTTGCTCTCTTACTCCTAATTTCAGAAATTTGGGTGTCATTTGAAACTCGATTTGCACTAGGCACAACATTCAAATCTTTAGGCATGCTAATTGATGAAAATCTCTTTTCATCAAATATGGCATCTCTCGATTCAATGATTGTATGAATCGATACATGCTTATTAGGTTCTATGACATAAAACCTATACGCCATGGAGTGATGAGCATATCCTATGAATATACATTCAACTCCCTTTTCTCCTAAAGTTTTATGTTTAGGGATAGGTAGTCTTACTACCGCCCTACAACCCCAAACTCGAATATGATTCAAATTTGGTTTCTTGTTATACCAAATTTCATAAGGAGTAACCCTGCCCCTTTTATTAGGAACCCTATTTAATAAATAGCAAGCCGTTAACATGGCTTCTCCCCAAAATCCATCATTTAATCCCGAGTAAGAAAGCATGACATTTACCATCTCTTTCAATGCTCTATTCTTTCTCTCCGATACACCATTTTGTTGTGGTGTGTAAGGAGCAGTGGTTTCATGAATGATTCCCACACTTTGGAAATAACTAGGATTAAAGTATTCCCCACCTCTATCGGTGCGTAACTTCTTAATAGAAGTTCCCTTTTGAAGTTCAACAAATAGACATAGCAAAATCTAGAACAGTCATCAATATATGTTACTACATATTTCTTGTTTCCTAGAGAAGGTGATGCATGAAAATCACACAAGTCGCTATGTATTAAATCAAGTAAATTGCTTTCTCTTTCAATTTTATGAAATGGTTGTCTAGTAATCTTAGTAAGCATGCATGTTCTACACTTATTAATATTTACATCAAACGAGGGAATTAACTCATGTTTAGACATTTCATGCAATCTTTTATAATGAACATGTCCTAAACGTGCATGCCAAAGTGTAGAGACATCATCATTCAGATTTGTAGTTTTAATGGTAATATCATGCTCACAATTCATATAAACAGAACAAATAACTTTATTTATACTAAGCTTGAACATTCCATTACATAGGTATCCTTTACCAACAAATACACCACCCTTTGATAACACATAGTTATCGGCTTCATACACTTGCCGATAACCTTGTTTATTCAAAACAGTACCTGATACAATATTTTTCCTAATATTAGGTACATACAACACATTCACAAGAAAAATATTCTTTCCCGAAGAAAATTCGATTTCTACTTGGCCTATTCCTAGGATAGGGGCGGTCGACTCGTCTCCCATGTGAAGAACTCTTCCTTCACTTGTATTGGCAAAGGACTTGTACATCTCTTTGTCTCTACACACATGTGCCGTAGCACCGGAGTCAACCCACCACGAAATCTCATCATCCTGCATAGCAAAAATTTCAGAAAAATTAGAAACATAATCTATGTTAGAATATGTATCTAACTTAGTTTCTAAACTTGAAATCAGATTTTTCTGACCTTGAGATTTCTGCTCTTGGTTTTTATCACCAACAGCATTACCTTGAGCCTTCTCGCTCTTTCCCTTTCCTACGCGACAGTCTCGCTTGAAGTGCCCTGCCTTCCCGCAAGTCCAACACACGTTTCCTTTTGTAGGATGCTTCTTGTTTGGACCTTTGCTAGCATACTCATTAGGCCGTTTCTTGCCTTTGTTCTTGTTCACCTTTTGAGAACTAGTCTCCAATACATTTACCTTAGGTAAATTTGTATCCACTTCCATCGCGTCCTTTTCACGCACACGAAGTTCCTCCTCCATTCGTAATTCCTTTGCGAGTTCCACAAGAGAAATATCTTCCTTCTTGTGATTCAAGGTACGTCGGAAGTCTTTCCATGCCGGTGGTAATTTGTCAATGATACTTGACACCGAGATGGCTTCATCCATCTTCAGATTTCTTTGAGCAAATTGCCCCAAGATACGTTGTATCTCATGGAACTGTTCCATTACAGGACGTGAGTCCACCATCTTGTAGTTATTGAAATTACTAACAAGAAATTTCACGCTCGATTCGTCCTCAGCCATATAATTGGCTTCAAGAGTGTCCCATAACTCTTTTGCAGACTCAACGTTTTGATATAAATCGAAAAGAGGATCGGGCATACCATTGAGGATATGTCCTCTAGCGATGTAGTCGTCGTTTTCCCATTTGTTTCTATCACGAAAAGCTCCCACAGGTGCGTTGTCTCCAACTTCAGGGCATGGTGTGGACAGTACGTACACCACCTTCAGATTCGTCAGTAGGAAGTGCATCTTCCTTCTCCAACGCCGGAAATCGGTTCCTTCAAATTTGTCCAACTTCTGGAATTGATGTAGCATTTCTCTCACGCTCGCCATTGAGTAGGAAATATTGAATTCGTTTGTTGGGGATTGTCTTTGAATATGGCCGCAAGAGAGTCTTCAAATCAGCAATGGTAGTGCAGAAAACTTGGACTGCTTCTTCTTCTTTGTTGTAATGAGGATTCACTAAGGAATCGTATGAACTGGATATCACAATCGATCGCGTTGTCGCTTTCCGAATTCAATATTTCGACCCTGTATTGTAGTCGAGGGTTGCACGAAACTTGAACGGGGATAATCAATTGGAACAATTTCTATTCTCGACTAAAGAATTAGAAATCAAACTTGAGTTTGAGTGTTTATGGAAATCAAGCAAGGTTTAGAATCAAGGAGTGATTCTCTATGAGAGTAATTGGTTTTTTTCGTGCCCTCATACTGTCCATGACTTCCAATATATAGGAGATCAAAAGGGACAAAGAGCAGGTGTGTCTGAACTGAACAGCTGTGTCTGTCAAACGTCGCCGCGTTTTCCTTCAGCATTAGCGGGCGCTTTTTCCTTCAGCATTACGCTAATGCTTAAGGAAAACGCGCCCCTTAATGTTTACTGAAAACACGGTCAATTCCAGGAGCGTTTTCCCTTTACATTATCAGCCGCGTTTCGTTAAGACATTGTCGTAATGTCCAGTAAAAACGCGCCCCACATAATGTCAAGATAAAACGCGATCCGCACTGAGTTTTATACACAAAACTCACTCAACGGAAGTTCCAAACCTTTCATATCATTAGGGTATGCTACCCTAATATATTGTAATATTATACTAAGTCCGAAAACCCTAAAATTACCAACAATAACTAGCTGGTGCCCCGAGATACCGATTTTCCTCCTTTTTAAAAATAATAAACCGATCACTCCCTTGCAGTCGGCTGTCGCTCCTGGATTTCGATTTCACCCTACCCTACTGATGATGAAGTTGTGCGCTACTATTTAAAAAATAAGGTTTTTGGGGCTGGAATGTCAGAACCAACACCATTTCGGATATGTACGTAGCTATCTACAAACTAACTGGAGCCGTTTTTGATCTTCCCAGGTTTAACAGTTGAGAAAAAGAGCTTTTGGTAATGATTTGTCGAATTGAAGACATGGATTGGTGTCATGTGTGCGGTTATCAGGTCGATATGTTGGTGGTACAATTGCTGACATTCCGCTGAAGTCCATAGTGCGCGTGATTTCAACTATCAAGAGCGAGAAAGGAATATAAGAAATGTTATGCAATAAAGATCCGTAGACTGATGCTCGCTTTTATATCGTGATTAAGTAGATTAGTGTTACGTATGCAATTTAGATAATAATGAGATGACATCAAATCATCAATAATAAAACGTTAAGGTCATGTACTTGTAATTTTAAATATATATCTTTCCACACGACGTGAATATATTTGTCTTAGCTAATAAAGTCAAGCAATCAACTGATGAATAATTAAGGGCGAAGGAAATTAGCCGAGTGATGACGCTTCCATCCAGCACCTAAGTGTGCTTAACACACCCTAATACTAAAAATTAACCTCCAATTAAAAAAAACGGATGAACAGTTAAAAAAAAATATCTACAACCTATGTAATAGGTGCATCTTAATTAGCATAGAAGATATTTTGGTGAAGGCGACGGTCCATGATTAAACACCACTTAAGAAAGGCTAATGCTAATCACTATCTCTCTAATCAAATACTACCACTAATAATGGTGGTGTGTCCATTATAGTACTATGAATTGAATATAAAAGTCGGTTGATATATGCTTTTGAAGCACAGTTGCCTACATGTTGTGTTGATGGTAGTGGGAATCTCGTGGCGATGTCGGTAAAAACGACACCGTTTCGGGGCAAAACCATCTATTTTTGTCAATGGCGGCCCATCGAAATTTTGAGACCTGTGCCTTATTCGATATGGCCGTACGACGTGGAAATATCTTAATTCGATCTAAAAAAAATCTACACTTAAAGAAATAATAAAGCCGGGGACCAAGTGGGCCCGAATCATCGTGACCAGCAAATCTAGCAGCCAATAAGAGAGTGACGAGACGCCGGTTGGCCACTCCTCCTTATTCGCTACCAATTAAACTGCTGCAAACTACCACGATCGAATAAGGAGAGAAACGACGCACAAAGTGTGTGCTGTGAACGTGCGAGGAGACGGAAATGGACGCCAACTGCGTTACTCCGCCTTTCATCTCGAAGACATATCAGATGGTCACCGATCCGGCAACAGACCGACTCATCGCCTGGGGAAAGTTTAACAACAGCTTCATCGTCTCCGATCATCTCGACTTCTCTCAACTGATTCTGCCCACATATTTCAAGCACAACAACTTCTCCAGCTTCGTCCGCCAGCTTAACACCTACGTAAGCACCGATCTGATTTCCGTTATCATCATCGGAACCGATTCGGTTGTGTTTTTTTGGTCTGATCGGATGCGTTTTTTTTTTATTTGATTGGATGTTTTAGGGTTTCAAGAAGGTGGATCCGGACCGGTGGGAGTTCGCGAACGAGTGGTTTCTGAGAGGACAGAAGCATCTGCTTAAGAACATCGTCCGGAAGAGGCACGGAAGGAACTTTTTATATCCGTTCCAGTCGATCAAAGACGAGGAGGATGAGGATGAAGATGTGCTTCTGGAGATTTCGAGATTGAAGGAGGAGCATAAGACTCTGGAAGACGAAGTGAAAGACATGAATCGAAGGCTCGAAGCGACGGAGCGGCGGCCGCAGCAGATGATGAGTTTCATACATAAAGTAGTTGAGGATCCGGAGCTTATTTCCCGCATGATGGTCGAGAAAGAGAAGACATATATCCACTTCCACAACAACGCAGATCAGAACAAGAAGCGTCGCCTGATAAAAACGCCATCGTTTTCGTCCTCTTCCAGCGTCCCGGCCACGGCCAGTACGACTTCGGTCAAGACGGAGGACGATGACGATGATGGAGGTTTCGGAGTGAACTCCGCGCCGGAGAATCTATGTCTGTCGACATCAACATCGTCGCCGGCATGGTGGAACCCGGGAGTCAACGGGTTTGGTTATGCGGGTTCGTTCGGGTCGGTATTCGGTCCTGGTAGCTCTGGAGAGCAGAGCGGGTTTGATTCGATCCGGGTTGGGTATATCTTGAGCGGGAACGGAGCGGGTAACAACAACGTGGATGTGGATGGACGCTCGCCGCCGCCGTATCCATTTTCGCTTTTTAGAGATGGGTTTTAGTTTTAGATATAAAATAGGTAAATAACTACTGGTGTTACTGAGCTGAGACTAGGGTTTGGTGTATTTTGGGCAATGTAATGTTCTGGATTGATGATTGTTCTCTTTTACTACTACTTTTAGTTAGTACAAGTACAATGCTATGCTTGCAATAAAATTACCAATTGCTTTTTTTTTTTTGTGTGCCGTGTTTAATCTTTTATCGATTATGACTGAGGGGAATTGGGATGTTAGGTTATGTTATTCAGGATTTGTTGATGATAATAAATGCCAAATTGGCTTTGTTATGAATCTGGTGATAGATCTCACACGCCAGATGAATGCTGCAGTAGTGTGCTGTAGCCTCCAAATCTGGGAGCATTAAATAAATGATTTGCCTAGAAATAGAGTTATAGAGATGATAACATTGGTACTTTTTTTTCTTCTTTCGATTGGGGTCTGGGAATAACATTGGTACTTTATTTTTTGAGGCAGATAACATTGGTACTTGAATACTTACTAGTTAGGGATCCAAAAATATTCACATGCTCTAGTCTTTTCAATCCTATGGTTGTGGTGATCAACTTCACGGGCTAAATTGCGGCTTTTATTGGAGTCTTTATTATTATTGAGTTGAGTCTGACCGCACCCAGGCCAGCCAGCCTAGATGTCAAACAAAAGGTGACAGACAGTGTCGTTTTCTTTCTAAAGACTTACACAGGAAGGTGACACGTTTCAAGTTGGGACTGGGATCAACTGCACATGTCTCTCCGGTCCACCATCAAAATCTTAGCTGTGGGGGCCGAGCTTTCTGCCTTTTCTGGTATGGCCTTGCAGTCTTGCACATATAACATGCCCATAAGACTTTTCTTTATGTTCATGGCCTTGCCTCACTAGAATGATGAGCAAATACAGACCATCCATCCAGATACCCTCATACCCCAACGGCCACAACACAACTGATTATGCAACGTTGCAATGCATACGACATAGAAGAGCCCTATATTTGATAGTCAACAATGACCTCAACACTTTTGACTAGTAAAAAAGATCTCAAACATTTAACTATGTGTATTACCTAATTTGGGTGTGAATAGCTCTTGAGTCTTGAGAGAGCGAGTAAAAGAGCCATGTCCATATCAATGAAGACAATCACAACGAATGTGGTGCTGTATCTGAAAGAATTACATGTACAAACCTTCTCATTCACTTTAAAGAATATGTTGATGAAGCAACATCCCTATAATTGCTGCTGCTATTCAAACCAGTCTTGAATCACTAACACAATTGCTGAAGGCCAACTTCTAAATCCTGCCGTGTAATGGTAACTAGCTCTTCCGTGTCTACACATTCTAAGTCAAGTCTCAGGTCCAAGTTTTCTCTAGCATTAACTAACAAGGGGTCTACTAATCCACCATTCATCTCCTTGCGCCTCTTTTCTGTTATTTCATTTCGTATTAAATCTGCTACAGCTTCTGTGGTGCAGGAAGGGTGCAGCTTAAACCCATACAACAGGCTCTCCTCTGTTATGTTTTTCGTCTTTATAAGCAGAATTTTAGCTAAATCCTCTGTACTAAAATCTTCAAAATAGAAAAACTTTGTAACTCTTCTACAGAAACCTTCGTTGGAACTGATGACCCTTTTCATTGGTTCACTGTATCCAGCAAATATGACCACAACTTTTCCACTGTCCATCACGGACATGATCTCTTCTAATGCTTCCAGCCCATAGTCCTTATCATCTGACTTCTGCGCAGGAATTAGTCTGTATGCTTCATCCACAAAAAGGATTCCGCCCTCTGCTTCTTTGATCTGAATATAAAAACTCATACTTTTCAAACTGAAATGTGTTTTCACAGCCAAATCCTAAAATGTATGCAAAGATACAAAAAATCTACCTTTCTTCTAGTCTTGGGTCCAGTATGACCAACAAATTCACCAACCAAATCAGTTCGCTGCACTTCCGTTACTTTGTCAGTGGGTAAAATTCCCACCATATGTAGCAATTCTCCAAGCACTCTAGCTACCATAGTTTTGCCTGAAGTAATAAATCACTCAAGTTCCATTTACAGTAAAGCACTAACTCGTAGTCCTTATGCGATAAGGAAAATTGTGTCACCAGATTTTAGAAGCCAACCTGTTCCTGGATTACCAAGGAATGCCATATGAGGTGGTTTCCTAGAACCAATTTTTAATCCTAAAGCTCTGCGTCTTTCATCTAAAAGCATCCCCTTAGCCCATCTCCGAAGTTGTTCCTTGATCTCATGTAAGCCTACTATATGTGATAGCGCATCTTCAAGTTGATTCATCTTAGCTTTAGTTTCACCACATGCCTCGATGGCTTTGCGCTTCCTTTGCTCATTGGAATACCAAACAAGCATCTGTCTCAGATTTTCACTTCGTGGACCTTGCGAGAGATGATTTAGAGGAGTCTTATCCTCCTGCGACCAAGATTATGTTAAATTTGTTATAAATTCATTACTAGCCAAACTAGCCATTTTTGATATCAAGAAAATTAATAACTTACATTATCTTTGGCACTGCAATCAGCGTTGTTCTCAAGTAATGTTTTGACTGTCGAACAGTCATCATTTTGACGTGAATGCCATACTGCTAGATGCAATGATGTCATGCCATTCTGAAAAAGAAAACATATGGTGTAAGCTATGGAGCTCTCATGCCATTCTACTAGAAGTATTGAGAAGTGAAGAAGAGGGTCACCAGAGCTTTGGCTTCTGCAGAGGCGCCGTGAGCCAACAGCAGCTTAGCAGCTTCACTGCACCCATTCTTTGCCGCCATGTGCAATGGAGTTTCACCATACTGTTTTTAGTTTGACATAGTAAGAAACAAGCATCCAACAAAATTAAAAACTGAGGCTAGTTCAGGCATTGTACCATATTCTTTGCCTCCAATTCAATTTCTTCTGGTCCTTTTAGCTCAAGCAGAAACTTGACTACCTCAACTTTATTGCACCCAGCAGCTACATGAAGCGGTGTTTGTGCCAACTGCATTAAGGGCATATCAAAAGATTTCAGATCAGCACAATAACAAGCCAACCACTTAAAAAGAGCTCTTATTTTATCATACTGTTTCATTCGAGCAATAGTTGACCATATCCGTTATGAACATTTTGATGATGTGCTCGAAAGGAAGATTAGCGCCAATTATTGCCTCAATCCACATTTGATGAACTGAATTTAGTGGCCACTTGTCCTACTCTATGTTGATCTCTTCTTGTGAACATCAGGAAAAAAAAAAGAAGCAATCAAATAACATGGCTGAATTGAAAATGAGTTTTCCATTTCACT
Organism: Rhodiola kirilowii; assembly: GCA_033675215.1. Classification (NCBI taxonomy): domain Eukaryota; kingdom Viridiplantae; phylum Streptophyta; class Magnoliopsida; order Saxifragales; family Crassulaceae; genus Rhodiola; species Rhodiola kirilowii. Next base: position 8,940,318 of record CM066203.1, on the reverse strand, counting down.
AATGCTGTTTTTTATTGAACCCAAACAAATCTTTATTCCAAGATCCACACTGTTTGTAAACTTTAATGTAATTAAGCTCGTTCTTCCACTAGCATAAGCAAATTCAAGTACTACTTAAACAATGGTCAAATTGCATAAAGAAATTAATGAAAGGCTAACACAGATCAGCAAATTAGTGGCAATTTAAACAATCTCTAACCCAAGAATCGCAAATCCGAGCCGCAAAACAAAGATCAGCCAACAAATCAAAAAGTACATGTTCATCTTTACATTCAATAACAATCTCATCATCTTAAAATCAAACAACGACGATGCCAGAGAACGAAGAGTCCAAATCAAATAGGCACCGCATTTTCCTAAAGATATCCAAAATCAGCTTACAGAAAGACAATGAGGAGATCTTACAATTGGATTGCGGTGGTTGAGCAGAGATGGATTGTCTTGGAGGCATTTCTGAAGAGCAGCGAGATCGCCTGACTGAGCGAAGTCGTGTATTGTAGCTGGCCTGGGAGATCTGGATGGCCAATAATAGCGCGCCGTCCGCTTCGACTGCATCGTGTCGTGGCGATTCTTCAACGAGAAATATGGGAGATCGTTTTTTGTTCGAAAGATTACGGAAGCCGGAGAGGACGCAAAAGTATGGAGAGAGAGAGAGAGAACGACGAACGAGTGAGAGAGAGAGAAAATGCGTGTGGAAAAAAATTGAGTGGGAAAAGAGTCATTCGCGGTCAGTGAGCTAATCCTTTCTTTTCTTTCCTTCCGCTATCACTGGGTCCTCATTTTGAATTTTTATTTTCATTCATGAATTTAAAATACATATTTTTCAAAGCCTTTAATCGGTTTTATAATTTTTTATTTTTTTTATAGTTTAATAATAAATTATATAAATATAATAAATATCTTATTTTTTTTATTTTAATATATATAAAAAGCAATCGGATAATAAAAATATTTTAATAGTTTATCAAATATTAAAATGATATACATCCATATGTAAACTATGTAAAAAATAAATGGATTATTTCATTTTGATCGAGAAGTTGATCATCTGTTTAACGCTTAGGCGGATTTAGAGAGCGACTAGGCGGGTCTAGACGACGGTTCAACGCTTATTAAATCGCGTGACCTTCCAAACCTTCTAATGATCGATTAATCGGACGAATTCGTAAATTTCTCCTTCTAGAAATTTACACAGGTGCCCATTTTGAGAACTTCCTCACCCAGAACTTCCTCCTCGATTCTCGTAAATAAGCACAAAAAGTTTGTATTATATTGTAGGAGGTTGTATGAGAAATGCTAGCATATACACCGGTGAAAAGGAGTAGCACTTCCTCACATAGAACTTTCTCCTCGATTCTCGCACCCACTCACAAAATGTTGTAGGAAGTGCTACCAGAAATGCTACTTTAGCATATCTTGTAGAACTTCCTATAACTTTTTGTGAGTGTGTGCGAGAATCGAGGAGAAAGTTCTATGTGAGGAAGTGCTACTCCTACTCACCGGAGCATTTCTCATACAACATCCTACAATATAATACAAACTTTTTGTGCTTATTTACGAGATTCGAGGAGGAAGTTCTGAATAAGGAAGTTCTCAAAATGGGCACCGGTGTATATGCTCTTAAAGTCAATTATGTGCATAAACCCAGACAAGAAAACTATTTAGAATAATCTTGATTATTAACTTACTTAAAATTATAGTTTGGGATGCATGTGAAGTGATATGGTTGTCAAAAAAAGTTGCATCTGCATGAATCTTTGTATTTTAGTAGTCCATTTGCCATGCCAGCCAGATCAAGTTGTACAAGAAAAGCAAGTGTAAGCACAGATAAGCATAAACAGAGAATAGCTAGTCATAATCATACAAAACTGAAACTTGAAACATTATGTACCCAACAACAACTTAGAAGGATGGTACCATGGCATACTAGAATTTTGTAGCAGTTGTGATTGCGCTAATGGAATGGGTAGCCAAAATACCTGTCTGACAAAATGTTTTTATTATAGACTTGAGAACAAAAGGAGAACAGGAGGATGATATATCAGTCTGGATTTTGAATTGATAAAGCTATAGAATGGGCAGCATCAGACAACTAACTCCTTGTCAAAGATCCATGTAAATGGAACAGAAGTCGCTTCTTTTGCCTTGGCTTGAGCTCTTTCCTCCAACTTACGGATCCTTTCTGGAAGCCTACATACATAATTCAGTGCTTTGTTTCCCTCCCCAGAAAGCCCTGTCAACTTCTCCAAATTCCACCTGTTCACCAGAAACTCCAGAATATCAGCGTAATCTTTGGCTGTGTAGACTCCAATTCGCTGTGCCACAGATGAGTAGTTCTCAAACAGGTTTTCATCTTTTCCGTCAAACATCAAATGAGCAGGCATAGTGATTTTTTTCCTCATCATGTCCTCCAAGGCTATGATTGTACCATTAGGGTCAAGTTCAAACAGCTTCTCCACAATCTTGGTATAAGCAGTCTCATGACGTTTCTCATCTGCAGCGATGATACCACAAATCTGCGCCAGCTTTAGGTCTCCTTTATCTTTCGCGAGTCTAGCTGTGTTCCCATGGGAGATGAAAGTTGCTCGTTCTTGGAACGAAGTGTAGATGAAGCCAAGATAAGGATTGTTCTCGGTTTTGGGGTCCTGAACAATGAAAAAACAGTCCATAAGTACCACAGGGCAATAATTACTAGGTTATGGAACACGAACTTATTTTGTAATATGATGCCTTTATATGAATTAGAGGTTCCTATCATATGCCTAGCAGCCAAATATCATTACAACAAACTATGGAAATGTAACTCACCATTCCAGATCCAATAAGATACTGAATAGTCTTCTCAATTTGGCGCATGTCTACTCGCCCAGTTAGGTAAAGATACTTGTTCAGAAGGTCTCCATGTCTGTTCTCCTCAGCTGTCCATGCCCTAGTCCATAATGCCCAAGGAGTAGGGCTGGCACCCGTTTCATCACGCACACCGTCGAGAGTATTCAACATGGTCTGGTAAGTGGGGAGCGCTTCTTCAGTGACCATGTCTCCCACTAAGACAACAAAGTAATCATCTGAAAGTTCCTTTGATCGCAATCTAAGTTCTTTGACTTTATCATGAAAATCTTCAGCAGTGGAGTCCGGCAGGAAGTCATTAGGTTGCCAACACTTTTCAACAGGCTTCAAAAGGGTCAAGAGATTTTCCTCTGCCCAACCTTCCAGCGATTTGAATAGCTCTACCTTTTCTGGTGCCAATGAATGTGAAACCTGGCCATGCACCTCTTTTGGAGGGGTGTAAGGCTTTTTCACACTGCTGACTCCTCTGCCAGAAACGAAGACAAGTTTGAGATGCCATATACATATACATTTGTCTGTCTGTGAATTTTAAAAACCATATATCATGCTATTCCACCAGTCCTTATTTTCTTAAACTAGGAGTGATGCAATTGCAACGCAATGCAAACCAGTAGTAGAATTTGCAGTGTCATGCTCTTAATGATACCATGCAAAGTTTCAGTCATTGTCATATTCCTTTTCCTTTCAGACAAAAAGCTTTCCCGTAACCATAAAATAAAGGCATATGACTACGTAACATTGATCTAAATTCTAAACATGGTGATAGTATTCAGCCTTAATCTGCAAACCAGTGTGATTCATCAGTCCCCTTTTAAAAATAAATTATACAGAAAATAGTTTAAAATGTTTTTTTTAAGCTTGACGACATAGATGAACTTCAGGAAGTCATATGGCATGGCATATAGGTGCAAAGATTCATAAAGATCACATGACACAGAAGTAACATCTGCCACTTTCTTGTGGCTCTCAGTGATCAAAACAAACAAGACCAAGTCAGCTGAACCATGTACATGTACGGTGTACACATGTAAATGTTAGAATAATTGAATGCATATAGACAATAATGTCTGTTATTGATCAACCAAAGTGGACCCAACTGGAATTAATTGCAGCAGAATATTCAGTCACACCAAACTTAATTCCTAACATGCGTGAGCAGCGAGCTTAACTAAGACAATCAGCAACTTATTGCATCCAATAGAAAGACCAAAATAATAAAAAAACGTAACATCAAATCAAAGAATTGATCGGCAGCAAAGAATCCAACAACACAAGCCAGAAAAATTCAACAACTACTGTACTTTATAATAATAATAATACAACAAATTGCAGAATATTCTCGTACAGCACTTGATTCGAAAAAGACGTATTAGAAATGTGAAAATCGCCAAGTAAACCTTGATCGGCGATGCATGCAGATAGCAAATGGAATCCGAATCGAGGAAGAGAGCATGAAAACCAAAACATGAATTAAGCGTTATCAATTTCAATTTGTTGAATTGGATATGGATGATGAGAAAAGAGGACTCACGGGGAGGAGGAAGCGTGGAGGGTGGAAGCCATGACGATTCTGGGGGATCTGAGATGAGAGGGTTTATCGGCGAAGGGCAATGTGGCGGAGGAGGAAGTGCGGGTGGAGAGGATGAGTTGGTTGAGCTTGAGAGCCATTTCGGTACGAGTCGATGATACCGAGGAAGATGAGAGATTTTTGAATTAGCCAAATGCAGATGCAGCCACACTACACACCCTTTCTCTCTATATAACATTTATAAACAGACCGAGAGTTAAACAAGTTGTACGTAGGTTAATTAAAGAGTTCATTTTCTTACATTTAACATTTCAGTACTTTAATTTAAATTAAATGTTTTTAATTTTTTAGTTTGACAACCACATAAATTAAATTACTAGTTCGATACTTATGTTCAATTTATTCAGTTTTTTTCTTCAAAAAAGTTATGTTGAACACAAAAGAAGAAAAACAAAAAGAAGAAAAAACAAACTGCAGGTGTTGTATAGGAAACACAAAACTCAAACGCTTATTTAAAATGCAAAACTATGAGCGGTCGTGAAGACACTGAAATACGTTAAGACTTAAGAGTGAGTGAACACGAGAAGAACACGAGTCACGACCAACCCAAAATCAATACTCTCTCTGTCCCTCAATGTTTGTCCACTTTTCTTTTTGGGCGTCCCTAAATGTTTGTCTACTTTCCTTTTATATACATAACTCAATAATCAAATCAATCATTTAGTTCCTACGAAAAAATTATTTTTATTAAAAACATTGTACTTTCCTCTACTTTTCCTCTTTCATTATCATTTATTTACTATACGAGACTCACCTCCACATACAATCTCCTCCATTTTTTCTCTCTCATTGTCCTTTATTTGCTTTTCTTAATTCCCGTGTCCACTGTCCTTTTAGACAAATAAAGTGGGGGCGGAGGGAGTAAATAAATAAACACGTGAGCGCATGTGTGACTTGGTTGGTTGTTGGTCTCTTTAACAAAGATCACTTTCATTAGCAAAAATAGATAAACAAAAAAAATCAGAAAAACTAAATAATATTACATCTCAATTTTCTAAAAACCAGTGGGGAGAGTAAAATGGTATAGCCAGAGAAGCAGAACAAATCCCAAAGCGAAACTAATTACCTTTGGCGACCGCGGTTTTCGCCCCCAGGTTATTACTGATTGTTCAGTACCAATAAATAGAATAAATTTGACATTTTTCAATTTGATGGCTAAAATCTATTCTATCTCTCTATTGCGTATGAAATTTATGGTTGCAAATCCAATAAGCTGAGAAGCAATTTCTCCATTGGTAACAAATGGTTATTTATTAAGAGTTTGGATCAAATACAAACCAAAATTATAAATAAAAATTACAAATTTATAAAAAATTGACACGTGTAAAAATTGACCAATCAGAATTCATCCCGTTCGGAGTTCTTTTTGTAAATAAAAAACACACGCGGACTTATTTTAAAATACATAAAAAAATAGGAGGGTATAATCGTCCTAAAATTCGCTACGGTAAAATTCGACTGTCGCTAGAGTACGTTTTTAAGTCTGATCAACGTGCGTTAAGTCTGATCATTGTGAGTAAAAATTGACTTTTGCTACAGTAAAATTGATCAGACTTAGGGTGTGTCCATTTGGCATACATCTTAGAGTGTCTTATCTTATCTTAACTGATAGTATCTTATAGTGATTGATAGTAACTTATAGTGACTGATATTAACTGATGAATAGTAATTGAAACTTATATTGATCGATGAATAGTAATATACTGATGATGATGAATAGTAATATACTGATGATGATGGTTGTGCTGATGGTGATGAATAGTAACATGATGATGAATAGTAATATTATGATGATGAATAGTAATATACTGATGATGATAATGATGAATAGTAATATTATGATGACGAATAGTAATATACTGATGATGATAATGATGAATAGTAATATACTGATGATGATGATGGTTGTGATGATGGTGATGAATAATAAATGATGATGATGAATAGTAATATACTGATGATGATAATGATGAATAGTAATATACTGATGATGATGATGGTTGTGATGATGGTGATGAATAATAAATGATGATGATGAATAGTAATATACTGATGATGGTGGTTGTGAATAGTAATATTATGATGATGAATAGTATGCTGGTGATGATACGATGATGGTATGATGAATAGTATGATGTTGATATGATGATGGTATGATGAATAGTATGATGATGATGATGGTATGATGATGATGATGGTATGATGATGATGATGGTATGATGATGATATGATGATGGTGTGATGATGATGGTATGTTGAAAGTATGATGATGGTATGATGAATAGTATGATGATGGTATGTTGAATAGTATGATGACTTTTTTTTTGATGGGGTTAGTGGGTTAAAGTTAGTATCTGCTCATTTTGAGCTGGTGGGACTTGAACCCTGGCCACTTTGGGCGCAGGGGGACGCCCTTCCACTGAGCTAATCTCTTTGCCTCAAATAGTATTATGACTTGTATTACCTTATAGTGACTGAAAGTAACTTATAGTAACTTGTGGTGCATGAAAGTAATTTATCTTATCTTAACCATCACAAAATAGATGCCAAATGGACATGGCCTTAAAATAGATGATGATCAGACTTAAAATAGATGATGCATACTTTAAAAAAATAATCAGACTTAAAATAGATGATAATCAGACTTCAAATAGATGATGATCAGACTTAAAATAGCTGATGATCAGACTTAAAATAGATGATGATCAGACTTTAAAAAATAAATAACTAAACTTAAAATAGATGATGATACAATATGGGATAGTATTGTGGGAGCGGGCATATTCAATAAAAGGAGCATAACTTTTGATTCGACCGTTGGATCGGGCTGAATTTTGGACAGGAGCTCCGCAGGACAAAACGGGTCCATGAAAGTTTCCTTTATCGGATCTCTCGGATTCGCGATCCGAGTCCGTCTTCATGGACTTTTGGGATTTTCTTTATTTTTCGGCAGTTTTTGGGACTTTTTCGTAATTTCTTTTTTTTAGTCTTTTTTCTTTGGTTAGGGTTAGTATTTAATCACCTGTTGGGATCGTGTAATGCTAGTTTTTGGAATTGAATCGTTTCTTATTTCGAGAATCCTTTGAGATCTCAAAAATGGAGTTTTTCGTTTCCGTCATCTGTTCCAATCTCACAGCCGTTCGTGCATCAGATGATAATCAGACTTTAAATATATGATGATCAGACTTAAAATAGCTGATGATCAGAATTAAAATAGATGATGATCAGACTTTAAAAAAATAAATAATAAGACTTAAAATAGATGATAATCAGACTTCAAATATATGATGATCAGACTTAAATTAGCTGATGATCAGACTTAAAATAGATGATGATCAAACTTTAAAAAATAAATAATCAGACTTAGAATTGATAATGATCAGACTTAAAGATGGTAATGATCAGACTTAATAATAGACAATGATCAGACTTAATAATGAACAATGATCAGACTTAATATTGAGAATGATCAGACTTAAAATTGACAATGATCGGACTTAAAAGTGATAATGATCAAAGTTAGACTTGATAATGATCAAACTTAATAATAGACAATGATCAGACTTAAAATTGACAATGATCAGAATTAAAATTGATAATCATCAGACTTAGAATTTATAATGATCAGACTTAATAATAGACAATGATCAGACTTAACAAAAGACAATGATCAGACTTTAAATTGATAATGATCAGACTTTAAATTGATAATGATCAGACTTAGAATTTACAATGATTAGACTTAATAATAGACAATGATCAGACTTAATAATAGATAATGATCAGACTTAATAATAGACAATCATCAGACTTAATAATAGACAATGATCAGAGTTAATATTGATAATGATCAGACTTACATGCAAAAATTGGAACATCCGAAGAATTTTACGCAAAATTTGAGATTTTGATGAAAGTCTAGTGTTTTTTGGGCGGAAACGGCATTCTGAGCAGAACTCACGACTTTGCCGTGAGCTCAACGTTTTTAAGGCGAATTCCTTCATCTAGAGGGTCAAATTCGTGTTTTATTCTTCTTTAGTTTTAAGTCTGATCATTGCTTTGTAAGTCTGATCGTTGCTTGTTTTAAGTCTGATCATTGCTTTGTAAGTCTGATCATTGCTTGTTTTAAGTCTGATCATTGCTGTTTTTAAGTCTGATCGTTGCTTTTATAAGTCTGATCATTGCTGTTTTTAAGTCTGATCGTTGCTTGTTTTAAGTCTGATCATTGCTGTTTTTAAGTTTGATCGTTGCTTGTTTTAAGTCTGATCATTGCTATTTTTAAGTCTGATCATTGCTATTTTTAAGGCTGATCATTGGTATTTTTAAGTCTGATCATTGCTTGTTTTAAGTCTGATCATTGCTGTTTTTAAGTCTGGTCGTTGCTTGTTTTAAGTCTGATCATTGCTGTTTTTAAGTCTGATCATTGCTGTTTTTAAGTCTGATCATTGCTGTTTTTAAGTCTGATCGTTGCTTGTTTTAAGTCTGATCATTGCTGTATTTAAGTCTGATCGTTGCTTGTTTTAAGTCTGATCATTGATGTTTTTCCCGTTCTATAGGGGTTGGATTTAGGGTGTTGGGAGATTAGATTAGATTAGATTGTGTTGGGTGAGATTAGGTGAGATTGGATTGTATTGGGGTGTGTTAGGTGAGATTGGATTGTGTTGGGTGATGTTAGATTAGATTGTATTAGATTGGGTGGGTGGAGTGAGTGGGTCCCAGTTTATAAAATAATATTATAAAAATGTTAGATTAGATGCGTGGAGAGAGAATATGTGAGTGAAGAGTAATTAGTTGAGTTGAGATTATAAAAAGAAAATATATTTTATAATAAATATATTATGTGAGTGGAGAGTAGATTAGGTGAGTGGAGATTGTGTTATTTTTAGATTGTGTTGGGTGAGATTGGGTAAGATTAGATTGTGTTGGGTGAGATTGGATGAGATTGGATTGTGTTGGGTGAGATTGGGTCGGATTGACCCAATCCCTATAGAACAGGCCCTTAAGTCTGATCATTGCTGTTTTTAAGTTTGATCGTTGCTTGTTTTAAGTCTGATCATTGCTGTTTTAAGTCTGATCGTTGCTTGTTTTAAGTCTGATCATTGCTGTTTTTAAGTCTGATTGTTGCTTCTTTTATGTCTGATCATTGCTGTTTTTAAGTCTGATCATTGCTTGTTTTAAGTCTGATCATTGCTGTTTTTAAGTCTGATCGTTGCTTATTTTAAGTCTGATTATTGTCTATTTTTAAGTCTGATCATTAAGTATTTTAAGTCTGATTATTGCTGCTTTTTAAGTCTGATCATTAACAACTCTTGGACTAAATTGAAAATAACATTATTAGGTTTATACCCCTCCGTGTGGAATGACTATAATACGCTCTGTGTGTTTGTTCGGGATTTCGACTAAATGTGACACGTGTCAGCTTAAAAATCGATTTGTAGTTTTTATTTATAAATTGGTTTGTACCCGAACCGCACTCATTTATTAATCGGAGGAATCATATTTATTATCTAAGAAGAAGAAATTTTATACTTCTAAGAACGCCTAATTAACAGGATCAGCCACCTAGCTAACTTTCAGAATTAAATTACCGTTAGGGTTTAGGGTTTGAGAGTAAACATTACACAGTCTCCAATATCATTTTTTTTGTAAAAAAGAGAATAGATTCGCCATTTTTATACCCCATATTCTAACTATTTTGATAATAAGAAATGAAGCAGTTTCAAAAAAAAAATCATAAATTTAGGTGTAATATTTGGAAGAAGACTCTTTCATTACCAAAAGTCTCTTTAATATTCAAAACCAAAATAGTTAATTGGTGGTTAACCCACTAGAATTTTTCACCCGAAAAGAAAAAATGTCTAACCTAGAAAAAAGAATATAATTGTAAAGTACTAGTCTTACAATTTAGTTGGAATCCCAAAAGAGTTTTAACTTTTTGAATAATCGGATTATGCAATACTTTCATTTGATTTCATTTTTATTCAAAAGCATTTCTTTTTTGAATGAAGTTACATGTCACAGTTATTATTATTTAGAATTTGTTTACTCATGAGTTGCCGAATGAATCTCTTGAATTGAAATTGTGGGATGAGCAAATTTAGGTAAATACTTTCTATACATGTATAAAAAATAAATTTGATTTAATTTAGCTTTTTTATGCTACTATAACAGGTTATTTCGATTTTTTACTAGCAGCTTTAAATATCACTTCCTGCCTTTTTATTGGGCTGAGCAAGATACGACTTATTTTAAATTAATTGACTGCCGAATTCAAAAAGGAACTCTTTCGGTAGGATTTCATGTATTATATAATTTCTTAACATATCAATTGCTAATTATTAATCATTGAGATTCACGAGTAATTCCGATTAATATTTAGAGATAGCTATTACCTCTCTTTTTCCCTTTCACATCAAATAAAAAAAATGATTGAAGTTTATCTTTTTGAAATTGTCTTGGATTAAATTCCTATTACTTTAGCTGAATTATTCGTAACTGCATTTTTACTATCCGACTTAGTTCAATTTAAGCTAGAAACGAGAAGATCCGGTCAGTAGCCACTATATTGTAGTGCAAGGATTTCAAAATTCTATTCCACTAGAATCTTAGACTCAAGGATTTAAATCCTTTTTATGTTTTGAGAAGCGACAGATGCTTGCCCTTTGGCGTTTTTTTTGTTGCTAAACACAAATTCATTATGTTGAAACTCAGAAATTACATACTTGGTACAATGTCATGTCTGTCAGGTCTGTGGAACAAGATAAACTCTAGCCTTGATCAGAAATTTATTTGTGAGTTTGAATCCAGGACTGACTGGGAAGGCAACAATCTGACCCATTGACGCACGCTCCCCGGAATTCTTAAGCACATTGTCCATGAACTGAGGGTGGAATTCAGCACCTTTAGTAGCCTCAAACTGATTGGGTGGAGGATCAAGTGAGAAAGCCAGCAAGTGAAGCAGCCATATTGCTTTTGCCATGCCAAGGAATTCACCATAAAATGGAGTTCTTGGATGATTTCCATCCGAAACCTGCTTGTGATGTTCCAAATTCCCAAACAAAGATTCTTCCATTTTCGGATGCACAATGGACAAGTACTTTTTAGAGCAGAAGGTCCCAAACTGGCAAGTGGGTAGAATACCGAGCAGCTCAACGGGATCCATGGATTTCATGTCAAGGAATTGAGTGAAGCATTCTTTACGAAATTGGTCAGGGTTGAGGAGAGACGAGAGGCTTCCATCCATGTAGAAAGTCTCGTGATCAAATCCTTGAAAGATTTTGCGCGAGATGTACGACTCAAGGGCATATTTCGGGTGAGCTATGCACGCTGAAAATACCAACGAAGTATCTGTAAACGCAGCCTCTATGGAGCGCACAGCTGCAGAGATGTCCCATTGGGCAGACTTCATTAGCGAGAGCAGAAGCGAAGTAAAGGACTTGGATGCCTCCTTAACTTGGCTCATTGTCATCAAAAACATTTCAGGAGTAGCCGCCACAGCAATTTGACAGAATTGTGTGGCGCTGCCGAGTTGTTTCCTCTTCGACATTGACAGCGATCTTCTCTGTTTTCTACCACCATCAGCAATGGAAAGGCTTCTCACCTTCTCCCTCAGATTCTCAACCTCAGCATTTTTAGCCTTCACCTCACGCTTCAATTCGTCCAATGCGGCCTCATATGGGGCCACCACATCACTCACAGTCACCGCTATTCCGATCCCTCTTTCAGCCTTTCTCCCCCTCTTCCTCCTATTAAACTCCTCTCTCAGATTCCCCAGCCTCCTAAGCTCTGCTACTACTGCCGAGTCGGCAACCCTCATCTTCTCAGGATCCCAGGGACAATGAGCCTCCTGTAGGCTGACGTAAGACCTCTTCATCCCTGAAACTGCAT